>JAVQMG010000131.1:25004031-27408062 GCA_032878915.1 Castanopsis chinensis
TCACCTTGTAGCAGTAAAGCCCTTGGCTAGTGACGAAGGCAGTTTTTTCCTGATCCTCTTCAGCCATCTTTATCTGGTTGTATCTGGAGAAGGTGTCCATGAACGTCAGTAGCTTGTTTCCAGCTGTTGAGTCTACCAGCTGATCTATCCTTGGCAGAGGAAAGCTATCCTTCGGGCACGCCTTGTTCAAATCCGTAATGTCTACGCACATTCTCCATGCTCCATTAGATTTCTTCACTAAGACGACGATGGCAAGCCATTCTGGGTAATGTACTTCCCGAATGAAACCTGCTGCCAAAAGCTTGTTGACCTCGTTCGTCACTGCCTGATCACGTTCTGGGGCGAAAGTTCTGCATCTTTGATGGACGGGCTTTTTCTTGGGGTTCACTCTTAACTCGTGCTGGATAACTTCGGGGGGTATACCAGGCATGTCCTCGTGACTCCACGCGAAGACATCCAAGTTCTCCCTTAGCAACTTGACGAGCTTGGCCTTCATCTCCGGGCTTAACATTTTCCCCACCTTCGTCGTCTTGGTTGTTTCTTCGGCAGCTAATTCCACCACCTCCAGCGCCTCTTCTTTCTCCTTCTCTTTCTCTTCTCCTTTCTCTTCTATCGTCCATGTATGGTTTTCTCGTGCAGCTAGGACGGCCTGGTAGCATTCCTGAGCTAAAACTTGATCTCCTTTCACTTCACCAACTCCCTCGTCCATTGGGAACTTCACTTTTAAACAGTAAGTGGACGTTGCTGCCTTCCATTTGTTGAGTGTTGGCCTTCCAATAATGACATTATATGAGGAGGGACAATCTACTACCAAGAAATCCAGCTGACGAGTTAACTGCCTTGGATGGTTCCCGATTGTTACCGTTAGCGTCACCATGCCCTTGGGATACACTCGATCTCCACTAAAACTGACGAGTGGAGAGTCAAAAGGGCGTAGCCTTTTTGGGTCTAGCTTCAATTGCTGGAAAGCGGGAAGGTAGATAATGTCTGTCGAGCTGCCGTTATCCACGAAGATCCTCTTGGTGTTGAACCCTTCTAGAGTTAGCATTATAACTAGGGGATCATTGTGCGGTTGTTTTACTCCTCTAGCATCTGCTTCGTTGAAGGACATATCCTGGTTTGTCCGTCTCTGTTTGACTGGGGGCATCATGTGGACGCTGTTCACTTGTCTTTGGCATGCTTTCTTGAGTGACTTAAAAGATCCTGATGCAAATGGTCCTCCCGCGATGGTCGCTATTTCCTCGATCACATTCTGCGCTGGCTGGGCTTGGCGATTGTCGTTTCTCGACGAGGATTCCTGCTGGTTTTTATCTTCATTCCTTGGCCTGGTGTATTCCCCCTTCTTCACATACTTCTGTAATTTCCCCTTGCGTATGAGCTCCTCAATTTGCTCCTTGAGATCCCGGCAATCCTCCGTGTAATGGCCATGGTCTTTATGGAATCGACAGTACTTGCTCTTATCACGAACGTTTGGTGACGAATGCAATGGCCGCGGCCATCTCAAGTGGTGTTCGTCCTTGATTTGTGACAAAATTTTATCAACGGGCATAATCAAGGGGGTAAACCTTACCGTTCGGGGACCTTTGTCATCTTTCCTATTGCCATCCCTGGATTGCCGGTCATGGCGTTCTCTCTTCTGCCCCCTTCATTCATTCTCCCTTACTCCAACGCTTCCCGGCCTTGCGGCATCCCCTATGGCTGCAAGCGCGTCCTCAGCATTCATGTATTTTTACGCCTTCAAGAGCATTTCAGCCATTGTCTTTGGAGGATTCTTTGCAAGTGATGCTACGAGGTCTCGAGACCTTAATCCCGCCTTGAAAGCCGTCAACTGCACTTTATCGTCAGCTTCGTCCACTTCTAAGGTTTCTCGTGTAAAACGTTTTACATATGACCTTAAGGTTTCCTTCTCTCCTTGTCTGACAGTGAGTAAATAGTCCGCTGGCCTCTTCGGACATTGTCCTCCAATAAAATGCCTCAAGAAGGCGCCACTCAGCTGTTCAAAGTTGTCTATTGACGATGATGGTAGCTTGGTAAACCACTCCCTGGCCGCTCCTTTGAGAGTGGTGGGGAATGACCGACATAATATCTCGTCAGGGGGTTGTTGGAGGCCTAGGGTTGTTTTGAAGGTGTTGAGGTGATCTTGAGGGTCCTTTAACCCGTCAAACTGTTCCAGCTGAGGTAAGCGAAATTTGGGCGATACTGGATGCCCGAGGACCGCTGGAGTGAAGGGCGAGTCTGTGGCCCTAATCATTCTATCCACACTCCGTTCTGTTTTCTCTTTGATGGCATTCCGTAGCTCGTCCATTTCTTTCCTCATTTCTTTTATGATGTCTGAGTTTTGCTCATCCAGGGTGGTTGGCCTGAGGGTACTAGCCCTTCTGTGACTATTCTCTTCATCTTCCGGGCCGCCTCTGGATTGACTTTCTTCCTGTTGAATTTGTTGAAGTTGCATTTTCATTTCTTGATTCTGTCTGGTGAGTTCTTCGACGGTGGCTGCCAGGGCCTGGATTTGTTGTGTCAAGGACGTAGGATCTTGATTAGATTCCATCTAACTGCGAGGATAGGTGGGAACTGCCTTTCCAAGTATAGATACTGAAATGCTATTTCCCAGAGACGGCGCCAAACTGATGAAGCAAGACTTCGTCAGTCAAGAAGCAGTGAGACTGGATGAAAAAAACCTGAACCTCGTCCTCGACGTGGAAATGGCGGGCAAACTTGTGAACGTGGTCACCGGTGTGGTGCCTGCCAACACAGCTCCGATGCTTAAGTCAGTTTTCGAAAATTATACTTAGAATAACAAAGAGTGGATGTGTTGCTGTATTTTGTTCTTACCTTCTTCTGGTGTTTCTTTGGAGGGTTTATATATTCCCCCTTGGCCTTCTAGCCGTTGCAGCATTTATGGTGGTTTTAATGCTGCTTCAAGTAACGCCTTTCACTTAATAGTAAGGCTTTAATTCTTCTCCAACGGGAGGTACAGCTGTTTTATCCAGCCTGGGGTATTATGGAAGACACTAAATGCTCCAGCCGTTTTCGCCTGACTTCGTACATGGTATCCTCATCCTCATAAGCTCTATCGTCTGCTGAGGTTTTTCGTCAGTGATGTTTTGTCATCGGTACTAATATCGTCAGTCCCGTCAATTGGAAGTCCCAAAAAGAGGAAAGGTTAAAGAGTTGAGGAATTAATATAACATAATTGGATTCAAACTCATTTGCTCAATCTTCTCAATTAAGTTCTGTCATATATGTTATGTTAAGACCTCAATTAAAATCTCACGACTATAATCTCTCCCAACAACTTTAAATATAGGCAAGATTCTATGAGGTTAAATCTCCTCTCCTTATAAGTCTTAGTTAATTAACTTAGTCGGTAACTTTTAAATTGGGTTAGTTCCGTCAAAAAAAATTTTATATTCTTCGTGATACCTTGATCCAAGTAAACTATGTCTACTCATGCTAAAAATAAACAAAAAGCTTTCATGTGTTTTTTCATACCACAAATTTACAGTTTCATCCTGTTTGTATTCATAGCACGCGTCCAATCCAAGCCTAGCCCACAGGTTTTAAGGCCGGACCACGTCCACTACGTTGAAATCTAAAACAAGGCCGAATTCAAAAGTCTGTCATAGCTGTTTGAATCTAGTCTCATATCAAATTTGGTTTAATCAAATCTATTATCCAATTTGAGTACTTTTATTTTGTCTAATAAAGATGGACTTTAGTTAGACAATCTTTAGAGAAAATATTATTTCAAAATGCTATTCGAAGAAGTGTATTTATGGATCCCATTCTTTAAATCAAGCAGAGGTGCAACAAATATTACAGAAAGCCAAGTACTATTACAAGTTTACAACCAATGGCAGGAAAGTATATACATATTTACAACAAGTTTTGATGATTTTAGGATGCGTTTGGATACTGCTTATTGGTGAAAACTGAAAATTGAAAACACTATAGCAAAATAATTTTTAAATGTGTAATCGTGCCGTGGAACCCAGTTTTGAAGTTGTTTTGCTGAAAAAAGTACTTGCAGGTCCTGTAAACAAGGCATGAGATCCACTTAAAAAAACGCATCGCTAGGAACTTTTGTTCAGGTGGCCAGATTATAATATCAAAATATTAATTAAATTATACTTATTTATAAATAAAGATGTACATATTCGGGGAGGTTTGAACGGTCATTACCTTTAATTAAATATCTTCTACCCGATTGTATTATAAAAAAACTTAATAAAACCTATTACATAATAAATATATAGTGAATATTTTAAATTATTTAATTTAATTAAAAAAATATGAATGCTGATTGGAGCTTTCTAATTTTTTTTTTTTTTTTTTTTTAAAAAGGTAGTTAGATAGTGGGAAAGGGTAAGGTGAGATTCAAACCATAGAAATATACGAGAAATGATGTCATTACCATTGGACTATCACTTAAACCCTAATATTTCTATTTCCTCTATAATAGACTTGCAAATTTTGTTCTCATTTTATGAGAAAATTTTTATTTTCATGAAATTTTCAACCTTGTTATTGGAATTTACCATGAATTATAAGTATCCCCTATCTTTTGACTTCGTTACAATTTAGTCGGTTTGTTAAATTCCTTTTACAACTTTTAACCTCATATTTTGTGTGCTTTTATAATCCTTTTCAAATTCCTTTTACAATGTACCAATCATCTTCTTAAAACTTGTAAATCTTTGTTCAAACTCTATTGAATTCCCAAATTTTCTTTTAATGGAATTGAGAAAAAAAAAATGTCTAAAATATCTTATAACTACAATCATACATTTTATGTCCAATCCACTTCATTCTTGAAGCATTTCGCTAGATATGTTTATGTCGCATTGAATCTTCACTAGTAATATACATTTGAAATACCATTTCTATGGAGGCTTATGGGTATTGCTTATAAACATAGTCACAATCACGAAGTATCACTAAGATCATTATATTTAATCTTTCTTCTTCTTTTTTTAAACTCAAAATAAGTTTTTCATGTAACAATTAAATATTTATCACCCAATACTTGGAAGTTTAGGGTGATCTTCAATTTTAACTTGAGTTGATTTTTAAGTTTATTTCTTCATGTTTATGTGTATCATTATTGGTAGAACTATGCCCCTAAAAAGCACTCATTAGTGATATATATAGTTGAAAAAGTCATACCTAACCATAAGAAATTATTATCATCTTTAAAAAAAAAAAAGTATTTTATGGTTGACTAGAGTTCATCTAGGTGTAAGTAGAAGAAAATTGTTCTATTTAATTCCTAGAGTGGTAAAAAAATTATAAAAAATAAATGCAAGGGTAGGGGTTTATGATGGGATAATCTATGGAGATGCATCAACCTCGTTAATATTATTAATAAGATAGGTCTCATAAATCATTATCATTCTCTTGACAGTTACATATTTACAAAAATGTTGTGTGGGCTCTGCCATGATGCTGAGACTACTTTTTTTTTTCGGAGATTGGTAGTAGAGACTCTTCAATTTGAAGGAAATAGTGACAATCTTATGTTTGGGTTTAACTAAACCGTTGGCTTTTGCCATGTAGATCAACTGTTCCATGATATTAAAAGATATTTTATTGATAAAAGTTTTTTTTTTTATTCGTCATTATAAAAATTGGGGTGGTAATATTTGCCTTATCTTTTTTAAATTAGAATTTCCGCAATATACAAAGGAGAGTCCCTAAAATCATCATGTTCTCCAACAATCACCAAATTCTAAAAATTGTCTTGGACATCAATGCTTTGAAATCTATTTTTTTTAATTGGACACGGTATTTAATTTCTCAAATACAAATGCAACCAAAATTGATATCAGCTAGCCCATTCAACTTTCCACTGCCAAGCACATGAGTTGGGTTTACCATTTCAAGCCCAAATTATTAAATCCGAAAATGCTTGACTAAATAATAATTAATTATTCATATTCTGATGCACCGTTTCCAACCTATAATGAATTCATAAAACATTTTTATTAATAAAAATCATAAACATAATTATTGAGAAAAATAGTTACTCTTTTATATTGAAAAAAGAGAAATAAACATAAAGATAAAACTAATAGCAATAAACACGAACATAAATATTTCTAAAATAAATAAATAGTAAAGGTAGAAGGGTAAGCGTATTGCTTGAAAACCAAAATCACAATCAAGTAGTATCATCATCATGATTACCATCATTATTAGTTTTAATATTTATGTTCATGTTTATTGTAATTGTGTTTATGTTTATGTGTGTTGTTATTAATAATAATTAGTCACTAACATGTACAATGTGCACGAGAATTATACACACACACACACACACACACACACACACATATATGTGTGTGTGTGTGTGTGTGTGTGTGTGTGTATACATACATACATATATATATATATATATATATATATATATATTCACACCCAAATTAAAAAAATAAAAAAAAAAAGAAAAAAAAAAAAGCAATCTTTCTCAAGAATGCAAATGGTATGTTAGGGAAAATATTCATTTCTTAATAACAATTATTTATAACATTTTGTGCATCAATTAAAAGCATGTTAGAAATAGGAAATTGCTTATAAAGAGGGAAATTCCTGACCTATCACAAGTTGACACATCATACTACCAAGTCCACAAAGTAGGGCCAATAACAAAGCGCCATGTACTGCTATTAGGTTTTGCTATCACTATTAAAAAACCAACAAAAATTTGAAAACCAAATCACACATCGACATGTGTAAGCGATGACATAGGCCACACATCGGCGCATGTAAGCAATGACATAGGCCACACATCAACACATGTAAGCAATGACATAAACGATCCAATTGATTGATGACATGTGTCACCTTGACAATCAAGACATTTAGGCCAATCGAAAGATGCTAGGTGTCTTGGAGAAAAAGTCTTAAAGCTCTTCCAATCAAACTGTGACACGTGTCACCAATCAAACTTTGCCATGTGTCGCTCACTCCACCCCTACTCCTATAAATAGAAGCATTCCTAAGACATTTCTACACAGACACCAAGACATATAGAGCACAAGCAGCATCAAAGAAAATTCAGAAGCATTTAGAAATACTGAGGTTCTGCAGGAATCAAGCCTTCAAAAACTTCAACTTCAAAATCGAAGAACATTCAAAGCAGAACTATCCAAACTACCTGCCTAGATCTTAAAGTTTGCTATATTAAGCTCAAAAGCCTATATAAACTTCAACAAACCACAAATCACAGAAGCTCTACGGATTTAAGCACCAAAAGCTCCAAAGAAATTCCACCATAAACCTTCGAAGACGAAGAACACGAAAACACACAATGAATATGAAGAACAAAGAATTTCTAATAAGCTTATAGTCGGAGATTCGTTGTAATTCTATTTCAAGGGTCTTCGATCTATTCTTCAGCTAAATTAAAGGATATTTGGTGTTCGAGTCAAGACTACATTACCACAATTCCAATAAACAAGTCTTTCAAGGAGATCGAGTTAGAGGATCATTATTTTGTAATTTAAAAAAGAATTGTACATATTCATTAATACAAATTCATATTTGTGAAACTATTTTACTTGTTTGATTTTATTTCAAACTCGAAATTTACTCATCCACATTGCTCTTCTAGTTTTTTCTAGCTTTCTCAATCCTTTTTTTTTTTTTTTTTCCTTTCTACAATCCAAAACCTTGATATAACTTATCTAAAAAATTAATAGAACTCAACAAAACTATAGTTTAAAACCAAAGTGCAAAAAGATTTGCTTCAACACCTCTTATGTGACATTAAGACCTAAGCTAGAATAAGAGATGAGAAGAAAGAATTGGAGGAAAATACTTTATTGTATTTCAAGATTTCTCTTATTTTTCTCACGAGAATATATCATTTGTAAACAACAAATAAATAAAAAATTAAGAAATATAATTTATGTTGTGTGCTAAAATTGCTAGAATGCATGATTAAATTCAAAATTTTTAAGAAGACTTTGAGCCATGCAAGGTCACTTATACATTAATTGTCACTAATTTTCTTTTAAATAAAAAATCTAGAGTACAAGTCGAAAGGGGAAAAAGATAGAGGAAAAGCTTTGAAAAAAATATTGTGTAAATATCTAAGTCAAAGTAGAAGAATATGTAACAGAATTTTTTTTTATTCTTCATTGATTTCAATGCTTAGTTATAAACATTTAAACTAAAGTAGATAAATATGTAAGGACAAAATTATATGTATGGTTAAAAGTTAAAACCGCACCCAAGATGAATGGTTAAAGTCAATCCCTTAATATTTTTAATATGTAAATAATAAACAAATTAAATGATGATATGACAGATAAGGTGCCACAATTAGGGTATCACAATATTAAATACTATGCTTCCATTGTTATACAATATAAAAATATAGATTTTGAGGTAGCTCTACCTCTGACTATCTTGCTTCTAGATCATGACCTACTTTGGGATGACCAAGCAAATGTATTCAAAGAGCTAATCTAGTAGTTTCTAAGGCTCATGAGATTTGTGAGATACTGAATTCAAAATCTCTAACTAGTATTTTAGAATTGCCCTATTAAATTATTGATTTTCCCAAAAACTTAAACTATTGGAATGTGGTAAATTTGATCATTTAACCACATACTTCTAACACTTCCCCTTACGTGTGGGCTCAAACTCCCTTTTAATAGGTGATGCCAAATGCGTGGGATTTAAAATGGAACGTAGAGTGGAGGAGACAAAGATCAAATTCAATATCTCATGCTCTGATATCATGTTAAATTACTAAGTTTTTAACAATTATTTATAACATTTTGTGCATCATTTTAAAGCATGTTAGAAATTGGAAATTACTATTTTAGTTTTTACTAGCTTTCTCAATCCTTTTTTTTTCTTTAATTTCTACAATCCAAAATATTGAAAACACATCTAAAAAAATTAATAAAACTCAACAAAACCACATTTTAAAACCAAAGTGCAAAAAGATTTGCTTCAACACCTCTAATTTGACATTAAGACCTAAGTTGGAATAACAGAGAGAAGAAAGAATCAGGGGAAAATACTTTATTGTATTTCAATATCCTTTCTTATTTTTCTCATGAGATTATATCATCCGTATACAACAAATAAAACAAAATTAGGAAATATAATTTATGTTGCGTGCAAAAATTGCAAGAATGCATAATTGAATTCAAAATTTTTAAGAATACTTTGACCCACACAAGGTCTCTGATCCCAATTAGAAGTGTTGGTTGTAGCCTTTTAATGATAATTGTCACTTATTGTCCTTTAAATAAAAATAAAATAAAATAAAATAATCTAGAGTACAAGTCAAAAGGGAAAAAAAGATGGAGAAAAAATTTTGAAAAAAAAGTTGTAAATATCTAAATCGAAGTAGATGAATATGTAAAGGAAATTTTTTTTATTCTTCATTGATTTCAATGCTTAGTTATAAACATTTAAATTAAATTAGACTAATATGTGAGGACAAAGTTTTTTGTATAGTTAAAACCACACCCACGAAGAATGGTTAAAGTCAATCTATTCATATTTTTAATATGTAAATAATAAATAAATAAAATGATGTGATGGATGAGGTGCAGCATTTAGAGTATTACAATATTAAATACTACGCTTCCATTGTTATACAATATAAAAATATAGATTTTGAGGTAGCTCTGCCTCTGACTATCTGGCTTCTAGATCATGACCTACTTTGGGATGACCATGCAAATATATTGAAAGAGTATATCTAGTAGTTTCTAAGGCTCATGAGATACTAAATTCAAAATCTCTAACTAGTATTTTAGAATTGTTTTGTTAAATTATCGATTGTCCCAAAAGTTTAAATATTAGGATATAGTAAATTTAATCATTTAACCACGTACTTCTAACACTTCTCCTGATATGTGGACTCAAGTTCCCTTTTAATAGGTGAGGCCAAATATACGGGATTTTTAATGGGAGGTAGAGTGGAGGAGACTGCGGCGCCATGTATAGTTCAAGGAGTTCACTAGGATTATATATATATATATATATATATATTATTTGACCCTCCTAAATAAAAATTTGAACACTTGACTCTAAAATTTTTAAAACTCACTTGAAATAAGTTTAATTATGATCATCTTAACAATATTTTGATCTTTTTAAATACAAAAAAACACCTAACAACAATCCAATTTTATCTAAAATCTAGGAGAAATAGTAAGCCCAACAACAAAGTAAAATTTTCTTTTCACCTAAAATTGTTTTAAAAAGCCCATTTAGATCTTTAAAAAAAAAAAGTTTGGTAGACAATTTTTTTTTAAAAGTGTTTGAGTTATGTTGCTCAAAATATAATTTTTAAACACTTATTTTAGAAAGCTTCTCTTATCAATTTTCAAGTTGCAAACACTGTTACTCAATGGTATTGCTGTAAATATATTAAAATTCATGGTATTGCTGTAAACACCGGTTGTCTTCTTCTTCTTCCCCCCCCCCCCTATCTTTCTTGCACGAACCCACACGGGTGGTCGAAGGTCTTCTTCTTCATTCATTTTTTTTTTTGGGGGGGGGGGGGGGGGGGGTTGTTTGCTATTTTGCTGGCCTTTTTCTTTCAAATAAAATAAAACCCAATTGAATTTAACCCCACCAACAAAACAAAACCCATAGAAACAGAATCTCAAACCTAGAAAACAAAACCCATTTGAGTTTAACCCTCACCCACAATGCTGGGACCTGGGGTTCAGAGGGACGAAGAGCACTGACTACTAAGAGAGACGAAGAGAAGGAGAACAAAAAGGATGAAACTGTACTGACTCAAAATAAAATTGTACTGACTGTACTATTCATGTAGATGTTTCTTACTTTAAAAAAAAAATACACATTTATACGAAACATACAATTTTTTTTTTTTTCATATCTTTAAAATATATTATTTGAAATATAGCACCAAAAACATTTTTTACGTTATGAAACTGATGCTCTTAGAGCAATATTTTGGTACTTAGCAATAGGCGCACAGCCACCTCCTTGATCAAATCAGATGGGTCCATTTCCAATGTGAGAAAGGGAAAAGGACCCATCTTGTCCATGTTCTTTTTTTGGTTACATTATACGCAGTCATCTATATCTCATATTCGCCTCTGAGTGTATCCCACCTACCTTTAAGAACTAAGAAAACCTATAGGCTATAACTATAAGCAAAGCCACAGAATTTAAATAGTGGTAATTCTTAAATGGTACACTGAAATCAGTTGGTGCTGAATTATTTTTTTCTCTTGGCCAAACTAAAACGGGCTTCAGTACAAAATTTACTCCCTCAATAGTTAATCAAACTTCATATACTTTGTCAAAGGCCTTGTAACTGAATTGACATATCTCCATGCACAAAGTACTTGGGGGGTTTAGGAGAGAAAGGGTTCGAGCTACGGGGTTAGCAACACGTCGTAATTATCTCTAAAAAAAAAAAAAATTCATATACTTTTATACATGTCAAAGAAGAACAAATTAAAGAGAAAAAAAATGGAATTAATGTGAAAGGGGATGGAAAAATTTGTAACGACTCTCTAGTGTTTATGAGTTCAAAGGAAAAATTTTATATGATGTGAGTAGTTGCTCAAGGGCTAGTGGTTTTTTTCTTTTTTAAAAAAAAATTATGTGATTTGAGTAGTTTTTAATTTTATGGATTTTTTTTAATGCAATTGTTGGTATTTTTTTTTTTTTTAGTAGGAGCCGTGGGTGGGTAGCCTTTCTTTCTTATTTTTGGTTAGGGCAGAGAGAAAATTTAGTTGATTTACCATCTTAAGCTTATTTCTCTTTTTAAGGAATAAGAATAGATTAATTAAATTAGGGGTTTTTTTACAATAAAAATAATAATAACTAACTTTTCGAATTCCCTTAATATATTCAAATGAAGCCTATATATATGCTCGTATAAAATTTTGAATTTTTTTGCGAGTAACGCAGCTATATATGTGTGCTACAATTAAACAAAAGTAACTATTTCCTAATTTACATTAAATTCTATCCGAAAGATGTTCTTCTTGCGCCATTAAATTTGTTCGTGGGGAGAAATCTATACTTTGTACTATGTATCCAATAGATTCACATAACATAATGCATTAGAGTTTTAAAATCAGGCAAATTGTGTGCCTTTATAATCATTTTCAAGTTCCTATATTACAATTTACCAATCCTCTAATCAAAATTTGAAAATGTTTGTTTAAACTCTATTGAATTTCCAGATCGCAAGCATAAAACCTTAACTCTTATGGATGTGACATGTGGAAAAACTCTTTTAAAAACATATTGGCTACCCCTCCCAATTAGTCTATTCTCATCAAATTCTCTTGTGGCCTCTAGTGTTTATTTATATGTAACAACAAAATGAGTAACAATTTTTTTGTAAAATATCTGATAACTATAATCATGCATTTTAGGTCGCTCCAATTTTTCATTCTTGATGCATTTCGCTGGATATATTTATTTCAAATTGAATTTTCACTATTCATTTTTATTTGAAATGCCTTTTTGATGGAGGCTTATCATTATTGCATAAAAACATTATCATCATTAGCCTTATTCTTTCTTCTTCTTCCTTTTTAACTCAAAATAAGATTTTTATTCAACAATCAAATATCTACCAACAAACAATAGGAAGTTTAGGATGATCATTACTTTTTAGTTTATGTTGAATTTTATTGTTACTTTGTTTATGTTTATGTGTATTGTTATTGATAACACCATGCCCCCTAAATGTCACACACTAATGATATATATCATTGAAACAACAAACCAACCTCTAGGAGAAAATTCTCATCTCAAAGAAATATATTTTATGGTCGGTTAGAGTTCGTCCAAGTGTAAGTAAGCTAAAAGATTTCAATTTAATTCCTATAATTGTAATAATAATACTAAACGTTTATGAGGGAGCCATTTATGGAGATGCATCAGACACGTTAATATTCCTAATAGGAAGACATTACCTCCACTTTCGGCAACCTACATATCAAAGAAGTAGCAAAAGGTGAAATTGAAAGTTGCCAATGTACTTCATCATTTCATATCATTTTGGCAATTATTGCTACAATCTTGTTGTATTATCATGGCAATATTCTT
Source organism: Castanopsis chinensis (assembly GCA_032878915.1). NCBI lineage: Eukaryota > Viridiplantae > Streptophyta > Magnoliopsida > Fagales > Fagaceae > Castanopsis > Castanopsis chinensis. The sequence continues at coordinate 25,017,106 of JAVQMG010000131.1, forward strand.
CCTATTTGTCGATTGCCAATCTACAGGCAACCATTGATTTGTATGACTATTTCTTGCCCAAATTCCTACACCTTCTCAAATAGCCAACAAATTCAAAAAATTCTTTCGAATATTAACACTTTCAAATCTCCTTTTTAATTTCACATGGTATTTTGTTTTTCAAATACAAATGCAACCAAAATGATATCAACCAATCCATTGAATTTGTCACTGTGAAGCACATCGATTGGGTTTACCATTTCAAGTTCAAATTATTAAAGCTAAAAATGTAGACAAAAGAGTAATTAATTATACATATTTGAATGCACCATTGCCAACCTATAATTATTGGTAAAAATAAGTAAATATTGAAGACTTATGGGTAAGGTTTTTACTTGAAAACCAAAATCACAATCAAGAAGTATTATCATCATAATTAACATTATTGTTAGTTTTAATATTTATGTTCATGTTTATTTTTTTATATTTATGTATATTTTTATTAATAATAATAAGTCGCTAACATGTGCAATGTGCACGAAAGTTATATATATATATAAACAAAACATGTCGAACCAAAATTAAAAACAATACAATCTCACTAATGCAAAAGGTAATTTAGGGAAAATATTCATTTCTCAGTAAAAATGTTAATAACATTTTGTGCATAGTTAAAAAAGCATTTTAGAAATTGGAAATTTAACACACGGTTATCTGACTTATAATTTTTTAGCCACCTCAGCAATCCCAAAACCACCGCATTTCACATCAAATTAAAATCCACTAAAATAAATGTTCAACCTTCAACGACGCCATGTCACCAAAACTCAAAACACATTCCCCAGATCACATACACAGACTTGCTTCCTGCTTTATCTCAAACCCAACCCCACGAACCTGCTTTAGCCCTTAGCTTCATCGTTGACAGCTCCAGCTCAACAGTGACCAGATCGCGAGGCTCTTGAGAGAGAGAGACCTAATCCTTATAACAAATGATCACAAAGAACCATACTCCAAACTTGTACCCCACAAAAATTCAAAGTGCCACAAAAAAAGTCAAAATTTATTAAAACTAAAAATATTTCCAATAATTTATGTAATATTGCCGCAAAGCTTGATACTAAATATTGAGGAAACAAAAAGTACTACAAGATTACTAACAATAATAGGAACAAAAATTCATCAACCCCTCAAAAAAACAAAAAATGACACTTTCAAAAAGACAAGGAGATTTAATGAATGCCAGAAATCGTAGAGAAAAGAACTGTACATTCTGTACCATTTGCCACCTCTGGTATTCATCATCATATACCCAGATGCATAAGCTGATCAGAGGAACTCGACCCATAACATAACTAACTGAAACTAAGTCTTCCCTGTTGATTTTTCTCTTAGTTGCTCACAATTTCAGACTTACTTTCTTTGTGATCCAAGGAACCCATCAGTGTATCTGTAAAAGAAGGAAGAAAAAGTTGGGAATTTAGAGAGGAAGAGTTCCTCTCTGAACCTGGTTTTTCACTTCATACTCGACCCCCCAAATCATTAGGGCTCTCTTTGGGGTTTGGTATCTCTCTCTCTCACCCTCGCGATTTGCTCACTGTCGAGTTGGAGCCGTCAATGATGGAGCTAAGGGCTGAAACAGGGTTGTGGCTGTGGGGTTGGGTTTGAGCTGAAGCAGGTCTGGGTTGTGATCTGGGCATTAGTTTTGAGTGCTAGAGAAACGCATCGTTTTAACATTTGTTTTTGGGATTAAATTTCAGCCAAACGGCATCGTTTAGTAGGTTGTTTTAGCGTGGCTGTGGTGGCAAAAAATTACATGCCTGATGATTGCGTGTTACTTTAACGGACTCGTTGGCAAGTTCATTAGCAGAGGGGCTGCTTTTGCTAATTGAGTGAAATTTCCGGGTGTGAAATTCAATTTTTTAAACTTCAAGGTATAAAATTTTAGCAACCTTAAATTTTAAGGGTGTACTTTTTAATTTACCATTTTTTAAAAAGTAAACTAGTTTTCGTCTTTTTGTCATACATTTAGGACATAAACTATCAAAAATGAAATGATCATGTTATATATATATACTAGTTAGGGCAGCACGTGCAATTCTAGATCAATTCTAGATTTTATTTGTATCATAAATTAAAGATATAAATAATTTGATTTTTAAAATATATAGAGATTTACATTAATCAAAAGAGACATTAATTTTAAAAATTTAGATAATTATGTCATAAAAAGTTAATCTCATTCGTATAAGAATTTTATCAACTACAAAGTTAGGATATTTATTTAACATATAAAAATCTACTTTACTATAATAGTTTTTTAGTACTTATTTGTTAAAGTCAATATATCCACGTACTAAAATCTTCTAAGAATGATAATGAATATAATCATCTTCCAACAATAAACAACTAAGTTTTGCTAAAGAAAAAAAAAAACGAAAGATAACAAAAGGTATGCTTCATCGATTTTCCATTAAATAAATTAAAAGTTTCAAAAACTTAAACCTAGAAAATTAATGTTCTTTAGATAACAAATAGAACACCTTACATCATCATTCCAACTTTCCAAGAATTATTACCATCTAAAACTCAAAATACGTAAAGAAAATTTTTGAGATATTAAAATTTAGTAGGATTATTTTAGACATTACATAATAGAATATTTTAAGAATCATAAGCGTTCATTATGGTTTAATTGAGAGAATAACAATATGACATTTTCTCCTTTCCAAAATATGAAGGGAAAAATTGTTTGATTTTAAAGTTTAAGAAATAATTATAAACTACCTCAAACATAAAGGATGAAAAGTGTTTTTATCCTAAGTTTTTGTTTTTGTGTGTAAAACTATGTGATTTTACTTAAAATGGTGCGCAAAGAAAAAAAATTACAAAAAGTCAACTCATGAAAATTGTATGTGAAACAATGAATTTTTGCTCAACAAAACTGATTAAACCAACAAAAAATTTCTAAAAATACAACAAAATGGCACAACATTTTCATAATACCTTTATAATTTTATTATATTTTATTTTGACTTGTAAAGAGTTGACAGCTCAACAGTTTTGAAAATATTGTAATAATAACAAAATGTCTTAACATTTTCACAAAAGAGAAGTGTTATATCCAGAACATTTTTCATAACGAATCATAAGTAGTAGGTTGTTACATGTTGTTATTGATAGACAAAAAAGTAGTTTCATTGGTAAGTTTAAATTACAACAAAAAAAAAAAAAAAATTACCACCTATGATTTGTTATGAAAGTATTGTAAAAAATATTATGGATGTAGTACTTTTTTTTTCATAATAGTTTTTTTTTTAGTTGTGGTTGATTCCAGTATGATATTTTATTATTTTATTTCAACCTATAAGGAATTAAAACCTCAACAATTCTAAAAATACTGTACCAATTTGTTGTGTTAATATTTTATTATAATGTGAAACAATATGAATTGGACAAACCAAAAATAATGTAGAAAATCTACTGTAGCTTCACGCATTCACCCAAAAAAAAAAAAAAAAACAGCCAGCAAAATAGTAAAAATTAAACAAGCCAAAACTACTATAGCAAAGCTACGGTAACTTTTCCCATTCACTCTTTTTAGATATAGATTACTAAATTTTTCTAAGCCAACCAAAAAAAAAATCTATGAATACAACAAAATATTACAACCTTTTCATAATACCTCCAATTTCAGCCGTGGTGGACACAATCTAATATTTTATTATCTTATTTTGACCTATAAGAAATTTACACCTCAATAGTTGTGAAAATATTGTAATAACAACAAAATGTCACGGCATTTTTAGTTGTGCTAAATCTCAATATGATATTTTATTTTGACCTATAAGGAATAGACATATGTGTCATAACATGTTCACAATATTTCTATGTATGCATTATACTTACAATGTAAATTTATATTGTATACACATAAAAATTGGCAAATTTTGTACACAATTGCAAAATTTGTACAATATTTATCCTTTATTTGAATGTGTATAATATTTACCACTTTTGTGTATCTACAATACAGATTAAAAAAAAAAAAAAAAAAAAAAAAAAAAAAAACATAAACATAAACAAAAACAAAGCTCAAACCAATTAGCGTACTTGAAGGGAAAAAAATAAATAAATAAAAAGTGCAGCTCATTAATTGAATAAACCAAAAAACACTATTCATGAGCCTTGGGCTCTTTTTATATAATTAATAGAAATAGAAATAAAAAAAATTAAAAAAAAAAACTATAGCTATGGTAGGTACAGTGCTATTTGAACAAATTAAAGTGGCACCATTTGCGCATTGACAATTTATCTATATATGTATATATAAGACTAATTTGAATTCACCACTAAAATTTATTTTTTCCTCATCAATAATAATCAATAATAAACTGTTTCTTTAGATTTATTGTAAAAATATTGTAGACATAATATTTTTTTTTAATATTAAGAATTTTTCTTTCTCTCATGAACTCACCTTTTTGGCTTATTACCAAAAAAAAAAAAAAAAAAAAAAAAAAGGTTGAATAAACGAAAGAGTACTGTAGCTACAGCTGTTAAAAAAAAAAAAAACAAAACAAAATAAGACAAAAGTTGAATAAACGAAAGAATACTGTGGCTAGAGTGATTGGCTCTTTTTAAATAGCTAGTAGACAGTAGAAGTAGAGACAAGAAGAGACAAAAAAAAATCACAAACAACACGGGCAAAGAAAAAAAGAGAGAAAAGAAAATAGAGGCCAGATGAATAGTGCACACAGATTGAATAAACCAAACTACTGTAGATAGAGGCATTGCCTCTTTTTATACAGTTAGAATATATATATATATATATATATATGTATGTATGTATGTAGGTAGGTAGCTATAGAGTATCAAATGAACCATTACTTCAAATTGTTGCAGTAGAAGCATGTGCATATTGAACCCGAGAAACAAAATACGCATGTCATGCTATTCAGATTTTGTATTGAACAATTAATCAAACTTCATGATTATATCACTATTTATATGAGTAATGTACAGACATACAAAATTCGATAAAATTTTTCACACTAGTTGAATTGGTAAGCTTTTACTAATTCTCACATTAACCCATTACTTGTATCACTTTTTTTACCTACTAATAACAATATACCATGTTAGCATATATTAAATTTAATAGATTCCACGTACAATGAACAAGTAACAAATTAATTAGAGTGTTCCTGACAATTAATTACTTCTTTTAGAGTCAGAACTCACATAGAATCTAAAGAGGATGGCAGTGCGTTTCAAAACTCATCAAAAGAGAAACGGCTTGGTACATGATGGATAAAATGTTGTTTGTCTCTTTAGGCCATTATGGGTCTCCATTAAGTCCAATCAATGCAGGCTTGGGCCCAAAAAAAAAAAAAAAAAGCTCAATGGGTGGGGCTCTAGCTAGCCTGGGCTTGCCTTTGTAGGCTGCTTCACATAACAGAGGTATAGTGCCATTGTGGGATACCGACTCAATAGCACATTGAAATCAGTAATGTGTTGGGTTGAAGTGATAATCTATTAGCAATGGTTTGTGGTGCCTTATCTTTATGGTTTGAATCACATCACCTCCTTATTCCATTAATACCTATAAAAAAATAAATATATCAGTAATGTGAGTAGGAATCAATAATCTAAAAAATAATACTACTTTTAGGCATGTCGAAAACACTTTCTTTAAGATGTTAATTTTTGTTGAAAGAGATATCCTATTACCTTAAAAGCAATTCACATTAGGATATAACAAAGTCACCAACTAGCGATGGTAATTTTGAAGTTTCAAGCAAAGAGAGTTTCTTACAAGACTGTGTATTTGAATTGACTAATAATGACAAAAGGAACACAAATGTAATTTCTCACTAAAAATTGTATTGGACTTAGACTAAAAATGATGAAGGAAAACGAAAATAAAGTAATTATGTTTTAGACCCTTAATTTGTAGTCAATATCTTTAAACATATTTGTAATTTCTGTATCAAAAACCATATTCCATTTATGTTTCACCCTTGCGGATGTGGTCTAGAACCACAAGTCTAAAAAATCACTTAGTTATTTTATTCATTAGTATTCGTGTTACTTTATATAACTCAAAGTTTATTTAGCAGGAAATATATATTTATACAACTCAAAAGTTTGGTAATCTTTCTATGTGCAACAAGTCTATTTAAACAGAAACTTACTTTCTTTCACTTCCATTCTCAATTTATAGGACTTGGGATATATACTTCATATATATATATATATATATAATCAAATAAATAATTAGGGTTCCATTCCACTTACAGTGAGAAGCCCATCAAGTAAGGTCATGGGCAAAACAGTTAATATTCTAGTTTACAAAACAAAAGTCCCAACAAGATAGGGAATTAGTGGAAGTAGATATAATTTGTAAAAACAGAATAATAAATCTGGTACATTGACTACAGGATGTTGGAGAGCTTCAATCAAACTAAAGTATCTTTCTCTAGGAGATAACTTCATACGTATATACACTTAGATTAAGTTAGACTAAAATTTTATCTCAAAGTTAAAAAAAAAAAAAAAAAAAAAAAAAAAAAAAAAAAAAAAACACAACAACAACAACAACAACTAAAGCCTTTGTCATCAACTTAGAGCATTAGCATTGAGGGATGTAAACACCCTCAGTTGCTATTTTATAACCAAAACTTCAAAAAACAAGCTCCATTTGGGGATGGGTTTCCATAATTTTTTACAACTTGTGAATAGTTGGTTCTTAAATATAGAACAGTTGGTCTGATCATGGGCATCTTCGGAGATCAGCAAAGCAGTAGTTGTTCGGTATGGGTATGCAATGGGTTGATCCGATTTAGGTATGCTCTTCGTGAGTTTGCAATGGGTCACAGTGATAATGGCTATGAAGCATGGGTGCATTTCTAGATTCGGGTGCAGGTGCGAAACTCAACAATTTTTGAAAAAGTAGGGTGCGAGGGCAGGGGGGTGCGGCAATTAAAAAATTATTATTTATATTTTCTATATATTTTTACTATTAAAATATTCTTAAAAACTACTATAGCTTGTTAGTAGTACTTTTACTATTAAAATATTTTTACTATGGAACGTTAAAAGCAAAATGTACAGCCAAAGCCCAAGAACAATCACACTCTGTTGTTTCCCTTTGCTTCACATGATTCTGATTTTTGCAGTCCGACAGCGGCAATGCTTCATTTTCAATATTCAACCCTTTAAAATTTTCTTCATCTCCTTCTCACTTATCTTCACCTTAGTAATTTCTTCTTCTTATTCACAACCAAACGATGTGCAAGCACTTTTATTCACAACCAAACGATTTCAACCATTTTGGTCAATTACGGCTGCCGACCTATACCATCCGATAGGACGAAAATGACCCGATTTTGGCCAAATCGGCTTGGTTCGATGCAAATTCAAGCCAAGTCGGCGCGAATTTGTAAAAAAAAAAAAAAAAAAAAAAAAAAAAAAAAAAAAAAAAAACTTAGACGTGGCAGCAACACACGGGCAGCAGCTTCGCTTGCACGTTGCTACGTTGGATGCAGGTGCGACGCCCATTTTGCCACGTCCGTGCATCATAGGATAGTGGACTAGTGGTGGTAGTTTGATCAATTTGGGTTTGGTTTGGGTTGATCTGGAGTAGGGATTTGGTTGATCTGGAGTGGGTTTTGGTAATGGTTGTTTGGGTGGGTTTTAGTGATGGGTTTTGGTGGTGAATAGGTTGGGAGTGGTGACTGGGTGGTTAAGATTTTTTTGTTGATGTGAGTGGTGGTGGTGCTAGGCTATGGGGTTTTGGGTTGCTTCGTTGGTAACTTGATGATCTGGGTTTTGCTTTGTTGGTGGTTGTAGCTTCAACTGTGGGTGTTGGTTTGGTGGTGGACGGTGGTTCAATAGAGGCTGGTGGTTAAGTGGTGGGGGTGGGTAGACATGGCAACAAGAGTCAGAATTTTCTAACTCGAACTCGATTTTTTTTTACTCGAAGAAAAAAGGGTTGACCCATGACCTGACTCGATTTTTTTGTGGGTTGTTGAGGACAAATTTTTCACACCACATGACTTCATTTCATTGGCGACTCGTACCACATCAACATTATCATGAATTTTGGGAAAAACCTCTTTTAAAGCCCAAACTAGCCTATATTTACACAAAAAGGGGGTCAAAGCCCATGGCTCAAGCTTATAACACATCATCTCATTTTTTGCTCATGATCCAAGCTCATGAGTCTCATTGGGGGAATTTTGGGAGTCGTTGTTTGGAGGGCTAAGAAGTATATTTAGTAAAGCTCCAATGATTCAAAGTTGATAAAGAAAAGCATGTTATTTGGCATGTCTTCCCCAATTCCCTGAACCCTAAAGAGTCGGTGTGCAAATAGGTAACATTTGGTAAGCCTCTCATATCACATTACACTCAAAATGATAAAACTCCCCATTCTCTTTACATAAAAAATTAATGTCCATCATATAATATTAGTTTAAAAATATAATTATAGTATTTCATATAAATTATATTATTATCATCTAAATAAATTCCAAGCACATGGCTAAATATATATTAATATCTCATATCTAGCATTAAATGTTCTCTTTACTCTCCAAGATTTGGTTAAAATACAAAAAGATTATAATTACATCTTTAAAACTTCATCAAGTATCAACCAATTAGCTTATTACGTACCAAAATTATACATGGACTAAACATATAATTTTTTCAAAAGAGAAAACTTAGCCAAAAATACCAACAACAGCTCCGGCAGAAGTTACAACAGCTCCAGCAAATCTTGCAGAAACAGCTTTTGCAGTAACAACTTCTGCAGAAACAACTTTTGCAGAAGCTGCAACAGTTCCAGCACATTCTGCAATAGCTCCAGCTGTAATACCAGAAATAGAAGGATCGCATAAAGATTATCTTATTATCTTTAGCCAAATCATGAATTTAATGCCAAAGATGTCATTCAGATGACATCATCTAGCTGTGACAGCAACATTAAAGTCTCAAACTTTCTTCTTATAGTTAAAAAACAAAAAACCACTTACTTTGTCAAAGATTTTTCTTTATTTGCTAAATTTCCCTTCAACTAATTCTAATCTAATTACATGTTTAGCTCTATATAAAGAGAACCAAGCCACACACCATGGGACACCATCCATCCCTCTCCCACCTCTTATTCTGAAACTTCATTCATTTGGCTGCTACATACACATTTTCACACTTCCCTATTTCTCTTACAAAATTCCTCTTCATAGATAATAACAAAACACACATATTACAACACTATTATCCATTACCCATCCTTCCCACATTCCATTATTCTGAAATATTATCATTTTACTGCTCATAAACACATCTCCATCTCTTTCTCTATTTCCCTTGCAATATTTCACTTCTTAGAAAGCAACATAACTAATGTCAAAACACAAAAAACAACTCCAGCAGTAGCTTTTACTACATTTAACCTCCATATTATCTATCTCATACTTCCATATATTTTACAAATACATTCCTCACAAACTATCCATACATACTTCCCACATATATGTTTTTAATCCATCTTACAAACATCATATCTTACAAAACATATATATATATATATATATATATATATATTTTACTATTTCCATACATCTTAAGAGATGCCAAACACTCTTCTAAGAACATATTACAAAAGTCATTCTCATGAAAGACATATGAACATCAATACTAAGGTCTTTCTCTTAAAAGGCACAAAGAATTCATATTAAAGTCATTCTCTTTGGAGACATACATTTTTAATACTTAAAGCTATTCTTATGAAAGGCACGAACTTATAAAATTAAAAGCCCTTTCTATGGAAGGCAACATCACCCATACTTGACTGAAAACTAAAAGGGCATTACATGGAGAAAGTCATTTAAGTGCATGATGAAAGGGGATAAACGTAACCAACCTATGCACACGGCTGGACATATTCTCTCTCCCTCTAGTTGCACTAATTTTTCCCCTTCAATCATGAAGTCACCATGGAAGGACTCATAATATCATATTGTACCGTTAGACTCATTTTATTATACTGCTAAAATGGTCCAAGTCCACTGCTGTTCTATGGCTAGAGCCACAAACTATGAAGATAAATCATTATATTTTACCTTCAAACTTATGTTATTAAATATATTTTATTCATTATCATTATACCACTCAACTAATGTCATTATACTACTGGAATGTTATTAGCTCATTAACGCTACAAGGCTAGATCCACAAACTATGAAGTTCACTAGCATTATACGGCCGAAGCCACAAATCACATAAAGAACAAAGTGATGTTGTACAGCTGAGTCAGAAACATAAAAGATAAATCAATGTTTTCTCCATCTTTGAAATTACATTATTAAGTATATGTTAACTCATTATCATCTTACCATTATCTTACCATTTAATAAAACATGGTCTCACTAATACTTCATTAATGAATATACATATTAATAAATTGATCTACCACCGTTGCACATATATTATTGAGACATATACCACCTATTGACATATATTATTTGGACATATGCCACCGATTGACATATATTATTTGAACATAAAACATTGTTGGACATACCTTATTTGGATATGAATCATTGTTGGACATACTTTATTATATTGAATATGAATTATATCAAAGTTGGAGATGGACTATTGGACTAATCCCATTACTGGACATATAACACTCAATTAATTACATTCTAATGAACATCACTTAACACACATAATAATAACATTCAACCCACCATTTAATCAAAGCTATTATGCTAAGCATATTATTTATATATTTCAACCATTATCATGATTTTAAGACTTTGGACTTTATCTATTTTGTGGGCTTAAAAATACACCGGAAGCCATTGGTCTATGCGGCCTAATGTTGAGTTCAGGGTTGAACTCTCCAAAACAAATCCGGACTTAGCAAAGTCACACCTCCAATGGAAGACACATGGTTATGCACAAAAACTGCCCCCGACACGGGTCAACCTGACCCGGTTAACTAGTGACCCAACCCATTAAAAAAAATTGCTAAAAAATTATTGGCGTAAATGCACTTTTGGTCCTTATATTTTGACTCTATTTCTATTTTGGTCCCTACTTTTTAGTTCACCACTTTTAATCCCTAAAATGAAAAACTCGTTCTATTATGGTCCTTACCATCATCTTACTAACGAAAATATCCTACGTGGCAAAGAGAGTGTACTGTTGGCACATCATGGCCAATAAAATAATATTAAAAAATGCCACATCATCATAAAAAAATAATTAAAAAAAGGCACATTAGCATCCACATCAACCTTCGATTTTTAAAACTTAATTTATCAATTTTAACAAAATGAAAAATGAAAAAAAAAAAAAACAAAATTAGAACACAAAATATACATGAATTCAGATCTAGTTTCATCTTAAACATGAACAAGAAAGAACACATACACAAAAAATTCAATCACAATAACACAAACCAAAAAAAAAAAAAAAAATACCGACAAGAACATGATACTAACATAAACTTTTCTTGCATTTTCTTATACTTAGAACCAAACACAAATTACCAGCAAAAACATCCAACCAAACACCACCAAAACCAGTAAAAACATCCCCAATAACTCCACTGAAAAAAAGAAAAAAGAAAAAACTCTCAGTCCTTAAGATTTCCCCTCTCACGTCTCTACCTCTCCATAGAAAAACACTTCAACTTCCAGCCAAAAATACTCTTGAAAATTCTATTAAAAAGCCACGAAAAAAACCCATTAAAAAAATCAGAAAAAAAATCCTAGACGAATCTCCAAAAATATCTCTGTAAACTCATCAAATAACCCAAAAAATCAAACCCAAAATCTCAACAAAATATTCCCAAAATTTCACTACAAATCCAGCAACAACGGAACAACAAGCACGACCTAAATGAACGAGGGGTTGCTCGCCATGGTCGATCTTCCACCACAAGGTCCGAAGACATCGTTGGGAAGATATTGTATTCCATTGAGTGTGAGATGAGGACGTGCTCGTACACTATATGCTTGGGAGAGCCGAACCTTGAATATGACACCGTTTGCAAGCCAAGCAAGCTTCACTGTTTGAAAAGGAGTCCATACGATTAGAATCAAATGGTGTACACCAGGCTTCAAATCCTCAAGTCATGGACCCACATGGCGCAACAGATGTTGAAGCGAGTTGCTAAGCAAGTCATTGAGCTAGTCAAAGCTCAGAAATTCGAAAATGCTGCAAGTGATTGTTATTTGATTGAACGGATCTAGAAGCTTCTCTCCCAAACTAAATTCTTGTTGGAGTTTGGGTTTTTTTTTTTTGGGTGTTTGGTTGACAAGAAAGGTCAATTGCCGGGTTTGTGTGTGTTTCTATGTTTGTGTTTTTGTGTTTGGTTGATAAGAAAGGGCAAGAAAATCCTAGAAAATTTGGTGTGTGTTTCTTATATTTAAATATGGGTTTGTGTTCATTGTGTGGGTTTGTGTCATTGTGTTCTTGTTGAAGATGAGTTACACACCGCCATTTCTTTTGTTATGTACTTTTTGATATTTGACTATTTGGCTACCAAGAAAACAATGAAAGAAACTTTTAGATTTGGGTTGGTATTCTTGGTGTTCTTGTTCAAGAAACTTTTAGATCTTAATTCATGTAAATTTTGGTTTTTAATTCTATTTTTATTTTTTTATTTAGTTAAAATTAATAAATTAATTTTTTAAATTTATATGCTGATGTGTCATGGTGATGTGAATTTTTAATAGTATTTAAGTCCTCCATTAGCCACCTCAGATATTTTTGTTTGTTGACTGACGGAAAGGACCAAAATAATACTCGTTAATCAATTTAGGGACTAAAAGTTGTGAAATTAAAAAGTCAAAATGTAAGGAGTAAAAGTGCATTTACGCCAAAATTATTTAAATTACATGATACTAGGTGCATAAAGAACAAAGTATCAAAACTAATAGTCAATATATTATAAATATAAAGTTATAAACAAGTAAAACTGTTGTCAAGACATGACATGAGAGAATGACTATATGAGCTTCTTTTTTTTTTTTTTTTTTTGCTGGAAAATATTTGAGCTTCATCACAACCAATAAGAGCTACGCTTCACAAATCATGGACATGACATGAGAGAATGAGTTATGAGACAAGACAACACAAGGCTATCAAGACAACCATTAAAAAAAAAAAAAATCTCATTTAATACTAGCTGTAGTCCATTGTCCAAAGCCAAAGGCACACACAATACACAAACCTGAAAGTTGGAACGTGACAAACTTGAGCTGCAATTTGCAAGTATGAATATTTGCAGTGCTGAATCTGCTACCAATGTTGAGTAGATTAAAATTGAGGTGTAATTCTTATAAAATATTTACTAAATCTTCTTTACTTAATATGTTATGTTTATTTTTAAATCTTTTTTTTGTTTAGTTTATCTTTCTAAATAATCTAACTTTACTATTATTTTAAATGCAACAGAAACATGTGCACTTAAAAAAACCGATAACTTGTTACTTTGCTGGCTTATTTATTTTGTTTGTTTTAAGATCTATCTCTTTTTAAAGATGTAAACTTGTAATTATATGCGTTTTGACAGTGAACTATTAACATTAAAGATTTTTTCCATCATAAATTTATGACTATAAATAATTTTTGTCATGCTCGAAACTGTCAGGATTGGAAGGATATTAACAATGGCATTAAGTGCAATTCATTTACTTGTTTAAAAATGACTTGTTTTTACCCGATCAACCCGTTTAAAAATGACTTGTTTTTACCCGCGACCTGTTTGACCCGTAAACCCGATTGACCCGAACCAAACCCCACCTGACCTGCCCGTTTTGCCACGTTTAGGGGTGGGTGGTTTGATGGTGTTTTTGGTTGCTGTGGACAAAGAGATGGAGATGGAGATGGAAGAGAGGGAAAGAGTACTTTTTTTATATTATTTAATGTTGTAGTTTATATTATTTTAATAATTTGTATTTAAAAATAGAATCTGGAATGTTGGGTGAGTTGAAAAATAAGGTGGTAAAATAGATAAAGTAGATTTTTAAGGTATAAAAGAAAATATTTTTGGCATCTCGAATGCTAGTGCTCTTATATGTCCATTATTATGAAAACTGTAAGTTTTACAGAATTACAATTAATTTAAAAGAAGGTAAAACTTCCCTAAAAAATAAAACTAGTACATACATAAGGACAGGACTTAAATTCACAGTAGACCCAAATGTATTTCACTGACAACTTTAGAGCAACCACATCAGCTCTTTTAAAAATTTAGTCTATTTTACACAAAAAAAACCTACTTTTTCTATTTTACACGTTCATTTTTACACAACACTTATATCAGTTTGTCTATTATACACATCTTTTAATTAAATAATCAACTTCCTCACATTTTTTTATTATTTCTCTAACTGCCTATATATATTACGTGCCTCTCTCTCTTTCTACCATTTTTGTCTGTTTCTCTCTCTCTCTCTCTCTCTCTCTCTATACCCATCTCTCTCTCTCTCTCTCGTTCTCAAATCTCCCTCTCCGATCCACAAGCATCAAGCTCCGATTTGAGTACCAAGCTCCGATCCGAGCACAGAGCTCCGATCCGAGCACCGAGCTCCTATTCGAGCTCCGATCCGAGCACCGAGCTCCGATCTGTGCACAGAGCTCCAATCCGTTCCACGAGCACCAAGCACCGATCCGATCCGATCCACGAGCTCCGATCCTATCCATGAGCACCGAGCACTACTCCGATTCGATCCACGAGCACTGAGCTCCGATCCTATCCACGAACACCGAACTCCGATCTGATCTGATCCACGAGCTGCGATCCACAAGCTCCGATTCTGTTTGTGTATTTCTGTTTTTTTTTTTTTTAGGCAAGTGTATCTCTGTGTTGATTCTCTGTGTGGATGTGTTTGTGTGGGGGTGTGTTTTTGTGCATTTGAGGAAAAAGAAGAAGATGAGTTTTAACTGGGTTTGTTGAGTACGGAAAGGAGAGAGAAAAAAAAGGAGCGAACGGAAAATTATGTAATAATGGGATAAACAAGGTACAGTAGCCGTGTAAGTATACACAGTTACTGTAGCTCGTGGATGGGTTTGCACAATTTTAGACAGTTTTATACCCACTGATGTGGGCGTTTTTTTGCTCAAAATGTGTAAAATTGATAATTATTTTTATTTTAGAAGCTTTTACACCCACTGGTGTGGATGCTCTTAGGGGAAGGCCTAGAAGATAAGCGGCGATAGGATGGTTGTTAAGGAAAAGAAAGGAGGGGAATACCATCGCCATCGAAGTGGCTATTACCAAATGGGAATCCCATTCACCTTCTCTATACTTTTTGAGTCATCAAGTGGTTCCACTTTCACAACCACCGGAAACATGTCCCATATCAATTTCTTAATATTTCTCTATTTGGAATATTGGATTAACAGACTAATATTTATAAAAGCAATAAGATATTATGCTTAGATAGGATTCTATTCGATCGGATTATATGTCTGATTTCTACAAGCCCTTTTAATGCATTAACTTTTGTGCTTTACAAGGGTTTTGATTAATTGAAAATGTCCTAGGTGACAGTTAAACATTTTCGCCAGTCTTTTACTGTCGTCTAATGAAGAGTTCAGGGAGTGCAAGTGTTGAGAGAGATAGGCAAAATATACATGTTTGATGTTTCTATGCCCTCCACTTTAATCGAGTCAAGAGTCTTCTAGTTTAATGCCCAATGGCAGAGCCACTTGATGACCCAAGGGGGCTTGGGCGCCCCCAAAATTTTTGAAAAAAATTAATTTTTTTTGGAAATATCTTAAATAATTTGAAAATTTTTAAATAACTTTATCATTTTAGCCTTCCATACTTGATAATATACATATATATTTAAAAAAGTCTAAAAATAAACATAATTTTCATTTAAATAATATAGAATCTATAAATACATATGTTAACAAATCACAATAACTAAACATTCAACGTCTTTAAAATGAACACATATGTATTTTAACAATTACCTAAACAAATAAAAGGGAAAATTGAGTTATGAAGTATTGTACATTACTATTTTACATTTCATACACACAAACACACAAAAATTATATATGGCCCCTCCGAAGATAAATTCCTGACTTCACCACTGTTAATGGCATAATCCAATATTTTTTATGTGGAGAACTAGGGTTCAAATCCATCATCCCCACTTATTACAACAATCAAATTATAAAGAAAATAAAGACTAATGAATCGAGATTCATTATATAGAACTTCAAAGAATGGTTGCATTAATCATTTATTTGTTACATCCTTCAATAAAGAAACCAACTTAGGTTCAATGCAAGAACCAATCGTTGCCTTATAATAAAATCCAATTTTCACCATTCAATGCATGCATGGAATCAAGGAACTAAATTATATGCGAAAGACATGTGTCTAGCAATTAAGAAGTCATTCCATTACATTCTCAAAAAAAAAAAAAAGTCATTTCATTAAAAAAAAAAAATGCGGGTATCACTTTTTTTTTTTTTTTTTTTAATTGAGAATCAGCTGGTATCCAATAGTTAAGAAGCTAAACGCATTTCAATCACATGTTTATTACGTTACATCCAAACGAGGAACAGTAATAATATCATCCAAACGAGGAACAGTAATAATAATCTGAAATTTAAAAGGGAAAAATGTTTGGGTCTGAATTAGGCAACTACCTCAAAAATCAAGGACTCAACGACGCATCTTGAGTCCTTGACAATCGAGGCCAACCCTAGGCCAATTAGGTCATTGCCTAGAGCCCCCTTACTAGAGAAGGCCCCAAATTTGGGAGGCAATTTTTTTATTTATTTTTTTATATATAAATATTTTTGGGAGATATCAAAATATTTTAGTTTACATTTTTTTTTTTACTATTAAGAAGGCTTAACGAATTAAGTAATGTTAGAGATATAAATAAGACAAATTGAAATAAATAGGACTTACAAATAGACTTATTACTAATCACAAGTAATTTAAATAGAAAAATATTAAAATACTATAAATTTTACTACATAACTTTATTTATTTAATTATTTTTATACAAGATATAAATTATACTCTAACCTAATCTAAATGTATATGTATGTGAAATTCTCTTCTAGAGATTTAAATCTCGGTTATTGCCCCCTACACCCCATAAGAACTTATACTTGTGGAATGATCACTGCACTAAGGGTGTGTAGTGGTCTCCATAACTTTTATAATTTGATGTGACAATGAATAGATAGGTGGATTTCAACAAACTATTGAATGGGTTTTTGAATGAATATTTGTGATTAATAATATATCTATGTAATTCTTATGTTGTAAATTTTATTATATTTCTAGTATTTTTGTAAGCCTCATGTCATTGATCACATTTGTAAAGTTGTGATTTACAACTATTTTGTGTTGGCTTTAATTATGTGCAAAATTTGATTGTAATTTTGTTCAATCTTTTATACCCTGTACTTTATGTGGGATTTTATTGTAAGGGTTGTGTGATAGAGAGAGAGAGAGAGTGTGAAGACTAAAGTATGTGAAGACTCAAGCATGTGAAGACAGAAGATTTCTCGCAAGTATCTCACGACTAAGCATCCTGCAAAGTGATGCATGTGCCTTGCACATGACTGGAATACGAAGAGTCATGACAGATGATGACAGCTGGTTTTCGTGAGTATCTCGCGGGAAGGGGTAGGCCTTCTCGCGAGATACTCGCGAAACAGTCTGTTTTACTATTTTATCCTATCTGCTCTACTACATCCTCATACACACTATATATACCATCATTACCCACATATTAAGTAGAGAGCTTTTTAGAAGAGAAAACCCTAGTCATAACCCTTGAGAGTGTGAGATTGTCATACCCACAATTCTACATACCATTCATTGTGATTTTCCTCTACTCCTACCTCTCCATTTCTATATCATTGAGAGGTTTATAGCTCAAACACTTACCACACCTATACTGAGTGTCCAGTGAGTTTTGTTTTGTTTTGTTTTTTTTTTTTTTTTTTTTTTTTTTTAGTGCTGTTGGGAAGCATTAGGAGAAACCAAGCTTTGGCAAATACAATCGGGCGCATTGCGAGATTCGAAAAGCTAGACAAGACACAGTTCTGAGAAGCGTTGTTGGAGTAGAAGCTTAGAGGGCTTAGGTATATTGGGTAGACTAGGCTTGGAGGGTCTTTTGCTATTCGTGTATCCCAACTTATTATCTAGTGGATCGATTTATCGCTTGGAGGGCAATGAAGAGGTTTTTCACTAAGTTTTTTCGGTTTCCTCTTTGATAACACATCGGAGTGTTATCTTGTGTTTGCATCTCTCTTCCCTACTCTTTTAGATTTCTTTTTCCTACTGTGCTTTAATGAATATTGCTTATAGTAGTTGTATTGTTTGTTCGCTCACATTTAATCTATTCCGCACTTAGTTTAAGTTAGAGTAAAATCAATCGAGCCGCAATCTTTTAATTTGAGGTCTAAACAGCTCTTGTATTTTTAACACAAATTTGAGCTTTCAATTGGTACTAAAGCGGGTGCACTTGTTGTCATTTCATTACCTAAGTACGATCCTAGATCTTTTTTGTGATGGTTTGGTCACAATCTCTCTAGGCTCCACCATTCTTTGATGGGAGCAACTATGCTTTTTGGAAAGTTCGTATGAGGGCATTTCTTTATTCTATAGATGAGTCCGTATGGGATTCCATTGAGAATGGGTATGTTAGACCCATAACAACCAAGTCTGAATGGGACAAGGCAGCACCTACTTTGGCAATTGCCAATAGCAAAGCAATTAACGCTATATTTTGTGGTGTGTCTACTGATGAATTCCACAGGATATCGCATGTGAAGACCACCAAGGAAGTTTGGACGATTATTGAGACTACCTACGAAGGTACCAAGAAGGTCAAGGACACAAAACTTTAAATGCTTACCACTCGATTTGAAGAGATAAAGATGAGTGACGATGAGTCATTCGATTCATTCTATGGGAAGCTCAACGAAATCATGACTGTCAAGCTCAATCTCGGTGAAAAGATTGAGGATGCTAAGGTGGTGAGAAAGATCTTGAGGTTCTTACCGTAGAGTTATCGTGTGAAGGTTAATACTATAGAAGAAAGCAAAGATTTAGATGAGATTAAAATTCAAGAGGTAATTGGATCTCTCCAAACATATGAACTTAGACTGCCTTCTCAAAAACCAAGCAAATTGCTTGCACTCAAAACCATCAATGAGAGGATCGACGACTCTTCCGAAGAAGATGATGTGGAGAAAGAAGTAGCATTCCTTGCAAATAACTTTCAAAAATTTCTGAAGATGAAGAACAGTGGGAAGTCCTTTAGCAAAGGAAAGTTCTCATCATCCAAAGGTAGTAGAAAGGAGTTCAAGAAGAAAGATAGGAAGGACTCTCAATCCCCCCAAGGAGTTGTGTGCTTTGAATGCAACGACCATGGACACATTAAGAAAGAATGTCCCAACTACTTGAGAGGGAAAGGTAAGGTTTTTGCCACTACTCTTAGCAACTCCGAAAGCTCAAATTCAGACTTGGAAGAAGAGTGTGATAGTGACGGGAACTATAGGACTTTCATGACAATTACCTCCACTGAATCTAAAGATGATTTGAGCAATTTGGTAAATGAGCTTGGTAAGCATTCCGAGGATGAGGAAGTTGAAGAATCAGAAGATGAAGATGTATGCCAAACTGAAGAAGAGAGCAATCTTCAAGAAGCATATGATTCTTTGCTAGAAGATTGTGGAAAATATGCCAAGGTTGCGAACCATGCTGTGAGAAAGATGAAGAAAATTGAAGAAGAGCATAAGTGTACTCTTGTGCAACTTAAAGAGGCAAAATGTGAAGTAGAAGGACTCAAGGGAGAGCTAGTTGAAGCTTACTCTAAGATCAAGTTTCTAGAGCTTGAAATAATCCAAGCTAATGTCAAGGTTGAGCGTATCTCCACCAAGAAACTCGACATTGTGTTGTCCTCACAAAAATCTTCACATGACAAGACCAATTTGGGTTATACAAGATAAGGAAGCTCCAACAGCGAACAGAAGAAGGAACTAAGGTTCGTATCAGCTAAGAGTGTTGAGAAACTTAAAGAAGTGATGCCTGAGACTCAAACCACTACAATTGAGAAAAGAACCATTGGTATAAGACCAAAAGAAAAAGGGAAGTCATTACCCAAAAATCAGAGAAGGCCTCAAGTGAAGCATGTGCGTCATCATTGTGGCGTTTAAGGACACACAAGACCCAACTGTTTCAAGCTTCATGCACTCAAGAAAGTTGATTCCATGTGTGCCTAACAAAGTTCAAAGAAGAAACTAAAAGGAGAAAATGAAAGACATCTCATTGGAGACGTCATGGAAATGCTAAAGAACATCTCTCTATGCCTTGCTAGCTTCACTCTGAGGTTGGAAAGTTATGTTGGTCATGCACCTTCATTCAAGACTCTCACCCAAAACACTCAGAAAGTGTGGGTGAAGAAGAATACCCATGCATGATTTATTTCCTATGTCCATATATCAATTCTTTCAATGTTTAGGGTCATAGGCTCATGCATCATGTCTTGCAAAATCTTCTTGTGTCATTGCTTCTGATTCATAGCATGTTTCTTTTGCTAGCTGTCATTTTTGTTTTTGTTAATCTTACTTTGCGTGTTATGTTTTTGAGTGTGTTGAAAAATTCAAAAACTCATAAAAATTGAAAAATCTTCAAAAAGTTTGATCGCTTGTGTTGTGTATATCACATGTGAGTTTGGCCTAGTACTTTCGTACTAATGACGTAGTGCATTTACAAGCTTAGCTTGTTTTGTAAGTACATCTATCTTTGTAGGACAAATCTTGAAATCTATGTGTGATTGTTGTAAATCGATCTTCAAGCTTATCATAAATGATTAGTCAATAATCTTATTGGTCTTGATACATGCATAGACTTGTGCCTATATTTTTTCTCACATTTTTATGTTTTTGCTTAAAGAGCTCATCAAATGTTAAATCTCGAAAAGAGATATTGAGCTGCAAAAGTCGTCGCACATACTAGTATTTGACTAGGAAAAAGGAAAAGCGACCTATATTGAAATATATGGTTCCTCAAAATGCCAAAGGCTTACTCACTTACAAAGTTAAAATATCAAAAGTTCAGGCATCGATCTCAAAATGAGATGTACTTTGTTAAAAAATGATCATATGTTAAGTTTTGTAATAGAGCTAAATGAAAAGTTTCAAAGTTATGTAATCATTATTGAGGGAGATTATATATGTTCATTTTTATAGTTGAGATAGTCCTTTTAACTTAGTACTAGTTGTGTATGACTTGATTGAATTGATCATTGAAGCTTTACTCTAGACTAAGGACTATTCCACATTTGATACTCACACACAACACACAAGACTTTGTTCAATGAATGGTTATTTCATTTGTATGATTGTACATGATCAAATGTGATGTGTATACTCAACTGCTTGCCGATCAAAACCAAAAAGATTTTTGAGTATTTTATATGTTTTTGAAAGTGTTTTTATACTTTTGTTTTTTAAGTTTTTGTTCAAAATGCATTTTTTTTTTTTTTTTTGTGTTTTTCTTCAAAAACTGGTTCAGAGGCATTTTCGCGAGCAGCTCACGACTTAGAGTTACCTGCGAAAAGTGCTTAAGGGAAATTAAAAAGTCACATTTTCATCCAAAGAATCTCGCTACTATCTCGTGAGTATTTCACAACTAAACTCTACTCGCGAAATGGTTTTAGATAAAAACTGGAATTTTTCAAGTTCATACAGAGATTTTCGCGACTATCTCGCAACTGTTTCGCTACTAAAGGCTTCTCACATAAACTTTTATGTGTCTCCCGACTAATCTTGCGACTCTCTAACCTACGAAAAACGCGTGTTTTCAGTTTTTATGTAGCATATGTGACATTTTTTTTTTTTTGAATCATTCTTTTCCCTCACTTTGCCTCTCTCAAACCCCTCTCAACCCAAAACTCTCTTTTACTCAAACCCCATCTTTTTCCAAGCAAAATCTCTGCAAAATCTCTTCAAGGTATATTTTTCTAAACATTCTTTTCATTTCTGTATTAAATTATGCAAAAATTTTCTTAGGGTTATAAATTTTGGGGATTTTCGAAAGAAGAGTTCGGTGGGGTTCATGATTTTTAAGCAAAAGTTTTTCAAATTTTTGATTGGGATGAGTCCCATTTGCTGTTTTTGTGTCTATGTTGGCCCCATGTGGCATTCTAAGCATGTATTTAGGTAGATTTCTTTGTGTTCATGCATTTTTCAATCATGTAGAACTGTGTTGCATGCTGAGTGTTTGACAAAATGTTCAAGTGACATTTTTGTGTTGTTCAGGACTCAAATGAGTTCCAATGTTTGGGTTTACTATTGATTGAATATGTTTAACATGCTTTGGTCAATGGGTGTGTGTTTTACACAACTTTTTCCCATTTTGTGCCTTATAATGCCATGTCGTGCATCACCTAGGCACACACTATGCATCACCTGCCACACACACATGCATCAGCAGATGCACACACATGCACAGGCATCTTTTTCATGCATTGTGTTTATGTTTACATATTTCAATTCTTCTAAGATGTTGTTTCGAGTTTTGTATACTCTGTTTTGAGTTATTTTACTTCTGTTTTGGACTAACTTGAATCTAATCAAGTTTTATGGTCTATTTTGTGTTTCTGTTTTTCTTCTTGTGCTTTATGTTTATTGTGCAAATGTCATCCTACAAGAAATCAGTTGTTAAATGGGGAAGTAACAAAGGAAAAGAACCAGTGATAGATCTTGACAGTTTTACCCCGAAGCCAAAGAGGACAAGATCTTCAATAGGGTTTATGATGTTGACAAATTAAGGTCATACGCCGCATCTCAGAATTATAAGAAATATTTCAAAGTTGCCCCCTTGCTAGTTGAAAGAGCAGTTGACCAAACCTCTCTTCTAGATACAAGCATTCCAAAATGGTTTGCTACCAAGGATTGGAATTTCATTCTGTCAAGCTTTGATGACCATACGAGAATATGGTGAAAGAATTCTACACGAATGCCATTACTGAGGGAGATGAGCTAAAATGTTGGGTTAAAGGAAAGAATTTTTCAATAACTCCAACTTATCTTGTTGACATTCTTCGTATTAACTGGCCTATGTTTCCAAAGCCCACGGTATACGATGAGTTAGATCCCAAGTAGGATTTTCTTCTAGAAACTCTAGGAAAGAACTTGGAATTCTCTTCCAATGGAAAAGCGGTGAGTGTTGCATCACTTTCACCAGAATTGAGGCTGCTCGCATTAATCATGTTCCACAACCTCTATCCTCTCTCAAGTACAGGTTACATGAATCTCAGTCGGGCTTTATTTCTCCATGACCTAGTCCATGATGAAGAGATTGACATTTGCTCGCATATCTTCCATATCTTCACAAAATTGCTAAGAGGACCGCCTTAAGGAATTGCCTTCCTTTTAGTTGCCTTATCTCAAAAATTCTAAAGCTCAAAGGTGTTCACCCATTGGAAGATGAGAGACCATACCCACGACCTAATCCAATTAGCGCCCGTTCTCTCAATGCCAGCATTAGTCACACCCGAAAGGCAACCAAGCAAGAAAGTCATGCTCCTCATGCTAGTTCAAGCTCTAACTCTCATGCTCTTGATGAGAAGTTAGACATTTTTATGTCATCCTTGCAAGACATCAGCACCAAGTTATCCGGACTTGCATCTATCATGCATTCTTATCATATTCGCTTGACATGAAGTTCACTTTTCTTCAAACTCAATTGAATCAAATTCAAAGGAAACTAGAAGAAGATGTCGTCTAGCTTCTTTGGCCATTCTAGTTAAAAAGGGAGAGAAAATTTTAAGGGGGAGCATAGAGCATAGCGGAACATAGTGTAGCACATGCACTTTTTAGACGCACTTTTTAGACTTTTTGGTAAACTTTTTGTGGTTTAGTTGTTTACTTGCTTATGCCATAGTCTAGAACTCTTTCATTTACATTGCTTTCTTTTAAACTTTTAAGTACTTTGATTTAAACTCAGTTTAATATTCAGCACGTTGTGTTTATATCATTGCTTTGTAGCATTTTTTTGTACTTATAGTTTATCTTGAGTACTACACTATTGTGCCCTTATTGGATCGTATATCTTTAATGCAAATACTTTGGTATTTTGCATTGGTTGAGTGTTTTGGACATGCAATTAATTCTTGCTTTACACTTAATTGCATTGTGTGTCTGAATGGTCGTTTACTGGTTAAATGATCATTGTAGTCTTTCTGACTGTTCTTGTATGATCAAGTTATGCTTCGTTGCTTATATCTTGTTGTTTATCTTGATCGCATTATACTTGCTCATATACGTACCTTGTATTCAACTTGTCATAAGCATAATGAAAGTTTTGTTTGTATGCGAGTGTTTCAAGATACAGGTGTATTCGTGCAAGTGCTTCACAGCTTCTAAATTAGGTGTGAGTGAGTTTTGCCACTGTTCCTAAACTCACGTTTAAGTCTAGAGTTTGTTATAGGGTGTTTTGTCATGGGATAGCCAAATGGGAAGATTGTAAAGTTGTGATTTACAATTGTTTTGTGTTGGCTTTAATTCTGTGCCACATTTAAGTGTAATTTTGTTTAATCTTTTATACCCTGTACTTTATATGGAATTTTATTGTAAGGGTTGCGTGATAGAGAGAGAGAGTGTAGAGACTCAAGCATGTGAAGACAGAAGATTTCTTGCGGGTATCTTGCAACTAAGCATCCTGCGAAGTAATGCATGTGCCTTGCACATGACTGGAATGCGAAGAGTCATGACAGATGGTGACAGCTGGTTTTCGTGAGTGTCTCGCGAGTAAGGCCTCCCGCGAGATACCTGCGAAATAGTCTGTTTTGCTATTTTGTCTTATCTACTCCACTACATCCTTATACACACTATATATACCATTATTACCCACATATTGAGTAGAGAGCTTTTCAAGAGAGAAAACCCTAGCCTCAACTCTTGAGAATGTGAGATTGTCATACCCACAATTCTACACACCATCCATTGTGGTTTTCCTCTACTCTTACCTTTCCATTTCTATACTCTTGAGAGATTGATAGCCCAAATACTTACCACACCCATACTGAGTGTCCAGTGAGGTTTTTTTTTTTTTTTTGGGTGCTGTTGGGAAGCATTGGAAGAAGCCAAGTTTTGGCAGATGCAATCGGGAGCATTGCGAGATCCGGAAAGTTAGACAAGACACGGTTTCGAGAAGCCTTTTTGGAGTAGGAGCTTGGAGGGCTTAGGTGTATTGGGTAGACTAGGCTTAGAGGGTCTTTTGCTATTCGTGTATTCCAACTTATTGTCTAGTGGATCGATTTACCACTTGGAGGGCAACGGAGAGGTTTTTCGCTGAGTTTTTTCTGTTTCCTCTTCAATAACACAGCGAAGTGTTATTTTGTGTTTGCATCTCTCTTCCCTACTCTGTTAGTTTTCTTTTTACTGCTGTGCTTTAATGAATATGACTTAGAGTTGTTGTATTGTTTGTTCCCTCGCATTTACTCTATTCCGCATTTAGTTTAAGTTAGAGTAAATTCAACCGAGCCGTAATCTTTTAATTTGGGGTCTAAACAACTTTTGCGTTTTTAATACAAATTCGAGCTTTCAACATTCATTACAACACCAGTTTGTAGTAAAATTTGTTATAACTTTAGCATTTTCTCAAAAAAAAAAAAATCATATTAAAAAGTAAAAGAATGGATTTTAAAAAAATTATTATATAAAATGCTAATTAAATATTATTTAAGTGATAACATAAAAGCCTCATTTGAAGATTTCGCCTTAGGCCTTCAAAACACTTGGGCTGGCCCTATTGACAGTTGCTGATGCATACTTATTGCATGATTAATCAGCACCACAGTCACATAGGAAACATGATAGAGTTCCCGGTGTAGTGCTAGATTGTTATCCTTGGGCTTCTATGCCTAAGTTAGGTGTTGAGCCCTA
Organism: Castanopsis chinensis; assembly: GCA_032878915.1. NCBI lineage: Eukaryota > Viridiplantae > Streptophyta > Magnoliopsida > Fagales > Fagaceae > Castanopsis > Castanopsis chinensis. Next base: position 25,043,050 of record JAVQMG010000131.1, read on the forward strand.
TTTATATAGATTGAATGAAACCTCTAGTTAGGTGTACGATTCAGAATCTTCCTCTAATTTGCTTGCCCAACACAACAAGATTTCTTGTAGATCAAGGTTATTATTATATAATCAAGTACTTTCTTTATTTGGATTAGGTTTCAATTGCAGTCAACCCAACAACTTGTATCAGATTTAATGGTAATATGTGACAAGGTTATTTAAGCCTCTTTTGCATTTGGAGCAAGAACAAGGTAACAAGGTTATCAATGTACCTTTTGTAGTTCGAGAAAGGATGGCATGCATGTACTTGAAGCCCACACAAGCACACAAGACATGCCTAAAAAGTGCACAAAAAGAATCTTGAAAAATGGTTAACAATATAGTTTTGCCAATGATACTAGATCAAAGAAGAATGATGCAACATAAGGTTTCCACAGAAATAGACATATGGGGTACCCACGAATAAGCATTTAGGGTTGACACTTAGTTCTTGGATGGTGTGCGAGAAGCCCATGGATGACCCAAGGTGGATAAATTAAAAAGCTCAAAGGCAAGAAGAGCTAGTAGGACTTGTTCATGACCCACATAGAGATAATGACTAATGTGTGAAGAAGAGATTGTTAGGTATACACATATGATTGGAAGTCCCAAATAGAGGAAAGGTTAAAGAGTTGTGGAATTAACATAACAAAATTGGACACAAACTCATATGCTCAATCTTCACGGATAAGTTCTGTCATATATGTTATATTAAGACCTTAATTTGAGTCTCACTAAGCTCCAATCTCACCCAACGACTTCAAACATAGGCAAGATTCTATGGGGGTTAGTCAATAACTTCTAGTATTAGCCAGGCTTAAATAATGAGCTTAGATTATTCCATCCAAAAAAAAAAAAAAAATCATATTCTTCTTGATACCTTGATGCAAGTAAACTATGTCTATTCATGCTAAAATAAAAAAAAATAAAAAATAAAACCAAAAAGCTTTTCATGTGTTTTTCCACACCACAAATTTGCAGTTTCGTCCTGTCTGTATTCATAGCACGCATCCAATCCAATCCTTGCCCACAGGTTTTGCTAGGATTGCGGAGTTTTTGGTAGCTGAATTCGAGGTCAGCTAGGCCTCCAAGAACAGGGAAGAGAGAAAATGAGAAATAGGAAGAACAGAGAGGAAATATAAGCGTGGAAAACAACAATCTTTTTCATATCCCCCTCTGTACCATCACATTACAGACTTAATACCTTCATTAGCTCAGCAGTAACTAACTTCCTAACTGCATTCTCATGCCAGTCGTGTAACTGCCTTCCCAGCTAGCCTATCCAATCCTAACTAACTAACTCTACTAACTAACTTTGATACACTACCTGATACAATACAATGCTAATGTAGATACACTTCAATTGTAGGTATACAATGCCAGCTAAGCAATGACAACACCATCTATGAAACAGCCTCCTTAGGTACTTCTGGCAGCACTGACACAGCACCCCATTATCAGCGCCACACGCACCCCTCATCAGCACCACACGCATGTAGTTCCCTCGTACCATACACACACATCACACACTCCTGACAGGTTTTAAGGCTAGACCACGTCCACTAAGTTGAAATTTAAAACGAGGCTAAATTCAAAAGTTTGTCATAGCTGTTTGAATCTAGTCTCATATTAAATTTGGTTCAATACAGATCTTTCATCCAATTTGAGTACTTCTATTTTATCTAAGAAAGATGGACTTTAGCAAGACAATCTTTTGAGAAAATATTATTTCAAAATGCTATTGGAAGAAGTGTATTTATGGATCCCATTTTTTAAACCAAGCAGAGGTGCAACAAATATTACAGAGAGCCAAGTACTATTACAAGTTTGCAACCAATGGCAGGAAAGTACATACATATTTACAATAAGTTTTGATGGTTTTAGTCAGATCCAGGATTTTTTTTTTTTGGTTGGCCAGATTATAATATCAAAATATTAATTAAATTATACATATTTATAAATAAAGATGTACATATTAGGGGAGGTTCTTGATTGAATATTCATTAGTTTTAATTAAATATCTTCTTCCCGATTGTATTATAAAATAACTTAATAAAATCCGTTACATAATATATATTGAATATTTTAAATAATTTATTTTAATTTAAAAAATTTGAATGCTAATTGGACCTTTTTTATAATTTTTTTTTGAAAAGGTAGTTGGATAGTGGGGAAGGGTAAGGTGAGATTCAAACCACAGTAATATGCGAAAAAAGATGTCATTATCACTGGGTTGTCACTTAAACCCCAATATTTATATTTCCTTTATGATATACTTGCATATTTTGTTCTCATTTTATGAGAAAAAAATTTATTTTCATGAAATTTTTAACCTCATTATTGGAATTTACTATAAATTACAAGTATCCCCTATGATTTGACTCCATTACAATTTAGTCAGTCTGTTGAATTCCTTTTACAAGTTTTAACCTCATATTTTGTGCAACTTTTATAATCCTTTAAAATTTCTTTTACAATGCACCAATCGTCTTATTAAAACTTGTAAATCTTTGTTCAAACTTTGTTGAATTCCCAATTTTGCTTTTAATGGAATTGACCAAAAAAAAAAATCTCTAAAATATATATCTTATAATTACAATCATGAATTTTATGACCAATCAATTTCATTCTTGAAGCATTTCGCTAGATATGTTTATGTCACATTGAATCTTCATTAATAACATATATTTGAAATATCATTTCAATGGAGGCTTATGGGTATTGCTTATAAACACAATCACAATCACGAAGTATCACTATGATCATTAGTTTTAATCTTTCTTCTTCTTTTTTTAAACTCAAAATAAGATTTTCGTGTAACAATTAAAGATATATCAGCCAATACTTGGAAGTTTAGAGTGATCTTCAGTTTTAAACTTAAGTGTATTTTTAAGTTTATTTTCTTCATGTTTACATTTATTGTAGAACTATGCCCCCTAAAAAGCACTCATTAGTGATATATATAATTGAACAAAATCATACCTAATCTTAGTGTTGGCGTGTAAGTGTATTCTTTTATCTCATCCCCCTTTCCCTATATATATGTGTGTGTGTGTGTGTGTGTGTGTTTGTGTTTCTCAAAAAAAAAAAAAAATTTATAAGAAAATATTATCATCTTAACAAAAAGTATTTTATGGTTGACTAGAGCTCATCTAGGTGTAAGTAAAAGAAAATTGTTCTATTTAATTTCTAGAGTGGTAAAAAAAATTATACAAAATAAATGCAAGGGTAGGGATTTACGAGGGGATCAACTCTGGAGATGCGTCGACCTTATTAATATTATTAATAAGATGGATCCCATAAATCCTTATCATTTTTTTGACAGTTACATATTTTAAAAAACAATGTTGTGTGGACTCTATCATGATGTTAGAGACTCCGTCTCTCTTTTTATGAAATTGATACTAGTGACTCTACTATATTTGGAAATAGCGCCAACCGTATGCTTGGATTTCTACCATTGGCTTCTGCATTGGAGGCCAACTTTTTCATGCTATTAAAAGATATTTTATTGATAAAAGTATTTTTTTTTTTATAATTCATTATAAAAATTGGGGTTGTAATATTTGCTTTATCTTTTTTAAATTCAAATAATATCTGCAATTCACAAAAGAGAGTCCCTATAATCATCATGTTCTCCAACAGTCATTAAATTTTGAAATTGTCTCGAACATCAATGCTTTGAAATCTCTTTTTTTAATTGTACATGGTTTTTAATTTCTCAAACATAAATGCAACCAAAATTGATATCAACTAGTCCATTCAATTTTTCACTGCCAAGCACATTAGTTGGGTTTACCATTTCAAGCCCAAATTATTAAATCCAAAAATGCATGACCTAAGAATAATTGATTATTCATATTCTGATGCACCCTTTCGAACCTATAATGAATATATAAAACATAGTTATTAATAAACATCATAAACATAATTATTGAGAAAAATAATTACTCTTTTATATTGAAAGAAAGAGAAATAAACATGAACATAAAACTAATAACAACAAATATGAACATAAATATTTCTAAAATAAATAAATAGTTAAGGCAAAAGGTTAAGCGCATTGCTTGAAAACCAAAATCACAATCAAGTAGTATCATTAGCATGATTACCATCATTATTAGTTTTAATATTTATGTTCATGTTTATTTCTATTGTGTATATGTTTATGTGTATTGCTATTAGTAATAATTAGTCACTAATATGTACCTAAGTTGGAATAAGAGATGAGAGGAGAGAACTGGAGGAAAATACTTTATTGTATTTCAGGTTTTTTCTTATTTTTCTCATGAGAATATATCATTTGTAAACAACAAATAAAACAAAATTAAGAAATATAATTTATGTTATGTGCAAAAATTGCAAGAATGCATAATTAAATTAAAAATTTTTAAGAAGACTTTGAGCCATGCAAGGTCACTGAAAACAGAAGTGTTGGTTGTAGCCTCATACATGATGATTGTAACTCATTTTCTGTTAAATAAAAAACCTAGAGTACAAGTCAAGAGGAAAAAAAAGATAGAGGAAAACTTTTTGAAAAAAATTGTGTAAATATCTAAATCGAAGTAGAAGAATATGTGAAGGAAAGGTTTTTTTATTATTTTTTATTCTTCATTGATTTCAATGCTTGGTTATAAACATTTAAATTAAAGTAGATAAATATGTAAAGGCAAGGTTATATGCATAGTTAAAACCGCATCCAAGATGAATGGTTAAAGTCAATCTATTCATATTTTTAATATGTAAATAATAAATAAATAAAATGATGACTTGACGGATGAGGTGCCACAATTAGGGTATTACAATATTAAATACTATGCTTCCATTGTTATACAATATAAAAATATAGATTTTGAGGTAGCTCTACCTCTGACTGTCTTGCTTCTAGATCATGACCTATTTTGGGATGACCATGCAAATTTATTCAAAGAGTTAATCTAGTGAATTAATATCAATGTGTTATTTATCAATGTTGTTGTAATAATCCTTTAATGACAATGTGAATTAATAATCCTTTATTGACTTGTTGTAACTTTATCAATTTGAAAATTTTTAAATAACTTTATCATTTTAGCCCTCCATACCTGATAATATACACATATATTTTAAAAAGTCTAAAAATAAACATAATTTTCATTTAAATAAAATAGAATTTATAAATACATATGTTAACAAATTACAATAATTAAACATTCAACATCTTTAAAAATTAAAATGAACACATAGGTATTTTAACAATTACCTAAACAAATAAAATGGAAAAATTGAATTATGAAGTATTGTACATTATTATTTTACATTTCATACACACACACACACAAAAATTATATATGACCCCTCCAAAGATAAATTCCTGGCTTCGCCACTTTTAATGCCGTAATCCGATATTTTTTATATGAAGAACTAGTGTTCAAATCCGTCGTCTCCACTTATTACAACAATCAAATTATAGAAAAAATAAAGGTTAATGAATGGAGATTCATTATAAAGAACTTCAATGAATGGTTGCAATAATCATTTATTTGTTACATCCTTCAATAAAGAAACCAACTTAGGTTCAATGCAAAAAAGCACTGAACGAATCCTTGCCTTATAATAAAATCCAATTTTCACCATTCAACGCATGCATGGAATCAAGGAACTAAATTATATGCGAAAGACATGTGTCTGGGCCTGGCAATTAAGAAGACATTCCATAAAAATAAAAAACAATTAAGAAGCCAAACGTACTTAAAAAACATACGGGTATCCAACAGTTTTTTTTTTTTTTTTTTTTTTTTTGAGAATCAGCAGGTATCCAACAGTTAAGAAGCTAAACGCACTTCAAGCACGTGTTTATTACCTTACAAACAAATGGAGGAACACTAATAATAATCTGAAATTTAAAAGGGGAAAATGTTTGGGTCTGAATTAGTCAACTACCTCAAAAATCAAGGACTCAACAACGCATCTTGAGTCCTTGACAGTTGTTGATGCATACATATTGCATGATTGATCTGCAACACAGACACGTAGAAAACAGGATAGAGTTCCTAGTGTAGTGCTAGACTGTTAGCCTTCGGCTTAATTCTATGCCTAAGTTAGGTGTTGAGCCCTATTTATATAGATTGAATGAGCCCTCTAGTTAGGTGTACGATTCAGAATCTTCCTCTAATTTGCTTGTCTAACACAACAAGATTTCTTGTAGATCAAGGTTATTAATAGATAATCAAGTACTTTCTTTATTTGGATTAGGTTTCAATTGGAGTCAACCCAACAACTTGTACCAGATTTAATGGTAATATGTGACAAGGTTATTTAAGCTTCTTTCGTTATTGGAGCAGGAACAAGGTAATAAGGTTGCCAATGTACCTTTTGTTTTTCGAGCAAGGATGGCGTGCATGTACTTAAAAGCCCACACAAGCACACAAGACAAGCCCAAAAAGTGCATATAGAGAATCCTGAAAAATGGTTTAACAATATAGTTTTGCCAATGATACTAGATCAAAGAAGAATGATGCAACATAAGGTTTCCACAGAAATAGACATATGGGGTACCCATGGATGAGCATTCAGGGTTGACACTTAGTTCTTGGATGATGTGCGAGAAGCCCATGGATGATCCGTGGTGGAAAAATTAAAAAGCTTAAAAGAAAGAAAAGCTAGCAGGATTTGTTCATGACCCACATAAAGATAATGACTAACGTGTGAAGAAGATATTGTTGGGTATACACATATAATTGGAAGTCCCACATAGAGGAAAGGTTAAAGTGTCGTGGAATTAACATAACAAAATTGAACACAAACTCATACACTCAATCTTCACGATTAAGTTCTGTCATATATGTTATATTGAGACCCTCAATTGGAGTCTCACCAAGCTCTTATCTCCCCCCAACAACTTCAAGCATAGGCAAGATTCTATGGGGGTGAGTCCGTGACTTCAAGTATTAGCCAGGCTTAAATAAAGGCTATGCCACAAATTTGCAATTTCGTCTTGTCTGTATTCATAGCACGCATCCAATCCAAGCCTAGCCCACAGGGTTTAAGCCTTTAAGGCCGGACCACGTCCACTAAGTTGAAATTTAAAACAAGGCCAAATTCAAAACTTTGTCATAGCCGTTTGAATATAGTCTCATATCAAATTTGGTTCAATACAGAACTTTCATCCAATTTGAGTACTTTTATTTTATCTAAGAAAGATGAACTTTAGTAAGACAATACTTTGAGAAAATATTATTTCAAAATGCTATTGGAAGAAGTGTATTTATGGATCCCATTTTTTAAACCAAGCAGAGGTGTAACAAATATTACTGAAAGCCATGTACTATTATAAGTTTAAAACCAATGGCAGGAAAGTATATACAATTATACATATTTACAATAAGTTTTGATGGTCTAAGGCGGATCCAGGGATTTTTATTTGGGTGGTCAGATTATAATATCAAAATATTAATTAAATTATACATATTTAAAAATAAAGACGTAAATATCAAGGGAGGTACTTGATTGAATGATCATTAGTTTTAATTAAATACCTTCTCTCCGATTGTATTAAAAAAGCTTAATAAAATCAGTTACATAATATATATTGAATATTTTAAATAATTTAATTTAATTTAAAAAATTTGAATGCTAATTGGACCTTTTTTATATTTATTTTTTATTTTTTAAAAAAGGTAGTTGGATAGTGGCAAAGGGTAAGGTGAGATTCAAACCGCAGTAATATACGAAAAAAGATGTCATTACCACTTGACTATCACTTAAACCCCAATATTTTTATTTCCTCTATAATATACTTGCAAATTTTGTTCTCATTTTATGAGAAAAATTTTATTTTTATGAAATTTTTAACCTCATTATTGGAATTTACTATAAATTACAAGTATCCCTATGATTTGACTCCGTTACAATTTAGTTAATTTGTTGAATTCCTTTTACAAGTTTTAAAGATATATCAGCCAATACTTGAAAGTTTAGGGTGATCTTCAGTTTTTAACTTAAGTTGATTTTTAAGTTTATTTTCTTCATGTTTATGTGTATTGTTATTGGTAGAACTATGCCCCTAAATAGCACTCATGAGAGAGAGAGAGAGAGAGAGAGAGAGAGAGATCAACCATAAGAAAATATTATCATCTTAACAGAAAAAAATTTATGGTTGACTCGAGCTCATCTAGGTGTAAGTAGAAGAAAATTTTTCTATTTAATTCCTAGAGTGGTAAAAAAAATTATAAAAAAATAAATGCAAGGGTAGGGATTTATGAGGGGATCATCTCTAGAGATGCATGACCTTGTTAATATTATTAATAAGATGGATCCCATAATTATTGTCATTTTCTTGACAGTTACGTTTTTGAAAAAAATGTTCTGTGGGCTCCACTGTGAGGCTAGAGACTCTGTTTCTCTTTATATGAAATCAAAGCTATGGACTCCAACACTTGGGAAATAGCGCCATCCTTATTCTTGGATTTCTACCATTAGCTTTAGCTTCTATTTAATGGAGGCCAACTTTTCCATGCTATTAAAAGATATTTTATTGATAAAAGTTCTTTTTTTTTTTTTATTCTTTGTTATAAAAATTGGGATTGTACATTGTATTTAATTTCTTTTATATAAATGCAACTAGTCCATTCAATTTTTCACTGCCAAGCATATTAGTTGGGTTTACCATTTCAAGTCCAAATTATTAAATCTAAAAATGCATGACTAAAGAATAATTGATTATTCATATTCTTATGCACCCTTTCCAACCTCCAATGAATTTATAAAACATTGTTATTAATAAAAATCATAAACATAATTATTGCGAAAAATAGTTACTCTTTTATATTGAAATAAAGAAAAATAAACATGAACATAAATATTTCTAAAATAAATAAATAGTAAAGGCAAAAGGTTAAGCACATTGCTTGAAAGCCAAAATCATAATCAAGTAGTATCATCATCATGATTACCATCATTATTAGTTTTAATATTTATGTTTATGTTTATTGCAATTGTGTATATGTTTGTGCATTGCTATTAATAATAATCAGTCACTAACATGTACAATGTGCATGAAAATTATATATATATATATATATTCATGTCTTACCCAAATTAAAACCAAAATTCAATATTTCTCTAGAATGCAAATGGTATGTTAGGGAAATTATCCATTTCTTAATAACAATTATTTATAACATTTTGTGCATTAATTAAAAGCATGTTAGAAATTAGAAATTGCCCTTTTAGTTTTTTCTAGCTTTCTCAATCTTTTTCTTTTTCTTTCTACAATTTAAAACATTGATAACTTATCTAAAAAATTAATAAAACTAAACAAAACTACAGTTTAAAACCAAAGTGCAAAAGGATTTGCTACAACACCTCATATAGCATTCACAACAGTAGAGTTAAATAGCTATCTAATTATTTTAGTTTAACCAAAACACAAAAAATGATTTACATCAATGTATGTAAAGCTAAAGTTTTTTAGCTTCAAGCTTCCGTACGAAGCTACCTTTGCCTTCCTATGGAAGATGAAGTTAAAATTTTAAAATATTTTTTTTTAATTCCTACACATATTACAATAATACTTCTTTACTTATTTTTTTTATCCTTTATTTCTTTCCTCTTTCTACCCGTCACTCTAGTTCTCTCCCTCTCTCCTCAAATCAGCTGTCAAGCTCAAACTCTTGCCTTACCTTTCCCTCATTTTCTGCCTTTTCTCCTTTCTGTTGTTTGTCCAAAGCTCACCATCGCCGAAGCTCCGCCACTGACCCATCTCCACAAAGAAAAAACTCTTACTAGTCGACCCACTCGCTGACCCAGCTCTGTTCACTCCTCACCGGCTGATCCACTCTCTACCGAAGCCTTCCACTCTCCATTTACTCCTTTCTGTGGGAATGTTTTTGGGTTCATGGAATTTTTCTGGTTTCGAATTGTTGGGTTTGTGATTGAAGCTCTATGGGTTTAATTTTTGTGGTTGTGGGTTGATTTTCTTGGGTAGTTATGGGTAGATTTTGGTGGTTGTGGTGGCAGTAGGAGTAGATTGTGGGCAAGGTGGTGGTGGTGGGTTGTATGAAGTGGTGGTGGCGGTGGTGGGATGAATTATTTTATTGTAGTAGATATATTATTTTAGTGTGATGTTTATATTATTTTATTATGTTGAAAGCTAAAACAGATCCACTACTGCTGGATGTTTTGTAAAATGAGTAGGTAAAATAGATAAAGCAGCTTTTTATAATGCCAAATAGCTAAAAAAATAACTCCACTGTCGTGGATGCTCTTATGTGACATTAAGACCTAAGTTGGAATAAGAGATGAGAAGAAAGAATTGGAGGAAAATACTTTATTGTATTTTAGGATTTTTCTTATTTTTCTCATGAGAATATATCATTTGTAAAAAACAAATAAAACAAAATTAAGAAATATAATTTATGTTGCATGCAAAAATTGCAAGAATGCATAATTAAATTCAAACTTTTTAAGAAGAATTTGACCCATGGAAGGTCGCTGATAAGCAAAAGTGTCAGTTGTAGCCTTATACATGATAATTGTGACTCATTTTCCTTTAAATAAAAAACCTAGAGTACAAGTCGAGAGGGAAAAATAGATAGAGGAAAAGTTTTGGAAAAAATTGTGTAAATATCTAAATTGAAGTAGAAGAATATGTACAGGAAAGTTTTTTTTTTTTAATTATTCTTTATTGATTTCAATGCTTAGTTATAAACGTTTAAATTAAAGTAGATAAATATGTAAAGACAAAGTTATATGCATAGTTAAAACTGCACCCAAAATGAATGGTTAAAGTTAATCTATTCATATTTTTAATATGTAAATAATAAATAAATAAAATGATGATGTGATGGATGAGGTGCCGCAATTAGGGTATCACAATATTAAATACTACGCTTCCATTTTTATACAATATAAAAATATAGATTTTGAGGTAGCTCCACCTCTGGCTATCTTGCTTCTAAATCATGACCTATTTTGGGATGACCATGCAAATTTATTCAAAGAGTTAATTTAGTAGTTTCTAAGGCTCATGAGATTCATGAGATACTGAATTCAAAATCTCTATCTAGCATTTTAGAATTACCTTGTTAAATTATCAATTGTTCCAAAAGTTTAAACTATTGAGATATGGTAAATTTAATAATTTAACTGCATACTTCTAACACTTCCCCTCACGTGTGGGCTTATACTCATTTTTAATAGGTGATACCAAATACATGGAATTTAAAATGGAAGGGAGAACGAAGAAGAAAAAGATCAAATTTAATATTTAATGCTCTGATACCATGTTAAATTACTAAGCTTTTAGAACAGTAGATAATTTAACACACCCCAAGAGAATTTGTCCCTGTAGTTGTACACTCGAAAATATGGTCATGCTGTTTTAAGGGGTAATAAAGACCTTACCCAAAACTAAATAAATAATAAATGACTTCCAATTGACTTTATTAGAGCCCCATATATTGATTTTTTTTTTCAAGGGAAATTATAACCACATGTTAGAGTAGTATTTTGGTGCTTAGTAATATGTGCACACTCACTCCTTTGACCAAATCAGATGGATTCACTTCCAATGCGAGAGAGGGATACTTAATACCCCTACCCCTCTTCGCCATGTACATTTTTTGGTTACAATATACACAGCCATCTATCTCTCATATACACTTATTAGTATATCCCACCTACCTTTAAGAACTAAGAAAACCTATAGGCTATAACTATAAGCAAAGCCACAGAATTTAAATAGTGGTAATCTCTAAATAGTACACCAATATTAGCTGGTATCGAAATATTTTTTTCCCTAGGCCAAAATAAAACAGTCTGCAAAAATTTGTATCAAATCTCTAGTGCCTATGTGTTCAAAGGAAAAGCAAGTACAGTGGTCTATCTCCACCTTCATCAGAAATAGTTTAGAAGTTAGTAAGAGTTTTTTGAGTTGTAATTGTGTTGAATTAGTAAAGTCTATAATGGTATAGCCCATGCTTTTGCTTTTGTAAGGTTGAATGTTCTTTTCTTTTTCTTTTTTTTTTGGGTAAAAGATTGTTCTTTTGTTGTTTCTTAATTTTTGTTCCTTTAATGAAAGTCCAGATTATTAAAAAAAAAAACCACAAATTAACGAATTAGAAAGTGAATAGGACAATGATGAATGATCTCAAAAACACCCCATTTAGCAATTTTTTTTTAATCATCATTATATTGAAAGAAAGACTTTTATCACATGCAGCTCATTTAGTATGTTGTTGAATGTTGACTGAATATATTAAGTGGTTCTCACCAACTAAATGCTTTAGTCTATATATATAATAAGAGGTAAAACAGAGGGAAAATTCAATTAAAATTCAATTAGAGTCTAATTTGGCGCCACGTTTTTTAATTTAATCTAAAATTTAGAATTTTGTGCCAAGTGACTTAATTTAGTGTAAAAATTAAATTTCAATTAGAGTTTAATTTTGCACCACATGTCTCATCTAATCTAAATTTTTAAAATTTTTGTGCCAAATTAGTTAATTTAGTATAGAAAATGAGGAGTCCAATATAATAAACCATAAAAGACATAATCATATAACTAAAAAAAAATCAAATTTATAAGTCATCTATATATATATATATATATATATATATAACTTAGAGAAAGTTGAATTAGAATTTGAAATTATAATCTTATTTTGCATGTGTCTAAATTTATGCGGAGACTACACCATAATTATCCACTTAAGCATGTGCTATGTATCTACTTAAGTTTTTTAATTTTTGTGCCAAGTACGTTAATGAATGAAAAATACTAAGAATCTAATATTAATGAATTATGAAATTAAGAAGAAATATTAATTACATATACTCAATAAAAATCACCACATTTTTCTCAAAATATAAATAAAATAAAAATCACCACACGTTCTATCTTATTAAAAATTAGAAAAAAATGATCATAAGTAGTATTAAATTTAGTTAATAATTTTAATATGTGACTACTTATATCTACTTTTAAAAAATAATTTGACTAATTATATATATTTTATGATAAAAATTGTGTTTAATTTATAATGTATCTATACATATGCATGAATGCATATGTTAATTTTTTTAAAATAATAATTTGACTAATTATTTATATTTTTATAATAAAAAAATTTGTATAATTTTAAATACATTCATGCGTTTGCATGGAATTACATGCTAGTTATATATTATGCATAATCCAATACAGAAAGAAAACATTGAGCACTATAATTGTTTTTAGAAAATTTTAACCTATAGCGTCTACTATTGATTATAGCTCTTTATTGAAAGTGTCTTTTAAATAAACATAAATAATTGAGTCCTATAATTGAAAGTGTTACTGAATGAACCTAAATAATTTCATTTCCTATACTTAATTGGGCCAATAGCTCATTTTAATAATGTGAGAGTAAAATCCAATAAAGAGATAGAATATATGTATGCGTGGAAAGGAGAGATGGAGAGGGATTCTGATGACTGGCAATAAACAGTGTTCCTGAAAATTAATTACTTCTTTCAAAGATAGAAATCTTATGAATCAGAAGAAGATGGCAGTGCCTTTTAAAACTCACCGAAAGAGAAAGGGCTTGGTACAAGTGCTTGAAAGAACAATGGAACGTATTGATGTTATGTGGTATATGTCTTCCGGAGATTTCAGAGTTTACGCGGAGCCCAAATTAGAGTGGGGTTTTGCTATAACTCATATTAGGCCATTATGGGGTCTCCATCAAGTCCAAAAAGTTAATGGGCCTAGAATAAATTGTTTTTCTAGGCAATTAACCCTTGCAAACTTCGGCCCAAAAAAAAAACTCAACGGGTGTGACTCTAGCTAGCCTGGGCTAGCCTTTAAAGGCTGCTTCACATGACTGAGGGATAGTGGGTTACAGACTCAATAGCAATTTATTTATTTATTTTTATTTTTATTTTTATTTTTACTGAGAATGACTCAATAGCAAATTGAAATCAGTAATGTGTGGGTTTAAAGGGCTAACCTACTGGTAATGTATATTTTGTGGTGTCTCGTGTTTATGATTCCAACTCTATCTAACCCTTTCCTCCACTAATATCTATCAACAAATATATCAATAACATTTGAGCAAAAATCAATAATCAGAAAAATAATACAACTTTTAGGTATGTATTGATAATTTTCCTCTTAAGAGTTTGTTATCTGCTTACAACCAATTCACTATCAGGACATATCGAAAACACCAACCATAGATAATAATTATGAAATTTTGTGCGAAGAGATTTTCTTACAAGATTGTGATTGGCTAAAAATGATGAAGGGAAACAAAAGTAATTTCTGACGGTAAAAAATTGTGCTGCACTTGACTAAAAATGAGGAAGGAAAACAAAAATTAAGTAAATATATTTTAGACCCTTAATTTATAGTCAATATCTTTAAACATTTGTAATTTCCGAAAAAAAAACATAATCCATTTTTAAGTGTCACCCACTTTTGTCTAGAGCCACATCTTTATAAATTCACTCAATTATTTAATTTGTTAATGTTTGTGTTACTTTATATACCCCAATTTTGCTTGATCAAGAAATATATATACAGCTCAAAAGCTTGGTTATTTTTCTATGTGGGACAAGATTTCTTTAAAAACAAACTTACACCAAGAAATATATATAGATCCTTAGCCAAAGCTAAAATGAGAGCTGCTTGATGCCTTGAACGGCCTTAGCTAGCTTCAAACAACCAAAGGACTGGAAATTGGGATATTACACCAAGGATATTTTGGTTGGAGGTGAAAAAGGGAGGAAGGAAAAAAAGAAGAAAAAATTGTTGGGAGAGGTGTTTGGTTGGGAGGGGGAAGGGGGAGAATTTTGGTAGGGCCTAAGAGTTTTCTCTCCAAGCCTACCAAAACACAATCTCTCCAAATTGGGGAGAAAATGTGAGAGAAAATTATGCATAAATGTTTGGACAAAAATGCCGCACAAGCCCACTATATATGTGTGTACTGCCTTTGATTCCTATTCTTAAAAAATAAATAAATAAATAAATCTGACTGGACGTGGCCTTCGTTTCTAACTACACTGCTGCCTTTTTTTTTTCTTTAACTGGGCATGATTTTTTTTTTTTTTTTTTTTAATTTTTGGGGTTTGCCTTTTGGTTTTTTAACTTGGCATAATTGGTTTTTTAGGTTGCTTGAGTTCTTTTCTGTTTTTTTTTTTTTTTTATTATTATTATTTTTTTTTTGTGCATGATCTTTGTTTTAATAAACTTTGTGTGATTTTTTTTTTATTATTTGTATTTTTAACTAGACAATTTTTTTTAATAAGGATATATAAGTCAATTTATATAAATTATATTTTTTATTCTCTCACTTTTCTTCTTAACCAAAA
Organism: Castanopsis chinensis; assembly: GCA_032878915.1. Taxonomy (NCBI): domain Eukaryota; kingdom Viridiplantae; phylum Streptophyta; class Magnoliopsida; order Fagales; family Fagaceae; genus Castanopsis; species Castanopsis chinensis. The sequence continues at coordinate 25,058,404 of JAVQMG010000131.1, forward strand.
AAAAAAAATTTCAATCCCTCAATTTTTCTCACTTTTTCATTCACTTCCTATTTTCTATTATCTCAACCAAACGGACCCTAATACCAGGCAAAAACCAAATCATAATTTGGGTAAATTGCAGAGTATACACCTGAAGTTGGAGTTGCTTAAATTTTACACCCTGATGTTTGAAAAAATAGATTTTACACCTTAAAGTTTAGTTCCATTAGCATAACCTCACCCTCAGTTTGTTTTAGCTGTTAAGTGACAAGGTGGAGTGCTGAAGTGTATTTTTTTTGCCAAATCAACCTCCCAAGACGCCTTCGCCCAAACTTAAAACACAAAACCATCTGCAACACGACCCATTACCAGAAATCAAAAACTCATTCCAAAATAACTTCCATGGTAGATCCTTGTGACATAAAGAAAAAAAAAAAATTAATCATTTCCTTTTAATTTGATCTCTGAATAAATTCAAAACTACATCATTACTGATCTGGCCTCATTCAATAGGGTATCCCATGATTATACAACTTAATGGAAGCAAAGACACAAAGACACTCTTTAAAATTCGCATCTAATAAAATTTCATCCATCGGATTAAGACCCCGTGCAATACCTAGGGTATTGCACAGTGTGCAATAGCACAAATCTCAGTCGTTGAATCTATCCAATGGCTCCGGTGAAGTGCCAACTCATCAATCCATGTGAAGGTGAAAAAATTCCTAACAAGCTGCATCTCATTATTTCAAAAACAATCTCGTCTCTGATAAAAATTTATAAAAGAAAAAAACCTCTCATTTCTCCAGTCCTCCTTCCCTCTGCTGTCACTGTCACCGCCACCGCCATGCTCAGTTTTTGCTTCTTACCCAAACCACATTCACATGCCCATCTTCATCTCTACTATGACCCTCCTCTTTCTCTAGTTGACGAAGCAAACTTTCAACCGTTCTATGCGTTTTATGAATCCTTGTCTTCTTCTACTTCGAAACCTGTAAGTGATTTTTTTTTCCCAAGATATCCCAACTTTTACCTTTTGCTACCCAAATACAACTTTTTTTTTTTTATTATCTCTATTTCTCTTCTCTATTCTCAGTTTTTTATTTTTTATTTTTTCATCTGACTTGTGTAATTATGTATTTTATGAATTTGATGGTGATACAATTTGTATAAAATTATAAATGGAAGATCAAATTGATAGGCTTAGTCACTGAATCTTATTGATCTCTTGAAATTTCCGAATTTTTTTAGCCCCTAAAATTTTCTGCCATATGTGTTCTTGATGATTATTTTTTCTTTTGATTCCTTTGATATCCATGTTAATCTCTTTAATTATTATGGTTAGTCTTTGATGGAATGATGACACAGTGTTATTTTGTAGTGCTGATTTTTAAAAGAAAAAAAACACATTAGCATGCCACTTGTCGCTTAACAGCTTAAACTAACTGAGGGTGAGATTTTGTTAACAAAACCAAACTTCAAGGTGTAAAATTCATTTTTTCAAACATCAAAATGTAAAATCCAAGCAACCCCAAACTTATGAGGTGTATTTTTCAATTTACCCTTATAATTTTACAATTAGAATGTTAGAAAAGAGTAACTACACAGACTCGGTCCTTGCCAATTGCAACATCAAAATTAATCTTTACCTGCACCTGGACTCAGTCATCAACTTTTTGCCTACGGCCCCATGAAAAAAGCTTCTTGATTCAAGAATACCACCATGTGTTCAAGAAATAGGTAACCTCAAAAGAGTAGTGGGCTTTTAATTTTGAAGCCAATATGATATATGACGCGGGATTAAAGTTTGTGGGATGAGTCAGTTCTTGCTCAATTAATATTATCAAAAAACTACCTTGAGGTGGGAAATTATTGTGTACTCCCGGAGTACAATAAATGAGTACTCCATCCTCTCACATGAATAGTCGGTCCCACTAATTAAATTCAAGGTAGGACCCACCATTCATGCGAGAAGGGGGACTACGTATTTATGGTACTCCGGGAGTATCTAATAATTTTCCCCTTGAGGTAGATAAGTGCATATTAGTTCCAAATCGTTGATAATTCCTACCATCTATTTAGATAGCCTCAAAATTGGCAATAGTAACTAGTTTCTTCACACGTGCGAAGATAAGGATTTTTTTAGGTTTAGCGTCATAATTTTCCATTCATCTCAATTTGAGATGTTTTTCTCTTCTATTCAATTAAACCACACATAGAGTGATTTTTATTTTGGACATAGAAAATACATTTATTAAAATGAAAAAAAAAAGTAGTACAAATAGATGTTAAGAGAAAATAATTCAAACACCAACATAAATAAATAAATCATTAAAAAGAAAAAAAGGGAGTACATTAAAAATTACCTTTTTTTAATAATTGAAAAATAAAGAAGAAGAAATTTGAAAAAAAAAAAACGTAAAAAAATTGTGAGATTAGAATTTAGAAGAAAGGAAACCGAAAAAATTGTTGCACGCTTGTTTGGGTAATGTAGCTAGAGGCTAAGATGCTCCTAATCTAGGCATTAAATGCTGGAATTTGGAAATTAATTTCATTCAATGGGATTAGGGCATGTATTAGGACTAGAGATCTTGCTGCAACTAGGATCAGAGCTCAAAAGGGTTGGTTGACACTCCAAGCCAAGTGACAACCATTGATGCCTCTGTTGGGAGCTTTTGCTAGACACCTCCTTATGCCTTCCAAACCACTTTTCCCTAAATTTTCCCTTTTAGCATTCATGAGCTTGGTTCATGAATCAATTGCATACATTTTTACTGAGAAAATAAACTACTTGGTTGAGGATTTCATGAACTTGGAAGTCTTGGTTATGGCTTCCGTTCTCCTTTGACCAAAACTTGCAGACAAAGTAGAAAATGAAATGACCTCAGCTCTCATATGTCAGCCCCTATCCCTTGAGTCTTGTCATAATCAATAGGTTTCAATTGCTAAAACTAAGAGGCAACTAGCCCCAGTTGTCTCACTTGCTGGAGTACTTCTGCTGGGTACTTCTGCTAGGCCATGTTTTAGTGATTCTCTTCACTTGGGCTTGTGTTACGATCCTTAAGTCCTATAAAATGGACAAGGTTGCTATGTGTTTCCATGGTTTTTTTTTACCCCACATGGGCATTGGTTGTTATTAAAATTGAATTTTTTTGGGGGCTTCAATATTCATAATAGGTTCTGGGTATTAATTCCCATGAGCTTTAAATAATAGTCTATATAGTTTAATATTTGATATGAGTTTGATTACTTTAAAATACTTAATGGATAACATTCTCCAAATTCTCATTGGTTTTTGATAGATAATTATAATTGGCTTGTAGGATGAATAATTACTATAAGTTTCGGAAATAAATATTATGAAGGTTGCAATATAAGGTAAATAGTGACCATGAGTTCTTATACAAATTCCATGGATTTATAATATGGTATGAAATAAATAAATATAATGGGTTTAAGATAAATAATCATAACTTTCCATGGGCTTTTATAAGATTATTGCCATGGGTTTTGAGAATAGATAATTGTCATAGATTCCATGAGTTTGTAATATTATAGTAATAGATTTAAAAACTTAAAGCATTGTTCATCATTGGACTTTAAGTGAAATACTTATGATACTAATATCTTACCAAATATTGATAACCTTGGGCTTTTTATTAAATAGTGTCAAGTAGCTAGCTTGGGCTTTTAATAGTGCCAACGTAAATTGGATTTTTGATATTGCCAAAGCGAATTAGGCCTTGATATTGCTAATAAGAATTTGGCTTTTGATATTGTCAATGAGAATTAGGTTTTTAATATTTCCCATAAGAATTAGGCTTTTGATATTACCAATGTGAATTGAACTTTTAATATTGCTAATGAGAATTGGGCTTTTGATATTATCAATGTGAATTGGACTTTTGATCAATAAATTGTCATGGATTTAAATCATGAGCTTTGATTATGGATTTAATTTCCATTAATAAAATAGCTTTGCCATGGAGTTGTATCATGGACTTTTGAAATATTGTCAAGGATAAGTAATCTTGAGCTTTAAAAATAATGGGATGTGTGCATTGGGCACACAAGGCCAGCTTCGGGCTTAGCTAAATAATGATAATAAAACTGAATAAGGTATGAGTTTTTCGAGCTTTTTTGTCAAGGTTTATATTGTGGCCCAATTTAGACAATGAGATAGGAAATATTTGTGAGCCAATGGAATCAGAAATATTCATGGAGACCCAAAATAATCTATGGGTGATTTTTTGGTAATTTTTTGGTGAATAAATAAATGTAATTAAATAGGATTGAGGCACATGGCATGAGTAAAAAAATTGTACCTCAACAATTGTCATTGTCATGGTTATCATCATTATTAGTTTTAATATTTATGTTCATTTTTATTGCTATTTTGTTTATGTTTATACATATTGTTATTAGTAATAAATTAGTCGCTAACATGTGCAAGACACATGAGAGTTTTATACATACATACATACATACATACATACAATACAATACAATACAATACAATACAATCTTTCTCAAGAATGTAAAAGGTAAGTTAAGGAAAATATGCATTTCTTTATAACAATTATTTATAACATTTTGTGTAATATTGAAAACTATGTTAGAAATTGGATAATATTCTTTTAGTTTTTACTAACTTTCTCAAACCAAATTTTTTTTTTCTTTCTACAATCCAAAACATCAAAAACGTATCTGAAAAATTAATAAAATTCAACAAAACTATGGTTTAAAAACAAAGTTCAAAAGATTTACTTCAACACCTCTTATGTGACATTAAGACCACAGTTGGAATAAGAGATGAGAAGAAAGAATTGGGGGAAAATACTTTAGTATATTTCAAGAACCTTCTTAAATTTCTCATTGAGAATATATCATTTGTAAACAAATTAAAAAATAAAAATAGAAAATATAATATATGTTGCGCTCAAAAATTACAAGAATGCTTAATTAAATTCAAAAATTTTAATTAGACTTTGAGCCATATAAGGTGGCTAATACCAAGCAAAAGTGTTGGTTATAACCTCATACATAATGATTTTCACTTTTTTCCATTAAATAAAATGCATATTCCCATGTTCTCCTATTCAATTACTGATTGTCCCAAAAGTTTAAGCTATTAAGATATGGTAAATTTAATCATTTAATCAATATTTCTAACACTCTCCCTTACGTGTGGGCCGAAACAGGAGCGGTTGCACATACATTTAAGGGGGTTCAAATATGAACCCCCTAACTCTCCCTTATGTATGTATGTATATATATATATATATATATTTATATAATATTGTTTTACTAATTTAATACTTTTAAAAATATTTTTACACACTTTGTTTTAAATCTTGCACACTTTGATCACATATCAGCTTATCTCACAATTAAACAACAACTTATTTTATTATTTATGGATGGATGATTGTGGTTGTGTGAGTTAATAATTATACAGTGCTAATGGAGTTGAGTTTTTTTCATTTAGTTTATAATATTTTTATAAAAAAAATGACAAATATATAACCATAATTACATAAAAATTAACATTATATAAACTTAACAAAATAAAATGGTCATACTTATATTGACAATAGATAATGAAAACTGATGATAAACTATCATGAGATGATTTCAAAATATGAAAACTAATAGAAGGAAATTATAAAATTTCATGTATTTGTGTGTTTTTATTTTCGATAACTCAATATATTCAAGTTTTTTTTTTTAAATTAAATTTTTGTTCAATTTAAATTTCTTAATGACCCCCCTAGAAAAAAATCCTAGAGCTGCCACTAGGCCGAAACTACATTTTAATAGGTGAGGCCGAACACGTGAGAATTTAAATAGGAGGTAGAGTAGAGGAGATAAGGATCTCACTAAGGATCTCATGCTCTGATATTATGTTGAGAAAGAAAGATTCTAGAAGTAAAGAGATATTCTCTGAAAGGAAACTTGTATGCACAAAGTAAAATGAAAGGAAGTAAATAAAATTACACACTGATTTGCTATTTACACATCATAGCAATTAGTTACACAAACCCTGAAGATTAGGCGAGAATTAAGCAAAGTTAACTAACTAAAACCAGAAAGTAATCTAATAGTTGATAGGGAAAAATAAATAAAATTACAACACATGTCCATCCAATTGCCTGAATCACGTGCCAGCAACTAGAGTTTCATTTAACAATACGACTGCGTTTTTTCTCTGTAGTTGCTCATTTCCTTTGACAGAAAATGATGTCGTTTTTTTTAATTGCTTCTGCAGGTGTCTTGCTTCAGTTTCAGCACCTCCTAATTAATCAAGTCAAGAGTATTCTAGTTTAATGGCATAATACGATCTTCTTTATGTGGAGAATTAAGGTTCAAATCTCTCTTCCTCACTTATTATAACAATCAATTTTATTAAAAAAAAAAAAAAAAGACAAATTAATCGAGATTCATTATAATGAACTTCAAAGTATGGTTCTATTGATCTTTCATTTAAAGTCAAAGCTATACTAAGCATTCCTTTAAGTCTAAGGCTCCCTAAAGACTGGCTGGTTTGCACATATGTTAGCAAAACATGCTCGCATTTATAATTTTTATGTATGGATAAAAAAAATCCTTATTTTCTAGAACAAGTTCTTTTCAATAATGTAACTTCTATTTCTCAAGTTTAATAAAGTTCATAGTATTCCCATATTAAAAAAAAAAAAAAAAATTGTTTATAATAAAATCCAATTTTCACCGATCAACGCATGCACGGAATCGAGGAACTAAATTCTAACGTCTATGTGAAAGACGTGAGAGAAGCCAAACGTACTTGAAACATATTATTTGAGATAATAATCATATATCCAACAGTTAAGAAGCCAAACTCACTTCAAGCACATGTTTATTACCTTACAACCAAATGGAGGAACAGTTTTAATAATCTAAAATTTAAAGGAAAAAAATGTTTGGGTCTGAATTAGTCGACTACCTCAAAAATCCAGGAGTCAATAATGTTTTTTTTTTTTTTTTGAATAAATACTTTATTGATCAACCCACAAATGGGAACAACAAAAAGAAGAGGGCCTAGGTCCATCTCGGTCTAGAGCCTGATGAATCAGGAGAGGAAGACAGGAGATGGGGGAACTGGCTCTGTCCAGTTACAAAATAAAGCCCATTGAGCAGGAGCATTATTTGCTCTATATACAAAAGAAAATGAAACATTTTGTAAAAGTGTTACAGTGTTACAAAATATCATCTATAATAGCTCTAATACGCTTGAGTCCTTGACAGTTGTTGATGCATAGTTATCGCACGATTAATCTAAAATTCTGAACCACAAACACCTAGAAAACAAGATAGAGTTCCCGGTGTGGTGCTAGACTGCTAGCCTCGGGCTTCTATGCCTAAGTTAGGTGATGAGCCCTATTTGTATAAGTTGAATGAGACCTCTAGTTAGTTGTACGATTAGGAATCTTCCTCTAATTTGCTTGCCCAACACAACAAGATTTCTTGTAGATCATGGTTATTAATAGATAATCAAGTATATTCTCTATTTGGATTAAGTTAAAGTTGTGTCCGATATGCCATATTAAGGTTTCAATTGGAGTCTCCCAACAACTTGTATCAGAGTTAATGATAATAAGTAACAAGGTATTGCAAGAACAAGGTAACAAGGTTATCAATGTGCCTTTTATAGTTAAAGCAAGGATGGCATGCATGTAATTAAAGCCCACACAAGCATACAAGACAAGCCTATAATGTGCACATGGAGAATCTTGAAAAATGGAATAACAACATAGCTTTTCCAATGGTGCTAGATCAGAGAAGAATAATGTAGCATAAGGTTCACACAAAAATAGACGCATGGGGGTGCTCATGGATGAGCATTCAGGGTTGACACTTAGTTCTTGGATAGTGTGTGAGAAGCCCATGGATGACCCGTGGTGGAAAAATTAAAACGTTCAAAGGTAAGAGGAGCTAGTAAGATTTATTCATGGTCCACATAGATATAATGACTCACATGTGAAGAAGAGATTGTTGGATATACACATATGATAGGAAGTCCCACATAGAGGAAAATTTAAAGAGTTAAAGAATTAATATAACATAATTGAACTCAAACTCATATGCTCAATCTTCATGATTAAGTTTCATATATGTTGTATTAAGACCTCAATTGGAGTCTCACCAAGCTCTAATCTCCCCCAACAACTTCTAAATATAGGCAAGTATTAGCCAGGCTTAAATAATGGGGTTAGATTATTCCATCCAAAAAAACGAATCATATTCTTTGTGATACCTTGATGCAAGTAAACTATGTCTATTCATGCTAAAAAAAAAAAAACCGAAAGCTTCTCATGTGTTTTTCCATACCACAAATTTGCAGTTTCGTCCTGTCTGTATTCATAGCATACATCCAATCCAGGCCTAGCCCACAGGTTTTAAGGCCGGACCACGTCCACTAGGTTGAAATTTAAAACAAGGCCTAATTCAAAAGTCTGTCATAGCCGTTTCAATCTAGTCTCATATCAAATTTGGTTCAATACAGATCTATCATCCAATTTGTGTAATTTTATATTATCTAACAAAGATGGACTTTAGTAAGACAATCTTTTGAGAAAATATTATTTCAAAATGCTATTGGAAGAAGGGTGTTTATGGATCCCACTTTTTAAAACAAGCGGACGTGCAACAAATATTACAGAAAGCCAACTACTATTACAAGTTCCTCCAATGGCTGGAAAGTATATACATATATATAATAAGTTCTGATAGCCTTAGGCGGATCCATGAATTTTTATTGGGGTGGCCAAATTATAATATAAAAATATTTATTGAATTATACATATTTATAAATAAATATGTACATATCAGGGGAGGGTCTTGATTGAATGGTCATTAGTTTTAATTAAACATCTTCTTCCCGATTGTATTAAAAAAAAAAAATGAAATAAAATCTGCTACATAATATATGTTGAATATTTGAAATACTTAAATTAAATTTAAAAAATCTGGATTCTAATTGGACTTTTTTTATAATTAAAAAAAAAAAAAAGATAGTTAGATAGTGGAGAAAGGTAAAGTAAGATTCAAACCACAGGCACAATATACGAAAAAAGATGTCATTACCACTGGGATATCACTTACAACCCCAATATTTTTATTTTCCCTATGATATACTTGCATATTTTGTTCTCATTTTATGAAAAAAAAATTTATTTTCATGAAATTGTTAACCTCATTATTGGAATTTATTGTACATTATAAGTATCCCCTATAACTGGACTCCATTACAATTTAGTCAGTCTGATGAATATCATTTACAATTTTTAACCTCAAATTTTGTGCACTTTTATAATCCTTTTTCAAATTCCTTTTACTATTTACCAATCTTCTTATTAAAACTTGTAAATATTTGTTCAAACTCTATTGAATTCCCAAATTGCAAGTATAAAACCTTGATTGATGGATGTACCATGTGAAAGAATTCTATTAGAAACATATGTAACTACTCCTCCCAATTAGTTTATTCTCATCAAATTCTCTTGTGGCCTCTAATATCTATTTATATGTAACAACGCAATGAGTAACAATTACCAGTTTTGTTTTCAATGGAATCGAGGAAAACAAATCTCTAAAATATCTTATAACTACAATCGTGCATTTAATGTCCAATCAATTTCATTCTTGATGTATTTTGCTAGATATGTTTATGTTGCATTGAATCTTCATTAATAATAAATATTTGAAATACCATGTCGATGGAGGCTTATGGGTATTGCTTATAAACACAATCACAATCACAAAGTATCAATATGATCATTAGTTTTAATCTTTCTTCTTCTTCTTTTAAACTCAAAATAAGATTTTCCTGTAACAATTAAAGATATATCAGCCAATACTTGGAAGTTTAGGGTGATCTTTAGTTTTCAACTTAAGTTGGAATTTATTTTTATTTACTTCATGTTTATGTGTATTGTTATTGGTAGCACTATGCCCCCTTAAAAGCACTCATTAGTGATATATATCATTGAAAAAATCATACCTAACCAAAAGAAAAATTCTCATCTTAATGAAAAATATATTATGGTTGGCTAGAGTTCATCCAAGTGTAAGTAGAAGAAAATTGTTTAATTTAATTCTTAGAGTAGTAAAAAAAAATTATAAAAAATAAATGCAAGGGTGGGGGATTATGAGGGAATCATCGATAGAGATGCATCAACCTTGTTTATATCATTAATAAGATGGCTCCCCTAAATCATTATTAGTTCCTTGATAGTTACATATTTAAGAAAATATTGTGTGAGCTTCGCAATATAGTTGAATACTGAACTCAATGCTAAAAATATTCCTACATCTATCATGGAGTGCGTTTTACTATTTGCTTCCGTCATAGAGGCCAATTTTTCCTACGATATTAAAAATTATATAATTGATAACATTTGTTTTTTTATTCTCCATCATAAAAATTGTGGTTGTAATATTTGCTTTATCTTTTTTAAATTCAAATCATTTCCACAATTTACAAAGGAGAGTCCCTAAAATCATCATGTTCTCCAATAAAATTGTCCCGGACATCAATGCTTTGAAATCTCATTTTTTTTAATTGTACATGGTATTTAATTTCTCAAATACAAATGCAACCAAAATTCATATCAACAAGTCCTTTCAATTTTCCACTGCCAAGCACATTAGTTAGGTTTACCATTTCAAGTCCAAATTATTAAATCTGAAAATACATGATTAAAGAATAAATAATTATCCACATTTTAATGCACCATTTCTAACCTATAATTATTGGAAAAATAAATAAATAGTGCAGACCGAAGTTTAAGGGTATTGCTTGAAAACCAAAATCACAATCAAGTAGTACCATTATCATAATTACCATCATTATTAGTTTTAATATTTATGTTCATATTTATTTCTATTGTGTTTATGTTTATGTGAATTGTTATTAATAATAACTAGCTTGTAAGAGCATCCACAACCAAGGAGGCAAATATTTAGCTTTTTAGCACCACTAAAAATCATTTTATTTATTTTAACTTACCATTTCACAACACACCCAACGTCAATGGATCTATTCTTTTAGCTGCTTCATTTAAATATTATTTTTTATTCATCATTATCTTTATATCTTTCTCTTTCTCCCTCTTCGTCTCTCTCTCCTCTGATACAGAGCAAGCAAACCCATAAAACATCAAACCAGTAAAGAGTAATCCATCACACTTACAACCCACATCGTGACCCATCAACCCAACCACCACAACCCATACTATGACCCACCAACCACACCCACGTTGTAACCCACCAAATACACCCACAACAATCACACCAACACATCACAGCAACCCACGGATCAACAACCCACCACCACCGACCCACAAGCCACAACCGCCGACTCACATCCACGAAACCCACTGACCCACAGACCACAATCCAATCAGACCACACCCATGAAAACATAAACACAAACCCAGCACAAACTCGGTGGAAACCCAGCACAAAAACAACACAAACTTAGCACACAAACACAAATCCAGCACAAACACGGCGGCGATGGGGCTTGGGTAACAAATTGGTGATGGGACTTACGGAGATAGGGTCTCGGCGGTAGGGGTGTCTAGGACCCTCTCGACCCATGGCCTCCAGAACCGAAGGCCGATCGACCCGAGCACCACCGCGGTCGGCAAGCTAGCTGGTGAAGCAGAGAGGAGATGAGGGAGGTGCTAGAGAGAAAAAAAAAGTGAGAAGGAAAAAAAAAAGAAAGAAGAGAAGCCTGGGAGAGAGAGAGAGAGAGAGAGAGAAAGAAAAAGAGAAAATATTTTTTTAATGAGAAAAGAGAGAGAAGTTTAATATATTTTTTTTTTTTTTGAGCTATGACACCACTATTGCAGGATATTTTTTAAAAGTATTAAAGGTGGTAAAAATAGTAATATAGCTATTTAACACTACTATTGTGGATGCTCTAACTCCATGCATATACATAAATAAACTTAACGATATATAATAAGATGCATAATATAATTTAAATATTATTGATAGTCATTTTTATATTTTGTTAACTCTTTAAAAACTTTCGTAAAGATATTATTAGGTATAAAATGTGAATTTCCCATTTTTTAAATTATTGTGAAACACTTTTTTTTTTTTTTTTTTACGATTCATTTATTCTAGACCTTTAGTTTTTATACTTAATAACCCATTTAGATGAATATTTATGATGTGATCCCACATTTTATTCTAAAATTAAGAAATAAAACTCTTTAAGAATAATTAATTTAGAATACATGGCGCAAAACTGAAACTCTAATTTGGAATTCTAATTTGAGTTTCTCTCAGTTTCACCTATTATTATATATATATATATTAGTCACTAACATGGACAATGTGCACAAAAATTATATATATATATATATATATATATATATATATATTCATGTCTAACCCAAATTAAAAAAAAAAAAAAATACTATCTCTCTCAAGAATGCAAATAGTATGTTAGGGAAAATTTCCATTTCTTAATAACAATTATTTATAACATTTTTTGCATCATTTAAAAGCATGTTAGAAATTGGAAATTACTATTTTAGTTTTTATTAGTTTTCTCAATCCTTTTTTTTTTTCTTTCTACAATCCAAAACATTGAAAACGCATCTAAAAAAATTGATAAAACTCAACAAAACTACATTTCAAAACCAAAGTGCAAAAAGATTTGCTTCAACACCTCTTATGTGACATTAAGACCTAAGTTAGAATAACAAAGAGAAGAAAGAATTGGGGGAAAATATTTTATTGTATTTCAGGATCCTTCTTATTTTTCTCATGAGAATATATCATTAATTTGTAAACAACAGATAAAAAAAATTAGGAAATATAATTTATGTTGCCTGCAGAAATTGCAAGAATGCATAATTGAGTTCAACATTTTTAAGAAGACTTTGAGCCACGCAAGGTCTCTGATCCCAAGTAGAAGTGTTGGTTGTAGCCTTGTACATGATAATTGTCACTTATTTTCCTTAAAAAAAAAAACCAAGCGTACAAGTCGAAAGGGAAAAAAAGATGGACAAGAATTTTTGAAAAAAAAAAGTGTAAATATCTAAATCAATGTAGATGAATATGTAAATTTTTTTTTTTTTTTATTCTTCATTGATTTCAATGTTTAGTTATAAACATTAAAATTAAAGTAGATTAATATGTAAGGACAAAGTTTTTTGTATAGTTGAAATCGCACCCATGATGAATGGTTAAAGTCAATCTATTATTATTTTTAATATGTAAGTAATAAATAAATAAAATGATGATGTGATGGATGAGTTGCAACAATTAGAGTATTACAATATTAAATACTACGCTTCCATTGTTATATAATATAAAAATATAGATTTTGCCTCTAACTGTCTTGCTTCTAGATCATGACCTACTTTGGGATGACCATGCAAATATGTTGAAAGAGCTAATCTAATAGTTTCTTAGGCTAATGAGATATTGAATTCGAAATCTCTAACTAGTATTTTAGAATTTCTTTGTTAAATTACCAATTGTTCTAAAAGTTTAAGCTATTGAGATATAGTAAATTTAATCATTTAACCATATACTTCTAACATTTCCCCTCATGTGCGGGCTCAAACTCCCTTTTAATAGGTAAGGCCAAATATATGAGGTTTTAAATGAAAGGAAGAGTGGAGGAGACAAAGATCGAATTTAAAATCTAATGCTTTGATTCCATATTAAATTACTAAGCTTTTGGAACAATAGAAAATTTAACACGTGCCAAGAGAACTTCTCCCTATAGTTATACACTTGAAAGAATGGTCAAGCTGTTTCAAGGGGTTACGAAGACCTTATCCAAAACTAAATAAATAATAAAGGACTACTATATTAGAGCCCCATATGTTGATTTTTTTTTCAAGGGAAATTCTAACCACATTGTAAAGTTGTGATTTCCAATTAACTTATGTTGGTTGTAATTCCGTGCCAAATTTAATTGTAATTTCTTCAATCATTTTCCTGAATGTATGTGGGTTTATTTGTCAGGGATGAGCGTGAGAGATTAGTGAAGAATCAAGTTTCAAAAGATGAATCAGTGCAATTCACAACTAACTCATGAGAAGCTCGTGAGAAGCAAACTGCGAAAAGACCACGTGTGAAGCACATGACGGGAAGCTAAAGAGTCACGACAAGCTATCAAATTCGCAAGTGTTTGGCGAAAAGGGCCGTCCCACGAAGTACACGAAAAACATTATGTTTGGCAAAAAGTTAAGTTGCTTTACCAAATTCTTTACACACACTATAAGTACCCTCATTACCCACAAATTATAAGGAGTTTTTTTCAGAGAAAAAACCTTAGCAAATACACTTGAGAGTTAGAGATTGTAATACTCACAATCATCTACACATTTCCTTGTGGTTTGTCTCAACTCCTACCTCTCCATCTCTACATCCTTGAGACGTTCATAACTCAAACACTTACCACACCAGATCTGAGTGTTAAGTGAGGTTTTAGTGTTGTTGGTAAGCATTGGAAGGAGTCATTTAGTGGCAGATGCAATCGGGTTGAATTACGGGATTCAGAAAATTAGAGAAGACAAGACTCTAAGAAGTCTATTGGTAGCAGGAGCTTGGAGGGCTCAAGTACATGGGGTAGACTAGGCTTGGAGGGTCTTTTGTTATTCATGTACTCCAACGTTATTCTCTAGTGGATCAATTTCGATTTGGAGGGTCGTAAAGAGGTTTTTGGCCGAGTATTTCATTTTCCTCTTCGATAACACGTCTTGGTGTTATCTTGTGTTTGCACCTTTCTTCCCTACTCTTTAAGCTTTCATTTTATTGTCAATTGTGGATGGATATGGCTTAGAGTAGTGTTATTGGTTCATTGTGCACATTTACTCTTATTCCGCACTTTGATTAAGTAAGAGTAAAAACAGTCTAGCCATAATTTTTAATTAGGGGCCTGAACAAACTCTGGTGTTTTAACACAAATGCAAGCTTTCACACATATTAGAGTAATATTTTGGTACTTATCAATATGCACACACTCCCTCCTTGATCAAATCAGATGGGTCCACTTCCAATGTGAGAGAGGGATATTTAATACCCCCTCTAGGCCATGTCCATTTTCTGGTTACAATATACACAGCCATCTATCTCTCATATACTCCTCTTAGTGTATCCCACCTACCTTTAAGAACTAAGAAAACCTATAGGCTATAACTATAAGCAAAGCCACAAAATTTAAATAGTGGTAATCCCTAAAAGGTACACTAATATTAATCCTTGCCGAATTATTTTTTTCTCTTGACCAACTAAGACGGTCTTCTGTACAAGATTTACTCCTTCAATAGTTAATCAAACTTCATATTCAAAGAAGATCAAATTAAAGAGAAAAAGTGGAATTATTGTGGAAGGGGATGGAAAAATTTGTATCGATTTTCTAGTGCCTATGAGTTCAAAGGAAAAGCAAGTGCCTAGTCCATCTCCACTTTCATTAGAAATAGTTTAGAAATTAGTAAGAGTATTTTGCGTCGGAAATTTTGTTGGTAATGGTATGGCCCATGTTTCTGCTAAGCTAGCTAATAGTTTTAGAAAGTCTATTTTCTTGTAATATGTCCAACCTCCCTGTTGTTATTACTAATATTTGCAGAGCTGATTGTTCGTCGGTTGTTTCTTTAATTTTTTCCTTTAATGAAAGTTCAGATTATCAACAAAAAAAAAAAAAAAAAAGAAGGATTAGAATTAGAAAGTGAATAGGACAATGATGAATGATCTCAAAAACATCCCATTGAGCAATTTTTTTTAATAATCATTATATTGTAAGAAATACTTTTATCACACACATCTCATTTAGTATGCTGTTGCAGAATGCTGACTGAATATATAAAGTGGTTTTCACCAACTAAATGCTTTAGTTATATATTATGCATAATCCAATATAATCCAATACAGAAAGAATGAGTCCTATAATTGAAAGTGTTATTCAACAAACTTAAATAATTTCATTTCCTATACTTAATTGGGCCAATAACGCATCTATATATAATAATAGGTGAAGCTGATAAAAATTCAAATTAGAATTTCAAATTAGAGTTCTAAATTTGCGCCATGTGTTCTAAATTATTTATTCTTAAAGAGTTTGATTTCTTAATTTTAGAATAAAATATGGGACCACATCATAAATATTTATCTAAGTGAGTTATTAAGTACAAAAACCAAAGAGTCTATAATAAATAAATCATAAAAAAAGTCTTTTACAATAATTTAATAAAAAAAAAAAGTTACATTTTATACCTAATAATATCCTTACAAATTTTTTTTTAAAGAGTTAACAAAATATAAAAATGACTATCAATATTATTTAAATTCTATATATAAGAATTATATTATGCATCTTATTACATACCTTTGAGTGTATCCATGTTGATGCATAGGGTTACAAGCTAGTTTTAATAATGTGAGAGAAAAATCCAATAAAGAGATAGAACACATGTATGCGTGGAAAGGACAGAGGGATTCCGATGACTGGCAATGGATAGTGATCCTGAAAATTAATTACTTCTTTCAAAGATAAAAATCTTATAAATTTGAAGAAGATGGCAATGCCTTTTAAAATTCATCGAAAGAGAAAGGGCTTGGTACAACTTCTTGAAAGAAAAATGATTTGTATTGATAATATGTCTTCTATAGATTTCAGAGTTTCTCAAATGCAGAATTTTATATTGATTATATACGCAAAGCCCAAATTAGGAGGAAAATGGGCTTTTGAACTTATTTTATAAAAAATCTAGCACAATGTCCTTGTTTTAAAACTATTAAGCATCTGTTCCTGTTTTGAAATTCAATTTCCTAAAAATCGAGTTACAGGTGGAACTCGACATTAGCAACGTCAAGTTCTATGCATATTTCAAAATATGCATAAAACTCAACATTGCTAATGTCAAGTTCTACCTGTAACTTATTTTCTTAAAATCAAGTTTTAAAAACAAGGACACGGTGCTAAATAGTTTCAAAACATAGACTGCTAGCTTTTTTTACAAAATAACACCCCCCCCCCCCCCCAAAGGCGGGCGGCGGCGGCCCAAAACAAAAAATCAGAGTGGGGTTTTTGCTAAAACTCAGTTTAGCCAATTATGGGCTCTCCTCCGTTAAGTCCAACAAACTTAATGGGCGTGACTCTAGCTGGCCTGGGCTTACGTTTGGTTTTTTAATCTCTTAATCTGTAATGTCTTTATAGTTTTTTATATGGCACTTAGATGCCATGTAATAATTTTGATTTTTTTTTTATTATAGAACTTTGACATATTATTGAATTTGACAGTATGGAGGTTGGTACCTTTTGGACTAGTAATTTTAATTCGAAGGAATGAAAAAATATTTACTTTCGTTATTATTTGGATTTTTATTACTTGATTTATGTTTGAATTATAATTTTAGATATATAAGAGTTGATATCAAGTTATTTGGGTTAAGTATAACCTATTAATTAGACAGGATGTTCGAGTCAATTAGGATCTATTAATCGAACAGGTTATTAGCAAATCATTTGTGTCAACCCTAATATGAACTACTAATTAAATAGGTTAAATGTGTCGTGTTGAGTTACCCATTTCATAAACAGGTCGTGTTAGGATTGAGGAATCCTGACCCGTTTACTAAGGTCAAGTTTGTGTTGACCCTAATAACATAATACTCATAGCTCAACCTGACACAAACCCGACGAACACAAATTGCCACCCCTACATCTACCCTTTCCTCCACTAATACCTATCGAAAAATAAATCAAAAACATCTAAGTAGGAATCAATAATCATAAAAATAATACGACTTTTAGGCATGTATTGATAATTTTCTTCTTAAGAGTTTGTCATATGCTTACAACCAATTCACTATCAGAATATATCAAAAACACCCACTATAGGTAATAATTATGAAGTTTTGTGTGAAGATATTTTCTTACAAGATTGTGCTTGGCTAAAAATGACGAAGGGCAACAAAAGTAATTTCTTACGTGAAAAAAATAAAAAAAAATTGTATTGGACTTGACTAAAAATGATGAAGGAAAATGAAAACAAAGTGAATATATTTTAGACCCTTAATTTATAGTCAATGTCTTTAAACATTTGTAATTTTTGAATCAACAAACATAATCCATTTAAGTGTCACCCGCGTGCGTCTAGAGTCACATCTTCTTAAATTCACTCCATTATTTTATTTGTTATAGTGTTTGTGACTTTGTTACTTTATTTACCTCGAATTTTACTTATAATATATATATATATATATATATATATATATGCACACACACACCGCAAAAGCTTGGTTATTTTTCCACGTGGGACAAGCTTATTTAAACACAAAATTACTTCTTTAGATCCTTCCACTTCCATTTACAATTTACTCTACCATTTTTAAACATGGTATTCACTCAATTATTTTATTTGTTATAGTGTTTGTGACCTTGTGTTACTTTATTTACCTAAAATTTTACTTATAATATATATATATATATATATATACACACACACACACACAACAAAAGCTTGGTTATTTTTCCACGTGGGACAAGCTTATTTAAACACAAAATTACTTCTTTAGTTCCTTCCACTTCCATTTACAATTTACTCTACCATTTTTAAACAAGGTCTCTATCGGCCAATGATGTATCCATTCAATATGTAGCACTTGTCCTGTCACCTCCAATATTAATTAGCGGTCTAGACCCTTAGCCCAAGCTAAAATGAGAGCTGCTTGAAGCCTCAACAACCAAAGGACTGGAAATTGGGATATTACACTAAGCCCAGGCAGTAACCAAATTATCATTTTACAATTGGAAATTTGGAATGTTAGAAAACAGCAGCCATGCAGACTTGGTCCTTGCCAATCACAACATCACAATTAAACTTTACCTGTGCTAGAAATATGTGGTTAAATGATTAAATTTATTACATCTCAATAGTTTAAACTTTTGGTACAATTATTAATTTAACATGGAATTAGAACATAAGATCCTAAGTTCGATTTTTGTCTCTTCCACTCTACCTCCCATTAAATTTTCACATGTTGAGTCTCACTTATTAAAAGGTAGTTTCAACTCACACGTGAGAGGAAGTATTAGAAATATGTGATTATATAATTAAATTTATCATATATCAATAGTTTAAACTTTTAGGACAATCAATAATTTAACAACCTGCACTGGCCTCTATCATCAACTTTTTTCTTTATGATAAATAAAGATATTACAAATTAAGGGAAAAAAAGGACTGAAATGTAAAAGAAAATAAAACTAGTGCATACATAAAGAAAGGACTTAAATGTATCATTTCTACAATCCCTTTTAATGCCTTAACTTTTGTTAAAACATTTTCTTCAGTCTTTTATTGTCATGTACTGAAGAGTTCAGGGAGTGTAGTGGTTGAGACTGCAAAATATATGTTCCCATACCCCTGCTTTAATCGAGTCAAGAGTCTTTTAATTTAATAACATAATCTGATTTTTTTTATGTTTAGAATTAGAGTTCAAATCTTTCGTCCTCAATTATTATAACAATAAAATTTTAAAGAAAATAAATGCTAATTAATTGATATTAATTAATTGAGCTATCAAGGTTGACACATGGTTCTTGGAAGGTGTGTTAGAAGCCAATGGATGACCGGTGACTTATGGTGAAAAAAATTTAAAACTCCATAGGTAAGGGGAGCTAGTACACAAATGATAGAACTTACTTGTAGCCTACATAAGGACAATGATTCTCACGTGATGGAGGGATTGTTAAATATACACAAACTCGTGGGAGTCCCAAATAGACAAAAGATTAAGGAGTTGAGAAATTAATATAGCATAATTGAACGGTCTATTCATGCGAAAAAAAAAAAAAAAAAAAAATAGAAGCTTTCATCTGTTTTTCCATACCACAAGCTTGCAGTTTCATCCTGTCTATATTCATAGCACGAATCCAATCCAAGGCTAGCCCATAGGTTTTAAGGCCAGACCACGTTTACTAGGTTGAAATTTAAAGCAATGCCAAATTCGAAGGGCTGTCAGTCGGTCACAGCCGCTTGAATCTAGTCTCATATCAAAGAAAGGCTCGATACAGATATATCATCCAATTTGAGTACTTTTATATAACAAAGATGGACATAGATAAGACAATGTTTTGAGAAAATATTATTTCAAAAATGCTATAGGAAGAAGTGTAATATTATTTCTAAAGCCCTGTTACTGTTACAACCAATGGCAAGAAAGTATATACATATTTACAATAAGTTTTGATACAGATCTACTATCATCCAATTTGAGTTCTTTTATTTTATCTAACAATGATAAACTTTAGTAAGACAATCTTTTGAGAAAATATTATTTCCAAAATGCTATGGGAAGAAGTGTATTTATGGATGATGGATCACATTTTCTAAAGCAAGCAGAAGTGCAACAAATATTATAAAAGCCATGTTACTATTACAACCAATGGCAAGAATGTATATACATATTTACAATAAAACTTCGAATCCAGGAATTTTTATTTGAGTGGCCAAATTATAATATGAAAATATTAATTAAATTATACACCCGCATACATATTTATATAAAAATATGTATATATCAGGTGAGGATCTTGATTGAATGGTCATTAGTTTTAATTAGATAACTTCCCATCAATTGTATAAAACTTAATAAAATCTGTTACATAATATATATTGAATATTTTAAATAATTAACTTTAATTTTTTTTAAATTGCATTGGAGTTAAAAAAAAAAACAATAAGTAAAATTCGAACCACAAACATAAAACACAAAAAATGATATTATTACCAATAAGCTATTACTCAAACCCCAACATTTGTATTTTCTCAATGATATACTTGCATATTTTATTCTCATTTTATGAGAAAGTTTTTATTTTTATGAAACTTTTAAGTTTTAACCTCATGATTATTGGAATTTGGGGTAAATTATAATTATCCCTAATGGTTTGACCCATTACAATTTCGTCTACAAATTTTCAATAGTTACATTTAACCCTCTAAGATTTAGCTTAAAATAAAACCATTAGGATTTTACCCAAAATAACGTTTAGGATTTCAGTTTCGAGCAAACCATAGTGGTGAAAATGTTGGAAATTGAAGATTTCAGGAAACTAAATTTTGACAAGAGCATATCACAAAAATGAAAATAACTTGTCCAGTAAATGCTAAATCTATTAATTTGAATGAAACCCTAACCATATCATTTTATTACAAAGGAGTCAAAACTCAAATGTAAAATTAGTAAATTGAAGATTAAATCGTGATCCAAGTCATCCAACCAAACAACAACAGGAAAATTATATATAATTTTTCATTAAATTTAAGATTTATATACTTTATTTTAGGGAACTCATAATTTTATTTTCGGGGGGAGGGTTCAAGGTAGAAAAAACTAAGTTCTAATTATGCTTTGTATGAACGACTAAATTTTTTAATAACCAGACTAAAATAATATATTTTTTTCATTAAATTTAAGATCTCTAGACGTCTCCTTGTGTAGGTATATTTGATCCAAAGCCAAACTTGAAAAACTATACAATAATTTTTATACTAATAAACAGGACGCAATGGATCCTAATAATAAAGATAAGAGGGACAGTGATTAGGGTATCCACGTAACAGAGTAACAGACCCGTTGCAGTGGGTGTTGAAGCTAAGAAAAGCATAGCTAGAGTATTGTTGTTATCATTGCCAGTTGGTATTACGGCTTAGAAATGATAGCTTGAGTGTTATCGTTGACATTATTATTGTTGTGTTTGCATGAAATTGACTAAAAGAATGCAAAAGATTTCAAGAATCTACAATAATTTTGGATTTTTTTTTTTTTTGGGTGAGTAACGCAGCAATATGTGTGCTACAATTAAACAGAATTTCTTTTTCCTAGTATACATTAAATTCTATCTAAAAGAAGTTCTTCTTGCACCATTAAATTTGTCCGCAGGGAGAAATCTATACTTTGTGCAATGTATCCAATAGATTCACCTAACATAATGCATTAGAGTTTTAAAACCAGGCAAATTATGTGCCTTGATAATCCTTTTCAAATTCCGATTACAATTTACCAATCCTCTTATCAAAATTTGAAAATCTTTTTTTAAACTCTGTTGAATTTTCAGATTGCAAGCATAAAACCTTAACTTTTATGGATGTGACATGTGAAAAAACTCTATCAAAAACATACATGGCTACCGCTCCCAATTAGTCTATTCCCATCAAATTCTCATGTGGGCTCTAGTATTTATTTATATGTAACAACAAAAATGAGTAACAATTTTCTATAAAATGTCCCATAACTATAATCATGCATTTTAGGTCTCTCCAATTTTTCATTCTTGATGCACTTCACTGTAGATATATTTATTTCAAATTGAATCTTCATTATTCCTTTTTATTTGAAATACCTTTTTGATGGAGGCTTATCATTATTGCTTAAAGACATTATCATCACTAGCCTTAGTCTTTCTTCTTCTTCTTCTTCTTTTTTAACTCAAAATAAGATTTTTATTCAGCAATCAAATATCTACCAGCAAACAATCAGAAGTTTAGGATGATCATTAGTTTTTAGTTTATGTTGAATTTTATTGTTATTTTGTTTATGTTTATTTGTATTGTTAATGGAAACACCATGCCCCCTAAAAGGCATACATTAATGATATTATCATTGAAATAACAAACCCAACTCTAAGAGAAAATTCTCATTTCAACAAAACATATTTTATGATTGGCTAGAGTTCGTTCAAGTGCAAGTAAAAGAAAAGAGTTCAATTTTATTCCTACAATTGTATAATAAAAAAAGAGCTTATGAGGGAGCCACCTATGGAGATGCATCATACTCATTAATATTCCTAGTAGAATGTCATTACCTCCACTCTTGGCAACTTTCATATCGAAGAAGTAGCAAAAGGCGAAACAAACAGTTGTCAATGTGTTTCATCATTTCCTTCTAATTATGGAAATTATTGCTACAATTTTGTCGTTAAAAATTACAAAAATAACATATAACACTACTATAATGGCAATATCCTTCTTATTTATGGATTGTCTTATTACAAAAGACTTCACTTTTATACGAGCGTTGACTATGGATTGTCTTACTACAAAAGACCTCACTTTTGTCCGAGCGTTGACTACCGGAAATTCATTTACTTGATTCAGATATCACTGCTTTCAAATCTCCTTTTTAATTTCACATGGAATTTTATTTTTCAAATACAAATGTAACTGAAATGATATCAACTAGTCGATTCAATTTGCAACTGCCAAGCACACTAGTTGGGTTTACAATTTCAAATCCAAATTTAAAGCTAAAAATGTAAGGCGAAAGAGTAATTAATTAACCATATTTGGATGCATCATTGCCAACCTATAATTATTGGTAAAAATAAATAAATATTGAAGACTTAAGGTAAAAGGTATTACTTGAAAACCATAATCACAATCAAGAAGCATTATCATCATAATTACCATTATTATTAGTTTTAATATTTATGTTCATGTTTATTGTTATTGTTTTTATATTTATGTGTATTGTTATCAATAGTAATAAGTCGCTAACATGTGCATATGCGCGAAAGTAAGTTATATATATATATATATATATATATATATAAACAAAACATACTGTACCAAAATTAAAAAACAATACAATCTCACCAATGCAAAAGGTAAGTTAGGGAAAATATTTATTTCTTAATAAAAATGTTAATAACATTTTGTGCATAATTAAAAAGCATTTTAAAAATTGGAAATTAATCTTTTAGTTTTTACTAACTTCAACCTTTATTTTAATTCTTTCTACAATCCAAAACGTCAAAACGCATCTAAAAAATTAATAAGACTTGACAAAACTACGTTGTAAAACCAAAGTGCAAAAAGATATACTTCAACACTTTTTATGTGACATTAAGACCGAAGTTGGAATAAGAAATGAGAAGAAGGTATTGGGGAAAAATACTTTAGTATTTTTTGGGATCTTCTTATCTTTCTCATTAAGAATATATGATTTGTAAAAAAAAAAAAAAAAAAAAAAAAAAAAAAAAAAAAAAAAAAAAAGATAAAAATATAATTAGAAAATATAATTTATGTTGTGGGCAAAAATTGCAAAAATGCATAATCAAATTCAAAATTTTTAATAAGACTTTGACAAACGCAAGGTGGTTGATCCTAAGCAAAAGTGTTGGTTGTACCCTAGGTATTGCACCTAATGCAATAGCTTTGGATGGTTGAGATTGATGGCTAAAAAAAAAATTTTCAATCTCAACTATTGAAAAAAATAATTAGAGATTTTTTAAAAAGTTATAATTAAAAAATGGGTTGTGGACGACTAAATTTCTCGATTTGAAATAAATCAAACAAATAAAATAGTTTCACAAATGCGAATTTGTATTGATGAATGTGTGGTACAATTCTCTGTAATTACAAAAGAGTGATTCTCTAATTCGATCTCCTTGAAAGATTTGTTAATTGGAATTATGGTGATGTGATTTTGATTCGAACACAATATATCCTTCAATTTGGGTGAAGAATGGATCGAAGACCTTTGAAATGAAATTACAATGAATCTCTAGCTATGAGTTTATTAGAAATTCTTTGTTTTTCATGTTTTTTGTGTTCTTCGTGTATTCTTCGTTTTCGAAGGTTTGTGGTGGAAGTTCTTCGGGGCTTTAAAGGCTTGAATCCGTAGAACTTCGCTGATTTGTGGTTTGTTGAGGTTTTTGGAGGTTTTTGAGCTTGATTCTAGTGAACTTTGAGATCTAGAAATATGATTTGGATGATTCCTTTTCAAATGTTCTTCGTATTTGAAGGTTTGTGGTGGAAGTTCTTCAGGGCTTTGGAGGCTTGAATCTATAGAGTTTCGCTAATTTGTGGTTTGTTGAGGTTTCTAGATGCTTTTGAGCTTGATTCCAGTGACCTTTGAGATCTAGGAGGATGATTTGGATGATTTCTCTTCGAATGTTTTTTGTATTCAAAGTTGAAATTCTTGAAGTTCCTGGAGGCTTTAGGGCTTGATTCCAGCAGAGCTTTTGAATTTCTGAACTCAAGATCTCTTCCCAGTTCTTCCTCAGATGTCTTGGTGTCTTCAAATGCCTTAGGAAGGCTTATATTTATAGGAGTTTGGGGGTGGGTGAGCGACACTTGGCGGAGTCTGATTGGTGACACATGTCACAGCTTGATTGGTCTGCTTGTGTCATCGCTTACATGTGCCAGATTGTTTGGGTCATCGCTTACACGTGCCGACTCGTTTGCATCATCGCTTACATGCGCCTACATGTGATTAACATTTTGCATGTTTTTCATGTTCTTACCTTAATGGAATTTGGCAAATTTCCAGTAGCAGTATATGATGCTTTGTAATTAGCCATACTTTGTAGACTTGGTGGCATGTCGTGTCAGCTTGCAATAGGCCGGAAATTTTCCCCCTCTACATGAGTGTGGTAAAAAAATATTGTTAGAGAAAAAGGGGTTAGTTACACCTGGTGCAATACCTAGAATACACCTTATATGTGATAATTGTTAGTCTTTTTCCTTTAATTAAAAACAAAAATAAAAGCCTACAGTACAAGTCGAAAAGAAAAAAAGAGGTAGAGGAAAATTTTGAAAAAAAAAAATTTGTGTGAATACCATCATTACTACACCACCAAAGATTACATAAGATTTGTGAATATCTTTTTATGGACAACATTTTCATTGATTTCATTGTTCAATGATAAATATCTAAATCAAAGTATATGAATATTTAAAGGCAATTTTTTTTTTTTATTCTTCAATGTCTCATTTTAAATATTTAAATTAAAATAGATAAATATGTAAAAAAAAAATTATATGTATAGTTAAAACTACACCCAAGATGAATGGGTAAAGTCAATCTGTTCATATTTTTAATATGTAAATAATAAATAAGAAAAAGAATGATGATGTGATAAAAATATAGATTTAGAGGTAACTCCATCTCTAACTTTCTTGCTTCTAGATCATGATCATATATTTGGTAGACTGTAATAGGTACTGTAATATAATAGTTTATTTCTATGATTTAGCTATTTAGTAGTTTGGTTATGTTTTTATTACAGAAAATAGCCACTCCTTATGAATAGCTATTCATTAAAATGAGGAATAAATATTCATTTCTAAAAGGAATGTAGTAGCTATTCCTTAATAGGTGTATTAATTTCTACAATTAATATAGTTCTAAATAAACAAACTTTCTATAACTAATCTCTCTTTCAAATTTAAAAAATGTAATTTTTTAGAAAATATAATTATATAAGTAAAATATTTCCTAAAATATATCTTAAGTTTGATTTAAAAAGTTTTCATTCCATTGTCATCAGGGTTCTATTATTATGTTTTTACTAAATAAATGAATAGTAATAAGCATTACATTACAGTCTACCAAACCTGCCCCTAGTTTGGGATGACAATGCAAATATATTCAAAGAGTTAATCTAGTAATTTTTAAGTTTCATGAGATGCTAGAATTGAAATCTCTGACTAATGTTTTAGGATCAAGAGAATTTCTCCCAACAGTTGTACACTCAAAAAAATGGTCAAGCTGTTTTAAGGGGTTATGGAGACCTTGCCCAAAAATAAATAAATAATAGATGACTTCCATTTGACTATATTAGAGCCCCATTTATTTATTTTTTTTTTTTTGGAGAAAAAATCAAGGGAACTTCTAATTACATGGGTTTTTAAAAAATAATAATAATAATAGTTAACAGCCAGTAGGAATAGCCAATAAATTCTGCCAATAAATGGTTTGAGCTATTCGCTTCCTAAAGTCATTTCGGAGCCATAAATCAAACCACCATGGCTTTAAAATATTAAATATTATTTATATTGTACTTTGTAAATGGGAATCCATGTAACATATGCCGTGACCATTTTTATATTTATTTACCTTTCTGGAGGAAATATGGTGACCAAGTTGTCACCATGTCAAAACTAAATTATATATGACAGATTGTTATGGGTACAATTTTTAAAAATTAATTTTGTTTTTTTTTTTGGCTTTTCTTTTTGGGTTTGGTCAATGAGTGCTCTTAGAGTATTTACAAATACTCCATTTTAGAAAAAATAGTTTTATCACTTTTACGAAAATTATAAAACAACTAAAAAAAATTAGTTACTTTTTTATTTTCCTATCATTTTTTTTTTTAATTTCTTAAACCAATATCCAAAGGTATATATTAACCTTTTCCTTTATTTTTATCTCAACCTTAAAAAAAAACTTAACAAAACTAGATTTTTAAAATGTAAAACTTCATGATCATATCACTATTTATGAGTAATGCACATAAAAAAAAAAATTGATACAATTTTTCACACTAATTGAGTTCACAAGTTTTTACTAATTCTCATATTAGCCCGTTATTTGTATCAATTTTTTATATCTACCGCTAACAATCTACCGCATTAGCAGATATCAATTTTAGTAGATTCCACAAACAATGAACAAGTGACAAATTAATTAGAGTGTTACTGAAAATTAATTACTTCTTTCAGAGTCAGAACTCACATAAAATCTAACGAGGATAGCAGTGCCTTTTAAAAATCATCAAAAGAGAAAGTGCTTGGTACGTGATTGATAATATGTTGTTTGTGTCTTCTGGAGAGGAGTTTCTCAATTGCAGAGTTTTATAAGGATGATATGCTGAGCCCAAATCAACGTGGGGTTTTGCTAGAACTTATTTTAGGCCATTATGGGTCTCCATTAAGTCCAAACAATGCAGGCTTGGGCCCAAAAATAAAATGGGTGGGACTCTACCTGGCCTGGGCTTGCCTTTGAATGCTGCTTCACATAAAAGAGGGATAGTGGGAAATATAGACTCAATAGCACATTGAAATCAGTAATGTGTTGGGTTGAAGTGATAATTCATTAGTGATGGTATTTTTTGTGGCGTCTTAAGTTTATGTTTTGAATCGCATCCCCTCCTTACTCCACTAATTCCTATAAAAAATAAATAAATGAAATCAATAATGTGAGTAGGAATCAATAATCTAAGAAATAAACTAGCTTTTAGGGTACGTTTGCTACATTAAATGAGGATTACGTTAGGAATTATAATCTTTATTACTATTAATAAAGTGTGATGTAATGTAATAACTAAACCTATACATTAGTTTGGTTGTGAGTTATAACATTAGAATGAAACTTAACATTTATTTTAGGAAATATCTTACTTATACAATTATATCTCCTTAAAACTTGTTATTTTTAAATTTAGAAGAGATATATGTTATTTCTTATGATTTTTTATTTTTATAATTGTTAGATGTATATGAAATGTTGGTTTATTTGGCAATATATATTAAGTTTTGAAATTATTACACTTACTAAGATAAAGCTAATACAACATTTTAAAAAGGAATAGTTATTCTTCGTTTTGAAAAATAACTATTCATAAGGAATGGTTTACCAAACGTGACTATTTCTTGTAATAAAAACATAACCAAACTAAAGACCAACTAAACCATAGTAATAACTATTACATTACAACACCTATTATAGTTTACCAAACATGCCCTTAGTTATTTTATTTGTTAGTATTTGTGTTTTTTATATAACTTAAAGTTTATTTAGCAAGAAATATATATTTAGAATAATACTACAGACACAAACTATTTTACAATATTTTTACAAACTGTTGATGTGGCAATTCTTAGTAATTCTAATATGGACCCATCACTAATATTACATTTTTATTTGCAATAATTATTTGGAAAATACTATAGCTACACTAGCAGTTTGTAAAAATGTTGCAAAATAGTTTGTGATTGTAGCATTACTCATATATTTATACTCCTCAAAAGCTTGGTAATCTTTCTGTGCAACAAGTCCATTTAAATATAAATCTACTTTCTTCCACTTCCATTCACAATTTATATTTTATAGGACTTGGAAAAGACATCTAATCAAATAAATAATTAGAGGTCCATTCCACTTACAGTGAGAAGCCCAACATGTAAGATCGTGGGCAAAACAGTTAATATTCTTGTTTACAAATCAAAAGTTCCAATAAGATAGGGAATTAAGGGAAGTAGATATAATAGAAAAAAAAAAAAAGAAAAAAAAAATCTGATACATTGACTAAAGGATGTTGGAGAGCTTCAATCAAATTAAAACGTCTGTCTCTAAGAGAGAAATTCACACATATACACACTTGAATTAGGCTAATATAAAATTCTATCTCAAAGCAAAAAAATAAAAAATAAAAACAACTAAAGCCTCTGTCATCAACTTATTTGTCTATTGTTATGAAAATTGTACGGTTCTACATAGTTAATCTAAATTAAAATAAAACTTCCCTAGAAAAAATAAAAATAAAACTAGTACATACATAAGGCAGGACTTAAATTCATAGTAGGCCCAAATATATTTTAGTAACAGCTTTAGGGAAGGCCTAGAAGATAAGCGGGGATAGGATGGTTATTAAGGAAAAGAAAGGTGGGGAATACCATAGAGGTGGCTATCATCAAATGGGAATCCAATTCACCTTCTCTAGACTTTTTTTTTTTTTGAAAAGGCTTCTCTAGACTTTTTGTGTATACAGAAATGGAAACAAATGCTTTGGTTGGAATTGTCCTAATAAGCATGCTTTCCACATATAGATGCATAACAAATCAATCGATCAATCTAACCCATGCACATGAATATGATAGACATGATTGAGTCATCAAATGGTCCCACTTTCACAACCACACGAAACATGTGTCTTATACCAATTTCTTAATTTTTCTCTATTTGGAATATTGGATTAATATACTAATATTTGTATTGGACTTGACTAAAAATGAAAAATGATATATGATAAGGTTCCCATGGAAATAGACGCATGATGTATCCATAAATGAGTGTTCAGGGTTGAGTCGGTTGACACTTAGTTCTTGGATAGTGTGCAAGAAGCCCATGGATGACCCATGGTGGAAAAATTAAAAAGTTCAAAAGTAAGAGGAACTTGTTGGACTCATTCATGGACATAGAGATAATATCTCACATGTGAGGGAGAAATTGTTGGTTATGCTCATATAAGTGGAAGTCCCACATAGAGGAAAGGTTAAGGAGTTGAAGAATTAATATAACATAATTACGGAGTCTAACATATGTTCATGTCACTTGAATCTTCACTTTCATTTTTATTTGAAATACCATTTCAATGGAGGCTTATTGGTATTGCTTAAAACTTTACAATCAAGTAGTATCATTATTGGAAGTTTTTCATTTAACAATCAAAGATATATCAGCCAACAATTGGAAGTTTAGGTTGATATTCAGTTTTTAAATTATGTTGATTTTAATTTTGTTTATGTTTATGTGTATTGTTATCGGTAGCACCATACCCCCTAAGAAGTCCTCATCAGTGATATATATCATTGAAAAAAAAAAGACCTAATCATAAGAGAAAATTCTCACATTGACAAAAAAATGTTATGGTTGATTAGAGTTTGTCAAAGTATAGGTAGAAGAAAAATGTTCAATTTAATTCTTTGAATGGTAAAATAAATAAATAAAAATGCAAGGGTAGGGGTTTATGAGGGGGCCATCTATGGAGATGTATTGGTCTCGTTAATATTCCTAAAAGGATGGGTCCCTGGAGTCATTACCCTCTCTCTCTCTCTCTCTCTCTCTCTCTCTCTCTCTCTCTCTCTCTCTCTCTCTCTCTCTCTATATATATATATATATAGCTAGAATGGCAGCCTTTAAGATATGTATGGGCTCTACCATAATAATGGAATACCTTATTTGAAAAAGCCTTAGGTAGTGTTGCATTCTTGAAATGGTTGCCACGCAGTGTTAGCATCAATGCCAAAAAAGTAATTCCTGCAGTACTATCTGTCATGATGCCAACTTCAGTTTGCCTCCATGATATTAAAGGATAATTTATTAATAAAAGTTATTTTTATTCTCCATTATAAAAACTGGGATTGCAATATTTTAAAAATTAAAATAATTTTCGTGATTTACATAATAGAGTCTCTAAAAATCATCATGTTCTCAAATAGCCATCAAATTTCAAAAAATTGTCTCAAGCATCAATGCTTTAAAATCTCATTTTTTATCGTGCATCTTATCTTTTTTCTCAAATACAAATTCAACCAAAATTGATATCAACCAGTCCATTCAATTTGCCATTGCCAAGCACACTAGATAGGTTTACTATTTAAAGTCCAAATTGTTAAAGCCGAAAATGCGTAACAAAAGAATAATTAATTATCCATATTATGATTTACTCTTGCCACCCTATAATAATTGGTAGAAAAAAAAATGGCAATTTCAGGTTAAGGGTATTGCTTGCAAATAAAATTCATAATCAAGAAGTATCATCATCATGATAACGAATAATCATCATTATTAATTTTAATATTTATGTTCATGTTTATTTTTTTGATGTTTATGTGTGTTGTTATTAATAGTCACTAACATACTCGAAAAAATGGTCATGTTGTTTTAAGGGAATGGAGACATTACCCAAAAATGATTATATAATAAACGACTTCCACTTGAATTTATTAGAATCCCATGTGTTGATTTTTTTTTTCAAGGGAAGTTCTAACTTCTAACCACATTTAAACGATGCGGAATGCACAATGGTTTGAGCTATATTCGCTTCCTACCATAAATCAAATTATCTAACCACCATGAATTTAAGTTTTTTTTTTTTTTAAAGAAAATAATTACAACATGCTGCTAATCCCGCAGCTCGAATCCTATTTCTCTTAGACCCCCAAGCACTTTGTACATAGAGAGGTGTCAATTTAGCTACAAGACCTTTAGTATTAGATATTATTTATATTGTACTTCAAAAATGATAATCCACTACGTGACATATCTGGTGACCATTTTTATTTTCTTGGAAGAAATATGGTCAGCGAAGTTGATACCATGTCAAAACTCAAAACTAAAGTTATAAATGACAAATTGTTCTGTGTACACTTGGCAAAAACTAAATTGTTTTGATTTTCTTATTAGGTCTTGTTAACGGCTACATTTAGAGTATTATTTAAAAGAGCATTTTTAAGAAAAATACTTCTACCTCTTTTATGGAAAAAATTAAAAGCTGTAAAAAAAATCAAATATTTTTTTATATTTCTATAAAAAGTTATTAAAAATATTTCTTAAAGCAATGTATTTAAGGCATACATTAACCTATGAGCAAGATTTATGTATAGTACTTATGAGTAATACTTAGGTATAGTACTTAAATGCTGTTCTTTAGGTTCCTTTTTTAAATTTGCCGCGTTGATTTTTTCTTATAGGATGAAAGTGTATTTTTTTAATTAAGTAGTCACATGGCTGAATCTTAAAAGAGGAATTTAAAGAACTACACCTAAGGTACTGTACCTAAGTTTTGTGCTTAACTTATCCCTTTCTTTTTATCTCATCCTAAAACAAAATAGCAAAACTACATTTTTTAAAAATAGGCTAACTTTTGTCTTTTTGTGACACATTTAGTTAATTAGCCAACGAATAAATATATATATATATATATATATATAGAGAGAGAGAGAGAGAGAGAGAGAGAGAGAGAGAGAGAGAGAGAGAGAGAGAGTACCAAAAGAACCAATACTTCAAATTGTTGGCGCAGGAGCATATGCATATTGAACTCAAGAAACAAATACACATGTCATGCTATTCTGATTTTGTATTGAATAATTATTTAAACTTATTGATCATATCACTATTTATATGAGTAATGCTAGATATACAAAAAATTTAATAACATTTTTCACATTAGTTAAGTTAGTAAGCTTTTAGTAGTTCTCACATCAACTTACTACTTATATCACTTTTTAACCTTCCACTAAAAATTTAACACATCAATAAGTGTTAAACATTTTGTCTCTCTAGACCATCTCTTTTATACTTTCTGCTTGATTGTTTTCTCTTTATAATTTTTTAGTAAATTCCACATACAATGAGCAAGTGACAAATTAAATAAATTGTTTTTGAAAATTAATTACTTCTTTTGAAAATTAATTACTTCTTTTCAATGTTAAAACTCTCATAAAAGTCTCATGGAATTCATTCCTATAATAACCTAGTATGTGTGAGATAAGAGGACTTAAGGTTGCATACACCCAGAAAAATAGTCAAATAATCAAAAAGGTATGTACACCTTCGTTTGTCCAAATAAAAAAAACTCATAAAATCTAAAGAAGATGGCAGTGCCTTTTAAAACTGATCAAAAGAGAAAGGGATGGATAATATGTTGTTTATGTCTTCTGGAGGAGGTGTTTCTCAAATGCAGAGTTTATACAGATGAAATTCGCTGACCCAAATCAACGTGGGGTTTTGCTAAAACTCATTTTGGCCATTATGGGCTCTCGCTTAAGTCCAAATTGTCGATGGGCTAGATTACGTTGTTGTTCTCGGCTACATCAACAATGCAGGTTTGGGCCCAACAAAATACTCAATTGGTGAGACTATATCTAACCTGGGCTTGCCTTTGAAGGCTGCTTCACATGACTGAAGGATAGTGGGATACAAACTCAGTAGCATATTAAAATCTACAGGCGCCAAAAAAAGAAAAAAAAAAGAAAAAAAAATGAGAGAACATTTTGAAATCAGTAATGGGTTCGGTTGAAGTGATAACCTACTAGTAATTGATTTTTTTTTTTTTTTTTTCTTGGTGCCTTTTGTTTAGGATTTGAATTACATCCCCTCCTTACTCGACTAATACTTATCAAAAATAGATAAATCAATAATATGTGAGTAGAATTAATAATCCAAAAAGTAATACGGCTTTTAGGCATGTTAAAAATAATTTTTTTAAGGTGATCATTTATGTTGAAAGAGATTTACTATTACCTTAAAAGCAATTCACTCACATGATATAACAAAGTCGCCTACTAGAGATACTAAATATGAAGTTTCAAGCAAAGATTCTTATATGATTGTGTATTTGAGTTAACTAAAAATGACAAAGCAAAACAAATGTAATTTCTCGCTAAAAATTGTTTTGGACTTGACTAAAAATGATGAAGGAAAACGAAATAAAGTGAATATGTTTTAGATCCTCAATTTGTAGTCAATATCTTTAATCATATTTGTAATTTTTGTTTTAAAAACCATTACCACAAATCCAAAAATTCACTAAATTATTTTATTTGTTAGTGTTTGTGTTACTTTATATAACTCAAAGAGTTTATTTAGCAAAAAATATACATTTAAACACCTCAAAAGCTTGGTAATCTTTCTATGTGCAACAAGCCTATTTATTTGATTGAATTTACTTCCACTTCCATTCACAATTTATAAGACTGGGGAAATAAATTCAATCAAATAAATAATTAGGGGTCCATCTGAGTTACAGTGAGAAGCCCAACAAGTAGGATTGTGAGTAAAACAGTTAATATTCTTGTTTACATAACAAAAGTCCCAACAAGATAGGGAGTTAAGAGAAGTACATATAATAGGCACATAAATACACACTTTACACACATATACACTTAGATCATGCTAGAATAAAATTCTATCTCAAAGCCAAAAAAATAAAAATAAAAATAAAGCCTCTGTCATCAACTTATCAGTCCATTATTATGAAAACTGTACGGTTTTATAGTTAATCTAAAAGAAAATAAAACTTCCCTATAAAAAATAGAAATAAAACTAGTACATACACAAGGACAGGACTTAAACTCATAGTAGGCCCATATGTATTTTATTGGCAGCTTTAGGGGAAGGCCTAGAAGATAAGCGGGGATAGGATGGTTGTTAAGGAAAAGAAAGGTGGGGAATACCATCACCATAGAAGTGGCGACTCTTAAATGGGAATCCAACTCACCTTCTCTAGACTTTTTGTGTATACAGAAATGGAAACAAATGCTTTGGTCGGAATTGTCCTAATAAGTATGCTTTCCACATATAGATGCATAACAAATCAATCAATCTAACCCACCCACATAGAAATGATTGAGTCATCAAGTGGTTCCACTTCCACAACCACACGAAACATGTGTCTCATTACAATTTCTTATTTTTTCTCTATTTGGAATAATGGATTCATGTACCAATATTTGTAAAAGCAATAAGCTATTATGCTGAGATAGGATTCTATTCCATTGGACCATATGTCTCATTTCTACAATCCCTTTTAATGTATTAACTTTTTTGCTTTACAAGGGTTTTGATTCAAAATGTCATTGGTGAAAGGTAAAACATTTTCTTCAATTTTTTATGGTCATCTAATGAAAAGTTTAGGGAGTTGAGAGAGACTGCAAAATATACGTTCCCGTGCCCTCCACTTTAATTGAGTCAAGAGTCTTCTAGTTTCATGGCATAATTCAATATTTTTTATGTGGAGGACTAGGGTTCAAGTCTCTCATACTTATTATTACAACCAAATTATGAAGAAAATAAATGCTAATGAATCAAGATTCATTATAAAGAATTTCAAATTGATTATTCATTTGTTACATCCTTCAATAAAGAAACTAACTTATGTTCAATGCAGAAGAACACTAGACCTAATCCCTGCCCCATAATAAAATCAAAATTTCACCTATCGACACATGCATGTAATCAAGGAACTAAATTATATGCGAAAGACATGTGTCTAACAATTAAAAAGCCAAAAGTACTTGAAAAACATGCGGGTATTCAACAGTTAAGAAGCTAAACGTACTTCAAGCACATGCTTATTAAGTTACAACCAAATGGAGGAACACCAAAAATAATCTGACATTTAAAGGGCAAAAAAGTTTGGGTCTGAATAACGCATCTTGATAGTTGTTAAAGCTTAGTAATTGCACTATTAATCTTAACCACAAACACTTATGGTAGGCCAAAAATGTATTGACTCCTTTGGCAGATTAATTAATTAATTACTCAAGTAAATTAATTAAGTCAATTTAACATGCAATAAGCGTAGTAGCACAAACAAATCACCAACTAAGTTAAATGCAGCGGAAAATAAATTTGACACAGGTGATTTGTTTACGAATGGGGAAAACCACCGAGGCAAAACCCCACCAAGTGAATTTAAGGCCACCACTCCCGAGAATCCACTATTATCGAAACAAGCGGTTATAAGTAGAAGGATTCCTAGTACCTAATACCAACTTACAGTTGAATCCTTACTCCAATACCCAATTAGACTTGTATTGTAGCGACAATCTCTCTGTTCAATGCACGAATCCCAGTACGTGACTAACCAATAATGAACGGATCCCATAACGTGACTAACACAACAACTTGAGGAAGATGTTAGCTGCAAAGTTCTTCAGGTCATCAACAATGAAGATCAGGAAACTCCTTGGTCACAAAACCCTTGGCATAGAGATGCAATAGCTTCTATAAATAATATGATGGATTAGGGCAAATTTTGTCTCCAGTCACAATATGTGTGTATAATTACTTTGCATCATTGTGACAGCTCTTAAAAAAATCCTTATATATGTCTAGGGTTATGATAAAAGAAACTCTACACAAATACTCAAGGATATGCGTGTAATCAAATCTGGAATTTCTGATTTTGTAATTCTCGGCATATACAGCTTGTGTAGAGCTTTTATCGAGCTTCAACATTAAATCTCGATAGAAGTCTTTCTGTCGAGATTACTGTCGAGTTTTAATGAACAACACTTCTTCACTTGTTTCTTGGTCGAACTTGCATTACTTCAATACTAAACTTGAGCACTTGTTTCTTGAAGTATTAAACTCATTCTAGATCTACCCGATTACAAGTATTGTGCATTTTGTCAAAGAATTAGCCAATTACATAAATATGTCCCTAACAATCTCCCCATTTGGCAATCCGTGACAAAACCACAACAAATAAATGAATCATGAGAGAAGTCTTAAATCACTAAACTCATAATCACTTGTTGAATTACAAAATAAATCTAACCCTAACATAAACTCTTGAAAAATTTTGCAAGAAGAGAGGTCATGGCATGGTAGACTTTACCAACCTGTCTCTCTAAAACACTTAAACAAAAATCATCAAGACATCATGTGTGAAACTGAAATAAATGATTGTATACATAAAGAAATATGTGTATAAAGAGAGAAAAAAAACAGCACATGAAGAGATAGGTGAAGAAACACACATCATCATATATATATGAAAATAAAGTACAATGTATGTCAATAAATGGTCCAAAGACTAGTATACAAGAGACTAATGTAAAAGAAGGAAAATAAAATACATAAGAACCTCACTACATCCCTCAAAATGTATAGACACTCCCCCTAACAAAAAAAATCCTATGCTAACTCTCTCCCTAAATACAAGACTACTCTCATCCCAAAACTACTTCCCCATTTTTGTCACGAATGACAAAGGGTAAGTCACTGAGAGGTCGTCATCTCATCATCACTGGAAGAGCTAGCATTGTCCTCATCATCACCATCCTCATCTGTAGAAGCCTCTAGAGAAGAAGATGGAGAAGCGGCAAATCCACCAAGGCGAGCCTGTTGGCGTGCAATGCGTCCAACGCTGGTGTTCATCTGACACAACTCATTAGAGAGAGTCAAGGCGACTATCCATGTGCTGAAACTGCGCCTTGATGGCCTCGAGGGTCACACCACCAGCCAGGGGCAGCTTAATGTATTTGGGGGCCTAAAACGAAAACTAAAATTAAGGCATTTTATATATTTAAATATCATTTTTAAAAATTTAAATATTACTTAAATTCAATTATTTTGTTTTAGATGTAAAATTATTACTAATTAACATGAACCATATAGATTATTTTTTTGAAAGTCTAAAGACAAAATTTTACAAAACTTTTCACATTTGTTGATGTGGCAGATTGTTAATTTGATAGTGGTAAGTTAAAAAGTGATTTCAGTGGTGGACTTTTTTGGTAGTGGTAAGTCGACAAACTTATCGACTCAACTTGTGAAAAATGTTGTGAATTTTTTTATTTTTTTATTTTTGGTATTGGTCTTTTTTTAGAAGTGTTACATTCATAATATTTCATAACAAATCTTAGTTGTTAATTTGTTACTGGTTCTAATTTGAACTCATCACTGGAATTAATTTTTTATCATCAATAATACCCTATAACAACCTATCTCTTAGGATCTACTTTGAAAGTGTTGTGAAAAATGTAGTGGACGTAACATTTTTTTTTTTTTTTTTGCTTGTTTTTCATTTGATAAAAAAATATTAGTTTATTTATTGGCTAATATTTGCACTTAATTAATACTATTATAATATTAAAAAAATATCTCAATTAAAATTTGGGGGCCTTTTTTCTACTTGGGGCCTTAGGCGGCCACATCAGTTGCTTTACATATAGAGTCGGCACTGCCACCAATCGAGGAAGAAGGAGTAGAGGTAGAAGGAATAACAGAAACTGCAAGATCGATCATCCCCATCCATGGCCGCTTCAGTCGAAGTTGGGCCTCGCTCTGCCAAACAGAATCGGTGTTGTGGCACCCATCGTGGTGTAGTAAGGAAAAACAAGAATAGAAAATGGAGAAATGTTGAAGGCTATGTGTGATAGTCGAAGAAAAAATGAGCTTTTCATGTGTAGCTATATCCTGATAGACATCAATAATAGAAGTAATAAAGTGAGAGGGAAAGTTTATAGTAAGATCCTCAAGAAGAGACAAAAGGAAATGAGCATGAGGCTCAATGATAGAGTTATAGTGAGACAATGGAGTAAGAGTGAATGTCATCACCATCTTAAGGAATCTCGAACCTTTTGCAAAGCCCGAGCATGGGGTGTTTTGCTTCCCACCCTATATGGAAGGTGTCTCACAAATGTGAGACAAAACCTTGTCTTTGGACACAATCTGAAGACAATCACAACTAGGGTAGTCAGGATGTGCTACCCGTGGAACATGTAGCACCTCGAATATAAGATTCAAGGTAACTACGATACATGTACCTATGAATGTCGTGGCAAACCAAGGTACAGATATATCAATATTGTGTATATTGGAGTAAAACTCCTGTATAAACACTATGGGACACCTCAAGGGTTTTTCACATAGAGAATCCCAGCCTTAAGTCCAAATGACACTGGGTAGAGGAGTGTTGGAAAAGTCCGACAGAATAACATGGTGCTCCGGATGAACACCACGATTCTGAAAGTTCTCCAGGAAGTCCTTTTGGGCCTTCCCATCACAGAACCAAACATGAAGAAAGGGGGGATAGGATCAGAAGAAGAAGACGCAGAACCAAGAGGGTTTCAATCCGCAGTGGATTTACGAGCTTTGGGTGCCATACGCAGTCCATGAGAGAGAGAGAGAGAGAGAGAGAGAGAGAACACATTACAACCAGATAATAGGAATGAAAGAATACATATGCATGAACATGTGACGTGAAAAAATGAAATTGCATCATGGGTATAAACCCAATCCAAACCTACCAGCACACATTCAACAATATTAAACACATATCTAAATGCATGAAACAGTGTTAAAATGCAATGAGAATGCAATGCATGGGCGCATAATATCAAAACAAAAACACCCAACCCAACAATTTCACAAAAATCTCAAAAACACCAAAAATTTTCAAAAACCCCAACACCTAGGTCTAAAATGCATAAATGCATGAAAAATGAGGGTTTTAAAAAGCTTACCAAGTGATCTGAACTTTATAAAGGCCAAAAATGTAGTGGGCAGTAAGATTTGAGGGAGGGAGAGAGATATGGGGTGAGAGAGAAGAAAATCTATTGAGGGAGGGAGGTGAAAAAATGAATTTGATTTGCGCTCAGCCTTTAAATATAAATCGTAGCTCAATGGATCGAGGTATCTATCGAGACCTATTGAGCACTAAATCTTGACAGAAATGAATTTGTCGAGGATTTGTTGACGACAAAAAAACTTCAATAAATCAAGAATCAGTCGAAAATCTGTCTGCCAGACAGAATGATCAAAAATTTAGCTTGATGGATCAAAGAAGTTGTCGAAATTCTATCGAGAATGAACCTAGAACCTCGATGGATCGAGATTTTGTTAGGATTTGTCGAGAAAAGAAGAAAGAAGGATTCGATAGAAAAGAATCTGTCGAGGATCTGTCAAGGATCTGTCGAGAAGCTGTCGAGCTTAAAGAAAATGAGTTTTTCAAAGAAGGGAAAAACACATAAAATGAATGTTGCAAGCAAGCTACTCAAACATAGATCCAATCAATATGTTAAGCTCTCAAAACATCTCTTAACATATATGCAAAACATTCATAGATCCACACACACACACACACACACAAGTCTAACAAATTTTATATTTCAAAAATAAGTTAAGACATTTTAGTGAGCATATATTAACACATGTATTCCTTGTGATGGCCAAATCACATTTTTCCTGCACATGTATCAAAAGTAGCAAAGAATTTGCGTGTTATATGTGAAAACATAGCAAGAGTGTATAAGTGCTTCATATTATGATGATTTGAGATATGAGAAAAATCAAATACACTCACATAATCATAACTACTTGATAGGGACTATCACCTTCACCGTGCATCCTATAATTCTCACATCTCCTAGAAACATACTTGCAACCATATTTAAAAACATTTTGATTATTTTTACTTTTATTTTTATTTTTATTTTTTTGGCAAATTATTATTTTTGAGCATATAATGCATGGGCAAATAAGAGAGAGAGAGAGAGAGAGAGAGAGAGAGAGAGAGAGAGAGAGAAGAAATACCTAATTATATAAGCTTAAACATTACAATTTTGCTATGCCGAAACACTCAGATGTTTACATGATTGACGGGCTTTAGTGCAGAGATGGTTATTTATGACTTTCTCTTAGAATTTTCTAGTCCTTCCCGTAAAAAAGAGTGATATGAGTGTTAAGTATAAAAGATTACTTAATCATACTCATCACAAACACGAGCCACAAAAGCTCACTTGCTTAGTTGTGCATTGAGATGCTCATCTAAGTTACAAGAGATACAAAGTTTAGAATACTTTGTTTCAATTGCCATCCAAGGCATAAAGTACCAATATACACAAACAGACACTGTTTTTGTATTTTCTTGATTTTTCTTTTTTTATGAAAAGCAAAATAAACAAAACTGGAAAAAAAAAAAAAAAAACATAAAAAAACACACAAAGCATAAAACTAGATGCAAATGCATAAGAAAAGAGGAGAAAGAGGAGCGGGAGTGATCACCAATGTTTTGGCGAAAGAATTCAAACCGTTTGCTATCAAGAGGTTTAGTGAACAAATCGGCCTTCTAATTATCAGTATGGATGAACTCAAGAGTGAGTATGCCATTTTCGACAAGCTCCCGAATAAAGTGGTGTCGTATCTCTATACGTTTTGCTTGAGAATGTTGATAGGATTTTTAGAGATGTTAATGGCACTCGTATTATCACAATAAATAGTAAGATGTTCTTGAAGAATACCATAATCAAGGAGGAGTTTTTTCATCTACAGAAGTTGGGTGCAATAGCTATTAGCAGCGATATATTTAGCCTCAGTAGTGAATAATGAGATGGGATTCTGCTTCTTATTCATCCAGGACACAAGATTATTACTTACATAAAAACAAACCCCCAAAGTACTTTTTCTATGATCATCATTCCTAGCCCATTCTGCATCAGAATACCCAGCTAAGACATCATTGGTGTCCTTGATATACCAAACTCTGAAATCGGCAGTGGATTTGATATATTTTGTGATTCTTTTTAAACCAATCATATGAGACTCTTTGAGGTTAACTTGATATCTAGCACACACTTCTACACTGTAACTAATGTAGGGTCTACTAGTAGTAAGGTAAGGGAGAAAACCTATCATGCTTCTATATAAAGAAGAATCAACACTTTTGCCTAACAGATCAACAATGAGTTTAACATTTGGGCTTATGGGGGTTCTAATAAGACTAGCAGAATCCAATCTAAACTTTTTCACAAGATTTTTAGCATATTTAGATTGAGATATGAATATACCTGACTCTTGCTAACAAATCTACAATCTAAGGAAGTGATTCAACTCTCCAATCATGCTCATCTCGAACTCGGCTTGCATAAGCTTTGAAAAGTCATGAGCAAGTTCATCCTTTGTAGACCCAAAAATGATATCATCAACATAAACTTGAGCAACTATTAACTCGCCATTCTCCCTTTTGATAAAAAGAGTGTAATCAGCTTGCCCTCTTGTGAAACCATGTGAGACCAGGTATTGTGTAAGCTGGTCATACCAAGCTCTGGGTGCTTGCTTTAGTCCATAGAGAGCCTTTTTGAGGTACAACACATGATCTGGAAAGTGTGGATCAATGAATTCTTTAGGCTGAGCAACATAGACATCTTCTTTAAGAAACCCGTTCAAGAATACAGTCTTCACATCCATTTGGTAAAGCTTGAACCTCAAGTGACAAGCCAGGTCTAGGAGAACCCTAATGGATTCCATGCGAGCTACAAGAGCAAAAGTTTCATCAAAATCTACTCCTTCCACTTGAGAGTATCCTTAGGCCACCAAACGAGCCTTGTTGCAGATCACATTTCCCTCCTCATCAATTTTATTACGGAATATCCACTTTATGCCAATGATGTGCTCTCCTTCCAGTCTAGGTACTAGGGTCCTAACATCATTCCTTTGAAACTAAAGCAATTCATCATGTATGGCCTCAACCCAAATTTCATCCTGGAGAGCATCCTTAATCTTAGTTGGTTCAACCTACGACAAATAGGAAGAATAAGAAACAAAGTTAGCAACACATTTATCAATTGTAGCCTTTCTTAGTGTAAATTCATTCATGTTTAACACTATAAATTCAGGTGGGTGATTTAGCTTGATCCTTGAGGAAGGTCTTTCTCTTCATGAGATTCAGACTCAAGTGATATAGGAATATTTGCCAAGACTTCTACAACACTTGGAGTACTTGGAGAAATGGGCTCTTGATCAACTTCTTCCTAAATTACCTTAGGCTCTGAAGGAAGAATTTTCTTAGGTATTTTCTTACTACTTTTCTCAGAACTAGAGTCTGAAACTTTATCAATAACAACATTAACAGTTTCCATCACCTTCTTGGTTCTTTCGTTGTATACTTGATAAGCTTTGCTTGTGGAGGAGTATCCCAAAAATATTCCTTCATCACTTTGGGAGTCAAACTTTCCCACATTCTCTCTATCCTTGAAAATGAAACAAGTACTTTCAAAAATTTTGAAACACTTCACATTCGGCTTTCTTCCCTTCCACAATTCATAGGGAGTCTTCTTTGTACTAGGTCTGAAGTATACCTTGTTAACCGTATGACATGCGATGTTGACTGCTTCTCCCCATTAATTTCTAGCCACATCTTTATTGTGTAACATGGCTCTAGCCATCTCCTAAATGACTCTATTCTTTCTTTCCACTACACCATTTTGCTGAGGAGTAATAGGAGCAGAGAATTCTTGAGATATACCAGATCTAGTGCAAAAAGATTCCATGTATGAGTTCTTGAATTCTTTACCATGATCACTGCGAATTCGATCAATATTTATGTTCTTCTCATTTTTCAGTCTTATACACAAAGCTTCAATATGCTTAAGAGCATCTGACTTGGATCTTAGAAAAATAACCCAAGTATACCTGGTGAAATCATCTACTACAACCATGACGTATCTCTTTCCTCCAAAAGATTCAATTCTAGTTGGACCCATGAGATCCAGATGTAGTAGCAGCAAAGGTCTAGATGTAGTTGATGTTTGAGTGCTTGGATGTTTTGCTTTCATCTGTTTCACATGCTAACACGATCCACACACAACATTGCTAA
Source organism: Castanopsis chinensis (assembly GCA_032878915.1). Lineage (NCBI taxonomy): Eukaryota > Viridiplantae > Streptophyta > Magnoliopsida > Fagales > Fagaceae > Castanopsis > Castanopsis chinensis. Next base: position 25,102,055 of record JAVQMG010000131.1, read on the forward strand.
CCTTGCTAAGCTTTGGTATTCCCAACACTAATTCATGCTTAAATACAATTGACAGATATTTTTAGCTAGTGTGTCCCATCCTTGGTGCCATAGGTCTTCATTTGGTATACAAATGCTATTGCATACAATATCAGCATCAGGCACCAATTTATAGCAGTTATCCAAAGTGCGGACTTAGTTTATGAGTTTCTTCTGAGACTCATTCAACACAAGACATTTCTCTTTTGAGAACATCACCATGAAGTCTTAATCACATATCTGACTTATGCTCAACAAGGTCACTCTTAGATCTTCAACATACAACACATTTATAATGTATGGCAATCTAGGTAAAGAGATGGTTCCCTTCCCTTTTATTTGTGATTTGCTCCCATCACCGAAAGTGACATTGCCACTTTTCTGAGACTAGAAAACCTTGAAGAGAGAACTGTCTCCAATCATGTGTCTTGAGCACCCACTGTCAACATACCACAAACATGTGTCCATTACCTTAAATGCAGACTTCATCATAAAACACACTTCATGCTTACCTGACAAATCAGTAGGAATGATTTTCTCTCTCATCTGCCATTTATATACAATTTTTTTTTAATTTTCACCCTTCTCAGATGAACTCTTTTGCCATTTAAATTTTAAGGCAGTCTAGTTTCTTCCTTGTCACAATAAGACCTTTTTTAACAATCATCAAGATAGCTTTCAAATAACTTTTAAACTTACATTTTCTAAAACACTCAATCAAATAGAGATTAGGAAAGCAAGATGTATTTGAATAAAAGATCTTTTCATACCGCTTGTATCCATGACAACAGGGGCCAATGGATCACACAGTAAAGATTAAACCTAATCAGAGTGTACCTACTCTGATACTACTTTATAGGTCAAAAATGCATTGACCCATTTGGCAGATTAATTAATTAATTAATTACCCAAGTGAATTAATTAAGTCAATTTAACATACAATAAGCGTAGTAGCACAAACAAATCACCAACTAAGTTAAATAAGCGGAAAATAAATTTGACACAAGTGATTTGTTTACGAATGAGGAAAACCACCTAGGCAAAACCCCACTAAGTAAATTAAGGTTACCACTCCCGAGAATTCACTATTATCAAAACAAGCGGTTACAAGTAAAAGAAATCTCAGTACCTAATACCAACCTACAGTTAAACCCTTACCCTAATACCTAATTGGACTTGTATTGTAGGCACAATCTCTTTGTTCAATGCATGAATCTCAGTACGTGACTAACTAATGATGCACGAATCTCAATACATGACTAACCAATGATGCACGGATCCCAATATGTGACTAAAGGAAGATGTTGGCTACAAAGTTCTTCAATTTATCAGTTCATCATCAATGAAGATCAAGAAGCTCTTTAGTCACAAAACTCTTGGCGTAAAGACGCAGTAACTTCTAGAAAGAGTATGTTGAACTAGGGCAAGTTCTATCTCCAGTCACAATATGCATGTATAATCACTTTGCATCACTTTTGATGGCTCTTAAAATAATCTTAATATATGTCTAAAGTTGTGAGAAAAGAAATCCTACACAAATACTCAAAGATATGCGTGTAATTAGATCTGGAATTTATGATTTTGTAATTCTTGACAAATACAACTTGTGTCGAGCTTCTATCGAGCTTCTATCGAGCTTCAATATTAAATCTCAATAAAAGTCTTTCTGTCGAGATTTTTGCCGAGCTTGAATGAACAACACTTCTTCATTTGTTTTTTAGTCAGACTTGGATGGCTTCAATACTAAACCTGAATACTTGTTTCTTGAAGTATTAAACTCATCCTAGATCTACCCAATTACAAGTAAAGTGGTCAAAGTATTAGCTAATTACATAAATATGTCCCTAACAACCTACACCTAGTACAATAACAAAACAAGATAGAGTTCATGTTGTAGTGCTAGGTTGCTAGCTTCAGGCTTCAATGCCTAAGTTAGGTGTTGAGCTCAAACACAACAAGATCTCGTAGATCAAGATTATTAATAGATAATCAAGTAGTTTCTTTATTTGGATTAGGTTAACTTGAGTCCTATATGCCATATTAAGGTTTCAATTAGAGCCTCCCTAACAATTGGTATCAAAGTTAATGGTAGTATGTGGCAAGGTTCTTTAGGCCTCTTTTGCACTTGGAGAAGAAACATGGTAATAGGAGAATCAATGTACTTTTTTGTAGTTAGAGGAAGGGTGTCATGCACGTACTTGAAGATCACACAAGTGCGCATAACACAAGACAAGCCTATAAAGTGTAGACAGATAATCTTAAAAAAGGGTCTTAACAATGTAGTTTTGCCAATGGTGCGAGATCAAAGAATAACACAGCGTAAGGTTTCCACAGACATAGTTGTATGGGGTTCTCATGGATGAACGTTCTTGGTTAATACATAGTTCTTGGAAGGTGTGCTAGAAGCCAAGGAATGATCAATGACTTGTGATGAAAAAAATTAAGAAGTCCATAGGTAAGGGGAGCTAGTATATAAGATTTATATGTGGCCTATATAGAGACAGACTCATGTGATGGAGAGATTGTTGGATATACACAAGTAAGAGGAAGTCCCACATAGAGAATTAAAAGATTAAGGAATTGAAGAATTAATATAGCATAATTGGACTCAAACTCATATGCTTAAATTTCTCAATTAAGTGATGTCATAAATGTTATATTGATACTTCAATTAGGAGTCTCAACAACTATGCTTGTTGAACAATTAAATTAAGTATACACTACCAATCAAACTCAAGCGTAACTTAAATCTTCAAGCCTAAATTATTCCATCAAAAAAAAAAAAAAATTTATATTCTTCTCGATCCCTTGTAAACTATGTGTACTCACGCTAAAAAAAACAAAAGGCTTTTATGTGTATTTCTTTCCATACCACAAGTTTGCTGTTTCATCCTTTCTGTATTCATAGCATGCATCCAATCAAGCCTAGCCCACAGGTTTTAAGGCCAGACCACGTTTGCGAGGTTGAAATTTATAACAAGGCCAAATTCAAAAGGATATTAGTTGGTCGCAGCCGTTTGAATCTAGTATCATATCAACCAGAGCCACAATTGTTTCCCCTCTTCCAAAGAAAGGCTCGATACAGATATACTATCATCCAATCTGAGTACTTTTATATAACAAAGATGTACATAGATAAGACAATGTTTTGAGAAAATATTATTTCCAGGGACGGAACCAGGATTATACCCAAAGGGGCCAAACCTTAAAAAAAAAAAAAAAAAAAATTTATGAAAATAAAAATTAACATCTATTTCATATTCAACAAAATACTATATACAAAATAAGTATTTCTTAAACATTTCATATTATAAAACACATCAACAAAGTATAACATACAGAATAAGTATTTCTTATTTTGTGTACGATTTTTGTTTAGTTCATATTTATTTATTTATTTATTTTGTTTTTGTAGTTAAAAGAACATGAATTTTATTTATTTATTTCTTTTTTTGTAGGTCAATATTTAAATATTTTAGAGGAGGAGAGACAAATATATATATATATATATATATATATATTTATATTTAAGGGCAAACTTTAATTTTTTGTATACTGATTTTTTTTTTTTTAAATGGGGGGGAGGGGGGCATGGCCCCCCTCTGCCCTACTGTAGGTCCGTCTCTGATTATTTCAAAAATGCTATAGGAAGAAGTGTAATATTATTTCTAAAGCCATGTTACTGTTACAACCAATGGCAGGAAAGTATGTATATATTTACAATAAGTTTCAATACAAAAAAAAGTTACCGCCCCCTCAAAAAAAAAAAAAAAGTTACCGTTTCCTAATATACATTAAATTCTGTCGGAAAGAAGTTCTTCTTGCACCATTAAATTTGTCCAGAGGGAGATATCTGTACTTAGTGTAATGTATCCAATAGATTCACCCAGTTTAATGAATTTAGAGTTTTAAAATCAGACCAGTTGTGTGCCTTTATAATCCTTTTCAAATTGCTAGTACAATTTACCAATCCTCTTATCAAAAACTTGTAATTTTTTGTTCAAACTCTGTTGAATTTCCAGATTGAACGCATAAAACTTTGATTGTTATGGATATGCATAGTTCGTAAATTACAGTACTCACTTGATACAGTAAGTATACAGATGGGTTACATTCGACATTTTTTGTTAGGTACGTTTCAAAAATTCAGCATAAAAAAGTGAAAACAATGAAAAAATTATACGAGAATAATACTTTTTTTATTATAAAAAACAGTAATATTTACCATATATTTTTTGAGATAAATATAATAATCTTTGCATCATGGCAGTTTAACTCTTGCGAAGTGTGATACAATTATTGCAACATCCTAATATAATCATGGTCACAAATCTAACCATGATTATTATGAGTTGTGCAGTTTACGGGTATATTCTTTTTCCTTTGCTTTATTAGGAAAGTCAAGGTTCAAATCTTCATACTCCTTATTATTGAATCATTAAAAAATGAGAAAATTTGTGAACATAGAAAAAGAGTCAAAATATTTTCACAATACTCTTATTTTTGTTGTTGTGAGTTAATATTTTATTTTATTTTGACCTATAGTGTGTCGACACCTCAACTATTGTGACATTTTGTTGTATTCGAAACACAACTCTCTAAAAAAAACCCAATGTGTATATATATGAACAAGTTTTAGCTGTAAAAATTGTTTGTAGCCTAAGGGTACAATCAGAGATAGAGTTAAGACTTAGAGTTTGGGGGATAGCTTTGTTGTTGGCTACTTGTGGCAACTCTGGCCTTCGGCTCTGCTGCTTAACCGCTAAGGGATTTTTTATTTTCTAGTTATTATTTTTTTGTGCGTTTGATGTGGTTGTTGAGTAAGGATAAAATTATTTTATTTAAAATTTTTTAAGGGTTGGGTTGTTTGTTTTCGGTAAAATTGGTTAATTGAGCTTAATTGAGTTTGGCTAATTTTTTTTCAGCTTGTATATTTGTTTTAAATTTTAGACCTATAAAAGTTTTTATGGCCTTTAGAGAGAGGAAAATGCTAGAATTACAATTTTTTTTACAAGTTACCTATGTAGTGATTGGTTATTGATAAGTAAAAAAGTGATGTGAGTAGTGAGTCTAGATGATAACCAATAAGAATTTATTACCTCAACACTTTGTAAAAATGTTGTAAAAACTTTTGTGACTATAGCATTACTTTTAAACTAATCAATGATATTGTTAAAGGGGGGTAAGGTATAATTTTTTAGAACAAAATTGCTAAAATTAGTAGCTATATATATATATATATTAATATTTTTTATAAAAATAATTAGAGGGGGGGGGGGGCATTGCCTCCCAAATCCCAATGCCCAAGTTTACCTCCGTCCATTACTACAATCTTATTCAATATCTTTTTATTAGAGGTGAATTGCTACAATTTTATTCAATATCTTTTTATTAGAGGTGAATTTTGACAAATCTACAATTAGATTACTTCTTTTTGACAAATCTTCCATACTTGCAAAATTTGTAAAAAATTAAAGATCAATAGCTATATCACCAATAAATAGTTTAAATTGTAGGTTTTGTAGTTTAAAATTGTGCGTAAAATATAAACTTATATATCATATAGTAAATAGTATCCAATTAATACAAAATTTGACATGTGTATTAAGAGCGTAAAGAATATGTATTAAATGGTTAGAATTTCAAAATATGTAGTAATTTTTATTTTATTGAGTAAGATTATAATCTTATACTACAATCAATTTTGTAGATAAATTTTTATATATACACTTTTTTTTTATGTATTTGGAAGCCATGATACATAATTACAGAAAAATTAAGTGTTTATGTTTTGTCCGATTTTCTTTTTATTTGAGATATATTAAACTATGATTCTTTGTTTGACCAAATAGATAGGTTACATTGAGATTTTTTAAATGCTTTATATCTATTTTTCAGTATTTGACGCCTAGGGATGGGATTCATAATTCATGAGAACCTCTAATTAGACTCTTTTTTATTTTTTGGCAGAAACAAACGTATCTAAGTAGCAGTATCTTACATATTTCGTAACAAACGCTATATATACTGTCATGTTTTTTTTTTTAAAAAACCATATAATTCTATAACTTTGGAGTGAAAACGGGAGACAAAAGTTTTTTTAAAGTTTCAAACGGATGCATATTGTATGAGTACAAATATGCGTTTTCACTAACTAGGGTACCCTGTTCAATTGATGAGATCTAGTAGCCAAAATAGCCACAAATTCAGGAGAAAGAATCTGATCCACTGTCATAGCAGGTAAGGTAGGTCTAGGGACCACATAAGTACCCAATTTGGCCTTAAGGTTGGATACATGGAACATAGGATGAATTATGGACCCTGCAGGCTAGTCAAGCTTATAAGAGACCTCTTTAACCTTCTGCAAAACCTGAAAAGGCCCATAAAAACGAGGAGCTAGCTTTCCAAGCTTATTGGACTGGACAGAGGACTGCTTGTAAGGCTACAGTCTAAGATGAACCCAATCTCCCACACCAAAGGACTTGTCTACTCTCTTCTTATCAGCAAACCACTTCATCCTTTCTTGAGCAGCAGTCAAATTATGCTTGAGCAAGGATAAAAGCTACTGCCTATCCTTCAGGAATGAATTAACAGCCGCCACCCTTGTAATACCAAGAACATAATCCATAACCTTAGAAGGAGGATATCCATAAAGAGCCTCAAATGGAGTGAGCTTAAGAGAAGTATGGAAGTTAGTGTTAAACCAAAACTCAGCCAAAGGAAGCCAATCCACCCAAGATTGAGGTCTATCAGCAGTAAAATCCCTCAAATAATATTTCAAACTCTTGTTCACCACTTCAGTTTGGCCATCAAATTAAGGGTTAAGAAGATGACATAGCTAGATTAATCCCTTGTAATTTCATCAGTTTAGACCAAAATTTAGATGTAAACATTGGGTCCCTGTCACTTACAATGGTTGAAGGCATACCATGTAATTTAAAAAAAAACTACATGAACTAATGAGCCACCTTAGCAACAGTGTAAGGGTGAGACAAGGGAATGAAGTGAACATATTTGGTAAGCCTGTCCAACACAAGAAACACCACTGACTTCAGTTAGGACATAGGAAAACCCTCCACAAAATCCATACTTATGTCAAGCCAAGGCCTATCTGAAATAGTTAAGGGCTATAACAATCTAGTAGGAAAGCAAGTATCACTCTTTAATTTCTGACAAACATCAAACTCTCTGACAAACTGTTTCAAATCCCTTACCATGCCAGTCCAATAAAAGCCCTTTTTGAGCCTATGGAAGGACTTCAAATACCTTGAGTGCCCCCCTAGAGGACTGGCATGTACTTGCTACAGTACAATAGCCTTTAAATTCTGAGCAGAACCTCTCAATTACAATCTGCCCTTATAAAATAGCAAATCATTACAAAGGGTAAAACCAACAGGAACATTATGCCCAAATTGAATAGCTTGAATGATGTTCTGAACAGCAGAATTAGTCACATAACTTGATTTGAGGTCATCAAGCTAAGTGGGATTGGGAAAGGAAATAATGCACAAGGTACCAACACCATCAATATCAACAGCAACATCCAAGGAATCCACCCGTCTAGATAGTGCATCAGCAACCAAATTTTCCTTCCCATGCTTATATTCAACTATAAAAGCATAACCAAGTAGCTTTGTGATCCACTTTTGCTGTGCATGAGTTCCAATCTTCTGTTCTAGCAAATATTTCAAACTTTGATGGTTTGTCTTGATCACAAAAGGCCTTCCTAGTAAATAAGGCCTCCACTTCTTCACTGCCCCACCAATGCCAACAATTCCTTTTCATAAGTTGAAAGGACAAGGTTTTTACCCTTCGAGGCCTAATTGTGAAAGGAAATTGGCCTATGGTTTTGCATTAAGATAACCCCAACACCCAACCCAGAAGCATCACACTCCACAACAAATGGCTTGGTAAAATTTGGTAGGGCCAATACAGGTGAATTAGACATGGCATCTTTGAGAAGTTGGAAAGCATGAGAAACTTCAGAAGTCCAAACAAAAGAATCCTTAGGGAGTTTGGTAGTTGAATTCAAGGACAACCAGACCTCCTAGAATAGAGAAAGAATAGGAAAAGAGAGAGATATAGAGAATTGAGAGAATTGAGAGGGAAACTCTAGTAAAAAATATCAATCAAGTTCACTCATTCTACAATTACCTTCCCAGTTTAATACCCTCAATAACCAACTTCCTAACTGCCAAGCTAGCTGTGTAACTACCTTGCTAGCTAAACCATCCAACTCAGCCTAACTAACTAACTATATTAACTAACTCTAATGCAATACAAGGCTGATGTAGGTACACTACCAATACAAGTACATCTATACTACAGTATAAGTACAAAATGCCAGCTAAGAAATTACAACACCATCCATGGCATAATTACATTGTATACCCTAGCAACACTGGCACACGCACACCTTATCAGCTACACATGCATGCCCCATTAGCAACACATGCACCCCTCATCAGCAACACAAGCATGCCCCATCTGCACCACACGCATGCCCCATCAGCACCACATGCAGCACCACACCCACACGCCACACTCCTAACAATTTTCCCCAAAAAAAAAAAAAAACCAATGAAACAGTGGATTGAATAAACCAAAACCACCGTAGCTTTGCTACTTTTGCTTTGCACATTGATGCTTTTTATATATACTAGTTAAAGCAGCACGTGCAAGGCACGTGCTTGCTGTGAAAAAAAAAAAGTAGTGATTAAGGTCAATTTTATATTTTATTTGTATCACAAAATAAATATATAAATCATTTGATTTTTAAACTACATAGAGATTGTTGGAGCATTTTAATATTAAATAATTAAAATGAATAAATATTATGACATAAATAAAAAAAAATGTGGGAGTGAATATGGAAGATGAAGAGTTAGTGAAAATGTTTAATCCCACATTGAAAAGGAGAGAGACCTTTTTGTTCTTTTTAATTGTGGTGATTAATGGGCTAACATGAATTGTCTCAAATATTGGGCAAGATATGTGTGCAAGGGGGAGGTGAAAGGTGGAGGTCTACTTGACAGCCCATTCTAAGTAATCACCATATCTGTTGGTGAGTAAATGGCCCGAATTAATATTCCATTTTTATGAAAAATGAAGAGCCATTAACCCACTTAATGGACTATCCGTTTAGGCCTTTTCATTCTTCAGAAACTCCTTATCTCACCATTAATTGTATAACTCTAGCCCATCAGAATTATATCCAACAATTAATCTTGTAATACCCACTACATCAGAATAATGGACCTAATTCATCAGATTAATTTGTGTAGTAATTTCGTGAGGCCCATTTAGCCTATAAATAGACCAATTCAGATACAATCTAAGTTACTACAACATACGCTAAAAAAAAAAAAAATAGAGAGATTCTTGGCAAGGAAAGGTGTTCTTTCTGGTGGAGTTTTGGGCTTGAACACCTTGTGCAGAGGTTGTTCTGGTCATATGACACTTGTTAGGCTGTTGTATCTTGGGGGAGACAAGTCAGAGACGGTCTGCACCAGTTACAAAGTTTAGCCAACAAAAGGCTTGAATCTCCTTAAAGAGAGCGAGTGCCGCGTCTCAGTCCAAATAGTGCTGTGTACTTTCTCTCTTTAAATTAATAAAATTAAGAACTATTATTCAGTTTCTCTTTGTGTTATTTTCTATTATCATTTTGTTTGCACCAACAGAGATTTACATTAATCAAAAGAGACATTAATTTTAAGAATTTTGATAATTACGTCGTAAAGATTTAATCTCATTGTTTAAGAATTTTGATCAACCACAATATTAGGATAGCTATTTAACATATACATATCTATTTTACTATAATAGTTTTTTAGTACCTACTTACTAAAGGCAATGTATCCACTCACTAAAAACTTCTAAGAATGATAATGAATATTATCATTTTTCAACAATAAACAATTGAGTTTTGCTAAGAAAGTTAAAAATAAAAAAGGTGACAAAAGGCATGTGTCATCAAATTTTTCATTAGATAAATTATAAGTTTTGAAAATTTAAACCTAGAAAATTAGTGTTCTTTAGATAATAAATAAAACAGCTTATATCATTATTCTAACTTTCCAAGAATTTCTACCATCTAAAATTCAAAATACATGAAGAAAATTTTTGGGATGTTAAAATTTAGTAGGAGAATTTAGACACTACACAATAAAATATTTTAAGAATCATGAGCTTTCATTAGGGTTTAACTGAGAGAATAACAATATGATATATTTTCTCTTTTCCAAAATATTAAGAGAAATGTTGCTTGATTTTAAAGTTTAAGGGGGAATTGTAAACTACCCCAAACATGATGGATGAAAAGTTTTTTTTTTTTGCTGAAGTTTTTTTTTTATGTGTAAAACTATGTATTTTTACTTAAAATAGCGTACAATAAAAAAAAATATAAATTCAACTCAAGAAAATTGTATGTGAAATAGTAAAATTTGGCTCAATAAAGCTGATTAAACCAACAAATTTTTTTAAAAAACACAACAGAATGACACAACATTTTCATAATACTTTTATAATTTTGTTATATTTAATTTTGACATGTAAAGAATTAACATCTCAGTTGTTTCAAAAATATTGTGATGACAACAAGATGTCTTAATATTTTCAAACAAAAACTGTTATGTCCATGACACATCACAACAAATCATAAGTAGTAGATTGCTAGAGGTTGTTATTCTTGGAAAAAAAAAAAAAAGTAGCTTCATTGGAAAGTTTAAATTAGAACCAATAACAATTTACCACCTATTATTTGTTATGAAAGTGATGTGAAAAATATTGTAGATGTAGCACTAATTTTTTCACAATACTTTTATTTTTAGTTGTGATTGATTCTAGAATGATATTTTTATTATTTTATTTTGACTTATAATAAATAACACCTCAACAATTGATAAAATATTGTGGCAATTTGTTGTGTTAATATCTTATTATAATGTGAAATAATGCGAATTGGAAAAACCAAAAATAATATAGCAAATCTACTGCATCTTTACACATTCACAAAAAAAACAAAAAAAAAACAAAAACAAAACAAAAACAGCCAACGAAACAATGAAAATTGAACAAACCAAAGCTATTGTAGCGAAATGTGAAATAGTGCGAATTGGACAAACCAAAAATAATATAGAAAATCTACTGCAGCTTTACACATTCACACACACAAAAAAAAAAAAAAAAAAAAAGTGGCTAGTGAAACATTGAAAATTGAACAAATCAAAACTACTGTAGCGAAGTTACTATAACTTTTTTCATTCACTCTTTTTATCTACAGACAAAAATATACATTGTACTTACACTGTAAATTTATATTGTAAACACGTAAAAATTGGTAAATGTTGTACACATTTGCAAAATATGTATAATATATATATATATATATATATATTTTGCAAATGTATATAATATTTGCCACTTTTTGTGTGTATACAATGCAAGCTTACATTACAAGTACAAAATAAACATATAAAAATCTTAAAAAAAAAAAAAAAAAAAAAGCAAAAACAAGCTCAAACCAAATTGGTGAACTTGAAGGAAAAAAAAAAGAAAAAAAAGAAAAGAAAAAAGGAATGCTCACTAAACCAAAAACATTGCTCATGAGTCTATTGGCTCTTTTTCTATGTATATTTTGCAAATGAATATAATATTTGCAATTTTTTGTATATATATATACAATGTAAGTTTACATTACAAGTACAAAATAAACATATAAAGTTCTTAAAAAAAACAAAAGACAAAAACAAGTTCAAACCAAATTAGTGAACTTGAAAGAAAAAAAAAAAAAAATTGCGCACTAAACCAAAAACACTGTTCATGTGCCTATTAGCCCCTTTTTTTTTTGGGGTACATAGAGATAGCGATTTTCATACTTAGCAATACGTGCACACTCACTCCTTGATCAAATCAGATGGGTCCACTACCTATGTGATAGAGGGATATTTAATACACCAACCCCTCTTGGCCATGTTTAATATCTGGTTAACATTATACACTGCCATGTCTGTCACATACACCTCTTAGCTTATCCCACATTCCCACCTGCCCTTTAGAAGTGAGAAAACCTATAGCCTACAGGCCTAAAACTATAAGCAAAGCCACAGAATTTACAGCTAGAGTGGAAGCACTCTGCCTCAGGGGAGTACAAGGTGGATCAGGCATACAAAATGCTTCAATTGGACTATAATCAATCTAAGGGCTTATGTACAAATTCATGTGTGGACCACCGATCCTTATGGAAGTTTTTCCGGAAGATATAACTTCCTATGAAGGTTCTCACATTCATTTGGAAACTAGTTCATGACAGCATTCCTGTTCTGGCTATTCTCAAAAGGAGAAGTATCACAAACCACAGCATTTGCCCCTTGTGTAATGAGGATGAGGAAACCACAAAACATCTATTTCACCAGTGTACCTTTGCTAGAGCTGTCTGGTACGGATCCATGCTTAACATCAGAACTTCTGAATTTAGTCATATGACAACATAGTTCATTGGGTTTTGGACGCTTGTCATTTTGAGTACTGCACCTAGCTAAGTTCTCTAGAAAAGAGTATGAACTCAGATAAGGCCATTATGGGCATATGGGGCTGGATGTAGCCTTATACATGTTTGTGTGCCTAAATACAGAATTGAAAGTTAGTACATGCACGAGCAACCACAAGTTGCAAGAAATGAAGAGAACAAGGTTAGGTCCAGCTAAACCCCCAAAATATCCATCCAGAGGCATAGTCAGGAATTTTTACATGGGGTCCGATTCAAAGTATTGATATAAAAAACATAAATTACAAATCTATTGAATATGAAATTTCAATTTTGATATATCTTAAATATTAATGAACATACAAAAACTGGTTAGTTCACTATAGACATATATAAAAATATCCACACAAAAAAAAAATTTCATATCAAAATCATGTTTGATGATGATTTTTCATGGAATAGAATTCATCCATAATCATTTCCATGGTGAAATTCCCAGCAATTTCCTTTTTTATATTAACTATCATATTATCTACCAAAAGTTCATCCTCTATTATATTGCGAAGTCTTGTTTTTAATAGTTTCATAGCTGAAAAAGCTCGTTCTGTAGTTGCAGAAACTGGAAGAGTCAACACAAGACGAATCAGTCTATCAATTAAATGATAGAATTTAGACTTCCCTGAAATTTCTAATCCCTTACATAGCTCAGATATTGTTACACAACATAAACCAAACAATTTAACAACACCCACAGCCACATGATATCTAACTAATCAAAAATAGGTAATGAATCAAAACAATTTTACCTTAGAAACATTGTCTTCACAAAGTGCAAAGATGGGTGTGGGCTGTGTGGCAATGCCTACTGCCTCTGTCTACAACTTTAGATCTTCCCTTCAAGACTCATCACAAACAATCTCCCCATGCCTTCAATCATGCATTTCTCTAAAATCTATGAAAATATAAAGAGCATGTGAAAATTTAGGTACAGATAGTTGAGAAAATCAAAAAGAGACACTAAAAAGAGATTAATGTCTAATGCTTAAGAAAGAGAAGAAAACTCACCAAGCAGTCACCAAGTTCCAAATCCTGAAATTTGACAATGACATATGTTGGGTGATTTGTTTTAGAAAGCAAGAAGAAAGAAAAAAATTGGTCAGGATTTTTTTTTTTTTTTTTTTTTTTCAGACTGTGAGGACAGAGTACTAATGCTAAGTTTTGGGGGCTGGTAGGCAGCGAAGTGGGAAGTGTATCAAAGAAGACAAAAAAAGAAAAGAATAAGAAGTCAAGGGAATAAGGGATTTCATGGGGTGGGTTTTTTTTTTTGACCGAAATGATAAAATTGGGGTGGGTTTTTTGAGATTGAGAGAAAGTGAGGTTTTGTTGTTAGTGTTTGGACTTGAGTATTTAAATGTAAGTGAGCCAGCTTTTTGTTTTATTTGGAGTACATAAAGCCTAAAACTAAAGCTAGGGCTTGAGAATAATGGAGATATTATGGGTACAGGGGGGCTGGATGTCAAACATTGGGGGGCTTAATTATTTTTTATACATACTCTAATGGAATTTTTTTTTTTTTTTGTTTGCAGGGGCCATGGCCCCTCCAAGCCACTACGTGGCTCCGCCCCTATATCCATCTCAACAATGGGACAAAATCACAAATTGGTGATAGTGTCTGATGTGTCAAGTTTTTGGTGGGTGCGGAAGGTTCAGTAGGGAACCTAATTATTTTCAAAATGAGGTTGAGTATCATTCCTCGCCTCTGGTCTTGTGCTCTTACTATAAAACAAATATTTTTTTTGCTTATTAATTGCTTGTTCAGGTGTTGTTTCATATTTTTACAATAGATCTAGTAATCTTTGACATTTCTCCACAATTGCTTGACAGAGTAAAAGGCTATCATCTACCAACAAGAGATGAGAAATACACACCCCATTTTGGCTAAATATGATAACTTTGAGCAAGTGATTTGCCATAGCTTTTCTCAATAAAGCTGATAACCTTTCAGCACATAATAGGAAGAGATATGTAGAGAGTAGGTTACCTTGTTTAATACCTCGTGAAAGAGTAACAAAACCTTTAAGTTCTCCATTAATATGGACTAAGTAAGTAGTTGTATCGATTGCCTCCATTGCTAATTGAACTCATCTCCGGTCCAAACCAAGCTTGAGCATAATATTTTGCAAAAATCTCCACTCCACCCAATCATATGCTTTACTAATGCTAATTTTACTGCCATTTGTCCCGCCTTGCCCCTTCATTTATTTCTCATCCTGTGTAACAATTCATAAGCTACTATTGTATTATCAAGAATAAACCGATCAGGGACAAAGGCACTTTGAGCATCAAAGATAACATTAGGCAAAATATGCATCAACCTATTTGCAAGGACTTTTGAAAGAACTCTAGATACAAAATCCCCCAAACTAATAGGTCTATAATCCAACATTTGCTTTGGATCATTTTTCTTTGGAATTAACACAATATGAGTGTAATTCATTTTATGCAATATTTGCCCCAAATTTAATATTAAAAGTATGACCAATGTCACATCAGGACCAACAATACTCCAATATTTTTGAAAGAAAAAAAAGGAGACATAACATTAGGTTCCAGAGAATTTGAGGGGTGCATTTGAAATAAGGTTGTCTAACCTCTTTTGGAGCACACCGCTAGAGTAGAGAATTGTTCATGTTTGGAGTGATCAGCCTATCCACCGAATCCGGCACACTTCCTAAGTCAACTAGTTTTGTTGAAGTGAAATGATCTTGAAAGTATTGCTCCGCTACTTGGGCTATATGATCCTTAAAGGTATGCCAATTTCCATCCTTGTCCATAACACCCGAGATGTGGTTCTTATGCCAACGTTGGTTGACCTGTTGGTAAAAAAATTTGGTGTTTTTGACACCAACAGGTAGCCAAATAGATCGAGATTCTCTGTCTCCAAAACAATTCATCCTAGTGAAGGATGGTATTTCTTTCTCCTTTCAGCACTTTGATTGCTTGACAATGATCGGCGTTATTCTGTAACGAGTGCTCTTAGAGTATTCAGTGCCGGCCCAAGGCCTAGGCAAGTTAGGCCTAGGCCTAAGGCCCCCACCAAAAAATAAAATTTTACTTAAGAAAAAAGGCCTCACTTTTCATATTTAAAGGCCCAAATTTTTATAAAATTATATATATTTTATAAAGGTTGTATATTTTTTTTTATTAATGATGTTAAAAATACTACAAATTTTACTATTGGCTTACAAATTTTCATGTTATTAATCACAAAAAACTGATATAAACATTCATTAGTTAAATTGATGAAATTCATCAATGAGAGACAATGTCACATTATATTTTGAACATTTTATAGTGCTTTTAATTAGCGCATCTTTTTCATTTCTATTAAAACTCTCAAAGTACGAGACCAATAGAATCTTAACTCAATTGAAATCCTAAAGTATTTCAAAGAGATGTTGCAAATGTGTTAAATCATCAATTATAGATTAATCTCCCGGGATAGTTTGAGACTTTGATTTTTGTAAACTAATATCCTACAAAGCCACACACCAAATAATATCTATCTCTCTCTCTTGAAATCAAAATATAAAATTAAAAATTAGATTACAATTTTATTTAATTATACATCTTCTTATATCCAAAATAAAGTATTTTTTTCAATCACAATATTTTTTTATTTCTTTTTATTAATATTTATAGTTCAACTATGATATTCAATTCTCTACATGAAATTAACATTAATCTAGTTGGTATTATTTATATATTTAATGTATCAATTTAATATTAATTTGATTAGTATTAAATAATTTTATTTAATTAATATTTACATATTAAAGGCCCCCTATAAATTTTTCGCCTTAGGCCCCAAATTATGTTGGACCGCCCCTGAGAGTATTTGCAAATATTCCATTTTAGAAAAATAGTTTTACCACTTTTATGAAAATTATAAAAAACTAAAAAAAATTAGTTACTTTTTTATTTTCCTATTAATTTTTTTAAAAATTTCTTAAATCAATATCCAAAGACATACATTAACTTTTCCCTCTCTTTTTATCTCAACCTTAAAAAAACTTAACAAAACTACATTTTTAAAAAGTAAACTAGTTTTCATCTTTTTGTCACACATTTAGGAAATAAGCTATCAAAAATGATGTGATCATATCATATATATATGCATGTCATGCTTTTCCAATTTTGTATTGAATAATTAATCAAACTTATTGATCATATCACTACTTATATGAGTAATGCTACATACACAAAAAAAATTGATAGCATTTTTCACTTCAGTTGAGTTGGTAAGCTTTTATTATTCCTCACATCAGCTCACTACTTATATCAATTTTTTACCTTCCACTAAATATTTACCACATCAATAAGTGTTAAATGTTTGTGTCTCTAGACTATCTCTTACTTATATACTTTCTGCTTGATTGTTTTCTCTTTAGAATCTTTTTAGTAAATTCCACATACAATGAGCAAGTAATAATTAACTAGGGTGTTTCTGAAAATTAATTTCTTTTCAAAGTTAAAATTCTCATAAAAGTCCCAAGGGGTTTCTCCCTATAATAACCCGGTGCGTATGAGATTGGAGACTTGGAAGTATATACACCTAGGAAAATAGTCAGATACTCGAAAAAGTCTGAACACCCTCGTTTGTCACTCAAAAAAGAAGAAGAAAAAACCCTCTCATAAAATCTAAAGAAGATGGCAATGCCTTTTAAAACTCATCAAATGCGAGAGGGATGTTATACGCTGACCCAAATCAACGTGGGGTTTTACTAAGACTCATTTAGGCCATTATGGGCTCTCCCTTAAGTCCAAAAAGTCGATGGCTAGATTATGTTGTTTTTCTAGGGTATAAAGAAATCTAAAACCCTCTCTCTAAATAGAATGAATGATATTATTGATTAAGGAAAAGAGAGTACAATACAATGAATCTAGACACTATGCTACTTATATATATATATACAATCTGTGGAGGCAAGAAGAATAACTAATTCCATGAAAGAAGGAGAAAACAGTTACAGAGCAGTTTTGTGTAACAACAATAACTGCTGCTTACGTCACGCTTCTACCCACGTGGCAAGGCCCCTTCGCATATGTGAATAAATTGCTCATGATAAGGGATCGATTCTATTACTTCTAATAGCTTTGAATTGATCCAATCTCTTTGAGTTTCAATACCTTGAGTGCTGCCGTGTTCTTCATCTCTGTTTTTGTAGCTACTAATAGTGTGAGTGCTTTCCTCCTTACTTTTAACACTCCCCCTCAAGAGCAAAGCTCTTGCTACTTGATTTACAGATGGATACTCAGGGTATTGAATGTTCTATGCAAAAATATTTATAACTCCCAAACGTTTTAGCAACCTTAGAAAATTATCCATGCCTAAAGCTTTGGTAAAGATATCTGCCAATTGATTCCTTGAGCTGACATGGAAAGTCTTAATAGTTCCATCTAAAACTCTATTTCTCACAATGTGGCAATTTGCTTAATGTGCTTAGACCTTTCATGAAAGACCGGATTAGTAGCAATGTGCAGAGCAGCCTGGTTGTCACAGTACATCAAGGCAAGCTTGTCATGTGCAATATGAAGATCCTTCAATAGGTACAACAGCCAAAGAACTTCACAGGTAGTTGAAGCCATTGACCTATACTTTACCTCTGCTGAAGATCTTGATACCACAGCCTACTTTTTAGACCTCCAAGAGATCAAAGCATTGCCAAGAAAGACACAATAGCCAGTTAATGATTTTCTGGTGTCTGGGCAGCCTGCCCAATCTGCATCACAGTAGGTTTTAAGCTGCAAGTCTGACTTTACAGGAAAGAAAACTCCTTGCCCTGGTGTGCCTTTAAGGTATTGCAAGATCCTTGTAGCAGCTTTCATATGAGGAACACTTGGTTGAGATAAAAACTGACTAAGTCTGTGAATATAATAGGTAATATCAGGTCTGCTAAGTATAAGATACATCAGCTTCCCTATCAGCCTTCTAAACTGACTTGGGTCCTTAAGTAGCTCACCATCACCTTTGGACAATTTTAATTGCTGTTCCATAGGTGTTTTAGCAGGTTTACACCCACTCATGCCAGCTTCTTGGAGTATTTCAAGAACATATTTTCTTTGATTCAGACTTATACCCTTATTACTCCTTGCAATTTCTAAACCCAAGAAGTATTTGAGAGAACCTAAGTCCTTAATTCCAAACTTCTTGTCTAAAACTGACTTGACTAAGGCAATGCAACCTGGATCATTTCCTGTAAGAACCATATCATCCACATATATCAGTAATGCTGTGAATAAATTTCCTTTGGAATGAATAAACAATGAATGGTCTGCCTCGGATTGAATGAAACCAAGCTATAAAATGGTAGCAAACAACCTTGTATTCCATTGTCTTGATGCCTGATTCAATCCATAAAGAGATTTCACAAGTTTACAAACTAAAGGAGCAGAAGAATGTGATGAAGAACACTCCCCCTTACTGTGAAAACCAGGGGGCAAACTCATATAGACATCTTTAGCTAAGTCTCCATGTAAAAATGCATTGTTAATGTCAAGTTGATGAAGAGGCCAAGCTTTGGCTGAAGCAAGGGCAAGAAGAACCCTGACAGAAACAGTCTTTGCAACTGGAGAAAAGGTTTCCAGAAAATCCAAAGAGTATAGCCTTCGGCCACAAGCTTGGCCTTATACCTTTCAACACTACCATCTGAATTGAGCTTCACCCTATACACCCATTTACAACCAATGGGGGTCTTCCCAGGAGGTAGAGAAGTAAGAATCCAAGTCCCAGTCTGCTCTAAAGCTTGGATTTCCTTATCCATGGCCTCTCTCCAAATAGGAATTTGAACTGCTTGAGAGAAAGAAGTAGGTTCTGGATGACATGCACTGACAGACATAAGGTAAGACTGATAAGAAGGAGTAAGTCTTGAATAGGTGAGGAAATCAGCCATGTCATAAGGAGAACCTGGATCAGCAACTGTTGCAGCTGTATTGCAAGCATAATCTTGCAGGTAGGTAGGTGTTTTGTGGACCCTAGTGGACTTTCTGGTAGGTGAAGATGCATGAATAGGCATAGAAACAGTAGGGGAAATAGAAGAAATGTCTAAAGGAAAAGGAGCAGACAGAATGGAATTAGAGTTGTCAGGAAGAATGGAAGTAGAACTGTGAACTTCAGAGGCAGATGGATGTAATGCAAAAGGAATGGTTGAAGTATGATAAGAATAAGGAACTTCTGGGATGCTAACAGGAGTGACAAAAGATTCTAAAATGCTGTCAGTAGGAGAATGAGAAACAACATCAGAATGAACAACAAAAAGATCATGCAAATCTGTGGTACCTTGAACATAAGGAAAATGATTCTCATGAAAAACAACATTTCTGGAAATAAACACAATTTTGGTAGACAAATCCAAAACCCTATAGCCTTTAACCCTAAAAGGATAGCCTAAAAAATGCATTTTTTAGCCCTTTGATCAAACTTGGTCCTATTGTGAGAAAGGGTGGAGGCATAACAAAGACATCCAAAAATCCTTAAATGGGAATAAGTGGGGGGATGACCAAATAACACTTCATAAGGGGTTTTATTATTCAAAACAGAAGAGGGAACTCTGTTTATCAAGTAAATAGCAGTAAGAATGCAATAACCCCAAAGATGTAAAGGTAAGTTGGATTGGAATTTGAGGGCTCTTGCAACATTTAAGATGTGTTGGTGTTTTCTCTCCACAACACCATTTTGTTGTGGAGTTTCAACACAACTTAATTGATGTAAGATGCCTCTTTTAGCAAAAAAATCTTTGAGGAAAAACTCAGTACCATTGTCTGATCTAATGCAGTTTACTTTTCTTGTAAATTGTGTTTCAACCATTGTGCAGAATTGGTCTAGATAAGATGCAGTTTGGGATTTGTGCTTCAACAGATACACCCATGTACATCTTGAACAATCATCTACAATGGTTAGAAAAAAATCTGCAATTGTGTATGGTAGAAACAAAGAAAGGTCCCCATACATCACAGTGAAGTAAATCAAAACATTCATTGGAAACATTTGTACTGATATTGAAGGGTAATTTTTTCTGTTTAGCAAGAGGACAAATGTCACAATGAAAGTTTGCATTAGACTTGACACAATGTACATTGTCCTTATTTAACAAAGCTAGTTTGGCATCTGATATATGCCCTAACCTATCATGCCATATTTGTGGCAAAACCTTATTTGTAGAAACAGATAAAGAAATGCAATTTGAAGTTGGTGCTGATTCTCCCTTTAACAGCAAATAGAGACCATTGTTCTCCCTATCCAGACCAATCATGCTCCAATGAGCTAGGTCCTGGATAAAACATAAATTGCCAAAAAATATAAGGCAACAAGGAATGGATTTTGCCAATTGACTGACAAAAATCAGATTAAAGTTGAAGGAAGGAACACAAAGCACATTAGAAAGAACAAGATGTTTTGAAATTTTGACAGTTCCTATGTGAGTCACTAAGGTAGATTCACCATTTGGAAGATTTACAAATGTGTTTAGAGTGGTAGTGATAGAAGAAAAAACAGTAATAGAGTGCACTATATGGTCTGTAGCTCCTGTATCTATAATCCAATCAGAATTCCTAAAGGCATTTTTGTTGATAGTTTTAGCAGAAAATATAGAGTGTGACAGATTAGGATTAAAAGGAAAATTAGAAGAAATACCTGAAATGAGATCAGAATAAGGATTGGCTGAGAAATTGGTTTGTGATTGTGAAGAGAACACATCAAAAGTACCACCAGAATGTCCTTCCACACCAGCCACACTGGAAGAATCTCTCACATTAGCTGCATGGTGTGATCCATCAGCTCCAGAACTAGATCTTGAACCACAACTGAGAAAAGCCAATAATTGTTCACATTGTGCCTTAGAAATAGGACACAAATTGCTTACTGATTTAGAAGTCACAGCTCCATTGCTCAAATGTGAAGAGACTTGATTGGCACTAGCACCATTCTTCCCTTTTGGTTTGTATCCTAGAGGGTAACCATGAAGTTTGTAACACTTCTCAATGGTGTGTCCAGACATGTTACAGTGAGTGCAAAATGGCCTTTCTTTCCTCCCATTGCCTCTGTTCCAAGAAGAATTTCCTGGATTGTTCTTCGAATTAGCAAACATTGCTACTACATCTCCCTGTAATGAGCTCGATCCTTCATGACCAAGATTCTTGTGTGATTCTTCTTGAAGAACCAGGGAATAAACCTTGCTCATAGTAGGAAATGGATCATATGTGAGAATCTGACTTCGAGGAGTTTCATAATTCTCATTGAGCCCCATTAAAAACCTCATCACATAAGCCTTGATGTGTGAAGTATTGAGCAGCTTCATAGCACCACAAGAACACACTGGAAATGGCTCAAAATTGAGCAATTGATCCCAAAGTCTCTTGAATTTGGTGTAGTATTCTAAAACTGACATCTGATTTTGACAGATTTGTGAAATCTGCTTCTGTAAATTGTAGATCTTAGGACCATTCCCTTGGGAAAACACATTCTGCAATTCAATCCACATCTCCCTTGCAGTCTCACAGTACATAATACTACTTGATACATCCACATGCATCGAATTGATCATCCAAGATGATACCATCGTATTACAGCTCTCCCAATCTTCATACAGAGGTGAATCCATATCTAGTTTTGTGATTTTTCCATTGACAAAACCAATTTTCTTCTTCACAGTGAGAGCAAGAATCATCGCTCTAGACCATGATTAATAATTCCTCATTCTAAGCAATGGTTGTGTGACTAAGACATTGCTTGGATTTTCACTCGAGCTAAGAAAATAGGGATTGGGAGGAGTAGCTGGATCATTGTTGGAATTTAAGACAGACTGTGATAGTCGAGGATCAGAAGGATTGTTGGATTCAGAGGACACCATTGTTGTGCTTTACCAGAGCTCTGATACCATATAAAGAAATCTAAAACCCTCTTTCTAAATAGAATGAATGATATTATTGATTAAGGAAAAGAGAGTACAATACAATGAATCTAGACACTATGCTACTTATATATATATATATATATACAATCTGTGGAGGCAAGAAGAATTACTAACTCCATGAAAGAAGGAGAAAACAGTTACAGAGCAGTTTTGTGTAACAACAATAACTACTGCTTACGTCATGCTTCTACCCACGTGGCAAGGCCCCTTCGCACATGTGAATAAATTGCTCATGATAAGGGACCGATTCTATTACTTCTAATAGCTCTGAATTGATCCAATCTCTTTGAGTTTCAATACCTTGAGTGCTGCCTTGTTCTTCATCTCTGTTTTTGTATCTACTAATAGTGTGAGTGCTTTCCTCCTTACTTTTAACATAGGGACATCAACAATGCAGGCTTGGGACCAACAAAAAACTCAATGGGTGCGACTCTATCTACTATCTAGCCTGGGCTTGCCTTTGAAGGCATAGTGGGTTACAGACTCAAAAGCATACTGAAATCAGTAATGTGTAGGGTTGAAGTGATAACCTACTAGCAATGGTTTTTTTTTTTTTTTTTGGTGCCTTATGTTTCTGGTTAGAGTCACATCCCTCCTCACTCCACTAATACCTATCAAAAATAAATAAATCAATAATGTGTGTGTAGAATCAATAATCCAAAAAATAATACAGCTTTTTGGCATGTTAAGAACACTTTCTTTAAAGTGATAATTTATGTCGAAAGAGATTTGCTATTACATTAAAAGCAATTCACTCACATGACATAACAAAGTCGTGAACTAGAGATAGTAATTATAAAGTTTCAAGCAAAGAGAGTTTCTTACAAGATTGTGTATTTGAGTTGACTAAAAATGACAAAGGAAAACAAATGTAAAAAATTGTATTGGACTACACTAAAAATGATGAAGGAAAACGAAAATCAAATGAATATGTTTTAGACCCTCAATTTGTAGTTAATATCTTTAAACATATTTGTAATTTCTGTATCAAAAACCATAACCACAAGTCCAATGATTCACTTAGTTATTTTGTTTGTTAGTATTTGTGTTGCTTTATATAACTCAGTTTATTTAGGAGGAAATATATATTTAGGCTTGGTAATCTTTCTATGTGCAACAAGCCTATTTAAACATAAACTTCCTTCCTTCCACTTCCATTCACAATTTATAGGACTTGGGAATGATATTCAATCAAATAAATAATTAGGGGTCCATCCCACTTACAGTGAGAAGCCCAACAAGTAGGATCGTGGGCAAAACAATTAATATTCCTGTTTACAAAACAAAAGTCTCAACAAGATAGAGAGTAAGGGGAAGCAGATATTATAGGCACGCATATATACACTTAACACTTAGAATAAAATTTTATCTCCTAAAAAAAAAAAAAAACAACTAAATCCTCTATCAGCGACTTATTTGTCCATTATTGTAAAAACTGTACGGTTCTACAGTTAATCTAAAAGAAAATAAAACTTCCCTAGAAAAAAAATAAAAAATAAAACTAGCACATGCATAAGGACTGGACTTAAATTCATAGTAGGCCCAAATGTATTTTATTGACAACTTTAGGGGAAGGCCTAGAAGATAAGCGGGGATAGGAGGGTTGTTAAGGAAAAGAAAGGTGGGGAATACCATCACCATTGAATGAGAATCCAATTCACCGACTCTAGACTTTTTGTGTATACAGAAATGGAAACAAATGCTTTAGTTGGAATTGTCCTAATAAGCATGCTTTCCACATATAGATGCATAACAAACCAATCAATCAATCTAACCCACCCACATAGATATGATAGACGTGATTGAGTCATCAAGTGGTTCTACTTTCACAACCACACGAAACATGTGTCTCATACCAATTTCTTAATTTTCTCTATTTGGAATATTGGATTTATATACTAATAATTGTAAAAGCAATAAGATGTTATGCTGAGATAGGATTCTATTCGACCATATGTCTTATTTCTATGATCCCTTTTGTTGCGTTAACTTTTTTGCTTTACAAGGGTTTTGATTCAAAATGTCACTAGTGAAAGTTCAAACATTTTCATCAGTTTTATACGGTCATCTAATGAAGAGTTTAGGAAGTTGAGAGAGACTACAAAATATACGCTCTCCATTTCCATGCCCTCCACTTTAATCGTGTCAAGAGTCTTCTAGTTTAATGGTATAATTCAATATTTTTTATAAGGAGAATTAGAGTTCAAATATCTCCTCCTCACTTATTATAACAATCAAATTATAAAGAAAATAAAGGCTAATGAATTGAGATTCATTATAAAGAATTTCAAATAATGGTTCCATTGATTATTCAATTGTTACATCCTTTACTAAAGAAACCTACACCTACACCTACACCTAGTACAATAACAAAACAAGATAGAGTTCACGTTGAGGTCCTAGGTTGCTAGCCTCAGGCTTCTATGTCTAAGTTAGGTATTGAGCCCAAACACATCAAGATCTCTTGTAGATCGAGATTATTATTAGATAATCAAGTAGTTTCTTTATTAATTTGGATTAGGTTAACTTGAGTCCTATATGCCATATTAAGGCTTCAATTGGTGCCTCTCTAACAACTGGTATCTGAGTTAATGGTAGTATGTGGAAAGGTTCTTTAGGCCTTTTTCACACTTGGAGAAGAAACGAGGTAACAAGAGAATCAATGTACTTTTGTAGTTAGAGCAAGGACGTCATGCATGTACTTGAAGCTCACACAAGTGTGCATCGCACAAGACAAACCTATAAAGTGCAAATAGATAATCTTGAAAAAGGATATAACAATGTAGTGTTGCCAATGGTGCGAGATCAAAGAACAACGCAGTGTAAAGTTCTCATAGACATAATCATACGGGGTTCTCAGGAATGACCATTCAAGGTTGACACATAGTTCTTGGAAGGTGTGCTAGAAGCCAAAGGATGACCACTGACCTGTGTTGAAAAAACCTATGAAGTCCATAGGTAAAGGAATTATTCGTGGTCCATATGTAGACATTGACCCACGTGATGGAGAGATTGTTATATATACACAGGTGAGAGGAAGTCCCACATGGAGGAAAGATTAAGGAATTGAGGAACTAATACAGCATAATTGGATTCAAACTCATATGCTCAAGTTTCTCAATTATGTTGTGTCATAAATGTCATATTAATACTTCAATTGAAGTCTCAACAACTATGCCTGTTGACAATTAAATTAAGAATACACTACCAATCAAAATTAAGTCTAAAAAAGACAAAAAGCTTTCATGTATTTTTCCATACCACAAGTTTGCAGTTTCATCTTATCTGTATTCATAGTAGAGTCAGGCTTAAGTCCAATGTTCATTAATACTGGACCTGTTGAGATAATGACATATGTTTACTTTTAAATACGTGTTACCATCTGACCGGTCCAGTGCATAGACCTAAACCAAGTCATTCATATCAAGCACCCAATCCAAGGCTAGCCCACAGGTTTTAAGGCCAAACCATATTTACTGGGTTGAAATTTAAAACAAGACCAAATTCAAAAGGTGGTCAGTCGGTCACAGGCGTTTGAATCTAGTCTCATATCAACTAGCGCCACAATTGTTTTCCCTCTTCCAAAGAAAGGCTCGATACAGATATACATCCAATTTGAGTACTTTTATATAACAAAGATGGACATAAATAAGACAATCTTTTGAGAAAATATTATTTCAAAAATGCTATAGGAAAAAGTGTAATATTATTGGTACAATAAATGAAGGAAACCACATAATAATAATAATAATAATAATAATAATAATAATAATAATAATAATAATAATAATAATAACAACTAGCTTGTAATTTCATGCATATGCATATATACACTTAAAAGATATATAATAAGATACATAATATAATTCATATATATATAATTAAAATACTATTGAAAGTCATTTTTATATTTTGTTAACTCTTTAAAAATTTTGTAAGTATATTATTAGGTATAAAATGTAAATTGTCAATATTTTTTTAAAAAATTATTGTGAAGGACTTTTTTTTTTACGATTCATTTATTCTATACTTTTTGGGTTTTGTACTTAATAACTTACTTGGATGAATATTTATGATATAGTCTCACATTTGATTCTAAAATTAAGAAATAAAACTCTTTAAGAATAAATAATTTAGGACATATGGCGCAAAATTGGAACTCTAATTTGGAATTGTAATTTGAGTTTCTCTCAACTTCATCTATTATTATTATTATTATTATTATTATTATTATTATTATTATTATTATTATTATTATTATATAGGTAGATGAAGCTGAGAGAAACTAAAATTACAATTCCAAATTAGAGTTTCAATTTTGTGCCATGTGTTTTATGCCACGTGTTCCGTTTAAATTTTTTTATTTTTTTATGCCAATTGAGTTAATAGACTGCTAAAATTAAAGAGTCCAAAATCAATGAACATCTAATTTCAAATAAGAAAAAAAAAATCAATGAATAGTATGACAATTGAGTTAATAAACTGCTAAAATCAAAGAATCCCAAATCAATGAATCTCTCATTCCAAAAAAATAAAGGAAAAAAAAAAACGATGAACAGTGAAAAAAGAATCATCAGTGCCCTCTACGTTCATAATCCACATCTTTGCTCCCATAATCCCTAAAAGACCTTAGCTTTTGGAACTCCAAGATCGAGAGCCTCTACCCCAAAGTCCAATCAAACTCAATTAGTAAGAGAAATTGAAGATTGAGGAACAAACTAAGGAGTAAAGCAAATGGAGAAAAAGGAGAATAATGGATAGGTTGTATGCAAGTTTTCGACAATCTCCTCACAAATACCTTCTCTTCGCTCTCTCTCGGATTTTCCATCATCAATTTTTTGCTTTCGGGTCAATTTTTTCCTTTGGGTTTTTCAATTCCTCTCAAAGTATTTGAAGAAATCCTTGAACCGACTTTTTTGTCATCAATTGCTTCTTAATTCTAATTTTGGTGTAGGTGTGTGGAAGAACAAAGGATATTATTCATATGGAGAATTTCTATTTGGGCTCAGAGAAAAATTTCATTTGTAAATTTCATAAATTAGTTTAGTTACCGTTTTTTTTTTTTCCCCTCTGCTAATTTCCTCATTTTGTGTTATAGATTCTCATTCTTAGGTTGTACCACAAAATTATAAGATTTGGGGAGAAATAAAAATAAGTAGCTTTTTATTATTTTGGAATTTTTAATTTAGTTTTTTAATCTTTGGTGAGTATGTAGGTTGGGAATGACATTGATGGGTGCGATGAGGATTAAGTTGGAGATGAAAGTCATTGTTTAGGTTATGGTTGGAGTGTTGTTATTTACTATTTACAGCATTGCTATTGATGTTATCATTTGTACATAATTTAACCTAAAGGCCAGGTAAAAGTACATTTTGATGATTATGCACATATATCTTTTGGTCTTGCTTGAGATTTTGCAAGGCTAGCTCCTGGTATGACAATTGGTTGTGTTGGTGATTGATAGGCCAAAAATGTATTGACTTCTTGTGATAAATTAACCAATTAATTAGCCAAGTTAATTAATTAATCTAATTAACATGCAACATGTATGGTAGCACAAACAAATCACTAACTAAGTTAATATGCAATGGAAAATAAAGTTGACACAGAGATTTGTTTATGAATGGGGAAAACTTTCAAGGCAAAACCCCATCAGGTGAATTTAAAATTACTTCTTTTGAGAATCCACTATTATCACAACAAGCAGTTACAAGTAAAGGAATCCAAGTACTTTATACCAACTTACAGTTGAACCTTTACTCCAATATATAATTGGATTTGTTCTATAGTGACAACCTCACCTTTCAATGCACGGCTCTAGTACGTGACTAACTAATCGATGCACGGATCCAAATATGCGACTAACCACCAACTTGAGAAAGATGTTGGCTACAAAGTTATTCAATTGATCAACACGATGAAGATCACGAAATTTCTTGGTTACAAAACCCTAAGGCGTACAGACGCAACGGCGTACAAACGCAACAGCTTCTTCAAGAGAATGATGAACTAAGGCATATGTCTCCGGTCACAATATGCTTGTGAAAAACCTTTGCATCAAGTTTCACTTACTTGTATCTACTATGACAGCCCTTAAAAAAATCCTTATATATGTTTAAGATTGTGAAAAAAAAAAAAAAAAAAAAAAAAAAAAAAAAAAAAAAAAAACCTAAACATTTATACACGAATTGGTGTGAAATCAGATCTGAAAAATTAATTTTCGTAAATTTTGATAGATAAGTTATCTGTCGAGCAGCTGTCGAGTATAGGGCTGAAACTCCCTTTTAAACCTTGATAGATGCTATCTATCAAG
The DNA here is from genome assembly GCA_032878915.1 of Castanopsis chinensis. Taxonomy (NCBI): domain Eukaryota; kingdom Viridiplantae; phylum Streptophyta; class Magnoliopsida; order Fagales; family Fagaceae; genus Castanopsis; species Castanopsis chinensis. The sequence continues at coordinate 25,130,841 of JAVQMG010000131.1, forward strand.
ATAACTGTTGAGTTTTCAAATCCAGCACTTCTTTTCTTGTTTCTTGAATAGATTTGCTTGACTTTAATACTTGAACTTGAAATTTTGTTTCTTGAAGTATTAAACACATCCTAATTTACTCAATTACAAGTAAAGTGCGTTTTGTTAAAGGATTAGTCAATTCTAGATGACATATGTTCCTAACATGATTCACATATGTCCTAACAGTGATGTTGGTGTTAGGTATATTACTATATTTCTAATCTCTTATATATGTATTAACATATGCATGTATAGATTGGTTCCCATTATCATATCAGCAATTGTTATTTACTACATTGTGGATTGAGTTTTTGGGTTGGTTTTGAAGTTATTATTGCTTGATTTGTGCTTCAAATTCAGACTTCTTATTAATTCACTTGCTTAAGTTACCAGTTGGTTCATTTGCATTGGTGGTTCATATTAGTCTGTATAGGTAGTTCATATTAGTCCTAGAGCTCACTTTTGGTATTAAGTCCACTTGTCCTAACTCTGTCCATAGGTAGCTAACAATTTGAAGTTTCTTTACTTGGATGAGCTTGGTTTGCATAAGCGTTGGCGTGACAAGGTTGACATTTTTAATTTTGAAAAACAACACAGCTTGTCATTGGAAATTGAAGGGTCAAAAGAATGTAGTGCTTACTCAACATTTATTGAAATTTAGGCTATTTTTTGTTTATAAACCCAAGGCTTAAAAAAACTTCACTAGCCCAACATGAAAGGCTTTAATTTGCAACTAATCTGCTTTAGGTGGGTGCCTTTGGGTGTTTTGTACCACATATGATGAACAACATTACAACATATGATGATTTACCTCATAAATTCTATAAAAAAAAAAAAGAGTTTATTTGGAAGCATTAGGTATTTGGCTTCTTTGGGTCATCGGCTTTGTCACTAAAATTTGGATTTATTAAAAGTCAATTGTAGAATTTCTTTCCCTTTTTCTTTGAGCTTTTGCACTGCAAATTATTGCAGTATCATTTTTTAAAAAAAATGTTTGCACTAGAGTTTGTTTTAGATGTTTAGTACATTTACTTGAAAGTAATTAAAATTTTGCACCTTAAGGTGTTTTCTCCTTTTTTGTTCATAGAAATTTTTCTATAATAATTTAGATTCAAATGCAGGCTATAAAATACAGATTTTTTGGAGCTATTCAGAAGATAATATGCTGGAAAAACAAGAGGTCAATTGATTACAAAGGAGATGTGCTTGCCTTATTTGTAACATTTTTAGACCCATGGGCATCCCTTTGTAATTCAAAGATTTTTTATTTTTATTTTTTGGATATGGTAATTCATAGATTTTATTATTAAATATTTGTGATTGAACATAATATGATGTTACTCTAAAAGTTTGTATAGATCCATATTTAGTAATTAGTTTTGATGAGTTATAAAATCATTCACATATTGTGACTGTGAGGACACATTAATCGGCTTTGTCCGCTTTGGGGAGCCAGGCCCTCACGGTTTTGTCCTGAAGGGGTGGGAGCATCTGCGAGCAGCGCTTGGCTACGACGTACAGAGTCCACATCGCCTAAAGAACCCTCCCACACATGCTTTATAACCTCCTGGGCACCACATGTGTGTACCATTATCACACATGTGTGATAATGGTACACACATGTGGTGCCCAGGAGGTTATAAAGCATGTGTGGGAGGGTTCTTTAGGCGAGGACTCTGTACGTCGTAGCCAAGCGCTACTCGCAGATGCTCCCACCCCTTCAGGACAAAACCGTGAGGGCCTGGCTCCCCAAAGCGGACAAAGCCGATTAATGTGTCCTCACATTAAAAGGATCCTTTTAATGTGAGGACACATTAATCGGCTTTGTCCGCTTTGGGGAGCCAGGCCCTCACGGTTTTGAAGGGGTGGGAGCATCTGCGAGCAGCGCTTGGCTACGACGTACAGAGTCCACATCGCCTAAAGAACCCTCCCACACATGCTTTATAACCTCCTGGGCACCACATGTGTGATAATGGTACACACATGTGGTGCCCAGGAGGTTATAAAGCATGTGTGGGAGGGTTCTTTAGGCGATGTGGGACTCTGTACGTCGTAGCCAAGCGCTGCTTGCTCCCACCCCTTCAGGACAAAAAGGGCCTGGCTCCCCAAAGCGGACAAAGCCGATTAATGTGTCCTCACATTAAAAGGATCCTTTTAATGTGAGGACACATTAATCGGCTTTGTCCGCTGGGGAGCCAGGCCCTCACGGTTTTGTCCTGAAGGGGTGGAGCATCTGCGAGCAGCGCTTGGCTACGACGTACAAGTCCACATCGCCTAAAGAACCCTCCCACACATGCTTTATAACCTCCTGGGCACCACATGTGTGTACCATTATCACACATGTGTGATAATGGTACACACATGTGGTGCCCAGGAGGTTATAAAGCATGTGTGGGAGGGTTCTTTAGGCGATGTGGGACTCTGTACGTCGTAGCCAAGCGCTGCTCGCAGATGCTCCCACCCCTTCAGGACAAAACCGTGAGGGCCTGGCTCCCCAAAGCGGACAAAGCCGATTAATGTGTCCTCACATTACAATGGAGGCCGTCGTACCACCTCCCAGTGACAAGGAGATAGTCGTCCTTCATGCCCTTGTTGGACTTTGGCAGACAGGAGACCAGCCGGACCGCGCTAGACCTCGACTTGAGGTAGAAGCCTGCATCTTTCAGCCGGTGGCACTCATACATGTAGACGACGTCGTGCCATGTAAGGTGAAGGCCCATTTGCTCGTTAAGAGCGTCGACGCAACCTAGGATTCTAAACACATTGGGCGCGCACTGGTCTGGACATAGCCTATGGTTGCGGAGGTACTCCCTGGTCACCTCCTTCATAGGGAGGGTCATCCCGCCCTCTAAAAAGGCAATAATGGGAATGACGACCTGCTCCGGTTGCCTGGAGCCCGCCACGGCCCCAGGGGCACAATATTCCAGGCCCACATCGTCAGGAATGTGATACTTGGCCCGGAACCCTTCCATGCCGGAGGGCGTATCCACTAAGCACTTAAATCTACCCATGGAATCGAAACTAGGGAAGTAGACTCGTAAAGGAATGAGAGAGGAGTTGACAGCCTAGGAGAAACTTACACAAGGGAAGAGACGCGCGCACTTGGGGAGCTTGTTGGGAGAAAGAAAGGAGTTGTGAGGCGCTGCAGCGAGTTTGTTCTCTGGAGCAAATGATGCGTATCGCGTCTACCAAGGTGATCTAAATGATCGGGAAATAGCGGTTTGGGGAAATATCCCGCTCAAATCTTCGGGGCAAATCCAGGCCGTTAGATCTTCATCTCACCGTAGAACGTGCGCGACAGGGAGTCACCCAGCGCATTAAATGCAGGCGTTGCGCGTTACGAAGCGCCAAAGAGGCATCCAAAGGGCGCGGGCATACTCCGCACGTGCGGTAACCTATATGACACATGGATCGAAAGTTTATGGGTCAACAACCCATTTGCCTCCCCGGATCAGAGTCAAACGAGTTCTTGAGGGGCTATTGTGGGGGGTGAAGGCGACCAGGCACCTTGTGGGCTCTGGGCCTAGTCCGAGGGCGCGAATTCCGCTAAGTGGGCCGCGCGACGGGAGCAAGGCCCTCTAACACCGGGGCCCAAGGGTCAGCCTACCCAGCCATCAGAGACGAGCCGAGGAGAACGTCTCCTCGGACGCAGAATTGAGAGCAGAACGCTGCAGCAGAGCACCTGGGAAAGCGCCTCCGGAGCTCGGCGAGCCATCCCACACCCCCAACGATATGCCGAGGGGGGAAACAAGGGGGACATGCACTACACAGTGTTTCTGCCACCGCATTAAAGGCTTCCCACCTACCCGTCTGGCCGCATTAATGGGGAAATGACTTCTGAAGGGACGGGGAATGGCCCCAAGGGCGTTGGGGAGCGTTTTCAGGGAAAAGACAGGTGAGAGTCAGGAGTGGGGAGTATAAAGAGAAGGGAGGATACAACGAGAAAGGGATCCGGACTTTTGACCAAGAAAAAGAAGAAGGTCCTCTCCCTTGAAGAACAGAACGAAAACCACCACGGAATCTCCTCGGCGCACGTCTGGGAAGGGAGTTAGTCCACTCCACCAGCCAGCCACGTTTCAGTAGTGCATTTGGATCTTACATTGCACCCTTCCATAGTACCGGGAAGTCAGGGCTTAAAACCCATCCTCTACAAATTCTATTGTAAAGGCCACTTGGGCCGGCCCAGTCATCTATTTGGGCCCAAACCTACTTTGTGTCCTTACAGTGACTATCACAATTATCATTAAAATTATTATCTCGACATGAAAAATTAAAGATCATTAAAGCTTAGGAATAATAGATCATGGGGTAGTTTGATATATGTGGAACACATTAAAGTGTAAAAAGCACCGCTTTATTTGAGTAAAAAAAAAAAAAAATTAAAATTTTTGTCAAATAAAAAGATTGAGACATTTTTTATTATTTAAATTACATCTCTCCCCTCCCCCTCCAAAAAATGGGGGAAAATAATTTTTTTTTGAAAAAAATGGAAAAATAAAACTTAAAAGAGAGATTGTAGGAAAAATTATTTAACATTGTTAGCCCTCGGATTATTGATACTAATTCATTTATTACATATTACTATGGATATTCAGCATTTAATGAGATAGTAAAGTTCTAGACTCAAACTAGCAAATTATAGATGTTAGGATTGCTAACAATAATTCATTCATTGCATACTAATATCATTGATGTTATGAGATTGGAAGAAAATCTAATATTGCAAATGTGAGATTATGTCTCATTAGTGGTTGTATCTGTCAATCTTCACAATAAAATGTGGACAAGCTTAGTATAAAAGTATTAACATTAGTAATAGCAATCAAATTTTGTTTTCACTACTATTCAATGTTTCTATGTGCAAGCACAGGTTACATGTGAGTATTTATATATATAGCCAAAGTTCAAAGAAAATCCAATTAAATTTTACTTGGATTCTCAATTTTGCGTCACATGTCCCATTTAATTTTTAATTATCGCCAAGTGAATTATTGAGTTTACAAATATAGAAGTCAAATCCAATTATATTCTAAATTGGATTTCAATTGGAGTCCAATTTTCCATCACATGTCTAAGTTTTTAATTATTGAGGCAAGTAAATTATTGGGTGCAAAAATGAAAGAGTCTAAATCCAATTAAATTCTAAATCATATATATATATATATATATATAATGAGAAACCATTACATATTTTAAAATTTTATAATTTAAAAAAAAATTAAGCTAATACCTTGTATAATTTGAACTTTTTCTTTAAAAAATGTATAATTTGAACAGTATAATTGTGATTGTTTTTAATTGTACCCGTGCATATGCACAGGGCTACAAACTAGTTCTTATATAATTTTGGAATTCTTTTGAAAAGTTACCATTTCCTGATATACATAACATTTTGTTAGAAAGATGTTCTTCTTGCACCATTAAATTTGTCCATAGAGAGAAATCTGTACTTATTGCAATGTATCCAATAGATTCACCTAACATAATGCATGCACTAGAGTTTTAAAATCAAGCAAACTATGCACCTTTATAATCCTTTTCAAATTCCTGTTACAATTTATCAATCCTCTTATCAAAACTTGCAAATCTTTGTTCAAACTCTATTGAATTTCCAGATTGCAAGCATAAAACCTTGACTGTTATGGATGTACCATGAAAAAGAACTCTATCAGAAACATATGTAGCTACCCTCCCAATTAGTCTATTCTCATCAAATTCTCTTGTGGCCCTTAATATTTATTTATATGTAACAACACAATGAGTAACAATTACCAATTTCGGTTTAATGGAATTTGGAAAAAAAAAATCTCTAAAATATCTTATAACTATAATCATGTATTTTATGTCTATCTAATTTCATTATTGATGCATTTCGCTAGATATGTTTATGTCACATTGAATCTTCATTATTCATATTTATTTGAAATACCATTTCAATGGAGGCTTATGGGTATTGATGAAAAACACAATCACAACCATGAAGTATCATTATCATCATTAGTTTTAATCTACCTTCTTCTTCTTCTTCTTCTTCTTCTTCTTCTTTTTAACTCAAAATAAAATTTTCATTCAAAAATCAAAGATATATCAACCAAAAATTGAAATTTTAGGGTGATCTTTAGATTTTAAGTGATGTTGATGTTGATGTTGATGTTGATGTTTATTTTGTTTATGTTTATGCGTATTGTGTCATTATATGTACCTTTAGTAGCGGTTTTAGAGTTTTTAGTGACAGTTTTGAAGCGCCGCAATAGACTGCGTATTTTGTAGCATACGCCACCTAGAAAACACTCATTAGTGATATATATCATTGAAAAAGCATACCTAACCATAAGAGAAAATTCTCATCTTAATGAAAAATATTTTATGGTTGACTAGAGTTTGTGTAAGTAGAAGAAAAGCGTTCAATTTAATTCCTAGAATGGAAAAAAAATGCAAGGGTTGGTGTTTATGAGTAGGACCATCTATAGAGATGCACCAGCCTCATTAATATTGAAGAAGCAGAAAAGGGTGAGCTATCATATGCCAAGGTGTTTCACCATTTCCTATTCATTTTGGCAATTATTACTTCAATTATATCATTAAAAATTACAATAATAACGTTAAACACGGCTGCAATAGCAACCTTCATGATTTGTGTGTGATATGGTATAGATTAGAAAATCTTATTTGTAATTGAATTTAGTAAAGAGCCTTAGGCTCCGTGGAAAATATAATACTTACAGTGGTTTATCGTGGATATAACTTTTCCATAATATTAAAAGATATTTTGTTGATAAATGTTCTTTTTTTTATTCTCCATTATAAAAATTAGAATTGCAATATTTGCTTTATCTTTTTGAAATTCAAATAATTTTCGCAATTTACAAAAGAGAGTCCAAAAAAATCAGCATGTTCTCCAATAGCCATCAAATTTAGAATATTGTCTTGGACATCAATGCTTTCAAAACTCCTTTTTTTTTTTTTTTTTTTTAAAAAAAATTTTACATGGTATCTTGTTTCTCAAATACAAATGCAACCAAAATTGATATCAACTAGTCCATTCAATTTGCCATTGCCAAGCACATCGGTTGGGTTTAACATTTCAATTCCAAATCATTAAAGACAAAAATGCATAACAAAAGAATAATTAATTTTCCATATTTTGATACACTCTTGCCAACCTATAATTATTGGGAAAAAAAAATATAAATAATGAAGGCTTGGGATTAAGGTTATTGCTTGAAAACCAAAATCACAATTAGGAAGTATCATCATCATGATTACCATCATTATTAGTTTTAATTTTTATGTTTATGTGTATTGTTATTAACAATAATTAGTCGCTAACATGCGCAATGTGCACAAGATTTATATATATATATATATATATATATATATATATATATATGAAAACAAATCCTTTTCATATAAAAATCAAAAACAAAAATACAATCTTTCTCAAGAATGCAAAAGGTAAGTTAGGGAAAATATGCATTTCTTAATAACAATTATTTATAACATTTTTTGCATCATTAACCAGTGTGTTAGAAATTGGAAATTATTCTTTTATTCTTTACTTTCTCAAACCCTTTTTTTTTCTTTCTACAATCCAAAACACCTAAAACGTATCTAAAAATTTAATGAAACTCAACAAAACTACGATTTAAAACCAAAGTGCAAATAGATTTACTTCAGCACCTGTTATGTGACATTAAGATCGAAGATGGAATAGGAGATGATAAGAAAGAATTGGGGGAAAATACTTTAGTATACTTTAGGATCCTTTTTTTTCTTTTTTCTTTTTTTTTTTAGAATATTTCATTTGTACACAACAAACAAAACAAAATTAGAAAAATGTAATTTATATTGCGCACAAAAATTGTAAGAATGCATAATTAAACTCAAAATTTTTAACAAGACTTTGAGCCACACAAGATGGCTAATCCCAAGTAGAAATGTTGGTTATAGCCCTATACATGATAATTGTCCTTTTTTTTTTTCCCCTTTGAATAACAATAAAAATAAAAAACCTAGAGTACAAGTCGAATGGAAAAAAAAGATAGAGGATAATTTTTGAAAAACAATTACATAAATATTATATTTCTACCATCAAAGATTATGCAAGATTGTGAATACCATTTTATAGACAATATTTTTATTAATTTCATTGTTTATTAATAAAAATCTAAATCAAAGTAGATGAATATATAAAGGCAATTTTTTTTTTATTCTTCATTAATTTCAATGTGTAGTTAATTATAAACATTTATATTAAAGTAGATATATGTGTAAAGGAAAAGTTATATGTATAGTTAAAATCGCGGGAAATTATTATGTACTCTCGAAGTACCATAAATGTGTACTCCCTTTTCTCACTTGAATGATAGGTCCCACTAATTAAATTTATTATGGGACCCATCATTTATGTGAGAGGGGGGACTATGCATATAATACTCTAAAAGTACCTAATAATTTTCCTAAAATCGCACCCAAGATTTTTTTTTTTTTTTTTAGAATACTAAGTATTTTTAGTACATACACACACAATGAGAGGAGAGATGATCTTAAAGAAATTGATAGTGTTGTATATTCAAAAAGACCTAACTCTTGGCTACATAGCATATGCTTTAAACCTCTTTAACTTACTCATTTTCTAGTGTGGAATTAACCCAATGTTTTTTTTTTTTTTTGAATGGGTAAAATCTATATATTCATATTTTTAATATATAAATAATAAATGAGAAAAAAAAATGATGATGCGATTGATGAGGTACTGCAATTAGAGCACTTTAAAATTAAATACTCCGCTTTCATTTTTATATAGTATAAAAATATAGATTTTGAATAGCCCCTCTAACTATCTTGCTTCTAGACCATGACTTACTTTGAGATGACTATACAAATATATTTAAAGGGTTAATCTAGTAGTTTTTATGGTTCATGAGATTCATGAAATGCTAAATTGGAAATCTCTAACAAGTACTCTAGGATCACCCCAACCCATGAAAATTTATCCCAAAAGTTATACACTCAATAAAAAAAAAAAAAAAAAAGAGGTCAACCTGTTTTAAGGGATTATGAAGACTTTACCCAAAAATAAATAAAAAATAAGGAAGTGTTTGGGAAAGTAATTTAAATTATGTTGTTTAAGTATTTTTAATATACGTGTGAGTAAAAAAATGTATAAAAATATGTGTATTATTATTTAAAATATATTAAAACTATTGTAACAAATATCCCTTAAATAACTTTCACCGGACTATATTAAGTCCCATGTGTTGATTTTTTTTTTTTTTTTTTTTTTCTTCAAGGGAAATTCTAACCACGTGTTGGAGTAGTATTTTTGGTACTTAGTAATACGTGCACACTCACTCCTTGATCATAGCAGATGGGTCCAGTTCCTATGTGATAGAGGGATATATAATATACCAACCCCTCTTGGCCATGTTCAATTTCGTGTTAACATTATACACTGCCATCTGTCTGTCATATACACCTCTTAGCGTATCCCACCTACCCTTAAGAAATGAGAAAACCTATAGCCTATAGGCCCTAAAACTATCAAAACCACCGAATTCACATGGTTCATTGGGTTTTGGACGCGTGTCACTTTGAGTACTGTGCCTAGCAAAGTTCTCTAGAAAAGAGTATTAACTCAGATAAGGCCATTTTGGGCATATGGGCAGGTTGTAGCCTCATACATGCTTGTGTGTCTAAATGCAGAATTGAAAGTTAGTAAATGCACGAGCAACCACAAGTTGCAAGAAATGAAGGGACCAAGGTTAGGTCCAGCTGAACCCCCAATATGTCCATCTCAACAATGGGACAAAATCGCAAATTGGTGGCACTGTCTAATGTGTCAAGTTTTTGGTGGGTGCTGAGGGTTCAGGAGTCAACCTAATCCCTACCCCTCTTGCCCTTCCATTTGTCTTTGTCACCCAATTTTTTATCTTTTAGTGAAACTTAATTTTGTTTCCAAGTAATACCATATCTCTAATCTTGAAAAAGGAAAAAAAAAAAGTCCATAGAGATCTTTGGTTTTTTTTTTTTATTAAGGCTATTATCATATAATATTATCATATCGGTCCAATACTCGAGTGTATTAATTAGGATATAAGATTATTATACGTATTGTTTTTAAGTATGTATTGTGTTCACATCGTGTCCGGTGCACTGAAGGCATACCAAACCCATGTCTTAAAAATTCTTAATGATGATTACCGTCTTAGAATTATGTCACTTACTGGCTGATTAGTGCATCATTTCCCAACTCATGGAGGCAATTTATCTTTTCTTTAAAATAAAATAAAATAAAAGCAGGGCATGTTTTTAATATAAACAGAGGCAAGTTGCCCTGCACCGTGTGTCCTTTTATTTCTTTTTTAGAAGTCCAGGGGCCTTTGTTGCTAAACAGGACAGGGAATAAGGCATAAGATGTGATGATAATTATTTGAGGTTCAATATATTGAGAACCATTTTCTTGGAAGAGAAAAAGAAGAAAGAAAGGAAGGAGATGAAGAAGTGTGAGCTCTGTGATTCTCCAGCAAAGATGTTCTGTGAATCTGATCAAGCTAGCCTTTGTTGGGATTGTGATGCTCAGGTTCATGGTGCAAACTTCCTGGTTGCTAAGCATTCAAGAAGGCTTCTTTGCCATGTTTGTCAGTCTCTAACGCCTTGGAGTGGCTCTGGACCAAAGCTTCTTCCTACTGTCTCGGTTTGTGACAGGTGTGTGAATAGTTGCAATCAAAATGAGGGAAGAAATGAAGAAAATGATGGCGACGATGATGATGATCTTGATAGAGACGACAACACTGAAGGTGATGATGATGATGGCGGTGATGATAACGATGATGATGATGATGGTGGTGGTGATGGTGATGAGGATCAAGGTAATATTGATGAAGATGATGAAGAAAATCAAGTTGTTCCATGGTCTTCTACACCACCTCCACAAGCTTCAAGTTCTTCAACTAGTGAAGAAGGCCTTTCTGATTCAAGAAAAGCATTTTCATGGAAGCGTGCGCGTGAGAATACAGAGTTTCATTCACAAGTATGTCTCTCATCTCTTTTGCTCTTTTAGATAAAGTTTCTCCAAATCTCCCAAGCTCAAGTTAAATCCTAGGATTTCTGTTTCTTTTTTGGGGTTTTCTTTTCTGGGTTCTTAATAATACACTAGTATTTTTCACAAATTGCTGTTAATTTTTTATGTAATTGTTTGTGAAATATCAATCTTTAATGGAAGTACTTTTCAAAACCAGAATGATCAAGGATGCTGGTCCTCTCAACTGAGCCACAAACACAGGAAAAGAACAGTGACAAGGAGATTTATGAATGCTGAAACAAGCCAAGACCAAAGACTCTTGTGACTTTCTGAAGAAATTCGATCAAACCATGATTTCCAAATGCCAAGACTTCATGATTCCTTAATGGCATGTTTACTAACTTATAGCCCATTAGTCTGATTTCAGTTTAGTTTTCTTTTCTCTGCTTTTCTTTTACTTTCCTTTTCTTTCCCCCCTAATTGAGGCTTGGAAGCAAATTTCCTTGTTATGGTAAATATAATTTCAACTCGGATTGAGTCCTTAGCAGCCTATGATCATAAATATGGTGGAGGGATTGTACTGTATTGAAAAGAGATTTTGTTTTGCTTTTTGTTGCTGTAATGTTTATGGTTTGCTTAATTTCAAAATTTTTATCACTAGACCAAAAAGAAGAAAAGATGAACAATAGCATTATATTGTTCTCCTTTTCAACCTTGGTTGGCCGGCTCAAATTCTTTAGCTTCTAGGAAACTATGTGCATTAATCCTCCCAAACATTTGTGGTGTAGCTCAATATGCATGCTGAACAGTCCTGACATGATAGATTATGTCCTTATAAAGTCTAAATTTCTACTTATAATAATCCCATCAAAATAAAAATTCCTAATTCATGAATATAAATATTGGTCTTGCATTATTTTTTTTTATTAATTTAATTTATCATGCTTTGGGGAGCACTTGATTTTAATATGTGCAAAAACATTATCGCAAATTATTAATAGTCAGCATCTGAATTCTATGATTGTGCATCTTATCCCCCTTATAACATGTAGGACCCTAGTCCTAGAGTGAATTGTGGATGGCGTTGGTTGCCTGTCTCTTTGCTTCCTTGGTTGAGTCTCTGACCAACCCGTAGCACATAAGCAAACCCGTTGAACTCAGGCGCCAACAGTTTTGTCGTTCCACTGGTTTTTGGGTCCTTTTTTGGCAGGAAATTGGAAATTTTCAGGTGTTTGGTAAATGAAAATTGAAAGGCTTGAATTGACAAGTACACTGGTGAACAGTGACGATCCACTTTAGCCCCAAGTGTACAATTTCAATTGTTTGCCAAGTCCAAGCTTGAGATATGACTTCCATTTTATGATGAATTTCTATTAATTATATAAATGATTAAATAGGGTTCGATTTTATGTTTATCGGTTGATTTAATTGTAACTCAATTCTATCTTTGTGTGTCATTAATGTGATGGTCATTTTACAAGTACAAAGTTTTTGTGAGGTGTGGAGAGTTAAGGCGGGGTTCAAGTCTTTAAAAGAGAAAAATTTACTTTTTCATACACACATTTATATATATATATATATATATATATTAGAGTAAAATTTTTATTTTATATATGAAAATATAATTTGTAAGTCATCTCCTTAAAATTAGTTGTCATGAAATAAAAATAAAATTTACTAAATAAAATTTATCATACTAAAGTTAAGGCAAAACCTGATTCTAAAAAAAAAAAAAAAAATGTAAAGGCTAATTTTTTACTTTCTCTCTATTATTGAGGCTTTTAGGAAAGGGTGCGGTTTGTGGAAGTTTTCACTAGACACGTGGGATTGCGAACACCTATCCAAGTGGACAGTGTCCAGTGGAAGGTAGACAAGCCCTTCCAAGGAAAATACTAGCTTGACCTCGCTAGTAAGAGGTATAAAGATTTACATTTTTTTTTCTTTTTTTATAAAAGCTTTACATTTTTTTTTTCTTTTTCTTTTTCTTTTTTATAAAAGCTTTACATCTTAAACAAATATCTTGGGATTGTTATCAAAACTTAGCTTAAAACCAATCTTGCCCTCTCTCTCGAAAACAATAATTATAAGATGTAAGATATAGAATATTATTCTATGCCCCATTACCGCATCAAATTTGGGAGTACTACATAAGCAGGTTTTAACTAGATTGACTAGGTTTCACCAAAAAACAAAAAAACTAGATTGACTAGGGGAGACAAGCAATTTTCTATTGTGTATCGTGATTACATTCATAAAATAAGTCAAGCTAAGTGAACCATATGAGAAACGAGGTAGTGGGGTCAAGCAAGCATTTGAGACATCTCCACGTGCCCACCATAAATCACGAATTAGTAATTTAATGCAAGTTGATTATAAATCCTTAAGAAAGTCACTAAATTAATATTGTTTTGAAAAAAGAAAAAAAAGAAAGAAAGAAGGAATCAATCAAGAAAGGGGTGAACAATGCTACTCCCAGACAAAAAAATCACAACAATTGAGTTGAAATTTTTTTATTGGTTATTATCTAAACTTATAACCAACATCACTTTTTTTAATTTATTGCTAATAGTCTGTAATGTTATTTGGGGTTGAGTCACAGGGAATGGCTTAAGGAGAGTAATGTTAAGATTATAACTTTTGTCATATGATAAGTCGTGAGAAATAAAGTAAAAGTAATGAGTTTATGTGAATCCTCTACTCTACTGCTCACGACTTATCACTTGAGTAAATTATAATAAAAGTTGTGATCTTAACATTTTTCGCTTGAGAAAAGCCCACGTACCATTCCGAAAGAAAGGAGGGTGTTTAACTTTTTGTCAAATTTTTTTATGTGCATAGGCTTTTTAAACCAGTATAGCTTCTTTTTTTTTTTTTTTTTTTTTTTTTTTTTTTTGATAATTTTAAACGAGTATAGCTGGTATTGTGACTTTGTGGTTGGAAATCGTTGCTTGGAGGGGGCAGAGTTTTGTGTGGCTGTGGTGTAACCTTTTGAAACATCACCACCATGAAGCTGACAAGCTGAGTGATATTTTTGTTGAATTTGATTGATCTTTGGATTCTATTTTCTCCATAGCTGTTGGGTCTTTTTTATCAGTGTGTGTGTGACAGCCACAAAGAAAATTATTCTTCTTTAGGTACATAGACTTTGTAACTTGAAATGACAGCCACTTCTTATACATTCTCTTTAGGGAAATAAAGATGTCAAAAGGACATCTATCTCAGCAAAATGTAGGTTTTCATGGTTGTTTTAATTCACGAGATGCAAGTTGAAGTTACATATTGATGCCTTTCACACCTCAATTAATACCTTTTATCCTTTTCTATCTTGTTCTAAACGCATTCGGTGAGAATTCTATAAGTTTTGGCCGGTTCTTTGAGATCACATAATTCCAACATTTTGCATGAAACTTGCAAATTTTTAATCAAGAAGATTGGTTAGCACATGCAGCTCTTTCACATTAAGGACAAAGTAGATGTCGCATCCAACTATATATCCAAGTAGAATCAATTATCACGTTTCATTCATCATTTAGAATTTCATCAACTTGGACTTTTTATGTGTTCATCACTTTTTAAATGGATTTGTGAAGCAATGATATTATAAATTTTTCACTAATAAACCTTATAAATTGATGTGTAAATTTTTAAAACACAATAATAAATAATTAATAAATTTATTTATTATGTCATTGATGTGACACTAATTATATTAGTAGTCTTTTTAAGAATTTTTTTTTTTCATTTTAAAATAAATAAATAACAAAAAGACAAAAATTTTAAAAAAAATTAATTTTTTTATTAGTAGAAAAAGAACACCTATGCGTACACCACATGTTACAAATGTGTTTTGCCTTGTTGATGCTCTTAACCACTTACCTTGGTGATGGCGAAAACATGATCCTAGTTTTTCCAACTTTGAATAATTCTTTTTTTTTTCCAACTTTGAATAATTCTTTTTTAATATGAAATGATTGGTCTACTGGTTCTCAATGTCTAATAAGATCATAAAATTTTGGGTTTAAAACTTCCCTTTTAACATCTTGGAACTATCTCGCAGAGAGTTTTTTTTTTTTTAATTATCTAGTGTGTTTAGATAGTCTGGTACTCGAAGAATTTTAGACACATAAGTTAGGAAGGGAGAAAAAAATAAAACAAAAAACTCTTGTTTTAAAGGTGCTTTGAATAATTATAAATAACCTGTAATGGCTTCTATTTGAAAGGACGCCCACCTCTTTTGAATTCAACGTCAATTGCCACGACAAAATGGTTTCTTTTCCTCCATTTCTTAAAGAAACGACAATTGGAATATGTTAGGTCAATAAAAATGAAATAAGAGTGTTTGCAAACCTGACTTTTTTTCCAAGATCTAGTAGTAAAAACAATATATAACAATCACTATTAAGAGAAGAAGAGAACAAAGTCATTGAGAACATGTGGCCAAATCTGGTGATATAGTCTAAACCTGAAAATCATTTCCTAGGAATCTTCTACCCATTCATCGTATTGACCTTCAACTGAAATCACCAAATGGATGTCGAACTGCCTACTCAATTACGGCCTACAATTGAGTATTTTGTACCAACGAGTATCATCTTTCTCTCAATTATTTGAGATTTTCTGTATATCAGGAACATGTTACCAATCACAGTGATGGTTTGCAAATGCTTCCCCATGTTGACTTGTAAGAGCATTATCATTAGTTAACTTGCTTTTAGTCTTGTGTATGTACTATGTAGCTAACCAATGTAGCTAACGAAGCAATAAGATGACACATTTGTAATGACAGGACACGTAAGTTTTTATTGAAGAATTACACAATGACAAAATCACTCATCACTCACCCAATCCCAGCCCCAATTTCATATCTGTATCTTATTTCTTTCTTTTTTTACTCTTTATCTGATGTCTCTTTCTTTCTTTGATCAAAAGTTCACATTTTTCCTCACCCCCATCATTGTTATCATCAACAATGAAATGATGGGTAGTATGTTTGTAATCTTTTTCCCAGATACCAAAACTCTCTCACTCCCTCTTCAAGCCCAAACAAAAAAAGTGTGAAATCATCGGCACTAGTCAGTGAAGAAGACTCTTTCAAAAGTAGGAATATAATAATAATAATAATAATAATAATAATAATAATAATAATAATAAGGAAAACTACAAGTCACTCATAGATGAACAGTACTCAGTGTCCTTCCAAATCCCTAATACTAGCATTCATGTTTTTGAGCTAAATCTCAAAGTAAATTTCACAAAAATTCGCCAGTAAACCTCTTCAAAGCCATCATTTCTGATATATAATAGAGTATCAGGCGTAGAAGAAGATGCAAATGTTAAATTGGGAGGGACTCAATTGATACGGGTTTGGGTTGGCTATAAGGGATGGGTGAGTGATTTGTCATTGTGTATTTTTTTTGAATAAAAACTCAACTACCACATAATTTATCCATTGACCACATACACAAAAAATTAATAATTCTAGACAAACAGAATATTAGTATTCATTTTTAAAACTTTTAAGGACTAAGAGCGCTATTGAAACATCATAAATTGAAAGTGCTCAACATGTGAACTTTAAGGACCAACGATATATTTTTACCTTTTTTTCCCTCTCTAAAAATTGAAAAAGAAGATGGATTAGTGAAAGTCTTGTAAGCGGTAGCATCACACTACCTCAACTCCTAATATGGCTGAAGCAGTTCTAAACGATAAGAATAGAGACTAGGTTTTAATGATTAGAATAGAGACTATTGAGGAAGATGATTGAGTACCTATCATGCATTTTCGGCAACCTACTCTATAGAATATAGATGCTTACTATTTGAGTTGGGTGTTCCAAGATTTTTTTTCATGTTTTAAGTCTCTTCTTACTTCTTTAGTTCTTTTTGTGGACTCCCACCACACACAAAAACAAAAAGAAGTATAGTGCAGGGCCTGCAAGCTGAGTTATAACCATACAAATGAAAGTGAAATGTGTTTATGGGTCACTGATTTACAAGGCCATATGTCATAATTTTCCATTAAGTAGTAGTGGACACTCTTGTAAGCTCACATATACTGATTACATGCATTGTGTGAGCTCCTTTAGAGTAACAAATAACATGCTCCCTTGTGCTTTTAATTTTTCTTTATTATAAACTACGGCTTTAAGAAACGTGAAGAAATTATTCATTTGAAATCTCCACGTATTACCATGAGAAAAACTAGATCCACATCAAGCTTTGTTAGAAAAACAAATAACAATATCCAATTTATATCTTTTTGTTAATGTTAAAAAAACTGAAAGCATGAGGATGCACACTCTAAAGGGGCAGCTGACACAGAATATTATATAACAAGGAAAAAAACTGCAGCCTGTCATATTCAAAGACCTAAAAACACAAGAAAGAGTTCATCGGTCATGCTTCATTCCAAACTTCATAGATATATAAGGGGGTGAAAAGGTGGAAGAACAGAGACCAGTACCAAACTTTTCCACAAGACATGACTACACACCAACCAGGAGTTTTTCAACTTCCAAACACCTTCGAACGAAAACATCAGCATCCCCACCATCTATTCATGAGGTCTTGTCCAAATCTGCGATATATGAAAGCTGAGTGTAAATACCAACATTCATGGATAGCAGAGAATTAAGGACTTCAGCCACATGAAAAACGATTAACTTTGATACTTCAGGGGTGAGAAGGGTCATATGAAATGTAACCCTCTTTCAAGCTAACATCAAACATGTTATAGACATCTAAGAAGACAATTAGCATGGCAATCAAATGATTAATGATACCCCTGTTAAATAAAAAACAGATGATTAGAGTCTTATAGATGAAAGGTTCCCACAATCTTCTTAAACAGCTACTATATATTGTAGATGGCAAAGGCAAACGTTCAATCAGATAATTCAAAAACCACCTGTAATGGTGGCAGCAACACCCGTGAATTGCCCTCATCTTTTGTCAAGAACTACAACTGGAAAACTACTTAAGAAAGTAATGGAACATTAGTCAACCCTGCTTTGTTATGGAGGAAGCCCAACAGTAAACCCTTCAATGTCAGCATTGCCAAGCAATCTTTTTTAATCTGAAGCTGCTTTCTGAGATTCTTACCAGACAAACAGCAACCTCATAGAGTACAAAGCATAAAGCATCCGAGATTTTATCACTTGTCTATATCAACAATATCTTCATCTGTATTCTGCATACTCAGCTTCTACAACAAATGACTACCAAAAAATAGGTAACCAAAAGCATTGAGCATTCTGTAAATGCTTCATCCTCTAGTTACCCACTGCCAATGCACAGCAGGCAAGATACTGTTGTAGCATCTCAAAGAGAGCCTTTTGCCCATAACTAAACTAAACAAGAAGCAAACGCCTTATGCCCTCAATTAATGATTTTTCACTAGCATGACTTCTAAAAAAATGATCATCCACAAGCATGACTACCATTTAACAATTTCTCTAACAAGAAACAGTGAAACTCCATTTCTAACATTCCACCCCAGCCGTAAAAATTTAAGTATAAATGCCTGTGTTTACCAAGTGCAACTTGCACGGTCCCAAGAACATAAGCCACAACTGGATCCTAGTGCCTCCAGGATGCCTATTTTAGCTATACCAAACATTTTTTTGCAGACTCCTTTGCACTCCATAAGCACATTTGCCATTTTTCTCCTATTTCCCACATGAGATAAGTAACATTCCATGCTTGGCAACAGTACCCATCACATCTATTGTGGTGAAAGGTAACCATGTACAAGCATATCTTCAACAACAATTCTTCAACAACAATTCCGACTTCAAAGCCCACGAAGTCCAACTGTTTTGTGCTAAATCTTCTTCAACACCTTAAACAATTCTAATTCTTAAGATTTACCCTCTACTTGGTGAAATTCCAACTAAAATTAAAGCTGGACCTTTTTATAGACTTCCCTCCTCCCATGAAGTAGGTAGCATGAACTAAATCCATTGAATCTGCTCTCTCTGTCTCTCTCTCTCCCTCTCTCTCTCTCAACTAAAATTAAAGATGGACCTTCTATAGACTTCCCTCCGATGAACTAGGTAGCATGAACAAATCCATTGAATCAATCTCTCTCTCTCTCTCTCTCTCTCTCTCTCTCTCTCTCTCTCCATGCTTGACAACAAGTACTTACGAAGAAAATAATAAATACAAAAGCCATATTTGAACAAAAGGAAAAAGCCTTCAGGGAATATGGAAAAGAAACAGGAGTCACATAGTGGCAAACAATTGCTGATATCAAGGAAAATGAGGAACATAAATTCTAAATGCCAAATTGTATTTAATACAAGTGTTCTTAGAAACAAGCCTCATGCAGACAGCAGAATTCCATTAAAGGTATTTCAATGAAAGCATTTAATTTTTTCCCAAAATGGGGCTTTATTAATCTATGTAAAGATGCATATATAAGCATTAATTATCACTTTTGGAATCAACATGAGCAAAACATATATTCAACCCCTAAAAGGTAAATAGGAGAATTAGAGTACCAAGAAGTAGTACAGGTATACCTAACGCTCCAGAAGTTCAATTGGCTTAAAATAGAACGATCAATGTTAGATGTGGAAGCTCAAAACTTGAAAATTGGCCCAGTCTCTAAACTTGATGCATTGAAAACTAAGATCAAATGAAAGCCCGAAAGCTTGAAATTGGTGGTTGAAATTGAAGCTTGAACTTGGAGTCATATTTCAAGAAAATAAAAAATTGGGTCTTGACCCATGATCTCATCCTCCACAAAATATATATATATATATATATATAGATAAATAAATAAATTTATATACCAGATAATACCAATAAAAAAAAAAAAACAAGTTCAGAGAAGATAACAAAATACATCCAAATGGAAGTGCCCTGAAACACACACTAACGGAAATGTGAACTCAATGTGGAATAAAGGGTGTCATGATGTTCTTCTTTTGAAATGACATACTTCTCTAAAAAAATTTGAAATAACATGATTTAAACTGTGAGATTAACATGATGTCTGAAAAGTAAATTTTAAACAATAAAAAAAGGGGGAGAGAAAAAACATTTAAGGCTTTGAATTTATTATCATGCCATTCAAGTAAAATACATGTATCAGGCATTTGCCAAATATGGCACCTCAGAGTATGCAACAAAGTACATTGAATAGGAATAAATAATGCGGAAAAGACCAAACTGAACAAAATCCTCAATACACGGGTGTTGTGATGTTTCACATCCTGAAATGATAGACTTTGGCAAAAAATGTCTGCAACTAAACACACCTCATAACGTTGAGAAGGAGACACTTCAAAATTTTGTTTGATTATTAAGGAGAAAGTTTAAAAGCAAAACAATCATTTTGAATACTTTTCATTAAAGGAATGACAAACTTAATAGAAAGTTCAAAAAGTATTAACTGTTTAGGTATCCCATGGTTTTTGGCAAACCCGCCATTGGATTATATTACCTCCTTATAGCCTCCATGAATGTAAAATATCAAGATCATCTAAGATCAATAACTATGCCATCTCAAAAAATGTTTAAATTTCAAAACTTTTCTATTATAAATTTATAAACAAAACATGAGTTATTCCTAGGGCCGTAAACAAACCAAACCGTTCATGAACAACTTGGGCATGGCTCGATAAAAAGTTCCTTCATGTTCGTTTGTTTACAAATAAGCCAAGCTTAAGCCTTAGTTTTAAACTTGTTAGATAAACAAGCCGAGCTCAAGCAAAAAAAATTGTTTGTGAACAAGCTGGTGAACAATAGGGTTCGATACAAAACATGCCAAGCTTAACCTCATTCATAGCTTGATATATGTTTACTAAATAAACTTATTATTATGACATTACACATATGTTTTGGAATGTTAATTTATAACTTGTATATTCATATATGTTTTAAAATGTTAATTTATTTAGATTTGTGAAGATTATAGTTATACGAATGACAAATATGGATGTAAAAATTGTATTTTGAACAAATACTCAAGCTATAGACAATAAATGATGAGAGATGGATTTAATTATGTAAAGTTGAAATTTGAACAAATTCTAATCACGGGCGTTAAAAGCATGATAAAATGAGTATATTATTCATATATATATATATATATATATATATGCGTGTGTGTGTATGTTTGTTTACTTGATTTTTGGTGATATAAGCATTTGATGATGCAATTTTTTTGGATCCCAAGCTAAAAAGCTTGACTTGAGCATGAGTTTGAGATTGATATTAAGTTCGAGTTTGACTTAACTAATTAATCAAGCTAAGCCAAGCCGAACTCAAGCTTTTTGGCATTCTCACAAGCTCGAGTTCAAACATTGCTTTTAGGCTTGTTTCAAGCTCAAGCCAAGCTTGAGCATTTGATTTCTATTGACGAGCCAAGCTCAAGCACATACTACTCGGCAAAGCTTAGCTTGTTTACAGCCCTAGTACTTACACTTACACGTCTTACATTTACACTAACACACTTACACCAAGTGTACTTTGATTGAGACCCATACATATATGCAATCTATATTTGCTGAAACAAAATGTTAGACACAAAGCTCGAGAATACAACTGCCCTGCACTACAATTAGAGCTCAAATTGCTAAATATATATCATGCTCTACAATAGAACCATTCTGCACTAAAAATGGAGTTCAAATTGCTATTAGCCCTTATGATTCCACTGATATCAAAGAAACATAATCATCACCAAAAAAAAAAAAAAAAAAAACAAAACAAAACAAAGGCATCCCAAAACACGGGGAAAAACAAATCAATAAACAATGTCACAATTGAACACCGATCACCACGCACCAGATGTTAACAACATAAGAACAATAAAAGCAATGCTTCAGCTTGAAAATAATACGCATTAGAATCCTCCCCATTTGAAATGATGAGAATGATGACAAAAAAATTATCCTTCTTTTCATAAATTCTAATTCTTCGTGATATTAGTCAATCAAATCATAACCTTTAAATAGAAAATTAAGCATTGGATTACATTCACAAACCAAAATTATAAAGCAAATTCATTAGCTTCTACAATCTAACCTATCATAATTATTGATTTATTTCACAAACAATCAAATCTACACCCAAAAAAAAAAATGAAAAATGTAAAATTTACCAAACAAAGAGAGAGCGAGAGAGAAAAGTACCAGATTGCTTATCCAATGCGTCATGGTACTCCAGCTCATCTTCCGCAGCAGATTTTCCACGCGAATGAGATTTCACATTTCCATTCCCATTCTTATTCTCATTCTCATTCTCATTCCCATTCTCATTCTCATTATCATTCTCATTCTCATCCTCATCCTTTTCCTCAGGAAACCTCACCACGACGACGGGACAAACGCAGTGATGAACGCAGTAATCGCTAACGCTACCGAGCCGCGACTTGCTATTCCGGCGAGAAGCGCCGAATCCACGGCTCCCCGTAACGACGGTGCTGAGCCCAAGCCTCTCAACCTCAAGGCAAAGCCTCTCCTTCATGTCGTGGTCCTTCACGATGTGGATCTTGAACGGAATCTGCGCGTCCACGAGCGGCTGAGCCAGATCGTTGGCCTTGCTGGTGGTGAACGCGTCGAAATCGTCCTCGAGCTTCTGCTGCGACCTCGCCGATCCGGCTTCGGGCCCTTCAATGGCTCCCCAATCGGCGCCGTAGAGGACGTTGGTGGAGCGGACGTGGAGGAGGATCACGGTGTCGCCGCGGCGGAGGTAGTTGAGCACGGCCCATCGGACGGCGAATGCGCTCTCGTCGCTGAGATCGACGGCTATGCCGATCTTGCGATCGGTTTCGCCGAGCGGGAATCGCGGGGAAGACGGTTGGACCGTTATTGCCGTTGCGTTTCGCGCCTCCGATTCCGTTACGTGCTTCGGTGAAGCCATTTTTTTTTTTTTATTAGTTTTAGTTTTTTTGGTATTGTGATTTGAGAGAGTGAGAGAGAGAATTTGGGTGAAAAGGAAAGGAATATTTGTTTTGGGTTTTAGGGGGCTGAAACTGAAAGAATGGTTTTGGTTTTTGGGGTTATATGTAAGTATCAATCAATGTATGAAGGTTAAACTGTCGTTGAAGTAGGAGATGGGGCGAAACGTTCGAGAAAAAGAGTCAGGATAGCACTGTCAGCGATTTTACCCGTTTACATGATTTTGTCTTTTCCTTTTTTCTTTTTTTTTAGATTTATTTTTGTTTTTTTTTTTTTTTTTTTTTTGTGTTTTTGAAAAAATAAATTATAAAGTAATCAACCTTAAATATTTTTTTATTAAATAAAATATGTTTTTTAATTTTTTTTTTGTGTGTGTGCTCTTGTTAGATCATATTCCTTTTCTCTTGTATGTATTTATTTGATTCTCAAAATTATAATTATTTATTTTTGTATTGTTCTGTTTTTTTTTTTTTTTTAATTTTAGTGTCTTCGAAAAAATAATTCATAAAGTAATCACCCTTAAATATTTTTTTGGTTAAAATAATATTTTGATACTTAAATTTTACTACAAATTTGATTTTCATCTTAAATTTCAAAAAACTTTTTCTTGCTTGGTCCTTCAACAATTGAAATAGTATTTTATCTGATATTTTTTTGATTAACTAAAATATGTTCTTAAAATAGTTTTATGTTTGTGTCTGGGCGCTTTTGTTGGGATCCCATTCCCCTTCTTTTGTGTGTTTATTTATTTCTCCAAAATTATAATTATATAAATTATAAAACACCTATAAAGTAACTATTTTGCAATGACACAAAAATATTCTTACTGTATAACGTAAGAAACATTTTCTAACATTCTAAATCAAATAATAATAAAAACGGTAAAAAAAAACATAGTTTATCACTTGTCACACTTACGTTTCTTGGGGAAAAAAAATCACACTAGCGTTTTTTTTTTTTTTTTTGGGAGGGGGGTTGGGGGGGGGGGGGGGGGGAAAAGACCAGTGAGGTTCATTTTTAAGATAAGATATATTTGAATTTGGCCGATTCATGATAATTATCAAAGTCAAAATGAGCAAAAAAAATAATCAATTGATTTTTGCTTTAATTGGGATTTTTTTTTTTTTTTTTTTCAGACCACAAATGATTTTACATGTTGAGCTAATTGCAACTCAGTGTCTAATGGGCAACTAATGTAAAAATGAGTTTCTTTACATTTAGGGAATGTTTGGTTCGTCGTGAAGTTACATTGCATCATAATATTATAATATTATAATTTTATATTAATGTAATCTCAATACAATATTACATTGTTTAGAAAAATGATGTGATATATTTTGTAATTTTAAATTGTGGTAATATTAAAAAATGACAAAATTTAGCTACAAAATTAGTTGTAGCCACCTTATTCAATAAATAAAAATTACTACATATTTTGGAAATCTTATTATTGAATTGCATGTATTTTTATGCTCTTAATACATATATCAAAATTTGAGTCAATTAGATATTATTTACTATATAACCTATAAGCTTATATTTTATGCATAATTTTAAACTACAAAAACTTGTAATTTTAAACAATTTATTGATGACATAGCTATTAATCTTTAATTTTCTAGAAAATTTACAAGCCTGCTGAATATAAGAAGAAAAAGTAATCCAATGATGAATTTGTCAAAATTCATCTCTAATAAAAAAGATATTAAATAAGGTTGTAACTTAAAACTACAACAAATTTTATAGATAAATTTTTTCCTAAAAAAATAAAACAAACCAAAATCTTTAATGTTACATCATTGAAATGTGCATTAAATTAAAGACACATCACAGTGAATCAAACGTACTTTTAAGGAGTTCCTCCCATTTTCTTTCATAACGTAGATACAACAACGGAATGAAAGATGAAATCATGAGTTTAAAAAGAAAGGTCTACGAGGAGCAATGCAAACTCAAATGCCTCCTTGCACAAAAGAAAGACATCCAAAGGTCCAGCTCTCTTTGTTCTTTGTTTTACTCTAAATACAGACACTTCAAAATCAAAGCTCTAGCATATCCATGTTTGATACATGTTCGTGTTAGACATATCAAGAAAACTTTTGCATGCACGTCCTCAACGTTCTCGGAGGTTAATAAAATCAAATAGTTACACAAGAAGAGGACCAAGAAGAGCAGTCTGGCTTACAAATAATAACTAAGGCACTGCGCAGGCTGTGATTATTGAAACATAAAGGAGCAAGAGAGGTTGAAGTGACCAATTAAGTAAGCTATAGGGATGGAGTAATCTAAGATTGCAGCATCTATATTGATCTTGATCCAATCAAAGGGTGGAGGTGACCAAGTAAGCTGTGGGGATGGAGGTGCACTTGGCTTCTTGGGAACAAAAATGCATTTTTTATATATATTTTTTTCCTTCAAAAAATCCTTTGTTAAAGTTAAAAAAAAATGAACTTTTTTATGTAATTACTTATAATTCCACCTAAAATTCTCAATAAAATGAACTTTTAGTTTTATATACTCCTTTCCTCCCTTCCAAATTGCCGGCCTTCTATTACATTTTGGAATGTCCCATAATGTAATCTTCTTTAAAAAGTCAATAACTAAGAATTCTTAATTTACTTTTTATTTTATTTAAAAACTCAATATTATTCTTCAAAGTTTAAATTAACTAGTCACTAACCCATGCAATATACGGAAAAACTATTAACTCTAAAAGAAAAATCAACAATGAGTAAGTAGACATTCTGAAAAAAAATAATTAATTGAAATTAATCCAAACAAATAATTAACCAACCAAAAATATAGCTTTTATTAAGAAAACAAAAAATCACATGAACCTAAAAAAAAGCATTTGAGGTGAAAAATTAAGATCAACCTACTAAGACTCAAATACCAAAAATCCCAAGCCTTAAAACTTCAAAATTTATAGAATCTCTAAATTTTACTTCAAAACTGAACCAAATTCAACAAATTTATATATAAAAAACCAAATAAAAATTTATCGTTCCTTAGGTTGGAAAACATAGGTTGCATATTTGATTTTTCTCCACAAAAAAAAAAAAAAAAATAGAGATGTTTCAACTGTCATGTACAATATAAAAAAATAATTAGTAGAAATTTTAACCCAAAAACCAAACCCATGATTACTAACGTGCGTCTTTTTTTTTTTTTTAACGTTAATCTTTTTATTTTTTTTTTTGAGTTCTATCATAATTTTTGTTTTTATATAGATTATCAACACTTGAGTTTGAGTTTAAGTTGGACTTGTTAGAGAGATAGAGTTTCACTCCTAATTAAGTTTTGATTAAACAAATATAATTTTATTTTTTTTAAAAATGATAATAATGAGTTTGAGTTTAAGTTGGACTTATGAGAGAGATAGAGTTTCACTTTTGGTTAAGTTTGAACTAAAAATAATAATTTTATTTAAATGAAATGATAATTTTATTTAAATATTGTGCTGACGTAAAAAATTGTGAGAGTTTTAAAGGTTTCGGTTTTATATATATAGATGAGAATAGTTTTAAAAACTTATACATTTTTAATTAAAACTTTATGGGAGATTTGGCACTTTCAATGTTCATTGTATATATATTAGGTGGCATACCCATATTTTTTGGAGTTTTTTTTTTTTTGACAAATTATAGTTATTGCTCGCAAAATATTATTTAAACTTAAGATAATTACAGGTCAATCCATCATTTTTATGTTTTTTTTTCTTTTAATTAGTCATTAATTTTTTGGCTTTCAATATATATATATGTATGGGTCTTGCCGGTTTGGGATGAACATTTCATTGGTCCAAAAATACCCTTATAACCTTACGTTTAAGTAGAGACAAAACTAAAGGATAATTTGGTAATAATATAACTCTAACTCTTACTAAAATATTGGTTTCAAAATAGGACCAATCTTTATTCAAATATTTGAAATGCCCCAACCACCCATATTTTTTAATCATAGCTCACATTTTCGGAAAAAATAAATTAACTGTTTTTACCTTTATCAAGTCTTAACTGTTTTTTTTTTTTTTTTTTATTTGCGGTTTCCTACTTTCCTTCTAATCTCATGTTTTTTTATTTTTTGTTTTATTTATTTAATTCTCTTCTTCTTTATTTTGAAGAAAAACGCTTCTTCTATAAAAATGTTACCATAACTTCTCATCCATAAATTTGGTATTACCATATATTTTTCTAAACAACAACCCAGTTGACAAAACAAAATATAAATAAATGTCGTATCTTCCCCTCCCTTTGTTTCTCTTAGAGGCATAATTAGAGATAATTTTCTTGAAACTCAATATTTTTATATGTTTTTTTTCTCATTTTTGTATATCTATCTTTATTTTACACAAGTTTATAGTTTTGGAAAGATTTTCCTTAACTCTCTTTAGGTGTTCAAACTTGAAACGCTCTTCTATACTAGAATTGGTGCATATTTCAAATTGTCTTTTTGTATATAGAAATACAAAGAAAGAACAATCCATGCAATATAAAAATGCAAATAATTTTTTAATTATAAAAAAGTTACTCTAAACACGAGCAACGTGCGTGTTCAAAAGCTAGTATTTATAAATGGTATTAAGTGATAGAACCATCACTTTAGTAGTTTTTTCTTCTTTTTCCAATTATGCATTTAAGACTCCAAGTATTATGTTTTTCAATAACGTTTCATTGTCTTAGGTTTTTTTTCCATTAATTCTAGTGGTGCTTCTATGATTCTAAATATATTCTAAAAAAAAAAAAAAAGCTGTAGTGCTTCTACATTTTTACATTCATTACACATATATTACTCCATTAAGTATATTTTCGTCTCTAAAAAAATCAACAAAATATTTGAACAGCCTTTAGAAGGGGAATTGTTAGGAAAATTAATGGGCAAATGAAAAATTAAGAATTAATGATCATAAATAAGAATAAAAGCATGAAATTAAATACCATATTAAAAAAAAATGCATTTGCTTTATTAAAAATTTTAAATCATATGCCACATGTCTAGTATTATGGGAAACATATTGGCATGTACAAAAACAATTTTGACATGTGACGTTGTTTGTCTATATAATACCAACAAAATGTAGGAAGTTGTCACATGTCATTGTAGTATGCCTAGAAAACATATGTCATATTAATGTGCCTCCACTAGTTTTGGGAACCAGATTTTCTAATATATTATAGATAAATATATAGATTCTATTTGAAAGAAGTTCTTCTTGCACAATTAGATTTTTCTAGAGAGAGATTGGAACCATAGAACTTTTGGGCATGTCCGTAACACTCTAGCCAAAAAATTGAAAGAATTGAAGGAAGTGGAGGAAACAGGTGGGTATGTTACGGACCCTACCCGTGTGCAGTTGCTGCGGTCTGAAATTGTGAAGCTAGAAAATAAAGAAGAATGTATGTGGAAGCAACGGTCCCGTACAACTTGGCTGAAGGAGGGTGATAGAAATTCCAAATATTTCCACTGTAAAGCCATCCAAAGAAACAAACGTAACTTGATATTAGGCTTGGAAGATGAGGCTGGTCAATGGGTTGAAGAGGACAAAGACTTGGGCAAAGTGGTGGAAGATTATTTCCAAAACTTGTTCACTTCATCCAACCTGAGCCAATTTGAAGAAATCCTTGCGGGTTTGCAGTCGGTGATCACAACTGAAATGAGTGCCTCCTTAAGCCGTGACTACCAAGCTGATGAAGTGATCCTTGCCCTCAAACAAATGGCCCCTTTCACTACACCTGGGCTTGATGGTATGTCTCCTATATTTTATAAAACTTATTGGCACATTGTTGGTATGGATGTTATCTCTATTATTCTAAATGCTTTAAATTCGGGTACGGTTCATGAGTCCCTTAATACTACCTTCATTACCATGATTCCCAAGGTAAAAAGTCCGAGAAAAGTAGCAAAATTTAGACCAATTAGTTTGTGTAACGTTGTTTACAAATTAATTGCCAAAGTGGTGGTCAACCGTTTGAAAAAAATCCTAACCCATGTGATTGATGACTCCCAAAGTGCTTTTCTTTCGGGTAGACTTATCACTGATAATGTCCTTGTGGCTTTTGAGACCTTGCATTACCTTAAAAGAAAAACCCAAGGTAAGTTGGGATTTATGGCTTTAGAATTGGATATGAGCAAGGCTTATGACCGGGTTGAATGGGTTTTTTTGGTGAAAGTTATGGAACACTTAGGCTTCCCAAATAAGTTGGTCTCCTTAATATCTTCCTGTATCAGTTCTGTATCATTTTCTATCCTACTTAATGGTCAACCTGTGGGTCACATAAAACCTACAAGGGGACTTAGACAGGGTAACCCCCTTTCCCCCTATTTGTTTCTCCTTTGTGCCATGGGTTTGCAGGGTTTGATCAAAAAAGCTGAAACTAATGGACATATCAGAGGAGCCTCTATTTGTAGAAATGGCCCATGGGTTTCTCATTTGTTTTTTTTTCAGATGACAGTGTTCTGTTTTGTCGGGCTAAAGTTGAGGAATGCCAGAGGGTCCTTGACCTACTCTCAATCTATGAGAAAGGTTCTGGGCAGAAAATAAATAGAGAAAAAAAAAATATTTTCTTCAGTGCCAACATCCACCCAGATGTGCAAACCCAGATTCAACATCTCTTAGGTGTGCCAATCGTACGCCAATATGAGAAATAATTGGGGTTGCCAGCATTAGTGGGGCGTGCCAAAAAACAAAGCTTTGCCTACATCAAAGAAAGGGTTTGGAGAAAATTACAAGGTTGGAAGGAGAAGATCTTATCGCAAGCTGGTAGAGAGGTACTCATTAAAGCCGTCATTCAAGCAATTCCCACCTACACTATGAGCTGTTTTAAGCTTCCCAAATGCTTGATAAAGGAATTGGAAACCCTTATTCGAAAGTTTTGGTGGGGATACAGTGGAGATAGTAAAAAAATTCATTGGGTAAAGTGGGAGAAACTGTGCGAAGATAAGGAGAAGGGAGGAATGGGTTTCAAAGATATTGAAAAATTTAATGAGTCTTTGTTGGCAAAGTAGGTGTGGCGTCTGATTAACAATCCGGACTCCCTATGCCATAGAGTTTTTAAAGCTCGGTTTTTTTCGAATTGCTCAATCCTTGAAGCTAAAGAATCTACCTTGGGGTCTTACGCTTGGAAGAGCATCATTGGTGCTATAGACGTGATTCGGAAAGGGATGGTATGGAGGATTGGAAATGGGCAATCTGTAAGAATTAAGGAGGACAAGTGGCTACCAATAAAGAATAATAGGGCGGTCATCTCACCACTCCCCACACTTGCATCAAAAACCAAAGTGAGCTCCTTAATTGAACCGGATCAAAGGAGGTGGAATTCCACCTTGGTGAATTAGTTGTTCCTCCCTCATGAAGCATCAGCCATTTGCGGCTTGCCCCTCAGTACAAGACTCCCTCCCGATCGGATTATATGGAGTCTCACTCCTTCCGGTATGTTCACAACAAAGAGTGCCTATAAACTTCTTGTTCTTTGCAATTCTACTAACAATGCAGGTACATCATCAGCTGAGACACAGAAGCTGTTTTGGAGAAAATTGTGGCAACTTCGAGTACCGAATAAAATCAAACATTTTGCCTGGCGCGCATGTAATGAAGCTTTGCCAACTCTGTCCAACTTGGTCTGGAGACACATTGCCACAAATGAGAAGTGTAGTGCCTGTCAAGCTCAGCCTGAGGACACCATCCACACCCTTTGGTCTTGTCTGAAAGTTGAACCTGTCTGGAGCCCACTCTCATGGTCGCAACACTCAGCTAATGATCATCCGTCAAGCTTTCAGGAACTCCTTGACAGATTTTTGAAGATCAAAGAAGATTACAGGTCCGAGATTTTCATCACCATAGCTTGGATGTTGTGGAATCGCCGCAATGCCTTGAGACATAACCAACTAGTTCAGCCCATTGATAGAATTAGTTCACTGGCTGGTAGTTACCTCCAAGAATACCTGGACACCATCGACCATCCTATAACAGTCACGGAATCTCCTTCGCCCCATCACTGGCAACCACCAAGTGATAATAAGTTCAAAGCAAACTTTGATGCTGCGGTCTCCAAATCCTCCAACCGAGCAGGAATAGACGTTGTCATCCGGGATTGGCGTGGATCAACTATTGGCACTCTATCCATGTCGGTCCCTATGGCGCAGTCAGTTGCGGAACTAGAAGCCTTGGCGTGTCGCAGAGCGGTCCAATTTGAAGTGGAGTTAGGATTACAAGATGTTGTTTTTGAAGGTGACTCGCTCCAAGTGATTCAAGCTATCTCTCAAGCATCTTCAGATTTCTTGCCTTTCGGTCATATTATTGAGGACATCAGACTACAAGCTGCTGCCTTTTCTTCCTATGAATTTTCATTTAATAATAGGCTCTGTAATACTGTAGCAGATTCTTTAGCCAAAAGAGCCAAGAATAGTAGGGAGTCCCAAGTTTGGATTAATTCCCTCCCTGAGGATATTGCCCATCTTGTAGCTTTTGACATTCATTGAGGTTGTTTTTTGCCATTGAATAAAGGCCCAGGCTACTTACAGTCTGGCTTCTCAAAAAAAAAAAAGATTTTTCTAGAGAGAGAATATGTACTTAGTTCAATGTATTTAATAGATTCACCTAAAACAATGTATTTTAGAGTTTTAAACCTAGGTACATTGTGAGCCTTCATAATCCTTTTCAAAATCTCATTACAATTTACCAATTTTCTTATCAAAACTTGTAATTCTTTGTTCAAACTCTATTGAATCTCCATATTGCAAGCATAAAAACTTGACTGTTATGGATGTACCACGTGAAAGAACTCTATCAGTAACATATGTAGCTACCCCCTCCCAATTAGTCTATCTCATCAAATTCTCTTTTGACCTCTAATATTCCTTTATACATAATAACACAATGAGTAACAATTACCAATTTTGTTTTTATTGGAATTAAAAGGGGGGGGGGGGGGGGAGGGGGGGAATCTCTTAAGTATTTCATAACTACAATCATGCATTTTATGCCTATCCAATTTCATTCTTCTTGCATTTTGCTGGATATGTTTGTGTCATATTGACTCTTCATTATTCATTTTGTTTTGAAATACAATTTCAATGGAGGCTTATGGGTATTGCTTAAAAACACGATCATAATAACGAAGTATCATTCTCATCACTAGTTGTAATCTTTCTTCATCTTCTTTTTTTACTCAAAATAAGATTTCCATTTAACAATTGAAGATATATCGGCCAAAAAATGTAAGTTTAGGGTAATCTTTAATTTTTAACTTATGTTGATTGTATTGTTATTTTGTTTATGTTTATGTGTATTGTTACTGGTAGCACTTTGCCTCCTAAAAAGCACTCATTAGTGAGATATATCATTGAAAACAGCCTACTTAACCATAAGACAAAATTCTCATCTCAACGAAAAATATTTTATGGTCAGCTAGAGTTTATTCAAGTGTAAATAGGGAAAAAAAAATTCAAATAAAAACAAATGCAAGGGTGGGGGTTTATGAGGGGGTAAGGAGATGCATTGGCCTCTTTAATTAATATTCTTAATACAATGGTTCCTTGGAGTCATTATCCTCTTCTTGGCAACTTTCATATCGAAAAGGCTACAAAAGTTGAAGAAGGTATTTGCCAAGGTGTTTCATCATTTCCTATTCATTTTAGCAATTATTGCTTCGATTTTGTTGTTAAAAATTACAACATATACATTTAACAAGGTTGCAATGGCAACCTCCATGATTTGCTATGGATTTTGAACAAACTCACGTAGTCTGTTTTGATAACAATAAAATAACGCTTGTGATGGTGATTAGTAACTTTTACAATTATAGTGTTATTTGGTTCAGATTCAGAACAAATTCACGTACTCTATTTTAATAAAAATAAGATGTAAAGCATATCGTCAGTATTGTAGAGAGTTAGCAATGTTTTTTTTTTTTTTTCATAGCCCTCTCTTATATTTTTGTATGTATATCATTTTTAGATATTGGCTTTTGACATGCAAGCCAACTTCAATTTGCTCCCACAGTATTAAAAAAATATTTGTTTGATAAAAGTTATTTTTTATTCTTCATTTTAAAAAAATTTGGGATTGCGATATTTGCAAACTTTTTTAAAATTCAAATAATTTCTGCGATTTACGAAGGAGAGTCCCTTAAAAATCATCATATTCTATAGTAGTCATCAAATTCATAAAATTGTCTTAAAAATCAATGCTTTGATATCTCCTTTCTAATTGTACATGGTATCTTATTTCTAAAATACAAATACAGCCGAAATGTGTATAAACCAATCCATTCAATTTGCCACAGTCAAGCACATCAGTTGGGTCTAGCTTTTCAAGTCCAAATTACTAAAGCCAAAAATGCATTATGCATGAATAATTAATTATCCATATTCCGATGCACCATTGTCATCCTATAATTATTGGTAAAAAAATAAATAATGAACGTTTAAGGTTAAGGATAATTCTTAAAAACCAAATTCACAAAAAAAAAAAAAAGGTATCATCATCATGACTACCATTGTTATTAGTGTTAATATTTATGTTATTGTTTATTGTTATATTGGTTATGTTTATGTGTATTGTTATTAATAGTAATTAGATTTTAACATATGAAATGCACAAGAATGCTATACATATATATATATATATATATAAGATGAGTTCAAGTTACACCTTTTTATAACCATTGATTTTTAAAATATTTAACGGCTAAAAATAAAACATGATTATGCATATTATTACTAAATACTTACCTAATTAATAACATTCTTATTATCTCTCTCCTTCCCTTACTAATTACACTCACAAATCTACTAACTTTTAGTGGGAGAGAGAAAACAAACAGCAAATATGGCAAGCAAAATTTTTCATTTCAATTATTAAATTGCAAAAATTTTATTAAGTGGAAAAAAAAAAAGGAATGAAGGAATGATAAGAATCAAATTAGCTACACTCCAAGCAAGCAAAGTGATTGACTTTCAATTTCATATCTTTATTATTTTGTCTCCACGCCAAAGTCCATTTACTCCGCCTCTTCAATCTTGCTCCTTGTCGAAGACCACATCAATAGTGTTTGAAGAGCGAAATTTATCTATAAACAAATCAAAATTTTTAATATGTGAAAGCTCGGATTTGTGCTAAAAACACACAAACTTATTTAGACCCTACATTTTAAATTACGACTAAATTGCTTTTACTCTTACTTAATCAAAGTGTGGAACAAGAGTAAATGTGCGCAATGAATCGATATTACTCTAGTGCATAAACATGAACAACCAACAATAAATGTAAAGTACAAGAGTAAGGGAAGAGAGATACAAACATAAGATAACACCAAGACGTGTTAATAAAGAGGAATCTGAAGAACTCAGCGAAATACCTCTCCGCAACCTTCCAAATTGAAATCGATTTACTAGAGAATAAAGTTGGAGTACACGAATAACAAAAAATCTTCCAAGCCTAGTCTACCCCGTGTACTTGAGCCCTTCGCTCTTGCTACCAACGAACTTCTTGGAGTTATGACTTCTCTAGCTTTTTGTATCCCACAATACGCTCGATTGCATCCGCCAAGCCTCACCTGCTTCTTTTGGCAAATCCCCAAAGCTTTCCAAATTCTAAAACACTCTCTACACTGTAAAAAGATGTAGGTTGTATTTGGGTACAAATCTCCTCTCAAGGTATGATAATGGGAGAGGGAAGGAGAAGAAGCTAGAATAATTTCTCACTAAGGATGAATAGCCCTCTCTCTAAAAGATGGGTGTATTATGTTGTAGAAAACCTATCTAGGGCTTTTCTCTTTGAATAGACTCTCTTACTTTTGTGGGTAATGAGGGTATATATAGTATAGGTGAAGGATGTGAAAGTCACACTTAAAATCCTTCAGGCAGAATGTTTCGTGAGATGGCCTGTCTCGCGAAGCACTCGCGAAATGCAATTTGACACTTAACTCTTCAACTTCTAGCATGTGCTTCTCATGTGCCCTTTTTGTGGGTTACTCTTTTCGCGAGCTTCTTGCGAGCTAGTCGCGGAACTGCACTGATTCTTCATTTCATGCTCGATTCTTCACCAACTTAATACTAAATCCAATACAATAAAATCCCACAAAATACAAGGAAATAATTTAATGCACTTACAATAATTTTCTTCATGGAATAAAGCTAATAA
This sequence comes from Castanopsis chinensis, assembly GCA_032878915.1. Taxonomy (NCBI): domain Eukaryota; kingdom Viridiplantae; phylum Streptophyta; class Magnoliopsida; order Fagales; family Fagaceae; genus Castanopsis; species Castanopsis chinensis. The sequence goes on from JAVQMG010000131.1 coordinate 25,165,938, forward strand.
AAAAAATAGTTGTAAATCACAACTTTAAAATCTCCCCCTTTGGCTATTTCGTGACAAAACATCCTATAACATACTTTAGACTTAAACGTGAGTTTGGGAACAATGACAAAAATCACTCACACCTAAATCTAAAACCTGTGATGAACTTGGAACAAAATACTTGTATCCAAAAACACTTGCACAAAACACATTAGACCCTCAAGGTAAAGAAAGTAATAAAATGACAAGTATAATATAACAAGTAAAAATGAGATCAAGTAAACATGATGTGAAACATATGAACAACTTTATCAAACACAAAACAGTCATATGAAAATGAATACAATGATCGTAAAGCAAAGCAAATGATCATCCAAACATGTAACTAATGAAGCACAATGCCAAAAGGATGTATGCATGTCCAACAGACACATGATGCATTAAAGAAACTAAGGCTATAAGCAATAAAGAACAATAAGCATCAAGAAATGGATATAAAAACCAAGATACAAAATAGTACTAAAAAAAATTAAGTTTTAGACTAAAGTACTTGAAAGTTTTAAAAGAAAGCACTGTAAACATCCAACAGTTAAAAAAGAGTAAAATAAACTAGAATCCACCAAAATAAACCGATGCTAATAATGTTGATCTAAGTTACAAGTCCAATTGGGTATTGAGGGGTCAACGTGCTTGTAAGTTTCGGGAGTGGTTGTTTTACTACTTTGCCCACGTGATATTACAGTTAATTTGATTAAGTTAAAATCATCTACTCCCCCTAAAGTATTTGAAAGTTTTTAAACATCCAACAGTTAAAAAAGAGTAAAATAAACTAGAATCCACCAAAATAAATGATGCCAAAAGTTACTACTAAGAAAGCATTGGACTCTGAATCCGACTTCGACTCCTATTTATGCATTAAGTCATCAACTTGAGATGAACCTTTCCAATTAGATGATCAAGGCGATCGGGTGCTCTTGCTTGCACTTGGGAAGAAGGTTGTGCAGTATCCTCTGAGACTAAAGTGAAATGCTCAATTTCCACATCAATGTTTCCTCCTTCTTCAGCAACATTGTCTCTTGGAATTTGAGAGACATTGACACTTGGTCCGGGGATGTGAGCTTTGCTTCAAATGATGGTTTGCTCTTTGCATGACCCAAATCCCACTTGGAATCTTCACCCTTGTCCTTAAAATAAGAGACATGACAAGGCTTGGGAATGGTAGAGTTAGCCTTGCATTCCTCTTTGTGATGCTTTTGATGAAAATGTGATAAATGTGACCATATATGTCAATCTCCTTCTGAGTGAAGAGATCAAATAAGAATATGGTTTTTGGCGCAGACAAAGTCGTCAAGTTTTTCACTAGATAGAGGTTGAAGATCATGATGTAGGCCAAGGCACGCATTTCTAAGGTGAACTCAATTGTGTGCAATGGCTTTTTCTAGAGTTGTACTCCAAGAATTTCCACGAGAGGCTTAAGCTTCTCCTTTCTCTCATCATATTGTAGAGATGTGTCCAAAGTCGTCGATCAAATCTCTAAGATCTCTTGAATTGATTCCCCCGAGATTGAGAACTCTCTCCTCCTTAACAAACAATTGATGTGATCACCTTCCATAATGACATTGGCGAAGAATTCTCGAATTATATCTTTAAACACATATTGGATTAAGTAACTCTGTCCATGTCTTTTCTTTGAACACATCCGAAATGAAGGTGCCCTCTAGGGACTCTAAGACCACAACCCTCTCTAGGACGATTAGGGCCCATTTGTAGTGATCAAGGAATGCCATGTTAGCATCGTCATTTCAAAATGAATCCGAGAGGTGTGGGGATGCTTTGAAGACTTCTTTGTGGCCTTTTTCTTAATAGGAGACATCCACAAAACAAACACCAACACAAAGACACAAAAACAACCACAAACATGGAAACAAACTTGATTAGATACAAGTTAGTTAAAAAAAAATGAACACAATAGACCTAAAAAGCATGATAAGCAAGACTTTTTCAGCTCTTTTCTCTTTTTAGAGATAGACATTTGTATAGCTCTTTGAAAAAAGAAATGTGAGGAGATATATAGGCACAAGTCTACGCATGTATCAAGATCAAGCAAGACTATTGACCAATCATTCATAATAAGCTTGAAGATCTATTTACAACAATCAAACATAGATTTCAAGACGTCGCTCACACTTAAATAAATGTGCATACATAACAAACTAAGCTCATAAATGCACTACGCAATTAGTACGGAGATACTAAACCAAATTCATATGTGATATGTACTCAAACATATAGGATCAAACTTTTTGAGTTTTTCACTTTTTATGTGGTTTTGAATTTTTACACACAAAAAACAAAGACATAAAATTAAGATAAAAAAAAAATGCATATAAAGAGATCCATGATGCACAAATGCATGATAATGAAGCATTTAATGCATGAAAGGTCCTACAAAGATCGAAAGAATTAGATCAAGAACCAAAGGAGCATAAGCTTAACCATAGGAACCCTCCCTCATCCAAACATCTAGTTTAGCTTGCAAAGTATAACTTCCAAGAAGCTTAAGTTTCTTTTTTCTTTTGATTATTTTAAGAGCTAGAAACTTAGAGCAATGAGATCTAAGATGACCAAAGGCACCACAATGGTGACAAACAATGGGTTTAGTTCCACTAGGCTTTTTAGGGAGGGATCTAGCAACATGATTTTGTTTTTTCTTCAACATGGAACATTGAGGTCTTATGTGACCGATCACACCGCAATGGTGGCAAGTAGGAACAAACTTAAATCCACTCAAATCCCAAGGATGAGACCTAAACAAAGGTTTAGGCTTAAGAGCCTTTCTCTCCACTTTTGGGTTTCTTTTGTGTTGAGGTAGGTACACTGATTTGTCTTTAGTGGTAGAACTCACAATAGGCACAAAATCGGGCACCACAACATGATTGTAACAAATAATTTCTTCTTGTTTAACACTAGGTTTAGCAATCAAACACTTGGCATACATCTTAATAGATTCATTTTCACATTTAAGATCAACAAGTTTAGTAGACAAAATAAGTTTAGCATCCAAGTCCATATTCAAACATTCAAACTCTTTCATTTTTTCAAAAGAATTTTCAGCAAGTTTCTTATACTTCTCAACCAATTTGTTGGATTCATTGCACTTAGCAATCAAATCATTATTTTCACTAGTAAACTTGCTCAAATTCTCATGAAACTTCTTAAACTTTTTCATCAAGAGTTTGAAATTTGGAATATTAACAACACCTATAGATTCATGTAACATGTCATCATAAGCATGAGGTTAAACACTCATAAAGGCATTTTCACAAACACAAGGTATGTTACAATCAACATCATCCATAGAAGCATACAAAACACTATCCATGACAAACAACACAAGGGGTCAAGGATCACACTTAGGTAATGAAACCAAAATAAGTGTACCCGCCCTAATACCAATTGAAAGGTCAAATTTGTTCTAAAAATGCACGAGCTTGTTTAGACCCCCAATTTTAAATTACGGCTAGATTGCTTTTACTCTTACTTAATCAAAGTACGAAACAAGAGTAAATGTGTGCAATGAACTGATACTACTCTATTGCAAAAACATGAACAACAAATAATAAATGTAAAGCACAAGAGTAAGGAAAGAGAGATGCAAACACAAGATCACATCATGATGTGTTATCGAAGAGGAAATTGAAGAACTCGGTGAAAAATCTTTTTGCGACCGTCTAAGTCGAAATCAATCCACTAGAGAATAAAGTTGGAGTACACGAATAATAAAAGACCATCCAAGCCTAATCTACCCATGTACTTGAGCCTTCTAAGCTTCTATTACCAACAGACTTCTCAAAGTCATGTTTTCTCTAGCTTTCCGAATACTGCAATACGTCCGATTACATCTGCTAATCCTCACTGGTTTCTTTTGGCAAATCCCCAAAACTTCCAAAGTTCCAAAACATTCTCTACACTCTGAAAAGGTGTGAGTTATGTTTGGATACAAATCTCCTCTCAAGGTATGATAATGGGAGAGGGAAGGAGAAGAGGCTAAAATAATTTCTCACTAAGAATGAGTAGCTCTGTCTCTAAAAGATAGGTGTGTTGTGTTGTGTTGTAGAAAACCTATATAGGGTTTTTCTCTCTTAATAGACTCTCTTACTTTTATGGGTAATGAGGGCATATATAGTGTGGGTGAAGGGTAAGAAAGTCACACTTAAAATCCTCCAAGCAGAATGTTTCACGGGTACCTCACTAGATCGCCTATCTCGCAAAGCACTCGCGAAATGCAGCTTGGTACTTGATTCTTCAGCTTCTAGCATGTGCTTTTCACGTGCCCTTTTCACAAGTTACTCTTTTTGAGAACTTCTTGTGAGCTACTCGTGAAACTGCACTAATTCTTCATTTCATGCTTGATTTTTCATCAACTTAATATTAAACCCAATACAATAAAATCCTACAAAATACAATGAAATAAATTAATACACTTACAATACATTTTGTCATGGAATAAAGCCAACATAAAATATAGTTGTAAATCACAACTTTACAATATGAATACGGGCGAAACTTCTCTACCCAAATTACTTCTCCTCTGGTACTTCTTCAACTTCTATTCTACCCTTTTATGTTTTATATTTCGCTAATCCATTTCTACGTCCTTAAATGTGTCAAAAACCAAAAACAATATAAGGAGAAAAGATTACTTAATATATATATATATATATATATATATATGGGTTCAAGTTACACATTTTTTAGACCATAAATTACTAATATACCTAGTGGTTAAAGAAAGCATTAAATGCTAATATCTTTACACCTTGTTCACCTAATTAATAACAATTTTATTTCTATCTCTCCTTTTTTCTTATTTAAAACTTTTTTTTTTAGAAATCCGACCAAACCATTCTTATTAAATTGATAGGTGTAATCTGTCATGAGCAATAGGAGGAGATACATTCACATGAATGTTCTCAATCCAAACAACAGGCAAAAACAAAAGTTTAGAGTTTTTTGCAAAGTTATGAACAACTCTATGAGATGGGTTCAAGTTACACTTGGTATAATTTTATAAGAGTTACACATTTTTATAACCATTGATTTTCAAAACATCTAACAGCTAAAAAGAAAACATTATCATGCATATTATTATTAAATATTTATCTAATTAATAATGGGTTTGGCTTACCTCCAATACTTTTTTAACTGGAATCTCATTTTGTTTTAATGAGAGACTATCATGTCACCCATTAACTAAATAAAATATGGAGATTAAAACCCACTATCACTTGTCATTGTATATATGTTCATTTTTACAAGTGAGATAGGTCACTTAACTTCGTGTTAGTTGTCAATGACTTGATTGAATTGATCATTCAAACTTCATACTAGATTATGGACTAGTTCATACTTGATTCACGCACATAGCACACAAGTTTAATGTTTAATGAATGCCTATTTCATTTATGTGATTATACGTGTTCAAATGTGATATGTGTATACTCAAGTGCTTGATGATCAAACCCAAAATAATTTTTTAGTATTTTATATGTTTTTTATAGTGTTTTTGTATAGCATTGGGTGTGTTTTAAGAGTTTTTCCAAAAGGCCAAATTAGTTTTGTTGCAAAACTCCAACAGAGGCATTTTCGCGAGTAAGTTCCCAATAAGTCTTCTCATAGCCTATCCGTGAAAATGAGGAAACTAATTTCTAATTCTTCCAAAATTTTACATAGAGAGTTTAGTGACTCTCGCGTGACTCTCTCACGACTCTTTCGCGAGATAAAGCTTCCTGCGAAACTAGCCCTATGCTTTTGAGGCATTTCATGAGTAGCTTCGCAAGTACTTCACTAGTACCTTACCCGTGAAATGAGCAGATTTTCAGTTTTAAAGGCTAAACAATGACAGTTTTTCAAAAACTTCCTATTTGCCTCCTTCGCGCATCTCTCAACCCAAAATACCATTTTCTCTTAAATCTTAAACAAAACTCAAGGAATTTCATCTCTAAGACTCATCTAAGGTATGTTTTAACACTTTTTCACTTTTGATTCCATAGACTAAGCCTTAGATTCTAGGATTTCTAGGGTTGGGAAAATTTCAAGATTTTCTCTAAGTTTTTCAATTTTCTTGATTGGGCTGTGTCCCATTATGTTTGTTTGTGTTTTTCTTGGCCCTAAGTGGCATTTTAGCATGTATTTAGGCAAGTTTTCCATATATTTATGCATTTTTTTCATATGTTAGTGGAATGTGTGCACTCTAAGTGTTTGATAAAATGCCTAAATGGTATTATTTTTCGTTGTTTTGGACTCCATTGAGTACAAATTTTTAGGATTTACCATGTTTTTATATGCTAAACATGTTTTGATCATTGATTATGTATTTTACACACTTTAGCCCATGAGTGCTTTGTCATGCATTGCTCATGCATCTCACATGCACTGCTCATGCATCTAACATGCACACTTAATGCACACACTTTATCACTAGATATGTTTTGCACTTCATTCGTGCTATGTAAGTCTTGTTAGACCTTTAACACTTAAAACATGATCTTGCAACCTTGTTTGCTTGTCTAATTGCTATTTAGGACTATTTGTTCGCTTTTATGGACTAACTTGTATATAATCAAGTTTGTTACCATGTTTGTGTTTGTTTTGTTTGCTTGTATGTTTATCTTTGTAGATGTCTCCTCGTAAGAAAACAATAGCAAAGAAGTCTTCAAAGCATCCTCACCTTTCTACAGATTCATTTAGAAACGATGATGCTAGCATGGCCTTCACTGATCATTACAAACGGGCCTCGATTGTCATAGAGAGGATTATGGACATTAAGTCCCTAAAGGACACATTCATTCCAAAAGTGTTCAAGGAAAGGACATGGACCATGATGCTGAATCCTAGGGGTGATGTGTTTGAAGACATCATAAGGGAACTCTTTGCTAATGCCTATGTGGAAGGTGACCACATCAACTATTAGGTAAGGGGGAGAGAGTTCACAGTTTCAAGGGAGTTAATCCAAGATGTCTTGGAGATTCGACCAACAACTCTAGATACCTCTCAACATTATGATGATAGAAAGAAGAAACTTGAGCCTTTCATGCTAGTTCTTGGAGGACAGCTCAAGAAGAAGGCATTGCAAACGATTGAGTTCACCCCCGAAATGCGAGCTTTGGCCTACATCGTGATCTTTAACCTCTATCTAGTGAAAAACTTGACAACCTTGTCAATGTCAAGGATCGTGTTCCTATATGATCTATTCACTCACAAAGAGATTGACATCTGTGGTCACATTTATCACCTTTTCATCAAAAGCATCACGAAGAGAAATTCAAGGCTAACTCTACTATTCCTAAGCCTTGTCATGTCTCTGATCTTAAGGGCAAGAGTGAAGGTTCCAAGTGGACTTTTGGTCATGCAAAGGGAAAAGCCTATTAGTGAGCAGACCATCATACGAAGCAAAGCTCACATTCCGGGACCAAGCGTCGGTGTATCTCAAATTCCAAGAGATGAAGAAGTAGAAGAAAGAGGCAACACTGATGAAGAAATTGATTGATTCACTTCTGTACCAGAAGATACTCCACAGCCTTCTTCTCAAGCACAAGCAAGAGCACCTGACCACCTTGATCTTATACTTGGAAGGGTAGAAGAGTTGCATATGATGCTAGCTTCACACATCAACTACTCCACAACTCAATTCACTTAGCTTGAAGGCCAAATCATTGCCCTCTCTTCTCAAGTTCAAGACATGATGGAGAAATCTAACTTAGAGTCTGATGCATTCTAGTACCTTTGGCCATTTCGGTCAAAAAGGAAGAGTAGATTAGCTTGAGGGGCAGAAATAACATCATTGGTTTATTTTGGTGGTTTCTATTTATTATTATTTTTTTTATGGTTTCGTAGCTTTTGAATATTTACAGTGCTTTATTTAAAGCTTTCAAGTATTTTAGCTTAAAACACATTTTTCTTTAGTACTTTATGTATTTTGGTTTTTATAGCCATTTCTTGATGCTTATTGTTATCTATTGCTTCTTGCCTTAGTTTCTTTAATGCATCATGTTGTATGTTGGACATGCAATTGATTTTTGCATTACTCTTAAATCTTAATTGCATTGCGTGTCCGAATAATCATTTACTAGTTAAATGTTCATTGTGGTCATTTTCTAATGATTGTTTATGTTTGATCAAGTTATGCTTTATGTTCACATTTCAGTTGGTATCTTGATCACATTTTATTTGTTCTTTGTACATGCCTTGTGTTCTACTTATCTCGTGCTTAAAAAAGTTTATTTGCTATGTTATGTGCAAGTATTTCAGGATACAGGTGTATATGGTTCAAGTGCTTCATAGCTTTTAGATTTAGGTATGAGTGAGTTTTGCCTATGTTCCCAAACTCACGTATAAGTCTAGAGTTTGTTTAGGGGTTTTGTCATGGAATAGCCAAAGGGGGTAGATTGTAAAGTTGTGATTTCCAACTATCTTGTGTTAACTTTAATTCCATGTCAAATTTGACTGTAATTCCTTCAACCATTTTCCCTGTATGTATGTGGGTTTATTTGTAAGGGATAAGTGTGAGAGATCATTGAAGAATCAAACTTTAAAAAATGAATCAGTGGAATTCATGACTAGCTTGTGACTAGCTCGCGAGAAGCAATCTGCAAAAAGGCCACATGTGGAGCACATGATTGGAAGATGATGAGTCATGCTAGGCTGTCAATTTTGCGAGTATCTCGCGAGAAGAGTCATCTTGCAAAGTACCCGGGAAAGTTTCTGTTTGGCAAAAAGTTGTGTTACTTTACTAAATCATTTACCTACACTATATATACTCTCATTACCCACGAATTGTAAGGAGTACGTTTGAGAGAGAAAACCCTAGCAAATACATTTGAGAGTTAGAAATTGTTATATTCACAATCATCTACACATTTCCTTATGGTTTTCCTCAAACTCCTATCTCTTCATCTCTAAATCCTTGAGAGGTTGTTAGCCCAAACACTTACCACTCCCATTTTAAGTGATAAGTGAGATTTTGGTGTTGCTGGGAAGTATTGGAAGAGCCATTCATTGGTAGATGCAATTGAACTGAATTGCGGGATCCAGAAAGCTAAAGAAGACAAGACTTCAAGAAGTCTATTGATAGCAGGAGCTTGGAGGGCTCAAGTACATACGGTAGACTAGGCTTGGAGAGTCTTTTATTATTCGTGTACTCCAACTTTATTTTCTAGTGGATTGATTTCGACTTGGAGGATTGCTGAGAGGTTTTTTGTCGAGTTTTTTAGTTTCCTCTTCAATAACACGTTTTGATGCTATCTTATGTTTACAGCTCTTTTCCCTACTCTTTAAACTTTCATTTTATTGTTGATGATAGATGAATATGGCTTAGGGTAGTGTTATCGATTCATTACCCTTATTTACTTTTGTTCCAAACTTTGTTTAAGTTAGAATAAAAGCAATCTTGATATAATTTTTAATTGAGAGTCTGAATAAGCTCTTGTGTTTTAGCACAAATCTTAGCTTTCACACATTTTTTAGACCACAAATTACTAATAGACCTAGTGGTTAAAGAAAGCATTAAATGCTAATTTCTTTACATCTTGTTCACCTAATTAATAATACTTTTATTTCTCTCCTTATTTATTATTTAAAACTTTTTTTTTTTTTTGAGAAATCTAACCAAACCATTCTTATTAAATCAACAAGTGTAATCTGTCATGAGTAACAAGATGAGAAACATTCACATGAATGTTCTTAATCCAAACAACAGGCAAAAACAAAACTTGAGTTTTTTGCAAAGGTATAAGCAACTCTATTACAATCTCTGCGGACATGAGAGAAAAAATAAGACCAAAGCGTCAAGGTAATAGCTCGTGAGTCTTCCACCATATGGCCAAACCATGAAAAATTGATGGTCTTTGAATTCAGACTCTTAATCAAGGTTTCAAAGTCTCCTTCAAAGACAACCTCCCACAATCCGAGGTCCCTCGCAAAAATAATAGCTTTTCGGCAAGCAAGGGCCTCCACCTCTATGACAGAAGGAGGCAAGCTAATATTTTCGGACAAAGCTTCAATGACCAAACCAACTTAATCTCTCATAACCACCCCAACTCCTGCCTTGTTAATATCACGGAACAAACCACCATTGAAATTAGCTTTGTAAAATGGTGTCTGAGGCGGAGACCAGCTGTTGGAGCAAGGGGCACAATGGACAAGAAGGTAGAGCAAAACTCAGCCATTTTTTTTTTTTTTTTAATATAAGAAGGTAGAGCAAAACTCTATTCACAATGGATAATAGTATTACTTAAAAAAAAAAAAAAAAAGAGTTCTATGTGTAAACTGTAAAGAGTAAAGTCCTCACAGAAGCATTAAGTGTGTGTTTGGCGAAAAATAAAAAGTCAGCTTATTTTTATTACTATTCATACGCTTTACTGCACTTTTTGGTATTATTCATAGGTCTCATTGTACTATTTTAATTAACTTTTACCTTTATTTACATACTTTCAGCAAAAAATTTTCAATTTCAGTAAAATAAGCGAATCCTAAACAGACCCTAAATCATATTACACATGACTTTTTCTCAACGTGGTTTTATGTTTTAAAAAAACATTGCAACCAACCTGTTACCATTTTGGTTCACTACACTTGTGTGTGTGTGTTCTAGAATAATTTTTGGTGCTTGCAAAAGTGAAATGGAGGTGGGACATTTATTTTTATTTTTATTTTTTCAAGAATAACAAAACGAAGAAAGAAAGAGGTGCAACATGAGGATTTCTCAAGAGGTCACTCATGCTAGTAGTACTCTCATCCAAATACGCTTAACTACGGAGTTCTGATAGGATCCGACGCATTAGTGTTCAAGAATAATTTTTGGTACTTGCCAAAGTGAAATGGAGGAGGGAGTTTTTTTTTTTTTTTTTTTTTTTTTTTTTTTTTTTTTTTTGTTTCAAAGAAAGAAAAGGGTGCAACATTAGGATTTCTCAAGAGGTCACCGATCCTAGTACTACTCTCGCCCAAACACGCTTAATTCTGGAGTTTTGATAGGATCTGGTGCATTAGTGTTGGTATGATCACACCATGGAGATGGGGGATATATGTTTATGTTGTGTAGAAGTGGACAAAATGAGTTATACAAAAATGTGGGGGATAATTTAGAATAAAGAAAATAAAGTTTATGAAATCTAAGTAATGGGACATTACATTTAATAAGATAGCTAGAGAGAGTACTAATTTCTATTTACTTTTTGACTTAATAGGAATTAATGGTTTAAGAATGGTGTGACTTGAATTCATCTTTTATATATATATATATATATATATATATATATATATCGCCGTAGCAAAATTGAAAACAACTCAAGAATGGAAAAGGTAAGTTAAGGAAAATATTCATTTCTTAATAATAATTATTTATAACATTTTGTACATCATTGAAAAGCATGTTAGCAATTGAAAATTATTATTTTAGTTTTAAACCAACTTTCTCAGATCCTAAGGGGAATGTAGTCTGACAAGGCAAGGCACGACAATCGGCTGGTTCAGCCTAGTTATCAAGGTGGCGTGGTGTATGTGGTTTAACAAGAATGCAGTCCGACAAGGCAAGGCCCAACAATCGGCTGCTGCAATTTTGCAAAAGGTTTGGTAATTAATAAAGGACCTTCAGACATCGATTTTGAAGTTAGCTCAGCCTGAAATTAGTGCACAATGCAGTGGACACCTCCAGCAAGGCCTTGGTACAAGATTAATATTGATGGGGCTATCTTTGTTGATTCACATTCAGCGGGTGTTGGGGTTATATTGTTCGGGACTATAAAGGGCAGGTGGAGTAAGCTCTGAGTAAGAAGCTACACCTTTCATTGGGACCTTTGTAGACCAATACTAAGGCAATGGAAGAAGGCTTTTATTTCTCTTGGGATGTGAGGGTACGAGACGTTTTTAAGAGTGATTCCAAGATATAGTGGTTTATGTGTTAAATGAAGTAAGTGAAGCCCCAGTAGCTATTGACAACATTTTTGGGGGGATTCGAGTTAAAATGCAAGATTTCAGACTTGTGAGTATTTCCCATGTTAGGCGAAAAGGTAATCGCTGAGCTCATCTTTTGGCTCAGTATGTCAAAAATATTGTTGGTTATATAACTTAAATAGAGGAAAATTCTAATATGGTTATTGAGTCTGCATTGGTTGATAATGTCTTATGTTTATCTTTTTTTTAATAAAGTTACTGTCCTCTTATCAAATAAATAAATAAATAAAACTTTCGCAAACCCCTTCAATAAAGTTTTGTCCTCTTTTGAGAATATTAAATATTTTTAATACACACACGGGAAAAAAGAGAAGGTTTTAAAGGTTTTAAAGTTTCTGTCCTCTTACTGAAAATGTTTCTAAAATTAAATAAAACTCAACAAAATTAGGTTTAAAATCAAAGTGCAAAATAATTTACTTCAACACCTCTTATGTGACATTAAGGCCGAAGTGAAATAATTTTAGGATCCTTATCACTCGTTTGAGAAAGTGTCAAGACAGCTTTGTCAGCTAACAGTGAACGTTGCTGGATTGATTTTATCCATTTGGAAGATTTTTTTCTTTTTCTTTTTTTTTCTTTTTTTTGTATTGCTCTGTATTTTGAAAAAAAAAAATTATAAATTAAGTAATCAACCTTAAATTTTTTTTACGAACTAAGCAATATTAAGTTCTTAAAATAGTTTTTTTTTAATGTGCTTTTGTTAGAACTTCATTCCCTTTCTATTATGTGTGTTTCTTTGTTTCTTAGAATCATAATCTATATCTATGTATACTATAAAACCAAAATCTCAGATTAATATATGACTTTTCTTTGACTTCCTTAGAACTTGCCACACGTTTTTCCACATCAGTCATGTTAAAAAAATGTTTTGGCTTGCTTTCAGTAATTTTATAACTGCAGTTTTCTTTTGTTTTAATGAAAAATTGTCACAGCATTCACTAACTAAATAAAAGATGTAGATTAAAACTCATACCACTTATCATTGAATATTTAAGACAAAAAGACATGTTTAGTTAAAAAAAAGTATAAAAGGGAAGCCAAAATTTTAAAATAAAACAAAAACAAAATATTTCTCTCCAAAAAACAAAACCATGTGAAACCCATCCACCTACTAGTGAAACTCCTCTCCTCTTCATATCGACCCTCATCTGAAGCTGACCCCTCACTCCCATAACCCCAAATCTTCCTTCCCTCTCATAACTCCAAATCGGACCATTGCCCAAAGGAAGATTAATTAACCTCCTCACTCTCATAATTAGTATTTTTTAGTGGAGAAATTATGATCCAAGCGTGTGCAATGTTTTGGAGGGACAAGCCGAGCACTTTCATTCTGATGCTTGCTGAAGAAAAGCACTCATGAATGCTTTCCCTGCAATTGTGGCGGTATTTTTTAAAAATATATATTTTTTATCTAGATGATAATCTAGTTAAATATGATTCATGCTTGGGCATTTTATCTGAATTTGTTTTGATTTAGACATAGGTTTGGGCATGCGATTTTTCGGAAGAACTGTTTTCTATTTTTTGGAAATTTCCCTGCAGTTATGCTCGGTTTATTCAAAACTGAAAGGAAATTTTGGCATTTAATCGTCTTGATTTAATTTAATCCTATATTTCAGATGGGTTATTTATTTATTTTTTGGTTATTAATATGGGCCTTTTAGCATATCAATTACCTGCACTGATACGAATTAACGAATTTCCAATAGGTTTAATTTTCTTTCTTGGTGATAGGTTTCAAATTTGCTACATAGAACATTTGGTCTTTGCTTTCCTTTTTGTTTTTGAAAAGGCATAATAATTTCATTGTTAAATGATAGTTGGGAATACATACAAATTGTCAATTAGTCCCAATATTTGATTTTCTAAGTTCCAGGGGTGAAGGAGACCAAGATGTCGAAGGCCAATTTGATGTAAGTTGTGGCTTTTGTGGTGGGTGGAATCTAGGAAGCCTGCAATGTATTTGTAGCATTTGCCTTGAAGCCCTCTCTTTGTGATAGTGATCTTCAATGGTATCATATACATATGCCAAATTTTGTATCTTTCTATTCCCAGTATTTAATGGATTGTTTTAACCAATCCAATTTTCTATATTTTACATAGGTGAGATAGGGTTGTCAGACCTATAGCCATACAATAATAATTGGGCATTAACATTGTATCACTAGCTGCTAGATCTGGCTTGAGCTCTAAAACTTGTATTATACCTAGATTATTGTACAATATTACATGTTACTTATGGTTCGTGGTTTATCAAATTCTTTCTTATTTTATATGCGTATAAATCTGTTAACAGTTGTTTCTCTAATCAAAGGCATTGATTTTTATTTTGTGGTTGTAAAATAAAATTACGGAACTCATCCACATCGATACAAGTATTTACTTATAAAATATAAATAAATAAGTGCACCCAGAGTTTTGAATTTGTTTAAATAAATTAAAAGTTACCTCTCCATCTCATTTATCATTCAATACAATTTGACGTAGCGTGATGCACAGTGATTAGTGCTGTTAAAAGTTTGGGTAACTTAGTCTATGAAAGAATTTAGTTAATGTGTTTTAAGTTGAATGGATTTGTGGTCAGTTCTTTGATGGCATTATATGCACGGAGTGGTTGCAACAATAATGCATGGTGTGTTTGATAAAATGCCTCAAAAAGATTGTATTATGTGGCACAAATGAGGCAAATTAACTGTGGTTTTCTTTGATGAGTTGTTGACATAATAATTGTTCTATTTTTGACTGATTTGAGTTGCATTAGTCCTAAGATTGGGTTTAAGTTGAGGTTTTGTATTAGTTGCTTTGAGGTTCCCTTAAGTCTCAGGAGACTACTTTTCTAGTTTTATACTTTTTTTTGCTTCATGCATAATGAGTTCTCCCTCCATGCTTGCCTCTTTTGAATATTTGAGTTTTATTTGAATATTTTATATATACTATTTTGTGTTTCAGTGTATTAAAATTGGTTTTTTAAAAACATTATAAATTTTCATATTTTTTAATGATATCCTGAATAATTGTTAACTATATATAATATATTATTAATTTCTAACTATATATAATATAGTATTAATATCATCTCTTATTTAGAAGCATTTCATTTAATTTTATAAATTATTCCTACTAAAATAAAATGAAATGAAGATTTGAAATAATCTTTTAAATTACCATAAATAAATATGCAATATAAACAAAATTTATAAAATATTCTTTTTATAACTTTATTGTATTGCATAAGTTAGCGATTAGTTATATATAAATTATAAAAACTTAAAAAGGCTCATAAAAAAAAATTAATGTAGTCAATACTGTACTAATACCGGCTGTATCGGCTAGTATGTACCGTATCGGTACGTATACTGGTATCAAAATGCCAATGTTTCTTACCAGTTTAAATACCGATCATACTGGCCAATTTTAGGAAATATCAGCCAATACTGGGCGTACCGGCTGGTACAGAAAAATGTTTTTTTTATTTTGTAATTTTTGAATTTTTGTAAGGGCGGAATGCTAACTTATTTACATTAACTTATTAGTATTATTTGTTTTCTTAGTATGCAATGAACAATTAAGCTTTCTATTTTTTATATTATGTTTTTTTTCCTTTTAATTGATGCTAAAGTCTAAAACCATGAATAATTTGTTCTGAATTGAGGTAATATTTTATAATAAACTTTTATATTCATTATAATACACACACACACACACACACACACACACACACACACACACACACACATTCATACATATATATATATATATATTTATAAATATAAAAAATAACAGTAAACCCAAAATGGTACACCGATATTGACTGGTACCGATATATATCATTTCACTAATCAAACTAGTACAACCTCTAGTATGAGATTGACTCTCTCGGAAAAAACACCTAAAAAGGAATTATGTTGCATTGACACAAAAAATATGAGGAAATTATTCATCTATAATGCAATAAACATTTTCTAACCTTCTATCAAAATAACAAATAAAAAAATCTTATCAATAATAATAATAATAATAATAATAATAATAATAATAATAATAATAATAATTGTAGAGATAAAGGCCTAGGGGAGTATGTTGGGCCATGGGCCTTGTCTGAGGACACTTAATGGTCCAAGGACAGGTAAACAAAAGGGAAGACATGAGAGATAGGGCACCACGAACAATTTGTAATTACAAGAGTTATGGGAGACAGTCTGAAAAAGAATGCCTCCTCGACTAATTAAAGAAGATGTGAGGAAGATTGGTCTGCCCTTGAGGGCAACATTTCAAAAGGTTCTGTTGATAAGGATAACTATCATGAAAGCATAAAACGAGGTTAAGTTGTGAAATATTTAGGAGAAAGTTGCTACTACCGAATTGAATGCTCTGCAACTAATTTTCTAGCCGCATTAATGTGAAGGTGATACTTGAACAGTGATAAGCAGCCTTACAACTACTTCCAAAAACTTCAGAAATATGCTGATGGGACAGGGATCAAGCCCAACAACTTGATCTACACATTGATGATGGAGATGAAAAAGAGGGGGATATATAATGAAGAAACAAGCCCCTTACAAAAGGGGGGAGGATCAGGAAAAAGAAAGAGTATCAATCCCAAAAGAATCAAATATAAGAAGGAACCACCTCGGATCTTGTTTGATACGATTTTCGTTAGACAACATCAATTAATTTTTATTTTATTGCCATTATTTACTCACTATGATCACTGTCTAAGCTTTCTAGAATCTAGTTTTCTAATCCAATTTCTACAAATTTATTATATTGAGCTCTTTGGGCCTTCTTTTTTTTTTTTTTTTTTTTTAAGATATACTATATTTAAATTTATGTGCCTGTTTCATAATAATTGCACATTATTAATTATAGTGTCTAAGCAAACACTCCAATTGGTTTTTGATTTAAGTGGGATTTAAACATTTATTTTTTTGACCACAATTGATTTTACTTGTTAAGCTAATTAGAGCTTAGGGCCTAATGGATGGCTAATGTAAAAATGGTTTTCCTTACATTTCAGGAGCTCCCCACTTTTTCTTTCATAATGTAAATACTATAATGGAATGAAAGATAAAATGGTGAGTTTAAGAAGAAAGGCCCTTTTGTCAAAAATAAAACCTTCAAGAAGGAATGCATTCTCAAATGCCTTCTCTAGCTCGCTCAAAAGAAAGACATCCAAAGGTCCCAGCTCTCTTTGTTCTTTGTTTCACTCTAAATAAGGACACTAAAAAACTTTAGCATATCCATGTTTGATACATGTCCGTGTTAGACATATAAAGAAAACTTTTGCATGAACGTCCTCAACGTTTTCGGAGGATTTCTTTTTTCTTCATAAACTTCTCTATTTTTTCAAGAAGAGTACAAAGAACAGCAGTATGCCTTACAAACAATAACTAAGGCATTGAACAAACTATGATTATTGAAGCATAAAGGAGCAAGAAAGGTTAGAGAAAGTTCCGCTGCTTTATGGGTAGCCCGGTTACAATCTCTTTTAACCCACTGAAAGAGCAGCTACTAAAGGCCGGATTCTACTAAACATTAAATATTAGTAACTATATTACAAATGGACCAGTAAGAAGGGGAACTAGGGGATGATAGGGAGTCAAAACAAACTTTAGCCTCTCCCTAATAGATGATCTTGTCCTATACTTCAGGTAAAGTAAGTTGAACAGCCCACAGAGCTTTTTTGTGGGGGGGTGGGCGGGGAGTGGGGGGAGAGGAGGGCGAGAGGTCCTGTTGCAAGCTGGATATTGTCTAGACCAAACTTTGAGTACTTCGTCTTTCCGATCACGAGTTATAGCTGCAAGAGCAAAGGAGTTATCAAAGATTGAAGCAGCTGTGTTGATCTTGATCCAATCAAAGGGTGGAGGTGACCAAGAAAGCTGTGGAAAATCGGAGATGGAGGTGCACTTGGCTTCTCGGGGTCAAAAATGGCTTTTTTCCAAAAAAATCCTTTGTTAAAGTTAAAAAGTGAACTTTTATGTATTTACTCATAATTGTACCCAAAATTCTTAATAAAATTATAAAATGAACATTTAGTTTTTTTTTTTTTTTGGCGAATCAACATTTAGTTTTGAGTAATACTACAATTACAAACTAATTTACAATATTTTTATAAAATAAACTATTGATGTGACAAATTCTTATTAGTTCTAATATGAGTCACATAACTAACATCACATTTTACTTACCAATAATTATTTAGAAAATACTAAAGTCATATTAGCAGTTTGTAAAAATGTAGTAAAATAATTTGTGTCTGTAGCATTGCTCTTAAAATTTATATAATCCATTTCTCCATTCCAAATTGTCGGCCTCTATTTTTTTTCTTTGTTGATAGAATGTTGTCCTCTATTCTATTTGGGAATATCCCAAAATATATTCATCTTTAAAAAGTTAATGAATAAAATTTCTATTTTGCCTCTTATTTTATTTGAAAAGTCAACATAATTCTTTCTTGAAATTTTAAATTTATGAGGGTAGTTTCAAAAACTTGTGAATTTATAATTAAAACTTTAAGGGAGATTTGGCACTTTCAATGATCATTGTATATATATTTAGGTGTCATGCATATCAACAAGCTATTTAGAGAGCTTCTCTTTCTCCCGTACTTTTTGACAAGGCTATACTCTAACTAATACCTTAGCTCAAAGAGTGAGAATTTCTTTTTCGTTGTTTGTTTAGATAGAGTCTGTTCCTCTTGCGCTTTTTGATTGCTTTGTGAAAGATATTAATGCTTTGAAATAATATCAGTGATTAGGTTTTCTTCTCAAAAAAAAAAAAAAAAAAAATGGTGGCATGTATACCAATAATTTTAAGAGTTTTATTGGACAAATTACAATTAATTTAACAAAATGTTAATATTATTTAAAATTAACATAATTAGGTGGCCAGCCACTCAGCCTATCATTTTTAAAGTTTGTTTCCTTTTTAATTAGTCATTAATATTTTTTGGCTTCATAATATATATATATATATATATATATATAGACATTTAAGACTCCAAGTATTATGTTTTTCAATAACGTTTCATTATATTAGGTGTTTTTCATTAATCCTAGTAGTGCTTCTATGATTCTAAAAATATTCTTAACAAAATATAAGTTCTACACTTTTATATTCATTACACACATAATACTCAATTAAAGTATTTATTGATTTCTAAAAAAAAATTATTTTTCAACAAAATTCCTTTTTTTTTAGCAAAATACTTGAATAGCCTTATGGAAGGGGAAGAATTAGGAAAATGACAAATTAAGAATTGACAGTTGTACGTGCCCAAATTCCCTTGATGGAGTGGACTTGGAGTTGGGCTTACAATTAATTTGTATGATGGGTAATGAGTTTCCTATTGTGGGTAGCTCTTAGCCAAGCTTTAATAAGGAACTGCCTCCTTCGTATAGAACTTCCCTCCTTCTCTCCTTAAGCTACTCTAGTTATTGTTGTATTACCTCTCTTTATCTCTCTTTTCTGCTCAAAATGACCAACCCTTTTCCACTATTATCTTCTATTATTTATAGCTTGAGGTAAGTGGGGTGCTTATGATTGCCCTCTGGTTTCACTCGTGTGGGTAGGGCCCAAATTGATTATTCCTGACAAGGAATATGCTTGATTGGAAATGGTGTTAGTGGTGTTGGAACTGGTTCCCGCCTCTAAATGGTTGCTCGGCAGCGATATTCCCCAAGGCATTACCAAGCTACCAAAGTCACAGGCCGTCCACCGTGGGTATATCTTTCGACCGTTCCATATATGATCAGCATTAGTATGCCGAGCTTGCTACTAGTGAGCTGGGTATGGTATTGGGCCTGGGCTTGAGAATATTTATGGGTCTATCCGGGCCGAGGCCTAAGACCAAATAGGCCTGTGGCCATATGCCGTACAATAGCCCCTTTGATTCGTGTCCTGCAACTGGGGATGAATCAAGGACTTACCTCGGTAAGTCAGAGATTCCTCAGGAAGCTTAATTGTCAATCATTAATGGGGGATAAGACAATTATTAATGCTCCCTCAAAAGAAGCATTATGACAACCTGTTAGATTCAGCCGTAATCATGACCTGACGGTTTGTGAACCGAGGCGACGCGTGTGGGAGTTACAAAAAGTAATTTGAAAAGACTTCTTCTACTCTTTTTCATGAAATGCCCTCTCCCTATAAATAGTGTCTTCCTTTCCCTCAGATCAACTTTTTACGTCCTTACTCCCTTAAGTTCTCTATTGCCGAGCATATTCCTCTTCCCGTGCATAGATTCTCCAACCAAGATCACAAATTCCTAAAGCCCACAGTAAGTTTCTTTGTTCATTCCTTTCCCTTATTCAATTTCTTTTTTCTATTCTAGAACTAGGAATGGGTTTCTTTCATCTTCTTAACACCGAGGTAGCCTTAGCCACTTTTAGGGCTATTTTTGCCATCTCTAATGATGTAGAGATAGCATATTGTCAAGAGCGCGATATTGCCCTTAAGCGATGTCCCCATGTAGTTTTTTTTTTTTTTTTTTTCCATTAATGTCTATCTTAGAGGGAGGTGTTAGATTTCCTATGGACCCTTTATTACTTAGAACCCTTAGGTTTTATGGCCTATGCCCCAACCAACTTCTACCGAGTAGTAAGTTGTGTTATCTGGTTAAACCAGCTTTACAGGTTACAATTAGATCAACATGATATAAACTATATGTACAATTTGTGTGGTAACAATAGGAACGGGCACTACCTAAAGGTTAAAGATAACCAGGAACGACTGATATTGTGCCTGCCTGACTCTAATAGGAATTCGGCAAGAGAGCTTGTTCGGGTGAGCGGCAACTAGCAAACCAACGAACTCACCAGCTCGACCTCACCCCTAAATGTTGATCAGTACCGAGCATGCTAACTTTCTTTTTATTATATACTTAAACTTACTCATTATTACTATCGATTGAATACCAATTACTTCCCATTTTTCTACTATGTAGACGGTAAAATGTTCGAGCCGAACCTTAATGCCGTAAACATGAGAGACCTCAACTTCGTGCTAAGGTCGGAGATTTTTGTCCATTTTGATGGATAGTTAAGGGCCTCCTAACTTATCCTCAGTGTCACCCCGGTCTACACCGGCTACCAACCTTCCGGGCAGGCCTTGACAATGGGTAGCCCATTGTTGTCATACATAGATGTGTGGCACTGAGGATTTTTCCCACCTAGGCTTACTGTTAAGGAAGCTCAAGATCTTGGTCCCTGTTTGATAAAAGTTTGCTCGTTGGTACCTGTAAGGGACAGGTTAGCTGATACATTTTTCCAAGGCTGGGCTTTGCAAACATCGGTTGAGGAGCAACGAATCGAAGTACTGGCAGTCAAGTAAGTAGAGGTTGAATCAATCGATTCATTACGTGTCGAACCCAAGGAAGCTGAAGAAGAGATGATTGTCAGCAAGAACATGACTGCTGACCGATTTCTACTCTGTGGCTACTCTGCCGTGCAGGAACAACAACCCTAAAACAGGGAACAACCTCCTCTACCTCCTCGCAACCACAAAAAGCCTTGCCATACTAAGTAGACTTAAAGAAGGCTTGAAGAGACTCCTTCGAGGACCCCTTCAGCTCCCACCACAGTTGCCGTGGTGATTAGGGAGCCCACTGGTGGCGCTCGCCTAATCGTGCAGGTTGGGTCCAATATGGCTTTTTCCTCATCTCCTCTTGCTGTTAGGTGGCATACTACCTTCATGCTCGGTAACGAGCCCCTGCCTGTGGCCTCTACCATAAGGAACTAGGCCCAAGGTGAAAAGGGGCAGAATGCTTGGAGCCTTGGGCAAGCTCTTCAACTGCCTAATGATGTGAAGTACTTTGCTGGTGGAAGCAATGAGGCCCTTGCTATTTAGTTGTAGTAGCACACCATTGCGGTATGTTATTCTCTTTCATTTTTACTTTCTGTCATGTTATATTAACATTCTTTAGGCAAGTACTAACATTTCCCGGGCGGCTGCACAACTGGCCTACATGATGGAGGACAGATTAAAGGATGCTGCAGAAGAGGCAGACAAGGAGAGGGCCTTGAAAGACGTCGTTGAGGCTACCACTAAAGAAAAAGTCAGCCGCAGAGAATGCTAAGGCACGAGCACAAGGAGTTGAGAGAGACCAAGCACAGGCCGAGCAGCAAAGGGCAGATGCAAAAGTTAAGCTGGGGGAGGCTGAGAGCATCGTTATTGCCCTGGATAAGGAAATAGTAGAACTCAAGGTAGCCCTGGAGGAAAGAGAAAACAAATATTACAATATGGGCTTCAACGATGCGGAGAACTCGATTGAGTCCGTTATGTTCTAAAATAGGAAGTATAGGTTCAGTGAGAGATGGATGGCTGTCGTGGCAGCTATGGGATTACCAAAGGCTTCCTCGTTTAGAAACCCTGACCAGATCCCCTACTTGGAGCCACCTTCACCTACAACTCAAAACCCTACTAAAGCCAAGGACAAAGACACCCCGAGCATGAGGGAATTGGTGGAGGCCATTGACTCTCACGCTAAGATGATTGATCTAGAGATCACCAACAATCCCGACACCATGCCTACCTCAACAAAGCCTCAACCAAAAGATCCAAGTGCTCAACTTCATGTGAACCTCAATCCCGTTCAACCAAAAGATCCAAGTACTCAGACTCCTTCTACTTGAATTATCCCTTGTTGTCATTCCTTTAAGTTTTATCTTCTTTTTCTTCTTTCTTTTAGGTTTTGGTTAAACTGCCTAAGATCACCAAGTTGTGGTCATAAAACAATTTTGGTTTTAAGAGTTTTACATATACAATTTGAGAAAATTGTTAATGCTATTACTTGCATGGTTTGGACTATTTTGGGCGTTAGTATATTTTTTTCCTCTATATTTTTAGACACTTTGAAATCAAGTTATGGTTTCGTTTAGCCGTGAATGGGAGATTAACTTAGGACTTGCATTCTCAAGAAGTATAATGTTTTAACATGGTCGGTACCAATGTCTGGCTGATCGGTTGCTGAGGTAAGTCAAGACTCACACTTCAGCTTGATCCTTAGAAAAATTTTGTGATAAGGTATGCACCTGGTCCGTGACCGGGATGGAACCAACCTAAGTTCTGTCCTTAACAAAAATTAAAGGTAAAATTTTAACCTAGTTTGTGACTAGGATCGAACCGAACACAGGTTTCTGGCCTTAGGTAGAATAGAAATAAGGTTTCCCCTTGATCAGTGACCGGGATCAAACTGAACTTAGGTTTCCGTCCTTATAGAGAATAGAGATAAGGTTTCCACTTGGTCGATGACTAGGATCCACCTAGTCTGTGTCTGGGATCGAACCGAACACAGGCTTTTGTCCTTAGAGAGCTTTAATGATAAGGTTTCCACCTAGCCAATGACCAGGATCAAACCAATCTAGGTTTCCATCGTTAGCAAAAATTAAGGGTAAGGTTTCCACCTAGTAGGTGACCGGGATCAAACCGACCACAACCTTTTGTCCTTAAAGAGCTTTAGTGATAAGGTTTCCACCTAGTTAGTGACTGGGATCGAACCAATCTAGGTTTCTATCCTTAGCAAAAATTAAGAGTAAGGTTTCCACTTGGTCGGTGATTGGGATCAAACTAAACACAGGCTTTCGTCCTTAGAAAAAAATTAGAGATAGTAATGGTATCTAGACTTTTGTATATTACACACATAGATACTATTATTTACATAGTAGTTTGTACATAACTTATACTACTTCCTTATGTTAATGGTAGAATCTTTTCAAATTTTGAACATTTCATGGCCGTGGAAATGGCCTCTCTTCCATATCCTCTAAACAGTATGCTTCAGCTTCGGCAATGGCAATAACCCAATACAGTTCTTCCCAATTCGGAGCCAATTTCCCAACATAGACATCCCGCGTGTTTCCCACAGCTTTCCGTAACACTAAGTCTCCAACACCAAACTCTCTTTTCTTCATATCTTTGTTGTATCGCCGAGCAAGCTTTTGCTGATATTTTGCTAGCCTTATGTTTGCTAATTCCCAACATTCTTCTAGTGAGTCCAATTGCTTCACCATTAACTCTTCGTTCTTAGTTGGGGCAAATCTTGAAATCGGGCACTACATAATCTTATTTCCGCGGGTATGACTACCTCTCCCCCATATGTTAAGGAAAACGGAGTTTCTCTCAAGGATATTCTAGGGGTTGTTAGGTAAGCCCACAAAACGTTTGGTAATTCCTTAACCCATCTACCTTTAGTATCCTTTAACCTTTTTTTTTTTCAATTCGTTCACAATTGCTTTATTAGTGGCCTCGACTTGACGATTTCTCTACGGATACGCCGGGGTTCAATACCTGTTCTTAATGCCGAGATTGCTACAAAACTTGCGGAAGGTTTTACTATCAAACTGCAAGCCATTATCAGATACCAACGATTCTGGTATTCCAAACCTTGTCAATATGCTTCTCCACACAAACTCTTTGACATCTACACCTCGGATATTGGCTAATGCTTCAGCTTCTACCCACTTGGTGAAATAATCCACAGCTACTAAGATGAATCTTCGATTTCTTATAGCCTAAGAAAACGTACCAATGATATCTAGCCCCTATTGTGCAAAGGGTCGTGAATTACTGATAGGATTTAAACTCCTTGCTAGTTGATGTATCAACGGGGCACACGTCTGACATTGCTTACGTTTTCAGATATATTTGACAGCATCCTTTTGCATCTAAGGCCACCAAAACCCCTAGGTCATTGCTCAGTAGGCTAATAAGTGTCCCCTGACATGACTACCACATGTCCCTTCATGGAGCTCAGTTAAGAGCTCATTAACCTTGCTAGGGTGCAAACACAGAAGGTAAGGTCCCCCAAAAGACCTCTGATACAATCTGCAGTTTTCAGACAGCCAATACCGAGTAGCGGTTCTGTGTACTCTTTTTGCCTCTTTCTCATCATTCGGTACACGGTCCTCGGTTAAAAAGTCAACGATCGGGTCCATCTAGCAAGGCTCAGACACCATAACCGTTGAGACATTCACCCTTACATCAATGCTAGGTTCTTTGTCAACCTCCACCTTGATCATTCATGGTACCTCCTTGGTTAATGATGACGCCAAGATGGCCAAAGAATCCGCATGTCAATTCTGCCCCTGAGTAATTTGAATCAACCTTACCCTCTAAAACTAACTTATGTTGTTTTACTAACCACAAATGATCAATCATTCGGGAATCTTTGGCCTCAAAGCTTCCCTCTACTTGGGTGACGACCAACTGTGAATACGAATAAACTTCTACTTCCTGTGCCTCTAAGTTAAGAACAACTCTCAACCTGGTAAGTAATGCCTCATACTTAGCCTGATTGTTAGAGCCTTTAAAACCCAATCTAAACGAATGTTCCACCCGTATCCCTTCCGGCATGATAATAAAGATCCCATCCCTCGCTCCTATTGCACTAGAAGCACTGTCCACAAATAGTTTCCACAGTCGAACTTCCACATGGCAAATAGTCTCCAGTTCTCTTTTTGGGGAAAATTCTACAACAAAATTAGCAAGAACTTGGCTTTTCACCAAACTTCTTGGTCTATACCATATGTCAAAAGAACCCAACCTGGTCTCCTACTTGGCTATTCTGCCTGTGAAGTCAAATCTTTTCAACAAAGATTGCAATGGATACTTGGTCAGCACATAAACAGTGTGGGCTTGTAAGTAGTGAAGCAACTTCCTAGTGGCATGCACCAGTGCTTATACTAACCTTGTCTCTGCATCAACCAAGGTTTTGCTAATGTAGCAGATCGGCTGTTGTATGCCTCAATCTTTCATCAACACGACACTCACAGCATGCTCGAATACAGAGAGATACATAAACAGATCCTCACCGAGCTCCAAAGCTGACAATATCAGTGCCCATACCAAATACTTCTTCAAATCCTAGAAGGCTTTCTCACACTCCTCAGTCCATTGGAAACCTTTCCATTTTTTCAAAAGTTGATGGACTGGACGGCACCAGTCTGCAAATTTAGACACAAATCGGATCAATGCGGCTAACTTGCTAGTCAATAATTGTACTGCCTTTCGATTGCTTGGAGACTTGAGGCGTACTATAGAACTAATTTGATCAGGATTCACTTCTCTTCCTCTGTGAGTAATTATGTATCCGAGGAACTTGCTAGCCCCATTCCAAAGGCACACTTGTCAACATTGAGACGTAACTTGTGCCGTCTAAGTACTTCAAATACATCCATGAGGTCACCTATATGTCGTTGCTCCTCTTTGCTTTTCACTACCATATCATCAATGTATACCTTCACTGTACACCTGATCTTCTCCCTAAACATTCTTGTCATCATCCTTTGATAAGTGGCCCCTGCATTCTTCAGGCCAAACAGCATCATGATGTAGTGATAATTAGCTTTGAGAGAGATAAGTCTCTTCCTATTCCTTGGCAGCCAAGGCAATCTGATGGTAACCCTGAAAAGCATCTAGGAAACTCATCCTCAAGTGTCCATATGTTGCATCTACTAGTTGATTAATCTTTGGCACAAGGAAGGGTTCTTTTGGGCATGCTCGGTTTAGGTCGGTAAAATCCACACACACCCTCTAATTACCGTTTTCTTTTTTATAACCACAGTATTTGCCAACCATTCATCGCCCTCGCATCTTTCAACCTTTTCACCTCCTGTTTAACAGCTTCTACATGTTCTTTAGCTGACCTCCTTGGCTTTTGTTTCTTGGGGGGAAATGATAGGTTTACATTAAATCGGTGAACTATAAACTCCGGATCTACCCCTGGGCACCTCATACGAACTCCAAGCAAATGCATCCACATTTTGCACAAACAACAATAACATTTCTACTTCATTGTTGTTAGCCATACCTGATCCTATTTGGAAACTCCTATTTCCATCCAGTAATATACTCACCTTGATCAACTCCTCGGCACAACTAGCCCCCTTTTCCCCTAGGGGTTCTTGTAATTGCTATAAAGGAACCTCATCGGCAAGCTCTTTCTGCTTTATCTCTTGATTGACAGCGGCTACCAGGCATTATCTTGCCACTTGCTGATTTCCCTTTACCGTCGCAATACCATGTTCGATGTGAAATTTGACTTTGACATGCAACATGGATGAGACTGCTCCTATTGCATGAATCCATGGCCTACTGAGAATGGCTATATACATGGAAAATGAATTAACCACTATAAAAGTCACCATCACCTCTTTCCCTTCCATATTCAAAAGGAGTGAAATTTGCCCTTCTAGGACCAGCATCTGACCATCAAATCCAACTAAGGGTGTACCATACTTAGATAAATCTTAGTTCTTCAAACCAAGCCCCTTAAATAAGTCAGGATACATCACTTCAGCTCCACTTCCTTAGTCAACCAATACTCTCTTTACTATGAAACTGTTTATCTGGGCTATAACCACCAACGCATCATTATGAGGTTGGGTCGTTCCCTCCAAATCATTATCATTAAAGGCAATGGGTTCCTGAGTATACTTCATCCTTTTCTCAAATGGTTGCTTGTTCCGACAACTCTCCACCAGCACCACGGTCTACACCCCTTTTCTTCGGGTTACTAAGGTACCCTTTAAAGCAACATGTATGACTTCTATCACACCCAACGGGGGTGGGAGAAGGTTCCCCCAAGGTCTGGCACCTTGTCTAGTCTCTTAACTCTTGTGCTCTAAAACAAACTCCTTTAGATGCCCTGACCTCACCAGTTGTTCCAGGTGGTCCTTTAGAACCATACATTGCTCGGTGGCATGTCCTTTTTCCTAGTGAAAAGTGTTGTACAAATTCTAATTTCTTCTTGATGGTTCACCCTCATCTTGCTCGGCCACCGAAAGTATGGCTCATTCTCAATTCAATCTAGAATTTTTTGCACAAGCTTCTTGAATGTCACGTGTCTTCTCTTGCTCGAGTGTCAGGTTCTTGGATCCTTAGTTCCCTTCTGGGTCTTGATTGAAAACCCCCTTATAGGGACTGATTCATGATCAACGCCTCCCCTTTATTCTGCTGTTGATCATCCTCTAGCCTCTTATACTCCTCAATACGCTTCATGAGCTGTCTCATATCTTCAAGAGGCCTCATCATCAACAACTCCCTTAATTCAAAGTCCTCGGGTAACCCTAATTGAAATGTGCTTGCTGCCACCTTTTCGTTGCCCCCACCAATCTCATTGTACAACTCCCAATACCTATTGGCATAACTCGGAAGGGTTTCCCTAGCTCCCATCTTCATAGATAACAATGCATCCACGGATTGTGGTATATAGTTACATGTCATAAACCGGACCCTGAACTCTTGAATTAATTCTCCAAAGCTGTGAATCAAGCCTTTCCTCAACTCGTTGAGCCATCTCAGAGCAGTGGGCCCAAGACTAGAGGGAAACACCTTACAAATCAGTGCATCATTATGATTATGTAATGACATCATCTGGATGTAGTGACTTACATGTTCTACCAGACTTCCCTTCATAAGAGGTAAAAGGGGGTCTAGTAAACTTGCTTGGCATCGGTGCCCGTTCAATCTCCTCTGAGAAAGGTGACCAAGTAGCTCTGCATAATACTTGGCTCATAGCATCCATTGTAGCATTCCTGGGTCATCGTTACTCTAGGGAAACTGAGTCTCTATCTGCATATTCCCGAGATCAATCCCTGTATCAATGAGAGCCAGATTGACGAGATGCCTCTCCATGACTACTCCTTACACTTGCTGACCCCTCTGCATGCTCTTTGTGGTTTCTTCTTCGATGCCTACTGTGTGCTTCTAACTCCAAATCCCTTACCAACCCACGCAAACATTCGAGTTCTTCATCCTTCCTATCAAAACGCCCGTGTCTGGAAGCACTCGACACTGATCTAAACATCTAAGATGATGCCTCCCCTGGACCAGAATGCTCTTCTTCTTGCTCATACCTCCGATAATAATTTCTCTTGTGCCTCCTTTCTCACTAACTTGAGCCCCAAGAAGATTTTCCAGAGTCACTTGTGGCGTGACTTTCTAAATGCCTCCCAGACATCTTCCCCGTTTGAACCTCAGCAGAACTATAGCTATGTATGAAATTCCCACAGACAGGGCCAATTGTACGTGCCCAAATTCCCTTAATGGACTGGACTTGGAGTTGGGCTTACAATTAATTTGTATGGTGGGTAATGAGTTTCCTACTGTGGGTAGCTTCCAGCCGAGCTTTAATGAGGAACTGCCTCCCTTCTATAGAACTTCCCTCCTTCTCTCCTAAAGTTATTCTAGTTATTGTTGTATTACCTCTCTTTATCTCTCTTTTCTGCTAAATATGACCAACCATTTTCCTCTGTTCTCTTCTATTATTTATAGCTTGAGGTAAATGGGGTGCTTATGATTGACCTCTGGTTTCACTCGTGTGGGTGGGGCCCTAATTAATTATTCTTGACAAGGATTATGCTTCATTAAAAATGGTGTTAATGGCATTGGAACTGGTTCCAGCCTCCAAAAGGTTGCTCAGCAGCGATATTTCCCAAGGCATTATTGAGCTGCCGAAGTCATGGGCTGTCCACCATTGGTATATCTTTCAACCATTCCATATATGATGGGCATTAGCATGCCGAGCTTGTGACTAGTGAGCCGGGTATGGTATTGGGCCTAGGCTTAAGAATATTTATGGGTCTGTCTGGGTCGAGGCCCAAGACCAAATGGGCCTGTGGCCGTATGCCGTTCAACAGTCATAAATAAGAATAAAATGAATTTAAATACCGTGCTAAACAAATGCATTTACTTCATTAAAATTTTTTAATTATATGCCACATGTCTAGCATTATGGCGAACATATTGACATGTACAAATAATTTTTTAACATGTGGTGTTGTTTGTTCATATAATACAAACAAAATGTAGGAAGTTGTCATGTGTCATTGTAGTATGTCGTTATAAGGAACACATGTCATTGTAGTGTGCATCCACCAGTTTTGGGATCAAATGTTAATTATATATATATATATATATATATATATATATGCATATATTATAGATTTTCTCTAAAAGAATTCATTCTTGCACCATTAAATTTGTCCAAAGGGAGAAATCTGTTATTAGTTCACTGTATTCAATAGATTCACCTAACATAATGCATTAGATCAATTTTAAAATAAGGCAAATTGTGCGCCTTTATAAACTTTTTCAAATTCCTGTTACAATTTATCAATCCTCATATCAAAACTTGTAATTCTTTGTTCAAACTCTGTTAAAAATTTCAGATTACAAGCATAAAATCTTGATTGTTATGGATGTACCGTGTTAAAGAAACATATGTAGCTACTCCTCCCAACTAATCTATTCACATCAAATTCTCTTGTAATGTCTAATTTTTCTTTATATGTAAAAGCAAAATGAGTAACAATTACCAATTTTGTTTTTAATGGAATAAGGAGAAAAAAATCTCTACAATATCTCATAACTACAATCATACAATTTATAATGATCCAATTTCATTCTTGATGCATTTCATTGGATATGTTTATGTCACATTAAATCTTCATTATTCATTATTATTTGAAAATATCATTTTGATGGAGACTTGTGGGTATTGCTTAAAAACACAACTACAATAACAAAGCATCATTCTCATCATTAGTTTTAATTCAAAGATATCTTAACCAACAATTGGAAGTTTAGGGTGATCTTTAGTGTTAAACTTATTTTGATTTGTATTGTTATTTTATTTACGTTTATGTGTATTGTTATTGGTAGCACTTTGCCCCCTGAAAAGCACTCATTAGTGATATATATCATTGAAAACAACAAACCTAATCAACCATAATAGAAAAATCTCATCTCATCGAAAAATATTTCATGGTCAGTTAGAGTTTGTCCAAGTGTAACTAGAAGAAAAGAGATTGATTTAATTCCTAGGATTGTAAAATTAAAACATAAAAATTATTAAAAAAATTCAAGGGTAGGAATTTATGAGGGGGCTATTTATGAGATGCATTCGTCATGTTAATATTCCAAATAAGATGGCTTCTCAGAGTCATTACTCTCTTCTTGGCAACTTTCATATCGAAGAAGCCACAAAAGTTGAAGTAGACATATCGACTTTAATGTTAAAAATTACAATAGAAACATTAAACTAAATTGCAATTGTGACCTCAATGATTTGTTTGGGCTCTAACCATATTGACATGAACTTTTTCTGAGTAAAAATAAAGTAATCTATCTACCATGATTAGGGTAACTTCTATTCTTACTGATTGAAGTTCAGCAATTTTTTCTAAATCATCCTAATTCTCCTAGAAGTTTCATATTTACTCCCTTTATAATTATTGGCTTCTGTCATGGAGGCAAATTTCAATTTACCACTATGGTATTAAAAGATATTTTATTGACAAAATTTAATTTTTATTCTCCATTATTAAAATTGGGATTGCAATATTTGCTTTTTTAAAAATTCAAATAATTTTTGCAATTTATAAAAGAGAGTCTCTCAAAAATCATCATGTTCTCCAATAGCCATCAAATTTAGAAAATTCTATATGATATCTTATTTCTCAAATACAAATGTAGCCAAAATTGATATCAACCAGTCCATTCAATTTGCCACTGCTAAGCATAGTGGTTGGGTTTACCATTTCAAGTCCAAATTATTAAAGCCAAAAAATGCATGAAGAAAGAACAATTAATTATCCATACCCCAATCCACCCTTGCTGACCGATAATTAATGGTTAAAAAAAATAATGAGGGCTTTTGGTTAAGGGCATTGCTTGAAAACCGAAATCACAATAAAAAAGTATTATCATCATGATTGCCATTGGTATTAGTGTTAATATTTATGTTCATGTTCATGTTCATGTTTATTATTATTTTGTTTCTATTTATGTGTAATGTTATGAATAGTAATTAGTTGATAACATGAATAATGCAGATGATAGTTTAATTAAAAAAAATATTGTCGTAGTAATATTAAAAAAAAAAACAGTATTCTCAAGAATGCAAAAGGTAAGTTAGGGAAAATATTCATTCCTTAATAACAATCATTTATAACATTTTGTGCATCATTATAAAGCATGATTGGAACTTATTCTTTAAGTTTTAAAGCTGAGTTCTCAAACCCTTTTTCTTCTTCCTACCAAAAATGTATCTCAAAAATAAATAAAACTACAATTGAAAACCAAAGTGCAAAAAGATGTACTTCAATAGCTCTTATGTGAATTATTATTGAAGTGGGAATAAGAGATGGGAAGAAAGAATTGGGGAAAAAAACTTTAGTATATTTTAGGATCCTTCTTCCTCTCCTTATTCTTCTTCTTATTGAGAATATATCATCTATAAATAACAGTTAAAACAAAATTAGAAAATATAAATTATGTTGTGTGCAAAAAATTGCAATAGTGTATAATTAAATTCAAAATTTTTAATAAGACTTTGAGCCATGCAATAGAGATAGATGGATGATCCCAAACAGAATGTTGGTTATAGCCTTATAGATGATAATTGTCACTCTTTTTCCTTAATTTTTTTTTTTCAAAAAAAATCTATACTATAAGTTGAAGGGAAAAAAAGGTAGATGAAATTTTTTGAAAAAAAAAATAGTGTAAATACTGCCATAATCTAATTCAATGTGTGAATAATGAATAGACAAGTAAATAATTTTTAACACAAAAATGAATTTATTTTCTTAAAATATAAGAGAAAACACTAATGAGATGAGGAATACGAAGACCAAAATAAAATATTCTTAAACATTTAAAAAAATCATTCAAATATCTAGGAACATCATATGATAAAGACATAACAATTTTTGTTAATTTGTCAAAAAAATATTGTAAAAAAGTGAAAGGAAAAACACTTGAAATTAATTTGCGTAGACCATATTCTTAACTACTCAAACTATTCCTTATCATCTTGTTGTTTTTCAAATAAACTAAAATCTAACAACAACACAAAATAAGACATATTATAATCTAATTTTTTCCCCTATTTAGGTCAACAATAATCACCATTCATTAAAAACATTCAGCATTGTAAATGAAATAACAAAACAAATACTCACATCAAGGAACATATATTAATTAATTAAAGATATAACAATAAGAGTACAAACTTCTTATAGATCTAAACACGCTTGATTTGGGCTCCTCCTACAGGAACAGTTATTAAACTCTAACCCTGTGAGTTTATGACGACTAGTGCAACTCAGATGAATTTTTAGTTGGCTGAGTTTGTGAAATTTGTAAAATTACATCTATAAGTCTACTTTATTGACTTCTTTTTTGTTTAATGTATGATATTAGTAATTTAAAGAAGAGAAAACCTTAAAAAAAATTGAAATTAAAAAAAAAAAAAAAAACACTGTTCTGACCTTCTTCCTGCCTCTATATCTCTCATTCCTTCAAAATACTACTTTGTTTATTTTTTTTTTTTTTTTTTGAGGGGAAAAATACTACTTTGTTATTATTAGTTTATCACTTTTTAGTTTTTAACCTCGGTCACTGTGCATCATTTTTTTGCTCGTAATTTGATCCCTTTTCACTTTCAGCCATAGTCTGTAGGTACGTTAAACTATATCAATCTATATATTTCACAATTCCTGCCTTTTTAGGCTTATACTAATTATTTATTTTTGAAAATATTTTATAAGAAATTAAAAAATTGTCAAAAATTTTAATAATATTTTAATTTTTTTTTGATAAAAAAATTTCTTAAAATAGCTTACTAATGAATAAAAACCCTAAAGTTTGAGGCTTTAGCTTATTCTTTTGTTTTGTTTAATGTTTTTGTCGTGTAGTGTGAGTGTGTGAGCCTTGTTTCTTGACTTTCTTCTTTCGAATATTTTGTTGTTCTATTTGTTTATTCCTTCAGCTGATCATTTTTATTTTTTTTGAGAAGCATCCTTTTGCTGATCTTGTTTAAGTGTACTGCATTCTATGTATGAAAAAAAGCTATAAGCATTATTGTGTTATTTTATATTTAATAAAGAATTTTCTCAAAAAAAAATTTTAATAAAGAATTAGTTGCAATCTTATGACATCTTTTCATTTTACTTGTGTTGAAATAAAGAAGAGATATTACTTGACTTTTTCTTAAAATTTACACAAAAATAATATTACCAAAAAAGGCAGTAGAGATGAGACGTGGACCAAATTGCTATCTTGAGGCAAATTGTGTCATCTATGGTTTATCCAATGTATTTAAATAAGTAGTTTCTGGACATTGTTCTTAAGATACAATAGCCCAACTACTTTTTTTGTTATCCTTGTGAGTCTCCATTGCTCTTAAGATATAAGCTTTTTATAGTACTTTCATTTTCCAGAAAATAGAGTGAAAAATAAAATCTTTTTGTTAAGGGTAAGATGTAGTAGATGGTGAATGTTTGGAACAATAACAATATTCTTTTTGAAAATCTGTAGGTTTATCCAAATATGGTGATACCGAAACTTTTATATATATATATATATATATATATATATATATATATATATAATAGCTGGACTGGCCCAGACATGTAACGTGTCTCTATCCAAAGAATCAAAACATTTGGTATCAATTATATGGTCATAAAGCTATTGAAATCAATAGCCCATAACGTGACTGACCTTTTCAATTCCATTTAAAAAGTTTCAGAATATATATTTATTGCCAACTGTTTTGACTTTTCATTAAACTAGATAGGAAATACTAGTATATATATGTATATGGTAACTTTATTATAATATATCATGATTAAGAAATAGTTGTATACTTATGTGCTAAAAAACTTTCGATATATAATGTTACCATGTTATATTCAAATAAGAATGCTTGAATGTAAAGCGTTTATAATGACAAATATAGATATTGTAATAAAATTAAATATGTTGACAATGATGGTATTAAACATCATGTTAATGTTCAGAAATTTTTCAAACTAAAAACCACTGACAATAGCTATTCAAATTCTGATATATATTTGAATTTCAAATTTAGCAATCAACGTATTTGTCATTAAAGGTGTATTTGTTTGGAAGTGAAATAGGGCGAATAGAAAATTTTAGAAAGAAAATAAGAAGGAAAACTTTTTTGGAATGTGTTTAGTTGGGTGGGGAGAAAGGAAAATAAATGATGAGGCCTAGGTATATTCTCTCCAGGCCCACCAAAAAATTTTCTCCTCAAAATGGAGAGAAAACTAAGGGAGAAAATAGATTTGCTTAATGGACTAAAATGCTCGTGTGCACTTGCACATAAGCTTCATCTGTACGTTGCTCTTCTTCACTCTTTTTACTAATTTTTTTTCCTTCCTCCTAGACGTTGCCTCCACTCTTTTTTTTTCTTCTCCTTTTCCTTTGATTTATTGGGCAAGCATCCAGTGTACGTTGCTCATATATATTTTTTTTCTTTTGCTTTCTTTTGTGTTTTTTTTTAGATGTGTTTTTTTTTTTTTCCTGAACATGATTTAAAAAAAAAAAATTTAGGTGATTTTTTTTTTTTGTTTGTCACTTTTTTTGTTTTAATTGTACATCATTTTTTAATAAGGGTATATGAGTAAATTTCAAAAAACTCATTTTTTTATCACTCTACTTTTCCATTCCCAACCAAACAAAAAAGAGGGAAATTAACTATTCTCTCACTTTTTCATACTCCCACAATTTTTTATCATCACATTTTTTTACCCCTCCAACAAAACGGATCCTAAGGGATAATTGATTTCCTCACTTCACATAAATGTAAATGTGTATTAAAATAAAATATGATATTTTTATAAAAATATCCAACAACTTGTGAATTTTAAAGAAGTTAGTTTTTTTTTTTTTTTTTTTTTTTTTTTTGGAAAAGAAGAAGTTGATTTTGAATTATAGCAGTTATTTTAATTTAGCCATATGCTTATTTTTTAAAATTTACATATCTATGATTTCTCAAACTTATATATATTTTATTTTATTTTATATTTGACTTTACGATTCAATCCATGACCTAGTGACCTAAATGATAGACCAGGTCTTCGACCCAATGTCCCAGGGTTGAATAACTATGATTAAAAACAAAGTATTAATTAAAAAAATATAGATTTTTTTAAACACGACCAACAATTTGGATTCTAGGCCATATTTACTACCTCTAGGCTTCACCCGGCCCATAAAGTGCTCTGTCAGACTCAGCCTGGCAGACATAAATCTGTTCAAATCCGAGTTGGGCTTTTAGCCCACTGGAGCCAATATCAATCAGGCCCTTCAATAAAATATGATAGGGCGACACGTTTGAGAAAAGTGTCAGGACAGCAATATCAGCGATTTTATCCATTTACATGGTTTTGTCTTTCTTTCTTTTTTTTTAATTTATTTTTGTATTGTTCTGTTTTTTTTTTTTTCTAATTTTAGTGCTTTTGAAAAAATAAATTATAAAATAGTTATTCTTAAATATTTTTTTTGGGGTAAAATACTATTTTTGATTCTTAAAATTTATAAAAAATGTTTTTTTTTATCTTAGATTTTAAAAAAGTTTTCTTTTGTCCTAAACAAGTGAAAATAATATTTTTCTTAATAGGGATCGAAATAGTATTTTACCTAATATTTTTTAATTAACTAAATATATTCTTAAAGCAATCTTATTTTTGTGTGTGCTCTTTTTTATTGGAACCTTTTTTTTTTTTTTTTTTTTTTTTAAGGATGAGGTACTATCCTTTGGATAAGCAGTGTGGGGTGCATAACACCTTCTTCACATGTAATCGAACTTCCAAGTTCAAGATCTTTGATTTGAGACTTTTAGTTTACCTTAATTAATAAATCTTTAAAATTGGTTTAGTTAATTAGGTAATTTAAAATGAATTAAATATATAGGTGACCAATCACACACCTAATATAAAACTAATAGTTTGTGGTGGCTCCTAAAATAAGATAAGAATAAAGGACTCACTTATGCACACACCACACCCTAGAAATACATGCACACAAAAAATCACGTCAAAAAACCCAATGTGTGATACCACTAGACATGGCAAAACGGGTCAAAATTTTCTAACCCGAGTTGACCCGACCTGAACTCGATTTTTTTGACCTGAAACAAAAACGGGTTGACCTGTGACCCAACCCAACCCGCGACCTGACCCGAACCCGAATCACTTTTTTAAAACATTTTTTTTTTTGTTAAAAAAAAAATTAAGACAATAGTAGTTTAATTGTTTATTGTGAGCTTTAAGAAAACAATTGATACATTTACATATGCAAATTAATTGAAAGATAAAAGGTAGAGCATTCTGTAATGAGTAAAGATTTTTAGATATCAAATAACAAAGTACATGCCAAAATAATATAATTATAGTAGAGTTAAAAATATAGATTTAAAATTGTAGACGTGTGAGACATATTTACAAGTGTAAAAATAGTGAAGCCAACGTATCAAATTAGCATAAATTATGAATGCTTAGACTTATTTTTTAACAATTTATGTCTAAAATAAACGGTTTTTCAAAATAAATTATAATATTTCCTAGAGCGTGTGTTGTTTAATAATGATATGATATTCATAAAAGAGACCATGTATAAATAAATAAGCAATCAAATTTTAATGTATATCTCAAATTGAAATAGAGTACCAATCACAATTGATAATAGATTATAAATTAATTTTCAAGATTGTAAATTTTTTATATGTTTTTATTCTTTATCAAATGAGTTATCCAATAAGTCATTTGTAATTTCATTTTATATTTTGGAATGTTGATATTGTGTAGAAATAAAACATATGTATTTGTTTTACTTATGTTTGTGTTATTTTGTTTTAGATAGCAATGTTAAGATTTGTATAATTTTAAAATTATTGAATAAGTATTAATAAGTTTAACTGAATTCATTGTGATATAAGTGGTGAAATCAAAATAATGCATTTTATATCAAATAATTTGTTGCATAACTTTCCAAATGACAAATACATGTTATTTTATTTATATAAAAAAAATCATGTGAAAAATACAGGTCAACCAGACCCGACCCAACCAGATCTGCAATCCGATTAACCCGAACCCGTTTTAACCCGCTTAAAATAACCCGTTTTGACCCGTTTGATCCGCAACCCGTTTGACCCCGACCCGACTCGACCTGCCCCGCCCGTTTTGCCACATCTAGATACCAGTAAGAGAAAAAATATTTTTAAAGGATCACTTTTGGGGCGTCCACAGAACCAATCAATTGTCCTTCGCAATTGGTTAACCTGTCAAATTGTTAGAAAGCAAGAATACCTTGAAGGAAAATTTTGAGGTACCAAATTTGACGTAGCGGATTAACTAAGGAGATCTACATTGGCACTAAAAACTTTATCTAAATAAGACCATATTAACTTATATGTGACCAAAAATTTAGGGTGAGGTATATATGTCTTGAACTACACTAAAGATAAATTTAATGAAGATGAGGCAAAATCTATAAAAGCTATAATGTTGACTCCTCAATACCATTCCACTTATTGTTACAATCCCAGCTTGATTCATGAATCCATCACTTTGTGATAAAAATAAAGAAAATATCAATAGGGACTTCTTATAATCATCGTGGTTTATGGTAATCACTTAGTGAATATTGGCTTATACAAAAATAAATAAATAAAAATTGAGAACCAAAATCAGACTTCTTGTAAGATAGCACCTAACATGAATGAGGTCCCCTATTGCAAGAAGAGCGAGAAAGAGGGGAGGCTATCTAGACCTTTTTGAGGAAAAACATATTTTTATGATAAAAAGATAATACATGAAAAAATAAACATTTTATTGAAACATTTTGAGTGAGCTCGCCCTATATTTTTATGATAGGATTTTCTACACATCTATATATATATATATATATATATATATATAGAGGCAAAGCTCAGAGAAAGTTTAATTAAAATTTGAAATTAGAATTCAATTTTGCGATATGTATCTAAATTTGTGTGGAGATATCACACCATAATTATCCAATTAAGTTTGTGTCATGTATTCACTAAAGTTTTTTAAAACTATAATTAAAAAAAAAAAACCAATCACATATACTCAATAAAAATCACCACACAACAAAGATCACCACACGTTCAATCTTATTAAAAACTAGAAAAAAAAATAATATAAGTAGTATTAAATTTAGGTAAGAATTTTAATATATGACTAATCATGCTTACTTTTTTGTAAAAATAATTTGACTAATTATTTATATTTTTATGATAAAAATTGTGTTTAATTTTAAATGTATCCATACATATGCGGATGTTACATGCTATTTTTTTTTTCCAAATAATTTAACTGATTATTTATATTTTTATAATCAAACTTGTGGTTAATTTTAAATGCATCTATACATTTGCATGAATTACATGCTAGTAAGATATAAAAAAGAGGTATGA
Organism: Castanopsis chinensis; assembly: GCA_032878915.1. Lineage (NCBI taxonomy): Eukaryota > Viridiplantae > Streptophyta > Magnoliopsida > Fagales > Fagaceae > Castanopsis > Castanopsis chinensis. The sequence goes on from JAVQMG010000131.1 coordinate 25,205,176, forward strand.
AAACTTTACTTATAAAAAAATCACCACACAACAAAGATCACCACACATTTAATCTTATTAAAAACTAGAAAAAAATAATCATAAATAGTATTAAATTTAGGTAAGAATTTTAATATGTAACTAATTACGCTTACTTTTTTGTAAAAATAATTTGACTATTTATTTATATTTTTATGATAAAAATTGTGTTTAATTTTAAATGTATCCATACATATGCGGATGTTACATGCTATTTTTTTTCAAATAATTTAACTAATTATTTATATTTTTATAATCAAAATTGTGGTTAATTTTAAATGGATCCATACGTTTGCATAAATTACATGCTAGTAAGATATAAAAAAGAGGCAAGAAAACTTTACTTAAAAAAAAATATTTTTAAAAAAATGAAGAAGAAAAGAGGTATTGAATCCTTCATTACATGTTGAGAAATTCAATAGTGGTATCCAGTTCGGCATATTGCATTTTTCACCATTTAGTGTTCACTAATAGATCACAACTGTGCTGAATAGAAAAGTAGCATTTCCTATTCAAGATTTTAAAAATCTCCCAAGAGCAAGGAGTTCAATGGTACATCAAATTATTGGGAAACATATTAATAATTCATAACAGAAAAAAAATTACCCTTATCTTGCATCTGGTATTCTCAGAAGAAAATCAACAATCTTACAAAAAGGGATTCTTGATGCATTTTTCTGATATGTTTATGTTACATTGATTCGTCATCATTCATTTTTATTCGAAATACTATTTCAATGGAGGCTTATGGGTATTGTTTAAAAACGCAATTACAATAACGAAGTATTACTCTCATCATTAACTCAAAATAAGATTTCCATTCAACAATCAAAGATATATTAGACAACAATTGGAAGTTTGGGGTGATCTTTAGTTTTTAACTTATGTTGATTTGTATTGTTATTTTTGTTTTTATGTTTATGTATATTATTATTGGAGATACTTTGCCCCCCTAAAAATCACTCTTTAGATATATCATTGTAAACAACAGACCTAACCATAAGATTAAATTCTCATCTTAACGATAAATATTTTTATGGTCGACTAAAGTTCGTCCAAGTGTAAGTAGAAGAAAATAGTTCAATTTAATTCCTAAAATAGTAGAATGGTAAAAAAAAAAAAAAAAAAAAAAAAAAAAATCAAGGGTGGGGGTTTTTGAGGGGGCCATCTATGGAGTGCATTAATTTTGTTAATATTCCAAATAGGATGGCTCATCGGATTCATTACCCTATTCTTGGCAACTTTCATATTGAAGAAGTCACAAAAGGTGAAGGAGACATATGCAAGGTGTTTCATCATTTCCTATTCATTTTGGAAATTATTGCTTCAATCTTATCGTTAAAAATTATAACAAAAACATTTAATACAACTGCAATGGTATCCCCCAGGATTTTGAGTGGATGTTCAAAGTATCACAATTATTCGGGTACTTATTGTCGTAGACTGTTTCCCTTGTCATGGAGGCCAACTTCACTCTACTTTCATGATATTAAAAGAAATTTTATTGATAAAAGTTATTTTTTATTATCTATTATAAAAATTGGGGTTGCAATATTTGCTTTATATCTTTTTAAAATTCAAATAATTTATGCAATTTACAAAGGATAGTCCCCTAAAATCATCATATTCTCCAACAACCATCAAATTCAGAAATTGTCTCAAACATCAATGCTTTGAAATCTCCTTTTTAATTGAATATAGTATCTTAAATCACGATAAAAAGTGTATCATCATCATCGTCATCATCATGATTATCATTTTTATTAGTGTTAGTAGCTATGTTCATGTTTATTGTTATTTTGTTATTATTTATGTGTATTGTTATTTATAGTAGTTAGTGGCTAACATGTGCAATATGCATGAAAGTTTTATTAGAAAATGATGCATGTGGATTTGTCTTTGGAATAGTTGTTTATTGTGTGATTTATACATGTGGGTTTGTCTTTGGCATAGTTCGCTCTGTTAGAAATACTGAATGACTGTATTGTATTTCTCACTGAAAGAATATACATGAATGCCTTTATATAAGAGGCATATGAGTGCCTTTATATAGGAGGCATAGAGTGTAGTGCAAGAATGTGTGCTATACAAGTAAACTAGTTTGGGCCTAAAGCTCACAATACTATATACATTAACAGCCCCCCTCAAACTCAAGGTGGACGTGAGACCAACTTGAGGTTGTCAACCAAAGTACGAAGGCGTCCCTTAGAATGTGACTTGGTAAAGATATCTACAAGTTGATCTGTAGAGGAGACTGAGATTAGCTTGAGAGCACCATGGATAAGATGGTAACGGATAAAATGACAATCGATCTCGATGTGTTTAGTCCGTTCATGGAAGACATTATTGTGAGCAATATGAATGGCACTTTTGTTGTCACAATAAAGAGGAGTAGCAGAAGATTTAGACACACCTAAGTCTTTGAGAAGCCATCGTAGCCAAAGAAGCTCAGATGTGGTATCAGCAAGGGCACGATATTCTGCTTCAGTACTGGAACGGGCCACATGAGTTTGTTTCTTGTTTCGCCAAGAAATCAAAGAAGAACCAAGAAGAAAGCAATAACCAGTGGTGGACCTACGATCAGTGGGATCTCCTGCCCAATCAGCATCAGAAAATGCACGGAGAACAAGAGGAGACTGAGCAGAGTAGAAAAGACCATGGAAGAGATTTCCCTTTAGGTACCGAAGAATGCGCAAAACAACAGCATAGTGAGTCGATCGTGGAGCAGACAGATACTGGCTTACCTGGTGAACAGCATAGGAAATTTCTAGACGAGTAACAGTGAGATAAACTAGGTTGCCAACTAAGCGTCTATAAAGAGAGGGATTAGACAATGGTTTCCCTCCTGAGGGAGTTAGATGCGTATTAAACTCAACTGGAGTGTTAACAGTCTTGCTATCAGTGAATCCAGCTCTAGACAAGAGTTCAGAGGCATACTTGGCTTGAGTAATGTAAAGTCCATCTATAGAATGAGTGATTTCAAGACCCAAGAAGTAGCTGAGATGTCCAAGATCTTTCATCTCAAACTGCTGACTAAGAAAATCCTTGAGTTCTTGAATGCCACTGAGGTCATCACCAGTTATGATCATATCATCCACATACAGCAGAAGTAAAATGGTGCCTTTGTTAGTGCGACGAAGAAATAAGGCGAAATCATAGTGACTGGCCATGTAACCCAAGCGAGAAATGGTAGAGCTGAATTTGGCAAACTAAGCTCGTGGAGCTTGTTTAAGGCCATAAAGTGCACGTCGAAGGTAAAAAACCTTGTTTGATTCAACAGAGAGACTAGGAGGAGGTTGCATATAAATTTCTTCACTTAAATCCCCATTAAGGAATGCATTTTTGACATCCATCTGGAAAAGGTCCTATTTACTAGTAGCAGCAACAACTAATAGGGCACGAACAAATGAGATACGAGCAACCGGAGCGAAGGTCTCTTCATAATCAATCCCATACTCTTGTGTAAAACCTTTTGCAACAAGACGAGCTTTGTAGCGCTCAATGGACCCATCAGAGCGAGTCTTAATCTTATAGATCCACTTACAACCAACCACAGATTTCCTAGGGAGGAGAGTGACTAAGTCCCAAGTATGGTTTTTAGATAATGCATCAAGTTTCTCTTTCATTGCAATCTGCCATAAAGGGTCAGTGGAAGCCTTACGATAGGTGTAAGGCTCGTGCAGTGTAGCAAGGGTAGTGTAACAATGATAGTCAAGCAAATGTGCAGGAATGGACCTTACCCGAGTTGAGTGACGAGGTGGAATGTCTTGTGCAAGATCTTCAGGCGGAGCAGGAGCAGGGGACCCAGGATCAGGGTTGGGTAGCTCATCTTCCACCTGTTCATTAAAAGGGGAACTAGGAAAGGGATCAAGGATATCTGGTGGTTGGACAGAGAAGTCTATAGTAGAATCAGGAGCAGCTACAGGAGGATCAGGAGCAGTTACAAGAGGGTCAGGAGCAGCTACAGAAGGAGTATGTGCCTCATTTAGAAATAGATCTAAGACAGAAGAGGAAGATAGAGAAGCACTGAAGTGAGAAAGCTCGACAAAGAGGCGATGTTCCCAAAAGACAACATTGCAGGAGATACGAAGACGATGAGAAACAAGATCATAACACCGATACCCCTTTTGAGTTTCGCCATAGCCAAGGAAACAACAAAGCTTTGATCTAGGCTCAAGTTTATTATGCTCATGTGGCTGAAAAAGAACGAAACAAGTAGAATCGAAGGAGCGAAGGTGATGATAGTTTAGAGGTGACCCAAAAAGGCGCTCATATGGAGTTTGATTTTGGATGACAGGACTGGGAATGCGATTAATAGTATGAACAGCATGAAGAGCGGCTTTACCCCAAAAAGGAGCAAGAACTTTGGCAGAGAGAAGGAGAGCACGAACAGTGTTAAGAATATGACGAAGTTTTCGTTCGGCTCTACCATTTTGTTGAGAGGTACCTGGACAAGTTAGTTGATGAATAGTGCCATAGGAATGTAAAACAGCTTGGAAAGCATATTGAGTGTACTCAAGAGCATTATCAGATCGAAAAATTTTGATACGTTTGGAAATTGAGTTTCAACCATTTTTCCAAAATTAGAATATACTTGCAATAATTCAGAACGATATTTCATATTAAAAATCTAGCTATAGCGAGAGTAATCATCAATAAAGACAACAAAATATCGAAAGCCACCAATACTAGAGACAGAAGAAGGTCCCTAAACATCAGAATGAATAAGATCAAAGATATCAGTGGATATTGATTCACTAGTATTGAAAGGCAAAGCTGGTTGTTTTCCTAACTGACATGAGACACAATCAAAATTTTCTGTAGACACTGACCCTAACAAACCTCTAGAAGCCAACTGTTGTACCCGAGAAGAAGATGCATGACCAAGTCGAGCATGCCAAAGTGCAAGGGAAGGAATAGAAGATACTGCAGCAGTTGCGGCAATAGAAACAGGGGCAACAAGTGGAAGACGAAGGTTGTCTATTGGAAACATACGCCCAACTCTGGGACCGATCCCAAGCTCTTATCCCGTCCTTGGATCCTGCACAATACACCCAGAATAATCAAATATAATGCGATAACCTAACTCAGCTAATTGTCCCACAGAAAACAAATTTTAAGAAAGGTCAGGAACATTAAAGACCCTAGGAACTGAGAGTTTTGAGGTCGAAATGGAACCCATATTATGACCAGACATTGTGGAACCATTTGCTATGTATATATTAAGAGGGTGTGGTGCAGGTTTAAGTTCAGAAAATAAAGACGAGTGAGGTGTCGTATGATTGCAACAAGCAGAATCCATAAGCCAAGAGGAAGGAGACATACCAGATAAAGCTGAGAGAGAAGAGGAATAAGATGCATTACCAACCATTCGAATGACATTGGCGATGATGTTTTTAAGGTCATTTGTGGACATGGTGAAAGTGCGAATTGAAGATATAGACTGTGCAGAGACAGCAGAATTCGAAACAGCTGATTTATTGCGCTAATAGCAAGTCTCAATATTATGGCCAAAACGTTTACAAAAATTGCAAAAACATTTGCTGGATTGTTGGCGACGATTATTGTAAAAGGAAGAAGAAATGTCCTTATTCTTCATTTAGAAGCAAAATATGCAAAATTGGACTGCAAAAATGAAATCTACGCGAAAAACTAAGTAAGGAGCACCTAGACAGCAAAAGTCAACGGTCAACGGTGATGACGTCAGCAAATGACGTTGCAATGACGTCAGCAGAGACTGGATGCTGATGTAAGTTGATCGGAGCAAGATTTGCGGCAGTGCGAAAAAGGCAGTAGTCTATGTGGAACTCCTCAACGGCGGCTGGGACAGGTCCAGAACCCAAGGACAATGTCTGGAAGACGTTGGAGGTTCAACGGCAAAAGGCTGTGGCAGTTGCTGTGACGGCGGAAGCAAGAATGGAGTAACACTAATAGAGACAAGACTGCTAAGAAAAAGGTCAGAGCAGTGGCTCTGATACCATGTTAGAAATACTAAATGACTGTATTGTATTTCTCACTGAAAGAATATACATGAGTGCCTTTATATAGGAGGCATATGAGTGTAGTACAAGTAAATATGAGTGCAGTACAAGTAAGAGTGTAGTGCAAGAATGTGTGCTATACAAATAAACTAGTTTGGGCCTAAAGCCCACAACACTATATACATTAACACGCTCAATAAGATCTTTAGAGATTTTTTTTTTTGAGGTATTTATTTTACTGGGTAAACAATTATGGGAAATAATTTCATATTTCTTTTTGTTATAATTTTTTTGACCAAGTTAGTAAGTTGGATCACTTAGAAATGCCTTTTAAACAGGGAGTAACCTCTTTTGGTCGTGGTATTTAGTTTATTGTATTAACAATTGTGGGATTTTTCCTCTATTTATTGAATCAGCACATCCACAATCTATCAATACAATATTTTTTGTAGAATGCAAAAGTTAAGTTAGGAAAAATATTCATTTCTTAATAACACTTATTTATAACATTTTATGCACCATTAAAAAGTATGTTAGCTACTAGAAATTATTCTTTTAGTTTTAAACTAACTTTCTCAAACCCATTTCCTACATTCTAAGACACCGAAAACATATCTCAAAAATAAAGAAAACTCAACAAAACTACGGGTCAATGACCTAGCTTATAGATCGGACCAACGTTCGGGATTGGATTATTATAATTAAAAGGCAAAGTATTAATTAAAAAATTAGATTTTTTTAATCCTTCAGTCTCCAGGCTACACCGGCCCTAAAACTTGTTCGGCCCATAAAGTGCTCATTCAGACTCAGCAAAGCAGACCTAAAACTGTCCAAATTAGAGTTGGGCTTTTAGCCCACTGGAGCCAATATCAGATCCATCGCAGTAAGTCGGCAATAAAAACCAATCACCAACTTCATAAATATTACACATTTCTAAAATTTCACTCTTCACTGTTTCACAAAACGTTAGATTCAATATTTCTAGGGTTTCTTGTTCTTCGAATCGAAATCCAAAATCCAATTCGAGACTGAGAGAGAATGCCTCAGAGGCACTCGAAGAACAACAACGACCTCGCGTTCTTTACGTACGATGAGAAGCGAAAGCTAGGGTATGGTACGCAGAGCGAGATGCTTGGCAAGGACTCGATCAAGCCATTCGATGCTTGTTCTCTGTGTCTCAAGCCCTTCATCGACCCCTTGTGTTGCCAAAAGGGCCATGTCTTCTGCAAAGAATGCATCCTCGAATGCCTCCTCTCTCAAAAGAAAGACATCCAAAGGTCCCCTCTCTCTCTCTCAATATTCTACTTCAATTTTGGTCCAACATGGAATTTTTTTTTTTTTTTGCTTAATTTTTGTGCAATTCATAGTTTGTATGATTATATTATTGTATTAGTTGAATCAAGCTTGGGTTTTGATTGGTGAACTGCTAAACTTGCTTGCATAAAATGCTAGTTTTCACACTCCTTGATCCACTGGAAACCTTTCCATTTTTTCAAAAGCTGATGGAATGGATGGCACTGGTCTGCAAATTTAGAAACAAATTGGTTCAATACGGCTAACATGCCAGTCAATAGTTGTACTACCTTTCGATTGCTCGAAGACGTGAGGCGTTCTATAGAACTAATTTGATCAGGATTCACTTCTATTCCTCGGTGAGTAATCATGTATCCAAGGAACTTGCCAGCCCTATTCCAAAGGCACACTTGTAAACATTAAGACGTAACTTGTGCCATCTAAGTACTTCAAATACATCCATAAGGTCACCTATATGCCGTTGCTCCTCTTTGCTTTTCACTACCATATTATCGATGTATACCTTCACTGTACACCTGATCTTCTCCCTAAACATTCTTGTCATCGTCCTTTGATAAGTGGCCCTTGCATTCTTCAGGCCGAATGGCATCACGATGTAGTGATAATTAGTTTCGAGAGAGATAAGTTCCTTCCTATTCCTTGGCAGCCAAGGCAATCTGATAGTAACCCTGAAAAACATCTAGGAAACTCATCCTCGAGTGTCCATATGTTACGTCTACCAGTTGATTAATCTTCGGCATAAGGAAGGGTTCTTTTGGGCATGCGCGATTTAGGTCGGTAAAATCCACACACACCTTCCAATTACCGTTTTCTTTTTCATAACCACGGTATTTGCCTACCATTTTAGGAAGAAAACCTCCTTTATCGCCCCCGCATCTTTCAACCTTTTCACCTCCTCGGCTTTTGTTTCTTGGGGGGAAATGACGAGTTTACATTAAATCGGTGAACTATAAACTTCGGATCTACCCCCGGGCACCTCATACGGATTCCAAGCGAATACATCTACATTTTGCACTAACAACAATAACATTTCTACTTTATCCTTGTGAGACATACATGCTCCTATTTGGAAACTCCTATTTTCATCCAGTAATATACCCACCTTGATCAACTCCTCGACATAACTAGCCCCCTTTTCCCCTAGGGGTTCCTATAATTACTATAAAAGAACCTCATCGGCAGGCTCTTTTTGCTTTATCTCTCGATTGACAGTGGCTACCAGGCACTATCTTGCCACTTGCTGATTTCCCCTTACTGTCGCAATACCATGTTCGGTGTGAAATTTGACTTTTACATGCAACGTGGATGAGACTGCTCTCATTGCATGAATCCATGGCCTATCGAGAATGGCTGTATATAGGGAAAACGAATTAACCACTATAAAAGTCACCATCACCTCTTTCCCTTCCATATTCACAAGGAGTGAAATCTGCCTTTCTAAGACCATCATCTGACCATCAAATCCAACTAAGGGTGTATCATACTTAGATAAATCTTCGTTCTTTAAACCAAGCCCCTTAAATAAGTTGGGATACATCACTTCGGCTCCACTTCCTTAATCCACCAATACTCTCTTTACTATGAAACTGTTTATTTGGGCTATAACCACCAACGCATCATTATGAGGTTGGGTCGTTCCCTCCAAATCATTATCATTAAAGGCAATGGGTTCCCGAGTATACTTCATCCTCTTCTCAAATGGTTGCTCATCCTGATAACTCTCCACTAGCACCACGGTCAGCACCCCATTTCTTCGGGTCATTAAGGTACCCCTTGAAGCAGCATGTATGACTTCTATCACACCTAACAGGGGTGGGAGAAGGTTCCCCCAATGTCTGGCACCTTGTCCAGTCTCTTGACTCCTGTGCTCTAAAACAAACTCCTTTAAATGCCTCGACCTCACCAGTTGTTCCAGGTGATCCTTTAAAACCATACATTGCTCGATGGTATGTGCTTTGTCCCAATGATAAGTGCAGTACAAATTCTGATTTCTTCTTGATGGGTCACCCTTATCTTGCTCGGCCACTGAAAGTATTGCTCATTCTTAATTTGATCTAGAATTTTGTGCACAAGCTCCTTGAATGTCACGTTGTCTTCTCCTGCTCGAGTGTCAGGTTCTTGGATCCTTAGATGCCTTCTGGGTCTTGACTGAAAACCCCCTTGTAGGGATTGATTCGTGACCGGCGCCTTCCTTTTGTTCTGCTGTCGATCATCCTTTAGCCTCTTATACTCCTCAATACGCTTCATGAGCCGTCTCATATCTTTGGGAGGCCTCATCGTTAGCAACTCCAGTAATTCAGAGTCCTCAAGTAACCCTAATCGAAATGTGCTTGCTGCCACCTTTTTGTTACCCCTACCGATCTCGTTGTACAACTCCCAATACCTATTGGCATAACTTGGAAGGGTTTCCCTAGCTCCTATCTTCATAGATAACAATGCATCCACGAGCTATAGTACATGGCTACATGTCATAAACAGGACCTTGAACTCTTGAATTAATTCTCTGAACTTGGGAATCTAGCCCTTCCTCAACCCGTTGAGCCATCTCAGAGTAGTGGGCCCAAGATTAGAGGGAAACACCCTACAAATCAGTGCATCATTATGATTATGTAATGACATCATCTGGATGTAATGACTTACATGCTCTATCAGATCTGTCTTCCCTTAATAAGAGATAAAAGGGGGTCTGATAAACTTGCTTGGCATCGGTGCCCGTTCAATCTCCTCCAAGAAAGGTGACCAAGCAGCTCTGCATAATGCTTGGCTCATAGCATCCATTACAGCATTCCTGGGTCATCGTCCCTCTAGGGAAACTGAGTCTCTGTCTGCACATTCTCGAGACCAATCCCTGTATCGATGGGAGCTAGATTGACAGGATGCCTCTCCATGACTACTCCCTATGCTTGCTGACCCCTTTGCTTGCTCTTCGTGGTCTCTTCTTCGATGCCTACCTTGTGCTTCTAACTCCAAATCCCCCAACTTTTGCAAGCATTCAAGTTCGTCATCCTTCCTATCAAAACGCTCGTGTCTGAGAGCACTCGACACGGATCTAAACATCTGAGACGATCCCTCCCCTGGACTAGAATGCTCTTCTTCTTGTTTATACCTCCAATAATCATTTCTCTTGTGCCTCCTTTCTCGCTAACTTGAGCCCCAAGAAGATTCTCCAGAGCCATTTGTGGTGTGACTTTCTAAGTGCCTCCCAGACATCTTCCCCGTGTGAACCTCAGAACTACAACTATGTATGAGATTCCCACAGAAGGGCCAATTGTACGTGCCCAAATTCCCTTGATGGACTGGACTTGGAGTTGGGCTTACAATTAATTTGTATGGTGGGTAATGAGTTTTCTACTGTGGGTAGCTCTCGGCCGAGCTTTAATGAGGAACTGCCTCCCTTCTATAGAACTTCCCTCCTTCTTTCCTAAAGTTATTCTAGTTATTGTTGTACTACCTCTCTTTATCTCTCTTTTCTGCTCAAAATGACCAACCATTTTCCTCTGTTCTCTTCTATTATTTATAGCTTGAGGTAAGTGGGGTGCTTATGATTACCCTCTGGTTTCACTTGTGTGGGTGGGGCCCTAATTGATTATTCCTAACAAGGAATATGCTTCATTGGAAATGGTGTTAATGGTATTGGAACTAGTTCTAGCCTCTAAAAGGTTACTCGGTAGCGATATTTCCCAAGGCATTACTGAGCTGCCAAAGTCACGGGCTGTCCACCATAGGTATATCTTCTGACCATTCCATATATGATTGGCATTAGTATGCCATGCTTGTGACTAGTGAGCCGGGTATGGTATTGGGCCTAAGCTTGAGAACATTTATGGGTCGGTTCGGGCCGAGGCCCAAGACCAAATGGGCTTGTGGCCGTATGCCGTTCAACAGTCATAAATAAGAATAAAATGAACTTAAATACTATGGTAAACAAATGCATTTACTTCATTAAAAACTTTTAATTATATGCCACATGTCTAGCATTATGGCAAACATATTGACACGTACAAATAATTTTTTAACATGTGGTGTTGTTTGTTCATATAATATGAACATAATGTAGGAAGTTGTCACGTGTCATTGTAGTATGTCGTTAAAAGGAACACATGTCATTGTAGTTTGCATCCACCAATTTTGGGATCAAATGTTAATTATATATATATATATATATATATATTTATTTATATATATTATATAGATTTTCTCTAAAAGAATTCATTCTTGCACCATTAAATTTGTCCAAAGGGAGAAATCTGTTATTAGTTCATTGTATTCAATAGATTCACCTAACATAATGCATTAGATCAATTTTAAAATAAGGCAGATTGTGCGCCTTTATAAACTTTTTCAAATTCCTGTTACAATTTATCAATCGTCATATCAAAACTTGTAATTCTTTGTTCAAACTCTGTTAAAAATTTCAGATTACAAGCATAAAATCTTGATTGTTATGGATGTACCATGTGAAAGAAACATATGTAGCTACTCCTCCCAACTAATCTATTCGCATCAAATTCTCTTGTGGTGTCTAATTTTTCTTTATATGTAAAAGCAAAATGAGTAACAATTACCAATTTTGTTTTTAATGGAATTGGGAGAAAAAAATCTCTAAAATATCTCATAACTACAATCATACAATTTATGACCATCCAATTTCATTCTTGATGCATTTCATTGGATATGTTTATGTCACATTGAATCTTCATTATTCATTATTATTTGAAAATATCATTTTGATGGAGACTTGTGGGTATAGCTTAAAAACACAACTACAATAACAAAGCACCATTCTCATCATTAGTTTTAATTCAAAGATATGTTAACCAACAATTGGAAGTTTAGGGTGATCTTTAGTGTTAAACTTATTTTGATTTGTATTGTTATTTTATTTACATTTATGTGTATTGTTATTGGTAGCACTTTGCCCCCCTAAAAAGCACTCATGAGTGATATATATCATTGAAAACAACAAACCTAATCAACCATAATAGAAAATTCTCATCTCATCGAAAAATATTTCATGGTCAGTTAGAGTTTGTCCAAGTGTAACTAGAAGAAAAGAGATTGATTTAATTCCTAGGATTGTAAAATTAAAACATAAAAATTATTAAAAAAAATTCAAGGGCGGGAATTTATGAGGGGGCTATTTATGAGATGCATTCGTCTTGTTAATATTCCAAATAAGATGGCTGCTTGGAGTCATTACTCTTTTCTTGGCAACTTTCATATCGAAGAAGCCACAAAAGTTGAAGTAGACATATGACAAGGTGTTTCATTATTTATTACTCATTTTGGCAATTATTGATTCGACTTTAATGTTAAAAATTACAATAGAAACATTAAACTAAATTGCAATTGCGACCTCAATGATTTGTTTGGGCTCTAAGCATATTGAAGGGGACTTTTTTTGAGTAAAAATAAAGTAATCTATCTACCATGATTAGGGTGAGTTCTACTCTTACTGATTGAAGTTCAGCAATTTTTTCTAAATCATCCTGTTTCTCCTGGAACTTTTATATTTACTCCCTTTATAATTATTGGCTTCTGTCATGGAGGCAAATTTCAATTTACCACTATGATATTAAAAGATATTTTATCGACAAAATTTAATTTTTATTCTCCATTATTGAAATTGGGATTGCAATATTTGCTTTTATAAAAATTCAAATAATTTTTGCAATTTATAAAAGAGAGTCTCTCAAAAATCATCATGTTCTCCAATAGCCATCAAATTTAGAAAATTGTATATGATATCTTATTTCTCAAATACAAATGCAGCCAAAATTGATATCAACTAGTCCATTCAATTTGCCACTGCTAAGCATAGTGGTTGGGTTTACCATTTCAAGTCCAAATTATTAAAGCCAAAAAATGCATGAAGAAAGAACAATTAATTATCCATACCCCGATCCACCCTTGCTGACCAATAATTAATGGTTAAAAAAAAATTATGAAGGCTTTTGGTTAAGGGCATTGCTTGAAAACCGAAATCACAATAAAAAAGTATTATCATCATGATTACCATTGGTATTAGTGTTAATATTTATGTTCATGTTCATGTTCATGTTTATTATTATTTTGTTTCTATTTATGTGTAATGTTATGAATAGTAATTAGTTGATAACATGAATAATGCACATGATAGTTTAATTAAAACAAATCTTGTCGTAGTAATATTTAAAAAAAATAAACAATATTCTCAAGAATGCAAAAGGTAAGTTAGGGAAAATATTCATTCCTTAATAACAATCATTTATAACATTTTGTGCATCATTATAAAGCATGATTGGAACTTATTCTTTTAGTTTTAAAGCTGAGTTCTCGAACCCTTTTTTCTTCTTCCTACCAAAAATGCATCTCAAAAATAAATAAAACTACAATTGAAAACTAAAGTGCAAAAAGATTTACTTCAATAGCTCTTATGTGAATTATGATTGAAGTGGGAATAAGAGATGGGAAGAAAGAATTGGGGAAAAAAACTTTAGTATATTTTAGGATCCTTCTTCCTCTCCTTCTTATTCTTCTTCTTATTGAGAATATATCATCTATAAATAACAGTTAAAACAAAATTAGAAAATATAAATTATGTTGTGTGCAAAAAATTGCAATAGTGTATAATTAAATTCAAAATTTTTAATAAGACTTTGAGCCATGCAATAGAAATAGATGGATGATCCCAAACAGAATGTTGGTTGTAGCCTTATAGATGATAATTGTTGCTCTTTTTCCTTAATTTTTTTTTCAAAAAAAAAAAATCTATACTATAAGTCGAAGGGAAAAAAAAGGTAGATGAAATTTTTTGAAAAAAAAAATAGTGTAAATACTGCCATAATCTAATTCAATGTGTGAATAATGAATAGATAAGTAAATAATTTTTAAATATAACAACAACACAAAATAAGACATATTATAATCTAATTTTTTCCCCAATTCAAGTCAACAATAAACACTATACGTTAAAAACATTCAGCATTGTAATTGAAATAACAAAACAAATACTCACATCACATCAAGGAACATATATGAATTTATTAAAAATACAGCAATAAGAGTACAAACTTCTTATAGATCTAAACACGCTTGATTTGGGCTCCTCTTACAGGAACAGTTATTAAACTCTAACCCGGTGAGTTTATGACGACTAGTGCAACCCAGATGAATTTTAATCAGTTGGCTGAGTTTGTGAAATTTGAAAAATTACATCTATAAGTCTACTTTATTGACTTCTTTTCTGTTTAATGTATGATAATAGTAATTTAAAGAAGAGAAAACCTTAAAAAAATGAAATTAAAAAAAAACAAAACACTGTTCTGTTCTTCTTCCTGCCTCTAAATCTCTCATCCCTTCAAAATACTACTTTTTTTTTTTTTTAAAGGAACAAAATACTACTTTGTTATTATTAGTTTATCACTTTTTAGTTTTTAACCTCGGTCACTGTGCATCATTTTTTTGCTCCTAATTTGATCTCTTTTCACTTTCAACCATAGTCTGTAGGTACGTTAAACTATATCAATCTATATATTTCACAGCTCCTGCCTTTTTAGGCTTATACTAATTATTTATTTTTGAAAATATTTTATGAAAAATTAAAAAAATGGTCAAAAAATTTAATAATTTTTTCATTTTTTTATAAAAAAATTTCCTAAAATAGTTCTCTAATGAATAAAAACCCTAAAGGTTGAGGCTTTAGCTTATTCTTTTGTTTTGTTTAATGTTTTTGTCGTGTAGTGTGAGTGTGTAAGCCTTGTTTCTTCTTTCAAATATTTTGTTGTTCTATTTGTTTATTCCTTCAGCTGATCATTTTTATTTTTTTGAGTGATAGGCCACAAACGCATTAACTTCTTGTGTTAATTAAATTGATTAATTAGCCAAGTTTTTAATTAATCAAGTTAACATGCAAATCGCGTGGCAGCACAAACAAATCACCAACAAACTAAAGGATGCAATGGAAATAAAATTGACACGGTGATTTGTTTACGAATGGGAAAAACCTATACGGCAAATCCCCACCGGGTGATTTAAGATCACCACTTCCGAAATTCCACTATTATCACAACAAGCGGTTACAAGTAAAGAAATCCCAGTACCTTACCAACCTACAGTTGAACCCTTACCCCAATACCCAATTGGACTTGTTTTGTAGTGACAGTTTCTCCTTTTGATGCACAACTCCCAGTACGTGACTAACCAATTGCGCGAATCCCAATACGCGACTTCAATCACCAACTTAGAGAGAGTTGTTGGCTGCAAAGTTCTTCAATTCATCCACACGATGAAAATCAAGAAGATACTTTGTTACAAAATCCTACGGTGCACATACACAGCAACTTCTTCACAAGAGAGATGAACTAGGGCATGAACTTTGTCTCGGATCACAAATTGCTTGAATAAGGATTTCTCAATACTTGTGCAACTTGTGTTCACAATGACGGCTCTAAAAATAATCATTTTATATGTCTAAGGTTAGAAGAAAATAAGTCTCAAAGACATATTCATGGATTGTAATCAAAACAGAGCTTAGAATCTGTTTTTCTTAAATCTCGACAACTAGAGGTGTCAAGGAGCTGTCGAGTAGCTGTCGAGCCTCGGGGCTAAAATAGCTTATAAAGTTCGATAGATGCATGTGTCAAAATTAAGTGTCGAGTTTTAATAACTTGCACTTTCTAGCTTATTTCTTGGACAGACTTGATGCTTTCAAGACTTGATCTTGAAACATAGTTTTTTGAAGCATTAAACACATCCTAAATCTACCTAATTACAAGTAAAGTGCGTTTTGTCAAAGGATAAGCTAATTACATAAAACAATGACATATGTTCAAAACAACTTGAACCTCATATGTCCTAATATTGAGAAACATCCTTTTGCTGATCTTGTTTAACTGTACTGCATTCTATGCATGAAATAAAGCTATAAGCATTATTGTGTCATTTTATATTTAATAAAGAATTTTCTCAAAAAAAAAAAAAAATTAAAAAGAATTAGTTGCAATCTTATGACATCTTTTCATTTTACTTGTGTTGAAAATAAAGAAGAGATATTAATTGACTTTTCCTTAAAATTTACATAAAAATAATATTACCAAAAAAGGTGGCAGAGATGAGGCGTGGACTAAGTTACTATCTTGAAGCAAATCGTGCCATCTATGGTTTATCCAATGTAGTTAGATATGTAGTTTCTGGACGTTGTTCTTAGGATACAACAGCCCAACCACCTTATTTGTTATCCTTATGAGCCACTATTGCATATAAGCTCTTTATAGTACTTTCATTTCCCAAAAAATAGAGTAAAAAATAAAATCCTTTTGTTAAGGGTAAGAAGTAGTAGATGGTGAGTATTTAGAACAATAACAATATTGTTTTTGACAATCTGTAGGTTTATCCAAATATGGTGATACCGAAACTTATATATATATATATATATATATATATATATATAATAGCCGGACTGGGCCAGACATGTAACGTGACTGAACTTTTCAATTCCATGTAAAAAGTTTCAGAATATATATTTATTGCCAACTGTTTTGACTTTTCATTAAACTCGATAGTAAATACTAGTATATATATATGGTAACTTTATTATAATATATAATAATTCAGAAATAGTTGTATACTTAAGTGCTGAAAAACCTTCTATATATAATGTTACCATATTATATTCAAATAAGAATGCTTGAATGTAAAACGCTTATAATGGAAAATATAGATATTGTAATAAAACTAAATATGTTGACAATGATGGTAATAAACATCACGTTGATGTTCAGAAATGTTCCAAACTAAAAGCTATTGACGATAGCTATTCAAATTATGATATATATATATATATATATATATTTTGAGAATCAATTCTGATATATATTTGAATTTCAAATTTAGTAATCAATGTATTTGTCATTAAGGGTGTGTTTGTTTGGAAGTGAAATAAGGTGAATGAAAAATTTTGGAAAGAAAATAAGAAGGAAGATTTTTTTGGAGTGTGTTTGGTTGGGTAGAAAGAAAGGAAAATAAATGATAGCGCCTAGGTATATTCTTTCTGGATCCACAAAAATTTTTTTTCCTCAAAATGGAGAGAAAACTAAGGGAGAAAATAGATTTGCTTAATGGACTAAGATGCTCGTGTGCATTTGCACATGGGTTTTATCCATACGTTGTTCTTCACTCTTTTTACTAATTTTTTTTCCTTCCTCCTAGACGTTGCCTCCACTCTTTTTTTTCTTCTTCTTTTCTTTTGATTTATTGGGCAAGCATCTAGTGCACGTTTTTCATATTCTTTTTTTTTTTTTGTGTTTTTTTTTTAAGATGTGATTTTTTTTTTTTCCTGAACATGATTTTAAAAAAAAATTAGGTGATTTATTTTTTGGTTGTTTGTCACTTTTTTGGTTTTAATTGGGCATTATTTTTTAACAAGGGTATATGAATAAATTAAAAAAAAAAAAAAAAAAACTTATTTTTTCCATCCCTCTACATTTTCATTCCCAACCAAACAAAAAAGATGGAAATTAAAATTTTTTCTATCCTTTCACTTTTTCATGCTCTCACAATTTTTTATCATCACACTTTTCTACCCCTCCAACCAAACAGATCCCAAGGGATAATTGATTTCCTCAATTCACATAAATGTGTATTAAAATAAAATATGATATTTTTATAAAAATATCCAACAACTTGTGAATTTTAAAGAAGTTGGTTTTTTTTTTTCTTTTTTTTTGTGGAAAAGAAGAAGTTGATTTTGAATTATAACAGTTAGTTTAATTTAGCCATATGCTTATTTTTTAAACTTTACATATCTATGATTTCTCAAACTTATATATATTTTATTTTATATTTGACTTTGCGATTCAATCGATGACGTAGTGACCTAAATCATAGACCAGGTCTTCGACTCAATGTCCCAGGGTTGAATAACTATGATTAAAAAACAAAGTATTAACAAAAAAAATATAGATTTTTTTTTTAACACGACCAACAATTTGGACACTAGACCATATTTACTACTCTAGGCTTCACCCAGCCCAAAAATCTGTTCAAATCCGAGTTGGGCTTTTAGCCCAGTGGAGCCGATATCAATCAAGCCCTCCGATGCTTTTTTTCCTGTGTCTCAAACCCTTCACCAACCCCATGCGTTGCCAGAAGGGCCATGTCTTCTGCAAAGAATGCCTCCACTCTCAAAAGAAAGACACCCAAGGTCCCCTCTCTCTATATTCTACTTCAATTTTAGTACAACATGCAGTTTTTTTGGTAGATTTCATGTTAATTTTTGTGTAATCCATAGATTATATTCTTATATTGTTATATTAGTTGAATCAGGCTTGTTTGTACATGTGTTTAGTTTAATAACGAAGACGTCAAAAAGTTGGAGATGGGAGCGACACGTTCTAGAAAAGTGTCAGGACAGTAGTGTCGGCGATTTTATCCATTTACATGATTTTGTCTTTCTTTTTTTTTTTTAATTTATTTTTGTATTGTTCAGTTTTTTTTTTTTTTTCTAATTTTAGAGTTTTTGAAAAAATAAATTATAAAATAGTTATTCTTAAATATTACTTTTGGGTAAAATACAATTTTTGATTCTTAAAATTTACCTTTTTTTTTTTTTTTTATCTTAGATTTTAAAAAAGTTTTCTTTTGTCCTAAACAAGTGAAAATAATATTTTGCTTAATAGTGATTGAAATAGTATTTTACCTAATATTTTTTAATTAACTAAAATATATATTTTTAAAATAGTCTTATTTTTGTGTGTGCTCTCTTTTATTGGAACCTTTTTTTTTTTTTTTTTTTTTTTTTTAAGGATGAGGTACTATCCTTTGGATAAGCTGTGTGGGGTGCATAACACCTTCTTCACATGTAACCAAACTTCCGAGTTTAAGATCTTTGATTTGAGACTTTTAGTTTACCTTAATTAATAAATCCTTAAAATTGGTTTAGTTAATTAGGTAATTTAAAATGAATTAGATATATAGGTGACCAATCACACACCTAATATAAAACTAACAGTTTGTGGTGGCTCCTAAAATAAAATAAGAAAAAAGGACTCACTTATGCACACACCTCACCCTAGAAATACATGCACACAAAAAATCACGTCGAAAAACCCAATGTGTGATACCACTAAGAGAAAAAATATTTTTAAAGGAACTCTTTTTGGGGTGTCCACAGAACCGATCAATAGTCCTTCGCAATTGGTTAACCTGTCAAATTGTTAGAAAGCAAGAATACCTTGAAGGAAAATTTTGAGGTACCAAATTTGACTCAGCGGATAAACTAAGGAGATCTACATTGGCACTAAAAACTTTATCTAAAGAAGACCATACTAACTTATATGTGACCAAAAATTTAGGGTGAGGTATATATGTCTTGAACTACTCTAAAGATAAATTTAATGAAGATGAGGCAAAATCTATAAGCTGTAATGTTGACTACTCAATACCATTTCACTTATTGTTACAATCCCAGCTTGATTCATGAATCCATCACTTTGTGATAAAAATAAAGATAATATCAATAGGGACTTCTTGTAATCATTGTGGTTTATGGTAATCACTTAGTGAATATTGGTTTATACAAAAATAAATAAATAAATAAATAAAAATTAAGAACCTAAATCAGACTTGTTGTAAGATAGCACCTAACATGAATGAGGTCCCCTATTGCAAGAAGAGAGAGAAAGAGGGGAGGCTATCTAGACCTTTCTGAGTAAAAAAAATATTTTTATGATACAAAGATAATACATGGAAAAATAAACATTTTATTGAAAAATTTTGAGTGAGCTCGCCCTATATTTTTATGATAGGATTTTCTACACACACACACACACACACACACACACATATATATATATATATATAGGCAAAGCTTAGAGAAAGCTTAATTAAAATTTGAAATTAGAATTCAATTTTGCGTTATGTATCTAAATTTGTGTGGAGATATCACACCATAATTATCCAATTAAGTTTGTGTCGCTTAGAGAAAGCTTAATTAAAATTTGAAATTAGAATTCAATTTTGCGTTATGTATCTAAATTTGTGTGGAGATATCACACCATAATTATCCAATTAAGTTTGTGTCATGTATTCACTTAAGTTTTTTAATCTTTGTACCAAGTGAGTTAATGAGTACAAAATACTAAGAATCTAATAAAAATGAACTATAATTTTTTTTTAAAAAAAAAATCCAATCACATATACTCAATAAAACTCACCGCACAACAAGATCACCACACGTTCAATCTTATTAAAAACTAGAGAAATTTTATCATAAGCAGTATTAAATTTAGATAAGAATTTTAATATATGACTAATTATGCTTACTTTTTGTAAAAATAATTTGACTAATTATTTATGTTTTTATGATAAAAATTGTGTTTAATTTTAAATGTATCTATATATATGCGGATGTTACATGCTATTTTTTTTCAAATAATTTAACTACTTATTTATATTTTTATAATCAAAATGTGGTTAAATTTTAAATGCATCATACGTTGCATGAATTACATGCTAGTAAGATATAAAAAAGAGGTATGAAAACTTTACTTACAAAAAGATATTTTTTAAAAAAATGAAGAAGAAAAGAGGTATTGAATCTTTCATTACATGTTGAGAAATTCAATAGTGGTATCCAGTTTGGCATATTGTATTTTTCACCATTTAGTGTTCACTAATAGATCACATTGTGCTGAATAGAAAAGTAGCATTTCCTATTCAAGATTTTAAAAATCTCCCAAGAGCAAGGAGTTTCCATGGTACATCAAATTATTGGCAAACATATTAATAATTCATAACAGAAAAAAATTACCCTTATCTTGCATCTAGTATTCTCAGAAGAAAATCAACAAATATCTTGCAAAAGGGATTCTTAATGCATTTTTCTGATATGTTTATGTTACATTGATTCGTCATCATTCATTTTTATTTGAAATACTATTTTAATGGAGGCTTATGGGTATTGTTTAAAAACGCAATTACAATAACGAAGTATTACTCTCATCATTAAATCAAAATAAGATTTCCATTCAACAATCAAAGATATATTAGACAACAATTGGAAGTTTGGGGTGATCTTTAGTTTTGAACTTATGTTGATTTGTTTTGTTATTTTTGTTTATGTTTATGTATATTATTATTGGAGATACTTTGCCCCCCCCTAAAAATCACTCTTTAGTAATATATATCATTTTAAGCAACGGACCTAACCGTAAGATTAAATTCTCATCTTAACGATAAATATTTTTATGGTCGACTAAAGTTCGTTCAAGTGTAAGTAGAAGAAAAAAGTTCAATTTAATTCCTAAAATAGTAGAATGGTAAAAAAAAGAAAAAAGAAAAATCAAGGGTGGCGTTTTATGAGGGGGCCATCTATGGAGATGCATTAGTTTTGTTAATATTCCAAATAGGATGGCTCATCGGATTCATCACCCTATTCTTGGCAACTTTCATATCAAAGAAATGGCAAAAGGTGAAGGACGCATGCAAGGTGTTTCATCATTTCCTATTCATTTTGGAAATTATTGATTCAGTCTTATCGTTAAAAATTACAGCAAAAACATTTAATACGGCTGCAATGGTAGTCTCCAGGATTTTGAGTGGATGCATAAGATATTGACAGAGATCATGATGATTAAGGTACTTATTACCGTAGAAGGTTGCCCTTGTCATGGAGGCCAACTTCACTCTACTTTCATGATATTAAAAGAAATTTTATTGATAAAATTTATTTTTTATTATCTATTATAAAAATTGGGATTGCAATATTTACTTTATACCTTTTTAAAATTCAAATAATTTATGCAATTTACAAAGGATAGTCCTCGAAAATCATCATGTTCTCCAACAACCATCAAATTCAGAAAATTGTCTCAGACATCAATGCTTTGAAATCTCCTTTTTATTTGAATATAGTATCTTAAATCACGATAAAAAAAAGTATCTTCATCATCATCATGATTATCATTTTTATTAGTGTTAGTAGCTATGTTCATGTTTATTGTTATTTTGTTATTATTTATGTGTATTGTTATTTATAGTAATCACGAAATTTATATATAAAGATGATGCATGTGGATTTGTCTTTGGTATAGTTGCTTATTGTGTGATTTATACATGTGGGTTTGTCTTTGGTATAGTTCGCTCAATAAGATCTTTAGGGATTTTTTTTTTTTTTGAGGTATTTATTTTACTAGGTAAACAATTGTGGGAATTAATTTCATTTTTCTTTTTATTATAATTTTTTTGACCAGGTTATTAAGTTGGATCACTTAGCAATGCCTTTTAAACTGGGAGTGAACTTTTTTGGTCGTGGTATTTAGTTTACTGTATTAACAATTGTGGGATTTTTCCTCTATTTATTGAATCAGCACATCCACAATCTATCAATACAATATTTTTTGTAGAATGCAAAAAGTTAAGTTAGGAAAAATATTAATTTCTTAATAACACTTATTTATAACATTTTATGCACCATTAAAAAGTATGTTAGCTATTGGAAATTATTCTTTTAGTTTTAAACTACCTTTCTCAAACCCATTTCCTACATTCTAAAACACCGAAAACATATATCAAAAACAAAGAAAACTCAACAAAACTACTGGTCAATGACCTAGCTTATAGATCGGACCAATGTTTGGGATTGAATTATTATGATTAAAAGGCAAAGTATTAATTAAAAAATTAGATTTTTTTAATCCTTCAGTCTCCAGGCTACACCGGCCCTAAAACTTGTTTGGCCAATAAAATGCTCATTCAGACTCAGCAAAGCAGACCTAAAACTGTCCAAATCAAAGTTGGGCTTTTAGCCCACTGTAGCCAATATCAGATCCATCGCAGTAAGTCGGCAATAAAAACCAATCACCAACTTCATAAATATTACAAATTTCTAAAATTTCACTCTTCACTGTTTCGCAAAACGTTAGATTCAATATTTCTAGGGTTTCTTCTTGTTCTTCGAATCGAAATCCAAAATCCAATTCGAGGCTGAGAGAGAATGCCTCAGAGGCACTCGAAGAACAACAACGACCTCGCGTTCTTCACGTACGACGAGAAGCGAAAACTAGGGTACGGTACGCAGAGCGAGAGGCTCGGCAAGGACTCGATCAAGCCCTTCGATGCTTGTTCTCTGTGTCTCAAGCCCTTCATCGACCCCTTGTGTTGCCAAAAGGGCCATGTCTTCTGCAAAGAATGCATCCTCGAATGCCTCCTCTCTCAAAAGAAAGACATCCAAAGGTCCCCTCCCTCTCTCTCTCTCAATATTCTACTTCAATTTTGGTCCAACATGGAATTTTTATTGATTTTTTGCTTAATTTTTGTGCAATTCATAGTTTGTATGATTATATTATTGTATTAGTTGAATCAAGCTTGGGTTTTGATTGGTGAACTGCTAAACTTGGTTGCATAAAATGCTAGTTTTCGTCGCGGTTTAATGTTCTGTACTTTGATTGGTTCTTTGGGCATTAGCTGATGAGTTGTATTAGGTGAAAATTGGTGTTTGGGTTATATTAGCTGAATTAAGCTCGTTTTGGTTGTGTACATATTGTGTGTGTATGTTTCTTTTAATAGTGAAAGTGTGGTTTTTGATTGGTGAATTTGTTAAACTTGCGTGCCTAAAATTTAGTCAGTGAAATTCCTTTGTGTCAAATGTATGTCAATTGCATCATAGTAGTTGCCCTGCTTGGAAAAAAAGCTATTTTTTTTTTTTTTTTTTGCGGTTTAATGTTCTATATTTTGATGGATTCTTTGGGCATTAGCTGATTAGTTGCACTAAACCTTAATTTCCAATGGGTATTGAACCAATGGTCAAAGCAAGTATATATCTTTCCTTGGCAAGCCCAGTTCTAAACAAACACTTTTCCTGATTCTTCATTTTTTTGATCCTTTTAAATCGTATGTGGTAGTGTTCAGTATCTTATTCACTAATATTTGACTGGCTTGTATGAAATTTTTACATAACAATGGTAATATTATTAGGGAAAAAATGATTAAGAATGGATAACTTATCAGGAAATTCAACAAACTACTTACAAATTGATAAGCACACAATGCTGAAGAATGTACTAGGCGAATTTTAATTTCTTGTAAGCCCTAATATGTTCCAACTTCTAAGTAGTTCCTTTATTATAGAGATATGATAACAGCATAAATACATATAAATGTTTTGATATTATAAGAAACTTTATCTCATCAATACTTGGAGGCAAATAACATCTTAAATTTACATTCTCTCGCACTAGCTAGTTTGCGATTGTCCCTTTTTGTGTGATTAATCAAATGCTGTGACTGTAGAGAAAACCACAAATTGAGGCTAAATATTGGGTACTTTGTAGATCACTTTATTAATCAAATTTTGTTAGATTTAGATTTGATGCTTCTTGATTGTGTTTTTGTGTTGTGTTGCTGACAGAATTGGAAAGATAAATGAAGCTAAAATCTTTTCTTTGTGTGTGCGCGCGCGTGCACCTATGCACACATATTGGCCACTAAGTTTTATGGATATGAAAATTGTTTTAGGGTCAAGGATTGTGTAATTTTGTAGGTTTCTTTTCTAAGAATGTCATTTTAGGTAAATTCATCGAGTGTTTAGGCAGTCATTTACTGAAGCGGTTCTTAAATTGAATAAGTCTTATGGTTGATTGAAGAAGAAATTAAAATTTTGCAACTGGAAACTGATGCGAGACTGTAGAGAAAACCAAAAAGTTGAGTCTAGAGTCTAGGAATTGTGTTTGGGGTATTATGATAAATTGACAATGGCAGATGTACCAATAGTTTGGCTCAAAATCCATCCCAAGTGGCTTCATTGTGTAATGTCTTTAGATCCATACCTGTTGGTTGTGGTCTTTGTATTTTTCTGTGATGATAGTAAGGGGAGATCCTCTTCTTGTAGTTTTCTTTTGGGTTAATAAATGCTTATTCTCAGCCAAAGAGGGGGACAGAGACAGAGAGAGCCGAAGAACTCCGACTGTATTTCTGTACCTTTGTAGCATAAACGTTTGCTGAGAAGCTTTTAGAATTTTCCTTTAAAATCGAGAAAAATTTATAATCCAAGGCCATTGAATAGTTTGGCTTCTGTTGGATGTTTATGGCTTGTACTGACCATTTTTTTTTTTCAATGATCATGAGTTCACTTCAGTTTATAGGCTATGTCATCATTGTTAATATGTTTTCCAAACAAGGGGCTATACTAGCTTCTCAGCAGAAGTTTAGGTGGTTTGTCTTGAAGGTTGTAGAAGAACTTTTATAAGTTACATTTTCAACCACTTCATATGTTTTAGTTGACTAACTTCTTTTTTATTTTTTGGGGGGTGGGGGGAGTGGGGGTCTGGGAGATGGGGTGCTATATATTCTGTATGTCTTGGGCTGATCTTGGTCTCTTATTGGGAACTCTGTAAATAATATGCTTTATTATTCTAGAAAAGATAAGAATAAATGGGTTTTATTGTAGTTCATAGCACTGAAAGGAAACTTTGGGGGTGGCTATTTTGTATTTTGCCTATACATTGTTTCTTCAGCATCTTCATCTAGTTTTCTTTCTTATGTTTAATGGTGTCCTGAAGCATGGTTTATTAACTGGCAGGAGGCTAGCTGCTCATGCTGTTCAGCAGAAGCAAGAGAAGGAAGAGGAAGAAGAGAAGTTAATGTTGCAGAAGGCCAGAGAACTCGATGCATTTGATCAGCAAAACCATGGTGCAGTACCACAATACAATGATAGAAACCAGAGCCACGACAAGAATGGCTTCCATGGGGCAAATAGTGTGAAGGTTACTTCATATGAAGAAGAAGCACTTCGGACAATGAAGGCTTTTTGGCTGCCTTCTGCTACACCAGAAGCTCCTGTTAAAGTAGAGGCTCCCTCTGCCAGTACTGTCTGTCCAGAAGGCAATGAGAAACTCAAGATGAAGACTCTCTTCCCTATCTACCTTACAGAAGACACTAGTGAGCAGAAGAAATCCAAGTCTCTTGATAAGACCTATATCTGCCCTAGCTGCAAGGTTACTTTGACCAACACATTGTCACTTGTGGCCCTTAGTTCTTGTGGGCATGTCTTTTGCAAGAAGTGTGCTGATAAGTTTATGGTGGTTGATAAAGTTTGTTTGGTCTGCAACAAAGGATGTAAAGAGAGGAATTTGGTGAAATTGGAGAAAGGAGGGACAGGCTTTGCTGGCCATGGAGACCATCTTCAAGCTACATCCTTTAAGCATTTGGGGAGTGGTTCAGGTTTGGGCCTGACCCGGCCTGCGGTGAAAACTTGAGCTCTTGGTTTTAGCTTGGTAAACTGTACCCAACTATACCTCACCCAAAAGAGCAAAAGGTGCAGCAAGTATTTTCTGTCGATTTGTTTCATATTCGACAACATTATCGTTGGCTCTTGATCTGTTTGTCATCTGTATGTTTATTGTAAGATATGAATATTAATGCATCATCTCTCGTCTCCCTCACTCTTGCTCGTATCTTATATTGGTCCTTCATCATTTGTAAACCCTTAACAATATGAAGTCAGTAAACCCTTAACAATATGAAGTCAGTTTGCGCCAAGAGTTTTGTATATCAACTGGCATCTCAAGGTGTTTCTAATGGAGGTGTATGGGTTCGAAATCTGTCTCTCCTACGGTAACTATCAAATTATCAAAAAATTATGAAATCATTTTGATCGTATACTTATGTCCTGTCAGTGATCGTATTCAGCTACTACAAATGGGTTTGAAACTATCAAATTCAAAGCAAAGCGAAACCGTGTTTTAATACGTATATTATATAATCTGAAGAAATTCTTTACTTTTCTATACTTTAAAACTAATCTTTTTATTTAATTGAAATGATTTAACGATAAAACAATTAAGGACATACAGGTAAATTAAAAAAAATATATATATATATAATTATTACACGTATTTAATATGTGTGTATATATACATACATGTATATGTAAATATTACGAATCACAATCTTTATTATTCTTTGCTTATTAATCCAACCTTACAACATTTTTCATGATATTAATCTAAGCACAGTGTCAGCCTCACATGCCATGCTACTTACTCATAATTTAAAAGACAAACGTCGTACTCATAAATACATTTTGGTAAATTACATTAACAACGTATTCATAATTTAAAAAACATAAAATTTTTAAAATTATATACAATAATTTTTTTTTCCAAGTCAAAATGTTCTTGTAACATCTTGCCAAAGAAACCCCACTCAACTTGATCATAAGCCTTTACTAATGTCATGCTTGATGGCCATCTGTCCCATCTTGCCCTTCTGTTTTTTCCATATCCTATGTAACAACTCAAAAGCTATAATAGTATTGTCGATAATCAGACGGTTAGGAACAAAAATACTTTGGGAATCCGATATTACTTTGGGCAGTACAGTCTTTTTTTTTTTTTTTTTTTGATAAATAAGAAAGATGTATATTGAAAAAACTGATTTATGCAAAAACACACATAGCATATTAGAGATTACAAAGAAGAAAAAAGAAGAACAGAAAAGAAAACTAATTGCAAATAAAGAGAGGGTTAAGGAACAAGGGAAGTGAGTCACTAGAAGTGAGCCCCCAAGCCCCAACCTAATCATAAAGGGAACCAGTAAAAAAGCAAGCAACTGGTTATTGGATCTATTTATATCAAGGGAGTCAATACCGTACCGGAGACCATTTCAGTTTGATTAGTGGAACGGTATATTTCGGTATCAATTAATACTGGTATACCGTTTCGGATTTATCGCTAAGTATTAAATATATATATATATATATATATATATATATTAGTTGTATATCCATTAGTCAAGGCCCATATAGTTTGTTTATAATATTTAAAATTATCAACTCATATCTATTTAATAATTTAAATTCTAACTAAAATGTTAGTTCATTATACTAGTAATATATAATATATAGTATTCTTGGCCAAAAATATATATATATATATATATAATATTTATAATAGAATTGATATTGATATTTATAAATAAATAGAAAAAATTGATATTGATGTATTAAAATACTAAAGTAGGCCTCAAATAAGTAGTCTTTTTTTTTTTTTTGAGAAATTGATAAGATAATATTAATGAGTAAAATCGAACTGGAAAACATCAACCAGATCGGGTGGAAGTTCTTCTATCCACACATCAAGATCAGCAGCTAAAACTGCTCTTTTTGCCAAGGCGTGGGCTAAATTATTGCCCCCCCTCTTAACATGATTAAAACAACTATATTGCATACATAGACTAGCACATTTTACATCTTGGATGATATGGCCAATATGAGACCTGTCTTCGTTGGGGTTGGTCAGAGCCCTTATAACATTCAAGGAGTCACCTTCAACTTCCACTTGGAAAATGCTGATTTCCAGAGCAAATGAGAGAGCTCTTCTAGCCGCCAAAGCTTCCACCATGTCAACTGAAGTAGGAAGAGGAATATTTTGACTAAGAGCAGCAATAACCCGCCCCTCATCATCTCGAATAACCACTCCCAGACCAGCCCGGCCAAGGCTCGCAAACGTCGCACCGTCGAAATTTATTTTATATAAGCCCGGAGGAGGAGGTCTCCACTTCGGAACTGAAGTTGAAGGCCCTGACAGAACCCGCTGCCTATTAGCAGCCCGGAATTCCTGCAGAAGGTCCCGTGCTCTCCTAACAGTCTCACCGACAGCCCAAGCTACTTCACTATGCCTGACCATATTTCTCCTTGTCCAAATACACCAAGCAACCATAGCAAACAGGGCAGCAAAGGATGATGAGAGTTCTGAAAGCATGAAGGACACCAGATCACTAAACTTTGGGAACTTTTTTGATCTTAGGAAGGAGAAGGCTGGGTCCGAAAACCAGATGCCTTTGACGTGGTCACACAACCAAAGACAATGTAAGACATCCTCAGGGTGATCTTCACATAGACTACACACGCTGTCAAGGATCACATGACGACATCGAAGATTACAACGGGTCGGTAAGGACTCCCTAGCTGCCCTCCAACAGAAATGCTTAACTTTGTTTGGAACCTGTAAGTTCCAAATACCTTTCCAAAGCTGATTCAAACCATCAGTGTTAGAGGGACCCGGCAGAGAATTAAAAGTTTCCGAGGCAAGAGACCTGTAAGCACTCCTAACTGAGTATATTCCATCCGGAGACAGAGGCCAAAATAACAAGTCCTCGGAGACATGCTCGCTGACCGGCAAACTCTTAATACAATCCGCCTCAGATTGATAGAAATTTCTATCAATTAGCTCTTCATTCCAACACTTCAAACCCGGCTGAAAGAGATCCTTCACGACTAATAAAGCTGGGTTTTGTCGAGGAGAAAGAATTTTACCACTCCCAGCACCATCCAGCCACCTATGCTCCCAAATCTTAATTGACGAACCGTCGCCAATTCTCCACCTTGCACCCTTGCAAATCACATTTCGAGCTTGGAGAATGCTCCTCCAAGCGAAAGAGCAACGAGGTTTTAACTCAGCATCGAAGATATTACCATGAGGAAAAAATTTAGCTTTAAAAACCTTGTAGAGCAGGGTATTTTTTTCATGCAACAGCCGCCATACTTGCTTACCTAGGAGAGCCTCGTTAAATTGTCGTAAATCACGAAAGCCCATACCGCCAAGAGATTTCGGGGAGCATAAGGTAGACCATTTAACCCAATGCATCTTCCTTGAATTATCCTGGTTTCCCCACCAAAATTTCCGAATCAAAGCCTCAATGTCTTTAATCAACCCGATAGGGAGGCGGAACACACTCATCGAATAGGAAGGGATAGATTGGATCACGGCTTTAATCATGATTTCCTTCCCCGCCTGTGAGAGTAACCGCTCCTTCCACCCTTGCATCTTGGCCCAAACTCTCTCCTTAATTTGATTGAAACATGTTTTCTTTTGCCGACCAACAAACGAGGGCAAACCTAGGTATTTTTCATAATGTTTAATAGCCGGGACACCTAGCATAGCCTTAATCTCCTCTTGAACTACATCTGATGTATTTTTACTAAAAAAGAGGGTGGTTTTGTTGTTATTTACTTGCTGCCCAGAAGCCCCTTCATATAGAGCCAGGATTTGTTGGATTTTAGTACACTCCGCTGCCTTGGACCTACAAAAAAGGAGGCAATCGTCTGCAAAAAAAAGGTGAGTAATCCTAGGGCCCCCACGACACAGAGCCAGCCCCCTAATCTCTCCCACCTCTGCAGCGTTAATCAAAAGAGCGTTTAGCCCTTCCGCACAAAAAAGGAAAAGAAACGGCGATAGGGAGTCACCTTGCCTCAACCCCCTAGATGGTTTAATAAAGCCTTGGGGTTCCCCATTGATTAAGATCGAATAGGTCACTGTAGACACACATTGCATGATTATAGCGACCCAGGAATCCTGAAAACCCATACGAAGAAGGATTTTCTCTAAAAACAGCCACTCCACCCTATCATAGGCCTTACTCATATCGAGTTTCAAAGCCATAAAACCATCCTTCCCAGAGCATTGTGATTTCATATAATGCAAGGATTCGAAAGCAATCAAAATGTTGTCCGTAATGAGTCTATCCGCAGTAAAGGCACTTTGAGCTTCAGAGACTATAGAATTTAGAATGGGTTTAAGCCTATTTGCTATTACCTTGCTAATAATCTTATAAATCACATTACATAAACTAATAGGCCTAAACTCAAAGACATTCACAGGATTGTTAACTTTAGGCAGCAAGGAAATAAAGGTATGATTAATGGACTTAAGGAGAGTACCCGAGTGGAGACAAGAGAGAACAGCTACCGACACTTCTCCCCCGATGGTCTGCCAAAAGGATTGATAAAAGAGGGGAGGCATCCCGTCCGGACCCGGGGCCTTAGATGGAGCCATTTGTCTAATAGCCGTCTCAACCTCTTCAAGGCAGTAAGGCTTCTGTAGTTCAACATTCATATCCTCTGTCACCACCCTCTTAACCCCCACCAAGACTTGATCAAGGTCCCTAACATCTGATGAAGAGAATAATTTAGTATAGAAGTCCACAAAGATATCCGAAATAACCCCTTCACCCGATTGCCATCTACCATCTGAATCATTAATACCCTTAATGAAATTCTTCCTTTTCCTTTGGGTTGCCACTCCATGAAAATATTTCGTATTTTTGTCTCCCTTAGCCACCCATTGAATCCTGGACCTTTGCCTCCACATCTGACTTTCCTTTGCTAGCAAAATATTCAGCTCTTGACGGAGCTGAACCACCACATCATAGCTACCCCCCTTAGCAGCGGAATCCTCTGCCTTCCAAAGAGATTCTTTCTTTTTTGCAATCTGGTTTTTAACATTACCAAAGTGATCTTTACTCCAAGCCTTCAGCAACTTCTTACATTTCTTGAGCTTTTTTTCTACTCGAAACATTGGAGTACCATCTTGATGAATCTGCCAAGCTCTCAGAACAGTATCACTGCACCCACTATCTGACAACCACATTTCTTCAAATCGGAATGGCTTTCTAAACCATTTTTGGGATTCATTGTTCGGGTTTAAGCACAACCTTATAGGACGATGATCGGAAGAGTGACAATAGAGATGACGAATAGTAGCTGCGGGGAATTTTGCCACCCAATCATAGTTAGCCACACCTCTATCTAAGCGCTCCCAAATCGCAAACTCATACCTACGCCCCTGCCAAGTAAACTCTGGACCCGTAAACCCAAGATCCACAAAACCACATGTATCTAAAGCATCCCTAAAAGCTTGCATTTGGGCATTCGGTCTAGGCCGCCCACCTCTCTTTTCCTCTGACTTGAGGATTTCGTTAAAATCACCCATGCAGCACCACGGCAAATGCGGTTTTGCGTGCAGCATGCGAAGCATTCCCCAAGCTTCGTCCCTAGAGTTTGTATCTGGATTGCCGTAAAAACCGGTGAAACGCCATGCATCTAAAGATCCCCCATTAACAACCGCATCAATATGGTTCTTAGAGAAGCTATCTACCCAAACTGCATTTTCCTGCTTCCACAAAAGCGCCAAACCCCCGCTCCTACCCTGACTAGGAACGATAAATAAACCAGCAAATTTAATCTTACACCTTAACCTTTCTAAAGTATCTTTCTTCTCAGACCAGGTTTCTGAAAGAAAGACAATTAGGGGATCTTGCGCCCGAATGATCTCTTCAAGCTCTTCCACTGTCCGTAGGGTCCCAAGCCCACGGCAGTTCCATGCAATGCAACTCATTGCTCTCGGCGGGGCTGTCCTGCAGCCTCCACCGTTGGAAAAAGATTATTGGAAAGTAAACAACGTTTTTTCCTAGGGGACGTAGAGTTGTTACCTTCTTCTCCATCCCTCTGAGTTCTTTTTTTCTGCGCTTGCACTGACTGGACCACACCGTAGTGACTTACTTGTTCCAAATTACTCCTGCTTCGGCCTCTAATTTCTAACCCCTGAGAAATACCACTTCGGCCCAAATCCTCATTAATAACTGGGTTAGGCCCATCCTCGCTCACCCCACTTTTGAAAATAAGACACTTGGGCTGGTTAATATCCCACATGGGCCTGGTCACACTTGGTCCAACAACTGGCGGGTCAAACTTAGAGATATTAGAATCAATATCCTTCAAAATCTCCTGAAACTCCGCCTCCTGATCTCTTAGTCATAGTCATTGTACTTGTAGTGGCAGTGGTTTGTTACGTGGGCAGAGCACAAATAAATGGTTAAAATGTTATATTAAAGAAAAAAAAAATGTAGAGTTTGAATTTTTGATTGATGTTCACGTGGGTTATAGTGACTTGTCACTTGTCAAGCATACAAAACAACAAAAACTTAAAAGATTAAATTACAAAGAAACATAAAAGGCAAAAGAAGAAGAAACATTTGTACTCTAAGCGGACAAAGAAGAAAAAGCAGCCGTAGCAAGAGCTGAAGAGAAGATTACCAAATGAGATACTACAGGCAACGTGGTGGCGACAATGGCAACATGTTAGTGACGGCAGTGACCCAAGAGCAAGAGCAAGTCAGTAAGTTATTGAGAGAGGAGAGAGATTATTAGATCTAAAATTTTTTTGTTTGTTATTTTGGTCCGGTATGAAGTTTCAGGCCGAAATCCGATTTGTTTCCCGGTATGACTGGAACGACCCGGTATAGCCGGTATTTAAACTAGTATGAAACAAACACATTTCTGTACTGTCTCAGGCGCCAGTGCAAAATATTCCGATCATACCGGCTGGTACAGTATGAGATTGACTCCACTGATTTATATTCTAAAAAATGCGCTGATTGCGTTCCCTTCAAATGCACCACATCAAACTCAACGAAACTAAATTCCAAATGCTAGAAGAATGCTTTCTTAACCAATTCCACCAACCAATCAGGAAATCTGCTACGGATCGTGAGAACACCCATGAAATTCCAAAAGTTCTAAGGACAAAACTCCATAACCAATGAGCCATTCCACAATGTAGCAACAAATGATCTACTATCTCCCCACAACAACAATACATAATGCACCAGTCAACGAAATTGAAACCTCTACTTTGTAGGTTAACACCCATGAGAATCGTATCCTAGGCGGTTATCAAAACAAAGAAAGAGATACGACGGGGTGCCTTAACATTCCAAATACCTTTCCAAGGAAAAACCACAGAGGAAGAACCATGCAGCTTATAATAAAAGGAATGGATATTAAAATCCCCATCCTTTATCAACTTCCATCTTGTGTGATCACTATCATCCACTAAAGGTAACTTGGATGCCAAGAACCAAAAGAAATCATCCACCACTTCCACCTCCCAATCATTAGAACCCCAAATGAAACGAGCTTCCCAATCTCTCCTACCACCCATTCCTTGCCATATAATTATTGTACGGGCGTCATCCTGCTGGGCCATCCACTCGCAGGCCCACAATGGTAGTTACCTGCACGGCCACGCCCAGGCCCATTTACCCCTAGGCCCACAAGAACGAGGGTCCCCTCAACAGCCCCGGCCCCGATCATCCTAAGGGGCCTTACCCCAGACCGGCCTGGCATATGTCAAAAATCCCAAAGGTCAAAAGCGAAGCCGTCCGAGGTATGGTCGGTAAAGGCGAACCGCACATCATCCTCTCGTTATGCTCGGTTTTCCGACCATTAACCCAGGTTGCCATGCCGGGCCATGCCATTCTTCTCGAAAGGTTTTCTGCCGGGAAGCATACGCAACCATGGAATCAAGTTCCGATGCCACCATAGTCCTCTTTACACTCATAATTACCCACCACTTAGAGAGGATGGCATTGGACCTCTCCATCCACTATACTAGAAAAGGCCGCAGCAACCCATCAAACCATGGCTATAAATAGAGGAGGGGATATCAGAAGGAGAGGAGGAAAAGAAGGAGGGAGAGAAAAAGAGAAGAGAGGAGATAAGAAGGAGGAGGAAAAGGAAGACAGGAGCATTAGAGTGACCTTGCGGAGAATCATCCCACTGCAGGAAACGCAAAAAGCCCACTCTACAAATAAATTGTGAGCCCAATTCATCCTAGGCCCACGCGCTGTTCTTGGGCCCGCACAATTATAAACACCAATTTATATTATGTATTTAAATAACATTATTGTTAGAAATAAAGCTTGATTGGAATGCGTAAAGTTTGGGCAATGAAAGCGTTATTTGGGATGCGTAAAGTTTGATATGTGTAAATTCTATAGGGAAGATGTATATTCATAATTGTACTCATTATTTCAACCGTATCCCATGAACTCTACAAGCATACTAAGGTTCTATATATATGTGGGATTGCTTTTATAGTTATTGTACACATCTAAGAGAAATAAAAAGTGTTAGGACAAATGTGGTTCAAGTGGTTTCAAACATATGTCATTATTTTATGTAATTAGCTTATCCTTTGACAAAACGCACTTTACTTGTAATTGGGTAGATGTAGGATGTGTATAACGCTTCAAGAACTGTGTTTCAAGACCAAGTGTTGAAGTCATCAAGTCTGTCCAAGAAACAAGCTGAAAGTGCAAGTTACTAAAGCTTGACACCTAGTCTCGACACATACATCTATCAAGCTTTAGAAGCTGTTTCAGCCTCGAGGCTCGACAGATCCTCGACACCTCTATCTATCGAGATTTTAAGGAAACTAGATTCTAAGTTCTATTTTGAGTCCAATCTGTAAATGTGTCTTTGAGACTTCTTTTCTCCTAACCCTAGACATATAAAAGGATTATTTTAAGGGCTGTTACAAGTACACAAGTTACACAAGCATTGAGAAATCCTTGTTTATGCAATTTGTGACCTAAGACAAAGTTCTTACCCTAGTTCATTTCTTGTGAAGAAGTTGATGTGTAATGTGCACTGTAGGGTTTTGTAACTAAGCATCTTTTTGATCTTCATCGTGTGGATAAATTGAAGAACTTTGCAGCCAACAACTCTCTCTCTAGTTGGTGAATTAAAGTCGCATACTAGGATCCATGTAATTGGTTAGTCACGTACTGGGAGCTGTGCATCAAAAGGAGAAACTGTCACTACAGAACAAGTCCAATTGGGTATTGGGGTAAGGGTTCAACTGTAGGTTGATAAGGTACTGGGATTCCTTTACTTGTAATCGCTTGTTGTGATAATAGTGGAGTTTTGAGAGTGGTGACCTTAAATCACCTGGTGGGGTTTTTGCCGTCAGGTTTTCCCTATTCGTAAACAAATCACCGTGTCAATTTTATTTCTGCTGCATACTAGAGTTATTGTTGATTTGTTTGTGCTGCCACACTGTTTGCATGATAATTTGATTAATTAAAAACTTGGTTAATTAATCAACTTAATTTATCACAAGAGGTCAACGCATTTGTAGCCTATCAAAAAGAATTGTGGATGACCACTTGAATACAAGAGTTTATCAATATATATTTCTTGTTTTCTTCTTATTTAGTTTTATCTATTTCTATCATTTCCCAACACACTATCAGCACGAGTCTCTACCCAATTTCGAAAGGAAGTTGTAATCCTATTGTTCTTGAAACATCAAAGGTTATTTGTGTTGTCCTCTTAACTTACTATAAATTTTCTTTTGTTCCTAAGAATTAGTGTTTATCCTATCTCTTTATTATTACATTTTATGCTTATATTTTTAGCGATTTTTAATTGATTAATAAAAAAATTTATGAGATTCAAGTTATCATATTGTTATGTATTGTTATGAGATTCACGTTTAATTGATTAAAAATATATTGTTAAAAATGGTTAGTGATAAAACAACTCAATCTTACCTATAGCTATATATTACGTGTATAGATAATATTTAAATATGTAAGTATTGTTTCATTACAATCAAATTTGAATATGTATATGTAGTACTGTTTCATTAAAATTGTGTATGATAATATATATATATATATATATTTAATTTCTTTTGTAATTATATATTTTAGGCAATAATTTCTTATCATGGATCTTTGATACTAAGATTTCATCTAGAAGCAATGAATCTTGATGAGATCTGTGTTGTTATAATAAATTCTAAAGATATTATTATGGACGACATTAGAGTATCCTAGAAGGATTGTTCAGAATCAATAATTTTTATTTGTTATTATTAACACAAAAACTGAGTACTCTACTTTAAAGGACCCCTTAAGAGAATTACAAGTTTTGAAAGATGATCATCCTAAAAGCTTAGTATGACTAAAGTTGCAATAAACTAAAGGTGCAAGTAAATTAATCTTGCACTTTAAAATCAGCCCACAATTCAAATTATATAATAGAAGACACATATATCATGTTTTGAATGTGCTCCTGCAGTAGCAATATTGAATGCATATGTTCATAAAGTGTTATGAACTAATGTTTTATCTTTTAATGGCTTAACAAAATAATGAGCTGTTGTTGAAAACCATCAAAGGGTCATGAAATTAAGTGTTATAAGTGTGGTATGGAAGGCCATTGTTCACATACTTGTCGTACTCCTAAACATTTGGTAGATTTGTACCAAGCCACCATAAAAGAAAAGGAAAAGGGAATTGAAAGGAACTTTGCTAATCATAATGATCCTATGAATTATATTGATTTTTTCAAATGGAGTGAATAAGACTCATCTTGATATGTCATTGATGGAAAATTTGATAATTTTATTAGCGATGGAAATCGCCATACAAATTATTTTTTTTTCTTTTATTATATTATTGCATTGTAATTAGTATGTTTACTTCGCTATGTTTTATTTACTCTTAAAATAATAAAATTTAATTTAAGTTTTGCATATATGAAGTGTCATAGGACTTATGGGTAAAAATTAGTTCCAAGATGACTAGTGAAGATTTTTGTCTAGTAGACAATTCAATAGCTCATACAATCATTAAAGATAAAAAATATTTTCGAAATTTAAAATTATACAAAACCAATTTCAATACCATATCAAGTTCATCAAACTTAATTGAAGGCTCTAGAAGAGCTATTATCATGTTGCCAAAGGGCACAAAACTTTGTATTAATGATCCTTTGTATTCTCCTAAATCAATCAGAAATTTACTCAGCTTTAAGGATATACGTTATCATATTGAAATCAATAACGAGGGCAGTGAAGAATTTCTTTATATTACTTCAATAGAATTAGGCTAGAAGCTCATATTAGAAAAACTATCTATTTTCTCTTTTGGGTTATATTATACTACAATGAGAACAGTTGAAACAAATGTTGCAATACACCAGAAGTGTTCGGCCCAAAGGTTTTTATGTTTTGTAATGATCGTCTTGGACATTCAGGGTGAATAATGATGCATCGAGTTATTGAAAACTCTCACGGGCATCCCTTAAATAATCAGAATATTCTTTTACGTAGTGATTATCCATTTTGTGGATGTTCTCAAGGTAAATTAATTGCCAAACCATCACATTCAAAGATTGTTGTTGAATATCCATCTTTCTTAGAAAGAATTTAGGGTGATATATGTGGACCAATACACCCACCTTGTAGTCCATTCAAGTATTTTACGGTTTTAATTGATGCATCAACTAGATGGTCACATGTATGTCTACTTTCTACTAGAAATGTTGCATTTGCTAGACTTCTTGCTCAAATAATTAGGTTGCGAGCACAATTTCTTGATTATCCAATTAGGAAAATTCGTTTAGATAATGCTAGTGAATTCACATCTTAAGCTTTTGACAACTATTGCATGTCAATTGGAATTGATGTTGAACATCTTGTTACCATTACACATACTCAAAATGGTTTAGCAGAATCACTTATCAAAAGACTTCATATTATTGTTCGACCTTTACTTATAAAATCAAAATTACCAATTTTTGCTTGGGGTCATGCTATTTTACATGCTGCAACATTAGTTCGCATTAGGCCAATTGTTTATAATAAATTCTCACCATTGCAACTTGTACTTGGCCAACAACCAAATATTTTTTACTTGTGCACATTGGTTGTGCTGTATATGTACCTATTGCACCCCTATAACGCACTAAGATGGTTCCTCAACATAGATTTGGAATTTATATGAGTTTTGATTCTCCATCTATCATTAGATATATGGAAATACTGTTATTTTATGGAGACCTGTTAAGCAAAAAATTTCTGCTACTTCCTCAAATCATGCAGAGATTATTGCAATTCATGAAGCAAGTCATGAATGTGTTTGGTTGAGATCGATAATTCAACATATTTGTGAGAACTATGGATTATCATCAATCATAAATAGTCCAACGATATTATATGAAGATAATGTCGCTTGTATCATTCAAATTAGAGAAGGTTATATCAAGGGTGATAGAATCAAGCATATTGCACCAAAATTATTTTATACACTTGAGCTCTAGAAGAGTGGCGATATTGATGTCAAGCATATACGATCATGTGATAATTTGGCCGATATGTTCACTAAGCAATTACCAACTGCGACTTTTAAGAAGATGGTGCATAACATTGACATACATCGACTTAAGGATATTTTTACCATGAACAATGGAAGTTCTATGTACTCATGAGGGGGAGTAAATTTTCTAAAGGATGTGTGCTGATTGTACTCTTTTTCATTCGCGAAGGTTTTTTCCCACTGGGTTTTCCTTTGCAAGGTTTTATCGAGGCAATCCTAAGGCACTAAAAGTAACACAAGAATATTGTATTCTTTTTCCTTAGCCAAAATTTTTTTCCCAGAGGGCTTTTCTTTCGTAAGGTTTTAACGAGGTATATTCTTAGAAAGTGGTCATCCAAGGGGGAGTGTTAGAAATAAAGTCTGATTGGAATGTGTAAAGTTTGGGCAATGAAAGGGTTATATGGGATGTGTAAAGTCTATAGGGAGATGTATATTTATAATTATACTCATTATTGCAACCTTATCCCATGAACTCTACAAGCATACTAAGGTTCTATATATATGCGCGCGCGCGCGTGTGTGTGTGAGATTGCTTTATTGTTATTGTACACATCTAAGAAATTAAAAGAATTGTGGATGACCACTTAAATACAAGAGTTTATCAATATATATTTCTTGTTTTCTTCTTATTTAGTTTTATCTATTTCTATCATTTCACAACAATTATATTATTATATGCTATTTTTATAATACAATAGAATAACATCTATGAAATCAAAGAAAAGAAAAAAGATAAGTTAAAAACACAACTTAATCACAGCAATCCAAATAAAGTTCTAAATAATACGAACTTTCTTCAATCTAAAGTAGAGAAGCAAGAAAAAAAATCCTCCAAAAAATGAAAAACAAAATTTTAAGAAAGAGAAAGAGAGAGAAATAACCTTTCGTGAGTGGAAAAACTATGGAGAGAGAGAGAGAGAGAGAGTTGTAAATTTATAGTAATAAGAGGGGAATAAGAAAAGCCAAAAATAAATGAAGATAAAGAGTTAGAGGAAAAGTAATATTAAGGTAGATTGTAGAAGGGAGATGAAAAGGTAAAAAGGGAGGAAAAATTTGGAGAAAGTATAACAATAAGTTGACAAATTAAGAAGGAAAAAAAGAGAGTTAGAAATATGAGAAAGAATGTTGTAAATGGGTGGATGATATGGCCGCTGATGTTGCTTCAAATATTATGCTTCAACTTTTAGATATATATAGAATATAGATTTAATATTTACATTTTATTATACAAACTTATAATTAATAGATTAAATTTGTAAAGAAAAATAAAAAAAATACTTCAAACAAAACTAATCTTTTATTTAATTGAAATAATTTAACAAAAACACAATTAAGACCATACAGGTAAATTAAAAAAAATTAAACTTAAAATATATCAAATTATTACAAGTATATAAAAATGTTCTATATATAAAACGCTTAGCACATGTGAAAAAAGTTTGTTTAAATTTTTTTTTTAATTAGTTGTTAATAACTAATGTAATACAAATCACAATATCGTTATTATTCTTTTGCTAATTAAAAATTGTTATTAATACAACCTTATAACATTTTTTTATGAGATTAAAACAATTGCTATTATTTTTTTATTTTCCAATAACCTCTTACCACATCAATAGTCTATAAAAAAAAAATTGTAAAATAAACACAAGACAAACACTACAGATGAGACTAATCTAGTGGACAATCCACCCATGCCACATATACACCATTGATTAAACACCACCAATTTATTATTAGTACTAAAATTCTTGGTTGGACTGTTAAACAATGCATCTCAAGGCCTAGTGTCTAGTGGCCCGTGACGGCACGATATTCTTTTTCTTTCCCTGCCTACTTTCCTTCCATTTGATTTTGATTCATCCATGCATTATCGTCCACAAGTTTATTTATTCCCAAATCGATCCTCTTTGCAAAAGCAACCTTGATTTCTGGATTTGATGTTATCTATCATCTCCACTATTCCATCAATTTGTTTTATACCATTTTGCTATAATTTGGGGTTTGGTAGAAACAAGTCTTGTTCGACCTATCCTGTCCCATTATGTTGTCCTATGGATGTGTATATATAAAACACCGTTGATTTGATCCGATTTAGTCCATTTCTCTTTCATTTGTAC
Source organism: Castanopsis chinensis (assembly GCA_032878915.1). Classification (NCBI taxonomy): domain Eukaryota; kingdom Viridiplantae; phylum Streptophyta; class Magnoliopsida; order Fagales; family Fagaceae; genus Castanopsis; species Castanopsis chinensis. The sequence continues at coordinate 25,246,373 of JAVQMG010000131.1, forward strand.
CTTATTTATGTTAAAATGACCTTTTTACGGTGAAATTAATGTACTCTCCTTTTACATAAAGGTAAATTTCACATGAGAGTATTGCATGTGTAACTCACATTTATATGAGAGGAGAGTGTAATACACCAAGTTTACTAAATAATTTTTCCTCCTTAGGGGATGCCAAAATGCTTCAACATATCTTAAGTCCCGTCATTAACTTATCATAATAATTTCCTTTAGGTAAGAAGGGACAAGGACGGGGCACACTTAATCTGATCCAATTCCGACTCATTTTACTCCATTGTTGTCCCTATTGTCCAATCTTTTATTAGGCATCTCTTTGGGCACAGCCTCACAGGCATAACCTTTTGTGATTTATATGTTTGTATTTCATTATTTTCTTAAAATGGTATAAAGGAATGGTTTTAAACAAATAAGATTACTAACATCCTAAGACTCAAATCAATAACAATAATAAGCGGAAATTAAATAATAAGCACACACAAAGAACACAAGAATTTATGTGGTTTGGCAAACTGTTTACCTGCACTGAGACAACGAAGAAATTTCACTATAAAGAATAGGGAGATACAATAGTGCACAAGAACACTCTCAAGAAACCCAAATCCCAATTACACCCTAGCACTCTCTCACATAAACAATAAGAATAGAAGTTGACTGCCTCTCTTTTCTCTATTTTCTCTTATACGGCTACTACTCACTAGGTTAATTGGAATAATCTATGTTGCCTTACAACACAAACCTTATATATATATATATATATATATATATATAGGTCAGCAACACTAGGAGTTACATTTCTAGTTGTATTCGGTCATCCTTGTCCGACTTACAATAAATGGGCTTATGGGCTTGGCAATTCAAGCCACCCACATCAACAAATCTCCACCTTAGCTTGAATTGATTAAGCAACACGTGCAAACTCCTCCATTGCCTCCACTTTAGACCTAAGGGCTCATAAGCTGCAAAAATTAACTGAGTCCAAGTAGCCCTTGAACTTGTTTGTTGGAATCGCCTTTGTCAACATGCTAGAGGATTCCCAAGTCTTATTCTTCTGTTGTGATCCCATCTGTTCTGCATCCCTGTAAGACAATGGATCTCCACTACTAGTTATAAGAGCAAAGCTAACCATGTCTTCAAAACCATATCTTTGTGGTGGTTTGTGAACCTGCTTCTCTCTACCTTTAGCAATTGAATAAGGCTCTTCTTGTTGCTATTATGGATCAATCTCAACATCACCCTTATCATTGGGTGAACTATTCTCATCAAACTCCACCTCAACAGTTAATTTCTCATGTGGAATATCATCACATGTCTCTGCTTCATTTTGTTTCAACATAAAGGCTTTATCAAATATGACATCTCTGCTGATCATCGTTTTCTTTGAGATTGTGTTGGGAAATTTTGACCGCGATTGATAGAATTAATAAGTTTCAAACTCAAGTTGTTAATTAGATTTATTATGCATAAAACTTGTTAAAATAAACAAACATTAATATCATGTCAAATATAAGTGCAACAGAAAAGTAAATAAGACAAGATATGATAATCCAAGAAAACCAATGAAACCAACCAGTTTCACAGTAAAAAACCTGGGAGGAAACCTTCCCGAAAAGCAATTCACTATAGTAAAGAGAAGTTTCAGATCTAGTACAAAACATTTGTCCCTAGACTTTACAATTCCCGTAGATGAACTCACAGCAGAAACCTTCTACCGCTTCAGAACCTCTGAACTTTTCAATATATGAACGCCACCCTTTGATGCACGGATCCCAGTATGTGACTCACTCACCAACTTGAAGAAGAGGAATGTTGGCTGCAAAGTTCTTCGCCTCATCAACAATGAAGATCAAGAAGCACTTGGTTACAAAACCCTAAGGCGCAAAGACACAGTAGCTTCTTTCAGAGAGAATAAGGCTTCGGTCACCTTTTGCATATGTTCTCTTTGTATTCTCTTATGTGACGGCCTCTAAAATAATCCTTATATATGTCTAGGGTTGTGAGAAAAGAAACCTTACACAAATACATACACATGGGCCAAAAATCAAATCTGGAAATCTGAATTCTCGTAACCTCTATAGATACCTCGATCGATCGAGCAGATGTCGAGCTTCATTAAACCTTGATAGATAGAGTTATCCAGCAACTATCGAGCAGCTGTCCGCAAGTGTCCATAAGTGTCCGTAGGTGTCCACAGGTGTCCAGCTATCTATCCGCAAGTGTCCAACTATCTGTCTAGCTTTAGTAAACACATTTTTTTCACTTGTTTCTTGGTCCAATCTTCATGGCTTTAATACTAGACTTGAACAACACGTTTTTTGAAGTATTAAACACATCCTAGATCTACCCAAATACAAGCAAAGTGCGTTTTGTCAAAAGATTAACCAACTACATAAAATATGTCCTTAACAGATTGGATCCCAAAGCTTGTAGTCTTTAACAACTTTTTCAAAACCAAGAAATACGTATTTTCTTGACTTCAAATCCAATTTAGAACTCTCCATTCTGCACCTGCACATAAGTTGGACAACCAAAAATTTTTAGACTCAAATAATCAACTGATCTACCTAACCAAAACCTCTTCTGAAATCTTGAAATCAATGGCTGATGATGGAGATCTATTAATAATGAAGCTTGTTGTGTTAACTGTCTTTGCCCAGAACACCTTAGGCAACCCTGCATTTAATCTCATGCATGTGGCTCTTTCTACTAAGGTTTTGTTCATTCTCTCTGTAACCCCATTCTGCTGTGGAGTTTCTTTAACTGTGAAGTGACTAGTAATGCTTTCTAATTCACAAAATCTTATGAATTCTTTATCTTTATACTCTAGTCCATTATTTGTTCTAAGATATTTTATTTTCTTGCCAGTCTAATTCTCAACCTATGTTTTCCATTTTTTAAATATGCTAAACACATCAGACTTATGCTTCATAAAATAAATCCATACCTTTCTAGAGTAGTCGTCAATGAAACTAACGAAATACTGAGCACTGATATAAGAAGAAACTGATACTAGACCCCAAACATATGAATGAATGTAGTCAAGAACACCCTTACTTGTATGAGAGCCTGTCTTGAAACTGACTCTATGCTGCTTCCCATACACACACTACTTGTAGAAGTCTAGCTTGCATGTCTTCACTCCCTTCAATAAATTTCTCTTGTGTAACTCTAACATACCATGTTCACCAATATGGCCAAGTCGCATATGCCATAATTTTGTGTCGTCAGTGCTGGACTCCACGGGAGTGGTGACTGCAACTCTTCCTACAACTGTATTCCCAATCAATCTATAAAGCATGCTTACTTTATGTCCCTTCATCACCATTAAAGCACCTTTGGTAATCTTCATGATTCCACCCTTTGATGAGTATAAATAGCCCAAATCATCCAATACTCCTAATGAAATTAAATTCTTTCTAATTCTAAGATCTAGAACATATCTGACATTATTAAGAACTCTCACAACTCCATCAAGCATCTTTATCTTCATGATACCAATCCCAATAACTGGGCATGTAGTATCATTACCCATTTGGACCATACTATTATTGTAAGGTTTCTACGTGTCAAATCAATCTTTCTTTGGAGTCATATGATAAGAGCATGCTGAATCTAAAACCTAAGATTCCAATAAAACATTGTTACCTAATGAAATTGAAAGTAAATTTGCACCAACTTCACTATCATCTGATGTTTCTTTAGCAACACTAGCTGATTTTAGGGGCTTCTTTCCATTCTTCTTCTCCTCTAAATGCTCTTTCAACTCTTTACACTGATTCTTGTAGTGCCCTTTCTTGTGACAATAAAAGCACTCTACATCTTTCTTTGCATGTGATTTAGACTGTAACCTGTTCCTGTTGAAGTACCATTCTCTTGATCTGCTTCTACCCCTATTACTTGACTCAGACTTTACAATGAGTCCATCAGCTTGAGAACCATCACCATCTTGCTTCATCTTTATGTGTGACAAGAGAACACTAGTTACCTCCTCGAGTACTATAGTCTCTTTCCCGTACATCAACATAGTCACTAGATGATCAAAAGAAGTAAGAAGCGATGCTAATAAGAGTAATTCTTTATCTTCATCCTCATAATTCACCCCAAAAATTAGCAATTGGGTGTTCAACATGTCAAACGTGTTGAGATGCTCCAACAGATCTGAACCATCCTTCATATGCAAACTATATAGTTGCTTCTTTACGTACAAATTGTTCCTCAAATTCTTTCTCATATAAAGACCTTCTAGTTTTTCCCAAACCTCCTTTGAGGTCTTTGCTTCTCGGATGTTGTGAATGACCTCATTACCTAGGTTGAGACGAATAGCACTAGCTGTCTTCTAATCTATCTCTACCCATTCTACATCCTTCATCGTTTCTTGTTTCTTCTCCTTCCCAAGCAAGGCCTTATGAACTCCTTGTTGAATTAGGAGATCCTTCATTTGCCTTTGCCAAAGGTAAAAATTTCTCTTACCACAAAACTTCTCTACATCATACATTGTGCTTAACATCTTTACTGTATTCAAAAGGATTGAATCCCAACCTGGCTTTGATACCACTTGTTGTGTAAGTAGCACCTTAGGACTCAAATCAATAACAGTAAATAAGCAGAAATTAAATAACAAACACACACAAAGAACACAAGAATTTACGTGGTTTTGCAAACTGCCTACTTCCAAGGAGACAATAGAGAAATTTCATTATAAAAAATAGGGAGATATAATAGTATACAAGAACACTCTCAAGAAACTCAAATCCCAATTACACCCTAATATATATATATATATATATATATATAGGTCGGCAACACTAGGAGTTACATTCTTAGTTGTATTCGGTCATCCTTGACCGACTTACAATAAATGGGCTTGTGAGCTTGGCAATTCAAGCCACCCACGTCAACATAAATAAATCCAAACAATCACGAAAAAACTTTGAATACTTAATACTAGTTAAGGGTCATCAAATAGCCCACGGCCCATAGCCCGGCCCAGAAACCCGATGGCCCACAGGGCTAATGGGTGGCCCAGCCCGTTGTTATTAAGGCTCATGGGCAGCCCACTAGCCCAGTAGGTCAGGCCGTGGGCTAGTTTTTATGCCCATGGGTACCCGATGGGCTAGCCCAGTAGCCCAACCCGTTGCCCAACCCGTTGCCCAGCCCATTGGCCCAACCCAATAACTTATAATTCATAACAAAAATATATAAGAAGTGTATGAAGGATTGATCTTGAGATATTATAGAGCAATTTCTTAAGCCCTTAACCACTAAGATACTCAAAGTAATTGTGCAAAACTTAGTTTATTAAATATATATTTTTCTAGTCGTCTAGCAAATTTGAATTAACCATTTGACATTTTTTTTATTAAAAATAAAATAAAAAACTATTTAAAGCCGTAATAAAAAAAAATTAAATAGGTTTCCATCAACAAAACAAAAAATTAAATAGATTTGAATGTAAAAAAATTTGTAATTAAGTATTAAATTCTTTAATTCTTTCCTTTAAAAAAATAGATTGATTATTCCCTTATAAAAAATTGATTCTTTCCTTATAAAAATAATAAAATAATATACTAACACAAGCTCATGAGTAGCCCATTAGGCCCAACCTGATAGCCCAGCTCGCTAAAGACAAAATGGGCATTGCCCATGGGCAAGGTCATGGGCTGAGGTTTACTCTTTCGGCCCAGCCCGACCCGGCCCGTTAATTAGTTAATAGCCCATTATGCCCAGCCCATTGTGCCCATGGGCCAAGTGAAAATGGGCCGGGCCGGCCCGACCCGGCCCATTGACGACCCTTAATACTAGTAGCCTATTTTTCTTAGATTGTCATTTTTCTATCATTAGATGAAGACGTACATGATCAACAGCTTGTTAATTTTGAACTTCATACCATTTTGCCTCATACACTTGCATTTTGCAGGGACAAAGGTTACGTGATAGTGGTACAACAAGACTTAAATTTGTTAAATGATCTTGTTATAATGGATTAAAAAGGGACTATTCAATCTTTGTATATGGTGCCACGTATGCAGAGGTCACATAAGTTGCATGTGACATAATTTCAGTCCAAGTTAATAGGCCAATTGATTGTGGAGTGCATAGTGAATTATGAGTTATAGTTTAGGGTGGTAATCATGTATTTTAAAATTTTGGGGAGATAAGGGTAAATGAGGGTATAGTTTAGAATGTTAAAATGTAATTTCTCCTAAGAAATTTTGACAAGCAAGATTAATAATGAACACATTTGAATCAAAGAACAATGAATTTAAATAGGAGAAGGATGACTAAAAGACTAGAGAGAAAGCAACAAAGTACTAAGTCACAACCAAAGTAAGAAAAATGGAAGCTTAATGACCTTTCCTAGTATAAACTTACCAGCATAAAACTAAATTTTAAAGGGGGGAAGAGATCACTAGAAAACTAAAGTGGAAGAAGGGAAATACTAAGTCACAACCATTAGAAGTGAATGCTATAAGTTGAAATTTTCTCCCAAAAAAAAAAAAAACAAAGTTACAACCAAAGTAGAAACAATGGAAGCTTAGTGAATTTTCTTTGATGCTGTCTCACTAGCTTTCTTGAGGGATTGTGGTGCTGAAAGTGGAAGTTGGTACCCTCTATTTACAGAGGGATCGATAGCTTTAGCTAAGAGGAAGGAAAAGCCTCCTCAGATGGGCTGGATTTGATTTCGGGGGATCTCAATTCAAATTTTGAATAGACGTTGCAGATTTTATGTATTTCCTAAAAACTTGTTTGTGTTTTTCCACAACTTTTTGCTCAAGATTCTAGTTGACTTGAAACCAAAGTTATTTGACATAAAATTCAATTCTCTACAGTTGTTCGAAGAAATACAGAAGACCAAAATTTGACATTTACTTCGACAAAATTGTGTTTTAATATCCTGCTAAAATTTCAACATTTTTTTTTTTGTTGAGAATTTTGAGGGGTTCTGAAACTTAGTGCCAATCGGCACTTTAAGGTTCAGCCCAAGTACCAGTCGGTACTAAAGAGCTTTGCCCACATTTGTAATTTTATGAATTTTAAGGCTCTAATGGCCAACTCTTTTCGTGAGATTCTAATTCTTTTTTAGGGTTTTTCCAACAAATGGATTTGATGTATTTCGATACTAGAGGAGCCAATTTTATTACAAGAAAATTTCAGATTTAAATGTTGTCTTTGGCTGGTCCAATTTTATTACAAACCATGTATGATTTTGTCCACGCAATCAATGAAAGTTTTGAATGTCACCCAATCAGATTTTCAACACCTCATTAATTTTAATTAATTCTTGTTGGAATCAATGAAAAAATTGTTCGATTGTGCGAATACATCGCAACCGTTGATATTTTTATTGCTACTTTTGATCTAGTGGTCCGATTGATGCCTATGACATATTACTGTAGTCGTTAGGATGTTAAGATTTATTTTATCTCACAAATTTATTAGAGCCCTTAGGTGTAAATTTACCATTTTTCCTTTAATGTTGAATAAATGTAAGTTGTAAATTAATTGGGGTAACTTTGCACTCCTCATTAAGGATGTCAAAATAGTCCATCTCGCCTTGTTAGGTTGAGGCAAGCATAAAGTGTAACTAATCTAATCCAGTCCTTCCCCACTTTGTTACTATCTCTATTTTCATTCCTTTATCAAACATCTTTTCCTTCTTTCCTTTTATTTTTATTTATTTTTTGGTTGGGATCAGATATCAAGCACCTCTTTTATGTTTTTTTACATGTTTATTAGCTTAAAATGGGATAAGAGAAGGGGTTTAAGCAAATAAGTTGACTTTAAGTAAATAAAATTTATCCAAACATTCACTAAAGGCTTGTTTGGTTGAGGGGAAAAGTGGATGGATGGAAAATGGATAAGAGAAAAGGTTGTTGAGTTAAGATAGCTTAACCTCGGTTAATTAATTCAATTATCCAAGTTGATTAATTAGGTTAAATTGTATGAAAATGGTGGAGGCACCAACAAATCACTAAAAATATTAAATGCAGTAAAAAATAAATTTGACATGGTGATTTGTTGACAAATGGAGAAAACCTCGCTAGGCAAAAATTCCACCGGGTGATCTTAAAATCACCACTCCCAAGAATCCATTAATCAACAATCAAGCGGTTACAAGTATAAAAAATCTTATCAACTACCCTGGTCTATCCCAAAATACCAACTTACAATTGAATCTTCGCTCCAATACTCAATTGGACTTGATCTTGTAGTAGCCTTCTTTTCCTTGATGCACAAACCTCTAATTTTTGACTAACTCCTATGCATAGATCCCAGTACGTGACTAATTACAACAACTTGAATGGTTGTTGTTAGCTGCAAAGTTCTTCACTTCATCAACAATGAAGATTAAGAAGCACTTGGTAACAAAACCCGACGGCGTATAAACACAGTAGATTCTTATAGAGAAATTAAGCACTTGGTCACTGTATCTATATATGACGGCTTTTAAAATAAGCCTTATATATGTCTAGGGTTATGAGAAAAGAAACCCTACACATACATATACACATAAGCTTAGGTTGGATTTCAGATCAAGAAATTCTGAAATTGTAATTCTTGATAGATGGAACTGGTGTCGAGCTTTCTATTGTGCTTCGAATTAAGTCTCGGTAGCAGCTATCTGTCGAGCTAACTGTCGAGAATTAATGAACAACTTTTTTTCACTTGTTTCTTGGATCAATCTTCATGTCTTTAATACTTGATTTGAACAACATTTTTCTTGAAGTATTAAGCCCATCTTAGATCTACCCAATTACAAGTAAAGTGTATTCTGTCAAAGGATTAGCTAATTACAAAAAATATGACCCTAACAATCTCTCCCTTTGGCAATCCTTGACGAAACCACAAACAACAATTATGAGAGAAGTCTAACACAACTATACCATAACTTACAAAAGTACGTAAGGTTAATACTGCTATGAACTCTTGAAAAACTTTGAAAGAAGAGAGATCATGGCATGGTAGACTTGCAAAACCTGTCTTAACTGAAACACTTCAACAAGATTCATCAAGGCATCAAGTGTGAAGCATAGATAAGTTGTATCAAAGAAGAAACATGTGTATAAAGAGAGAAAAGAAACAATACATGTGAGATAAGGTGAAAAACATACATCATCATATATATAGAAAAAAGAATACAATGTATGTAAAAATGGTCACAAGACCACGGTACATGAGTGAGAAAAGATACATCAAAACCTCACTACATCCCTCAAAACACTCTCCCCCTAACATAATGACTACTCTTATATACAAAATTACTCTCCCTTTTTGTCATGAGTGACAAAGGGTGCATCACTGAGAGGTCACCATCTCATCATCACTAGAAGAGCTAGAATAATCAGCACCATCATCATCATCTCCACCAGAAAAGGCCTCCTCAGCAAGCTTGAGTGAAGGTGAGGGCGCGAAACCACCAAGGCAAGCAATGCAACTGATTCTGGTGTTTATCTAACACATCTCATTAGAGAGGTAGTCGAGACGACTAACAAAATTAGCATGCATATGCTGAAATTGATCCATGATGTTAGCGAAAGAGACATCTTCCCTAAAGGAGGAAGAAGGGGCAAATGAGAAAGATGGTTGAGGGGTAGGGGCTGCATTCGTCATCTTCACATAAGGCCGCTTTGCAGTTGGCTGCGCTACACTCCTTCGAATAGACTCCTTGTTAATGGCACCCATGACATAGAAGAGAGAAGAAGGAGGAATGGTGTCGTGTATGTGTATGAGGATGCATATGATAGCTAAAGGAAAGATGAGTTTATCACGTGTAGCTATGTCTTAATAGACCTCTATAATAGGCTCTATTATGTATAATGGAAAATCTATAGAGAGATCCTTCATGAAAGAATGAAGAAAGCGAGCATGAGGCTCAATGATTGTGTTATAGTGTGACTGTGGAGTGAGAACAAAGTTCATCACCATAGTAAGGACCCTTAGACCCTTAACAACCTTGGTTGTGGAGAAATTTAGGGAACCTCTCCACAACATGGCCTTCTCACAAAATAGTGAGGCCAACTTGGCTCTAAAGATAGAAGAGAGATGTTCATGACTAGGGTAATCCAGATGATCCACCCTAGGGACGCATAGTACCCTGAAAATGAGCTCGGGGGTAACTACGATATGTGTACCACAGAATATAGTTGTAAACCAGGGCACAGAAGTATTGATGGTGTGCATATTAGAGTAAAACTCCTATATGAACACATCGAGACACCTAAAGGGTTTCTCACATAAAGAAGCCCATCCCCAAGAGCAAAATTCACTAGGTAGAGGAATGTTTGGAAAGTTAGACAGAATGACTTGGCATTTTGAATGAATCACTCGGTTAGAGAAGTTCTCGTTGAAGTCCTTTAGGGCATCTTCATTATGAAAACGAATAAAGTGAGGAATAGAAGAAGATGAAGAAGCAGAACGATAACGTGAGATCGGGTTCCGAGGGGGGTCTGACTTTTTAGGTGCCATAAACAAGAAACTAAATGAGAAAAGGGAAGAAAAGGAAAACATGAACACAATAAAAGGTTCAGAAAAGAAGGAAAGAAAGAACTATGCATGGTAATGCATGAGCATATGATGTACAAAAGTAAATTGCATCTTGGGCAAAAACCTAATCCAATCTAACAACATTCACAAGATATAATCAGTCACACAATCCTAGAATGCATGAAACAATGTTGTAATGCACATAGAATGCAATGAATGAACATGTAATAACAATTAAACAAGACCTATCCCAAAAATTTTAGCAAAAACACAAAAATCCCATATTTTTTCCAAAACTAGAAAACCTAGGTCTAAATGCATGAAATGCATGAAGAAGGTGAAAAAGAGAGGATTAGGAACACTTACCAAGAAAATGAAGCTTGGGTAAGGCCGAAAACTTGAAGGGAAGAGAGATATTGGTGAAAAGGAGTGTTAGGGTAAAGAGAGAAGAGAGAGGTATCGAGATGTTTGAGAGTGAGCAAAATCGGGTTGAAACACAACTATATATAGAAAAACACAGCTCAATAGATCGAGGAGGTATTGAGAATTAATTCTCAATAGATCAAGAGATATCGAGAAGGTGTCAATGTCAAAAAGGTCTCGATAGATTGAAGAGGTGTCGAGAAGCTATTGAGCTTATAGAAGCTCCAGGAAATTAGCTTAATAGATTGAGCTATCTATCGGGAGGTGTCGAGGACAAACCCAAAAATCTTGATAGAAGAGGCATGTGTCGAGCTGCTATTGAGGAGGTATGGAGCAGCTATTGAGAGGCCAGAACCAAGGTTTTTCAAGGAGGAAAAACAACACAAGATGTATGCAACAAGATAGACACTATAACAAACATCTAAGCAGCATGCTCAAGACTCAAACACACCATCAACTCTATATGCATAATATTCCTAGATCAAAACACTCTAAACAAGTCTAACAAATTTTATTTTTAAAAACAAGTTTAGATAATTTAGTAAGCATATATTACCACATGTATTCCTTGTGATGGTCAAATCACATTGTACTTACACGTGTATTAAGAGCAGCAAAGAATACGCGTATTACGTGTTAAAACTTTGCAAGAACGCATAAGTGATTCATATTATGAAGAGTAATGATATGAGAAGATCAATTACACCCACACACAATCATAACTGTTTGATGGGAACCATCACCTTCGAAGTACATAATACAACTCCCACATCTCTTAAAAAAATGCTTGCAACCATATTAAAAGCATTTTGATTCTTTTTACTTTTCATGTTTTTGCATATTTTTCATTTAAGCATATCATGCATGGGCTTATAGGAGAGAGAGAAAAACACACCCAATTATGTAAGCTGAACATCCTGATTTTGCTATGCAAGTGCTACAACTTACCGAGCATAGTTTTTATGAATTGCACACATATATTTTATGATTGACAAGTTTTAGTGGTGAGATGGTTATTTATGCCTTTTTTTTAGGATTTTTTAGTCCTCTTAAAATAGAGCGATATGAATATGACTGATAAAAGATCAACCAACCATACCCATCACAAAAATGAGCCGCAAAGTGATACAAGTGATATGCTAATCACTTTGTGCATTGATATGCTGATCTAAGCTACAAGTGATACAAAGCTCAGAAAATTTGTTTCAAAGGCCATCCAAGGTACACAAGTACCAATATACACAAACACACACTATTTTTGTATTTTTTCTGATTTTCTCTTTTTTTATAATTAAAAAAAAAAAAAAAACAAAGCAAGCATATAAAAAGAAAGCATAAAAACTTGAAGCGTATGCATGAAGAAGGGGGAGAGAGAGAGAGATCAATCCATGGATATAACATCATTGTTTTGGCGCAAGAATTTTAATTGTATACCATCTAGAGGCTTTGTGAACAAATCAACAATTTGATCATCAATGTGAATGAATTCAAGGGTGAGAGCACCATCTTCAACCAACTCATGAATGAAGTGATGTCGGATCTCAATATGTTTAGTTTGAGAATGTTGAACAGGAATTTTAGAGATGTTGATGGCAATGGTATTGCCACAATATATAATGAGATGCTTTTGACTAATACCATAATCAAGAAAGAGTTTTTGCATCCAAAGAAGTTGGGTACAACATTTACTAGCAGCAATGTATTTAGCCTCAGCAGTGGAGAGAGAGATTGAGTTTTGTTTGTTGCTCATTCATGAAAAATTTATTTCCTAAGTAAAAACACGCACTAGAAGTACTTTTCTGGTCATCAGCATTCTCAGCCCAGTCTACATCAAAATATCTAGCTAAGACATCATTAGTATCTTTATCATACCATACTCCAAAGTTACTAGTGGTCTTAACAAATTTGATAATACGTTTTACTACAATAATGTTAGATTCTTTGGGATTATCTTAATATCTAACACATACTCCAATACTGTAGCTAATGTCAGGCCTACTAGCAATAAAGTAAAGAAGACTACCTATCATGCTTCTAAACCAAACTTCTTCACAAGATATTTAGCATATTTATAATGAGGGATAAAAATACCTAAGTCACTTTGACGAATCTACAATCTAAGGAAGTAGTTCAATTCTCAAATCATGCTCATCTTGAAATTAGTTTGCATCATGCTTGAGGAGTGAGCCAAGTCATCTTTTCTAGATCCAAAGATGATGTCATCTACATAAACTTGAGCTACGACCAGATCTACATCAACTTTCTTGATGAACAAGGCTCGATTAGCTTGTCCTCTTGTGAAGCCATTTGACACCAAATATTCAGCGAGGTGTATGCCCTTGTAAAGGAACAATTTGAGACAGTCTAGTTTTCTTCTACTAAAAAATAGACCGTTGTCAATAATAATCAAGAGTGCTTTCAAATAACATTTAGATTTGCATGTTTTGAGAAACTTAAAGCATATAAAGGTTGGAAACGCAAGAGATATTTGAAGAAAAAGATCTTTTCATGTAATTTGATTCCATGATAAAAGGAGTCAATGGATCACATATCAAAGATTAAAACCTAATCAGATTGTGTCCGCTTTGATACCACTTGTTAGGTTAAGATAGCTTGACCCCGGTTAATTAATTCAATTACCCAAGTTGGTTAATTAAGTTCAATTGCATGCAAATCGTGGAGGCACCAACAGATCTCCAAAAATACTAAATGCAGTGGAAAATAAATTTGACACGGTGATTTGTTGACAAATGAGAAAAACCTAGCAAGGTAAAAACCCTACCAAGTGATTTTAAGGTCACCACTCCCAAGAATCCACTAATCAATAATCAATTAGTTACAAGTATAAGAAATCTTACCAACTACCCTAGTCTATCTCGAAATACCAACCTATAGTTGAACCTTCGCTTCAATACCCAATTGGACTTTATCTTATAGTAGCCTTCTTTCCCTTGATGCAAAAACCTCCAATTTGTAACTAACTCCTTTACATGGATCCTAGTACGTGACTAACTCCAGCAACTTGAATAGTTGTTATTGGTTACAAAGTTCTTCACTTTATCAATAATGAAGATTAAGAAGCATTTAGTTACAAAACTCAATGACGTACAAATGTAACAGTTTCTTACGGAGAAATTAAGCACTTGGTCATTGTATCCACATATGACGGCTTTTAAAATAAGCCTTATATATATGTTTAGGGTTATGAAAAAAGAAACCCTACACATACACATGAGCTTGGGCCGGATTTCAAATTTGGAAATTTTGAAATCGTAATTCTCGATAGATCAAGCTAGTGTCGAGCTATTTGTCGAGAATTAACAAGCAGATTTTCTTCAATTGTTTCTTGGATCAAGCTTCATATCTTTAATTCTTGACTTGAACAACATGTTTCTTGAAGTACTAAACCCATCTTAGATCTACCCAATTACAAGTAAAGTGCATTTTGTCAATGGATTAGCCAATTACAAAAATATGCCCCTAACAAAGGGGAATAAAAGGAGTAAAAAGAGGCATTTTCCTTTGTTTGGTTCATGAAAGAAAATAGGGAAGTACCTTGGTGAAATCAATCAGACCAACAAAATATCTTCTACACAAATTGGTACGAAAATATAGAGTAAGACAACATAAAAACAACAAAAAATGATAAACTATTAATCTTTATAAAGAAAAATAAATATAATATTTATCAAAAAATTACAAGAAAATTAGCTAGACTAATGGCGGGCATACCTGACTCTAATTTAAGAGAATTTAGGAACCTTGGACAACTCTTGCACTTTTGTTAGAACGTTTATTTTTATTTTTATGTTTATGTTTATGTTGTTTTTGTTCTTAACAACCTTCTTTTTGTTGCATTATATAATACATAACAATAAATTATTTTCAAATATTTATGAATTCCTAAATCTATTATCCATTGGAGACTTCGTCCTATAAAGGATTTTTACGCAATTAAGTTTTCAATTTTAGTTTAGACGAAAGAAAATTATTTTTGGAAAAGCCGAAATAGTTATTAGTTATCTCCCATTAGGTGACTTTCCTAGTTAATTTGATCGGCTTGATTCAAATTCGTTCCAATTTTCATGTTAGCCACCCATTTCCTTATGTCTTTGATATTAATGATGATACTATGCTTTTCTTACCTTTATTATTATTATTATTATTATTATTATTATTATTATTGGTAGGGCCTTTTCTATTAGACTTTGAAACAGTTATGGGTGCAATGTGATGTAGGATTTTTAGGAATTCAAGATTAAATTTGATTTCTTGAAAAGATCTTGAAGGGTTTTTGAATGAACCATTGGCGTTTAAGGCTTTAATAATGAAAAAAAATTAAATATTTAAGGATTTAATATCGAAAAGATTGAGTATTAAATATGTTGATGGTTGTTTGTTGCTAAAAGAGAGAATAGAATAAATACTTTAATTTATTAAAATTTAAACCAATAAAGGTTCAAAAAAAGTTTGAGAGAAGCCAAGTTTATATAAGCTAACACATAGTTATTAGATATCTATTTATGAAAGTATTCTCAGGTATTACGATCTTTTTCGAAGAAAGTGTATTAAGGCTCTATTGCAATTCTTACTTGACGTGGCAACATATATTACAAAACAAGTGCATGATAAGTTGTCTTATATTATATATAATGTGATGAATATTTTGCCAAGTAAAAAAAAAGCCCATAATCTGTTCACGTAGCCCACAAATGCTAGAGCTATATTTAAAATAATTTCTTTTAACTTTAATTGCATTCTAATAACTTTCAAGTGATCTTGGATTACAATGGACTATAGTTATAACACCTAAAACCCAAAAAAAATCTATACATACTAATCATAAATTATGATTATGAGAAGGGTAATGTAATAAAATGATAACTTTTAAATCTTCCAAACAAAAATAAATATATTAGATATCCAAAAAATTAAAATAAAGTTAACTAACCTAGTGGTTGGAATACTTGACTCTGGTTTAAGAGAATTTGGGAACTTTAGATTCAAATCCCCACTCTTGCCCTTTTGTAAAAATTTTTGTTTATGTTTTTTGTTTATGTTTATGTTTATCTTCTTCTTAGTATCAATTGTTTATTTTTGTTCCATTTTATTATATTATATTATATATATAATATCTTACTTTCAAATATTTTATGAATTTTTAAACGAACTACACACTCGAGACTTCGATATATGGAGAATTATATAAGTTATCAATTTCGAATTAGACTAGAGAAAATATTTTTTGTGGCATAACTATTAGGATCTTAGTGTTGATATTTTTCATGGCAATTTTTTTTTGTATTTTCATAATATTATTTCAATTTATTTCGTTATTTTGTGAGTTACATTGCATTTGGTTGAGAGATCAAAGTGTTAGAATTGAATTTTTTGTTTTAGGAATCTCGGTTGAGCAAGTTTAGTACGTTAGGCGAGTTTGTCACTACAACAAAATGTATTTTCAGTGACGAAAAAATTCGTCACTAAAAGTCCAGTTTTTCGTCACTAAAAACCTTTAGTGACGAAATCGGACTTTTAGTGACGAAACTCATTTCGTTGCTGAAACCCCGTCACTAAAAGTCCTGGTGACGAAAAATTTCGTCACTAAAAGTCCGATTTGATTTTTTTTTTTTTTAACTTTTAGTGACGAAAACCTTTCGTCACTAAATGTTTTCCTTGCTAAAAACACCATTCAGTGACGAAAATATTTCGTCACTAAAAACACTTTAGTTTATTAAATCATATTTAGTGACGAATAATTTCCTCACTAAAACTATTTTCGGGTACATATAGTGACGAAAAAGTTCGTCACTAAAACTATTTTTAAGAAAATCCATGCACATACAGTGACGAAAATTTTCGTCACTAAAACCATTTCTTACAAAATTTTACTACATTTAGTGACGAAATATTTCGTCACTAAAACTTATTTTTTGTTTTTATTTTTTTCATAGCTTTGATATTAACCTGTAATCTGTTATTACATTACTAAAATCTCACATTTGAATAATACATTTATTTCAACAACACATTTATAAAAAAAGATCCATACATTCTACAAGTAAAAAATAAAACAAGTATCTAATTCAAACTCCTTCCATACAATAATTGTTTGCAACATATACAATAACTCAAGATGTAATTGTTTGCAACATATACAATAACGGAAGATGTCCTCATATGTCTTCAAGTAATGCCATAAGTAAATCTCCTAATAGCCACCAATAAAAAATCTGCACAAATATAAAAACAATGCCACATTAAAATCTTAAAGTAAAAACATTAATTATGTTATATGAAACATTTCTAACAATGCATTAAGAGTAGTCACACCATGTAATGTGGGTCAATTGCTAAAAGAAAGTACTAACCAAAAGATGTTTTAACTTGAAGTTGAACCACCCCCATAGGTAAAAGCGTCATCATAACCATTCCTCCTTAAAAAGTTAAGAATATTCTTTTGGACCTCTTCTTGCTTAGCTCGTGCCTCTTGATCCCTAGCTCATGCCTTTTGGTCTCTAGCTCGCTCCTCTTGATCCCTAGCTCTTGCCTCTTTGAGCTCAATGATCTCATTTTCTAATCGTTGAATATACTCCACCGAGGAATTAGATGAGGCGGTGGTTACTAGAGAAGAAAAGTTAAATTTATAAGTACTTCCGTCTTGAAAATGATCCTCTCATAATAAAAAGAAGCGAAGGCATCAGGTTAGGAGTTAAAAAAATAACCTTGTGAAGGTCCTTCAACATAAAAGGTAGCCCCCTTTACTATCTTAGGCCAACGTTAAATAACAATGAAAAAATTTTATTGTTACTTGTTTAGGTGTTAAACAGATGGGCATATGTCTACCAGTGTTAGATTACAACATGATTTGCAATTGGCACTAACCTGAGTCTTCAAGCAAGCAAGTAAATTCGAATGCATATTTCAGTGGGAACTTGCTACACAACATTATTCTAAGAGTTTGTTTAGCGAGCCTAGAAAAAAGCCATCCTTTTCAGCTCATTTTAGTAGGCTCCACACCCAAAAAATAAAAATTCCCCCTCTTTTTCTACAATATTTCAGCTAATATACAATCAACAAAGTGCATTCAAACGCACTTCTGGTTTGGCTTATATGCTGATTCGTGAAAGTGGGTAAATATATGAGGCTTTAAAACACTATACATAAGCAAATAGGCTCCAAAATAAATAAATAAATAAATAAAAGCAAAACCAAAGGCATCCATCCAACACAACAACTAATCCTTGTAAACCATTCTCAAACACCTCATGACCAATGAAATGTTATATTTTGGACAGTTCTTCACTTCACTGCACCTTAACAAATTCAAATAATCATAATACACAACTACAAAGACTTGATTTAATCAAAGAAAGAGAATAAATTTCAGCCAAACACAAAGCTCCATTCTTTTGTTTTGTTTATTATGTCTTTATAAGATAAGATTCCTCCACCCAAAACACACTTTTGCTTTATTCAGCCAAAAAAAAAAACACACTTTTGCTCCTCTATAAAATTAAAACTAATCACATTCTCATACACTTCCTTCCCCATCTTGTTTGGTCGGTAAAGCTGTACTAAATACTACCTACCTGTAGTATTGTGCATATTGGTACAACCCCATTGTGCATTAGCTTCTTTTCTTTGTTAGTTTGACACATATTTTTGATGATGGGGAAGATAGTGTGGGTGTTATTGGTGGTGTTGTTGGTTCAAGCAGTGCTTGCAATAGATGGTGTTAGTGTGGACAGGTTGAACATATGGCCAATGACACATTCTGTGAGCCATGGACATGAAGACAAACTGGGATTTCAAAATCAGCTTTTGGACCTTTTGTCCAAAGCATATTCATAAATTATACATCATTAAATATAATATATTGAGTGGTGATCAAATTCAAAAATATATGGTCCATAAATCCATATTATATTATAAAAAACAGCCCCAGATTCTAGAGCTAGCTCTCACTTAACAACTTAAAACTAATATTTTATAGAAAAATATTTTACATCAACCAATTAAGAAGCCACAAAAAATTCTAAATAATCAATCACAAAAAAGACACTCTTGAATTTAATAGCCATTAGGACAAAATCAAAAGAAAAACAATTGGGAGCTAAAGCAAGCAACACAACAAACAAGTAATCTTTCCCTTCACCCATTGCTGCTTCAACTAGAACTATAGATAAATTAAAAATTAAAAAACAAAAACAAATTAAAGTAACAACATTATGCATCTCCAGCATGGAAAAACAAACTCAAATTTGGATCATATATAATCACCCCAAAGCAACTCATATTAAAAACTATTAAGTAATAATTAATCAGTAATTAAACAGCTAATTATTGGCAAAAAAAAATTACTGAACATGACATTATCTATCTTTGCCATAATTTTTCACAGCTACATTACAAACAATTACTTCTCCTTTTTCAAGAAAAAGAGTGGAAACAAAATATACTGTAGTGTACTCACAGACTGAGAATCGCGACTCCGTCGTCTGAATCGTCGCGATCTGGAGATGAAGTGTTGCGATCTGGAGATGAAGCGTCGCCGGAGTCGCTGAATCGGCGACGAATAGGTGCAGGAAATCGTCAAGAACCGTCACTGATGGGATGAAGCGTCGCCGTCGCTGTCTGGAGATGAAGCGTTGCCGTCGCTGTCTGGAGATGAAGCGTCGCCTGCGTCATTAGCTGAAGCGTCGCCGGCGTCGAATGGGTTTGACGAATCACGACGCTTCTGACGAATCGCGAAGGACTCGAATCATCGCGATGGACATGAATCGTCGCCGTCGCTGTCTCAATGAACCGTAGCCGTCGCCGTCGCTGAACCGTCGCTCTGAATCATCGCTCTGAATCGTCGCCGATGGGAAGATGAAATGAGAGCCTTATTTGGCTTTTGGGTATTTGGTTTTTGTGAATATTGATGGTATTTGGCTTTTGGCTTTTGGAACAGAGTATTCAGTAAGATGAAAATGACTTAATGCCAACTTAGTCTTTAGCGACGAACTTTTTCTGTCGCTAATGCCAACTTTGTCGTCGCTAAAGATATCAGGTTTTTATGTTTTTAGTGACGAATGTCAGTTTCGTCACTATAGAACCAAGGCTTTGTTAAGGTCTTTAGTGACGAAATTCATATTTCATCACTAAAGTATACTTTTAGTGACGAATTGTGATTTCGTCACTAAAAACATGTAAGTGCAAAACCAACAGTGACGAAATATTTCGTCACTAAAAATTTCAACTTTTAGTGACGAAATATTTCGTCACTATAGATTAATTAAACTTGCGCCAAAGTTTCCCTCCCTTGGCGCCCATTTTTCAGATTACAATAGTGACGAAATTTATTTTTCGTCACTAAATGTAAAAAAAAATTTCATTATTAGTGACGAAATGCATATTTCGTCACTAAAGCTGTATTTTTAGTGACGAAAAATATTTTCTCACTAATTTTCGTCACTAAAAGTACATTTTGTTGTAGTGTTGTCAAGCAAGATGCAACTTTTGAAAATTATTTACTAGCAATCTTGCCCGACACTCGCCTCTTTGTTGGTCGTGCAAGATTGTGAACTTGAGAGAATTTTGTTACTCTCATTCTCTGCTGTCCCTGTTGGGAAATTTAGGCCCCGGTTGAAAGAAATAATAAGTTTTAAATCCAAGTTTTTAATTAGATTTATTATGAATAAATCTTATAAAAACAAACAAACATTAAAATCATGCACAGCGGAATAGTAAATAAGACAAGATTTGATGGCTCAAGAAAACCAATGAAACAAACTAGTTTCACAGTAAAAAACTGGAGGGAAACCTTCCCAAAAATTAATTCACTATAGTAAAGAGAAGTTTCAGATCTAGTACAAAACCTTTGTCTCTAGACTGTACAATCCCCGTAGAAGAACTTACAGCAGAAACCTTCTACCACTTCAAAAGCTCTGAACTCTTCAATATATGAATGCTACCCTTTTTCACGGATCCCAGTACGTGATTAACCAATGATGCACAGATTTTAGTACATGACTAACTAATGATGCACGGATCCTAGTACGTGACTAACTTTAGCAACTTGGAGAAGATGTTGTTGGCTGCAAAGTTCTTCATTTCATCAAC
Source organism: Castanopsis chinensis (assembly GCA_032878915.1). Lineage (NCBI taxonomy): Eukaryota > Viridiplantae > Streptophyta > Magnoliopsida > Fagales > Fagaceae > Castanopsis > Castanopsis chinensis. The sequence goes on from JAVQMG010000131.1 coordinate 25,267,394, forward strand.
AATAAAGATTAAGAAGTACTTGATTACAAAACTCTAAGGCGCAAAAGATGTAATAACTTCTTACAGAGAGAATAAGGCATTCAGTCACTTTTTCATATGTTCTTTATATGCATACTCACTATAACAGCATTTAAAATAAGCCTTATACATGTGTAGGGTTGTGAGAAAAGAAACCCTACACAAATAATTTAGTATGGGCCGAAAATCAGATCTGGAACTTCTGATTTCGTAGATCTCGACAGATTTAGCTTCTGTCGAGCTTCTGTTGAGCTTTTGTCGAGCTTTCTTCATTAAATCTCAACAGATACTGTTTCTATTGAGGTATCTATTGAGTTTTAATGAACATCTTTTCTTCACTTGTTTTTTGGTCCAATCTTCATGGCTTTATACTTAGCTTGAACAACACGTTTCTTAAAGTACCAAACCCATCCTAAATCTACTCAATTACAAGTAAATGGCATTTTGTCAAAAGATTAGTCAATTACATAAAATATGTCCTTAACGATACCCATCCAATTAACCCTCCCAAATAGTCTTCTAAATTAATGATTTTAGTGACCCAATTATCTTATATAAGTGAGAGAGTTACCCATTTCTTCTAGAGCAAAAACCAATCGTAGCCCTATCCTTAGTCTCTCAAATTGCCCAATCCTTAGAAAGGTGACCCAAGCCTTACAGTCATAGCTATCTTGAGTGATCTTTGTTAAAGCTTGGTGCTGGGAATCATTGGAGCAAATCTAAAAAATGCTTTGGTGTGGCTAAGGAGACTTGGTCTTGTAGTTGGCAGCTTAACTTGTGAAGCTATTAGCTAATAAGGAGAAAGTATTGGTGTAATCAGTTGCAAATAAGAGTGGGAAGCTTGAATACATTTTCATTTTTGTAAGTTTGATGTATTGCAACTATTCTTACTAGTGGTTAACGTTACAAGCCATAGAGAATTTTTTGCCCGGATTTGGGGTTTTTACCTCCATAAATTTTTCATGTTGTTTTGAGATTTGCTATTGTGTTTGTATATTTTTGTCTATATCAATCGGCTAGTCAAATTATTACCTTAAAATTGATTCAAACTTTGTCATTGGTTTCCGTATGAGTCTAGAATATATTCCATGTATCATGGCATCATATTTTTCATAGGAATTGGCACATGTCAATTTCCATAAATTTAGACCAAGTCATACTGTTACATGATTGCTTGAGCCAATTTTCTTTGCTTTGCATTTTTCACAGGCTAGTTCATAGTTCATACATGTTCGTTATGGCATTGATCCTTATTACTTATTGTCATTGAAGATTGACTAAAACGAGGTCAATTTTCTGTTAGAAGTATTAGTTAAATGATTAAATTTATCATATCCTCATAGCTTAAGCTTTTGAGACAATCGGTAATTTAATATGATATCAAAGTAAGAGATCTTGAGTTCGATCATTACCTCCTCCACTCTACCTCTTATTTAAATTTTCACGTATTGAGCCTCATACCCTCACCTATTAAAAGGTAGTTTTGGCCACAAATGAAGGGGAGTGTTAAAAGTATTGATTAAATAATTAAATTTATCATATCTCAATAGTTTAAGCTTTTGGAATAGTCGATAATTTATCATTTAACCAATATTTCTAACGTCTATCTTTGCTAATCCCAAAGGCAAGAGCAAAGTCTTTCAAAGCTCTAAAAGGCCAAGATCCTCTTCGAGTGACTTTCATAGCTCCAGATTTATCTCACCTGTGCTGCCAAATTCTTTTATGATGTGTTTAGCCAAGCTACCCCTCTTCTTGAGTGTCGTGTCAACCTCAAAAGTTTGTCCGACACTATTATTCCTAGTATCTTCCTCGAGAGGGCTTGGTCATCTTTGTTTAAAAAATTTGTTCCACCTTGTGCCCCTTTGTTGGAGAGTTTTAGTCTAATATCTCCCAGCCTAGTAGAGAATCTGTTAAAAGTGTTTGTCCATAAAGCTAAGTAATACTTAGGTATACCTAAGAATTACCAAGGTATTCCTAATCCTGGGTGTCCCGAAGCTGACCCACTTCCCTATGATCACCGTACCTCTCCTATACCCAAAACACACTCATTTCTTACCTCAATGGCTTCAAATCTATTTGGGTTGAGAGTTTTGTGGGACTTTACTCCATGGGGACTTATAGACATGTGGCGTGTGATGTTTGATTTTATGGTCAAAACTTCTAGGCGGAAGTCTACATGATCTATAGCAGATTATTTGTAGTAGTTAAAAAAGTAATGCCAGTGACTAACTTGTATGAAAATTAATAAAAGTTCGCTAATTTAACAGGTGTAAAAAAAAAATTGTTCAATATTTTGTTCTTGTAGCATCACTTTTACTTGATGAACCATGATATAAAGTTCTTTACGTCAGATTGAAAGGATAGGGGGGGCATTTAGGATGACTCATTCTATACGTTCAAATTGGAGACAAATTTAAAAACAAAAAAAGGACGTAGAGAGCTTTAGGGTGTTGGTGGGGGAAATATCAATGAAAGGAACTTTTTCAAACTTTTGGACGTTTAATACGAGTTAAACCTCAGTAATTTGTCTTAGTTACACAGTAAAAATTTCCAAATTCATTGTGTGCCATTCACTTTTTTTTTTTTTTTGAGAAACTTGTGTGCCATTCACTTGAGAAAACGTACGGATATCTTTCATTTGTAAATGTAGGTTTCAATTTTGTCTAATAAATATTTGAGAATCCCATTGTTGTAAAAATACTTACAAAATAATACAATAGCATGTAGTACAACATATAAAATTTGTTTTGGTTTGGCTAATTCTAAGCTTACAGATACCACTAATCAAAATCCACTATCATTGAGGATTTAAAACCAAACCTAAACTTTCACAAAAAACTGTTAACATGAAAGCAAAACATAAATAATACAGGAATAAGAAATACAAAAAAAAAAAAAAAAAAAAAAAAAAAGAAGAAGATAAAGAGGAATGGGAAAACATCTCTTACTAATCAAGTCGACATTACCAAAAATTATCTCAACTACTTATAAATGAAAGGAAAAATTAATAAATGCTTTAAGGGCATTGGTTTAGGAAATATTTTAAGAAGTTTTTTTTTTTTTTTTTTTTTTTTGAAAAAGAAAAAAGTAATTGATTTTTTGACAACTTTTTTATACTTCTCATAAAAGTGGTATCAAAACTTTAAAATGTTTATTAACAAATATTCTAAGGCATCCCTTAACCAGACTTATAAATGAATAGTGTAGTTATATATAGATATATATGTATATATATACACACACACTTATAACTATTAAATAACTACCTAATGACTATGGTAACAAATCCTTTGTCGGTCATGAAATATTGGATTGGAAGCTATAGCTATTGTATTGGTATTGTCACACGAAGTCAGGAGAGTTCTGTATAGGGGTGGCAAAATCAACCCAAACCCATTTGCCCACCCAAACCCACCCACTTAAATGAGACCCAAACTCACCCAATTATTAATTGGGTTAAATGGGTATTAACGCAATTAAACCCAATTAACATTAATGTTTATTGGGTTTTAATTGGGTACCCAATTAGACTCAATTATGATTCAAGTATGATTTCTTCAAATCACCCAACTCTAAAATACCCCAAAACCACTAAAATTACCAAAATACCCCCTCAACCTAAAAAATGACCAAAATAACACCAAAACCTAAAAATGACCAAAATACCCTTAAAACCAACAAAATGACCAAAATACCCCCGAAACCCCAAAAATGACCAAAATACCCCTCAAAACCCAAAAAATGACCAAAATATCCCAAAAAACTTTAAAATTACCAAAGTACTCCCAAAACATAAAAAATAACTAAAATACCCCCTAAAACAAAAAAATGACCAAAATACCCCCAAAACCTAAAAAATTACCAAAATACCCCAAAACCTAAAAATTGACAAAAATACCTCCAAAACCTAAAAATAACCAAAATACCCCCAAAACCCAAAAAATGACCAAAATAACCCCAAAACCCAAAAAATGACCAAAATACCCTTGAAACCTAAAAATGACCAAAGTACTTCCAAAACCCAAAAAATAACCAAAGTACTCCCGAAACCCAAAAAATGACCAAAATACCCCTAAAACCCAAAAAATGACCAAAATACCCCTGAAACCTAAAAATGACCAAAATACCCTTAAAACCACAAAAATGACCAAAATGCCCCCAAAACCCAAAAAATGACCAAAATATCCCCGAACTCTAAAAAATGACCAAAATACCCCTGAAACCTAAAAGATGACCAAAGTACCCCGAAACCTAAAAAATGACTAAAATACCCCGAAACCTAAAAAATGACCAAAATACTCCAGAACCCCAAAAAGATGACCAAAATATCGTCGAAACCTAAAAATTACCAAAATACCCCTGAAATCCAAAAAAAGACCAAAATACCCCCAAAACCTAAAAAATGACCAAAATACCCCTGAAACTTAAAATACCTTTGAAACCTAAAAAATAGCCAAAATAACCCCAAAGCCTAAAAAATAACTAAAATAATCTTGAAACCCATAAAATGACCAAAATACCCCTGAAACATAAAAAATGGCTAAAATATCTCTAAACCTAAAAAATGACCAAAATAACACCGAAGCTTGAAAATTGACGAAATTAACCCCGGAACCTAAAAATGACCAAAATACCCCCTAAAACTATAAAATGACCAAAATACCCCCTAAACCTATAAAATGACCAACATACTCCTAAAACCTAAAAAATGACCAAAATACCATCAAACCTATAAATTGACGAAAATACCCCTAAACCTTTGAAATGACCCAAATAAACCCAAAACCTCTAAAATTGCCACAAACAACCTGAAACCTCTAAAATTACCAAAAATACCCTAAAACCTCTAAAACGACCAAAATACCTCTAAAACTATAAAACGAGCAAAATACCCCGCAAAATATCAAAAATGACCAACATACCACTAATCCTATAAGATGAGCAAAATACACCCGAAGCCTCTAAAATTACCAAAATAGGGGTTTGGGGTATCTTAGTTATTTTTTAGGTTTATAGGGTATTTTGGTCATTTTTTATGTTTAGGAAGTATTTTAGTCATTTTTTAGTTTTAGGGGGGATTTTGGTAATTTTTTGGGTTTAGGCTGTATTTTTATCGACTTACAGGTTTAAGAGGCTTTTTTGTCATTTTATAGTTTTTGGGGTATTTTGGTCATTTTTTAGGTTTCGAGAATATTTTGGTCATTTTAAGGTTTAGGGGTTATTTTGGTCGTATTTAGGTTTCAGGGGTGTTTTGGTCAATTTTTAGGTTTCAAGGAGGTGTTTTAGTTAATTTTTAGGTTTCAAAGGTGTATTGATCATTTCTTAGGTTTAGGGGGTAATTTGGTCATTTTTAGGTTTAGGGGGTATTTTGGTCAATTTTTAGACTTCGAGGTTATTTTGGCCATTTTTTTAGGTTTTGGAGGTATTTTGGTAATTTTTTAGGTTTCGAAAGTATTTTGGACATTTTTTGAGTTTAGGGGATATTTTGGTCATTTTCAAGTTTTGGGGGTATTTTGGCATTTTTTTGGGTTTCAAGGGTATTTTTGGTAATTTTTAGGTTCCGGGAGTATTTTGGTCATTTTTATAGTTCGGGGGAATTTGGTCATTTTTAGATTTCGGGGGTATTTTGGTCATCTTTAGGTTTTGGGGGGTATTTTGGTCATTTTTTAGGTTTTAGGAAAATTTTGGTCATTTTTTATGTTTCAGGGGTATTTTGGTCATTTTTGGGTTTCGTTGGTATTTTGGTCAATTTTTTGGGGTTTTGGGGATATTTTGGTAATTTTAGGTTTCAGGGGTATTTTGGTCATTTTTTATATTTTGGGAGTATTTTGGTAATTTTTAGGTTTCGGGGGTATTTTGGTCATTTTTAGGTTTAGGGGGTATTTTGGTCAATTTTTAGGCTTCGAGGTTATTTTGGCCATTTTTTAGGTTTCGGAGGTATTTTGGACATTTTTTGGGTTTAGGGGGTATTTTGGCTTTTTTTTTTGGGTTTCAAGGGTATTTTGGTAAATTTTTAGGTTTCAGGGGTATTTTGGTCATTTTATATTTTGGGGGTATTTTGGTCATCTTTAGGTTTTGGGGGTATTTTGGTCATTTTTTAGGTTTTAGGGAAATTTTGATCATTTTTTATGTTTCAGGGGTATTTTGGTCATTTTTGGGTTTCGTGGGTATTTTGGTCATTTTTTTGAGTTTTGGGGGGTATTTTGGTAATTTTATGTTTTGGGGGTATTTTGGTTATTTTTTATGTTTTGGGGGTATTTTAGTAATTTTTAGATTTCAGGGGTATTTTAGTCATTTTTTAGGTTTCGGGGGGTAATTTGATCATTTTTCGGTTTTGGGGGTATTTTGGTTATTTTTTGGGTTTTATGGGTATTTTGGTCATTTTTATGTTTCGGGAGTATTTTGGTCATTTTTTAGGTTTTGGAGGTATTTTGGTAATTTTTAGGTTTCGGAAGTATTTTGGTCATTTTTTAGGTTTTGGGAGTATTTTGGTCTTTTTTTATGTTTCGGGGGTATTTTGGTTATTTTTGGGTTTTGGGGGGTATTTTGGTTATTTTTATTGTTTTGGGAGTATTTTGGTCATTTTTAGGTTTCAAGGGGTATTTTGGTCATTTTTTGGGTTTTGGAGGTATTTTGTTAATTTTTAAGTTTCAGGGGATATTTTGGTCATTTTTAGGTTTCGAGGGGTATTTTGGTCATTTTTGAAGATTTTAGAATACTTTGGTCATTTGCACTTTAGGGGCATTTTGGTAATTTTGATAAATGGGTAATTGGGTGGGTTGGGGTTTACCCATAATAATTGAGTTGGGTTGAGTTTGGGTTAGAAACAATTAGTTAAATGAGTTTTAATGGGTAAATGGGTTTTATATACCCAACCCAATTTTGCCCACCCCAAACCCGCCCAAACCCACCCATTTGACACCCCTAGTTCTGTAGGACTTGATGCAAGAGATTAATATTCTGAGTTAGTGGATGATAGAACCGAACATTTCCATATAAATTGTGTAGTTCTTTTTTATAGAACAAAAAAGAAAGCATAGTTTCAAGTTTCAACAACTTATGGTAGCATTTTCATATAAATGGAAGAGAAATGCTACAACCACAATATTTTCACAACAAATCATAAATGGCTAGTTGTTATTAGTTCAAATTTGAATCTACCACTGAGATTACTTTTTGCCCTCAATAATAACAATTGGCAACAACTTACCACTTAAGATTTGTTGTAAAAATATTATGGACAACATTTCTCTAAATAGAAAGGTGTTTTTTTTTTTTTAAACTTTCTTGTCAAATAAGCTAAAAAATGTTCCTATTAATCACTATTCATTATGCATTATCACTGAGCAACTACATTGATTAAATTGTGAAATTTTCAGCCTATTGCAATAATTATGTTTACTAGCTGTTGGCTATTCATATATATATATATATATATATATTGGCTTTTGAGGGTCTTGGGCGAGGCATCGGGGTTTCCAAGTTTACCGTTAAGGACTCTTTTTTGGACTAGGTTTAGGTTCAGTGCATCTAGCGCACTGAACCCGATCAGATGGTGACACGTGTCTAAAAGTGGACACATGTTATCATCTCAACGGATCCAGTGTTACTGAACACTGGACCTAAGCTTAACCCCTTTTTTTTTCAGTTGGTACTTGAACATACAATAACTTTTAATGACTAAGATTGAGCGTTAAAAAAACAAAAACAAAATTAATCTCAACATTTGAATGAAAATTTTTAGCAAAAGTTAAAATGTGAAAAGTTAAAAGGTAAAAATTATTCTGAGAAAAATAGAAGCTGTTGCATGTGGATGTTGTACAATTCTGATCTCAATCCCTTCTACTTATTTATACTTTCTTTTGAATTTGAACCAACTTTCCAATTCGAATGGACATGTTATTTTTTGGTTGTTTTGCATTGAATCGCGTGAGTCTAATTTTCTAGGCCACAATATGAATTCTTTATTCCGCATCACAATAAGGCTTAAAGCCCAAACTAAGCATTAATATTTTTTCCTGGAGCCTGACTGATTTGCTTAAAAGAGGCCCAATTATCTCTTATTCAGTAATTTTTTGGGGGGCCAGCAGACTAATTTCGAGAAATTGAATTGCATTAGAGTCTGTATTAACATTCATGATGGATAAAGCTTAAACTCATCCAATCAAAACGCAGAGAAATACAAAATCAACTCAATGAAAGAGAAAAATCAGTTCAGATCCAATTGGTCATATCTTCAAACCAAGGTTATTCATATTCTATTGATACACACATTACAAATTTTACAATCTCATAAATGTTTTAGCTTTGTTGATTGAGTCAAAAAGCACTAACACCATATTACATATCTATGCAAAATAAAGACAATCTCCATCCATTTAGTGTTCATGAGAGGACAAATAATGGTGAATCAACTATTAAACATTATGCCGTTTCCGCCATTTGTGTCTCTGCCTCGTTGGGAGTTACGGGAGATCCATTGGGCATTTGGGAAGGTGCTTGCCATATTGATTCGAGCATTTGTGGGTACGAGCTATAAAGTACACATACAAAACCAAATGCACATATAATGAACATAAACCATCCAAAGGGAGGGACAAGTATCAAAATGAGCAAGTCACAAGCAATAGCTCCACAAATAAGACACAAATTCAACTATAAGGAGAGAACTATTGTGGGAATTTGGTAGTGTCACCATTGCCAATGCTATAGTGCCGGTACAAACATCTACTATTAATAGCACCATGATCACACTGTGTTCGTGGAATAGAGCACCATCTGAGTTTTGATACTTCAATCCGACGAGGGCGAGCAAAAAACTAAAGGAAAATCCGAACACAGCAAGAAATTGCTTGAAGAAACGGAGTTCTTGCTCAGATCTAGACATAAAAACATTAAAATGCCTTAGATTATGTACAAAAGATAGTTTTTTTATTTATTAATAATATGCATCATATTGTTAAAGGCTGATAAGAATTAAATGAACATTTGTCACATTCCAAATTTTTTTTTGGCTTGGTTGCTAACAAGTAACAAGTGTGCAACATGGCATGTTTTGATATGTATAACATGGGAAATGTTTTGGTGTATATAATAGGGTCAAGATAGATTCAATTTTTAACTAAAGTTGGACAAAAGTTGCGAAAAAACATTATCCCATGTTTAAAGATGTTAGCTACTTATAATGTTGTGCCAAAAGTCTAAACTAACCCTTGGCTTAGTAATCCCATTTTCTTGAAAAATTGGGATGATTTTACCAACCATCATGCATAAGGAAATTCTCTGCATCTTAAAAAAGAAATTCGAGAATAAAATCTAATATTTGTTTTGGATCGACAGCCAAAAAAAGGTTATGAGAAAGAAACAAGGCAAAGAAAAAGAAAACAGAACCATTAATAATACTTTGGCTTGACTCTCAAAATTTAACCCGGCTTAACATCCAAAGGTAACATCTTTGGATTTTATGCAAAGTCCCAAGAGTTTTCACTTTTACAATTACAAACCTAACAATTAAAACAGGGGAAGAAGAAAGAACCAAAAAGAAAAATACTTTGAAAGAAATGACTTATAAAAAAAAAATCAGGGCATTAACCCATCAAAAGCCAGAATATATAAGATTAAACTACAAGTTCCCAGCTTATTTACTTCAAAACATCATGATCATAGTTTATGCACCATGTGTTAGAGGGTTGTAGCTTGGTTGGGTTGCCGGGTAGTTAAACACACTGACTCCAGGTCTTAGAAACACACCCAGTCCACACATGCACAACACAACAGAGGAGATGAAGTTTAAGTAGCTGATTATACGCCAGAGGCTTCTTTATACTTGAACGTGGAAGCTCCAATCCAATACTTGAAAAAACAATAAAAAATCACATCCAATTTCTCTTTCATTTCCATATCTATCATTGAGTGCAATTTAATGAGCATTAATTGAACGCACATAAGCAACCAACCTTATTTAGTAAAACACTTTAAAAGGAATAATGATCATGTAGGTTTAGGAGCTAAAAACGTCTTGTTTGTTTACATAAATTAGTACTAAACCATGGAGCTTTAAGTCTTTGCACTACTAAAATTCATGGCTAAACAGAGAAATGTAGAACAAAAAACTAAAGCAAGAAACTTTGTACTAACCTTTCGGAAAGAAGATTACTCAAATTGTTGCTGTCCATCCTGAACTGAGTGAGGAATTCGGGTATGTTCGGAACAAGGGAGATGGAGAGGAAGATGGAAATGGCTAATCAGCTCTGTGTTCTGGTCTTTTGTGCTTGATTCCATTGAATTGAAAGTGTTGGTATTTATATTGCTTCTTGGTCATGTGGTGGACCACCCAAAGAAAACCAATAGAAATATCCTTTTGATTGGGCATAGACATTACAAAATCCGAATTAAACGGGGGTACACCAAATGGATTCGCCGTATTTTTGACTCATTCGGGAAAGAAACGAACCATTCCTATGATTGTCTATTTGTTTAAGGTATCCTATGATACTTTGTGATGTCAAAGTCTCATGGCCTGATACACAGCTTTTTTTCCTGCTACTCTTTCTGTTCTCTCATATTAAATCTACACAAAATTTCCAACATTTACATAATTGACTTTTGTTTCATGCAAAATGTCACCTATATTCTCTTAAACAAATGCTATTATCATAACATTTTCATAATAGATTTTAAGTGGCAGCAGGGACGAGACTAGAACTTGGAGTTAGGGGGGCCGATTTTATTGTTAGTTATGCGTAATGGCTTCAACTTTCGGTTCCATTAGCTAGCCGGCAAAGGTTTCCTTTTATTTTATTTTATTTTTTTTCATGTGTGTGTAGAGTGTGTCTTTTGTTGATAAGAACAAAATTATTTTGTTTAAAATTTTGTTAAGGGAAAAATTGTTTGTTTTTTGTAAAATTGGTTGATTCGTCTCAAAGTTTTTTTTGCTTTGCTATTGCCTATTGATACTTTTTCTTGTTGGGCTAACATTTTGGGGTTGTGTGTGTGTGTGTGTGTATATATATATATATTTTGAGATTTTCGATCTATAAATTTTTTATGGACTTTAAAATAAGGTAAATACTAGTGGTCATTAGTGTCTTTAAAAAAAATTTATTGTAATTAGTGGTTATTAGTAAGTAAAAAAATGATGTAAGTGATGGACTCAAATGCAAACTAGTAAGAATTCGCCACCTTAATAGTCTGTAAAAATGTTGTAAAAAAGTTTGTAGCTATATCATTTCTCTTATAATGATTAATAAGAGGGACAAAATGTAATTTTATTGAACGAAATTGCTAAAATTAGTACCTAAATATATAGTTATATAATTATATTATTTTAAAAAAAAAATTAAGGGGGGCCATTGCCCTCCTAGTCCATGAATGGCTCCGTCCAAGAGTGGCAAACTGTTAGTAATTGTTATAAGTAGACAAAAAAGTAATTTAAATTGTAAATTTACATTAGAACCAATAACAAATTAACAACTTACTACCTATAATTTGTTGTAAAAATGTTGTGGATATGACACTTTCCATTTTCTCAAGTAACATGTCTCCTTAAAAAAAGTACATTATGTGGAATGTTTAAGAGTATTAATCTATACTATATGTAAGAGGTTTCTTTTCTTTCAACCGGACTTTTATGTGGTTCAAAAATATCCTCATTAATAAAGAAAAAATTCATTTGGAAATTGGATCATAAATGTCAAATAACAAATTTCATTTTGAATTCAAAAAGATAATTCCTAAAATTTATCATTTTTATTTGTTTGAAAAATAAAAAAATATTTTTAAATTACAATAGATGAAAATTATTAATCTTTACCAAAAAAAAAAAAAAATAGAAGAGACTACTCAAAGGCTAGTTATAATATAAGTAATTGCATGCATTTTAATTATTTATCACTAAATCACGACAAAAAAAAAAAAAAAAAAACTCACTCCTACGTGGCATTCAATTTTCATTTTTAATAATCTTTTCTTTTTTTAAAAAAATATAGCATCCAAATTTAATTTTGTATTTCTTAAAAAACTCACTACTACGTGACATTCAATTTTCATTTTTAAAGATCTTTTCTTTTAAAAAAAAGTATAGCATCCAAATTTAATTTTGTATTTCTTTGGCGTAACACAATGCTCTTCCATTCAGTCTTTGAGATCAATTTGGCAGGTTTGTTAAGATTTGGTATTGGTTGTTAAAGAGTACATTTAAAAAAATAAATAAATTCTAAGCCTCGGATAATGTAAAAAGAGTCAGCTATTCCATTCTCATTTTTAAGCTGACCCAATTTTCTAGCTATCCTTTTCTAGTGCGACTTCCCTGGATGTTTCCTTAGCCTTGCCTACACGTATCGAAACCACCGTCTTTTTAAAGAGGCCGAACTTTTGGGGTGTCCGATTTTTTGTTTTAGTTTGGGATGCCGTACTATTATTGCCATTTCTAATTTTCTTTTCTTTTCTTTTACGTTTTGACCTAAACTCTTCTTATCTTTTTACATCATAATCAAAAGTGATAGGTCAAAGATGTATTAACTCATTGTAATAAATTAATTAGCTAAGTTAATTAATTAATCCAATTAATATGCAAAATACGTAGTAACACAATTAAATCACTAGTAAACTAAAGTATGCAGCGAAAAATAAACTGATACGGTGACTTGCTTACGAATAGAGAAAACCAACACGGCAAAAACTCCACCGAGTGATTTTAGGATTACCACTTCTGAGAATCTACTATTATCAAAATAAGCGGTTACAAGTAAAAGAATTTCAATACTTTATACCAACTTACAGTTAAACTCTTACCCAATAACCAATTGGACTTGTTCTATTGTGACAATCTCTCCTTTCAATGCACGGCTCCTAGTACGTGACTAACCAATTGTACGGATCCTAGTATGCGACTTCAATCATCAACTAAAGAAGGATTGTTGGTTGCAAAGTTCTTTAATTCATTACACGATGAAGATCAAAAAGCTTATTAATTACAAAATCCTAAGGTGCATAAACACAGCAGTTTCTTCACAAGAAAGATGAATTAGGGCAAACTAGGTCTCCAGTACAAGTTGCTCTTGTGCAATTGTGCTTTTAGTTATATAACCTTTTACGACCCTTAAAAAAATCATTTTATATGTCTAGGGTTATGAGAAAAGAAAGCTCAAACATATAATTACGGATTGGATGAAAAATAGACCCCGAATATATGAGTTTCATAAACCTCGATAGATATCCTATTTGTCTAGTTGCTATCGAGCCACGGGTTGGAACATCTCTTCAAGTCTCAATAGATGCTAGCCGTCGAATGAATAACACTTATCACACTTGAATCTTGGACAAACTTGCATGGCTTCAATATTTGATCTTGAAACAAGGTTTCTTGAAGTATTAAACACATCCTAGATCTACCCAATTACAAGTAAAGTGTGTTTTGTCAAAGGATTAGTCAATTACATAAAATAGTGACATATATTCCTAACATTGAATCACATATGTCCTAACAAAAAGAAGGAAAAAAAAAACTATCATTAACCTTTTTATTTCAATTTATATAAATTTCTTTAAATTGATAAATAAGATATATAATTGTGAATTTATATGATGCAGTCTTATCATTCTCAATCCTTCCCTACTTATTATTAAAACATCCAAAATCCAAACAACAGCAGGGAGGATAACCACCTCCTATTTTCTCATGGATGGAATCATAATTTTATGATTTTATCTTTAGGGGGCCAAAAAAACATGCATAACTCTCTCTCTCTCTCTCTCTCTCTCTCTTTTTTTTTTTTTTTTAACAATCAAGAATATAAAAATAATATATTGAAAATCAAAATAAACAAATACATAAAAAAAAAATTAGCCTATATTCAATTCAAATACTAAAAATATGTAAATCAAAAGATACAAATAACTTCTTTTTAATACATTTCAACTTCATCATTTATAATATATTAAAATGTACTCGATCATGTACTAAATTTTATATTAATTTCCTTTTTTATTTACTAAATCAAAGCTTATCTTATACAATCATTTTCCATTTTGTTGGGAAACCTAGTTATATATATATATATATATATATATATATATATAGTTGAAATTTCCCATTCCATAGTTGCAATAGAAATTAGAATAGTAAGTACACCAAGACCACTCTATAAGTTAGCAGGTTGTTGATTTTTTGGTCCTTACAAACTATTGGCATAATTCATAAATATTTAACATTTTGTTTGGAATTTAGATGTTGAACTAAATTATGTTTGTAACGGTGAAGTTCCAATTTCAACAAACAAATATCATCAATTCTAAAAATTCCACATATCTCATTGCTCGCTCGCTAGACCGGTGATTTAATTCTTGTAATTGAGAATTTATTGCAATATGTTAAATATCTAATTGTTATCAATGACCAAAAAAAAAAAAAAAAAAACCCACCCAAACAATTATTAAGGTGGAGCTAAATATCACTATTAAATCCAAATCTCAAAGAGCCAAAACTTTTAACTTTTGGTTTTTTCTTTCAAAGTGCCATTCTAAAAATATTATGAATCAAAAGTCATTTTCTTTTTTTCCACTTAGTTGTGATATTTTTTAAGAGGGATTAGTTTTTATTTTGTTATTCCAAACAAAGTTTTGTTATTGTTTTGGAAAAGAGATTAAATTCTATAAAGACGTGGCGTAAAACTCATGTTTTACCCCTCCAATCCCAACATGTGACATTATCTTATCACAAATTTAAGAATAAACACAATTACGTTTAAACAATTCTAATACCCATATATAAATCCAACCAAATTGGGAATTTATCGATATGTTATCAGGTGTGGTAAGATGTATTGAACTTTTAAGTAAAATACTAATGTAGTAATCACTTATTTGATGGTGTAAAACATTGGTTTTACAACCCATTTTTATAGAATTTAATCTCTTTGGGAAAAGGCCACAAACCACATATATAAACTAGGTGATATTTTATTTTTTTGGGATCCACCATTCCATTTATGGTATCCTGGGAGTACACAATAATTTTCCTATAAACTAGGTGATATTTTATTTTTTTTGGTTCTTTGGACAATTTTCAAATTTGAGAAGGCTAATTTTGCAATATTGAGGACAATGCAAACAATTCTTTGGACATAAAATTTTAAATTTAAATTATTAAAAATTAAAATATACAATAGGGTATATTTGAACCAAGACAAAAAAGAATAGAGCGAGAGGCTCATCAATTGGGAATTATAATTGCCAACAAAAATAGATAAAGTTGAACTCAATGATTGTAGGTTGAAGTCTTCCTAGGTTGTGACAGGACAAAGTGAGAAGTTTTTAACAAAATTATCCCTTGCAAAAGCTTATAAATACCCATGCAATAGAGTGGAATAAAAAAAAATCCTAACCCATAATTTGTTGAAATTTCTTGATAAACTTATTGTCATCTAACTTAACCATCAAAAGCATCTAATATCAATATCACATGGTTGATCAATGATGTAGCAATCAAAAGTCGTTAGCAGTTACATGAAGGAGATTGACAATAGAGGGTTGATCAAAGATATGACAAGTAAAATTTTTTTTTTTTTTTTTTTTTTTTTTGCAAGAATTTACGAAGGAGATTGGCAATAGATGATTGATCAAAGATATGACAAGTAAGATTCATTCATCTTGCATAAATTACAAAGAGGATTGGTTAAGCTAGGATTCATCTTCTGGCTAAATTAAATCCAAGTTTGACAATAATTCCATTTTTGTATAGCTAGTACTACCCCTACACCCTCTACTTTCCTCTCCATCTAAATTTCCAAACACATGGTAAAATATTAATAACTGCATTAGTGATTAACCTTACCAAGAACATTTTGTTAGGATTATACAATACTTGTGAATTTTGAATAACAGTTTTGCTTTTTTTGGTTTTTGGCTCTATGCATAATTATTAGTTGACATTATGGCAAATTTTTAAAGAGTCAGGGGGTCGAAAGTTATATTTGACTTGTGTAGGAGATGATGTAACCATGCTCATTGTAATCCGTTGAGTTACAATGTCTTGAGAAGCAAGCCAGCTCTACACATTTTGTGTCTGGTGACAATTTAAAGTAAGGTCTTTTTATTAGTTTCTTCCAATACCCTAATGGTAGTACTTGTTGAATACTCAGTTGCAAAGCCATCAATTTGATACTTGATATTTTTTTTTTTTTTACAACTTTAAACTCGATTGAATTGATTTTTTTAAACTAATACCACTATGATAATGCCAAAATCATGAAATATTAACAATGTTATGGCCACGTTGAATGCATTTGATGCAAAATATGGCCACATTGCTATGCAAATTTTTTATACGTGTAGAGTATTTTAAATATAAAATAAAAATGTGAAAAAACTTGCAAATTCTAAATTGTGTCATATATATTGAATACCTCAAATTTAGTTTCAAATAGCTTCCTTTCAAGTCTTGCTCAAATTCATGATTTGCAAAAATAGAGCCTAGTATAGAGCTGACTCAACACAATTTGGGCCAAATAGAAATGTAAAATGTATTATTACTTAATATTTTATAAACTATACATGAAAAATAATCCAATCTTTATTATTTTTTATAATTTAATATATTAATTGGACTATTTTCATATATTTATATCAAAAACTTTTAATTCTAAAAATGTCGAAAACATTAGTATTAGCAAATATCATATTTTAGATGCCCACGTCTCTCTTGGCAATGTTGGATTTTAGTTTTGAATTTGACTCGAAAACTATTAATTCTAATTTTCATTTTGATAGAGAGAGAGAGAGAGAGAAAGGAAGGGTAAAATTTTTGGGAGTTTGAAATTTTTTACACTTTTAAAATATTGCAAACATAGTAAAACGTATTAATAAAATTTGAACATTCAAAAATAATATAATAGTTTAAAAATAATGTTTATTTATTAATTTTTTGGTCTTAATTAAAAATTTTAAATTGTAAGACGGAAAAGCAAGGCATTCTATCGATTAAAAGAAAATTTTTTAATTTTTAATTTTTATTATAGGTGAGAGGATTAGTTTTTATATTACAATATTATTTTATGCAATGGTATTAGACAAATAGATATAATATATTATATTTTAGGGGACCTTTTTCCATTTTGGGGCTTAGCTTATTCCCTAAATGGCCTTAAGGTTGAGCTGACCTGTTGAGAAGTTTTAAAGAAAAGGAGACTATATGGTAAAGGGGGAGGAGAAAAGAGAAAGGGAAATGATATACACCTTCCCTTTGATGCACCAAGTTAACTAAAAGGGCAAATAATGGGTTTGGGCTAGTTAACTTGTTGAATAACTTGTTAACATGGGTTTGGACTAGGTGTCTTCTAGCTTATTTGGGCTGGGTGTCTTTTAGCTTTTGAACCAATTTTGCTATTTGAATGGGCACATTTTCGGTGTTTTGCATTAAGTCCCATAAAGCCCGGTTTAATTAAATTTTTCTTAGAATAGGCCTAAATTTGAATTCTTTGGGCCACATCAATGTAAGATTTAAGCCCAAGCCAATCACAATTTGTTTTTCCTTTTTTTTTTAATTGAAGCCCAATTATCTCTTTTAGAATCTACTACAAATACAATTTATATCATAACTTATTTCACAACTTATTGAGACAAAAAATTTTGAATTGTAGAAGATCACTTTCATATTGACTAAACTCTAATACCGTATCATTTTTGTTTCCCATCACTCATAATCTATTACTTTAACATGTTGTAGAAAAAATGTCACTAGACTTATTGTATTAAAAATCAGTGCATAATAAGAACATAATCTCCTCCATTCGCTATGCTTAACCTTTTGTCAAGCCTTCCACCAATTCAGTCACTTGCTTCTTTGTCACATAGGGAGTAAGCATGAGAGATACATTGGATGCTTGGGAAATTGATTGGAATTGAAATTTCTGTTCGAACCAATTTGAAACTGATTGGAGATTTTCTCGGTAAGACTCGAAAATCTGTTTATAGAAGCCATACAGTAAACATACAAGTGTGGATGCACCTAACGCAAGAATGATCCACCCCAAGAATGATCCACCCCATGTAAGTCACAGGGCAAAGCCCCCAAAACAAGACACACACTCTTGAAGAGTAAGGGAGAATTTCTGTTGGAAGTGGCTAGTACCCACACTGCCAATGCTGTAGTGAAAGTAACTGCATCTATTATTAGGCCTAGCATGATTGCATTGTGTTCATGGAATAGAGGAGCACCTGAACCTTGATACATTAATCTGACGAGGATAAGCAGATTACTAAAGGTAAATCCAACCAGAGCAAGCCATGCGATGAAGGAACAGAATTCTTGCTCAATTCTAGACAAAGAACTTAAAATGTCTCAGATTAGGTGCAACATATAGTTAAAGGGTGCAAATATAAGAAATTAAATGAATATTTGTCACATTCCATTTGTTTTTTGGGGCTAGGTTGCTAGGAATGTGTAGCTTGACATGTGTTGTTATGCATAACAATGCGAAGATTGCTTTAAATAATAATAATAATAATAATAATAATAATAATAATAATAAGATGGACAAGGATGATAGAAAATTTATCCTTTGTTTTAGAGTAATGCATAAAATCATTTGATGTCTTGCCAAAAATATGAACTAAGTTGGGTACAATAAATTACAAGGCCCTTAATTGAGTGAATCTCATGTTCTTGAAAAATTGGTTTAATGCTAGAGTTTTGTAATTTAGTGGTATTGCATGTTTTCTTTTATGAGGAGAATTGTGATTCAAATCCTCTCTCACCAATTATTGTAACTCTTTATTTATTTATTATAAAAATGGGGATAATTTAATCTTCTATCATGACTTTCATATACTAAATGCTTCTTATTTTAAGAAAAAAAAAAAAGTAAAAGTAAAAGTAAATTGAGAAGAAAAAAAAAAAAAAAAACAAATAAGAAGAGGATTTTACCTTTACAATCATAAGTTTTTCTAAATTTGCAGAAATATGCATAAAGAATTTTGGATTATGCATAAGAAAGATGATTAATAAAAAATCGAAGATCCATTGATAAAACATTGATATTCATATTAAAAAAAAAAAAAAAAAATTACTAACATACATATTAAGCAAACAATATATATATATATAGCAATGTAAAGAACTGAATAATGCAAAATTTTGTCCAATGAATTTTCGATAAACGGTGTGAAAATATTCCTTTTACATTAAACATAGCATAATGGTGTATTGAAAAATATTCATATTTAGAGTCTGTTTGGATACTGCTAATTTTGCTGAAACTAAAAACTTATTACTAAAATTACTGTAAATAAAAATAAAAGTTAGTTGAAATAGTACAGTAGGACCCATGAATAGTGTCAAAAAGTGCAGTAGAGTCCATGAATAGTAATAAAAATAAGCTGAATAGTAAGATAATTTTAATTTTTCATTCTTATCCAAACGCATGCTTAGACCGTGTGTTTTGGTCAATGATCAAGACCCCTTTGGTTTGTTTTATAATACAAGTCAGCCATTCATCCAAAAAAAGAAAAAAAAGCACTATAAAAGATGTTTTACAAATTAAAGTTAATTGATATTTGACAGTTTTTTTTTTTTTTTTTTTAACTTTTTAGTTTATTCATTAATGTACAACTTTTTAAACATTTATTGTTTTTCTAGTAACTATAACTAATTTTTAACCAAAAAAAAAAAAAAGTAAAAAGTTACATTTACATGCAAGAGAAAAAAGTTTTTTAACTTAATGAGGACTATTAACTTAAGCACTGTAATTTCCTAACTATCAAATTATATATAAAAAAAGAGCACTCTTAAGCAGATGTGTATGAAAGTTAGGCAAACATGTGTACTTCTCTTGTGTACTTTCGGATTGAGAATATAAATAGTTCAGAAAAATATTTGCATCTCAATAAATAAATAAATAAATAAAAATAAATAAATAAATAAAAACCATTTCTAATACTCTGTTATGGCACTAAAACATTGCTCAATATCCACAGGTGAGCTTTTTGGATCTTACCTTTATAAGATTCAAACATTTCAAAATTTTCAATTCCAATCTTCTACATTGTTGGCAGCCAATGAAAAAATTCCACAGAGAGAGAGAGAGAGAGAGAGAGAGAGAGAGAGAGAAATTAATGAGCATGGAAACAATTAAAACAGGGGAGAAAAGAATCAAAAGAACCAAAAAGATAATGATATGAGGGAAACTAAAAAAAGAAAAAGAAAAAGAATAAAAAGAAATCAAGAAACAACTGATTAAAAGCTGCTCAAGTGTATGATGCATCATGAACTGTAGTTGCCTTAATTCATCCAAGAAAAAACAATTGTAGTTGCATTAGGCAATTTGACACTCTGAAATCCGAATCAAGGCCTTGAAATTCACACACATACACAATGAAGAAGATTGATTCTAGCTTGTGCACCAGAGAGACTTCATGTACTCAAATGTGGAAGTTATACTGCTTTTGAACCGAAAAAAAGAAAAAAGAAAATGAAGAAACCACCTCTATCAATGAGTAAAGTTTAATGAACATTAATTGAATACAAATAATCAAAATCTTATTTAGTGAAACATTAAATGGAACTCATGACAAAAAACCCACATAGTACCAAAACTGTGGCCTTGAAGGCTTGAACAGAACTCTACTATAATCCATGACCAAACTGAAAAATGTAAAACCAAAAACTAAATGGAAGAGGTTTGTATTTGAGCTAACCTTTTGGGAAGATTGCCGGAATGGTTGTGGTCCATAATCTCGGTGACTGTCTCTGACTCTGAGCAAGAAAAAGAACTGGTTTCTATGATATCTCTGTTGTTTTTCTGTGTGTTTTGGTGTTGGTGGTGAGGAAGAAAGAGCCCGGGGCATTTGATTTATAGAGACCTTTGGTGAGTCACCACAAAGAATAGACAATATTGGAGAAATCTGAATAATACGGAGACGCACCAAACGGCTTCTCCATATATTTTCGAATTATACGAGAAACCAACTGACCATCTAAAATCTAAATAAACTTAGGATTAGGAATGTTCATATTAGTAAATCTAGGATTGTCCATTTGTTTACGGAATATATATTGATACAGTTATCTTTTCTTTTTAAACTTTTTTAAAGCATATACAATATTATACTCTCCAATATTTTAAACTTATATAGTGCCATTTTTGTAAGTGATAATTTCATAATTACAATGAAAATGCAGTGTGAATTCTGGATATTTTAATTAAAAACACACAAATATACTAGTTAAATTATAAAGTTCTTTGCAGTTGATTAATTGTCTTTATGTTCAAGTAAATTCTCACTGGTATTTTCTCAAGTATATTATCTAAAAACTACACTTTATTTTCTCAAGCAGATGTTTTACGGTGTTATGACTTACGAGAAAAGTGAATGGTCTTTTTTTTGGTGCTAAATAACGACTTTATTGCTCAATCCGAATAGGGGAGAAAGAAAAGGATCCGAACCTGGCCCCATCTCTAATCATGACCTGAAGTGAACAACATAAGCTGGCAAATTGGAGATAGAAATTGGCCCAGACCAATTCACAAAAGCTGCCTACTGGGCAACAAGATGGGCTAAAGAATTGCCCTCTCAAAAAAATGTACTTTTGATTGTATCACGAAATTACAATTGAAACATATTACATCAACAGTGTGATGTTTAATTTGCAAGCTTATTTTTTATTTTTAAAAACTATAACTTAATCTTGTATTTCTATGCTGTGCTTGTAACACAACGTTCTTACATTCTAATTTTGGAGCAGGTAGGTTAAGATTTTGTAACACAACGTTCTTACATTCTAATCTTGTATCTTCCAGACCCACGCTTCAATCACGAACCTCTTTTGTCATTTTCTCTTTTTTTTTTTTTGGTCCTCAACTATGCCTTACCATCAAGAATTACATTTCCTATAATAACTTATTATTTTTGATAATGCACAAAAATAGTCAGTGAGTTCATTGTCCACACATGAGCCAATAGATGCACCTGAAAAACAAAAGAAAAGAACTAATCAAAGAGCACTAGTGAAGTACTGGCCAAAGACTTTCCGAAGGTTAAGTTAATGATGGAAGACTCTTCAAGAACTCAAGAGTGTAAGAGCTAGGGAGAATTCACTTACCTTAAGAAAGAGGATGCCTAGTGCTTATATAGTGGCGTAGAGTTGACCAAGATCCCTTGAATGTAGGGTTTTTCCTTGTAGAGAAGATTTGGAGTTAGATCCCAAGATCTTGAGCTTTTCTTTCCATATAGGGATGACACGAGCATGGAGTATGGTCTTTGGACGTGTAGTGCAAGTTATTTCCATATAGGGATGCATGAGTGGAGAACACGTAAAGGTTTGTGGGACCTAATTACTCAACAGTTGGTATGACCATCTGTCTGTCGATATCACCATCTGTCTGTTGGTATGAATACGGAGGATAAGACATGACCATCTATCGGGTACATATGCAACCATCCGTTGGGCACATATGTGGACCACTAATTTGCAGAGACTTCAAGAATGTCAAATGAGGAGTTCATCCCGACGGGTTCGTAGATGGTAGGTCCTACTAGAAGAGGCACAAACCTTAGCTAGTCAGTGGCGGAGTATTCCATCCTGATCGGTCAAAGTGCTCGGAGGACTTTATTGGATGAAAATACCCTTATTACTGTGCAAGTTAGTTTGTTGATTGAACGAGTGTAGTGGGTCGTCTGTCAAAAGTGTCTCATCGATTTAGACGAGTTAATGTCTACATGTTCTAGGCGATGAGTAGGGTACCTGACGACCCTTTGATACGTAATGACCATCAAGGTGGTGCATGTCGGGCAATGTCAAGGAAGGCACTTGATGACCTTTGGGTCCCTGACGACCCCTCGGTACTTGACGACCCATTGATACGTGACGACCATCAGTGGGGAGCGTGCAGCGCGATGTTAAGGAAGGTACTTGAAAATCGCTGGGTACCTAACGACTTATTGATATGTGATGACCGTCAAGGCAGAATGTGTCACGCGGTGTTAGGGAAGGTACTTGACAACCGCTCGGTCCTTGACGACCCCTTGGTACCCGACAACCCATTAATATATGACGACTGTCAGGGCAGAACATGCTGTGTAGTGTTAGGGAAGGTACTTGACAACCCTTTGGTACATGACGACCAATTGATACATGATGACCATTAGGGCAAAGCGTGTCGCACAGTGTCAAGGAAGGTACCTGACGACCGTTGGGTACCAAACGACTCCTTTGTACCTAACAACCCATTAATACATGACGACAGTTAGGGCAGAGCGTGTCGCGTAGTGTCAGGGTAGGTACCTGATGATCGTTGGGTACCTGCGACCCCTTGATACTTGATGACCCATTGATATGTGACGAATGTCAAGGCAGAGCATGTCGCACAATGTCAGAGAAGGTACTTGATGACTTATTAATACATGACGACTGTCAAGGCAAATTGTGTCGTGTGCTGTTAGGGAAGGTACTTGACGAACTGCTGGGTACCTGATGACCCCTTGGTACATGACGATCAATTGATACATAACGACTGTCAGGGTGGAGCGTGTCACGCAATGTCAGGGAAGGTACTTGGCAACCCATTGATACGTGACAACCATCAGAGCAGAAGTGTCACGCAATGTCAAGGAAGGTACTTGACGACCCCTTGGTACATGATGACCAATTGATATGTGATAACTGTCAGGGTGGAGCATGTCGTGCAGTGTCAAGGAAGGTACCTGACAACCATTGGGTACCTGACGACCCCTTGGTAAATGACGATCGTCAAGGCAAAATGCATCATGCGGTGTCACGCTCCCTTTGTGACCAAAATGAATAGTTCATTAACACACAAGTACACACACTTACCCACTTTGTTTTGAACTTAATCAACTTGACTTGCACGATAAAACTTTGAGTTTTTTGAGAAATGTGTGAAAGGAAAATCAAAGAAATGTAGAGAAACCAAGAGGTTTCTTAAGTTAGATTTTGATTCAATAAATCCTAGAAAAAAAAAAGTCTAATTCAATAAGGAAAGGAGAAGGAGCATGGAGAATTGACAGATACTATAGGAAAATTGGGCAATGTTGCCATGAGCAACACACTTGGCATCTGCACTGAAATTAAAGGAAAACGTAAATTTAAAAATGATGGAGAAATTAAGTAGTATTTGATATACATTTTCGAAATTAATGAAATGGCCAAGGACACCACCATCTTGCCTAATGCCACAACAAAGAACAAAACTGATATTAGGATTATTACGTGTTTCCTTCAAGTGGAATACCACCAAAACTTATCTTACACTATTTGGCAAGCTTGAACCAAGACACAGAAAATTCTGAAGCATGATTCGTAACA
Source organism: Castanopsis chinensis (assembly GCA_032878915.1). NCBI lineage: Eukaryota > Viridiplantae > Streptophyta > Magnoliopsida > Fagales > Fagaceae > Castanopsis > Castanopsis chinensis. The sequence continues at coordinate 25,291,731 of JAVQMG010000131.1, forward strand.
AAATTGACATCAAGAGGCAAAAAATTCAAACATTGTATTAAACTTCTTGAACTCATTTTCTAGTAGGGAAGGTGTGAAATTCAAAGGGAGGCCTTTATTGTAGATGGAATAACCTTTGGCTAGCCATAAAATGCAAAGTATACATATTAACTAGATTAATACACCCATACAGAGTAAACAACAACAACCATGATGCGGATCATAATGTGAGTTAACTAGCAGAAATAAAAGTCAACAATAACAAACTGCATACCTTCATAATCCTTATTACTATTGTTTTCATTAGCATTGTGCTGGAAACTGGTGTCTCAGACACCAGAGGAGGAGGAAGAGGTCCAGCAACTACTGGCTACTCTTAGCTCTTGGAAACAGACCTACGAGGAGCATAAGTTAGTGCTGAAAAAGCAGCTAGACTCTCCTTCATAACCTTAACCTGTAACAACAAATTGAAGTAAAAGATATCACTTCTGCCCACATCCAAGACAGAGAAATTACAAGAACTGAAACTGCCAATGAAACCACACACTTAATGAATAAGCAAGTCAGAAGGATAATATATTGATTGATGAATGATTGCAATAGATGCATATGACTTTTTTGGAGTTTCTTCAGTTTTAGTGTTGGATTCAGCCACTATCTGGCATTCATCTGATCTAAAACTTCATCAACTACCTCACCAATTGGCATTTCCTCTTCTTCAATCAAAGCATGTCCATTTTTAGGAGGGTTGTATACTTCTCCATTAACAACCTCTGACAATTCAGTTGCTATTTCATAAACATGATTCTCCTCAACAAGAGTAGGCTCTGAAACAAATTTATCCTAAAAATCAGTTAAAGAAGAACGAAAGGCTTTACTTTGAATTGTAAAATTTGTTTCACATCACTAGGGTTGGGAGTAAGGGGCACTTCAACATCATTCACGAGAATTTGGCTCCCATCATCAACATATCTAAATGCATCATTTAAACAAAGCAGCCTTTGTCTTGAGGTGCTAGGAAGAAAGTCTGAGTAAATTTGCGCTTCAAACTGTCCTTTCCTGTCACAAGAATAAGGACTCCTACATTGAAAGAATTTTGTGCATCCACAGTTAAGATTTGTGCACTGAGTTCACCATAATGAAGAGAGAGTATCTTCTCCTTGATTGCTTGATCAATGAAAATAAATCAATATAGAGAGATCAATCCAAGTACCAGCTCTACTAGAGTCCCAAGAAATTTGGAAGCATTCTAGTAAAGCCATTATCATATGCCCATCTCAACAAGAAAAGATCAATCCATAAATGAATTTAAAAATAAAATAATGAAACTATTTCCATGTTTCAAAACCACCGTATACTGATCTATAAAAAGGAGACCAAGGTATAGAATTTGAAGGGCTTGTACCTGTACCCGTGTCCGTGCTCGTGTCCGTGCTTCCTAGCTCACTCAGCTGCTAGCTGCTATCAATGTACCTAAAACAATATAGGTAAATAATGATACTGCACAGCTAATAAGAAGAATTTACTTCACGTTTGAAATATATATATATGTATATATATGTATAACTTACAGCTGTTGTAAGGAGGTCAACATTCCAAGCTGCATAGGTAATGTTCCATTAAAATTGTTTGAGCTAAAACTTCTGTAACAATATAGAAAGTTTTACAAATAATACAAGTTCTAATAAATGGATTTGGAAAAGGGTTAACAAAACGAAATCATAAATAAAGGGAAAAGATTAAACCCACTATCTTTCAACTAAAGTATTTTATGATAAACATTTGAGCAGGGCAATCATATCATAAGAAGTCAACCAATGTAATATGAATAAATAAAATATAAACCAAAAGAATCAAGTTCTTGCCATTTCCTTGGACACTATATCTATTGAATGAATCTCAACCACAAGAGAGCCCGATTAATCACAAATCTAAACCAAATTCAATCCTAGCTTGGCCAAGCCAATTTTATTATTTCCCTTTGCATCAGCCTGATAAATTAAATGCATATAGAATTAGAAAAGAGACTTATTTATAATAAAAAATTGCAAAAAGACTTAGAATTTCTACTAACCTATATGAAATGATTTAGGGAATACTAACAACAATACTCCATCTATAGCTGGTTGAAATGTTGAATTGTAAAAATACTTAGCTACTAAAGCAAAGTGTTGTCCTTGACGGAATATTCCTTCCTCCGATCAGAGATTCCTCACATTCTGGTGATTCAACTTCGCACATAGAGAAAATGCGATCTACTTCGAGAGCGAGCGCGAAGGAGAGAGAAAGAGCAATCGAAGGAAAAAGAGGAAAATTAAATGAAAGGGAATAAGACAGAGAGTACCTAAATACTCCGATAACGAAAATGTAAAATTGTAAAACTTGATTCAAGGCCCTTTAAGGAGAGAAGAGGAGCATTGGATGGTGCAAGATGTTTGTGTCGGAGGTCGATGGGATTTCTCTAGGTGCTTCTTTGTGTTTCCTGACATGATTATGGGGCTGCTTACAGCTGTTCCTTTTCCTACCAACCATTGGAGTGAAGATAATATGGTGTGGAGCTTCTCACCCTCTGGGGAGTTCGATCAAAAGTCTGCGTATGCCATAGTTAAAGATGATATTGGCTCTCCAAGTAGGTTCAAGGAGGAGTGGGTTTGGAAGGTAGACTCTATGCCAAAGATTAAGGCCTTCTTATGGAAGTGTTGTCATCGAAGCATCCTAGTTAAGGAAGTGCTTTAGGAGAGAGGTCTTGAGCAAGATACTGTGTGTCAAATCTGCAGTAATGGAAGGGAATCAATACTACATGTTCTTAGAGATTGTAGCTTTGCCAAATCAGTGTGGGGTAAGTTCTCAATTGTTTCGGACATGTCTGATTTCTTTAGGCTTGATATTGAGGCGTGGCTGAAGCAAAATTTGATGTTAAAATCTCACTCTTCACATCTGGTTCCTTGGAATGTTCTATTCTTCTTTGTGGTTTGGAACTTGTGGATTCACAGGAACAATATCGTCTTTAAGGGAGTGAGGCCTAATCAATCCTTGTGGTCCTTTATTGTCCATGCCGCTACTGAGTATATGTTTTGTGCTGGTAAACAAGGTGCCATAACGAAGGAAATTAGGAAGGTGTGCTGGTTAAAGCCGAGCTTGGGATGGGCTATACTAAATACAGACGGATTGTCTTTGGGCAATCCGGGCAGAGCTGGAGGAGGAGGGCTGATTCGTGATGGCCATGGTGGCTGGATTAAGGGGTTCACTCGCAATATTGGAGTGGCTACTAGTGTGGAGACTGAGCTTTGGGCTCTTAGGGATGGATTAACCTTGTGCCTATCTCTAAACATTCTTGCTGTGGAGATTGAGACTGATGCTAGGATCGTTTTTGACTGGATTAGTAATAGCAATACAACTAATCTCAACCTTTCTGCCCTTATTATGGATTGTAGGGAGCTTGCTAGCCGCTTCCCTCAAGTTAAGATCACTCATTGTTACCGTGAAGCCAATAAGTTCGCTGATGCACTAGCTAGGAGAGGGCCTTTTAGTCAGCTTGATTTTGTTATCTTTGATAGTCCACTTGTGGACGTCTCGATATTTTTGTTTTATGACAGTATTGGCATGTATTATGAGAGGCTTTGTCCTCCAACTTCCTTCTCCGGTTAGGGGTTTTTAATATATTCCTGGTTTACCAAAAAAAAAAAAAAAAAAGAAAAACGAGTGTCAAACACAGGTCCACTTTTTTGCAGTGACATCTGGTGGTTTGCTCTATTGCTGTCTGGTTACCAAGAATCTTGCTGATCTTCAAGTTCCCTTTCTTGCTAATCTTGATATTCCCCAACTTCCTACTTCCATTGCTTTTCATACTCTTATAGCTTGTTTGGATTGAAGTGAGTAGAATAGAGTTAGTCATAAAGTATTGATAACTTGAGCTCTTGGTTTTAGCTTGGTAAACTCTACCCATCCATACCTCACCCAAAAGAGCAAAAGGTGCAACAAGTTTTTTCTGTTGATTTGTTTCATATTTGACAACATTATCGTTGGCTCTTGATTTATTTATCATCTGTATGTTTATTGTAAGATATGAACATCAATGCATCATCTCTCGTCTCCCTCACTCTTGCTCCTCTCTTATATTGGTCCTTCATCTTTTGTAAACGCCTCCCTCACTCTTGCTCCTCTTATATTGGTCCTTCATCTTTTGTAAATGTTAAATCTTATGAAATCAGTTAAAACCCTTAACAATATGAAATCAGTTTGTGCCAAGAGTTATGTATCTCAACTGTCACCTCTTGTTGTTTCCAATGGAGACATTCAATTCAAATCTCCTGATGAGTGTAGGGTAAAGGCAATAGCTTTTGTCAAGGTACTGCCCCGCGCATATGCTCACCAATTCCAAGCAAAGCCTCTATAAGGGCTCTACCTGTTGCATCTAAATGAGAGTTCTTTGTATTTCCATTGTATTTGTGTGTGACAGTAGGTGTGATATCGGGATTCATGGATTTATTGAATTGATTAATTCATGTGTGTAACTATTCGTCACAAGGTGCTTTGTCTATGCGTGTGCTCGCGTATACGTGTGTTTGTGGCTCTTAATTGTGGCTGTAGGCCAATAAGCTGGTTGCTTTGTTCATATGATTCATAACTTTGTGCTCTGAAAACAAATATATAGGGTTCATTCACGTGTTTTATACTTATGTATGGTCACTTTTGACTAACAATTATAATATATCTACGTAGAGAAAGTATCCTATGCATTTTTGATTTAGTGAGACGAATAGAGTTGAATTAATGACTTCGTTTTGTAAAATTTGTAAGGGTTTCCTGGTTGCTGTGCCATTCCTGGGGGTTATTAGCGATGGATTATTATTTGGGGAGAGGAATTTGAATTTCTGCTCTCCTCCATAAAAGAAATGAATGGTGTTACTAAAGTTCTGTTTGGTTGGAGAAGTGGAAACGTGAGAGGATAGAAAATGGTAGGAGGATAGAAAAGATTTTAATTTCTTTCATTTTTGTTTGTTTGGAAGTGAAAAAGTAGAAGGATAGAAAAAATGAGTTTGAATAAATTTGTTCATATACCCTTATTAAAGAATGATGCCCAATTAAAATAAAAAAGTGTCAAATAACCGCACAAAAAAAGAGCAATCACCCAAATTTATTAAAAAGATAAAAATCATGTCCCAAAAGAAATCATGTCTAATTTTTTTTTAAATACCACGCACAGCCCTAAAAAATCAAAAGAAAAGAAAAAAAAGAATAGAAAAATAAAAAGAAGAGGCAACATTACTGCCCAAAAAAGAAAAGAAAAATAAAAGAATGTTACTGCCACCCCCCCCCCCCTTTCCTTTCAAAAAAAAAAGCCAACTAGACGAATCCCATGTGTACTTGCATATGAGCATTTTTGTCAATCTAAAAAAAATGCATCTTCTCCCCATTATGGGGAAAAAATATGTTGGGAGGCCCAGGAAGAAAACATCCGAGCCTCACCATTTATTTTCCTTCTTTTCTACCCAACTAGACACACACTAAAAAAGTTTTCCTTCTAATTTTCTTTTCAAAGTTTTCTTCACCTACTCGATTTTACCTCCAAACAAACATAAGGTACTTGACACCTTTTTGACTCACAACACGAATCTTGGGAAAATTTTATGGTTTGGAGGGAAGATTTTATTTTTGGGAAAATATTTTTTTTAAGGTTATGTGAAGGTTTTTTTAATGGCGAAAATGCGCATTTTGGTCCCCCACATTTTAGGGTTATAGTCAATTTAGTCTCTATGTTTTTGTAGCAATCAATATAGTCCCTGTTAATTTCAACTTGTAATAAATTTGATCCTTACTGTTAACTCACTAACGAAAAATACTTACGTAGCAAATGGTGTGACCAGCATATTTGACACGAACATGACATTAAAATAGCAATAAAAAATCCCTTATTAGCATTTGAATAAACAAAAATTAATTTATCAATTTTAATGAAATAAAAAAAGAAAAAAAATTAAAAACTAGAAACTAAAAACATGAACCCAGATGATTTTGAGGGGTTCAAGTACTAATCGGTAGTTCGGTACTAAAGAGCTTTACACACGTGTAGTTTTTTGAATTTTAAGGCTCTATTGGTCAGCTCTTTTCATGAGATTCTAACTATTTTTAGGGGTTTTCGAACAAATGGATTTGATGTGTTTCGATACTAGAGGAGTCAATTTTATATATTACAAGAAAATTTCAGATTTAAATGTTATCTTAGTCTGGTCCAATTTCATTACAAACCATGTATGATTTTGTGCATGCAACCAATGAAATTTTGAATGTGATCCAATCAGATTTTCAACACCTCAGTAATTTCAACTAATTCTTTTTGAAACCATTAAAAATTTTGTTCAATCATGCGGATACATCACAATGGTTGAAATTTGTTTTGATGGTAACTTTTGATTTGGCGGTCAAATTGGTACCCGTGACATATCACTGTGATCATTAGGATGGTAAGATTTGTTTTGTCTCACAATTATTTTAGAGCCCTTAAGTGTAAGCTTAACATTTTTCCTTTAACGTTGGCTGAATGTAAATTGTAAAATGGGTAACTTTGCACTCATCATTAAGAATGTCAAAATGGTCCATCTCGCATTGCTAGGATAAGGCAAGGATAAAGCATAACTAATCTAATCCAGTCCTTCCCCACTTTGTGATTATCACTATTTCCAATTGATAGGCCAAAAACGTATTGATCCCTTATGATGGATTAGTTGATTAATTAGCCAAGTTTTAATTAATTAATCAATTTAACATGCAATGTATGTGGTAGCACAAACAAATCACCAACTAAATAAATATACAGTAGAAAATAAATTAACACGGTAATTTGTTTACGAATGGTAAAAACCTTCAAGACAAAAACTCCACTGGGTGATTTTAAAGTCACAACTTTCAAGAATCCACTATTATCAAAACATGCGGTTACAAGTAATGTAATCTCGATATCTTATACCAAATTACAGTTGAACTCTTACCCTAATACCCCATTGAATTTGTTCAGTAGTGACAATCTCTCTTTGTATTGCATGGCTCCCAGTACGTGACTAATCTATAGATGAGTAGATCCTAGTAAGCGACTTAATTACCAACTTGAGAATGATGTTAGCTACAAAATTCTTTTGTTCATCACATGATGAATACCATGAAGTTGCTTGGTCACAAAACTCTACGGTGTACAAACATAGTAGCTTCTTCAAGAGAAAGAAGAACTAGGGCAAATTCTGTCTCTGATCACAATTTGCATGAACAAGACTTTGCTCAATACTCACGCAACCCTAGACAGTCCTTAAAATAATCCTTATATATGTTTAAGGTTGTAAGAAAAAAAAAGCCCAAATATACATTCACAGATTGAATGAAAATTAACCCTGAAAAATTGAACTTCATAAATCTCAACAGATACCCTAGCTGTTGAGCAGTTGTCGAGCCTAACCTCAGTAAATACTAGCTATCGAGCTAGCTGTCGAGCTTTAATGAACAACACTTCTTCACTTAATTCTTGGACAGACTTATATGGCTTTAACACTTGAACTTGAAATTTTGTTTCTTAAAACATTAAACAAATCCTAAATCTACCCAAATAAAAGTAAAGTGCGTTTTGTCAAAGGATTAGTCATTACATAAAATATTGACATATGTTACTAACATGAATCACATATGTTCTAACACCAATCTCTTATCAATCATATTTTCTTTTTTCTTTTTGGTTGGGATCAAATATCAAGGGCCTCTTATAATTTATGTGGTTTTTATGTTTGTTAGCTTAAAATAGGATAAGAGAATGGGTTTAAACAAATAAGTCTGACTTTAAGTAACTAAAATTTATCCAAACATTCACTAAAGGCTTGTTTGGTTAAGGGGAAAAGTGGATGAATGGAAAATGGGTAAGAGAAAATGGGAATAAAAAGACCAAAAAACGGCATTTACCTCAGTTTGGTTTGTGAAAGAAAATAAGGAAGTGTCTGGGTGATTTCCAACCAGACACACAAAATTTTTTTTCCTCTCAAATTGGTATGAAAACATAAAGGATTACAACATAAAAACAACCAAAATAATAAATTATTAATCTTTATAAAGAAAAATCAATATAATATTTATCCAAAAATTACAACAAAATTAACTAGACTAATGGTTGGCATCCCTAACTCTAATTAAAGAGAATTTAGGAGCATTCAATAACTATTTCACTTTTGTAAAAGCTTTTATTTTTATTTGTATTTTTATGTTTATGTTTATGCTGTTTTTTTTTTTTTTAAATATCAATTGCTTTTTTGTTGTTGCATTATATAATACATAAAAAAAATTATTTTCAGATATTTATTAATTCCTAAACCTATTATCCACTTAAGACTTTTATCTATAGAGGATTTCAAATCACGTTATCAATTTTAGTTTAGATGGGGGAAAATTATTTTTGGCAAAGCTGAAATAGTTATTAGTTATATCCCATTAGGTGAATTTTCTAGTAATTTGATAGGCTCGATTTGAATTCATTCCAACTTTCGTGTTAGCCGCCCATTTCCTCATGTCTTTGATAGTAATGATGATACTATTCTTTTATTATTATTATTATTATTATTATTATTATTATTATTATTATTATTGGTAAGGCCATATCTATCAAACTTTGAAACAATTATGGGTGCTACAACATTCAGGATTTGGGAAGCTTTTAAACAATGGAAATAACTCTTTAACTAAATTTTTATTTGTCAAAACAAGTGCAGGATAACTGGTCTTATATAAAATGTGATGAATATTTTGCCAAATAAAAAAACAATAGCCCATAAGTTAATCACAGAGTCCACAATTGCTAAAGCTATATTTAAAATAATTTCTTTTACCCTTAATTGCATTCTAAGAACTTTCATGTGATCCTGGATTGTAACAAGACTATAGGCATAACACCTAAAACCCAAAAAATCTATACATATAAATAATAAATTATGATTATGAGAAAGGTAATATAATAAAATGATAAAGTATTAAACCTTTTAAAAAATATAAATATAATAGATATCCAAAAAAATTAAAACAAATTTAACTAACTTAGTGTTTGGAATACTTGACTCTGGTTTAAGAGAATTTGGGAACTTTAAATTTGAATCCCCACTTTTGCTCTTTTGCAAATTGTTTTGTTTATGTTTATGTTTATGTTTTTCTTCTTCTTTATCTCAATATCAATTGATTTTTTTTTTGTTCCATTATATTATATTATATATATATATATATATATATATATATAATTTTAGGACAATTGTGATTCATGTTTGGAACATATGTCATCATGTATTGGCTAATCCTTTGACAAAATGAAATTTACTTGTATTTGGGTAGATCTAGGATGTGTTTAATACTTCAAGGAACAAGATTTCAAGTTTAAGTGTTAAATCCATACAAGTCTGTCCAAGAATCAAGTGATGAAGTGATAGTTTTTAAAACTCGACAGCTAGTATCTATCGAGATTTAAAAAGGTGTCTAAGCATGAAGCTCGACAGCTGCTTGACAAATATGGTATCTATCAAGAATTATAAAAATAAGATTTGCAGTTCTGATTTCATGTCAATCCGTGAGTATATGTTTAAGCTTTCTTTTCTCACAACCCTGAACATATATAATGATTATTTTAAGGGTTTTCACAGAGAGCACAATTGTACAAGTGTGAAGCAAAGTGTTGTTCATGCAAATTGTGACCGGAAACCTAGTTTGCCCTAGTTCTTCCTTCTCTTGACGAAGCTGCTGTGTTTGTACACTGTAGGGTTTTGTGACCAAGCAACTTTGTGATCTTCATTGTGTGATGAACTGATGAACTTTGCAGTCAATATCCTTCTTAAGTTAGTGATCAAGTCGTGTACCGAGATCTACGTATCTATTGGTTAGTCACGTACTGGGAGTCGTGCATTCAAATGAGAAATTGTCACTACAGAACAAGTCTAATTGAGTATTAGGTAAGGGTTTAGTTGTAGGTTAGTATAAGGTACTGAGATTCTTTTACTTGTAACCGCTTGTTGTAATACTAATGAATCATCGGGAGTGGTGACCTTAAAATCATCCGATGAGGTTTTTGCCTTGGAGGTTTTCGCCTTGGAGGTTTTCCTCATTCGAAAACAAATCACATTGTCAAATTTATTTTCCTCTGCATTTTATTTTAGTTGGTGGTTTGTTTGTACTGGCACGTACGTTGCATGTTAATTTGATTAATTAATAAATTTGGGTAATTAATCAATTAATTCATCACAAAGGGTCAATACATTTTGGTCTATCATAAAATATTTTACTTTTAGATATTTTATGAATTCTTAAATCAACTATCCACTTGAGACTTTGATATGTGGAGAATTTTAATAAGTTATCAATTTTGAATTAGACTAGAGAAATTATTTTTTGTGAAATAACTATTAGGATCTTAGTGTTGATGTATTCCGAGCCAAATTTTTATCTATTTTCATGCTATTAATTTCAATGTATTTTGTAATTTTGTGGGTTACATTGTATTTGGTTAAGAGATCAAAGTGTTAGAATTGAAGTTGTTATTTTAGGAATCTCAGTCGAGCAAGTTTAGTATGTCAGGCGAGATGCAAATTTTCAAAGTTAATTACAAGAAATCTCACCCAACACTCGTCTCTCTCTTGGTCAAGCAAGATTGTAAACTTGAGAGAATTCAGTTACCGTCATTGTCTGCTATACCCATCCAATTAACCCTCTCAAATAGCCTTCTAAAGTCATGATTTTAGTGACCCAATTGTCATATATGAGAGTGAGAGAGTTACCTATTTCTTCTAGAGCAAAAACCAATTGTAGCCTCTTCCTTCACTCTCAAATTGCCCAATCCTTAGAGAGGTGACCCAAGCCTTACACACAGGTACCTTAAGCAATCGTTGTTAAAGCTTGGTGGTGGGAATCATTGGAGCAATCCCTAAATCTTCAAAAGGCTTTGGAGTAACCAGGGAGACTTGGTCTTGTAGTTGGCTAGCAACTTGACTAGTGAAGCTGGTAGCTAATAAGGAGAAAAAATTGGTGCAATCAGTTGCAAGTAGCTAGGAGCGGAGAGCTTGAATACGTTTTTATTTTTGTAAGTTTAATATATTACAACTATTCATACTAGTGGTTAACACTACAAGCCCTAGAGATTTTTTTTGCCCGGATTTGGGGTTTTTAACCTCCATAAATACTTCGCAGTGTTTGAATGCTTGTAATTGTTTTGAGATTTGCTATTGTGTTGGCTAATCAAATAATCAGCTTAAAATTGATTCAAACTTAGTCATTGGCATCTGTATGAGTCTAGAATATATTCCATGTATCATGGCATCATATTTTTCATAGGAATTGGATCGTGCCAATTTCCTCATATTTAGACCAGGTCATACTCTTACATGATTACTTGAGCCAATTTCCTTTTTATGAGATTTCTTTGCTTTGCATTTTTCATTGGCAAGTTCATACATGTTCATTATGGCATTGATCCTTATTTCTTATTGTTGTTGCTCATTTTGAACATATTCTGACACTATTTTTCTAATGAGAGGGCTTGGTCACCCTTGTTAAATATTTTTGTTCCACCTTGTGTCCCCTTTGTTAGGGAGTTTTAGTCTAATTTCTCCCAGCCTAATTGAGAATCTGTTCAAGTGTCTGTCCCTAGTGTGTTTTAAAGCTAGGTATTCTAGAAAATACGTATGGTCGTACTTCCCCTTGGTCCCCTCAATCCAAACCAACCACTCGGTATGCCTAAGAATTACCAAGGAATTCCTAATCTTAGGTTTCCTGGAGCTGACCCACTTCCCTATGATCACTATACCTCTTCCTACCCACAAACACAATCCTTTCTTTCCTTAATGGCTTCCAATCTATTTGGGTTGAGATTTTTGTTTCTTACCTCAATGGCTACCAATCTATTTGGGTTGAATTTTTGTGGGACTTACTCCATGGGGGTACCTAGAGACATGCGTCGTGTCATGTTTCATTTTATGGTCAAAACTTCTAGGCGGAAGTCTACATTTTTTGGTTTGCTCTATTGTGGCCTGGTCACCAAGAATCTAGCTGCTCTTCAAGTTCTCTTTAGCTTGCAGAGTTTTATATTCCCCTACTTCTTACTTCCATTAATTTTCATACTTTTATTGCTTGTTTCAATTAAGAGGGAGGAAAAGTAGAGTAGAATTGGTTGGAAATTAGTGAAAACTAGAGCTCTTGGTTTTAGCTCGATAAACTGTACCCAACTATACCTCACCCAAAAGAGCAAAAGGTGCAGCAAGTTTTTCCAATTGATTTGTTTCATAATTTACAACATTATCATTGGTTCTTGATCTGTTTGTGATATGCATGTTTATTGTAAGATGTGAACATCAATGCATCATCTCTCGTCTCCTTCACTCTTACTCATCTCTTATATTGTTACTTCATCATTTGTAAACCTTAATCCTATGAAATCAGTAAACCTTTAAAAAAATGAGATTAGTTTGTGGCCATAAGTTTTGCATCTTCACAGTATTTCTAATAGAAATATTTAGGGTTCAAATTCTCCCTTCTCTATTGTAACTATGAAATTATCAAAAAAATTATAAAACCAGTTTGTTTGACTTCACACAAGATTTCTTGGTTCTTGACATGGTATTGGCTTTGTTGGTCTTTGAAGCTATCTCAATGCTTCTTCCAGTTTGGCCTTACATGACTACTTAGGGTTGGTCAACCATAGACCTGTAGGACCTATGGTTACAGTGTATAGACCATGTCTCAAAATGAGGCTATAGAAAATGTGGCTATAGACCAAATGGACCTATAGCCACGTTTTTAGGACCTACAACCACGTTTTTGCGTTTTAAAAATGCAGCTGTAGACCAGTTTTTTTGTAATACATTGAGCAATTTTGATGAAAACTAGAAAACATGGAACAATTTATAACATAGATTATCAAAGTCAATTATGATATGATTTAGTTATAACTGTGGGGTGCAGTTGAAGGTGTGGGAGATGAGATGTGAAGTGAGGGTGTGACATACTAATGTAAGGCAAAGGTAATAGCATTGTCAAGTTACTGCCCTGTGCATATATATGTGGGTGTAAGAGTAGGTGTGATATTGCAGGGTTCATTATTGAATTGATTTTTTCATGAGTATTCACATTTGAGTTTGTATAGTAGATTTATCTCAACCTCCATGCCGGGGCAGACCCATTACTCTAGAGAATGGGAAACAAATTTGGATAAGTTTCAAGTATGAGCGCCTTCCAAATGTATGCTATTGGTGTGGGCATCTAACCCACGACGACAAGGACTACCAGACATGTATAGAAAGTGAGGGAACTTTAAAGATTGAGGACAGATAGTTCGATCTGGGAATACGAGCTCCAACTTTCGTCCCAACAAGAAAGATGGGAATGATAGTGCCAGGCTATTACACTTCGAGGAAAAAATCTGACTCTACCACTCGTGCTTCACCAATGGATGCAGAGGTGAATGTCAATTCAGATCAACCGCCGACGACAGTCAAGGAAAAGGAACAGGACGTTGGTCTGAGTGATACCAACGGTCATGGAGCTAGCCAACCACTCACCACTGACCTGGAGTGTAACGCACAAAAAAGCATTAACTGTGAGTGTTAATTGCAACCGCAGTTGGTGTGAGACATTAATTGTGGAGATGATTCTATTTTTAAGTAAGAAATGAATTTTGAGCTGTTGAGTAATACACCTCAACAAGATTTTGAAGTACCTTCATTAATAACCAATCCGTTGCTCCACCAAATATCCAGGGATTTAACACGCAATTAAAGGGATTTAATTTGGAGCTGAAAACATGCCACAGCTGTGAAGTCTTGGACATAATTCCTAGGAAACAAAAGTCATGTACCACTAAAACAGAGGCATGCCAGCACAAAATAAGTGAAGCACATGATGTTACACAACGACTAGGGTTTCCAACGCATCACTAGCCACGCTTCGAGCCCTCCCAACATGGACATGAAGAATATGTCCAACAACAAATTCCTCAACTCTAGTTTCAGAGCATCTCCTAGGCAAAAAGCGTGGAGTTTTAGAATCAAGTCCTGTACCTGCTTTTCCTAGCAAACGACAACAGATTACTCAAGGCAACAACAATGAACAACTCAAAGTGGCGGTGGCTATCCAACAACCTCTCCAAGGCCAATGAATTGCATCAGCTGGAACTACTGTGGCTTGGGACAGCCACGAGCAGTTCTTGAACTCACTGAATTGGTGAAAAAATACTCTCCCTCCATTCGTTTTCTCATGGAAACAAGAGTTAAGGATCACAAGCTCAAAACTCTTTGCTCGAAGCTGCACCTAAAGAATGTTTTCATAGAGCCCCAAGTTAACATAAGGGGAGGATTGGCACTTTATTGGAAAGACGGTATCAATCTTAAAGTTCTGGATTCAACACCAACCTTCATAGATGCAATAGTCAACCCAGGAATGGATGATGCCTAGCAATTGACAGCTTTTTATGGAAATCCAACAACAGCCAACGAGGAACATTCTTGGGCACTACTGAAACATCTCAGTCTAAAATTGAATTTACCATGGTTATGTATGGGAGATTTTAACGAAATTACAAAAGTTGAAAAGAAAAAGGGAGGACTTGATAGACTAGAAAGACATATGAGAGAATTCAAAGAAGCATTGGATTTTTGTGGATTCCGAGATTTAGGATTTGTTGGTGCACCTTTCACTTGTTGTAACAATCAATTCAATGGGGAAGTAACATAGATTTGATTGGATAGAGGGGTGGCTACTCCAGCATGGACACAATTGTTTCCTATGGTCTGCATCACCACATTCAAGGTACCTTATCTGACCATTGTCCTTTATGGTTATGTTTAGATGATGTGAATGCTAGATTCTATAGAAAATCCAGGCCTTTTCAGTTTGAGGTGGTTTGGCTAAAAGACGAAGCATGTGAGGGGATTATTGAAAGAGCTTGGAATGGTCAAAATGGAGGAGAGTCGGTTGGGAGCTTAATTGGCAAGATAGAGGCATGCAGGTAAAGTTTACAAAAATGGAGCAGAATGAGTTTTGGCAATATATGGCACATGCTAAACCATAAAAATAAACAGCTAGCCATGAAGAGATCCGAGTCTTAAGAAGTTAGGTGTATGAACTTATGGTGAAAGAAGAATGCTTGTGGCACCAAAGATCAAGGGCACAATGGTTGAAGAATAGAGACATGAACACAAGTTACTTCCATAGTTGAGCAACACAATGAAACAGAAGGAATTTTATATCTAAGTTGCTCTTGGAAGATGGATCAATGGTGACAGACAACAACCAAATTGGGGACAGCTTGGTGGAGTACTTCAAGCAAATCTTCAAATCCACCTCGCCTACAAATTTCGACCAGATTCTTCAAGGTATTGACATAAAGGTTACCCTAGCCATGAACTCAGATCTGACAAGAGAATATACAGCAGATGAGGTTGAATTTGCTCTAAAACAGATGAAGCCTCTAACAGCCCCGGGTCCAGATGGTATGTCTCCCATTTTTTTCAAATCTTGCTGGAAATTTATTGGTACAGATGTCATTGATGCTTCTTTAGCTATCCTAAATTCAGGGACCATGCCAGCTAGTCTAAACCATACTTACATAGCACTTATACCAAAATCAAAATCACCAGAAAAAGCAACTGATTTCCGACCTAGAAGCCTTTGTAATGTCTTATACAAAATTGTGTCTAAAACCATATCCAACCGTCTAAAAACAATTCTCCCAAAATGAATGTTAGAAACACAAAGTGCATTCATGTCAAATAGATTAATTACAGACAACATCCTTGTAGCCTTTGAAACCTTTCACCACCTCAAAACAAAAAAAACAAAAAACAAAAAAAAATAAATAAATAAATAAAAGGGAAAAGACGAGGTACATGGCCATTAAGCTTGACATGAGTAAAGCATATGATTGAGTGGAGTTGGTATTCCTTAAAAAAGTAATGAAAAAAAAAGGGTTTTGACTAAAGATGGATCTCTCTCATTCGTTCTTGCATTCAAACTATCTCATTCTCTGTATTGGTTAATGGTGAACCTCGCAGCAACTTCACCCCTAAAAGGGGTCTCCGCAAAGGGAATTCGCTATCACCTTATTTATTTCTCTTGTGCGCAGAGGGGTTACACTCACTTATACAATAAGCTAAAAGTTTGGGTAATCAAAGGGGTCTCTCTTTGTAGTGCAAGCCCAAAAGTTTCACATTTGCTCTTTGCTGATGACAACCTAATGTTTTGTCGGGCAACTCCACAAGAATGTACCCACATCTTGGAGATTTTGAAGCAATATGAAGAAGCATTAGGGCAGCAAATAAACCGAGGCAAAACACAACTCTTTTTTAGCCCAGACACCAAGACATACATGCAAGAGGAGATAAAAAATTTGTTAGGAGTGGCAGCCACAGCCAATTATGAAAAATACCTTGGTTTACCCTACTTTGTGGGAAAGGGAAAGAGACAAAGTTTCGGTTATATTAGAGAACGGATATGGCACAAAATGCAAGGAAAGAGAGTTTATTGTCACAAGGTGGAAGAGAAGTCTTGATAAAAGTGGTCCTCCAAGCCATGCCCACCTATACCATGGGATGTTTCAAACTCCCAAAAAGTCTATGTAAGGACATTGAGTCTCTTATGCAGAAATTTTGGTGGGGTTATAAGGGGGAAGCATGAAACATTCATTGGGTGGGATAGAAAAAATTATGCAAGCTAAAGAGCCAAGGAGGTTTGGGTTTCAAGGACATTGAGAATTTTAATTTATCCATGTTGGGTTAATAGGTATGGCGGCTGCTTCACAACAAAGACTCACTTTTTCACAAGACCTTTAAAGTGAGATATTTTCGCAATTGTACCATATTGGAGGAGGGGGTAAATGAGAAGGGATCATATACTTGGCAAAGTATTTTACAAGCACGAAGAGTGGTTCGACTGGGATCGAAATGGAGGATAGGGGATGGGAAATCAATTCAGATTCGTGGAGAAAAATGGCTGCCTGACTTGTATTCTAGCCGTGTAATTTCCCCCCAAAAAAAATTTTCCGAACAATAGTCGAGTTTGCGCCCTTATCGATGAGGAGAATAGGTGTTGTCTTGAAGAACTGATACGTGATGAGTTTCTTCCACACGAAGCAGAGGCAATCTTGAGGCTCCCCTTGAGTTTAAATGCCACGGAGGATAGATTGATATAGGCTGAAACGCAATCTGGTCATTACACTACAAAGTCAGCGTACAGAGTACTAACAAGAAAGGTAGAAGCTTCAACCCTTGGTACCTCCAATCCAGTGGCTCATAAGCAGTTCTGGAATGAGCTTTGGTCCATGAATGTGCCTAACAAAATACGCCACTTCATTTGGAGGGCTGCAACCGATTCACTCCCAACAAAAAAGTGCTTGCAAAGGCGGAAAATAATTCAAGATGCAACCTGTGATCGATGTGGCGAAGACTTTGAAGATGGTATCCACGCATTGTGGGGGTGCCAAATGATGAAACATGTCTAGTGGGAAATGGAATGTTGCAGGAAATTTTTATCAGAAAAGTTTGCAAGCTTCCGAGATTTATTCCAAGGAATTCTTGCACAAAAAAACAAAAGATGGCAGAACACTTTGCCTACATGGGGTAGAGTACCTGGTATAGCCAGAATGCAAAATGGGTAGGATCAATTTCTTTGCCAATGGAAAAAATATACAATGACGCCATTGAACAGTTGCAAGAGTATCACTCGGTGCAAGAAGAACCATTACAACAAGATTGGGTTTCCTACCCAACTCAATGGTTGCCACCTTTACCTTCAGTCTACAAAATAAATTTTGATGGAGCAACTTTTATAGACACGGACTCGGTGGGACTGGGAGTGGTTGCTCGTGACTTGGATGGCAAGGTTATTGCCTCCCTTTCGGAACACATTAGATTACCACCAACAATTGAAGACTTGGAAGCACTGGCATGCAGAAGGGCCATCTTATTTACACTAGAAATTGGGATCCAAGACGTGGTGATCGAAGGTGACTCAGAGGTTGATAAGGGTCATTTTGGTAAAATCCAGAACTGAAGGACCAGGGGCTGACGACCCTGAGGCTGACGGCCTTAAGTCTAAACGACCCTAGAGGCCATAGCCTGAAGCTGACGATGAGGCTCTGAGCTGACGACCCTCACTGCAGAAAACGCCACGTACGTCGCCAAGCTGACGGTAGAGGCTGACGAGGTTAGACTTAGGCCCGTCCACAACCTTACTTGACCAACACGCCTACACCAATGATTCTTTTTTAAGGAGACTTTTAGGATTTTTAAACCAAGAATTTTAAAAGGAAAAGAATTCCTTGACCAAGGCTTTTACTATAAATTTTATTACGCACAAATAACGCAACTTTAGCACTTTTTTAAATTTTTAACTTAACCTTCGGATGGTTGAGCCAGTGCCCTTTCAAAGGTCTTCACTCTCTTTGTTGTGCAGGTACGTCATCAGGAGCACGTGTGGACCGTGCAGCTCACTGACGATTTTTATTGCATCATCAGAGGTCATTATCAACCACCTCAAAGGAGACTAGCCTTGTCAGACAACTTTTGGCCACATAATAGATGAGGCTCGAGCATTATTAGGAAAGCTGAGAATGGCATACTTTTCACACACAAGACGTAAAGGAAATAATGTAGCTGACAAGTTAGAATAGTTAGCAAAAAACTTGCATGAACCACAAGTGTGGATGGAGGATATTCATAGCAATGCAATGCAATTTGTAATTCTTGACAGAGGCTTTATGCCTGATTAATGAAAAGTCCATCATCGTTTTTTCAAAAAAAAAAAAAAAACATGTAACATCGTAGTTTTTATTT
Source organism: Castanopsis chinensis (assembly GCA_032878915.1). NCBI lineage: Eukaryota > Viridiplantae > Streptophyta > Magnoliopsida > Fagales > Fagaceae > Castanopsis > Castanopsis chinensis. The sequence continues at coordinate 25,310,537 of JAVQMG010000131.1, forward strand.
TAACATCTAACATATTAAAATAATATAAAACAAGAGAAGAGAGAGAATAAAAGTCATTAAATAAAAAAAGTGAGAGAAAGAGGAGAGAGACAATAAAATAATATATATTATTTTACAAACTCTGCTACAGTCTACCATAGTTCTTAAATATACCAACTTACTGTTTACAGTTGCTAAATTTGTTTAGCAATAGCAACTCGGGTAAAATGCATTTTAGACATGTTTGGATGTAAAATAGCAATTTGATGAGTTTTACAACCTTAATGCTAATGCTTGGGTGGCTTTTAACTGTGGCTGTTTACCAATAAGCTTGTGTTATGCTCATATGATTTTATCAATTTTGTGCTCTATCAACAAATATATAGTGTTGATTCACGTGTTATGTATGGCCATTAATGTTGACTAACAATGATTATTTGTCAAAATTTAAGTTTTTGTTTTAGTGAGAGGAAGATACTGTTGAATTAAATTAATGACTTCACTTTGCAAGGGTTTCACTTTTGTTGTGTTATCCACTGCCATTGTTAGTGCCTCGAAAAATTTATGATAAAATAATACAAATCGAGTGATTTTATGTTAATTGTAATAATATTTAATATTTAAATTTTCCTTTACTAACATATCTAGCAAGTTAAATTTTTAATGCAAAATAATAAAAAATATGTAAAACAAAATTATATATATAGAATTGTTTAGTATTCACGTTTCTATGCTTTCAAAACTAATCTTACTATTTAATTGAAATGATTTAACAAAAAAAAAAGAACATAAACGTAAATTAAAAAATCTATAAAATTATTACAAGTATTTAAAAATGTAAAAAAAAAAAAAAAAACGTCGTAGTCATAGAGACATTTTGGCAAATTATTACATTATTAGATGTGGACGATTATTTAACGGTCAAGTTGCAAAAATATACCTTTTTGCACGTGGTCTGGCTGAGAAATGAGATAGACTTTTATTAATAAAGATTGGAATCAGATATGGCTTTATCTGAACAAAACACACAAACAAACACCACACGTTCCCACCACGGGCTTTCGCTGGAGTTGAGCCTTTCATTGGTGTCTATATACCGTGCCGTAGTTGAGTGGACAATCCACCAATATATGTCACATTTACACCATTGATAAAAAAACACTAGTAATTTATCCTCATTATTAGTACTATAATTCTTGGTTTGGATCACTGTTAAACAATACAGCTCAAGGGTCTAGTGTCTAGTGGCTCGTGACGGCAGGATATTCTTTTTCTTTCCCCACCTACCTTCCTTCCATTTGATGTATCATCTCCAGTATTCCATTAATTTTTTATTTTTAACATTTCTCTTATTTGGGGTTGGGTGAAAGCATGGTTTTAAAAATTGGACTGAACAAACCTGTCAAACCAATATAATTGAAAAATTGGGGATCAATTTGGTCTTGTAAAAACCGTAAAATAAGCCAAAATTGGTCAAAATTCGATAAAAACCGAGAATAGGAAGCAAAAAAGGTTCATTAACCGTACTAATTTTTAAAATCATGGATGAAAGTAAGTCTTGTACGACCTATCCCATCTCATTTTGTTGTGTCATGAATGTGTGTATATATAAAACACTCTTGATGTGATCTGATCTAGTTCATTTCATTTGTCCCTTCTTCATGTTGAAATCATCTCTTTATGGTGAAATTAGACTCTCCTATTACATAAAGGTCAACCCCACGTATAAGTGTCACACATATGACTCACATTTGTGTGAAAGGAGTGTGTAGTACATCAATTGTTAGGAATAATCACACTTATGTGAGGGGTATAATACACTAGGTGTAGTGAATAATTGGTTCTCATCTGGGAAGCCCAAATACTCCAACCTATCTTACATCCCATCCTCAACTTGTCATAATAAGATTTTTGCTCTGACGAAGAAGGGCAAGGATGGAGCACACCTTAATCTAATCCAATTCAGACCCACCTTGACTACTGTCCAATCATTTATTAGCCATCTCTTTGGGTAGGCACAGGCATAATCTTTTGTGGTTTATATGTTTGTATATTTCATTATTATCTTAAAATGGTATAAAAGAGTGGTTTTAAATAAGTTCAATTTTAAGTAAATAAATTAATTCAAATTAGTCACTAAAACTTTGAATACTTAATGCTACTATAATTACAAATTATTTTATAATATTTGTACAAATTGTTGATGTAACTAATTTTTTTTATTGATTTTTATCTAGCTCATTATTAATGTCATTTTTTTCATTTACCAATAATCATTCACTATATAAGAAATTTGTAAAAATTTTGTAATTTTTTTTTATATTTCTAACATTATTCGAATATTTAGTACTAGTTTAGCCTATTTTTCTTTTATTAGATGAAGACATACATGATTTTAAGTGGCTAAATCAACTCATTTATAGGATTCTGTTTTTTGGATTCTTTGTAATTTATTGGGTACTAAAATTAAAAACCCAAATGATTGGTTGTGTCAACCATAATTGACCCAACTCATGTTTCCTCAAATTATCTTAAACCTAATTTCCTCCTATCCTCTTTAGTCAAATATAGTTAAATATTTTTACTCAATAAAACAACTAGAGAAGTAGTCAATTTTTGGTGGCTATTTTGTTTCAGATATTCTCTCAAAGTCACATGTGGCAGCCTCAATCCTTAGACCTTCGACGGTTACTAACAATTCAAAGAAGAAGAAGAAGATTAAAATTGGACAGTTAATTATAGGTGAGAAATTAAAAAAATAAAATTGGTAATTAAAAAAAAAAAAAACCCTAAAAATATGCTAGATCTCACGTGGCAACAGTTGTACCGTCAATGTATATCCCCACTGGGTCCCACATCGCCATTATTACCCGCCAACCCAAACCCAACCAAACCAAAACTTAAAAAAAAAAAAAAAAAAAATAAACATAAAGCATTAAACCTTAAAATACAAAAAACATTCATGAAAAAACCTGTCTTTCTCTCTCTCTCTTTCTCTCTCTCTCTCTGTTGCAAATCACAATTTAAGAGAAACGCACTTTCTCTTAGCTCCTTAAGCAAGAGGGAAGGAAGGAAACCCTAGTTGATAATGGGGGATTTGGAGAAGCAAGAGAGAGTTGTTGTTGTTGGGGTTGGGGTTGAGAAGAAAGAGGAAGCAGAGGAAGAGAGTGAGAGGTTTTTGGAGGGAATGGCGGTGTTGGATTTCGATATGCTTTGCTCAACGGTGGCGTTGCGGACTCAGCAAGGGAAGTGGAGGAGCTATGAAAATGTTTCAGAAGAAGAAGAAGGAGAAGGAGGTGGAGAAGGAGGTGGGGTCTTTAGGATGTGGGAAGGTCAAGTTCTTGATTGCTTTGAAGATCGTCGTATCGCTCTTGAATCAGCTTGGTAAGTCAGTCTCTTCATTTTTCTTTTTTGGTTTTCGTTTTTGGAAAAGGGTTTTAAGGGTCTTTTTGTTTTGATGGAAAAATGATTCCCAGAAAACGTTTTTGTTTTGTCCTTTTTGGGTGTTTGAAGAGAAGCTAAATTAACAATTTTGTGGTTTAAAAAGTTCTGATAATGGAAAAGTTTGACAGAAAATGATGCCCTGAAAGCGATTTTGGGCCTTTTGGGTGTTTGAAAAGAAGCTAAAATAGCAATTTTGTAATTTAAAAGAAGAGCTAATGGAAAATTTTGATTTTTAGTTTTTGGGGGGAGATATTATTCATGGGTTGCTTTGGGTTTTTGTTTTTGAGCTGCCCCAAGTTCTGGGATTTCTGAGATTAATATGAGAGTAATTAAATGATTATTTTTATTTATTTTGTATTTTGAGTATATAGTGTTTGATTTAATATTTTGTTTTTGTTTTCTGGATTGGATAAGGTTCCTGACTTTTAGATTTATTTGCATCTGTCTCTGTCTCTGTCTCTCTCTCCTGACTCGTTGAACTATATGATTTTGTTTTAGTCAAATAAGGTAATAAGTCTATTAATTTAATTCTATATATGAATCATACACACAAAAAAAATTTCCTTTTGTGGGTTAATTTCTTGTTCTTTGAGTTTGTTTCTGTGCAGGGAAAAACTGAAAAAAGTGGGCAGATAAAAAGCTTCGGTATTTATGTTGTACTTTTAGCTTCTTGTAATGGCATAGTTACTGTTAGGATGAGACTTTGCTATTACGGATTGTGGACTGTTTCTTTGTTGTTTGACTGCTTTTGAACTAATCTGGGTAATTTCGTTATGATTGTGTGTGTGATAGTGTATTTGATGGTGCAGTTGTCCATGCTATAGATTTGGAAAGAACATGAGACGAGCTGGTTTTGGTTCATGTTTTCTTCAGGTAAATTTGCTGACTTCTTCAAAACAAAAATAGCAGTCATGGAAATAATATTTAAATGTTAGTGTTATGATTTCACGAGGGTGAGGCAAGTCATGTTGACATTATTTGCACTTTTCTTTGCTCATCCAATTGAATTATTGTCCATTTGTGTACTTTGAACTTCTAAAATCGTTTTTGGTTTTTCCCCTTTTCTTTTGTGGGCTTCTGAATGTGTTATTCTTTCAATGCATTCTAAATTTTTCTATTTTCTTTTGCAGGGAATGGTTTATTTAATTTTCACTGTTGGTGTCCTTTTCAACTGGATTGCCTTTATTGTCACCAAGCATCATTCCTTTCTATATTTGGCAGTTGCTTTTACCATTTTCATTGGAGCATATTTGGGTTTTTTCCGTACGCAAATAAAGAAGAAATTTAACATTAGGGTGAGCACCTTTTTTCCCCTGTAATTAGCCTCACTAAATGCTAGATTTTGGCGTATATATATATTTATATACACACACACACACACACACTCTCGTATTCTTGTCACCATTACAATCATGTTATCAGTTGTTTTATGGTTTATAAACATCCACATTGTCACCATCAGCGGGCATTTTTAGTTCCAAATGATCAATATTTAGGAAAGTAGTATTTATCTTTACATAATAGTTCAGCATGCAAAAGCGTCAGAAGCTGTAGAAACATACTACAGCTTTAACTGTCAAGTATAGTAGGTGTGTATTGATTCATGAAAATGAATGAATTGGGTTCTGAATAGCTGTTGGATGAACTTTGGATAGCATACTTTGATAATTGAACTGTTGAGATTGAACGCCTAACAATGGCCTGCCTCGTTAAAAATTGGGGGTGGGGGAAAATTGTATAATATAACTGTGATGACAAAATGGAAATTGTTATCTTTCTCTCCATTTGCCGAGGTTTTAGGTTTGCCACTGATTTCACACCCACTAGTCCTGTTGAATAATAGATTATAATCTCTCCGTACATCTTTTGAAATGAATTGACAACACATACTTCCCTGACTTGCATTTGGCTTAGTTCTTCTTAAAAGTTTGTAATCAAAAGTTGGATATGATCCAGGCCCACTATGAAATGCTTGCATTCATTATATGCCTCTGCTGGCTTTTATTTGCAGCACGATGAATGTTTGCTTTTATCAATTCCACTTCACTTTTGTCTCCTTAACAAGAACCTTCTATTATGTATAGTTTGATTGAATGTAAAAAAATGGATGATGAACCATCCTTTTGATATGTATTGTTTCTTATTTACTTTAACTGAGCTGCAGTCATGGAGAATGGTGGGTTTTTTTTTTTTTTTTTTTTTTGGGGGGGGGGGGGGGGGGGGGGGGGGGGAGAGGGGGGGTTTGTTAAGACCAATAGAATTGTTTTGAACTTTTGAATATCTTCCTGACCTTTTTTCTGTTTCTATGTGAAATTAATTAACTTGTAATGGATTTTTGCTACCTTCTTACCAATGAGCTATAGCTCAGCGGTACTTCCTCCCCTTATAATAATGGGATGGATGGTGACTTCATGGGTTCAAAATCCATTCGGTGAATGCATGTGTAACTTACCAATCAATTTTTTCTTTTTTGCTACTTTCTATGTCTTCAGCTCTTTGTGTTGCTTTTCTCTGCTGTTATTGACATTATTGTGGTAAAAATAATTGCTTTCAGGGCAATGATAGTTCCTTGGATGATTGCATCTACCATCTAATCTGCCCATGCTGCACATTGTGTCAGGTGCTTTTCTTAGCGAAACCTTTGTCTACCAAACCTGATAATCTTGCTTGTTTTACATGTACCCTTTATTATTAACCTATCAAAAAAAAATTATTGGAAGTCAAAAAGCAATATTAGAATAGAACATTAAAAAAACTTGGTTTTAAATGTTGTATTCCTGGAAATTTATTAGAATTCTTGTAATATGGAGCAGGAGTCCAGAACATTAGAGATGAACAATGTCAATGACGGCACTTGGCATGGTCGGGGTGACACAATTTGCATAGGAGGCTTTGGTGAAGGGAGCAAGGCACTCTTCGACTTACAGCCACCACAAAATGTGGTATCAACTAAGTCTCCTCAGCCTTGTAGCATGCAAAAAGGTACAAGTGGTAGTGATCAGTCATCAACTTGAGAAGTAGGGTAGGGCTTTTTGAAACATTGATCTTCCATCCCAACATTGGCAATACCTATGAAGCGGGTGTTTATTTCCCATATAATTTATTTCCTGAGAGAGGAATGTATGAAGGCTGCATCCCACAAGCTAGTTTATATTCAGAATTTGGCGGTTTCCAGTTTTGGGATGTAGAGGATCGCTGCACGGATTTGAGACTTAAGCCTTTACCCGATCTGGAACGTGGACATGTTACAGAAAATGTGATGAGGAAGGCGTTTGTCAGTCCTAGTGCATATGGGAAACTTTGTATTTATGTAGTATGGGGGGTTTTAGATTGACTCCCTGTTGTTTATGTGCACTACTTTAGTACTAAGTGGTAGATAATGTCATCCTTATTGCTGAGTTTTTATTTTTTTTAATTAATTTTTTTAATGTTTTCTATATTCAGTTCATCCTACTGGGCGGGTTTAAATGTGTATTTTTATTGGTATTTTTTTATTCAAATGGAGAGCAATCAAAGGGAGTTCATTGATTCTGAACTTCACACATTCACACGTATTTACCCTGAAAAAAGAAAAAGAAAATATCTATACAGTTGCTTGATTAAATATAAAAGAAAAAATATCGAAGAGAATTAGTTTTTTTTTTTTTATTTATAAAAATGAATGCTTAAATGGTGTCGTTTGTTAACAAATTTAGACAAAAGATTGTTTTATTTCAACATAGCGAGACACTTTTGACTAAAACGAATCCTTGTTACTGTAGGGACTTATTTAATATATATGAAATAGAAGTTAAAGGTTAAAGTGAATTTTAATCAAAAGTCTAATATCATTAAATCAGAAACAAGAGTGGTAACTTTATGTATGCTACTTTCTGAACAATATACCAATCCATACGAATATGAAGGATAAAAATGAAGAAAAATAAAACCCAAGATAAAAGAAGGAAGAGAGTCTCTCAAATTACGATTTGAAGATTTATGCATCTTTTATAACATGTTCAAAGTAACCTATCTAAAGCAAACTAAGATGCTAAAGAGAAAGGGGAGGGGTTATGAAAAGAAAGCACATGTCCTATTCCAAGAGTCGATCATAGATGCAACAATTTATTATCTTAATTTTTAGAAGATAGGGGCGATGTCCATTCTTGGAAATCATGGAAGCTCCCTGTGAAATCAGTAAAGAGTCCATCAATTCCTATCTTGTTTATCCAGTAATCATATTCAGAATATGGATCTTGGTGAAAGTTGAGGTGAAGGAAAGAATTTTCATTTCTGAAAGTATATGGGTGCACCTGAAATGAGAAGAAGGAACTTATTTATCAATAATGCTTAATAAGTTTCCTAACAAAAATCAGACATCATGCACCAACAATGTATATGCACCTGTAGGCCACGAGCATGTGCATTGGCAACAAGATCGGTAACTTCATTCAAATAATTGTCTTCTGTAGTAACAATTGTATCCTTCCAGGGTCCAATCCCAACCACATAGTTTCTTATGAAATCAAGATAGCTATCTGAAGTAATATCATAGTATGTCTGCACAAAACATTTACTCAATCAGGAACACAATTAGAAAAGCTGAAGCCATGGTAGAGAAAAATTTACTTCATGCAACAGATAATAGAAAGTGACTGCATCAAAAGTACGACTTTGGAGCTGATATATCTAAACTAGGACTATTTAGACACAATTCTCAATTGTTCTGAAACCATATTGGAAAGTATTTTCTATTATCAAATTAAGCTATTAATAGCCAAAAAGGTCATAGCCTTGAGTTCCCTGTCAAATACAACACTACCTCTCATAGATATTGAATAATAGTTATGCTGCCCATTTAAATAAAAAAATTGCATAACATCCCTTCTATAACGCCAGCCCCATATATATATATATATATATATATATATCACTGGCAACAAATTCATGCTCAGAAGTAAAATATTTTCCAACTTATCTGTTATACAACAAATTATAGAAGTTGATCAGCTGGTTAACAACAAAGCCAATCGGATTTTCACAATGAGAACAAAGAACAAACCTGATTGGTGTCTTCTGTTCGTACCGTCACATCATCAATTAATAAAATTTTGGGCAAGTCAGTGAGGTCTGCAGTATATGTGAGCGACGATGGAGCAAAGGACTGGACAAAGGCAGGTTGCTTTAGCCATTCTTTTGACATATATGAACCTTTGTATCCATATTTCGTTAGTGTCTCCACAAACTTATCTTCAAACTTCTTCCCATCTGACCATTTGACCTGTTGTACAAGCTTAAACTTGAGAGTTTGTAGAGGCGTTGGCTACATAGTTTATTGATGAAATATATGATCAATATAGAGGAGATACATGATCACTATCTAATTTATTCAAGTAAGCGAACATGAGAGCACCAAAAACGTAGGAGTTGAATTGATATAGGTTTCATGCTTCCAAGTATGATGATAACACAAGGAAAATAACTTACGTGCTTATTGATAAAAACTGGGTTCTTTATCTCTGGATATATTCCAACAACTCTTTCTGCATTCAGTGCAATTGATATGTACTCTTCGAAGGTGATAATTGGATACTTCCCTGGAAAACAAATGATGAATTGATATATAAGAAATTATAGTCAATCAATGAGATAGTTTTAGTATTCTTAAAAAGAATTTAGGTACATTATTAATAGTGCAGACATAGAAGTTACTTATACTCTAAATCATCTTAATTCAAACTAAACTCAAATTAACCTTTTCATATTATATTTAACCAAGTTATGGCTTTTCATTTCACTCAAAGACACAAGAATAAAAATTGAAAAAAGTTTTAATGAGTTTAAACTTGCATTAGGCAGTTTGGACATCTCCTTGTGTACAGTACTTTTTGAAAATAACTAAAACAAGCTTTTACCATGTGACTATTATATGAAAAGAAGAGAGCACTACTAGACAAGATGTGACAATTAATTATGTCTATGAATATTTTTATTAAGAAATTAATAGTATTTAATTAAAGGAAACCAAAAGCATACTTAAATTAGAGGATATTAACAGGTGTAATTTAAGAAAATGTATCATATATACTAAATTTAAAAGGGAAACGAACCGTTATATTGTTGATCTCTAAAACTGAATCGTTGATTCACCCTTAGTAACTTCAATTCTTCCAGTGTAAAATCAACTACACACAATCAAAGTTAGCTAGAGTTAGATTGATGAATTGTAACTTATGTTCGAGGCAATATAACAAAAACAGAAAAAATAGGATTAAGAAATACATCACAAAAATCATATGTCAAACAATCATAATTACATGTGAAACGTAAAAATAGGAAAAAAGTTGCAAGGTGTAGCTTTGATACATACCTACGAACCACCCAGTCATGTTCACACCTTGGACCTCATAGGTTCTTTTTCGATCGGCAAACTGACTAAAATTTGCAATATTTGTTCTATTATTAAGATCAAGTGTTACATCGTGGGAGCATATTAGAACACCATCTTTAGAGGCAAGGATGTCTGTTTCTATGAAATCTGCCCCCTCTTCAATAGCTCTCTGTAGTGACCAAATAAAGTTTAAGGACCATTTATTATTGCACAGAAAAATTACAAGATATAAAATGATATATAAAAATAACATAACATTCCAATTTGCAAACAAATTCATGGCAGAGCACAAAAGGAGGCAGCTTGGTAACATAAAATCCATGTAATTTGGCAACTCTTTAACTTGATATAATGCATTAACAACCTTATTTTTTACATATTCTATGAGAACATAGAGATGGCAACTCTATGATAACACAAAATCCATGTAATTTGGCAACTCTATTATAACATAAAATTCAGCTTGGTAACATATTTTTTACATATTCTATGATAAATTTGAATAATAAAAATATGTAGAAGAAAAGGTGATCTAACGTATACCAGTTTTTATAGGCCTCGTATAAAACATATAGAAGATGAATTATTAACAAATGAGAAATCTTAATCAGAGCTTCAGGGTCTGATTAGTTAGGCATTTTGGGAGCTTAAAAGAGCATTTTTAAAACCCAAAACTCTATTTTGCAATCACAACTTCTCGTAACTTTTCTATAAACGCCTATTTTAACACCGTTTCTAACAAATTATACAAATGCACCCTCAATATCAAACTACAGGCAGATAAGAGGCATACCATGTATGCAGCAGTAGTTTCTTCAGGAAACTCTCCATTTGCACCTCGATGAGCAATGTTATATGGCCGAGATGTTTGTAGGGGCTGTTTATCAGAATCGTGTAATTTGCTTGGGAGTGGTCTTCCAACACATCCCCCAACAGTTAGCAGAATTAGAAAAGGGACAAGAACAAAGCCTGTCAAGTGCACAACATCAATGTTCAAAATAATTTTCTTCAAGCTAAAAGAGAATTTTAGCTTAGACTATTTTATCCAATTCCAAAATAAAAGAAAGAAAATAGAAACAAAACAATGTGATTAACTTAGCCAATCCAATGGAAGAAGGAAAAGAGAAAACAAAATTGAATTTATGGAAAAAAAAAAAATCTTACCAGACGAAGACATTTTGCTTTTTCTTTCCCACTTTAAGAATTTTTTTTTTTTTTTGGAGAAGAAATGGAATAAAAAATGGGAGCCCTTATGGACCCACTTTAAGAAATTGATTGCGTAGTTTGAACTATGTTCTACATTTATATAGAGCAAATTTGAAGTGTCTGTTAGCCGTATCAGCATATAGAGCAATATTGAAGGGTCTGTTAGCTGTATCAGCTGCAGGATTTGATGGGCTGGATGTTGGGAGTATTCCTTTATTTTCGAATGTTAGGTGCTATTTATTACTATTAAGTGATTTTTTTTTATATAGAAAATTGTTTCGTCAACAACATTTTCACCTCAAATTATATGTGGTAAATTGCTATTAGTTCTAATTTAAATTCATAATTAAAATTACCTTTCTGCTCATTATTAAAAGTCATTAATAACTTGCTATTTAAGATTTGTTGTAAAAGTATTATGAATATAATTTTTTTACTCTTTTTTTTTTTATAAGATTTCTTTTAGATGGTTACAATATGTTACTAAGCTACAAAGATGAGAATGTACCAATTAAGCTACAAAGTACAAACCCTTTAAATTTTTTATTTTATTTTTATTTTTTTATATTTATAGGAGATGATAGGAAAAGTTATCATGTGTTTTGTATTGTTTCTATATTATATATAAGAAAATTTTCCTCTTTTAATTGGACTTTTATATGGTTCAAAAATACTCCCATCAATGAAGGGTAATTTCATTTAAAAATAGGATCATAAATTTCAAATAACAAACTTCATTTTGAATTTAAAAAAAGAATTCCTAAAATTTAGGAATTCATTTAGATATAGGGTCATAAATCTCAAATAACAAATTTCATATTGAATTCAAAAAAAGAATTCATAAAATTTAGGATTTTTTTCCCTCATGTTCAAAAAAGAAATTACAATTACTGCTTATTTCTAAAATTTGTCATTTGATAACAACCTGCCATTTAAAACTTGTTATAAAAATGTTGTGAAAATACTTTGGACATATCATTTCTCTTGTTATCTTTATTCCACGTCTACTATCTTTTTTTTTTTTTTTTTGGAGTGAGTTTCAATCTATATTATCTGCTCCCGATGGTGCTATTTATCATCAGACTAAGATACTAATTGGTTTTTAGTGTAGGTAGAGATTGAACTCCAAATCTCTTATTCAACCATCATAGATTTTACCAATTAAACTAACTGAAACCTACTCACCTCTACTATCTATACTTATATAGATGTACTTTTTTTATAGGTAAAAACTTATTGATAAAGTAGCCTCTGAGCATGCGCTCACGCACATGTTCATAGGCGTTTCTACTTTTTTAGATAAAGGTTAGTAATTTGCATCTATTATAATTTAGAAATATATTTTTATTTTTCAAACAAATAATGACAAGAGAAATGATATGTCCATAACATTTTTACAACAAATCTTAAGTGGCGGTTGTTATTGGTTGTTATTGTTGGGGCAAAAAAGTAATTTTAGTGTTACGTTCAAATTTGAACCAATAACAGCTAACCATTTATGATTTGTTGTGAAAATATTATGGATATAACACCTCTCAAATGACAAACTTTAGAAATAAGCAGTAACTGTAATTTCTTTTTTGAACATGAAGGGAAAAAAAATCCTAAATTTTATGAATTCTTTTTTTGAATTCAAGATGAAATTTGTTATTTGAGATTTATGACCTTATTTCTAAATGAAATCCTAAATTTTAGGAATTCTTTTTTTGAATTCAAAATGAAATTTGTTATTTGAAATTTATGACCCTATTTCTAAATGAAATTACCTTTCATTAATGAGGGTATTTTTGAACCATATAAAAGTCCAATTGAAAGAGATGTATATCTATGGCTTTCCAGCCTTTGACTCAAAGTTTGGAATGCCCAGAAATATCCTCACATTCGCTTAATGATATTTTAAAAAGTTTAATCACTAAGGTCAATTAAATAAAACTACTCATTTTTAAATTCCTAAATTTTAGCCTCTTTTATTTCTACCTTTTTAATATTTAAATTTACATTCTCTTTTGTCTAAAAAACAAAAGAATTTACATTCTCTTCTTCTCAAAAAAAAAAAAAAAAAAAAAAAAAAAAAAAAAAAAAAAAAAAACCAAAATTACATTTTTTTTTTGAATTTCCAAAATAAGATGACTGCAAGTTTTCGGCACCTAAAAATTTTGGGTAACTACCTTCAAAAATTTTTGCATTTCTTTTTTCTTTAAAAAATTATTATATAAACAATTAGAAAAAAAAAATTAAACCAATAATAAATACATTTTGACTCTTCAAAAAAAAAAAAAAAACTATGTTTGACGAGCCTCTCTCTTAAAAATTACTTATGTGAGCGGGTGTAAACACTTAGGCCAAGCTAGAATGGAAAGCTTAAGTAATATGTCCCAATAGAATTAATTTATTAGAGAGTGGGCTTTCAAGGTCAACTTTGATCTGCTTGTATGGCTTTAGAAGATAGTAAATGGAAAAATATGGCATAAGGTACTAAAGGGTAGCAAGTTCTTTGATTAACACTTCCTCGGAATAGGCTGAGGAACATAAGTTCATATAAAATTTGTTAATGCTCATTTCTGAAAGCCCAACAGCAGGAAGAAGCCCAACAATATGGGCAAGAAGAGAGATAGTGGATTGATAGGAAAGAACCATTAATGACTAGAAATAATAAATCATAGACCCATAAAATAATAAATGGGTCTTGAGAAAAGCAAATGGGCCCAAAGGAGTCCAAAGAAGGAAATAGTAAACTCATGGGTATTATGTAATGAAGAAAAGCAAAAATGGGCCACAACAGGCCCAAAGAAGTGAAGCAAGAAAGGAAGGGGTTGATAGAGAGCACATGAGCCTTGAGGATGAAGGATGAAGTAATTGGGCTAAGAAAGTCCAAAAGAGTTAGCAAAGTGCCCATGGGAATGCAGAATTAGGAAATGGGCCGATGACACCAAAGGAAAGCAAATGGGCCAAGGATGCTCAAGGAGAAAGAAATGGGACAAAAGAGCCCACAAGCAATGTAATTGGTTGACAAAGCCCAAAAGCAGAATGAACGAACGTACGTACGAAGTCATTGAAAGAAGGATGAGCAGCAGGCCCAAAAAGGTCCAGCGAACATAGGTCAAATAATACCGTGACAAAAATAGCAGAGTCGTAGGCAGAAATGGTAACAAGACTACAGGTGGAACAAGGAATGGACTAAAAGGAGAAAAACCCAAGCAAGGCCCATCCCTTGAAAAGAAGCAAACGAATAAAGAATGAAAGCCTAGAAGACATTTCACGTCATAAGAGGTCAAGTATGGGCGGCAGAGTGCACAGACGAGTCCCAAATCATGGCAAACGCATGAGCAACGGGTAGGTTTTGGACGTACACCAGAAATGGAGCATTCGCAAGACCCAGACACTACCAGCCTGTACCCAGCCAATATAGGAGTGGTGGGTTATGGGTCAGAGGTAAGAGAGTGTACGATCTAGAGGTGGGGAGGAGGGGAAGCTTATTCTGGGGTTCTCGCTCAAGCTGTTTTGTGAGAAATGTCCTGCTGGGATGACATATCACTCAAAAGAGGAAAGATGAGCTAAAACTACTATGTGCATGCTATGAGGGATAGGAAGAGAGAACACCCACACCATGACAGATTAGAATGCCATGGTGAGCAAATAAACAAAATAGCCTTCTTTATCTAGCAATGGAGAATGGCACAGCCAGCACAGATAAATGGTGGTGGCTGGGCAGCTAACAAACTAGTGGTGGTTGGCAAGGACACCCAGAGCAGACAAAGGTTGTTAAGGGGTAAAAAGGTAAAAAAATAGTTACAACAAGCAATATATAAAGGGCCTTTGCCACGCACAGTAAGGGAGGATCGCAACAATAGCAATTACCACAAGAATGACCACCATCACATCGCAAGAGAAAAAACACAAAATAAAGAAAGAAAACAAAGAAAAAAATTGAAATAGTAAAACAAAGGAAAAGAAACAGAGAGTTAGGGAAAGAACAAGAGAGAGTAGAATGGTAGGCATGCACTAATAGGTTTTTTTTTTCTTCTCTCCCTCCTAAAGCCTACTCTCTTCTGACAGGCCACAAATGCGTTGAGCCCTTGTGATAATTAGATTAATTAAATTAGCCCAGTTATTAATTAATCAAATTAACAGATAATATCACGTGGCAGCACAAACAAATCACCAAACTAAGATATGCAGCGGAAAATAAATAACACGGTGATTTGTTCACGAATGGGGAAAACCCTAAGGCAAAAACCCCACCGGGTGATTTAAGGTCACCACTCTCGAAACTCCACTATTATCACAACAAGCAGTTACGAGTAAGGAATCCCAGTACCTCACCAACCTACAGTTAAACTCTTACCCCAATACCCAATTGGACTTGTTCTGTAGTGACAATTTCTCCAGTTTAATGCACGGCTCCCAGTACGTGACTAACCAATGTGATGCGCGGATCCCAGTACGCGTCTTACTCCTTTGCACGAATCCAAGTACGTGACTCACTCCACAGCAACCCTTTGATTGTTGTAGTTGATTTGCAGCAGCTTCACATAGAAACACCAATAAGATCTTCAATGTTGGTGCAAGAGACTTTGCTTGGTTACAAAACCCTAAGGCGTACAAGAAACGCAGCAAGAACTCTTTCTTCTGTAGGAGGAGGCTAGGGTTTCAAAAAGAAAACCTTATGAAGCTCTCTAGAGTTGGGTTTTTCTTTTTCCACCTCCTTTTAAATAGGAGCTTAATGGGCTCTCCTATTCCAAATAGGTTTACACAAACCTTGGGTTTTCCTAGTCCAATAAGAATTATACAAACCCATAAACAATTAGCCTTTTAGAATAAAAACGTTGCTGGCTATAATCTGAAACCCGTAAGCTCGATCGATCGGGACATCTGTCGAGCTTTAATGAATCTCGACAGATCGAGCTTCTGTTGAGGAGGTATCGAGACTTGCAGTTTGCACTTTTCTTGAGCAGTTCTTGAGTAATCTTCATGTCTTCAATTTAACCACTTGTAATGATCATCTTGAACCTACTTAGATTTACCCAAATACAAGTAAAGTGCATTTTGTCAAAGGATATGCCAATTACATAAAAATATGTCCCCAACATCTTCTAAAGAAAAAGAATTCGTTTAGGCATAAGTTATTCACGTCCATTCCCTTAAAATGATTAATTTCTACAGTAGGATCCTCCTTCAAGGTTACCCGCATTAAGGAAATGGTTCCTTCCTTGGCTATAGTCCTGTGACAAAATTGAATGTGGCAAATTAATCCTCTTCTTCTTTGACTTTACCAATTATTGCTATCGTTTCTCCTCTTGTATTTATTATTACACATATAACGTGTTCTTTTCTTTTATTTCAATGAAAGATTGTTTACTTAGTTTGCCTGATAGTAATATATCTCGCTTATCATTGTTTCACTGCACCCATCTGCCACAATTTTTCTGTGGCAACTTCACCTGCCATGGGCATGTGACTAAAGTGTTGGCAAACAAGACATAGTTTGTGCACAAATTGGACCAAAGTGAGTTGCAGTTAGGCCGGTCCTAATTCTCCTATCTAGAATACTTGGGCCTAGTATAGGAGGAGGCAATTCAGCCCAAAATCACAAAAGGCCCACCACAATATTCAAGTTTGAACTACAAGATAGTTCTCCACATGAAGTATTTCCTTTCAGTTTTTCGTCCCCCTTTTTGGAGAGGTTTCCTTTCTTTATATAGTTAGCTGAATTGCATCCTAACCCTTTACTTGTACAGTCATTGACTTTTCTTTGGATGCTTATCCCATCAGCATTTTGTTGGAGGTGGAAAAATGTGTTGCAAGCTGTGAGGACACTGTTCAGGGGTCATTCCTCTATTAATGCAGTCAATTTAGTTGATACATTGCATTGAATACGGAGGTGATGATACTTTATCTAGATATTTCAATTCTTCTTTGCTTGCATGTCTCTACTGTCTTCCTTAGTATTTTGTCTACTGATACAAGTGGCCTGCTCAAAGTAATCTAAGGAATGCTAGCTCTTTGGGCTCGCCGGGGGACTAGCCTTTTCGTCTCTCCTTCTTAGATTCTTATCCATCTGTCAAGTCAACACTTTTGTGTGGGTGGGCCTCTCCATCTCCTCAGATTGGGCCCACGAGCTCTATTCCGTACTCGGACCCACAACTTATTAAATTAGCACTTTAAAGGTAACTTTCATGATTCAAAATACTTTTTTCCCCCTAAACAAAATCATTTTTCTATTTAAATTACAAATTCAAACTTAAAATAACAACATATAAAAAATAACATCTGCTATCCGAAATACTTATAAATACTCACATTTTACATTGTTTCTTATGAAGCAATTCAAATTAGTAATTAACAAAATGTTGTTGTTGTTGCTATTATTATTATTATTTTGGGTTTTTCTTCTCTATATAAGATCGATTGGGTGGGCTCTTTTTATCTCATCTTATTTGGTTTCAACTAAATGAATAAATGATAATGATATTAATTAGTCTTAGTGTTGAACTCAGTTCAATAAATTTCTCAGCTTTCCAAAAAAGCGAGAGAAATCTTTAAACTTCAACAAGTGTTTTAATGTTAAATTGATATTGCACATAAGATTCTTAAAAAAATAAAAAATAAAAAATAAAAAAAAATAAAAAAAAT
The DNA here is from genome assembly GCA_032878915.1 of Castanopsis chinensis. NCBI lineage: Eukaryota > Viridiplantae > Streptophyta > Magnoliopsida > Fagales > Fagaceae > Castanopsis > Castanopsis chinensis. Next base: position 25,328,169 of record JAVQMG010000131.1, read on the forward strand.
AAAAAAAATAGTTAATACTTTGCACAATACTCTCACAATGCAAAGTTTGTTAGCAACGCAATTGCCACTGGACACCAACCCATATTGGAGTATATGATGGGCAATTTTAGCAAGCCAAGGCGGTTGGAGCGGTTCACTGACTTTCTCACATAGTCTGGTTCTTAGGGTTTAAAGAACCGTGTTGATGAACAATTTCTAGTTAACCTGGTAGGACCGTATGGTCCGGTCCGAGTTTCAAAACCATGCTTGTAACCCCAATCATATACAATGAAAGAGTTGAGCTTAAGTTATATATGTCTTGACTTTTATGAATGTTACACTCCTTAATTAATAACTTTCATGTTTTCAGAATTTCAATATATATATATATATATATATATATATATATATAGACATACACACACAATGCTTGAGTTTATTGATCAAATAGTAAATAATATTGGATTGTCATAAAATTTAGCCTATATGTGTTAAGAACATAAAAAATATGTAATATAATAATGAGTTTTAAAATATCAATTAGCATAATATGTACTGCAATTGCTCTGTAGGCATTTAGATCTGGATGGTAATTAGAAAGGCATACATTCCCTCTAGATTTTAATTGTCAAACCTTGAGGGAGTGGACCATGCATATGATTAGTTCCCCTGAAAACCAGCTGTTGTCCTTAGATTATACAGAAAATTGCAAGTTAAATGGCTTGAAGATGCCACCTTCAAATTACCTTAAACTCAACACTAGGGCACAATGCTAGAAAATCCGGGCCAAGCAGATGTGTGAGGTTTTCTTTTTTTCTTTTTTTATTAGTAACTATGTTTAAGGGTTAATCAGAGATAGTAGTCGACTTTGCTTGGGATGTTGGTATTCAAGATACCCATTTTAAAAGAGACTCACTTCTACTGTCTGATTCTATTTAGGGTTTGAGTTGTCCACCTATGGCTATCTCTAATATTGTTTTTCAGGATTTTCCATAGGTTGCAAGCTTTTTGTTTTGTGCAAGTTTCCCATGTTAGGCGGGAAGGTAATAAACCTGCACATATTTTAGCTCAATATGCCAAAGGGTTAGATAGTTTTTTAGTTTGGGTAGAGGAGAATCCAGTTATTATTGAGTTGGCTTTGGATCAAGATGTATTGAATTTATCTTCATCTTAATAAAGTTTGATAGGACTAATGAACCTTTTTGCCCAAACGATTCCATCAGACACCTTCGTCCATCTGGCCACATCATAGACAAAGGAAGGTGTAAGGGCACAAATCACACTGGATCCAAGGTGCACTTTCAGACCAGCCCAATGAATCCTAAACAATAAATTTATAGAGTGTGGGTATCTAATCTAGGGTTCTGAGCGGTAGATAATATAAGAGTTGCATTCAATTACAGAACACATGCACACGTTTCATATATGGATGGAATCTAGTTTTATATATTAATGCCGAGAACAATCTTGTGTATTTTCTTACAAGTTTTCTCTCCCCCTCTCTCTGCAATCTCCTCCGCCTTTTATAGGCCTGCCTTCCTTTCCCTTTTCTTCCACGTGTGGTCCAGGTGTTCCTTTCTAGATACTTGTCCCATCACCTCTTCTTACTAAAGTCTCTGGCGGTGAGGGTAAGGTTGAATTTCAACGTTCAGGCGTCACTTCCTCATTAATGCGGCTAGAGAGGTAGGTATGGTGCCTTCAATGCGGTGGTAGTAGCTTTCTCCTTGATATTTGTCTGTCAATTCCTTTTATCCTTTATCCTTGTTCTCTTAGTTGTTGCATACAAGGTCCTTAGTACGGGAGTCCTTGAACCGCCAGATCACTAATACTGTCCTCGGCAGCATGCGGCTGAGGACAAGGTCATCCTCGGACGTCATGTTTCATGGTGTTCTGCTCATGCATGGCACATTTCTTTGTCACGTGGCTTCGTAGGCTGGAATTATTATGTCCTCGGACTATTTCATGATGTTGAGTTGGACTTTCCTCCTTACGGGAGCCTTTGGGCCGGCCCAATACGCGCTTTGGGCCCATGGGCACTACAGAAGGCAATCCATTAATAGAGGATTCCATACTCCGGACAGTTACAAACTAGCTATCAGACCATTTGAAGCTCATCAAAACTCACATTAATGAGCCTAAAGGCATTACAAAAGAAGCACTAAAACGATGACAAATGCCACAACAGCTAGAAGCAATGGAGCCATATAAAAACACTCCTCAGAACCAAACAAGGTACATAAACACATCCTAATATACAAATATGCCGTAGCTTGGATATTCTAAGTTCTCATACTTTCTTAAAGCTTCTATATGCTAACTTTATCATCGAAAACTCTGTGACAGGCACTACACCAGTGACTACCTAAGGAGGGCTTTTCACGACAATTGCAGGCATATGAACAAGGTTGCAGACTCATCTGGACAATCCTACTTGATTGACGATTTCCACATCATCAAAGTTACTAGTCTTTTCATAATAAAAAAAGAAAAAAAAAAAGAAAAAGAAAAAGGAGATAGTAGTTAGGGATTTTATCCAGAAATATTGGCTGCACAAACACGGTGATAGAGAAATTCTGGTCACTTAGAGATGAACTCAAATTAGCCCATGGTATGCTGATTTGAATGATCATATTAAAAGTGGATGCCAAATCAGTAGTAAATATTCAAACATCTTCATCTAATGCAGCTAACCTTACCCATGTAGTAGTGCTTTCAATTCTAATTGTAGATCACTTCTCTAACTGTTGGCTGATGCTTGGGGTGTTTATTACCCTAGAATCTATGTCATTAATTATGTTATTAATTTTCCTTTGTTTTGTTCACAAAAGGTAAGAACATATACATAAACGCCTAGAGATCATTTGGGCTTTGGGAGGACATTGAGTGGGTATTGGTGTGTATCATGTTGACTATATATACACTTTTTTTGGGTTAGTATTTAGCTTAGGCATGATTTTATTATTATTATTTTGGTACAACAGGATATATATCATTAAACAAGAGAAGAAAAGCTCTATTCATCTGCCGACCACATGATGGCTTGGGCAGGCTTTGCCTTTTTTAGATTCTTTGTTGAAAATTACTAACCACATTAATATAATTCATGGTTTTTTACTATGATAATATCAAAGGAGTCAATCTCGTACCGAAGGTTGTACTAGTATGACCAATAGAACAATATATTTCAGTATTGGTCAATACCGATGTACTATTTCGGGTTTACCGTTATTTTTTATATTTATAAATATATATATATATATATATATATATATTTACAAAAATTCAAAAATTACAAAAATTAAAAAAAAAAAATTATGTACTAGCCGGTATTGCCTGTAATCGGTCAGTATGGCCAGTATTTAAACTGGTATGAAACGTTGGTGTTTCGATACCGATATATATACCGGTACTTAATCAACCACATTGAATAATATATGACGAGTGGAGACCAGCCGATAGATCTTATTTTAAAGAAACTTTAAATCATTGAGCAAGATCTAAGTTGATATGGAGGATCTTCTAAAAAAAAAAGGATATGCAGGAATATTAGGGTCGTTCCCATTTAAAATCGATCAATTTTGTTATTCAAATTAAGTGTCTATTTAAGTACAATTTATTTTTAGTTAAAATTGAAAATATTTTGTTGAAAGTACTGTAAATAAAACTAATAACTAGCTGAAATAGTACAATAGAACTCATGAATAATAACATAAAGTGCAATATGACTCATAAATAGTAACAAAAATAAACTGAATAATAAAAAAAAACTGATATTTTAAGCCAATACCAAACACAACCTATGTATTAGAAATTTAAAGTTGTATCTATTATCGTGTTATTTCAAATTATATGTCCTTTTATAATCTGTGTATTATTAGATCGAGGAAATCAAATCTTAATTGTGAAATGGACTCTCTCTATTTTAAGTGAAATGTAGGTAACTAAAAAAGATGCATATACTCTATCCTTATTTAAATAGGATAAATTTAGATCGAGTTATATATATTAATATGAGGAAAACCATGACCCCTACTAAAATTTCACTTAATTTTCAGTCAAAACAAGGTACTTTTATACCGCCCCTCCTTCCATCGTTCCATACTTTGAATTTGAAAGTCTGACATGAAGGCACGCGGTGTAGAAGTTGCCAAAGGGTGACTTTGACATTAGTGTTGCTAGTACATACTTCAGTTCTAAAGTTTTAAACTTTAAGATTATTTCTCAACATGTGATAAGCCCTTCAATTTGTCTTTTATTGTATTTTTCCAAAGGTCACCATCTACTTCGTTGAAATCCGCAGGTTTTCCCTCAATAATTAATTCTAAATTATAATCCCAATTAGTCACTAATCTCACTCAGAATTTGTACTTTTATTTAAAAAAAAATTGTAATATTTTAATTGTCCCATTTATCATGAGCTTATTAACAATTAATGGGGACATTTTCAGTGATCATAATCTCCCAGAACTCACTCTGTAATATGCATTAGCCAGGTTGTCCTTGCAGCTTATCTTTGTTGAAAATCTACCTCTTCTTCTTTTTTTCAAATTAAAATTCGTACACTTAACTGTTTAACATTGAGTATGATTACAACTTGTAAGGAATATTCTTAGCAATGTACAATTTTTAATAACTCGTGTTTCAGGAGTTTTTTAAGCAACTCAAATTAAAACTTGGTGTACTGTTTGCATTTTCTCCGTACAATTGTAAACTCTAAACAACTTGTATTAGAAAAAAAAAAGATTTTCTTTTTATAAAAAAAAAAAATGTAATTTTGTAATTTACCTATAAATTTAGTCTACGCTGCCCGACACTGATGGCCAATGCAGATGTTGAAGTTGCTATCAACAACTAATTTTATTCCAAAAACGTGTGTTGATGTTTCTATCATGAACTTTCTTACATTCTTTGGTAGTAAACCCTACAAGTGCCTTGATTAACATAAATATAGTATGTGTATATATATATTTGATTATATAGACCATTCACTCAATCATGTTACTTTGTCACTTAATGCTAGCTCAGAAAGTTCATAGGCTATAAACTAATGAAAGTAAATCATTTGAGGGTTGAAGGTTGAAACAGTCTTACAATACCATGAACCTGTTGAGAGCCTCAAATCTACTTTATATGCCATAGTCTTAGAGCCATGTCTGTTTGTCATATAATAACACATCTCTATCTTCCTCTTCTCCAAGTTGCTATCATTAATGTATGTACACGTTCTACGTTGACTTCATCTTAACCTAGGGAAGCTTCCACTGTAATTCTTTTCTCCCAACTTGAGGTATATAATTTAATCATCCATCGACCTCTCAGTTTGGTAGTCACCTCCCATTCATGAACTGAATAATGAATATCGTAGACATGACGTCTTAATTATATTGTTTGTCTTCTACAGGAAACTAATTAATAATTTTTCTATGTAATTGCGCTGACTAATGAGGACTTTTTCTTATATTCAAACCAAAAATTAAATAATAAAAAACCTAATTGTTTCGTACTGCAACCTAGTTAACACTTAAATTAAATTTATTATAATTTGATAAAAGTAATTTTTTAAATTATTTGTTTAATTAATAGTAGTGGCTTGGATAATTAAATTAAATTATTGTTTATAGACTTGTAAGCTTCATAACAGGACAGGCAATGAGTTTTTGAGTAAGTGATTTCTAAAGAATTTAGTTCAAAATCAATTATAAATGATTTTAATGCCATGAAAGATGACACATCTTTATTAAGTTATAGTTAATTTGTCAAATAAAGAATGTTTTCAATCATTATTTTTGTTAATACTTAAGAATTTCATTGTGTTTATCTTGGTGGATAAAAAATGTTGTTAATTATTTTTTTTTAATACTTAAGAATTTTGTTGTGTTTACCTTGGCCCCCTTCTGGAATAAATTCCTAGCTCTGTGTCACTGTATACGGTCGATCAATTGTACATGATTTATTTATCTTATGATCAAATATGAGCCATTCCATGACTGATACCTTTAAATTTTTTACTACTTGTGGAATGTTTCCTATAATGTTATTTGTGTTGTGAACTAGAAGTTGACAAACGGAAGTTCCTACTGCCTTGTCAAATGAACAGTGGAGGGAGGAAAGTAAGAATGAGATTGAGATTCTCATTCATTTGATATGAATAAAGAGTGAGAGAATAAAGAATGGCGATGTGAGGTATTTTTCATCTAAGTCGACAAAATTTAATCCTCCAAATCGAAGAGAAAGGAGAAGGAAAATATGAAGAGAATACGTGTACAATTACAATTTTACCTCTTATGTTTATCTAAATATTCATTTGTTAATACAATATAATAAAATTTAAAGTATCATTATAAATAATAAAATAAATACTTTCTTATATCATAGAGGAATAAGAATAATTAACACAAAATCATAATTTCTTTCAATCGTTTTTTTCTAAAAAAACCCACTCAAATAAAGAAAAGTTATATACATTTCTTATAGTCCCACTTTTCTATCTCCTCTACTAAAATCAATGAACGAAAGCAACATTTTTTTTTTCTTTCCTTTTAATTTTCTGTTATCCTTATATATTTTCCATCCATTCAACTAAACATAGCTATAAAACATTTTTCCACTTCTACAATATGAATAGACATATATTCAGAAAATTTATTGTTTTGAACTTTCAAGTCTAATTGGTCAAACTACAATCTTCAACTTTGATCAAAGAAAATTTTCTTTTCCATTAGTGATGGCATAGTTGATGCTCACTTCACCAATGAAAAAAGGACTCTCAAATTCAAGAGACCATACTTTCACCTTTTTTCCAATCAAAGGACGATAGTAGGGGTAAATGTTGGAGTGTCCCCCCAAAGCACAAAATGTCCCTAGCTAGCTTTTTCCACAATTTGAACCTTTACATGCCTCCTTCCAAACGCCATGACTTTGGCCGGTGCCATTGCCCTTTTAAGTAAATATTCAATTATTCCCTTTATTACTAGCTGTGTATGCTTGACTATATACTATCGTTTGCTTGCGGAGGGAATAAACATTCCAACATGCCTATCACAAACAAAAGAAACTTAAAAAAAATTATATTATTGAAAAAGACTAAGAATTTTTAATGTCAGCTTACTAAATGGAATTTAAATATCATGTTCCATGAGGGACCCCCCCTTTTTGAATATGTCTTTGAAAAAACCTTTGTATTATTCAAACTTCCACGTTTTTGTACTATAAGTCATATGATAAATAGCTAATGGTTTTGAGGTTTGGAAGGTGAAAATGAGCTAGACTTTTAACAGAGATGGTGAAAGCTCAGCATGCTGAGGAGAAGATGCCTTTGAGAAAAGGTGCATGGACTCTTGAAGAAGATAAGAAGCTGACTGCTTACATTAAGCGATATGGCATTTGGAATTGGAGTCAGATGCCAAAACCTGCAGGTAAGATACAAGTAAATGATCAATTTCAATGAATAAAAGCTCAATCATGAAATTGTAATGGTATTTTGCATTTTTTTTTTTTTTTTGGGTGCTATATATGGTATATATGTTATATCCGGTGGAAAATACTTTGATTAACCTTCTCTTTCTTTCTTTTTTTTTTTTTTCCTTTTCTTTTAGGTTTGGCAAGATCTGGGAAGAGTTGTAGACTTCGTTGGATGAATTACCTTAGGCCAGATATTAAGCGTGGAAACTTTAGCAAGGAAGAGGAGGAAACAATACTCAAGTGCCATGAAGAGCTGGGAAACCGGTAAATACTCATATATATATATATATATATATATATATATATATAGATATACACTTCTCAATTGTAAGAGTATCCTTTAACATTTTCATAGAATTTGTCTTCACATGAAAACCTTTGTGTTTAATTTGGTTGAATTATGATTTAGATTAGATGAATGGATAGTTCAAAACAATGAAAATATGCATTATTTTCCCCCTTTTTTTCCTCTTAATTTTTTTACATACAGTATATATTAATATGGGTTGCTACATCATCTATTATGCAAGTCTTTCCTATTGAATTTTTGGCTACCACATGTGTAAACCCTAATGATGGATATCACATGCAGAACTTTAAGTATAAACTAAAATATCAATGATGTACCTGTGGTGATTGAAGTCTGCAAGGTTTTCCTGAATTATTACATAATTAGCAAGAATAAATTAGACTCTTGCAAAATCACTCAAAAGCAGAATTCACAAATTACACCTTTTTGTGAGATGACAAGTGATACCATGATTTGATTATCTGAAATTTACAAAAGCAAGGGCTTAAAGTTGAGCTATACCTTGATTTTTATATTTTTAGTAATATGAACTCAGGTATCACATCGATTGATAGTAATAAAGAAAGAAATTATAAGGATGCTTATGGAAGAAATTCTAATTGAACCAATTTTGAACTCCTTATGCACGAAGTGATTAATATGCATGAAGTTCAACAAAACTACGTTAGATGAAAGGAAAAAGAGAGATTAAGAGAGCGTTTGGATTCAGCTTTTAATTGAGGTTGCGTTTTGCTGTTGCGTTTTCTCTGTTTTTTTTTTTTTTTTTTTTCCTTCTTCGTTGCTGCTGCTGGAAACAAAGTGCGTAGTGCGCTTTTTAGCAATTTTTTATTAAAAATAGATCCCGCAGTACTATTCATACATTTAAAAATTATTTTGCTACAGTGTTTTCAGTTTTCAGCAATAAGCTCTATCCAAACGGACCCTAAGTGAGAGTTTGGATAAATGTTTTGAGTTTTGCGTTTTCAGCTTCTTTTTTTCTTTTTCTTTTTTCAGACAACTTTTTCATTGTACTGGTTACTTTTCAAGAACGGTAACCGATACTGTTCAAGAATAGTAACCGATACTGTTCAGCACTGTGCGAGAGATAAAGTTACTGTTCACACATTGTTCATGGGATCCACAAGCACTTTATTAAAAAAATATATTAAAAATGAGTTCTATAACACTATTCACACATATAAAAATTATTTTTCAGTTTTCAACAATAAGTTATATCCAAACGGATCCTAAGCTTAGTCTCTCTCTCTCTCTCTCTCTCTCTCTCTCTCTCTCTCTCTCTCTCTCTCTCTCTCTCTCTCTCTCTCTCTCTCTCTCTCTCTCTCCTAGCTAATTGGATCAAGATCAAATAAACTTTCAACACCTCTTGTTTGTGTTAAGAATCCTAGCAATTAATTAAGTTGAAGATATTCGAAGATCATTTATAGAGCATCTAATAATTAAATGTAAGTAAAAAAATAAAAATAAAAGGCGTCCTTCTGCTCCTTAGCCTACGGGGTATTAGCAGCTGTTTCCAGCTGTTGTTCCCCTCTCAAGGACATGTTCTTTTTGTTTTTTTAATCAAAACTGGCTGTCTCATCATAAGAAAAAAAAAACGTGTTATGTAGTTATTTAAATGAACCCTCTTTTCTAAATCTCTCATTACTCTACTTGATCAAAGCATGTCAACGCTACATTGATCTTTAACATTACAATTGGTAATGTTCTTATCATTTTTCTCTTTCTTTTTCAGATGGTCTGCAATTGCAGCAAAGCTTCCTGGAAGAACAGACAATGAAATAAAAAATTACTGGCACAGTAACTTGAAAAAGCGCTTTAGGAACAATTGGAGTACTAGTTCAACAACTGCATCACTTACGGTGCAAAACCGGGATGTTGAAGCTAACCAGAATGATTCATCTGGGATTAATCTCTTACATTGCGATGCCTCAAAAGTGTCAAACTTGGATGGCAATCATCCTATGTCACCACAACTGTCCACTGATGATCCCTCTTCATCAAGCACTGACCCTGCTGCTGAAATTGATAGAAACCAAACCATAGAAGACAATGTTTGTTCATCTGAAACATTTGAAGGACTCCGAAGTTTCTGGGAGCAGCCATTTTCATTGGAGGACTTATGCACGGTGGAAACAGACCCTGCAGGATTAATAGCTCAAACTACTAAGATGTGTTTCCAAGAACCCATATATCCATGTATTTCTTATGAAGACGTCCACCATGATTTGTTGTTCAATCTATCTAATCAAGAAGAAATGCATGGTATGTGATAGTGTCTATGTGTTATTATTGATTTGAACCAGTGGAAATCACATCCCTTGTTAAGTTGTTCCACTATTAGTATGTCAATAAGAATTAAGACATTTGAATCGTTGGGGTGTAATTAAACAGTTCAATCTATATGTACTATTGCTAGCTAATATGCATGAAATATGAAGATAGAGACACTCTAGATGCTCTAGTATTGCATAGAATTTTTAGTGTGAGAACGTTTTGCAGCTGATATATAAGGGGTTTATTTTTATTTTTATTTTTATAAAGTTCATATATGAAGTTAGCAGCTGGTAGTGTGGGTTTTTTAAAAAGTAAGAGATTTAAAAAAAGAACTTCTCTCCTCGCGTAGGAGACGTTTCTCTCGACTAGTGCGAGACTTCTCTCTCCCTTTGGTCCTAAGGGCTTGCCTTTTCTTTAGAGTTTCGGGTGCTTCACAGCTAGAGATGGCCGAGGAGGTGAGCAATAGATTGGAGAATATGAGGCTAACGATGGAGGAGGAAGAAGTCATTACGATATCGGAAGAAGGCCGGAAAGAGGAAATTGAGGGATGCTCTTTGAGTCTGATTGGCAAATTGCTTACTTGCAAGCCATTCAACAAATGAGCTGCACAGATCACGTTGAGACGAGCCTGGGGTTTGGAGAAGGATTTACAGATTGTGGAGGTTGGATCCAACCTTTTTCAGTTTAAGTTCAGTAGAGAGTTTGACCTGGACAGAGTTTTCAGAGGGGGTCCCTGGTCGTTCGACAATCAAGTTCTCTTGCTTCGCAGATGGCAAAAGGGTATGAAGGCGACAAATGTCAAATTTGACTCGGTGGCGTTGTGGGTTCAGATATGGGGAGCGCCTTTTGATATGTCATCACCTAAGGTAGCAACTGAGATTGGACGACGGCTTGGGGAAGTGGTGGAGGTCGAAAAATGGAGGAGCTTGGAGTCTCAGAACCTATTTATGCGGGTCAAGGTGGCAATCCCACTATCCAAACCACTTCGACGGGGAGGCTTTTTTGGGGGATCAGATGGGCATCGAACGTGGGTGGACTACAGATACGAACGCCTCCCTTTATTTTGTCATTACTGTGGTCTATTGGGTCATGATATCAAACACTGTGCTGAACATTTTGCGCGTAGCAGGAACAGCAAAGTGATTGATTGCCAGTATGGAGAGTGGTTAAAAGCCATAGGTGGACGTTCTCACTCACCACCGAGGAAGAGTTCAACTACTAGCTCGAAACCACTAAACGCCGAAGGATCTGAGGCACAAGGTGTGAAGCATAGTTCGGAGAAGCCGGCGCCGGAGAGTGTAGCCATGAAAGGAAACCCTACTGAGGAAGATTCTCATGCATTAAGTAAGAACGTGAAATCAGGGATAGTGACGGGATGCATGGCAGACGTTACGGAATTGAATATGGAAAGTATGGTGCCACTCCAAGTAGTGAATAATACAAAGGAGATATCAGTAAATGGTGATAACGGCACATATGACGTGGATTCGGGTTATGCAGACATGTTGATACCATCACCGGTTGGAGGGCATGTGGGAAAGAAGGAGCACATGCAAGCTTTAAAAACAAAACATACTTGGACAAGGGTGTCACGGATGGAAGTTGGGCCGGGGAAGGATTTACAAAAAACAAACCCAATTACTTTAGGGAAGAAAGGGATGGACGAAGATCATTTTGAGCAGGATACTGAGACTAAAAGAAATGAAGGGAAACGTGGGAAGCACCAAGATGAGAACTTAAAAAATGAAGCGGCGGGGGTGCAGGAGCACCCTTGCCGAACACAATGAGGCTACTAAGCTAGAACTGCCAAGGGCTTGGGAACCCTTGGACAGTTCGCAGCCTTCACAAGTTGGTGAGGGATCAAGTTCCCACGGCGTGTTTTTTGATGGAGACACGTCTTGATAGAGAAGGTTTTGATTTTCATTGTAGAGATTTACCGTTTCCAAACAAGTTCATAGTGAAGAAGCCAGATGGGGGAGGGGGTTTGGTCCTTATTTGGAAGGCAGAAGTTAAGATGGAAATTATAAATTTTACTGATCACCACATTCTTGCGAGGGTGGTAGAGGAAGATGGTTTTTCATGGATGCTGACTTGTATTTATGGGTGGCCTGAAGCGAGCCAAAAGCACAAATCGTGGGCGCTTCTTAACCATATCCACTCTTTTGTTGATTGCCCTTGGTGTTGTATAGGGGACTTTAATGCTATTCTTAGCTCAGTTGAAAAACAAAGTCAGTTTCCACCTCCTTTCAAACAAATGGATGATTTTCGTGATTTCTTGGATAGGTGTGGATTGGCTGACTTGGGCTTTATAGGATACCCTTTCACATGGAACAACAAAAGGCCTGGGTTGGATAATACGAAGGAAAGGCTGGATAGGGCTAAGGCTGGATAGGGCTGTGGCAGACATGAGCTGGAGGAATAAGTTCCAAGGTAGTTCGGTCACTTATCTTTTCTCACATGCATCTGATCACCGACCCATTGTATTGCATGTACGGACATCCCAAAGGGGCCATGGCAAAAGCACTAGAGCTTTTAGATTTAAAGAAGCCTGGTTGTTGAGAGACGATTGTGAAAAAGTGATTACTGAGGCTTGGCGTTATATGGGGAATAACACGGATGTGGGTTTGAGGAGGGTCAGGGAGAAAATCAACAAGTGTGGAGCTGAGTTGCAAGCTTGGGGGGCTCCTCATACTCATCCAGATGAGGTTGAAATCAAAAGGGTGCAAAAAAGGGTAGAGGAACTCAGTATGGCTGAGCATATGGTGGAGAACAAGGCCGAGATTTTAGTAGCTAGTAAGACCTTTGATGAGTTGCTTCTAAAACAGGAAATATATTGGGCATAAAGATCAAGAGTTGCTTGGCTAAAGCATGGTGACAGGAACACCAAATTTTTTCACTCCAAGGCCTCTCAAAGGCGAAGGAGAAATTTCATTCATAGGATTCGAGACAAAAATAATGGGTGGGTGAAAGAAGCTAAGGAGATAGCTGGAGTGGCAATTGAGTACTTTGAGAGTATGTTTAGTTCGGGGACATGTCAAAGGATGGAGGAGTGTCTTAGTGTAGTGCAACAAAAGGTGACCCCAGACATGCGGGATATGTTGTCCAGTGAATTTAATGCGGAAGAAATTAAAGCAGCGGTATTCTAGATGGGACCAACAAAGGCTCCTGGACCTGATGGTATGAATGCTCTATTTTATCAAAAATTTTGGCATATTGTTGGGGATGATGTGATTGCTGCTGTGCTTGATTTTCTGAACTTTGGTACTATGATCCCTGAAATTAATTATACTCACATTGTGCTTATTCCAAAAGTGAAATCTCCTGAAAAAATTTCTAATTTCAGACCTATTAGCCTATGTAATGTCATCTATAAAATTATTTCAAAAGTGTTGGCTAACAGATTGAAACAGATTCTCCCCCAGTTGATAGCATCTACTCAGTGCTTTTGTCCCAGGCAAACTAATAACTGATAATGTACTTGTTGCATATGAGACCTTGCATACCATGCATTGCAGGAGGAAGGGCAAGAAGGGTTCGCTAGCTTTGAAACTTGACATAAGCAAAGCATATGATCGGGTTGAATGGGAATTTCTGAAAGGCATAATGATCAGGCTGGGGTTTCCTGATTTATGGATTGAGAGGGTAATGTGTTGTGTCTCTACATCCTCATTCTCAGTATGTATTAATGGCAAAGCTTATGTGACAATTAAGCCATCAAGAGGTCTTCGTCAGGGTGACCCTTTGTCTCCTTACTTATTCTTGTTATGTGCTGAGGGGTTTACAGCATTGTTAGCTAAATCTGAGAGAGAAGGTAGGTTGAATGGGGTGGCGGTATGCAGAAGTGCTCCCCGTATTTCCCATCTCCTTTTTGCAGACGAATCTCTGCTTTTTTGCCAGGCTTCTATGGAGGAGGTGCAGTGTGTAACAGATACTCTTCAGCTATATGCAGACTCGTCGGGTCAGTGTATTAATTTTGAAAAATCTTTTATATATTTTAGCAACAACACAGCTGGGGGGCAGAGAGAAAGGATAAAAGCTATGTTAGGGGTTAAGGAGGTGGAAAGATTTGAGTCTTATCTGGGGCTACCCACACTCCTTAGCAGATCAAAATATCAAGCGTTTTCCTTTTTGAAGGATAGAGTATGGAAAAAGATGCAAGGGTGGAAGGGGAAAATGTTATCAAGAGCGGGAAAAAAGGTACTGATTAAAGCTGTAGCTCAATCCATTCCTACTTACACAATGGGGGTTTTTTTACTGCCTGCTAAACTGTGTAGTGAACTCAACGCTTTATGTGCAAGCTTTTGGTGGGGTCAGACAGGAAATGAAAGGAAGATACATTGGAAAAATTGGGGAGTGTTATCTCAACCAAAAAAAGAAGGAGGTTTGGGATTTCGGGACCTGAGGAACTTTAATTTGGCCATGTTAGCTAAACAAGGGTAGAGGTTGATTCAAGAGAAGAATTCTTTACTTTTCAAGTGTTTTAAAGCACGATATTTTCCAAGATCTAATTTTCTAGATGCCTCAGATGTCCCTAACAGCTCTTACGTGTGGAAGAGTTTAATGTCGGCCCAACCAATCCTAAAACAGGGATGTTGCTGGAGGGTGGGAGATGGGGCTGCCATCTGGGTAATGGTTGACAAATGGCTACCACATCAAACTACAAACCGGATACTTCATCCACCAGTGGAGGAGGAATGGGAGTGGCGGGTTTCGGACCTTATTGATTGGAGGTCGAACTCTTGGGATCGGGATGTCATTAAGCACAAATTTCAACGGTCTGATGCAGAAGCTATTATGCGTATTCCGCTTTGTCACAGACAAGTTCCAGATGTACTGTTCTGGCTGCACACAAACAATGGGGAATATTCGGTGAAGTCTGGATATCATACGGCAAGGCTCATTTCTAGGCAGGAAGAAGACAAGGCTGGGATCTCAGGGGTGGCTTTTGGAAGTTCAGTTTGGGAGAAGCTATGGAAACTCCATATACCAAACAAAATAAAAGTGTTTGGATGGAGGGTCTGCCTGGACATTTTGCCGACTCGGGTGAATTTGGCTCGAAGAAAAATCATAGAAGATGACAGCTGTGTGGTATGCTCGATGGCCAAGGAATCTGGATATCATGCGTTGTGGGAGTGTGGGTTAGCTCAGGACATATAGGCTGGATGTCCTAGTTGTTTGCAGAAGTGTACGACTGGGCATGAAGATATGTTGCAGCTGGTTGATCAATTTCAGCGTCGGCTGACCGGGGAAGAGCTGGAGTTATTTTGGGTCCAGTGTTGGCTAATATGGAATCAACAGAATAATATAGTACATGGGGGCACCATTCAAGATCCTAGTAGGTTGAACCAACGTGCCAAAGATTTGGTGGAGGAGTATCGAGCTGCACAAGAGCATCTATCGATAGCAGCAAGGAACGTGAATGTATCTAGGATGTCTTGGAGCCCTCCATCAGGTCCATCGTACAAATTGAATTTTGATGTCGCGGTGTTTAAGGATATTAACTCTTCGGGGTTTGGGGCGATTATTCGGAACAGTACGGGGGAGGTTATGGCTGCCTTGTCAACAAAAGGACCTGCTGTAGGAAATAGCGAAGAAGCTGAAGTGCTTGCGTGTCGGAGAGCACTGGAGTTCGCGGTAGATGTTGGGTTTGAGGAGTTGGTGGTTGAGGGGGATAATGAAATGGTCATGAAATCCGTTTCTTCCTTGAGGGCCTTACGGAGCAGACTTGGTAATATTTATGCGGATATTCAATTGTTAGCTGTTGGAAGCAGATGTATGTCCTTTAATTGCGTAAAACGCTCTGCTAATTTTGTAGCCCATTCCTTAGCCCGTTATGCTAGACTGATAGAAGAAGACATTGTTTGGATGGAGGAGGCTCCACCTCCTGCCATTGAAGCTTTGTATTTAGATTCTGTTTCTATAAATGAATGAAGGATTGAGCCCGCTTTCAAAAAAAAGAAGTTAGCAGCTGGTAAAATAAATGTACAAGTTTTGGTGCAAAATTTTGTGTATATACGATAAAGCATTATACAGCATACTTGCGTGCAAGACCAAGATGCTTTACATTCATAACTTATGCTTTATATTTGTAAGTTTTGAAAGACAAAAGTCAAAACTTTAGCATAGAAATTTCAATTGCAGGCAGATATGGAAGAAAATTAATTTATGCTTTTATTGAGAGTCGAACTCAAGACCTCCCGCTTACTAAACGGGTGCTCTAACCAACTGAGCTATGAAAGCTAATTTCGGTAGGAAATAAGGCAAGGATTTTAATAATCAAATCTTCAAAACTGAAAATTTGCACCATCATATTTCTCTTATTTGTGCACGGCTTGTTAGCTTCAGATTTCAAAGTTTTCTTCTTTTTTTTTTTTTAAATAATATATTTTATTTTCATTAAATTATTTATGTTAATTAGATTAATGTTTATTTTTAATTATTTTTAAAAATTTTTTAATTTTTTGAGCTGACTTATATTAATTTAAATGCTGACATGACATTTAAAAAATGCCAAATATAATTTATTATTGTTTTTTATTAGTCACGTCAGCATTTATTGTGTCAACAATGCACTCTGTTTGCCACATATGCTTTTTTCCATTATTGAGACGATGACAGAGACCAAAATAGAACGATTTTCTGATTTTAAGGACAGAGGTAGACGGGAAATTAAATTAGGTACTAAAATGAGAATAGGTCCAAAATGTAGGAACCAAAAGTGTATTTTCACCTATTTTTGAAGATACAAGAGTTTCAAAACTATTGATTGCTATTTTCTAGTGTCCATGAGGCCCAAGCCCATCCTTAGGCCTATTATACTGTCATACTACGTTCTACTTTGTAATATTGTACTAACCTGTTTCTTGGTTTAGATATAAAGATGTGGTTGGGATTGGTTAATCTATTTCACTCCTTACTCGGGAGATATTCCAAATATCCCATGATAGTGTGGTGGTTTGAACTTGGGACTTCTCCAATTACAACTCATTCCAAATCAATGAGCTCACCACCTTGCTATGCTCATTAGGGTATAATATTGTACCACTAACTACACTGTTGCGTATTATTACTGACAAAGTGCAAATTTGTCAATCGAAGTGAATGCGTCCAGATGGAACCAAGCCCTCGTCTTTGTGGCTATGGAAATGGTAAGGTAGTTTCCTCAGAGTGGTCATCGGTGTGGTGCCTGCCACAACGTCTCTGATGCCAAAGTCAGTATAAGGAAGCCATTTGGAAAAATAAAGCAATGTAGTAGAACAACAATAAGTATTTCTAGGTGTGTCTATGTACATTGTGCTAGTGCTTGTGAGGGTCTTATATATGTTTCTACAGCCCCTAGTCGTTGTGGCAGTTATTGGGACTTTAATGCCTCTCTTGATAACGTCTTGTGCTCAATAATGTGGACTTGAATGGGCTTCCAATGATCTATACAGCTGTCTTTGTAAACGCCTGGGGTATTATTGCCCGAATTGAATGGCTTTGCTATTTTCGTCAATGATGTGGACATTTGATCGGTTCGTCTTAGGGAATGGCCTCGTTGGTAATGATGATATCGTTCATGGAAGTTGAGTTCGGCATCCCATTAGCTGCCCTTTAGGCTCTGTGGTTGTCCATATGACGGCGATCACCAATAGGCAAAAGGTTTTTTTTGTTTTTTTTGGTCTCTTGGGATTTCCCTTCATATTCAATGCGTAGTGGCAGAGCCAGGTGGCCACATGGTGTAACCTAAGGGGTGGTTTTAATGCTCCACTCTGTGTGACTCTCGGTTTTCTCGCCTTTTTTTTTTTTTTTTTTACTTTTCTATGCTTGGCCTTTTTAACTTCCTTCTTTCTATTTCTTCCTTACTTCTCACTTTCCTTTTCGCTCTGTGTTTTCTGAGTTGCCACTGCTGACCTTGTGCTGCCATTGTTGCTGTGAATCTTCTTCGTTTTGCCTTCTTTCTGCATCACTTTTGAGGTATGGCCTCTTTCCTCTCACTATTTTTCTTTCTTTAAGTAGAAAACTCTATAGCAATTTCTGATTTTTCTTTGGCTTTTCCGTGTGTTTTAGTCTTTCTAGGATTTCTACCCTTTTTTTTTTTTAGTCCTATGCTTAGTAGCTCTGAGCTTAGGGCCCTTTCTCCCTCTGTCTCTTTCCTTTTCGCCCGTTTATGGGGGTCTTCAGGTGTTTTCCTACATCTTGAGAAGTTTGTATTAGAGGGTAGTAGCTTGAGTATAGCATTAGGTAACTTGCTACCACTGCTTCGTCAATCAATTGATTGGTTTTAGGGTTCAGTAAAGGAGCAGGGAATGATGTCAGAGGTGAGGTTGAGCGAGTTAGAGACTGGGTTATCATCTAGTGATAGACCCATGGAGAGGGATACTGTCGTCTTTGTCCCTCGGGAGGCTAGGGCTTTCCATGCTCTCGAGGGGGTGTGTGGTTTAGACTGCGATACATTCTCTAGGTTCAAGGACAGATTTCAATTCCCAGCTAGAGTTAGGGTCTGTCTGCCCCGTGAGGAGGATCGGGTTTGCCACTTCTTCCTTGGGGAGGTATGCTTCTATAAGGCTGCCTTTCTTTATGGGCTTAGGTTCCCTGTCCATCCCTTTAGTATGGAGTTGTTGGGCCACTTTGGTATTGCTCCTGGGTAACTTATGCCTAATTTTGTGGAGGATAGTGGTCAGCTGTATGGGGATATGGCTGGCTGCCAACGAACGGTGATATGATCAGGGTGGATGAGCTTGTCTACCTATACCGTTTGAAAGCGTCTAAGGAGTATGGGTATTATGAGCTAGTGCCATGGGAGAAGAGGACTATAATCGTCTGGAATCTACCCTCGTCATTCGGATATTGGAAGTCCTGGTTCTTTTTGTGTCTAGGGATGATTGGGAGACTCCCTCTAACGAAATTTGGGGTGATCGCCTAAGGTTGCTCCATTCGGTGGAGTACCCGAATTTAGGTGCGTCATTATTCTTCCTTGTCTCTTAATTTTCTTTGTTTATTTGTCGTCACTTAACTCTTTTACCCATTGTCTTGTGCAGTTAAGGGACAGCCTAAGCTCAAAAGCAGGTACAAAGGATGTGTTGAGAAGGCAATTGAGTACGTAAAAACGATCAAGGACTTTGACGACCTGGTAGATCCACAGACTCTTGTCTTCTACTGCCTTGGTCCTGAGCCATCTGCTTATGTCTTGCGAAACTTGGATATTGAAGAAAAAAAGAGTAAGTGTTAGGCTCATCCATTTTGGTCTTGTTGCTTTCTTTTTCTTCCTTTTTTTTAAAGTTTTTTCCTTTTGCAGGAATGACTACTAAATTTAACTAGGAAATGTATGCCCAGATGAGGGCTAAGAATGAGCCGATGTCCAATCTTAGGACCAAGGGCGTGCGAGTGATGGAAAAGGGGACTCTTGTCACTTCAGCAACACTGTCCACTCCTGTTGTCGAATCGATGAGGACAGCTTCTCTGGCCACTTCAATTGAGGAGATTCCTTTTCAATGGAGTAAAAGGAAAAGGACCGGTGATAAACAGAAAGGGAAAGTTGACTCTCGGTCTTCTAATGTTTGGGATGATGCCAGAGTGGCGCAAGCTCAGGCACAAGACATTTTTATCGCCGACGACATGAAGGTGTTTTTGGGAGTATCGGCCAACGAGGTTGTGGGTCGTCATCTCCACAAGCTAGTACAGGTATTGTAGTTATGTGATTTTACCTTTTTCTTCCTTTTGTGCCATCTCTAACATTGTCTTCAATTTTCAAGTGCTTGGGAAGAGTCTTCACATCACTTCCAAGTACCTTACTCAGGACGCAAAGATTACCTCATCAGTGTCTAGGCTGGAGGCTTTGGAGGCGAAAAATTCTAAATTGAAGAAGGATGTGATCACTACTATGGATGAGGCCAACTCCGTCAAGAAAAAGGTTAAGTCTTTGGGAGATGACCTCAAGGCGGAGAGGCAGCTCACGTTGGAAAAGGATGAACAACTCCTAGCCGCTAAGGAGAAGCTGAAGGTCATTGCTGCCAATGCCATCAAGGCTTTCTAGCAAACTAAGGAGTACGATACTGTGCTTTTTAGTTGGTACTTCAAGGGCTTCGAGCTTCTCCGTCGGTATATGATCAAACATCCTACTAGAGTAGACCTCGAGAATCTTGATATGGAAATGGTCGGCCAAGAGATGGTGACAAATGAGGCTACTCAATCTACTGTTCTGAAGATGCCCCCGAGGACACTCCTATACCTCCTCTTAATGGTGACAATGCTACTACTAACGTTTGACCCTGCCTTATATTCAATTGTTTTTTTCTTTATGTTTTTCGCTGCCCGGTGTATTTTAGGTTTTTAGTTCCATTTTCAGAACAATATTTCTAATCTAAGAACAATGCTTTTAGCCCAGAGTTTATGGGCTTTTAATTTTAATGTTAAAACAATGGTAACTGCCCGTTGTTTTTGGGCTGTTAGTTATATTCATGATTGCGTACTTACTTGCTTATACTCTTGTTTCTGTGTGAAATCCTATTTGCCTCATCCCTTATTTCAGCATTTTGTACTTAGTCAAATTTTCTTGTTATGCACTTTTCGTCACTCTTTTCCTGCGTCAGTACTTTACTTTTGTCTAGGCAGATCCTGCCACTTAGTTAATTTCCTGTTGCTTACCCCCCTTTTCCTACCACTTCGAGATTTTGTCGTACATTAGCCTCGATAGCAACTTACATCCGTCGAGGCGAAATGTTGTTATTTAGCTATTTCTCTTTTTGTGACTCATACTCTCTTAAGGGATCTTGTCAGCCTTTAGTTCTGTTACTAACTTACATCTGTCTAGGCAGAATTTTGTTACTTGACCAATTTTTGTGACTTAATCCCCATTAAATGGATTTTGTAACTGTGTGGCTTCGTTAGTAACTTACATCCATCTAGGCGGAATCTTCTTACTTAGCCATTTTTTCTTTTTATGACTCACACCCTCTTAAGGGATCTTGTCATCTTTTAGCCTCGTCAGTAATTTACATCCGTCTAAGCCGAATCTTCTTACTTAGCTATTTTTTCTTTGTATAACTTACACCCTCTTAAGGGATTGTGTCACCTTTTGGCCTCGTCAGTAACTTACATCCGTCTAAGTGGAAATTTGTTACTTAGCTATTTTTTTTTTTTTTTATGACTTACAAATGACTAGACCTGCTTGCACTGACACATTGGCTGAATAATTCTTTTATTACTTTCAAGAATAAATACATTTATTTATTGGTGGTACTTCTTCAAATGCTCAATGTTTCATGGTCGTGAGAGCCTCTGTCTATCTATGGTCTCTAGGTGATAGCTGCCTTGCCTTGAGTAATGGACGACTCGGTAGGGTCCTTCCCATATGGGCCGAGTTTCCCTTGGACAGGGTTTCTAGTTGCTTGGGTGACTTTGCATAGGACGAGTTCTCCTATGTCAAGTCGTCTGAGTTTTACCCTTTTGTTGTAGTATTTGGCCATCTCCTGCCAGTAATTCGTCATCTTGTGAGAAGCTTTTTCTCTAAGCTCGTTTAGGCAATCTAGGTTGACTCTTAATTGGTCGTCGTTACCCTCCTCCTGGAACATCTCTCGCCTGGTGCTGGTTACTCCTAGCTTAATCAGGATTACTGCTTTAGTGCCATAAGTGAGGCTGAAGGGGGTTTCTCTTGTTAGCGTCCTTGCCATAGTCCTGTAAGCCCACAAGACATTGGGCAATTCTTCTGGCTAGGCCCCTTTTGCATTGTCCAACCTGGCTTTGACAATCTTGAGTAGCGTCCGATTAGTCACCTCCATCTATCCATTTGCTTGAAGATGCCCTAGGGATGAGAACTGGTTCTTGATCCCTAGGTTTGAACAAAAATCCTTGAAGCCTTGACTGTCGAATTGCCGCCCATTATCTGTTATGATCGTCTGTGAAATCTCGAACTTACAAATTATACTCTTCACACGAAGCTCTAGATTCTTTCTTTGGTGATGGTTGCTAATGCCTCTACTTCAACCCATTTTGTAAAGTAATAAATGGTGACTAGTAGGAATTTTACTTGTCCTTTACCTTGAGACAATGGGCCAACGATGTCGATTCCCCGTTATGAAAATGGCCAGGGGGAGGCTTTCGTTGTCAATCTCTAGGCTAGAAGGCGTTGGACATTGCCAAACCTCTAGCACTTGTCGCACTTTCTGACGAGCTCCCTTGCATCTATATGCATCGTGGGCCAGAAGTAATCTATTCTGACAACTTTACTTATCAGGGATCTGGGGCTTGCATAGTCTCCACAAATCCCTTCATGGATCTCTTTGAGAATATACTTGGCTTCCTCTTTGTCCATGCACTTTAGGTAAGGCATGGAAAAGCCTCTTTTGTATAATGTGTCATTCAAGATCGTGAATCTGGAGGCCCTATTCTTGACCTTCTTGGCTTCCTCAGCGTCTTGTGGGAGGTGTCCATTTTGGAGAAAGGATATGATAGGTGACATCTAGCTACCTGTGTTCTGGATTGTAAATGTGGAGATTTCTTTGATGCTGGGGCATTTCTGGACTTCCATCTCTAGGCCCAGCTTGATTAATCCTTCTTCTGACGATGCTAATTTCGCAACTTCATTTGCTACCATGTTTTGGCTTCTAGGGATCTGCATGAATTCTACTCTATCAAATTCTTAGCCTGAGGTATTTTTGCATTCTTTCCTCCTTTGCTTCGTATTCCTCCTGAATCTGCCTTATTACCAGTTTAGAATCACTTTGGATAAGTAGGTCTTTTACTCCTATTGCTTTCTCGAGTCTTACCCCGCCATTATTCCTTCATACTCAACCTCATTATTGGTGGCTGGGAATTGCAGTTAAACTCCATATCTAAGCATTTCTCCTTCAGGGGTGATTATGACAACCCCTACTCCCCCTCTTCTTTGGGCCGATGAACCATCGGTCTGTATCGTCTTTCTTCTTGTTTTGTTGGTGAGGCCATTCTCATCTAGGAGGGTGAACTCAGCGATGAAGTCCGCCAAAGCTTGTGCCTTAATGGCTATCCTAAGGTGGTACTTAATATCAAACTAACTGACTTTGATTGCCCACTAGACCATTCTCCTTGTTGCTTCAGGCTTGTACATGGATTTCTTGATGGGTTGATCCGTCATCACGAGGATAGGGTTCGCCTGAAAATATGGTCATAGTTTACGTGTAGCTACTATCAACGCGAATACAATCTTTTCAATCCTTGGCTACTTTGCTTCAACACTCTGGAAAGCTTGACTGACATAGTAAACTGGGAGCTGTTTCTTGTCTTCTTTTCGAATCAGGGCTGCGCTCATGGCCATGGCTGATACTGCCAAATACAAATATAAATTTTCCCCTTCCTTAGATGGACTCAAGAGGGGTGGATTGCTCAGGTAATGTTTGAGTTCTTAAAATGCTGCCTCACATTTGTCAATCCAAGCAAAAGCCTGCTTCTATGTCTTAAAGAAGGGCATGCATTTGTCCGTCTCTTTAGAGACGAACCTATTGAGTGCAACAATCCATTTTGTGAGCTTCTGGACTTCTTTGACAGTCTTAGGCAATGTCATATTTAGTATGGCATGCACCTTCTCCAGGTCTACCTCTATCCCCCTTTGGGACACCATGAATCCCAAGAATTTTCCCGAGGCTACACCAAAGGCACACTTGCTAGGATTCAACTTAATCTAGTATTGTCTAAGGGTGGCAAATGTCTCCTTCAAGTCGTTTAGATGGGCAAGTTCTTCTTTACTCTTGACGAGCATGTCATCCATGTACACCTCCATGTTCCCGCCAATCTTCTTGCTAAACACTTTGTTCACTAACCTCTAGTAGGTTGCTCCTGCATTCTTCAGTCCGAAGGGAATTACCTTACAGCAATAGAGCCCTTGACTTATGATGAAAGCAGTTTTCTCTTGATCTTTTTCAGCCATTTTTATTTGGTTATATCTTGAGAAAGCATCCATGAACGTCAGTAACTTATGCCCGGCTTTAGAATCTATTAACTGGTCTATCCTTGGTAGAGGGAAACTATCTTTCGGGCAAGTTTTGTTCAGGTCTGTGAAGTCCATGTACATTCTCCATTTCCCATTTGTTTTCTTCACTAGGACAATGTTTGCGAGCCAATCAGGACAGTAGACCTCCTAGATAAAGCCTACCAATAGCAGTTTGTTAACCAATCTGTAATTTCTTTATTCCGTTCTAGGGTGAAGACTCGTCGTCTTTGCTGAACGGGCTTTCTTTTCGGGTCCACGTTCAGCTTATGCTGAATGACTTTTGGAGATATGCCTGGCATGTCCTCGTGACTCCACGCAAAGATGTCCAGGTTTTCTTTAAGGAACTGAACAAGCCTTATTCTTATCTCTGGACTTAATGTCGTCCATATTCTTGTCGTCTTGGTTGCCTCTCCTTCGACCAGTTCCACTGTCTCCAGGGCTTCCATTTTATCTTCTTCCTTCTCCTCGATCATCCATGTATGGTTTTCCTTTGCAGCCAGCACGGCCTAGTAGCACTTTCTGGCTAGGACTTGATCTCTTTTTACCTTACCAACACCGTTCTCCATTAGAAATTTTACCTTTAGGCAATAGGTGGACGTGGCTGACTTTCATTGGTTGAGTGTGGGCCTTCCAATAATTACATTGTAAGATGAGGAGTAGTCTACCACCAAGAAGTTTAATTGACGGGTCAACTGCCTCGGGTAGGTCCCCATTATTACTGTCAATGTTACTATGCCCTTAGGATATACTCTGTCTCTACTGAAACTGATGAGGAGGGATTCAAATGGACGTAGTCTTCCTGGATCTAGCTTCAGCTGCTGAAAAGCAGAAAGGTAGATGATGTCTGCGGAGCTACCATTGTCCACGAGGATCCTTTTGGTATTGAATCTTTCTATCGTGACCATTATGACCAAGGGGTCATTATGAGGCTGCTTCACTCCCCTAGCGTCTTCCTTGTTGAAAGACATGTCCTGGTTCGTTTGTTTCTGCTTAAACGGGGGTATCATGCAGATACTGTTCACCTGCCTCTAACATGCTTTCCTGAGGGATCTGAATGATCCGCCTGTGAATGGCCCCCTTGCGATTGTCTTTATTTCCCCTATCACATTCTACGAAGGTCGAGACGTGTGATCCTCGTCTTTGGGTGAGAACTCATGCTGGCTTTTACTACCGTCTTTGAACTTGCTAGACTCCCCATTTTTCACATACTTCTACAATTTTCCTTTCTGTATCAACTCCTCTATCTGTTCCTTTAAGTCCTGGCAATCTTCTGTGTAGTGGTCATGATCCTTGTGAAACTGGCAGTACTTCTTTTTGTCACGCACGTTGGGCGACGAATGTAATGGTCTTGGCCATTTAAGATAATGCTCATCCTTAATATGTGCCAAAATTTTGTCAATAGGCATAACTAGAGGAGTAAATTTTACCGTTCGGGGAGTCTTTTTGTCCTTTCTTCTACTTTTGTCATTAGTTTAATGATCTGAACGCTCCCTTTTTCATCTTCTTTGATCGTCTTCCTTTCTTCCCTTATCCCCTGATTTTTCCACTTCCTTTATGGTGGCTAAAGCATCTTTAGCTTTCATATACTTCTATGCTTTCAGGAGCATCTCTGCCATCGTCTTAGGAGAGTTTTTTGCAAGTGAGACCACGAATTCCCGAGATTCAATTTAGTTTTAAAGGTCGTCAACTGCACCTTGTCATCAGCTTCGTCTACCTCCAAGGTCTCTCGAGTAAAGCGTTTTATATACGACCTCAAGGTTTCTTTCTTTCCTTGCCTGATAGTGAGTAAGTGGTCTGTTGGCCTCTTCGGGCATTGTCCTCCGACAAAATGATGCAGAAAGGCATTGCTTAATTGCTTGAAGCTATCGATGGACGATGTTGGTAGCTTCGTGAAACACTCCCTAGTAGCTCCTTTGAGAGTGGTGGGGAAGGAATGACACATTATTTCGTCTAGTGGCTGTTAGAGGCCCAGAGTCTTCTTGAAGGTGTTAAAGTGGTCCAAGGGATCCTTAAGTTCGTCAAACAGCTCAAGTTCAGGTAGTCAAAATTTTTATGGTACAGGGCATTCCAAGATCGCCGTGGTGAAAGGCAAGTCTATTGTCCTAACCATTCTGTCCAAGCTTTGGTCTGTCTTCCCCCTAATAGCATTCCTTAGCTCGTCCATCTCTTTTCTCATCTCCCGGAGAAGATTTGAGTTTGGTTTGTCCGGAGTAGTCGGCCCTCGACGGTCACTTCTTCTATGACTATCTCCCTTATCCTCTTGGTTGGCTCTAGATCGCTTCTCCTCCTGTTGAAGCCGTTGCCTCATTTCCTGATTCTGTCTAGTGCGCTCTTCAATGGTGGCTGTAAGAGCCTAGACTTGCAAAGCTAAGGCAGTAGAATCTTGGTTGGACTCCATCTAAACGTGGAGGTTGATTGGAAACTACGCTTTCGAATTTGAGTACGAAAATGTCGTTTCTCATAGACGGCGCCAAACTGATGAAGTGCAAATTCGTTAATCGAAGTGAATGCGTCCAGATGGAGCCAAGCCCTCGTCTTTGTGGCTATGGAAATGGTAAGGTAGCTCCCTTAGAGTGGTCACTGGTGTGATCCTTGCCACAACGTCTTTGATGCCAAAGTCTATATAAGGAAGCCCTTTGAAAAAATAAAGCAATATAGTAGAACAAAATTAAGTATTTCTGGGTGTATCTATGTACCTTGTGCTGGTGCTTGTGAAGGCCTTATATATGTTTCTACAACCCTTAGCCGTTGTGGCAGTTATTGTGCTTTTAATGCCTCTCTTGGTAACGCCTTCTGCTCAATAATGTGGACTTCGACGGGCTTCCAATGGTCCGTACAGCTGTCTTTATAACCGCCTAGGATATTATTGTTTGTATTGAATGGCTTTGCTACTTTCGTCAATGATGTGGACATTTGATCGGTTCATCTTAGGGAATGACCTTGTTGGTAACAATGATATTGTCCATGGAAGTTGAGTTCGCCAGTCCTATCAATTACTACTTTGTGGACAGTATAGTAATGCACAATTCGATTAGAGAATTATATTCTCAATTATACCATGATATTAGAGCTAAATTATGACAATAACTTTTTCTCAACATTTCCAACACAGTGACCTTCTTCTCTTGCATCCCACCCTTATTGTCAACATAGTTTACTACCACAAGACCACTACCTTCCTTAGATCTTCTCATTGAGAGTTGTCCTTTTGGTCACCAATTGCTTCACATTCACTAGATCTTGCAAGATGTCCACTAGATTTTTGCCTCTTCAATGTCAACCGATATGCCCACCACTGGTGGGAGGTCCATTATGCTGCTCCTCTCTAGTTGATGGCAGTTTAAGTTTTCCTCCACGTAATCAAATTAGGTTGGGTGTGAGTTAAGCACAAACCGAACTTGATCCGACCTGTGGAAAACCTAATGTCAACTCTCATGTCACTTCCTTGATAGTAATAACATGCTAGCATTTGCATGGCTTGCTCCATCAGTTATTTGTCATGTTAGCATCCGCATCACTTGACATGTTAAGTATAAGTTATACCTAAAAAAAATAAATTTTTTTATAATATTAAAGCACACTTTTGGCCCTTTAAGTATGTAACTATTTTCATTTTTGGTCGTTTTGTTTCAAAATTTTTATTTTAGCCCTCTATGTTTGATATTTGCATTTTTTTTTTCATATTGGCACTTCATCTATTATGTTTGCAATAGGACCATTAAGTACCATTTATAATTAATTATTTAATGAAATACTTACACTAAAATTCTATGCAATGCAAAAGATTCATTGTTGTGGGCAAAAATACATATTATGGATGATCCAATTAGTAATGGAAATGAATAACAAGATCAATATAAATAGCCAACGAATTTGTAGTTGAACGGCATTTCTTTATGCATTGAGAAAGGAAAATGGTTTAAGCTACAAAATTAACAAGATGTTGTAATCATCTCTAAAAAAAATATCAATGTAAAAATACAAAATCAAATATGAAAGGTTATAACAAAATTTTGAAACATTTAGTAGAAAAAAAAAAGGAAAAAAAAAAAAAAACCAGAACTTTTAATTACCAAAACCGAGAAAGTTATTTTTGAACTAACTTATAAGAGAAAATCCCATTTTAGTTGCTATTCATAACTCATAAGAGCAAAAAAAAAAAAAAGAAGCAATTGCCTGAAGTCAATATAACCGTTGACCCCTAAAATTATTTGGATAGAACACCTACAACTACAAACTCCAGCTTTCATTTCACCTTCAGCTTCATCTTCATCTTCATCTTCATCTTCATTGTCTGCTTTCTTTGTTTCTAAATTCTCCCAAAAAAAAAGGAAAAAAGAAAAGCCATGTCTTCGTCTGATGATCTCTCCAAAATTGCATACTCCCCCAACAACTTCACCGTTGCTCAAATAAACGACGTTGTCATCCCCGCTCTCATTAAACGTCTCTCCCAGGCCAAAAGCTCCATCTCCACCACCACCACCACCACCACTTCCACCGCCGCCTCCACCACCGCCACCGCCACTACCACCGCCACCAACAACAACAACGACAACGACAACAGTGGTAGTGGCCATTCAATCGAGGAAGATTACGGCAAGATGGAAATCCAGCTTGAAAAGTTAAGGAAAGACATAAACTACATAGGCCTCGCTTTCACCAATTTCACCAACTTTGAAGACAACGCTGCTGCTCTCTTCAAGGCTCTCTTGCAACACACTCTCGACAAGTCCTTGAACGATTTGAGACCCACTTCTCGCAGCCCCACTTTTCAGATCAAGCAGCTTCAATCCAAGCTTCAGTTGCTCAGCGAGATCGTCCTCAAGCTAAAGCTCCAGATCCCTTTGCCGCATAAGCTCTCTGCCACCTACTCCGACGCCAGAAAGTACACCCGGGTCGGTGTCGGTGCGGATTACGATGATCGGCAGGTGATTGAAAAATTGCCTGACTTACACTTCCACCCACTTTTTGAGGAAAGCTTCGCTTTTAAAGATTTTAGGCACGTTTATGATAGTCTTGATGCTAGAACAAAGCTGTGTTTGTTGTGTTTCGCTTTGATTCCGGAGAATGAGGTTGTGAAGAAGAGGTTTTTTGTGTATTGGTGGGTTGGAGAGGGGTTGATTAATAGTCCACTGGGTAGTGAAGAAAAGACGTATGAGGAAATGGGTGATGAAATTTTCGAAAAGTTAGTGAAGATGGGCTGTGTTGAGGCTGTGAATAAGAAGCATAGAAAGGTCGCGGATAGTTATAAGATGAATCCTCTTATTCGTTCCGCCATGATTAAGTTTGCGAAAGATGCTGGGTTCTTTGATTTTGATGAGGAAGGGAATCCCACCGCGGATTTTTCCAAGTGTTACCGGGCATGTTTAGTAGTAAATCACATTTCTCAGAAGTTATTGAGAACTGGGTCTCCATTGGATCATGAGAAATTGCAAACTATATTCAATGTCAATGAGCCTTATCCTGACTTTTTCGAGTTGGAGTGGTTCTCAAAGTTAAAGAATGTCAAGGTTCTTTATCTGGGGAGGTGGCAGAACTCAGCTAAGCATCACATTGAAGTTGAGAGCAGTGAATTCTTGAATGGGTTGAGAAGTATGAAATTTTTAAGGTTTTTCAGTCTTCAAGGAATCTCCAGGATCACGAAGCTTCCAGATTCTGTGTGCAAGCTCTCAAGTTTGAGGATCTTGGATCTTAGAGCATGTCACACTCTAGAGGTGCTTCCGGATGGGATAGGCTCACTGAAACAGCTGACACACTTGGATATATCAGAGTGTTACTTGCTTGAATACATACCCAAAGGGATTGCCTTGCTCTCAGAACTCCTAGTCTTTAAGGGGTTTGTAGTTGGTGATCGTGTAAGTGCAGATTCGTGTACTCTTGGTGAGCTGTTAAAATTGAGTAAGTTGAGGAAATTGAGCATCTACACAAACGTGAAGCATTTTCCCGAAGTTGCAGAGGTAATCACTCTTCGACAGTTTAAGAAGCTTCAGAAGCTGACAATTGTGTGGGGAGGTGGAGTAGACGGCGATGCTAAGCAACTCACCAAGAGAACATTTTCTGAGGGCCGGCACCCAGCTGGGTGCTGTCATCTGAGGGCACGTAAACGCTTTACTAGAAAATTATTAAAAGCTGCCACCTTTAAGCAAGGACTAAGGCCAGAAATCCCAGAAGAATTTAAGGAACTAGAGAAACTGGATCTCCAGTGTTACCCTCAGAAGACTGCACCCAGCTGGTTGATTCCTGACAGACTTGCCAAGTTAAAGAAACTGTACATTAGAGGAGGAGAACTCCAAAATCTGGGTCAATTTAAAAAGAATGATAAGTGGAAAGTAGAAATACTACGTCTGAAGTTCTTGAGTAACTTGAAGATGGATTGGAGTGAAATCCGAGCATCGTTTCCTGACTTATTTTACTTGGAGAAATTCAATTGCCCTAAACTCACTCTGTTTCCATGTGATGAAAATGGGTTATGGTTGAAGCCATTAAAAAATCAATGAAATAAGAGCAGTTGCAAGACATTGAAAGTCCAAGGCTTAATCTGAGTGGTGAAATGGAGCTTCACTTCCACTTGACTGAAACTTGAATCAGCTTGGTTGGACTGAAGCAAAGGATCACCCATTATGGTCACCCAGGTCAGAAAGTCTTCCTCAAATCTGATCTTTCTGATCCCACTCCACCGGGGGACTTCTGCTTTATGCCAAAAATGCTGTCTTTCCTCCAGTTGACTCATTTTGTCGGTTATGGTTCTTTTCCTGCCAAATGAATTTTATGTATTCATTCAATTGTTCTTGTCAAGATGAATCACACATCAAAAGTATGTAATGTTTCTGGCCTATTTCGAATTTAGTTGGGTTCAATGCCTATTATTTAATATATTTACTAAGTTGCAAACTTTCAATTGCTTCTTGTACATTTTCTTCTCCTTATTTGGAACAAGCTGCGAAGGTTTTTGTTGTAGTGGAGCGTGTGATTTAAAATAAATAAATAAATAAATAAATAAAGAAATTGCTTATAATAAAGAGGATAGATTACCTTATTGAGAAAATTGTGGAATGATGATTGTTTCTTTATCAGGCTTATATTGCAGAACTGCCTGTTCCATGAAATAGAATATAAACTTAATAGATCAAGTTCTGAAATAATGTTGGGGTAAGAAAATGATTAGCTGGCTTCAAGTGGCTATTTATTCAGTGTCTTTTCCAGTCTCATTTCCATTACCTTGGTGTGGTTTTTGTTCTTTGAACCATTTATTTTTTTTCTAGAATCCAAATTATGTTTAGGAAGAGTGAACAGTGGGTGGAACTGTGTAAACTCATAACCAAGACAGAACAGCCTGAACATGCTGTCCCTGCCCTGGATAATGGATTTATTTTCTTTCCCCTGTGGTTGATTTTTTTGATCATACTGGACAATCGATTTTATCATGTGCATCAAGTTACACAGTCAAATTTGACTGGATCTTCTTATTAAATAATGGACTTGAAGCAACCATATTTGGATTACCTAACAGCCATCAACCATGATTGGAGGCCTGCAAAATCTCCAAATATTATCGGAAGCTGTTGCAAGGCATATAAATTCTTGATGTCGTATACACTTCGGTGGAGTCACATATATCATCAACCGAACAGTCATCAACCATATAAATTCTCCTAGTATACACATATATTGGAGTGACATAAGACATAAATATAGTATTTCACTTTGGTGGATCAACCATAACACCAAATAATTAAGGGAGGTTTTGTATTCGTTGGGTTGGGTTGGTTTGTAAAATCTCCAATACATGTTCCAATTTTGCTGCAGCTTGACTGGGTATTTAAATCTAGTCCCTGATCATCATGCACATATCAAACGGGGATAACAATTTTGGAAATGCTTCAAATGGTGCGTTCCAAAGAGAGAACATTGACGGTTTGCTTAATTGCTTTTAGTTTTAGGTGGGATGAGAATGAGATGAACAACCTGTCCCATCAGGTCCTGGGAACATTAAACATCATCTGTGAATACTAATTGCAGGAAACTAAATGTTGTTTAACTAAACGCATAAATCATCCACCATTCAACTTTTGTTGAAACAGTTGTATCATTCAAAGATGCATAAACTTCAATACTATTATACACAACTAGAGCAAAACTATAAACAACACCAATCATCAGACAACTTTTAGCAGATTTCAAATGAAATGACAACATATAAAGCTAAAAACTTAGATAGGTGAAACCAAAACCAAGAAAATAGCTAGTTAAATAACATGTGCTATTCAAATAATACTATGCTGCTTGTTGTGTATCATTTGGAGCGGCTTGATCCTGTAGTTGTTTTACTTGTTCAGGCATGATCTCACCAAGCATTTTTGCAGTTATTGGAAAGCCATTACACTTCTGTAAAATTTGTTTTTTCAGATCTTCCACATTTGAAGGTTTGAACGGTGACTGTGTGCCTTCCTCAACTGCATCTTTGAATATTTTCCAGAAGCTCTCTGGGTCTGAACGTGGTAGAAGACGAAGTAGATTTTCCTCCCCAACCATGTTCTTCGCTAATTCCTCATTCCTACTTGTCACAATAACAGCTCCACCATACCCTTTCGGTAGTCCATAAGCAAGACAATCCCATTCTCCATCACGGGTTAACAAAGAATCCAACTTACCATAAAATGCTTGTGTGTCCCCTGCATCATTGTCCCTGGCATCATCAAGCACAATCAAATACCTCTTCCTATACAATTGCTGGTGAAGAGCATAGAGGAGCCCCTTGAGGCTATGAACCCGGTGAACCTTATCGATGATCTCCTCGTCAACTCCAAGGCAATCCAACATTCTCTTCACAATTGCAACCCTTGTATCTTCATTTGGTTTTCTTGACATGCATACCCAAATCCTTGGAAGGAAGTACTTCTGAACCTCCGGCTTATTGAAAATTACTTGACATAGTGTTGTTTTTCCTACACCAGCCTTACCAACAATGCCTATTGCCTTGAATTGACCATCACTTCCTTGCCTAAGAACCAACTTTTCAAGTAATGTCACTTCATTATCAAACCCATGAACCCTAGATGCATCAACTACCCGAGTGCTCCACTGGGTAACTTGTCTCTCATATGATGAACTTACTTGACCATTAGGCTGTGCAGCAGTCGTTCCTTCCTGAACCCACCCTTTGAGTTCTACTGTGATGTCGTTTAACTTCCTCCTTATCTTACATTCGGTCAGTTTGTCTCTCCAAGATAGCATCTGGCACTCAGTTAAAACATTGTTGAGGTAGTATAGCTTTTCTCTCACCTTTTCCCTGTTTGATGAGACTGCAAGCCAGGATGATTGAAAAATCTGTTCAAGCAAATTACTAATTGCCTCAAAGTGGGTGTGCAGGGGAATTTTTGAACCACTCTCTCCCACCTTGAGGCCATTGCAAAATTGCTCCTTTAGATACTGATCAATCTCCTGTGCCATGTATTTCTACACTCTTTACAGCCTCCACCACTAAGTACTGTCCTCTCCAAGGTTGCAGAGAAGTTTAAAACTATGCCTTGCTGATAAACTTTTATCTGGACTTTTCTCAATAATTGGACTGGTAAAGTGGAGCCAATGGTAAAATAGAGTTTTTAATCAGTCTTTGTAGTTTTGTAAAGACTTGAGAGAAAGTCCTCTTAATTTTGGTGGAAGAAATGTGAGAAAGTTGACTTGGGTGGTCCATCCATGTGCTTGGGTCCTTACTCCTTGGGATTTTTTTTTTTTTTTTTTTTTTGAGAAGGTACTCTTGGGAAGTGAGAACCGGGAATTCCATTTTTTATTTTTCTAATAAGTAGGAACAACTATTTTTTTCTTTCCTTGGTGCATTCATATTTATTTTTTCTAATTTCATCATATTTTACCATCTTAAAAAACTATTTTATCAATTATACCATACTAATTTTTAATACTTCAACATCAAAACTTCTATTTTTTTATTCTACTCATTAAAATAATATATTTTCACAATAAAATATATTTTTTCATTTTTTTTCCCAACTTTATCCTCACTGAATCTTAGTTACTTTACTTTTCTCCGTCTTCTCTTCCAGTCTCCTCCTCCACACAACTCCAGATTCGGGAAACTGGAAAAAAAAAAAAAAAAAAAACTATCCTCCATCATCCATATCAAAAACCCACAACGCCAGTCAACCACCATCCTCCATCAACCACAACGCCGATCAAAAACCATATCAACCCAACTCCTCCGCACAACCACCATCTTCCATCATCCATATCAAAAACCCACCACGCTGATCAACCACCATCCTCCATCAACCACCGCACCGATCAACCACCACGCCAATAAAAAATCATATCAACCCAACTCCTCTACACAACCACCATCCTTCATCATCCCAGATCGGTGAAATTGAAAAAAGAAAAAAGAAAAAAAAAAAAACACCCCATCACCTCCAAAGAAACCCACGCCGATCGCACACCTAGACTCCTCCTCCATCATCAATATCAACCCACATGTCGATCACAACCCACACCTCCAAAGAAACCCACGCCGATCACAACCCACAACAAAAAATCCATGCCAAAAAACCATCGGAGTTCTGATTCAAACTCATTGGAGTTGTCACGCCGACCCATCGAAGCCATCTCAAGTGCAGAGAGCAGATGAGAAAGAGAGAAGGAAGAGAGAGAAAAGAACATAAATAATGAGAGAGGAGAGAGAAATTGCCAGGTAAAAGGGGAGAGAAAAAATTAAAAAATTATTTTTTTTAATCCCATTAAATATAGTACCATCTTACATTTACGATGGTACTATAATTCAATTGTATTTTTTTTACCATTGTTACAAGATATAGCATTCAATAGAGCAATTTATTTGAGCTGAATTGTAAATAAATTACAAAAAAAAGTTTCATTTTTCATTTCCCATATTACTTGCTGATGCTCTTACAGGTAATTTTGATAATATTATATTTTTTACCTTCTACAGCAAGTGACATAAGGTCCGACACATCCACTGGCTAGAGTCTAAAGGTCACGTCAATCAGGAAAAGCATAAAAATATTCAGCGAAAAAAGGAAAAGCATAAAAATTTTCAAATTTGCATAAAAGAAATGTGTTTCAATTTCAAATTTTTTATTTTATTTATATAATGTGTTTCAAATATTTTAATTTTTTGGGCGTTTATTTGTAACTGT
Organism: Castanopsis chinensis; assembly: GCA_032878915.1. Lineage (NCBI taxonomy): Eukaryota > Viridiplantae > Streptophyta > Magnoliopsida > Fagales > Fagaceae > Castanopsis > Castanopsis chinensis. The sequence goes on from JAVQMG010000131.1 coordinate 25,363,303, forward strand.
GTGAAAGACCAATAAAGTCTAAGTCTTGGTCTTGGTCTTGGTCGTCGTCGCCTGGTTTTGTCTTTCGACGAAGTTCTCCGTTTGCTTGTGGAATGATAATGAAGATTAGAAAAGAAGAGAGCTGAACTTTGGAACCCGTGATGACTGTTATGCTGATGAATTGAGCCTCTAGAATGTGGTTAAGTTGAGGTAAGTTTCTTATACAACAAAGCATGAGATTTTAAAATCTTTTTTCCGTAATCTTTGCATCAGTTTTCTCAGTAACCAACAAGAGGTTAGTGTACACAATTTCATGATCTTCATTGCTGTCAAATGGCATTCTAGTCTTTGTATGCATAACATTATTCTTAGGCTCTTAGCCTCAATATATTTTTGAGAAATTTATACTGGTGATTCCATAAGTGAAAACCTTAAAGGCATGTAGTCCATATATTGATAATAATGTTTCAAAATTTCATTCAATCAAAAAAGAAAAAAATTTTCCAAATTCAGAAGGACTATGAATTGATTTGCCATTATGCTGGCCATCCATTCACACTTGATTGATGGAAATAGTTTTTTTTTTTGCAAATTCTTGTTCTTCTTTTTGTTTTTGTGTTTTATAATCAAATTCTTATTTAACTTCTGCTTATATTTGTAGCTACTTGGAAATTAATCATCGAAGCTTTCTTCGCCAGACTTATAGAAAGTAAGAAACCAGAGGGAAGAGTATGGTTTACATCATTCCTCGCAAGTTCAAGAAGTTTTATGATACATGGAATGTCCAAGCCTTCATTCTGTTTAGCCTTTCACTACAGACCATTCTAATTCTGTGTGCACCGTCAAGAAAGCGAACAGGAAATGTAATAGTAATCTGGTTGATCTGGTCAGCTTACTTGCTTGCCGACTGGGCTGCTAACTTTGCAGTTGGACTTATTTCCAACAGGCAAGATGACTCTTCAGGCAAAGCTGGAGTCCCTGAGGATCGTTATGACATTCTGGCATTTTGGGCTCCCTTTCTTTTGTTACACCTTGGAGGTCCAGATACCATAACTGCTTTTGCTCTGGAGGATAATGCCCTCTGGCTGAGGCACTTTGTTGGGCTTGCGACTCAGGTTGCTGCTGCTTTTATTGTCTTTGGGCAATCGCTTCCCGTAAACAAACTATGGGTTCCTACTGTCCTCCTGTTTATTGCTGGAACCATTAAGTATGGTGAGAGAACGCGTGCTTTGTATCTTGCAAACCTGAATAAATTCCGTGAGTCGATGCTTAAACCACCTGACCCTGGGCCTAACTATGCAAAGCTCATGGAGGAATATGCTTCAAAGAAAGATGCCAAACTTCCAACTCATATAGAAATGATTGGAGAACCCAATAAAGAATCAAAGGCTGAACTTTTTGCTGATGATGTAGGTGAACTGACGGATGATGTTGAGGTTGTGGGGCATGCTTATCGCTTCTTTAACATCTTCAAGGGTCTCATCGTGGATCTCATCTTCAGCTTCCGTGAGCGCCATGACAGCCGTCTATTTTTCCAGAAAAGAAAATCAGAGGAGGCATTTAAAGTAATAGCAGTTGAACTCAACTTCATCTATGAAGTTCTCTATACTAAGGTTGTTGTGGTGCATTCACTTTTAGGATTTGCAGTCCGATTTATATCCTGGAGCGTGGTTGTGGCAGCCCTTTTGACCTTCTATTCAATTGATAAGAAAGGTTTTCATAAGATCGATGTTAGAATTACCTATACTCTGCTGTTTGGTGCTATAGGCTTGGATACAATTGCTCTCTTTATGCTTATCTTCTCTGATTGGACTGTTGCTAGCGTCAAGAAGACTATGGAAATTAGCTTCATACGCCCTATTGCCAACTGCGTATGCATTCCCCTCAAGTACTATCTATCTTTTAAGAGGATAAACTGGCCTCAAGCGACTCAACAGACGCCAGAGTCAATAAATTGCTTGGAGTGGGTTAGAAGAATCCTATTCAGGAGGTGGTCTGAATATCTCTATACATTAGACTTCATAGAATATAGCCTGAAAGAACGTCCAAAAACCACATCCCTTAATGTCTTCGATTACTTGTGGTGTGTTTGGATTTGTGTCATTGACACTTTTGGCCTTAAGGATTTCTATGATAGGATGAGATATGTGTCAAAGAAGCCATGTACCAAAAAGCTATGGAATTTCATCTTTGAAGAGCTGAAAGAGAAATCCAAGCTTGCAGATGATCCTGAAACTGCCAAGAGGATATGTGCGGCTAGAGGTGATTGGACTCTTCAGGATAGTAATTGGAACAGTGATAGCACTAACTTAATGTCTTATGTTGTGGATGTTGATTATGATCAGAGCCTTATGTTGTGGCATATTGCCACGGAACTCTGCGATACGATGGAAGAAGTTGAGAAACCTGATAATAAAAACAGTCAGCCAGTCAACAATCCTGTTGGTAGTCATGACTCAGTCAATCCTGCAGATAGTCGTGAAATCAGCAAGACCCTTTCGGATTACATGTTATATCTTCTAGTTATGCAGCCTACCATGATGTCTGCTGTGGCAGGTATTGGACAAATTAGATTCCGAGATAGCTGTGCGGAGGCCAAAAAGTTCTTTAGCGGAAGGGACCTAAAACCTAAAGAGACCAGTGAAACACAGGAACAGGCCCGTAAAACACAGGAACATATGGCGGCCTGTAGAAGACTCCTTGATATAAATACAGATGTTCCACCTGTTGCTGTGAAGGGAGATAGAAGCAAATCTGTCTTGTTTGATGCATGTATTCTGGCCAAAGAGCTGCAAAAGTTGCCGAAAAAATGGGAGCTAATGAGTAAAGTGTGGGTGGAATTGCTGTCATATGCAGCAAGTCATTGCCGGGCCAATACTCATGCTGCTCAACTTAGTAAAGGAGGTGAGCTTATCACTTTTGTCTGGTTATTGATGGCACATCTTGGCATTGGGGAGCAGTTTCAAATAAATGAGGGCCATGCAAGGGCGAAACTAATTGTGGGTAAGTAAACTGAATAAATTGGTGAATTCAATGTTTGGAATGAAACTTTCTATGTAGAACTCTGTTCTTTTCAATATGGGGGATGAGCATAAGATTTTATTTCACTTTTGTTTACTTCTATAGGAATGGAGATGTTTGTAATGTTGTATGAAAACACTACTACTTCTTGTGTTCTTGCTGCTAATTTTATCTCAAGAATGTTTCTCATCATTGTCATGAATTTATATTTTATTGGCTGTGACAGTTTAGTGGTTTGCACGGAATTTTTTTAATAGAGCTAGGGAACCTGAAATGCATATTTTATTTCACGCCCTTTCATGTACACACAAAAGAAAACTAAAAGAGAAGGAGTTCTGCTGCCTGAAGTATTTTGCACCCTCCAATTCATTAGGAGTTGAGCCGGGAACAGGAGAAGATATCTTTCCGACATTTGCATCTTCTCTTTTACATGTGGGCATCATAACTAGACATATATATGTTCTCTCTCACAATGTGTGAATCTCACAGAATTGTGGTGTTCACATATTATGAGAGAAATGATACATATGCCATATTAATAAGATAATTATAGTGATGATTGATTAACCAATGGTTCAATTTTATATCCTATAAGACATCGTCTTGAATGATTAAAAAGAATAACAATATGTGAAGTTACAGTTGCCTTATATCTACCAATTTAAACTTTAATGAAAGAAAAACTTACTCAAAAAGAATTCTTAATTTAGTTAGATTTTTAGTACTTATTGTCTTGCTTTAGATTTGTAATATCTAATTTAAACCATAAAATGAATTTATCCAAATGGAGAAGATCATAATATTGCTCGCACGAGGTCTTATTCTCCTCTGCTTAGCTGCTTTTCCACCTCAATTAAACCTCTTGTTCGCATCTTTTCCGTCCTTAAATGACTCATCTCTCGTTTTCCAACTATTACTACATCACAAACCTAATCTTAAATAGACCACCTACTCTGTATTTCTCATCCCATGCTCACTGTCTTATTTTTTAGATCAGTTCATTTACCATTACAACAACAACAAAAACATGCTTTTATAATAAATAAATATCTAACATCTGAATATCTCTCTTAGTTCAGCTGAGAAGGGCCAATCAAAATGAAAATAGATAAGCCGTTCATAAAAAAGATAAAAAGTGCAGGGACCATTTGGAAAAGTTTGTACGAGCACTTCATAGAGGGCCGATCAAAATGAAAACAGACAAGCCGTTCATAAAAAAGATAAAAAGTGCAGGGACCATTTGGAAAAGTTTGTACGAGCACTTAATAGAGACAAAACACTTTTGTTTGTTTGGAAAATTATAATTTCCCAATAAGTGGGTTGTCCCAAAAATGCTTTCTCTATTTATGGTTTAAAAATTGACACTTTATCTATGTGTGATCCTATTAGTTAATAATCTGTTGCCCACCTATCTTCTTGCTGTTGCTCTAACACCCTTATAAATGAAAAACAAAATGCAAACTGAATCAAACACACGAGGCCACCCCTTCACTCTCTCCCATTGAGCCACTCCATCAAGATCATCATGTGAAATTTCTTACCTCTTGTGTGATTATCATTCCGAGCAAAACCCCAGGGATAGATTTTGAGGAATTTTTTAATTTTTCAAAGCCCAAATCTATACTTAGGCTTGGGTTTTCTATAATCTCAACTAACAAATATTAATGTCAGTTCTAAACTAGAAATCCTTCCCCCTGTTTTGTTTTCTTATAAATATAAGCTTTGGGAAGCAGTAAGTAATTGGTTATTTTGAATGTTTGTAAATCCTCTGTGGAGAATTGAAACCCAAAGAAAAAAAGAAAAAAGAAAAACAGCAAAACAAAAAGCCTAAGCCTTCACAGCCGATCTAAGCTAGTAGTAAGCGATCTGCTAAAAACAATATTGCTTCTAAACATTTTAACATAGGGAATTTTCTTATGTACTATATTCCAAATGTGATAGTTTTGAATTGTTTTTTATGTCATGCCTTTTGAAATCTCACCTGAAGCAAGAATCTTTCTTGACACAGGTGCTCTCTCCAAGGAGCACTATCACTCATCTTGACACAGCTGGGAGAAAACCATGGATTGCTGTAGTCCTGGTCAAGGATTGATGCCTGCCAGTTTCAAGGTGCGTGCTATTCCTCTAGATGTTTGTGGTGGCCATAAAAGCCATTTCCAGTAAACATTACTAAGTATTTTTAATTAACAATGAACAATATTATGATTTATCTTAAATTTTATAAAACCTAACATTTAGATATTTTTCTCTTGATTTTTTAGTTTTTTATATTTTGAAAATAGAGATATATAAAATAATAGCAAAAATACAAACTTACTCATATTTCTAATAAAAATAGATAATAGAAGATAAACAAAATGGACCACAAGTGAATAAAGTGTCAATTCTTAAACTAGTAAAGTGTTTTTCTTACGAATAATAAGTAGCCAAAGTGTAATTTTCCCCTTTTTTTTTTTTATAAATGAATTTGGATCATGTGAAGGCTAAATAATAGGTAAATTTGTATTGAGTTCATTAACTAACTACTACAACCTACAATTGTATCTATCTAAATATTATCAACAAAGCCTAAAATAATAGGTAACATTAAAATGGCTATGGCTGGTAACATTATCATTGCTTCTTAGGTGGATCCACAATTTTTAGTGGTTGCCTACCTTCTCAATGACAAAAAAATTATGTCTTCCTATTTCTTCATTTTTTTTTCTCCAAACGACATTTTCAAATTGTAAAACGATTTCGATTTGTATAATTTTTATAGAAAATGAAAGTTTTTTCTTCACTAAGAAAACATTGACCAACAAAATGCTCAAATTCATTTTTTATTGAATGTATATCCTCATATTCTTCAATAACCCCCGTCTCATCTATTGGACATTCATTCCAATCAACCATTTCCCCTCCACATGTGTTATTATTTTTTCCATCATTCGGAAACTCATTTAACTCAACACAATTCCTTGAAACACTTCCATTAATCCCACTTGCAATTAAATTGTCATCAGTTTGTGCTATATTAAAACAAGAATTAAAAAAATCAATATCATATTATACGTTAAATGAAATATGGATTACAAAAAAAAAAAAAATAATAGTACTTTCTTGAGGTAATTCATTTAAGTCAAAGTAATTCAATAGAACAAGTTGATGAGTCTCACTTGCAACTAAATTGTCATCCATTTGTGCTACATTAAAACAAAATTAAAACAATTAATACTCAATATCATATTTTAGGATAAAAAAAAAATGATACAAATAAAATAAAATAATTGTTCATTCTTGAAGTAATTCATTTAAGTTAAAACAATTCCTTTTAACAACTTGATAAGTCTTACTTATAACTAAATTCTCATTCATTGGTGCTATATTAAAACAAGATTAAAACAACCCACATCATATTTTAGGATAAATAAAAAAAAAAAATGATACAAATAATGGTATTTCTAAATTCTCATTCATGGGTTCTTCATCTTTTTTTGTTTTCTTTTTAAGTGGATTTGATAATGGCAAAGTGAATGAAAATGAGTTTAATATTGGTAAAGTAAAAGAAGATGAAGAGCAAAATAATTGATAAAGTGAAATTGAGTGAAAAATAATAAGTAAAATAAAGGAAAATGTGTTAAAGATGTATTTAACGGGTATTTTTGTCCTATAATTTTTGAAGAAACCAAAATACACGTTTTCCACACCCTCCCCCCAAAAAACTGAAAAGTAATTTTCTGTCCATTTATTATGCGGGTAGGACCAGGGGCTGGTTCATTAACAGCCTATAACAACAGGTGCTGGTCGGCACTTGTTAACAAAACCATAATAATAATTCACAGTGGAGCTTTTTTGTTAGCAACGTTGATATAAGTAGAAAAAGAGGAGTAAAACAATCAAAAGAAGATTCGAAAGCATATTCTTTGATGTCTCTTCTTTTTATGCCCAGAATTATTGAACATTGGGACCCAAGTTTGCTTTTTGGACAAGGATCCGGTGGCAGGGTATTGCACCGAGTGAAATTTACTATTTTTATTCACAAATATATATATATATATATATATTTTTTTTTTAATTAATAGTTAAGATTAGAAGTTATTTTTTACAACTATCACTCTTAATTATTCAAAAAAAAATTGCATCAAGTGCAATACGTATTGCACCTGAACTCATTCCTTTTTCCTACATGTCTGACAGCAATGTAACAGCAGAAATTTTTGGGGAAAATTGACATCACGTGAAAATTGATATTTGTCCCTACATTATAAATTATGCGTAAATGCACTTTTTGTGTTTTAGATTTGAGTTTGTTTTTAGTTTTGGTTTTCATTTGTGCTCTTATATTTTTGTGTTAATGTTTAAATCTGTTATCATGTTTTTGTTCAAAATGAGTTAAATCTAAATTTATGTATTTTATTATTTTTAATTTTATTTTTTTTATTTAGTTAAAATTGATAAATTATTTAAAAAAAATTGATGCTGATGTGGTATTTTTTATAATATTTTAATTTCTCTGTTAGCCACCTCAGATATTTCCATCAGTTGACTGATGGAAAGGACGAAAATAACACGCGTTAATAGGTTTAAAAACTAAAAGTGGCAAAATTAAAATGTAGAGACCAAAATGAAAAAAAGCCAAAATGTAGGAACTAAAAGTGTATTTATACCTATAAATTATGTAGCAAAATTGTTCTCTTTTGAAACTATTTAGCAATTTTTTTTAAAACTTGATTTTAACAAAATTAAATTACAGGTAGAACTCAACCTTAGTAATGTTGAGTTCTATGCATATTTTACCATTTAAATTTTTTTGAAAATTTAAGTTAAACTCAATATTGCAAATGTTAAGTTCTATTTAAAAATATACATAGAACTCAATTTTGAAAATATCAAGTTTTACACATGACTTGATTTGTTAAAATCAAGTTTAAAAAACATGGGTGTTTTGCTAAATAGTTACAAAATATGAGCATTTTGTTGCATACAAAATCAAGTTTAAAAAATAGGGGCATTTTACAAAATAATTACAAAACAGAGGCATTTTGTTGCATAATTTGTAAATTAGGGGCAAATGTCAATTTTCCTCCAAGTTTATAACATTAACATCGGTAGGTGTGCAGATTCTAGAATATGCACTAGAACAAGAATTTTGGGTTAGCCAAGTTCTTGGATGCCCTAGAGTTCAACAATCGAGAGAAATTTATTAGGTAGTCTGAGACTATACTCTCTCCTTCTCACATGAGGGTGGACCCCATGGAGAGTGAGACTCACCCTTATGTGAAGGAAGAGAGTATACTCTCGGAGTACCCAATAATAACCCACAATCGAGAGGTTTCACATGTCCCAAAGGCATCCCATTACATAAACACAAGCTCTCTAAAGTCGTAAAATAATAATTGATATTTTTTCAATGCCATTTGTTTTCTTTCCCCCACATTCGAAGGCTTCCAAGATATTTTGTTGAACTCAATTTAAATTCTAAACTGTTTTACTAAAAAATTGTTATAAGAGGGCCGAATTATCGTTTATAATTAAGTTTCTTAACAACTTGTAAAAAAGACGTTAATCAAACCTAAATATAAAAATTTAGTTAGTAATTTTGCATTTCAAAGTATCAAAAAAAGGGTTATATATATATAAAGCTAATTAAGCAAGGAACTCATCCAAAATATCGATCTTGCTTTATATTCAAATATCAATTAAATATTTTACATGAAATAATCATGTATAATTAATCATCAATATATATACACACACACACACACAGAGAGAACTCATGTGTGAAAATATTAGGTTCTACCAATTGGCGCATTGTTTGGCATTCCTTTCATTTAGGCTTCCACCTCACCCAAATTAAGTAATAATAGATGAATTCATTTCAATGTATTAATAAAATTCAAAGAATTTGTATACTTTATAACTTCAAATGCTTTTCATAGATATAGATGGATTTAAAAAGTCATGTACGAATTAAGAAAATTTTCAATTTTCTGCATAAACTAACTGCAATTTAGAATTTAAAGAGTCAAATTCAATGAATTGGGTAATATGATTATTTGTCTTTACATTTCTCTAATATAAATTCCCATTTCCTTTAAACTTAAAAATTAATCTTTCATAATTTCTCTGATAATATCTTTGGTTCCTTTTCCGAAAGATGTATATGTTAATTTCCAAAATATTACGTTCATCTTAAATATTTTGTTTTGGTTTTTGTTTTGATTTTATGTATACATTTTTACTGATGTAGCATTGTAATATGTTTTAGTTGATTTTTTCATATTATATATCAATTGAAATTTTTGGTTTTCTAGTATGATGTATATACTTGGTAAGGATTTGTAGTATTTTTGGTGTTTTGGTTGCTTTAGTTCAATTAAAATTTTAATCATGAAATTCTAGCAGATTTTATAACTAATTAATTAAAATATTATTTTTTTCAATTTTCACCGTATTATAATTATGTTCTTAGAAATCAAATTTTCTTCAATTAAAAGACTAATGTGCCTTAATTTTATCTCTCATATAAATTTTGAAATTAAAGAAAAACTACTTTCACTTACGTAAAAATTGTAAGTGTTAACAAAATAGAGATAGAGATTTAAGTGGCATAAGGAATGTATAAACTAACATTATAAAATCTATATATAAAGTATAAATCATACAAAAAAGACACTTAAAGAATAAATAAGTTTGTAGATGACCATGTGAATTGTCATTTGGTGACATCCAAGTGTGTTTCTTCAAAATTTTATCTGTTTCCGGTTGTTGTAGTTGACTGATTCCTTTTCCCGTTTACATGAAAGAGATTTTGGTACAAATCAAAACAAATTAACTAGTAAAAAAAATGATATAATCTCAGAAAAAATCATGTGAAAAAAAGATAATGTTTATATTAGATGACTTGCTTTATTAGTATAAAATACCGTGTCAGATATGTACTCCAAAAATACCTAACATGTAGCGATAATCAATACTGACTCCTAGTCTTTCTTTTTCAGTCAAAGGTGTGGCTAATCCAAAAAAGAAACAAAGGCGCCGTTTGGTCCTAGTGTTTAAACACTAGTGTTCAGTGTTTAAACACTGAACACTAGTTTCCAAAAATAAAAAACAGTGTTTGGTCAACCATTTAAAACCCAGCATTTGAAAAATCATTGTTCAGAAACCATGTTTTTAACAACCTGTTTTAGAAATCATCTCCAGCCACATTTTAAAACATAAACAGCAGCTTTGAGTGGCATTTGAGTAAATATTTGGTCAATAAAATGGGCCCACATGGCCAGCTTTTTTCCATCTTTGTCTCCTCTCTTCTGAAGATTCACGCCAAATGAAAGTGCAAGGCAACCCGCATCTTGCAAGATCTTCAACCACCTCCATAACTCCTTACCCACACAGTCAGAGCTAGAAACTCAAAAACAATGGCTTCCTCCAAAAAATCCACAACAGAAGAGAAAAAGAGCAAAGAAACCAAACCCAAAAACACACCCAAGAAGAAAAACAAAACTACTAGTACCACGAAAGGCAACCTAGAAAAGAACAACAACAACAACAAGGTTAGCAACGGCATACTCAGCGACTCCTCCTCGGGCGTGATAATAATCCCATCTTCAAGCGTTGAATCCGGACAAGATGAAAAACAAAAACCCAACAAAAGTTCTGGTGCGAATAAAGGAATCGCTGACACCAAATCAAAGAAACACAAACAAAAAAAGCAAAAACGACAGGAGGAAGCAAAAGCTTGATTCGTTGTTGGGTCTTCGAGTGCTAAAGGTGGAGAGGAGATCCAAGAAACGTGAAGCCTAGCCGTGGATCAAGGGGCTGCGTCGATGGAGATGAGAGCGTGAGTTTCGTTTTCTGCTCTTAGAGAAGAGAAGGAAAAAGAAGGAACAAGAAGGAATAAACAGAGGAGCAACGGGAATAATGAATTCTCTCTCCTGAATTAAAAAATTAATATTTCGTACAAGTGTCGGCTTTTTTTAATAAAAACCATACATACCAAACACATTTTTATGTTTTTTAAACATTAAAATATGTTATTTAAACCATGATACCAAACATATTTTTTTCTTTTATAAATACTAAAAACACGTTTTTCAACTATATTTTTTAAACTACAATTATTACATCTTTTTAAATAATAATTTTTAAACTATACGACCAACCCAAAAAGTCTGAACTTTTTTTGACTGAAGGAGGCAGAATTATATTAAATAAGAGAAAGTACAAAAGTATAAAGAAGTCTGAACTTGTTTGTCAAAATGTAAAGACCAAGACTTCAAAAAAGGTTAGTAAAGAAAGACTTAAGCCTTAGATGTGCTTTGGGCTAATAATCAAGGAGAGAGAGAGAATGGAAATACCTATCCCCTCTCTTCTCAAGAAGCTATGGAATGAGTGGAATCTCCGGAGCTGTATTATCTTAAGCCTCTGTCTGCAGGCAATTTTACTTCTATTTGCATTCCTCAGAAAACGGACCAGAAGAAAACTGTTACACGGGCTCATATGGTTTGCATACTTGCTTGCAGACTGGATTGCACCTGTTGCCATTGGACTAATCTCCAAAAGCGAAGGTGATGGTTGTGATGGAAAGGGGAATAATAAGGAATTAATGGCATTCTGGGCTTCGTTTCTTTTGTTGCATCTTGGTGGCCCTGATACCATCACTTCTTTTGCTCTCGAGGACAATGAGTTCTGGCTTAGGCACTTGGCTGGACTCATGTTACAGGTTTTGGTAACTGCTTATATCTTCTATCAATCGCTTCCTAACAAGCTTTGTGTTCCCACTATCATGGTGTTTCTTGTGGGAACTATCAAGTATGTAGAGCGAACACGTGCTCTCTTTCTTGCAAGCATGAACCAGTTTGGATGTTCAGTGTTGCCAAAGCCAGACCCCGGGCCTGATTTTGAAGAAGTCATGAAGATGAGCTCTTCAATGTCGTTGGAACAGGTTGAAACACAAGTATATGGGATGCCAAGCTCAGAGGTTGAAAATCCTAGAAGGCTGTATTCAGTACACAAAACTTTTGCAAATGATTCTGAATCCAAAGATGAAAGGAGACCCTTAGATGACATGCAATTGTTACAGGAAGCACATCTTCTCTTTGACAAATTCAAGGGTCTTATTGTAGGCCTCCATATCAGTTCCAAGGTAAGAGAAAGGAGCCAAGATATCTTTCTTACTATATCTGCAGCTGAAGCATTTAGACTAATAGAGTGTGAGCTCAATTTCATGTATGAGTATCTCCACACCAAGGTGGTTGTTGTTCGCTGCACATTTGGGTACTTTCTACGCTTTATTAGCTTTAATTTAATCGTTGGAGCATTGGCATTCTTTTCAATTGAGAACCACCATGAGTATCATCATGTTAGTGAGTTTGATTACTTTGATATTATCCTTACTTATGTCTTGCTTGTTGGGGCATTAGGCCTCGAGACCATATCAGTCCTAATGCTTGTATTATCCGACCGGACCCTCCTAGCTGTGAAGGGTGGCCGGAGCAAACTCGTTGATGAAATTTTCTTGAAAAGAAGCAAGTGGTCTAAGTCAGTCTCCCAGTACGATATGATAAGCTATTGCTTGAATGATCCTCCAACATGGGTGTACACATTAGCTAATTATGTTGGTGCTGGTGGAGTGCTAGAGAAGATGACTGTATTGCGTTTTTCACAGTCAAAGAGAGTTTGTAAAGCTCTTGAGGAATTTATTTTCACCGAGCTGAGCTTGAAACTGGTAATTTAAAATCTATAGGAGCTGCCAGGGATGCGTCTTCACAAAGAGGTGATTGGGCTCTTCTACAGACTTCTAGCTATTTCAAACTAAAATGGAGCATTGGGGAGTATCAGTATGCGGAAAGCCTTCTCATTTGGCACATGGCTACTGAGATACTCTACGCTCAGGAAACCAAATCAAGTACTGAAATTGATAATGATAATAAAAGTTACAGAAAAACATGCAAATTACTCTCAGATTATATGTTTTATCTTCTTGTCATGAAGCCTAAAATGATGGCCCCCGTGTTAGGCAATTGGCAAATAGTCTTCCAGGGCACTTGTGCTGAAGCTAACGATTCTTTCACAAAAAAAGCATATCGAAGAAAGCTGAAGGCTGTGGAAAAATCCTTGAGGTGGTAAGGGAATACATTTCGGATGATTCGAAGGGAAATGAAAGCAAACCTGAATACAGATCAGCTAATCTGAAGGGAAATGTAAGCAAATCTGTGTTTGTTGATGGAAGTATCCTAGCAAAACAGCTCAATGACGACAAGGAGTTGAAGATAGAGAAATGGAAGCTAATGAGCCGAGTTTGGGTGGAATTGATGTCTTATGCTGCCATTAATTGTAGACCAAATGTACATGCAGAGCAACCTAGTAAGGGTGGAGAGCTCTTGACATTCATTTGGTTACTGATGAATCATCTGGGCTTTGGAACACAGTTCTACGAGCAGGAACGCCAAGCTAGAGCCAAAATGGTCCCGCGAAAGTAAGGTCTCTAAGGAACAAAATAAAGATTGGAGGAGGAGAAGGTGTGACAAACTCTGACCGTGAGTGGCAAACAGTTTAAGCCAGTGGAACTACCACTTTTGATCGGCTAGTTAGAATGGTAATTGTTGGCGGGCTCCCTCATAGAGAGGGATTTCCACCTTTCTTGTATCGCATTGAGAGTTAAAACTCGAGGTCGATGATCTCTGTTGAGAAATGTTTTTCCTGTACATTTGTGCGTTTGGTTACCATTTGAAAAGTAAGTTTATTTTATTATTCAGTTTTTTTTTAATTATTGTTTATGAGCTTTACTGCATTTTTTGATATTATTTGTGGTTCATACTGTACTATTTTAATTAATTTTTATTTTTATTTATAGTACTTTCAGTAAAAAATTTTCAGTTTCAGCAAAATAAACGAATCCCAAACAAACACTAAATACTCATGTAGTTATGTTAACTCAAAAATAAAATATTTGTACCCAAACACCTCTTAAAGGTCAAAACACAACATTTTTTCCCGTAAGGTTCGATTAATTGGAGAAATAAAAAAGTAGAAGGTTAGAAATTGTGAAATGATGGAAAAGTTGGAAAATAAAAATAATTTTAATTTATCTCTTTTTTGTTTAGTTGGGGTTGAAAAAATAAAAAGATAAAAAAAGTGAGATTATATAAATTTACTTATATACGGTGTTAAAAAATGATGGCCAATTAAAACAAATAAATGACAAACAATCCCAACCAAAAAAAAAAAAAATCACCCAATTCATTAAAAAATAAAAATCATGTATAAAAAATTATGTCTAGTTAAACAAAGAAAAACAAAAAAGAAGAAGAAGAAGAAGGCACGCCTAGGAAATCTTCAAAAAATAAAAAAAGAGAAGGAAGTAGAAGAAGAAGAAGGCAACGCCCAGCCCACCCAGGATAGGAAGGAAAAGAAAAAAGAAAAAAGGGAGTCAACTTACCCAAGACAGCACCAAAAGAAAAAAAAAAAAAAATGGTTGCACATAGGCATTTTTGTCTATTAAGTAGCCTCATTTTCTCCTTTCATTTTTCTCTATAATTTGGTGAGAAATTTTTTTGGTAGAGCCGGGGAGAAAACACCATGACTCTACCATATATTTTTTTTCCTCTCCACCTAACCAAACATATTCCAAAGTTTTCCATTCAACTTATTTCACTTCCAAACAAACATACCCTAAATGTTGATAAGGATTAAGGACAAGCGAGAGCAAAGTAAAATACTCACTTGAGTTAGGTCTCAAGTAAGGCCGGCTCAAGGTATTGTGAGGCCTAAGGTGAGTACTTTAAGTAAAGCCTATTATTATATTTTGAGTATTAATAAAAGATTTATTTAACTTTTGATATATTTTTTCCATTTAAAATCTTTTTTTTGATGGTAAATTACAAATTAAAATGAATCCTTAGTATTGCTCAATGACGGTACAACTAATATAAACACTATTTATTGAGTGAAACAACCAAATAACAAAAAAATTATGACTTAAAATTTTAATAAAATTATATATTTAATGTATCTAAAAAAATTGAGAATAAGTAGAAGATTAATGAGTTTTTTCATTGTTTGTGCGTGAGAGATAAATGAGTTCTACACTCTAAAATTGAGGAAAAATGAACATTTACTGTCACATATAATGAAAAAATAAAAATTCTTTTTTTAGTTTTTCTTTGATAAAAATTTACTTTTTATTAATTTGTGAATATTTGGGGCTTAATTAATACTCTCATTGGTACAAAGATATCTCTATTGGTAAAAATTTGGGGGCTTTAGGCGATCGCCTACTTGCCTCATGCATTGAGCTGACACTTCTCCCAAGCAAAACAAATCTTGATGCAAAAGAAAAGCCACAAGAATAACAAAACATTTCTACTTCAAAATAATAATCCTTAAATCCACAGGAAGAACTTTGGAACCCACTCAAAAATAGAGGAAAGATCTATAAAATTTTGTTAATGAGAAAACCAAATTGCCTTAGAGGCTACAATGCTCTTAAATAGGAAAAGGAATTCTAGGCTATCAATTGCATTCCTAAGGTGGCTAAGAGACACTAAAATCATTAATTCATTTTAGGCATGAAATTAGGCTAGAAAATAAGAAAAATTCTCTCCCCCCACCCCCCAAAAAAAATCAAGAAAATTGCAAAATCAAATCTTATGGACTATAGGAGATGTCTTGGAACAGGTCGAACTTTATTATTACTTTCGAATTAAAAGCTATAATGAGAAGAAGTTACTATAAATAGAAAAAATGATTAATTTAAGGCCTAAGTTAAGGAATTTGCCTTAAATGCGGTGTAAGTCATGTCTAAAGGCAATGATTATTGATCCTTGCGATGATTCACTTCAGGTCGCTTATGTGATTCCATTATTGGTTCCGGTGATTTCCACTAGGACTTTTTTACTTCCCAATTTTTCTATGTGTCAAAATTTGATGGTCTTTCTGTTCAAGTAAAGTTTGTGCTATCCATTCTACATCAGATCTCCATCTACACGAACATTATATTCTTCTCAATGGTAAGAATATTAAGCTGATTAGTGAAGCCTCGGGGCACTTAAGCCATAAATTAGTAACATGTCAAAAATAATTTCCTCACAAACACACATAGCAATGTTAATTTGACACAATGGTATTAAATGAGCCATGTAACTTTTGGCAAAAATAAGATTGAAAGCATAAAAACTTAGGATTTGTTTGGTAGATTGTAATAGGCACTATAATGCAATAGTTATTCTTATGATTTAGTTATTATAAAGAATTGTCATTCCTTATAAATAGCTATTTTTTAAAGTAAAATTAGCCTCAAAATAGATTATAAGTGTAACATTACTTTTATTTAAAATGAAGAAAAATTATTAACTCTGCAGCTCAAACCCTTCCTCCTACCCCCGTCTTGGCTTATTTTCAATAATAAAAATCACCATTCTTACCGTAATCCTTATTCAATGTACCAAATGTGCTCTTAAAATTTAAGCATTTAGAGTGGCTTCCAAGCTCAATTCATCAAATAAAATTGACATAAATCTATATATTACTAAAAGCTGAAGCGTAGCATTTAATTTTGCTACACTCACATTGAGCCACATCAGCATCCATGTTATTCTCATCTTCTCTTTTTATTTTTTAATTTAATTTTAAAATAAATTTTACCAATTTTAAAATACTAATAAAACTAAAATTATTTCCAGCCCTATCTCTACTTTAAAGTCCAATTCTTATTCATTTAATTCCATTATAAAGCCCAAGCCCACACCCAAAACCTTTTCAACTGCATCCCATTGTCAAAACTGATGGTTTTCACGGTTACTATTGCCTATCCTTCTGTTACACTATTCAAATACCTGTTCCCCACGTTTTGAGTCATTGTTTCAGGTTTAGTCCCTTCCCCTTCCCAACCTTTTGATTCTCACGGTTTCAGCTTCTGTTCTACAGTTTCACTCATGGTTTCATCTTCCTATTCTACGGTTTCAGCTTCTGTTTCGACTTTTAACGGCAGCCTCTCTTCCTTCCTTCCTTCCTCTCCTCACATCTATATAAATATTGACGTAAGCGGGTGGTTCAGTTGAGGTATCCCTACATCCCAATTTCATCTGTGCTCTATTCTTTTGCTTGATGGTTTTTTTTTTTTTTTTCCTTTTTATGTTTGTTTCTGCCTAGGGTATTGAATTTGTTTCAGCTGGGTTATTTAATTGGAGCACTGCTTCTTTTGGGTATGTTCTTTATGATTTTCTAGCTATATTGAATCTATATATTAAATCTGTCACCTTTTACTATTTCGTGCTGTGCTCGATCTATTCTTTTGCTTGATGGTTGTTTTTTTCTTTCCTTTCTATGTTTGTTTCTGCCTCAGGTGTTGAATTTGTTACTGCTGGATTATTTAATTGGAGCACTGCTTCTTTTGGGTATGTTCATTATGATTTTCTGGCTATATTGAATCTATATATTAAATCTATCATCTTTTACTAGAATTGGCCAAACAATTGGCGTGGGTTGTTTTGAAACCTCTTGAGTCACATCCAGGATTTTTAATCACGCAAGAGAATGTGCAGTCATATTATAGTACCAAGTGACTTGGAATGTCAAGATTTTAGTAGCTTCCCCTTGTGTGAGTTGTGACCCCTAAAAGAATCATGTTGTATATATCTATTTTAATATTCTTTAGTACTTGAGATATTTTTTTTGTGGATTCTTCAGTACAGATAGAGTAGAAACCTGCATATGCTAATTTCAGAAATACTTTTTGTGGATTCTTCTCTGTCTCTCTCTTTTTCTTTACCACTTTCTGAACGATTCCTCCAACAAAATAAAACATGGTTTCCCCTATTATGAATGTCAATTCAACTCAAAATATAAGAAAGTGAAACAAAACATGATGAGGGATGCTGTGTGCTTTGTAAATTGTACAGCTCATAGCTGTATGAAATGGAGGCCATTAAATTAGTAAAGAGTTTGTGTTTTCTTTTTTTTTTTTTAGATCCCTTGTGATTTTTTTCCACTAATTTGGATGGTTCTCCAATATTTACGTGCCACTTTCAACAACTGACTATTTTAAACCCTTCAAATTCGTCCTTTTGTACTCCACTATAATTATTAATTTAAAAGAAAAGAATCTGAATCCTATTTCTCTTTCCCATGAATCATAGGCTATGATATTACTGAAGATATTTCTGAAATCCTCTTAGCTCTTCTTCGTCTTTTTTTTTGGCCATCATTTATTATATATTATAAATTAAAAGCCTTCTTTTGGAAACAATCTTGCCCTTTTATTTTTCTTTTTCTATCTATGTTGAAATTTCAATAAAGAAAAAAAATGTAAGATTCTTCACATTTACAATATGTTACAAAATATCTATGTGAGTGGGAAATATATTTTGCTCCCCAGCTACGGAACTTAATCTAATATGGAT
Source organism: Castanopsis chinensis (assembly GCA_032878915.1). Classification (NCBI taxonomy): domain Eukaryota; kingdom Viridiplantae; phylum Streptophyta; class Magnoliopsida; order Fagales; family Fagaceae; genus Castanopsis; species Castanopsis chinensis. The sequence continues at coordinate 25,381,686 of JAVQMG010000131.1, forward strand.
GTTATTGTTTTAGCTTGATGGACAGGTCAAACTATAGAAAGCCATCTACTATCTGCATATTTTTTTACTTATTCATTTTTTCTTTTTTAGGCAGGTAATTCAATGAAGCAAATCTAAGAAACATTTAGAACACAAAATATCCTCACAAGGCATCCCAATACATATGGGAATCACATATTACAATTTACAACCAATACATTTCATCTGTTCCATTTTGTTTTATTGGTAAGTTATAGACGTACCTAGCAAGTTTTAAACTCTTGACCTCACCTTTCAACTAATTATTATAGAAGGAAGTGCCAATTGAGCTATATTTAAGCATGTATTTTGATGAAATATGTATTGATTGCCATGTTACTTTTTGCTTGAAATGTCCGGGTTTCTTTTTTCCCTGTTGGATTTTTTTTTTTAATTTTATTATTTGCATTGAACAACTTGCTAAATACAGGTTTTGTTACAAAGCATGGTTTAATACATCAAGTTTCTGATCATATTTGCATTTTGGAGAACTGTGATTTGAACCAGTGTATCAAAGTCCTTCCATAGTATCCCATATGCCTTTTGGGATGTGATTTTACAAATTCTCTTTTGTAGCTCACAATAAATAACCGAAGTGCATCGGCCATGTATCATATGCCTTTTGGGAAATTCCATTGTTGCCCGAACAATTTATGTAACCAAAAGAAAGAGGACATTGTTGAATGAGTTGCTTTGCTGGGAAATCCCATTGTAAATAAAGCTGGGTTGTTTCTTCAAGTGTGTCCAACTCTCAATTATAAATAAAATGAACATGCTATGCTAAGATTTTTTTTTTATATTATCTTTTGGTTGTGTAGGTTGTACATATTTGCCACCAATTTAATATGGATTATCTATTAAATTGCAAGTTCAAAAGCTGGTATATATAGTCAGGTATCTCTAAATATTAGTTAGAAATGGATTTTTAGGTGGGTGTAATCAAATGGCTTCCTATAATTTGACTGGAAAATGATAATTAAGCCAAAACATTTGATGAAGAGATGTTGCTACTTCTGGAATTGTTTCAAAGACACCAATCAAAGCTTGAATTTCTATGAGGTTGAATATATGTCATTGATCAGTGAAATAGATAGCTTAGGAGAGAATAAAAGTTAAGGGGAATAAGGGTCCTCCAGTTGTCTTTGTTGGGTTCATAAATTATAAACTATAAAAGAAAAAAAAAATTGAAAGAAAAAGAAAAAGAAAAAAGAAGGCATGTGTAGCATATAGGTGAGAATTCGGGGCAGTGCTAAAATAGGCGGTGGAAGCTTTTAACACAAAGAGAGAGTAAAAATAGAGGGAGATAAAAAATGAAAAATAAAAAAATGAGGTTGGTCTAAAAAACGAGGTTGGATTAAGTATTTGGGTTGGATCTAACGAATGATGTTTTCATTATTAATGGAATTGCATAAAGGCAAGAATCTCCAAATAGTTTTAGAAAAATGCTCTTCATGTTACTTGTGTGAACTTACTATAATATTTTTTATATTATCTTTTGGTTGTGTAGGTTGTTTATATTTTCTACAAATTGATTACAAACTATCTATAAAATTGCAAGTTCAAAAGCTTGATTGTTTCTTCAAGTATGTCAAACTCTCAATTATAAATAAAATGAAAAGGCTATGTCAAAATATTTTTATATTATCTTTTGGTTTCTACCAATTTATTATTCATTCAAACGTAGCTTAAAGGGCTGCCTCATACCTTAGGATTCCTGTGTTCTAGAGAGGCTTTGCTTCTGGTATGTATCAGACTTTGCTATGATGGGTTTTTTTTTTTTTTTTTGCCTTTTATATGTATATATTAATCAGAAAGACTGAGATGTGGATTTGGATCTCTCATTTATATGTTAGTTGGTTGAAATGGTTGATCTATGATTCTTTGATCAGAATATTGGTTTTTGGAAATGGGATTTGATTGTTTTTGTCATTGGTATCATATTTATTTTCCAAGTTTTGGTTGATGATACTACTGAGATTAATGGGTCCTTGATATTTGGAAATGGGGTTTGTTTGTTTTTGACATAGCTATCATATATACCAAGTATATTTTTATTTTTATTTTTATTATTAAATTACTGCTGAGATCAATCAGTTCTTGAATCTTGGCATCCATACAAAAGAATATAGAACCCAAACAAGTTGAAAAAATGGGGACATTTAATAATAATAAAAAATCTAAACTTTTTAGAAACACATGATCAATTGTAAAAAGGAAAAACAGAGGGAGATTAAAAAAAAAAGACTGGTCTAAAAAATGAGGTAATAAAGTAATTTAATAATGTTGTGAAATTATTGAGACTTTTTGTGTTCCTATTAGTACTCTTTATTATTAGAAAAAGCATTAGGCACTTATAATATATATATATATATATATATATATTGCTACCATCTCAAATATAAATTAAAAGGGGAAGGAAGGATCTGTTATGCCACATACCTAGACCATCAGTCATGTAGTAAACAAATGAGTGAAATTGCACCTTCTTTGGTTGTAAGAATAACATGTGAGAGGATTTTACATATTCATCTATTTATTTTTCCTTTTTTTTGAAAAAGTTCATCTACTTAATTTAGATATTTATAACTAGACAATTAAATAATAATTTATGCAACAATCCAAAAATGCAAAAATTGTCTATACATATTTGTGATGGATGGTTATAAATTTATGTTTAACTTTGCATTTATGTATTCTTATGCTTTAATTTACATATTTATAACTAAACGAAGAAAATTATGAATAAAATAATTAAAACAGTTCACTCATTCATAAAGCTAGAAAAATACTATAAATTACAATCCTAAACAACTGCAAAAATACAAACCAAAAACATCAAAAGTACTCTTTACACAATCATAAAAATGAGCATGCAACATGAATTACCTACAGAATTATTGGTCAAATTATTTTCCAATGTGGGAAGACAATCGCCAAAATTTTTAGGCAACGTCAAAACAAGGTACACATTTAATTTCACAACTGATGTTTGTTACTTTCACATCAACTTTCTACTTTTTCTCTACTAATCACAATCTACAATGTCCAAAATTGTGGCACAAAATATTGTAGTCTTATATTTTATCTTTTTATTAACTTTATAGAATGAAGTCGTGCACAATTTTAGAGTCATTGCTATATTTTTGAAAAAAAAAAATGACTTCATAGATCCAATATTGCAATTGTGATGGTAACAATGTTCATGTGTCATCCTTAGTATATGATTATTGAAATGTTTTGTCACCAGTTGATTTTTTTTAAGCTCATCAGTTTCTTAATATGATTATGTTTTTAAAAAACAGCTGCAAGCTATTCAATCGGCTAACAAAAAAAAAAAAAGTTCTTCTTGACATCAATCTAACTAGACTGCTCCAAAATTCTTTATTCCTTCGAAAGGAGGAAGGAAAACTCATTCATCAATGCTTTAGGGCTGGAAACAAACAAGCACTATTTTGGGTCGGAGCTCACAAATATTTTGTACAAGATCAAACTAAAGCGGGAAAAAGAAATCTTTTTTCAAGCCAACATAGAAGGAGACAAAAATGCAAAATATGGATTGGCAATTGCGTTGTTATGCGAATTGAATGATGAGGGAATACAACTACTGTTATCAATTTTAAACCAACCAGATGGAAAACTATTGTTGCAAAACTATCAACAAATCCTTTGACATACAACTTTTGGAACAAACACATTTTGCATCCCAAATAACCAAGCATGCAAGAAAAATGGAGTGGGTCATTGAAATCGAGAATGCCCTTACCCTTATGGAAACGAAGAATTACATGTAACATGCAAAATGTGCTCAATTGACTCGGAAATGTACAAATTAGCCAACCGAGCGTGGTAGAAATTATGTTTCAAAAATAAAATCTACAATAAAATTTCCTCATTCTATTCCGAATACTAATCTTTAATAATACAAAATTAATTCAAAGACCAAAACCTCCACTCACCATGAATCCTGCAATATATATATATATATATATATATATATATGTATATATATATCATTATCATAAAAAAATTAACACGCGCAACGCGCAGGTCCGCGACTAGTTGTCAATAAAATTTCAAGCAAATTATTCTCTTAAAGTTTTCCTTATAGATAATACTCTTCTGGGGATTTAATTATATTCTTTTATTCTACCTAGACTTAAAAAGTAGGTTAGGTTGATTGGGTTTGGGTCAGAAAATGATCATTTTAAATGGTAGTAAAAGTTATGACCTTGCCCATTTTTTAGAGAGTCAAATCAACAAAGTATGACACTTTTTTTTTACATACCAAAAATAAATAAGGAATTTGATGCTATTATTTTTGTCTTCTCTTCAATACAAATAAGAAAATACATAAACAAAAATACTCAAAAATAAAAATTAAATACAGAGTAATTCATAAATTTTAAAGGTTACACAATCTAAGGTGTACTAAAGTAAAACCTTTAAGCCTCAATCTCATGAAGAAAAAAAAGATTCCAGAGTGTCTATGAGAAGAAGAGACAAGGAAACAAAGATTAAAAAAAAAAGATAAAAAAAAGAAGATAAGAAGTGAAAGTGTGAGACACGTTTACAGGCAGGTTCATGGTGGGCAATAATGATACGGGATAGCACCCTCTTGGTTCATATCTTTCTAAATTTTAGTCATTTTCTGTGCCATTTCTTCTCCTCTCAGGGAATGGATTTTAGGTCATTTTTTGTGTTCACCATTTCCGGTCAATCAAAAGCCTGCTAGCTCATCTTCAGTCTTTCCTCCCGTCTCCCAAGGCTCTCGGCTTATTTTTCTCTTTCATTTAGCTGTATCATTATTCCATCTCTTCCAGTCCACCAGAGATTTTTTTTTAGTTCATTATTTTCTTGTACACAAATAGTAGTGCAATAACCTGTTATCAATGACAACCACACCGAGACATACTGGTTCTATTTGTTCATTTGAGTCATCTTACGTATCTCTTGATCTTCTTGCATACTTAAACTCCAACAGAAAAACACCTTTCCATATTTTCAACGATGTCATCCTGCCGGAATTTCAATGCCATTTATCCTAGATAAAGCAACTCCTTCCTCCTATAGAATTGAATGGAAGCCGAGACAACAGCACCAGCTGGACCGAAAGAGATGAGGAGGACGACTCCAATTCCAATGGTTCGCGTTTAATGGTTGAGGAGATCCAGAAGGACCTCGACTACATCAACAAAGCCTGTCATAAACTAAGGGATTCAGCAGACCGCGTTGATGAAAAAATTCAAAGATTGATTCTTCAACGCCTGGACGATGCCTTCAGAGAAAGAACGGAAGAAGCACTAGCAAATTCCCCCAGAATCAACAAACTGAAGAGAACCAAGGATGTTGTTTCAATGTTAAAGCACCAAATTTGGTCATCCCCACAACTCTCTTCAGATAGTTTGAGCCTTCAACGTTCCAGCACTTCCATTAGACCAGACAAGCAGCCAGAGGCAAACATCAATAATCAAAAGATCACCAAGAGCTCGACTTTGATAGAATTTAAGGAGAAATACGATGGTCTAGATGATACACAAAAGAAGCGTTTGCTATGTTTCTCTGTGTTCCCTGAAGATGCAATCATAAAGAAGAAAGTTTTGATCCATTGGTGGGTTGGCGAGGGATTTATAGACTCACCGAATAGTGATGGTAAGACTGCAGAGGAGACTGGTAATGAGTACTTCAAAGACTTCATCAAGAACGGCATCATTGAGCCTGTTCACAAAAAGCTCAGACAGAACTCAGAAAATTGCAAGATGAATCCTTCAATTCGTGCTGCCATAATTAAGCTAGCGGAGGAAAAAATTTTTGCCAGTTTTGATCACAGGGGAAATCCCACAGCTGATTTCTCTTCCAGTAAAAGGGTGTGCCTAGTGAAAACTGAAGAAGGGTCTTCGCTTCACAATTTGACTTATATTTATCATTATTTGCCGTGAGAAGAGATTGAAACATTGTTTAATGTAAACGAGCCTTATCTTAGTTTCACGGTGGACAGATTTTCAAAGATGAAGTTAAAGTTCTACAGCTGGGAAGGTGGAAGGCCTCTGCTAAGCAACTTGTTGAAGTAGAGAACACTGAGTTCTTGAAAGGTTAGAAGAAAATGAAAGAGCTTAGGTACTTTAGCCTTAGGGGAATCTCTGGAATTACTGAGCTTCCAAATTCAATTCGCAAGCTCAGTAATCTAAGGATACTGAACCTTAGTGGCTGTGATAATTTAGAGAAACTTCCTGATGGAATAGGCTCACTCAAGCAGCTGACACACTTAGACATGTCTGAGTGTTTCCTGATTAGTCACATGCCCAAGGGACTTGCTTCTCTCTTAGCACTTCAAATCCTAGAAGGGTTTGTGATTGGTAAACAGAGTCCCATTGGCCTCTATTGTAAGCTAGCCGATTTGGCAAGATTGCAACATTTGAGGAAGTTGAGCATTCACGTAGATAGAACATGTGCTTCTTCAGGTGAGCAAGAGCTGAATTCATTACCACAATTTAGAAAGCTCCAGTCTTTATCAGTAGCCTGGTCATCTATCTACAATGCAACCACTTCTACAACTACAAATGTGGGATTAGCAAAATTCCAGAGATTGAGGAGCAGGGAAAACTCAGCATTGGCAAAAATCCATAGAATTTTGAGCCAGAAAAAATCAATGCCCACTACTCCAGGGTCTACATCACAACCTGTTGATTTACACAAACTAGGCCTCCAGTATTTCCCTGATTTGAAGATGCCTGACTGGCTTAGGCTCTTAAACCTGAAGAACCTAAAGAACCTCTACATAAGGGGAGGAGAACTATCTGATCTGCAGCTTATGAAGGACCGCACATGGCCCGTTAACTGCCTACGCTTGAAGTCCTTGAGTCAATTGAGGATGGATTGGCCAGAACTGCAACTATTGTTTCCGAACTTAACTTACGTGGAGAAAGTAGACTGTCGTCAACTCAGTTCCTTCCCATGTGATAAGAATGAAGAGTGGATTCACCCTGGAGCAGATATAGAGCAGGCTTAAGCATCATGCCACATTCAGAAGAAGTCCTTTCTGTTGTATCTTTGTATCCAATTATTCAGCACTTTGTAACATTGCTAGTTGAGTAGTTAGTAACTTAATAGTGTTCCTAGTTTGAATTTTGTACTCCAATGCATCTTCAATGAAGGCCACAAAAATGGTATCTTGGATGAAAATTTTGTCCACTCTTATGATCTTATCAGCTATATCTATTACTGAAAATAAATTAATAAGGAGAAACAGATAAATTAAGTAAAATTTATAGCAGTTCTAGCATTTTTTCCATCTGAATTATTTATGTTAGTAACACATATTTGTAAGATCTATATATTTAAAATTGTATAATCTTTAACATTAATTATTTAATTTTTTGGGACTTCTTACAAGTACAGAAAAAATGTAAGACTTTTTTTTCAATATTTCCAAATAATATATATATATATATATATATATACACACACACACACATATACATATGCTCCAAAATTTGAAGGTCTTTCTCTAGTAGATGGCCTATGGCTAGGGCAGCCTTGCTTCCTAGCATAAATAGTATGTTTAAAGAATAATTACAACTTTCAACATTAGTAAATTTAATGCGTTAGGAATTATGCTTTATACATATAACTAATTTGTTAGACAATTGAATTAGCCATGATTGAGATAATCTAGATAGCATGTGTTATAACTTCTTTATGGTAAAAATATGATGCTACAAGTTTTTAGTTGATTCTCTGTTTGGCAACATGAGGGAAGAAACAGTCAAGCCAATTTTAAATTCAAAATGTAAAGTGATAATAATAATAATAATAATACTAATAATAACGTTTATATTAGATGGCCTATTTTTATTGGTGTAAAATAATATGTTAGCCAAATTCTGAAAATATTTCATGGGAGGAGAAGTAGTAAAGAGAGCTAGACTACTTTTGTATGGAGCAGCAATCAATGACTCAATGTCATGACCTTCGATTTTTCTTTTTCCGTCAAAGTCGTCGTGGTTGATCCAAAAAAGAAACGAAAAGAATAAACATTTTTGTTGGGTCGATAACATTAAGAGCATTCCCATCAGCCCATTTAAAGTCTTGTGAAATAAAAGAAAGAACAAAATTTGCACATTTTGAGGAAAAAAACACCCACATCAGTGGGTGTTAAAAAGTGCAAAAATGTGAAAAGAGATAAAAGGCTACAGTAGCCGTGTAAATATACACGGCTACTGTAGCACTTTTAACCATTTTTTTAATCTTTGTTTTTCTCTCACAGCACTCCTCTCACTCATCTCTCCGCTCTCCTCTTTGCTCTCAACTCTCTCAACTCACATCTCTCCGCTCTCCTCTCTTCTCTCAACTCTCTCAGCTCACATCTGCTCTCAACTCTCTCACCTCTCTATCGCTTCATCTCTCCCTCAGTCCACCGATCAGTCCACCGATCTCACCTCAGGCCACCGATCTTACTGATCTCACTCTCACGCCATCGATCTCACTCACCGCCGAAGAGAATTCAACAAGCAAACGATGCCGTGGCGGAGCCAGAAATGAAGCCGTGGTGGAGCTCTCGGGGACGTGATGTGTGGGTTTTGATCTGTGGGGTTTCGGGTTGATGGTGGGTTTTGGTGGGTATTGATCCGTGGGTATTGATCGGGTTGATGGTGGCTGAGATTTTGATCGGTGGGTTTTGATCTTGATCAGCTTGTTTTGATCTTGATCGGTGGGTGTGGCTTGATCTTGATCTTGATCGGTGGGTGTGGAAAGTTGAAGGATGGGTGTGAGTATGGCTCAGTGGGTGTGGCTCGGTGGGTTTGTTGAAGGATTTTGTTGAAGGGTGGTTGGGTGTGGCTGTGGCCGTGGCTCGACGGAGAAGACGTAGATTGGACGGAGAAGACGCAGAGAGGAGAGGGAAGGAAATAATAAAAAATGTAAAAAGAATTAATATTTTATTGAATAAAATGTGTAAAATAGATAAGCTGATGTGGGTGTTTTGTAGGAGTGGATGTGTAAAATTAAAAAAGTAAGTTTTTTCTTGTAAAATAGACAGAAAGTTTACACGAGCTGATGCTAATGCTCTTATATGTATTTCATCTATTTTAGCCTGCGTTTTGGGACGAGTATTCGAAGTGGGAGGCACGGCTATCGCTCATGGTGTTAAATAACTAAAAGTTGCTGTTTTTTTTTTTTTTGATAAACAAGTAAACATTCCTCTTCATTAAACTGAAACATCATTCCATGAAAATACATCATATTGAAGCTGTTGCTCAATAACAGGTGGAGTATCTTCCACCCAAACAATGTAATCTACTACATGCTTGGCATTTTTTGCCATAATGTGTGCTGCAGAATTCCTTCCTCTGCATATGTGTTTGACTTCCCAGGAAGCAAAAACACTTAGGATCTCCCTTGTTCCTTCAATCACCATAAGGATGGAGGCAGGTGTGGAGTTTCTCCCAGCCAAAGACTTGACAACAACCTGGGAGTCACTTTCCAGAATGACATTGTTTAGGCCAAGGTCTCTAGCGAGAAGGAGGCCCTCCTCAACAGCTTTGGCCTCCACTTCCAGTGCATTCAGCGGTAAGACAAATTTCTTGCTCATGGCCCCCATTAGCTGTCCCTTTTCGTTTCTTATCACAACCCCCACCCCATAACAGCCCACCTCTTTAAACACCGCACCGTCAACATTAATCTTGTAGAAACCCCCCCTTGGGGGGGTCCACCTCCCTCTGTTTTGGAGCACCGGTCTGTGTTGAGGCTGCTTAAGGCGTCTGACTTCTATAGTATAGGCCGCCGCCTCCCGGACAATTAGATTTGGGCTCTTACACTTCCCCCCATGGCGAACCACATTTCTGTTGTTCCAAATCCCCCAAGCTGTTACTGCAAACAACTCCCAATCAATCCCAGGCCGCTTCTTCATAATGTCCCACACTATGTCCACAAAGTCCCTTGGTATGACCTCCATGAATGGAAGCTTGAGCCTTGTATTGCACCACACCTCCCCCGCCACTTTGCACCCCCATAGACCGTGCCCAGAAGTTTCACAGCCCCCACACAGATCACAGACATCATCCCTCCCTATGCCCCTAGCCCGCAGAAGATATTTAGTCGGAAGAATATTCGAGCAAGCTCTCCACATGAACATTCTTACCTTATTTGGACAGTTTAGTCTCCAAATTTGCCTCCACAGATTCCTCATCCCCGCTGAATTTGAACATTCCCCCCCTTCCAGCTTGGGATGAGCTTCAGCAAGCATAGTTTGGGCCACCTTATACGCACTGTTGACAGTAAAAGTACCCCTCGGTGTCCATGCCCAAACAAGAGTATCACTAGGCAGCCGAGGGCTTATGGGGATGCCAAGGATCTTCGCAGCATCTTCTGGGAGGAACATCCTCCTAATTTTTGCGACGTCCCATGCGCGCCTATCCAAATCAATGAGATCAGCCACCATTTTAACTTCAGCTTGGGGGGGTTTCAGGCTTATAATTTTAAAAGCCTCCGGGCTAGACAGCCAGCGATCGTTCCAAATACTAACTTTCTCGCCATTGCCAATAGCCCACCTAGATCCCCTATCAACAATTCCCCTAGCTGCTAGAATGCTCCTCCACACATAGGACGGACGGCTCCCCAACTTGGCTTCCATGAAGGTTTTCTTTTCGAAATATTTTGCCTTAAAAGTTCTATGGACCAAAGAGTTTTGGTTAGTCATGATTCTCCAACCTTGCTTAGCTAGGAGAGCAAGGTTGAAAGACTTCAAGTCCCTAAACCCCATTCCGCCTTTCTCTTTCGATTTACACATCCTCCTCCATGCCATCCAAGCCATTTTCCTCTCCTTATCTTTCTGCCCCCACCAAAAGTTGCTCATCATAGAGTTTAACTCCTTACAAAGTGAGTCCGGTAGTTTAAAGCAACTCATTGTATATGTGGGCGTAGCTTGGGCCACTGCCTTAATGAGGACCTCCCGACCAACGTTCGACAACAATTTGCCCTTCCATCCAGCTATATGTCTTCCCACTTGGTCTTTAATTCTATTGAATGCTTTCCTTTTCCCCTTCCCAATTAATGGGGGCAACCCAAGGTATTTTTCATGGTGTTGGATGATCTGAGCCCCAAGTTTTTGCTGCACATAGTCCTTTGTTTCTCTAGGTGTATTTTTGCTGAAAAATAGGGAGGTTTTGTCTTTGTTAAGCTTCTGCCCTGACTCCGCCTCGTAATCCTCCAAGACTTTTAAGACCCTATCACACTCGCTCTCTGAAGCTCTACAAAACACAATGCTATCATCCGCGAACAACAAGTGGGAAATTCTCGGTGCAGCCCTACTAACTGCCACTCCCTTCAACGTACCCTCCCTTTCTTCCTTCTTTAGCATGGCCGAAAGACCCTCGGCACATAACAGAAAGAGATACGGGGAAATAGGGTCCCCCTGTCTTAGCCCCCTAGTTGGGACGATTTTCCCCTTCGCTTCCCCATTTATCAATACCGAGTACTCCACCGTTCTCACACACATCAATATGAGCATGATCCACTTTTCGTTAAAGCCCATCTTCCTCATAATGACTTCCAAGTACCCCCATTCAACCTTATCATAGGCTTTGCTCATGTCAAGCTTAATCGCCATAGAAGCTTCCTTCCCCTTCCTCTTTTGGTCTATACTGTGCATCATCTCAAACGCCACTAAGACATTGTCCGAAATAAGCCTACCCGGAACAAACGCACTTTGTGATTCGTCAATTATCTCATCAAGTATACTTTTTAGCCTATTTGCGAGCACTTTTGAAATCAGCTTATAAATGACATTACACAAACTGATGGGGCGGTACTCCGTAATTTTTTGGGGGGATTTCACTTTGGGGATAAGGCAGATATATGTTTCATTTATGCCGCATGGCATCACACCAGAGTTTAGTGAATCTAAGACGCATTTTATCACCTCAGGACCCACAATTTCCCAATATTGTTGGTAAAAGAGAGGAGACATACCGTCTGGCCCGGGAGCCTTTGTAGGGTGCATCTGATTGAGAGCGCGCCTCACCTCCTCCGCCTTGAATTCCGCCAAGAGCTTCTCATTCATATCAGGAGTAACTCTATGCTTGATGGCCCCCAGACTAGCATTGAAGTTGGCTGGATGGTCTGTCTTGAAGATTGTTTCGAAGTAGTTAAGAATGGTGCTAACAACATCATCTTGAAGCTCCTGCCAAACCCCATCAACACTCTGAATGCCCTCAATTCTATTACGCCTACGCCTTTGGCTGGCTGTGGCATGAAAAAATTTTGTGTTTCGGTCCCCCCATTTTAGCCATGACGCCCTGGACCTCTGGTTCCACATAATCTCCTCTTTGATAAACAATTCATTAATCTCCCGTCTCAGCTCCTGAATCTCCGCTGCCTTCTCATGCAGGCCATTAAGGCCCTCAAGCTTCTGTAAACGCTCCTGTTTCAGCTTCAACACTCTGTTTACATTTCCGAAAACTTTCCAGTTCCACTCTTGGAGGCCCATTTGGCATCTCTTCAACCTCTCACTAATGCTGTATCCTGCATCCCCCCTGTAAGGGTCCCAAGCCCCTTCCACTACATCTTTACAGCTCTCTTCCCTAACCCACATGGCCTCAAATTGAAAGCGTTTCTTTACATACTTTCTTGGACAAACATTTTTCAGAGATAGTGAAAGTAAACAGTGATCCGAGCTAGACATGGACCTGTGATATACTTTCGCTTCAGGGAAGAGCTCCAACCAGCTTTCATTCGCCACCATCCTATCCAATCTAAGCAAAGTCCTTTGATTCCCTAGCCTCCCATTACACCACGTAAACCTTTGTCCAATAAAACCCAAATCAAAGAGACCACACCTGCTCAAACAATCCCGGAACCCCTGCATTTGCTTAGCTTCCCTTTCCATCCAGCCAAGCTTCTCGTTCTGATTCATGATTTCATTAAAGTCTCCAAACATAACCCACGGCATCGAGCATTGGTCCTTCAACGCCTCCAGGAGTTGCCACGAAGATTGCCTTTTACTAGCATCGGGGTGGCCATAGAAACCGGTTGCCCTCCATGGATTCTGCCTCACACCGTCGCGGACCACCACATCGATGTGCGAGTGAGAACAACTTTTCAACCCAATCTCTGTGCCTTCCTTCCAAATAAGAGCAAGCCCCCCACTTCTGCCGTCGCTTGGAACCACTATCCCCTGGGTGAAATTTAGTTTATTTTGGACTCCCCTTATTTTTCCTACACCCGCCTTCGTCTCTGCCAGAAAAACCAGCAGCGGGTCCTTCTCCTTCACCGCCTCGGTGAGGTTTCGGACTGCCAGGGAGGACCCGAGACCCCGGTAGTTCCATGCGAGCAGCCTCATGAGGCTCGGCGGTGCTGCGCTGCAGCAACCGCCTCTCCGCCATCCTTAGATTCCTCCTCCCTTATTAGAACTTCGCCCCCTACCCCTTTGCTCTGTTTCTGATTCTTTCTTCGTTTCAGGTTTGATATAGTTGTGTCTAACTCAATTACAGGTATCGGGCTGCCACGTTTTCTTTTCTTTGGGCTTATGTCACCCTTGGGCTCACTCGGCTTAACATCTCTGACCTTCCTAATCCAATGCCTACTGGTTGGGCCCAGTTGAGATGAAACCCACCCATCAGTTGGATCGAAACACATGGCCATCGGGCCCATGCCTGGAGCCCGGCCTGCTTGGCCCATCAGTTTGACATCTTGGTTCATATTTGGCGCCATCGCAAAAGAAAAAGTGGGCTCATTTTCGGGGTTAGGTGTCAGCTCCCAACCCATGCGCGGTGACCGTTCTGCTATGCCAGTAGGATTGACCAGGTTGCTATCCCTACTTTGGGCGTCCAGCACGCAAGCCTTTCCACCCCCCTCACCCAAATTTCTATTTCCATGCAAGTTCTGCCGTGGTTGATCAGGACCCTTATAACTTGGCTTGTCCCGAGGTATGACTTCCTCCCCCTGAGCTGTCACCATTGCCACGTCTGCCCTGCCTTCTTTGCACACCTTTTCAGGTTCGTTGGCGGAGACCGACGTCCCCGCCTCCTTCTCCGTCACCTCACCAGTGGCCTTCTTCGCCTTGGTCGAACCCAAACTCTGATTTCCGGTCTCTATTTCGCCTCTCCTTCCCGGTTCGCCTCTCAACCACGCACCATACTGCAGCTGTTCTTCCTCATCCCGTCCGTTACGGACCGGCGGTTCCGGGCAGTCTCTTAGTGCATGGTTGAGGAGGCCACATCTATAACAAAAGTTTGGAATTCGTTCATACTTGAACTGAACCCACCTGCTCTCCCCCCCTTCTATAGTGACCTTCTTTCCCCTTACCAGCTTCTTCGAACAATCAATCTTAACCCTTACCCGAAGGTATTTGCCCCACTGCACTCCCGAATCGGCAACATCCACCTCCATGACCGACCCCAGCTTAGAGCCGATAGCGCAAGCTGTTTCTTTAGTTCTGCATTTTAGTGGAAGGTTAAAAATCTGGACCCAGAACGGCGACCATATCACATCCATCTCCCTCGGTGTTAGTTCCCCTTCAAACTCCTGGATAAGCACCAGCTGTTTCTCAAAACTCCATGGAGACATATCCATTATCCTTTTCTTATCCCTTTCATCCCCAAACTCCGCAAGGAATAAATCATCCTCGAGCTCACTAATGTTTACCCCTTTACTAGGCTTCCATATCATACGTAGGTTTTTCCTTAGAGCATCCACAAGTACTCTCCTATGAGAGAGTATTTTTAAGACAACACACAGTCTGCCTCTTGCTTTTGCTGCTCGAGTACTACTACTTCCTAACTCAATGCCATCATCTTCTTCCTCCGTAAAGGACAACTTCCTCCACAGCTCTTCCAATTGTTCTGCCATCCAACCCCACCCCGTATGCCCTCACTCGGAGCACACACCACACCCCTACTGCCCTCACTCGAAGGAGGACACTTTACTTCTTGCAAGAGTGCAAGAACCTCACTGCTTCTACGTGCCCTAGAGCCCGAGAGCACTTGTCATTAAATCTTGGGTCTTGAGCCAACTCTGAAGTTGTTGTTGAGTAAATGAAAGATTATGCTAGAATCTAAAAGTTGCTGTTTAAGTGTAGGTATTTGGTAAGTAGATAATTAAAGTAAGATGGGTGAAGCAATCAAGCATGAGAGATAAGTTTATAACATTAAAAGAAGAGAACATTTGTTTCTTTCAAAAGCATATTCTTTGATATCTCTTCTTTTCATGCCCAGAATTATGGACCATCATTTTCCTACATTTCTGACAGTAATGTAACAGCACAAAGTTTATAACATTAACACTGGTAAGTGTGCGGATTGGGACATTATTGTGTAGTTCCAACCAATAACATGACACCTCATTAAAAAAATGCTTACATTGGCTTTCAGGCCACATCAGCTCAATAACCCCTACTATCTTTAACGTCTGTTAACCCGTTTAAGTGAATTCAAAATTTAGATTGGGATATGCTCAACAGCTAACCGATAATAAAGAATTACATTTTTAATTTGATAACCCTATCAATAAACTAAAGAACTAATCCAACTAAATCTCTATCTTCTATTTGATAACCCCGGTTAACAAATAGGGACCCCATCAGCAACACTTGCTCTGCATTTGGACTCCTTCAGCAGCACCTGTTTTGCTTTCCAAGACTCTTTAGGCTTCATGCTATCATTTCCTTGCATCACATCCGTAATTTTCTAGTTCATAACATAATTTCATGAAAATATAGTACGCTTGGGATGGGGAGATTGCTTGACATGAGATTCAATGCAGAACATGCCAAAATAGCGGTTTACCTGTGATTCTGTGAACAACTTTGACACTATGAGAAATGTTATAATATGAATTTATATACAACAATTCAAAGGAAAAGTAATGAATAGTACTTTAAGACCAATGAAAAATTATACAGACCAGATCAATTACAAATGTTTAAGAAACTAAACTACTTATCATTGTACATTGTCATAACAAAGTCCGATTATGCTTATAGGCAAAGATTCTTTTGCAAAATGCAAGATTAAAAAGCAGCCACAACATAGCCCAAAATCCTAGAATGAGGCTGCTGCATGGAATTCTCTTTGGGTTTATCATCCGTTTAGTGCCTGCTATAGGAATGAATGTATAAAATTATTTAATTTCTTTCATGACTAAAATATATGTTTAAGTACATGTTTTTGTTTATGTTTTAAAAAAGTTTGTAAGATTCATTATCATCAAGAAATAATTAAATACAAGTTGATAGTTTTCTAGTTTGATGTTACTTGTATAATCTTTTAAATTCTTTGGAATATAAATTGAAGATCATTTGTTGTATCTTTGATAATAAGAACATCGAAAGGTAGAAGGACAAAGCATTGGATAAAGCTACCTTGAAAATATTTTGTGCTAATATGATAACAAGTTTGGCTTCATCCTCCATCTTCAAATCCCAAAGGAGGGAACTAACGTTGTTTGGATAAAATTAGTTAGGCCAGCAGTAACTGCAGGAAGTACAATATGGTTTCATTACTATGTATCTTAAAAAAGAAACTTTGTTATTTACCTCTTCCATTATTCTTAATAAATTTATTTCTTCACAATATTTTATAAGAACGTATAAACAAACTTATAATATATATATATATATATATATATATATATATATATATAGGAGTTGCGGCATTCATGTGCATGTAGCTAACTTTTAAATTAGTAGTCTCAAACTTCAACTAAAACTAGGCCAACTTATTTTTCAAATCGGGATTTTTGAATTAGTTTGTTAATTTCTCCATACCAACATGCGGCGTGGATTATAGCCTTGTTTCAAATAATAAGTGTATATAACTAATAGAATTAATCAAAACTAAAATAAAATGCTGTCTTTACTATAATATTGAATATAGAAATAAAAGAGAAATTTCTCAAATGATACTCATATACGATTTTAATATGCTAATTTATCTCACCCTAGTTTGAATTGGTGACCATTCTAAAAGTAGCTTAAATATAGACATGTACATAAACATAAACTTGGATTTTAAGCATATTGAATAAATAAATAATTTTACACATTCATCTCTTATTTGCATGTTTTTGTGCTAAATCTATATTATATAATAGAGAAAATAATTAGTTTTTTTGAGATAAAATAATTAGTTTTTTTAAGATAGAACACAAAAATGGCTTGCACAAAGTGGGACACCATTTAAAACCAAACTTCAACCAGAAATGCTATTCGGACAATAAAGGATCACAACCCAATCCAAAAAATTGAGGTACAAAATATTTTTGAATCTTAAAAATAAAAAGATAAATAAAATCTCTAAAATTAAGAAAACAAAATGAAAAGGTTTATAGATTTTTAAATAATGCAAAAAGGTTCATCAAAAACTATTCCTATATTTATTCTTAGAGATTTTTAAAATTTATAACCACTTGTATTTTTTTTAAAGTAATGCTAAGTTCTTTTTTTTTTTTTTTTTTTTTTTTTTTCCATTAGAAAGAATCCTTCTTTAGCTTAACCAAATATATATATATATATATATATAATGTAAATATAAAAGAACATTTTACATTATATGTATATAAATAACAATTTACATTTTACACACATATCCATTATAATCTCAAACCTATGTTGAGCATGAAATGCACATTATAAAGCATTAGTTTGTACAAAATTTATATTCGTTATACAAAGGAGGTATATCAAAGATACTCTATGTTTTCATTTAAAGAATAACATCAAAATACATTTTAATAACAATATAAAGCATGATCAATACTTTGTGTTGAGTTATATATTGACCCTAGTTAATTAATTAAATTATCCAAGTTGATTAATTAGTCAAATTACATGAAAATCAAGTGGAGGGACAATCAAATCATCAACTTAAATTAAATGTAGCGGAAAATAAGCTTGACACAATGATTTGATCACAATGGATAAAACCCTTGCAAGCAAAAACCCCACTAAGTTTCAACTTGCTACTTTCGAAGAATCCACTAATAAAAAATCGAGTGGTTACAAGTACAATATATCTTACCCCAACCGCCTTATCCCAAAGTATCTACCAATAGTAGAACCTGTTGACCTATATCAGTATTAGCTCCAATACCTATTAGACTTATTCTTGTAGAGAACTCTCCTTTGCACGAATTTTAGTACATGACTAGCACCACATGGGCCAAAACTTATCTAAAATATAAATAAATAAATGAAAAAACCCAAAGCTTGATGGATTGAGAAGTGTCGAGCTAGGTACTGAGGTTTATTAAATCTTGATAGATCAATAAGTGTTGAGCAAAGTGTTAGGATCTGTAATTCCATCTTTTCTTAAGCAGTTCCTTGAGTATTCTTGTGTCTTCAATAGTATCACTTGTTCAATCATTTAAAGGTTTTCTTGAACACATTAGAAACTAAAACTCAATTATACATAAAGTGTGTTTTGTATTGAGATTTTCCAAATTACAAATATGACTTTTACATTTTGGATAAGTTCCTTGCCTAAGAGAAAGCATATGAAATATGCATGTATATAAATATATAAAAAGATAGACCTCATGTGGTAAAGCATGAGATTCTGTCATGTGTCGCATTCTATGTAAAGAGAATTGAAATACTCTCAAGTGCCTCATTAAAGATAAGAACAAATTAAATATTAACTTTTTGTTTCATGTGGTTTAATGTTTTAAGACTTTTCTAACTAAAAAAAATAAATATTCTTTGTTTCTTTTGGCTCAATATTTCAAGATTTTTTCTCCTTCACACATACACACAAAACTCTTTGTATTTAAATTCATCATTTTCACCTCTTGCACTTCTATTCTTTTATATATACCTATACATAGCCCTTCATGCTATCTCATGTCAAATATAGAGACCAAAAACAATGTCACTTACCTTTAATTTTTCGACGACATCTACCTACCTCCAACATTATTGTCCCATCTAATTCTACCTTGTAAGAGTTGGCTAGAACCATGGAAGGGGCTTGCATTTTATGTTATGGTCCAATGTTGTGGACTTGTGGGTTTTTGCAAAGGCTGTAATTGACTTTGAATATTTGGGATGTTGATGATATGGGAAAGCCATTAGTGTATTTTGTTTTAGAACTAAAGAGAAAAAAAAAAAAAAAAAAACTCATTTTATATCAACTTTTATTCCACAATATTTCTCTAAAATTTTTTTTTTTATTGCTAATTATTTGAACTAAATAATTATAATGGATATATGTTTGCAATTTATAATTGTTTCTTCTTATGATGGACTTATTACTAACAATTATGATATCCGTGCATTACACGTACATAAATTCAGATTAGTTTGGCAAATGTGGTCAAAACATTTTTTTGGAAGACATATTTAGTGTTTTTTGTTGTTTTGCATCAGGTAAAATACTGATCAAATCGTAAATACTTTAGTTTGACTAGGAAGCCGCGAAGAATGACTGAATGACAGTGTCCCTTAAAGCCACCCACCGGTGATTGGGGGATGGGTATTTGAATTGTGGGAGACACAAGCACAACCATGGCTACCGAGTCACCGACTATGATTTTCTTTTTTCTCTTCTGTATGTTTGATACTTGAATTTGGTTCAGTTGGTTCAATTAATTGAATTTTCTTTTATCTTTTCCCTCTATTCTGGTTGTGAATTAGGAAATCTTAATTGCTTATGGTGGTGGGGTTGATGGTGGAATTTAGATAGGCAGTGAATATTTCCAATAGAAAATTTTGGGAGCTTTTTCCATCAAATGTTTGAAAATGTTCTTCAGATGGTTTTTAGGAATGCAACCAAAAACTTCCTTATTGATGTTTTTAATTGAAAACAATTTCAGTCGAAAAGTATTTTATGCTGAAACAAATGCAATCTTTTTAATTAAGACATAGAATACCTAAAAATTGAATTAAGTTGAAATTTCAAACTGTTTAAACACAATAAAAGTTAAAGTGGATCCTCCAATTCCTACACAAGTTGAAAAGTCTCTTGAACAAAAGCTTGCAGTTTATCAAAGAACTTTACTATCGGCTGGGTTGCCATGCATCTTCTTCCTTATTTAGTACAATGCAATTTGTATTTATATGCTATCAAGAAGAAATTTCAACCATGAAAATCCCATCTTGGACCCCATAAAATTAAGAAGATAAAGTTCACTTAGTGTCATTACTATCATATGCAAAATGATCTTCATAGTGACATCCAACTCTAAGCCTCTGTTTGGGAAGCGCGTTTTGCGTTTCCCAGTAGACTGTATTTTTTAGTAGGTCTCGTGCACTGTTCACGAGATTCTTAAACTACTTTTTTAAAAAATAAATAAATAAATAAAATTGAGTCTCATAGTACTATTCACACATTTAAAAATTATTTTGCTATAGTATTTTCAGTTTTCAGCAATAAGCGATATTCAAACACACCATAAGTGTGATTCTTCAAAATTTTATTTGTTCCAGTAGTTGTAGTTGACCGATTCCTTTTCTCATTTAGATGAAATAGGTTTTAGTACAAATAAAAACAATTAACTAGTAAAATAATATAATATAAACTCAAAAAATCATGTGAAAAAAAATATTAATATTTGTTTTAAATGGCTTGTTTTATTAGTGTAAAATACCATGTTAGATATATACTCCAAAAGTGCCTAATATTGTGGAGTCCTTTGGCTGAATATTGCAGAAAATCGAGTTTATTTGT
Organism: Castanopsis chinensis; assembly: GCA_032878915.1. Classification (NCBI taxonomy): domain Eukaryota; kingdom Viridiplantae; phylum Streptophyta; class Magnoliopsida; order Fagales; family Fagaceae; genus Castanopsis; species Castanopsis chinensis. Next base: position 25,402,358 of record JAVQMG010000131.1, read on the forward strand.
GATATGGGCACTGTTCAAAGTTATTTGGAAAATTGAGGAAAGAGAGTGAATTTCGGCAACGGTATTGACGAAATTCTAACAAAAAGTATGAGAGAGAAAAGTTTGAATTTCGGTAATCTCATTACCGAAATTCTTGCTGCCTGAAATTACTGCCCAGTTGCCAGGTGAAGTGCCCGAAGGAGTAGGGCTGTAAATGAACCAAACCGATCATGAACAACTAGGGCTCGGCTCAATAAAAAGCTTGTTCATGTTTGTTTGTTTATAAATAAACCAAGCTTGAGCCTCAGTTTTAGGCTTGTTTAATAAATAAGCCGAGCCCAAGCAAAAAAAATTTGTTCACGAACAAGCTCGTGAACTATTAGGCTTGATACACAACAATTCAAGCATACTCTCTTTTATAAGTTTACATGTGTTAACTAAATATACTCATTACACATATCTTACTAATGATATGGCCAACATGAGACCACTACCTATATTACCTTAATTTTTTTCCTTCCCTTTAAACTAATCAAAAACGACTTTAGATTATAGTTACATTTAAAAATAAATAGATAATTAAGTAGGTCACATATGTTCTTTCCCTATCTATCATTTAAAGTAAAGTTATAAAACATGTTAGTATTTTTTTTCGTTCATAATAGTTACAAACATGTATTTTTCTAATCATTCACCATCTAACGTGAATGTAAAAATTGTATTTTGAAAAATTGCTAAAGCTATAAATAAGGAATGATGAATGAATGAATTTAATTATGTAAATTATTAATTTGAATAATAGCTAATCACAAGTAAGACTAAATGCATGATAAAATGAGTATACTATTTTCTTTTTATTTTTTCTTAATTTTAGAGATTTAAACATTTAATAATGTTATTTTTTTAGATCTCAAGCTCAAAAACTAGACATGAGCTCGAGTTTGAGCTTGATATTAAGCTTGATTTTGGCTTGACTAATTAATTAAGTCAAGCCGAGCCAAGCCAAGCTCAAACTTTTTGGCTTTCTCATGAGCTCAAGCTCAAACATTATTATTAGGCTTGTCACAAGCTTAAGCCAAACTCGAGTTTTTTATTTTTTCTGACGAGCCAAGCTTGAACATACACTACTCGACAAAGCTCGGCTAGTTTACAGCCTTAGAGGAGTGGCTGAAAGGAAACCAATTGTGGCAACCAAGTTGCCAAAAACTTGGGCAGAAATTTAATATGCAAAAAAAAATAAATATATCAAAAATAGTTGGAAGGGCTTGAAATATTATTAGGGAAAAATGGCAATGAAAATAATCATAATAATATTCAAATTTCAAAAATATAATATAACAATTCTTGATTACATAAAAATATTAATCATTCTTTTTAAAATGCATATATAGCTTACAAAATTTTACTACCAATATTTATTTACAGTTGTTTATTTGTTTCAATGAAAAGAAAAGTTTTTAAAACTAAAATTGATTATGTCACAAGAAAATTAAATGAATTAGTTATATTATAATTTGAAAAGTGGATATGAGAAGAACTTAAATATAAAAACTTAATTAGTAATTTTACATCTCAAAAGGTAAGAAGAATGTATTTTAATATATTTTTTTAAATAATGAATTTTAAATATAAGAAATGCTCCATTTCAATCTTATTTCAAAATCAATTATATCATAAGAAAATTAAATGGATTACTCATATTATCGATTAAAAAGTTGTTTTAGGAAAACCTATATATACTAACTAAATTAATAAGAAGAGTAGCTTTTATGTAAATTAAAAAAAAAAAAAAAAAAACTATAATGGATCTTAGATATGAAATGGTCCCACTTAAGATTATGCTCTTAGCCTCTTAGGCCTCAACTTGATTTAAGCCGGTACTGATTGTATCTATAGCTCATTAGTGCTGTGGTCTTGTCATATTGTGTTTCTTTTGTTAATAATATTTTCTCATTCAATGTTGAAATTTTATTTTGCATAAGACAAATCCCTGGAGTGGTAAGCACTACAAAAATTTGGGCCCATAGTGGCGCTCAGGGAGTCCTATAGTGGCGTTTTAAAACAATAGGTTTATAGTGGCGTTTTAAAACAATAGGTCTATAGTTCGTCAAATGCCACTATAGGCCCTTGTAGGAATAGGACCTATAGTGGCGGTTATCAACCGCTACTATAGGCATTTTTTTTTTCAGTTTTTATTTTTTTCTTCGGTTGGACATTTTTTATAAGGGCTAAAAAGACCTATAGTGACGTTTGACAAACACCACTATAGACCCTACCCTATAGTGGCATTTGACAAACGCCATTATAGGCCCTTGTAAAAGTATGACCTATAGTGGCGTTTGATAACTGCCACTATAGGCACTTTTTATTTTAGTTTTTTTCTTTGGTTGGACATTTTTAAGGGCTAAAAATGACCTATAGTGGCGTTTGATAAATGCCACTATAGGCACCTTTTTTTTTTTGGTCAGTTGGAATTTTTTAGGGCTAAGACAAAGACCTATAGTGGTATTTGACGAACGCTACTACAGGCCTCGCAGTATAGTGGCGTTTGAGAAACTCCATTATAGACCCTTGTAAGAGTATGACCTATAGTGGCATTTGATAACTGCCACTATAGGCACTTTTTTTTTTTTTTTTTTAAATGAAGGCTAGAGGAGGAAAAAATACCTATAGTGGCATTTGAAAACCACCATTATAGTCACTTTTTATTTCAATTATTTATTTATTTATTTTTTCCTTTCTGGTTGGGGTTTTTTTTTTTTTTTTTGATAAGGGCTAGAGGAGAAAGAAGACCTATAGCAACATAAAAAATACTTATGAAACATAAATTTTTGAAGAAAAAAATTTATTATAAATTAACAAATTCAATTAACTTAGGGGAGACAAAATCAACCTACATCCATTTGCCCACCCAATTAATTGGATTAAATGGGTATTAACCTAGTTAAACCTAATTAACATTAATGTTTATTGGGTTTTAACTTGGTACCCAATTAGACCTAATTATGATCCAACTATCATAATTACAAATCACCCAACACTAAAAATTACCAAAATACCCCCTAAACCTAAAAAATGACCAAAATATCCTCAAAACTGAAATACAACTAAACCTAAAATGAGCAAAATAACCCTGAAACCTAAAAATTGACCAAAAAAATCCCTAAACCTAAAAATGACCTAAACACCTACTAAATCTAAAAATTACCAAAATACCCCCCCTAAATGTAAAGATGGACAATAAATGGGTAAATGGGTTTTATGTACACAACCCAATTATGTCCACCTTAAACCCAACCTAACCCACCCATTTCTACAAAATATCTAGCTCTTTTTTATCCAACTTAAAAAGATGAATTGCATTATGTAAAATATTTATAAAAAAAATCATAGAATTTAAGCAATAATTGAGCTACGTTAATAGAAAAATAGAAATGTAAAAAATAAAAAGTAAAAAGAAGATAGCTCTTCTCACTGAAAAAGCCAAATCTTTCATTTAGTAGTTCTTCACTTAATTTTGGTTTATTTATTTATTGATTTTAGCATTCTTAAATAGTAAAGTAGAGTAGATTTAGTAAAGTTGTAGTAGAGTTTGAGTTGAACTCAATTTCTCTTGGATTGAAACTTCATTTGTAGAGCTGTTTTCTTTTTACGTGTATTATTATATGTTTTTTTTTTATTGGCTGTTTTCGTTTTAAGTGTAGTTATATCAATTTAAAAAAAAAATCATATAAACATGCACTATGTTGCTGGTTTTTTTTTTTTAATTATGATTTTGTTTTCAACTTTTTTTTTTTAGAAGATTTTTTTTCCGGCCACTCAAACATGTACTATATATGTTGCAAGTTTTGTTTAAGTATTTTTTTTTTTTAATAAAGGATTAGATAAAGAATTTATAAAGGATTAGATATAGAATTTACATTGAAATCAAATTAAGATAAAATTTTGATTGTAATTTGATGGTGAACTAAAAATTGGACTATCTTCAGTTCGTTCATAGAGTCGTCCAAGACCGGAAGGGTCGTCCAAGGCCAGAAAGGTCGTCCAAGGCCAAAAGGGTCGTCCAAAACCAGAAGGGTTGTCCAAGATCGGAAAGGTCGTCCAAGACCAAAAGGGTCATCCAAGACTCGAAAGGTCGTCCAAGACCGAAAGGGTCGTCCAAGACCCGAAGGATCATCCAAGGCCAGAAAGGTCGTCCAAGGCCAGAAAGGTCGTCCAAGACCAAAAGGGTCGTCCAAGACTAGAAAAGGTCATTCAAGATCTGAACGGTCATCCAAGACTAGAAGGGTTGTCTAAGACCAAAAGGGTAAGGCCAAAAAGGTCATCCAAGGCCAGAAGGGTCGTCTAAGGCCAGAGGTGTTGTCCAAGACCAGAAAGTTTGTCCAAGACAGGAAGGGTCGTCCAAGACCGAAAGGGTCGTCTAGGACCGGAAAGGTCGTCCAAGACCTTAAGGGTCGTCCAGGACTAGAGGGTCGTCCAGCTCACGAAGTGACCTAGACGACCACCTAACACTTATACATTTTCAGAAATGGATTTATCCACAAGAGCTTGTAACTCGGACCACGTGCTACCAAATCCTTGTTCATCGCTATTAAGTACTTAACTTCCAATGACAGTTGTAGAAGATAAGATTGAATATTCTAACTTCTATAGTGGTTGTAGAAGTTAAGTCTGAACCTTCTAACTTCCACAAATATTGGGGAAGTTACTAGACAAGTATCCACTCCAAAAGCTCACCATATAAAGACTCATCCACATCAAATAAAAGTAAGTTTCCACCACTCCTAAAGTTGAAATTCTTGAGTTCTTGAGAGAAAAACTAACTTAAACATCGGAGGGTTGTTAGCCAGTTCACCTCAGTCACCTTTGACCTTACGTTTCTTTTTTTTCAAACCTTCTAAGCAACCACTAGCCCATTAAAGCCGGGAGCATTCAGTCTACTGATTTTCTGTGCATCATCATAATTAAATTATTATTTTTCTCAACTTAAAATTTGCCTATTTTTAATTAAGATTTTTTATACAAAGGGTTAGATGAAGAATTAGGATTGTAATCAAATTAAGATTTTCATCAACTTAGTCACACTAGGAGAAGTTAAAATCATATAAATGTCTACTATGTTGTTGGTTTTTATAAAAATTATGGTCCTTTTTACGTGTAGTATTATTATTATATGTTTATATATTTGCTATATTCCTTTTAAGGGTAGTTATATCTGATGAGGAGTTGTGAAAAACGGTCAAAGATTTTTCATGGTTGTCCATGGACGAGACCGTCTAGGGCCATCCATGGACTAGACCGTCCATGGCCTGAAAAAATTAAAGGGGATTCTAACAAGCGCAATAGGAATAAGTATTGTCACTTTCACAGAGACCACGGGAATGACACAGACGAGTGTTTTGATTAAAAGTAGTAGATAGAATCTTATCAGACAGGGAAAGTTGAGGAATTTCCTTGGACGAGATCATAAGGACGAGAAGCTGAAAGCCAAGGTGGAGGAGTCGCCATGACCACCACTTGGAGAAATAAGAGTTATTATAGGAGAAACCTCTACAACTCAGTCATCTAAATCCAGGAAGACATACCTGAAGGTGGTACAAAACGTCTAGCTATCTGAACGATCTCCCAGGACGAAAGAAGCTGACGAGCAAGTCATTACATTCACAGACGAGGATGCTAAAAGAGTTCACGACCCCTACGATGATGCGATCATTATTACCCTGCTCATTGCCGATTACACTACCAGGACGGTGTTAGTAGATAATGGCAGCTCAGCAAACATCCTATATTATTCAGCTTTCCAACAAATGAGGCTAGGTCGAAATGAACTCCGACCGGTGAATTCCCTATTGGTGGGATTTGGAGGAATGAAGGTGCAGCCTGTGGGCGCCATTACATTACCTGTGGTAGTTGGAGTGTACTAAAATTTATTATAAAAATATTGTACACATTCAATTTCCCTTTTAACATACACAGTAAAAATGCAAATGAAAGGCATTAATAAAGCTGATGGGATAGGAGGAACACACGGCAGATACTTTTTGAATCTTGTCTCGTTTGTAAAAAAAATAAATTAATAAATAAAGCTGATTGGTCATAGTGCTAGTAGCTAATTCGAATTTGTTGAGACAGCGGTGACGCAATAACTTATCACCTACAGGAAAAACTTCACCATGTTTCTGACGCATGTTACCTCTCTCTTGCAGTTGTGGGGTCCACCCCCTTGTGAGAGAGAGGTAACATGCACCGGAAATATGTAATACCTTCTCCACCTACAAGTTCCATGACGTAGTAGATAGCGTAACTGACATTGACGTTAGAGTCTTCGGGCCTGCTTGGCTGCCCTACTCAAACACAAAACTACATATTTTAAACACACTAACACACTTTTTCACATACTTTTTCACTCACACGTATATTAAAAGCACTCAAACAACCTTACTCAAACTCTCTTACCAAACACCCCCTTCGTTTCTTTTATTTCCACTAGGAAATGTTTTGACAATACATTTGGACCCTAATGTAGGTGGCTCAATGGTAAGAAGAACATGTTGACCAGAGCCATGTAATTAACTTTTAGCAATTAACTTTTGGCAAAAAAGTAGAGATAGAGCATCTATTTAAGACCTCTTAGAGCATCTTTAATAGATGCTTTATCTCTACTTTTTAGAGAAAAAAGCTTACTATTCACGTTTTAACAGCATGTTTAAACTCAAAATTTTTTCAAATATTTTTTGAAGTTGCTACAGTAATTCTTTTAATCAACAGAACCCTGTAGCAACTCCAAACCATTATTTTATCTTTAAAAAATACTCGACTGAATAAAAAAAAATACTCTCTTTCATCCTCTTTTCTTTGTTCATCTGTCTCTCTCTTAAACGGTAACACAATCAAAATACAAATACAATCTAAAATGAGAATAGAAACAACATATCAAGAATAGGGAAAAATAAAAATTTAATTAGAACAACAAATCTAAAATCAAAACAAAAACAACAGATCAAGAGCATGAAAGCGTATCTAAGCTCCATTGTTACAACAAAGTGAATCAGAACAAGAAAAGAAGGAAGAAAGAAAAAAAGATAGATGAAGGCCATGTTAGCTGTGTGTGTGAAGTGAGCTGAAGAGGAAAGAAAATAGAAGTAGAAATAGAAGTCAAAAGATCATGCTAGAGAGTGTTCTAGAATCAAGAAGAAATAGAAAAAGTAAAAAAAAGAGAGCTAGAGAATGAAAGAGAGAGTCCGAAATGTTCTTGAATGCGAGGGAGAAAAAGAAAATAAAAGAAGGGGTGGGGGGATAGAGATAGGCTGGACACGTGTGTGGAGGAGGAAAAAAAATGTATAGATGAGAATGAATTGAAAGAAAGGAAAAATAATATAAAAAAAAATCTTAATTGAGAAATGCTACCACAATATTTTCACAATAAATTTTAAATAATAAATTATTACTAGATAATATTGGTGAGTAAAAAAATAATTTCAACGGTGGGTTCAAATTAGAACTAGTAACAACTTTCCACATAAGATTTTGATGTGATTCTTGTCAAAATATTGTGAAAAATATTGTGAATATAACACTTTTCATTGAAAAATATAATATTTAAATGAGATAAAAAATGGGATAGAGAATCTTTTAGAAAGTGTATTTGAAAAAATGGGTAGTTAAAAAGTAAAAGTCACTGTTCATTCTTCAAATAGTACAAAAATTTGGAGAATCTGTTGGAGATACTCTAAGAACTTTAAATTTTATTGAGCATTTAGATTGGCATCCAAGCCCAAGCAGTGAAATGAAATTGAAATCAATTATCAATAAAGTTTAAACAAATTATTTTCTCTTATAGTTTTCCTTGTGGAAATTCTACATTTTTTTTTTTTAGCCTGAGGTATTTTTGCATTCTTTCCTCCTTTGCTTCCTATTCCTCCTGAATCTGCCTTATTACCAACTTAGAATCACTTTGGATAAGCAGGTCTTTTGCTCCTATTGCTTTCCCGAGTCTTACCCCGTCAGTATTCCTTCGTACTCGACCTCATTATTGGTGGCTGGGAATTGCAATTGAACTCCATATCTAAGCATTTCTCCTTCAAGGGATTATGACGACCCTACTCCCCCTCTCCTTTGGGCCGACGAACCATCGGTCTGTATCGTCTTTTGTCTTGTTTTGTAGGTGAGGCCGTTCTCAGCTAGAAGGTGAACTCAACGATGAAGTCCGCCAAAACTTGTGCCTTAATGGCTATCCTGAGGTGGTACTCAATATCAAACTAACTGAGTTTGATTGCCCACTGGACCATTCTCCTTGCTGTTTCAGGCTTGTACATGGATTTCTTGATGGGTTGTTCTGTTATCACAAGGATAGGGTTCGCCTGAAAATATGGTCATAGTTTGCGCGAGGCTACTATCAACATGAATACAATCTTTTCAATCCTTGGGTACTTTGCTTCAACACTCTGGAAAGCTTGACTGGCGTAGTAAACTGGGAGCTGTTTCTTGTCCTTTTCTCGAATCAGGGCTGCGCTCATGGCCATGGCTGATACTGCCAAATACAAATATAAATTTTCCCCTTCCTTAGATGGACTCAAAAGGGGTGGATTGCTCAGGTAATGTTTGAGTTCTTAAAATGCTACCTCACATTCGTCAATCCAAGCAAAATCCTGCTTCTATGTCTTGAAAAAGGGCATGCATTTGTCCGTCTCTTTAGAGACGAACCTATTGAGTGCAACAATCCTTTTTGTGAGCTTCTGGACTTCTTTGATAGTCTTGGGCGATGTCATATTTAGTATAGCATGCACCTTCTTTGGGTCTGCCTCTATCCCCCTTTGGGACACTATGAATCTCAAGAATTTCCCCGAGGCTACACCAAAGGCACACTTACTAGGATTCAACTTAATCTGGTATTGTCTGAGGGTGACAAATGTCTCCTTTAAGTCATCTAGATGGGCAAGTTCTTCTTTACTCTTGACGAGCATGTCATCTATGTACACCTCCATGTTCCTGCTAATCTGCTTGCTAAACATTTTATTCACTAACCTCTAGTAGGTTACTCCTGCATTCTTCAGTCCGAAGGGAATTACCTTATAGCAATAGAGCCCTTGACTTATGATGAAAGCAGTTTTCTCTTGATCTTCCTCAGCCATTTTTATTCGGTTGTATCTTGAGAAAGCATCCATGAACGTCAGTAGCTTATGCCCGGCTTTAGAATCTACTAACTGGTCTATTCTTGGTAGAGGGAAACTATCTTTCGGGCAAGCTTTGTTCAGGTCTGTGAAGTCCATGTACATTCTCCATTTCTCATTCGCTTTCTTCACTAGGACAATGTTTGCGAGCCAATTAGGATAGTAGACCTCTTGGATAAAGCCTGCCAATAGCAGTTTGTTAACCAATCTGTAATTTCTTTGTTCCATTCTGGGGTGAAGACTCACCGTCTTTGCTGAACAGGCTTTCTTTTCTGGTCCACGTTCAGCTTATGCTGAATGACTTTTGGAGATATGCTTGGCATGTCCTTGTGACTCCACACAAAGACGTCTAAGTTTTCTTTAAGGAACTGAACAAGCCTTGTTCTTATCTCTAGACTTAATGTCGTCCCTATTCTTGTCGTCTTGGTTGCCTCTCCTTTGACCAGTTCCACTATCTCCAAGGCTTCCATTTTATCTTCTTCCTTCTCCTCGATCATCCATGTATGGTTCTCCTTTGCGGCCAGCACGGCCTGGTAGCTTTCTGGCTAGGACTTGATCTCTTTTTACCTTACCAACATCGTTCTCCGTTAAGACCATTATGACCAAGGGGTCATTATGAGGCTGCTTCACTCCCCTAACATCTTCCTTGTTGAAAGACATGTCCTGGTTCGTCTGTCTCTACTTAAACGAGGGTATCATGTAGATGCTGTTCACCTACCTCTAACATGTTTTCTTGAGGGATCTAAATGATCCGCCTGTGAATGGCCCCCTTGCGATCGTCTTTATTTCCCCTATCACATTCTACGAAGGTCGAGACGTGTGATCCTCATCTTTAGGCGAGGACTAGTGCTGGCTTTTACTACCGTCTTTGAACCTGCTAGACTCCCCCTTTTTCACATACTTCTACAATTTTCCTTCCTGTATCAACTCCTCTATCTATTCCTTTAAGTCCCAGCAATCTTCTGTGTAGTGGTTATGATCCTTGTGAAACCGGCAGTACTTCTTTTTGTCACACACGTTGGGCGACGAATGTAATGGTCTTGGCCATTTGAGATAATGCTCGTCCTTGATATGTGCCAAAATTTTGTCAATAGGCATAACTAGAAGAGTAAATTTTACCGTTCGGGGAGTCTTTTCATCCTTTCTTCTACTCTTGTCATTAGTTTAATGATCTGAACACTCCCTTTTTCGTCTTCTTCGATCGTCTTCCTTTCTTCCCTTGTCCCTTGGTTTTTCCACTTCCTTTATGGCGACTAAAGCATCTTCAGCTTTCATATACTTCTGTGCTTTCAGGAGCATCTTTGCCATTGTCTTAGGAGAGTTTTTTGCAAGTGAGACCACGAATTCCCGAGATTCAATTCAGTTTTAAAGGTTTTCAACTGCACCTTGTCAACAGCTTCGTCTACCTCCAAGGTCTCTCGAGTAAAGTGTTTCACATACGACCTCAGGGTTTCTTTCTCTCCTTGCCTGATAGTGAGTAAGTGGTCTGTTGGCCTCTTCGGCCATTGTCCTCCAACGAAATGACACAGAAAGGCATTGCTTAACTGCTTGAAGCTATCGATGGACGATGTTGGTAGCTTCGTGAACCACTCCCTGGTAGCTCCTTTGAGAGTGGTGGGGAAGGAACGACACATTATTTCGTCTAGTGGCTGTTGGAGGCCCAGAGTCTTCTTGAAGGTGTTAAGGTGGTCCAAGGGATCCTTAAGTCCGTTAAATAGCTCAAGTTGAGGTAGTAAAAATTTTGACGGTACAGGGCATTCCAAGACCACCGTGGTGAAAGGCAAGTTTGTTGTCTTAACCATTCTGTCCAAGCTTTGGTCTGTCTTCCCCCTAATGGCATTTCTTAGCTCGTCCATCTCTTTTCTCATTTCCCGGAGAAGATTTGAGTTTGGTTTGTCCGGAGTAGTCAGCCCTCGACGGTCACTTCTTCTATGACTATCTCCCTCATCCTCTTGGTTGGCTCTAGACCGATTCTCCTCCTGTTGAAGTTGTTGCCTCATTTCCTGATTTTGTCTAGTGAGCTCTTCAATGGTAGCTGTAAGAGCTTGGACTTGCAAAGCTAAGGCAGCAGAATCTTGGTTGGACTCCATCTAAATGTGGAGGTTGATTGGAAACTACACTTTCAAATTTGAGTACGAAAATGTTGTTTCCCACAGACGGCGCCAAACTGATGAAGTGCAAATTCGTCAGTCGAAGTGAATGCGTCCAGATGGAGCCAAGCCCTCGTCTTTGCGGCTATGGAAATGGTAAGGTAGCTCCCTTAGAGTGGTCATCGGTGTGGTCCCTGCCACAACATCTTCAATGCCAAAGTCTATATAAGGAAGCCTTTTGGAAAAATAAAGCAATATAGTAGAACAAAAATAAGTATTTCTAGGTGTGTCTATGTACCTTGTGCTGGTGCTTGTGAGGGCCTTATATATGTTTCTATAGCCCCTAGTCGTTGTGGCAGTTACTGTGGTTTTAGTGCCTCTCTTGGTAACGCTTCTGCTCAATAATGTGGATTTCGACGGGCTTCCAATAGTCCGTACAGCTATCTTTATAACCGCCCGGGATATTATTGCTTGCATTGAATGGCTTTGCTACTTTTGTCAATGATGTGGACATTTGATCGGTTCAATTTAGGGAATGACCTTGTTGGTAACAATGATATTGTCCCTGGAAGTTGAGTTTGCTAGTCCCATCAATTACTACTTAGTGGACAGTATAGTAATGCACAATTCGATTAGAGAATTATATTCTCAATTAAACCATGATATTAGAGCTAAATTATGACAATAACTTTTTCCCAACATTTCCAACACAGTGACCTTCTTCTCTTGCATCCCACCATTATTGTCAATATAGTTTACTGCCACAAGGTCACTACCTTCCTTAGATCTTCTCATTGAGAGTTGTCCTTTTAGTCGCCAATTGCTTCACATTCACTAGATCTTGCAAGATGTCCACTAGATTTTTGCCTCTTCAGTGTCAACTGATATGCCCACCACTTGTGGGAGGTCCATTATGCTGCTCCTCTCTAGTTGATGGCAGTTTAAGTTTTCCTCCACGTAATCAAATTAGGTTGGGTGTGAGTTAAGCACAAACCAAACTTGATCCGACCTATGGAAAACCTAATGTCAACTCTCGTGTCACTTCCTTGATAGTAATAACACGCTAGCAAATGTTCGGGGCAGAGATTGCTAGGCACCACGAGAAGTATCTTGGTTTACCTCCATTAGTGGGAAGGGAGAAAAGGAAAGCTTTTAACCGGATTAAAGACCAAGTGGGATGGAAAATTGTAGGATGGAAAGGCAAACTGTTGTCTAATGCAGGCCGTGAAGTCCTTATCAAAGCTGTTGCACAAGCCACACCCACATACACTATGAGTGTGTTCAAGTTGCCTGAGTCACTATGTAAGGGTCTAAATTCTTTGATGGGTCAGTTTTGGTGGGGGCAGAAGGATAAGGAGAGGAAAATGGCTTGGGTTTCCTGGGAGAAACTATGCTTGTCAAAGGCCGAGGGGGGCATGGGCTTTAGGGATCTTAAGGCCTTCAACTTAGCCCTCTTAGCTAAGCAAGGATGGAGAATTTTGACAAATCCTAACTCTTTGGTGCATAGAGTGTACAAAGCAAAATATTTTGCTAAGGTCCCGTTCCTTCATGCTCGGCTGGGCCGAAGACCTTCTTATGCTTGGAGGAGCATAATGGCCGCTAAAGAAGTGTTGGTGAGGGGCTCACGGTGGACTATTGGGAATGGTCAACAGGTAAATATATGGGATGACAAGTGGATCCCAAGACCTGAGACTTTCAAAGTGTTTAGCCCAAGGCTGCCCCAACATGTTGCTGTGCTGGTTTCAGATCTGATTGATGCTGATAGAAGATGTTGGGATATTGATATGGTCAGACATACTTTCCTTCCTCATGAAGCTGAAGTCGTCCTAGGAATTCCGTTAAGCTCTCGGCTGCCTGAAGACTCTCTCATAAGGGCATGGACCAAATTCGGTAAGTTTATAGTGAAAAGTGCTTATTTGGTTGCACAAAAATGTCTGAAAGATTGCACTCCTCGACCAGCCACTGGTGGCAGCTCAGATAACTCTAAGATGCGGTCTATCTGGAAGGTAATTTGGCAGCTGGAATGTCCTCATAAAATAAAACATTTTATGTGGAGAGCTTGTAAAAATATACTTCCTACCAAGTATCGCCTTATGAGCAGGGGAGTGGGGTGTGAAGATCAATGTGCTCTTTGTGGTCAAAGCGAGACTTCAGGCCATGTCTTGTGGGGCTGCCAGTTTGCAAAAGGGGTTTGGAATGGGACTAAGATTAAACTCCCTTTGCTGCAAGATCCTCCGTGTGAATTCATCGACATTGTTTGGGGGGTTTTGGAGGCCCACCCGATGGTTGATTGGACTAAATTCGCTGTGACTGCGTGGAGTTTATGGAGGAATAGAAATATGGCCCTGCATGAAGGAAAATGTAAAAGCACAGAGGTCTTGATCAGGTCTGTGGCTGACTATGTAGAAGAAATTAAGCAGGAGTTTCAACCACAGCTGAGGCCTCTTCCAAAACCCACTCGTCCTTGGTCTCCTCCTAGGCCTGACTGGTATAAAATTAACACTGATGGAGCGGTTTTCAGTGACTTTGGAAGCTGTGGTAGTGGCGTGGTGATAAGGAATGAAGATGGCCTTTTAATGGGAGCAATGAGCAAAAAATGGGATCTGCCGTTGGGTGCATTAGAGAGCGAAGCTAAAGCAGTGGAAGATGGGATTCAGCTTGCTTGGGACCTCGGCCTCAAACGGATCATTATTGAGTGTGATTCCCAAATTGTGGTCAGCTCCATCCGAGATCAAAATGTCGCTCCGTGTAGCATCCAGAAAGTCATAGAGGGGCTGAAGGTGTATCTCCATTGCTTTGATGCGTGGTCTGTATCTCATGTTGGCAGAGGGTCAAACTCTGCAGCTCACATTATGGCAAGACATGCCAAATTTGTATTGGATAGGGTCATATGGGTGGAAGATATCCCACCCATAATTTCTGCACAAGTGCAGCATGATGTAATCTGTATGAATTCCCTTCAGTCTTAATTGAAATCTTAAGTTGAGAATCAAAAAAAAAAAAAAAAAAAACACGCTAGCATTTACATGGCTTGCTCCATCAGTTATTTGTCATGTTAGCATCCGCATCACTTGACATGTTAAGTATAAGTTATACCTAAAAAAAATAAATTTTTTATAATATTAAAGCCCACTTTTGGCCCTTTAAGTATGTAACTATTTTCATTTTTGGTCGTTTTGTTTCAAAAATTTTATTTTAGCCCTCTATGTTTGATATTTGCATTTTTTTTTCATGTTGGCACTTCATCTATTATGTTTGCAATAGGACCATTAAGTACCATTTATAATTAATTATTTAATGAAATATTTACACTAAAATTCTATGCAATGCAAAAGATTCATTGTTGTGGGCAAAAATGCATATTATGGATGATCCAATTAGTAATGGAAATGAACAACAAGATCAATATAAATAGCCAACGAATTTGTAGTTGAATGGCATTTCTTTATGCATTGAGAAAGGAAAATGGTTCAAGCTACAAAATTAACAAGATGTTGTAATCATCTCTAAAAAAATATCAATGTAAAAATACAAAATCAAATATGAAAGGTTATAACAAAATTTTGAAACATGTAGTAGAAAAAAAGAAGAGAAAAAAAAAAACCCAGAACTTTTAATTACCAAAACCGAGAAAGTTATTTTTGAACTAACTTATAAGAGAAAATCCCATTTTAGTTGCTATTCATAACTCATAAGAGGAAAAAAAAAAAAGAAGAAGCTATTGCCTGAAGTCAATATAACCGTTGACCCCTAAAATTATTTGGATAGAACACCTACAACTACAAACTCCAGCTTTCATTTCACCTTCAGCTTCATCGTCATCTTCATCTTCATTGTCTGCTTGCTTTGTTTCTAAATTCTCCAAAAAGAAAAAGAAAAAAGAAAAGCCATGTCTTCGTCTGATGATCTCTCCAAAATCGCATACTCCCCCAACAACTTCACCGTTGCTCAAATAAACGACGTTGTCATCCCCGCTCTCATTAAACGTCTCTCCCAAGCCAAAAGCTCCATCTCCACCACCACCACCACTTCCACCGCCGCCTCCACCACCGCCACCAACAACAACAACGACAACGACAACAGTGGTAGTGGCCATTCAATCGAGGAAGATTACGGCAACACACTCTTGACAAGTCCTTGAACGATTTGAGACCCACTTCTCGCAGCCCCACTTTTCAGATCAAGCAGCTTCAATCCAAGCTTCAGTTGCTCAGCGAGATCGTCCTCAAGTTAAAGCTCCAGATCCCTTTGCCGCATAAGCTCTCTGCCACCTACTCCGATGCCAGAAAGTACACCCGGGTCGGTGTCGGTGCGGATTACGATGATCGCCAGGTGATTGAAAAATTGCCTGACTTACACTGCCACCCACTTTTTAATGAAAGCTTCGCTTTTAGAGATTGTAGGCACGTTTATGATAGTCTTGATGCTAGAACAAAGTTGTGTTTGTTGTGTTTCGCTTTGATTCCGGAGAATGAGGTTGTGAAGAAGAGGTTTTTTGTGTATTGGTGGGTTGGAGAGGGGTTGATTAATAGTCCACTGGGTAGTGAAGAAAAGACGTATGAGGAAATGGGTGATGAAATTTTCGAAAAGTTAGTGAAGATGGGCTGTGTTGAGGCTGTGAATAAGAAGCATAGAAGGGTCGCGGATAGTTATAAGATGAATACTCTTATTCGTTCCGCCATGATTGAGTTTGCGAAAGATGCTGGGTTCTTTGATTTTGATGACAAAGGGAATCCCACCGCGGATTTTTCCAAGTGTTACCGGGCATGTTTAGTAGTAAATCACATTTCTCAGAAGTTATTGAGAACTGGGACTCGATCAGATGGGTCTCCATTGGATCATGAGAAATTGCAAACTATATTCAATGTCAATGAGCCTTATCCTGACTTTTTCGAGTTGGAGTGGTTCTCAAAGTTAAAGAATGTCAAGGTTCTTTATCTGGGGAGGTGGCAGAACTCAGCTAAGCATCACATTGAAGTTGAGAGCAGTGAATTCTTGAATGGGTTGAGAAGTATGAAATTTTTAAGGTTTTTCAGTCTTCAAGGAATCTCTAGGATCACGAAGCTTCCAGATTCTGTGTGCAAGCTCTCAAGTTTGAGGATCTTGGATCTTAGAGCATGTCACACTCTAGAGGTGCTTCCGGATGGGATAGACTCACTGAAACAGCTGACACACTTGGATATATCAGTGTTACTTGCTTGAATACATACCCAAAGGGATTGCCTTGCTCTCAGAACTCCTAGTCTTTAAAGGGTTTGTAGTTGGTGATCGCGTAAGTGCAGATTCGTGTACTCTTGGTGAGCTGTTAAAATTGAGTAAGTTGAGGAAATTGAGCATCTACACAAACGTGAAGGCTTTTCCCACAGTTGTAGAGGTAATCACTCTTCGACAGTTTAAGAAGCTTCAGAAGCTGACAATTGTGTGGGGAGGTGGAGTAGACGGCGATGCTAAGCAACTCACCAAGAGAACATTTTCTGAGGGCCGGCATCCAGCTGGGTGCTGTCATCTGAGGGTAAACGCTTTACTAGAAAATTATTAAAAGCTGCCACCTTTAAGCAAGGACTAAGGCCAGAAATCCCAGAAGAATTTAAGGAACTAGAGAAACTGGATCTCCAGTGTTACCCTCAGATGACTGCACCCAGCTGGTTGATTCCTGACAAACTTGCCAAGTTAAAGAAACTGTACATTAGAGGAGGAGAACTCCAAAATCTGGGTCAATTTAAAAAGAATGATAAGTGGAAAGTAGAAATACTACGTCCAAGCTGGGTCAATTTATTTTACTTGGAGAAATTCAATTGCCCTAAACTCACTCTGTTTCAATGTGATGAAAATGGGTTATGGTTGAAGCCATTAAAAAATCAATGAAATAAGAGCAGTTGCAAGACATTGAAAGTCCAAGGCTTAATCTGAGTGGTGAAATGGAGCTTCACTTCCACTTGACTGAAACTTGAATCAGCCTGGTTGGACTGAAGCAAAGGATCACCCATTATGGTCACCCAGGTCAGAAAGTCTTCCTCAAATCTGATCTTTCTGATCCCACTCCACCGGGGACTTCTGCTTTATGCCAAAAATGCTGTCTTTCCTCCAGTTGACTCATTTTGTCGGTTATGGTTCTTTTCCTGCCAAATGAATTTTATGTATTCATTCAATTGTTCTTGTCAAGATGAATCACACATCAAAAGTATGTAATGTTTCTGGCCTATTTCGAATTTAGTTGTGTTTAATGCCTATTATTTAATATATTTACTAAGTTGCAAACTTTCAATTGCTTCTTGTACATTTTCTTCTCCTTATTTGGAACAAGCTGCGAAGGTTTTTGTTGTAGTGGAGCGTGTGATTTAAAAAAAATAAATAAATAAAAAAAGAAATTGCTTATAATAAAGAGGATAGATTACCTTATTGAGAAAATTGTGGAATGATGATTGTTGCTTTATCAGGCTTATATTGCAGAACTGCCTGTTCCATGAAATAGAATATGAACTTAATAGATCAAGTTCTGAAATAATGTTAGGGTAAGAAAATGATTAGCTGGCTTCAAGTGGCTATTTATTCAGTGTCTTTTCCAGTCTCATTTCCATTACCTTGGTGTGGTTTTTGTTCTTTGAACCATTTTTTTTTTTTCTAGAATCCAAATTATGTTTAGGAAGAGTGAACAGTGGGTGGAACTGTGTAAACTCATAACCAAGACAGAACAGCCTGAACATGCTGTCCCTGCCCTGGATAATGGATTTATTTTCTTTCCCCTGTGGTTGATTTTTTTGATCATACTGGACAATCGATTTTATCATGTGCATCAAGTTACACAGTCAAATTTGACTGGATCTTCTTATTAAATAATGGACTTGAAGCAACCATATTTGGATTACCAAACAGCCATCATCCATGATTGGAGGCCTGCAAAATCTCCAAATATTATCGGAAGCTGTTGCAAGGCATATAAATTCTTGATGTCGTATACACTTCGGTGGAGTCACATATATCATCAACCTAACAGTCATCAACCATATAAATTCTCCAAGTATACACATATATTGGAGTGACATAAGACATATATATAGTATTACACTTTGGTGGATCAACCATAACACCAAATAATTAAGGGAGGTTTTGTATTGGTTGGGTTGGTTTGTAAAATCTCCAATATATGTTCCAATTTTGCTGCAGCTTGACTGGGTATTTAAATCTAGTCCCTGATCATCATGCACATATCAAACGGGGATAACAATTTTGGAAATGCTTCAAATGGTGCGTTCCAAAGAGAGAAAATTGACGGTTTGCTTAATTGCTTTTAGGTGGGATGAGATGAACAACCTGTCCCATCAGGTCCTGGGAAAATTAAACATCATCTGTGAATACTAATTGCAGGAAACTAAATGTTGTTTAACTAAACGCATAAATCATCCACCATTCAACTTTTGTTGAAACAGTTGTATCATTCAAAGATGCATAAACTTCAATACTATCATACACAACTAGAGCAAAACTATAAACAACAGCAATCATCAGACAACTTTTAGCAGATTTCAAATGAAATGACAACATATAAAGCTAAAAACTTAGATAGGTAAAACTAAAACCAAGAAAATAGCTAGTTAAATAACATGTGCTATTCAAATTATACTATGCTGCTTGTTGTGTATCATTTGGAGCGGCTTGATCCTGTAGTTGTTTTACTTGGTCAGGCATGATCTCACCAAGCATTTTTGCAGTTATTGGAAAGCCATTACACTTCTGTAAAATTTGTTTTTTCAGATCTTCCACATTTGAAGGTTTGAACAGTGACTGTGTGCCTTCCTCAACTGCATCTTTGAATATTTTCCAGAAGCTCTCTGGGTCTGAACGTGGTAGAAGACGAAGTAGATTTTCCTCCCCAACCATGTTCTTCGCTAATTCCTCATTCCTACTTGTCACAATAACAGCTCCACCATACCCTTTCGGTAGTCCATAAGCAAGACAATCCCATTCTCCATCACGGGTTAACAAAGAATCCAACTTACCATAAAATGCTTGTGTGTCCCCTGCATCATTGTCCCTGGCATCATCAAGCACAATCAAATACCTCTTCCTATACAATTGCTGGTGAAGAGCATAGAGGAGCCCCTTGAGGCTATGAACCCGGTGAACCTTATCGATGATCTCCTCGTCAACTCCAAGGCAATCCAACATTCTCTTCACAATTGCAACCCTTGTATCTTCATTTGGTTTTCTTGACATGCATACCCAAATCCTTGGAAGGAAGTACTTCTGAACCTCCGGCTTATTGAAAATTACTTGACATAGTGTTGTTTTTCCTGCACCAGCCTTACCAACAATGCCTATTGCCTTGAATTGACCATCACTTCCTTGCCTAAGAACCAACTTTTCAAGTAATGTCACTTCATTATCAAACCCATGAACCCTAGATGCATCAACTACCCGAGTGCTCCACTGGGTAACTTGTCTCTCATATGATGAACTTACTTGACCAATAGGCTGTGTAGCATTCGTTCCTTCCTGAACCCACCCTCTGAGTTCTACTGTGATGTCGTTTAACTTCTTCCTTATCTTACATTCGGTCAGTTTGTCTCTCCAAGATAGCATCTGGCACTCAGTTAAAACATTGTTGAGGCAGTATAGCTTTTCTCTCACCTTTTCCCTGTTTGATGAGACTGCAAGCCAGGATGATTGAAAAATCTGTTCAAGCAAATTTCTAATTGCCTCAAAGTGGGTGTGCAAGGGAATTTTTGAGCCACTCTCTCCCACCTTGAGGCCATTGCAAAATTGCTCCTTTAGATGCTGATCAATCTCCTGTGCCATGTATTTCTACACTCTTTATAGCCTCCACCACTAAGTACTGTCCTCTCCAAGGTTGCAGAGAAGTTTGAAATTATGCTTTGCTGATAAACTTTTATTTGGACTTTTCTAAATAATTGGACTGGTAAAGTGGGAGTCTTTTGTCTAAATATTGCAGAAAATACAGTTTTTTATGGTTATAGGGACTGTTCAAAGTTATTTAAGGAAGTGAGGAGAGAGAGTGAATTTCGGCAACAGTGTTGCCGAAATTCTAAAAAAAGTAGGAGAGAGAAAGAGAAAAAGTGGGTGAGAGAAAATTTGGAATTTCGGTAACAATGTTACCGAAATTCTGCCTGCCCAGCCCCCTGCCCGTGCGCGAGTGCCTGCGAGTGAATGAAGCAGAAAAAAAAGAATAGGTTTTCGGCAACACTGTTACCGAAAATGGGGAGGGGAAAAAAAAAAAAAAAAGGTTTTCGACAACACTATCACCGAAAATGGGAAAGAAAAAAAAAAAAAAAAAAAGGTGAAAGGCTGTTCTGTTACCAAAAAAAAAAAAAAAAAAAAAAAAAAAAAAAAAAAAAAAAAAACACGTTTTCTTCCCATTTTCGGCAACAGTGTTACTGAAAATGGGAAAAAAAAAATGTCCCAATAAAAAACAAAGTCTCACAATAAGCTAGCAGGATGGTTTCAATTGGACAATGATGTTTGCTTTAAAATGGTATTCATAATGATGTTTGTGCTGACATTTGGAAATACCATACATTGAATATACCTCAAAAAATGGCTGGCCACTAATGTGGACCATGACACTATATATTTTTTTTTGGGTAAACGACCATGACCCTATTGACGACCATACTTTACGACGGCGGTAAATTTCATAATTTTTTTAAAAATAAAATTTTGAGAACACAGATTGTGTTTTAGATTTTAGTATATTATTTTTACATCATATCACCACTAATTTTATTTTTTATTTCAAGAAAAAATAATTTTTATTATTTATTAGTCATAATTTTATTATAAAAATATTGTTAAATTTGTCATTGTTTTACTTAAAAAGAGCAATATTTGAGACATAAAATAGTCCACAATTTTTTTTATAGCTTAGAGCATCCACGTAAGTGGGTGTAATCTTTGAGTCTTTTGTCTAAATATTGCAAAAAATACAGTTTTTTATGGTTATAGGAACTGTTCAAAGTTATTTAGGAAAGTGAGGAGAGAGAGTGAATTTCGGCAACAGTGTTGCCGAAATTCTAAGAAAAGTAGGAGAGAGAAAGAGAAAAAGTGGCTGAGAGAAAATTTGAAATTTTGGTAACAGTGTTATCGAAATTCTGCCTGTCCAGCCCCCTACCCGTGCGCGAGTGTGCGCGAGTGCCCGCGAGTGAATGAAGTAGAAAAAAAAAAAAAAAGGGTTTTCGGCAACACTGTTACCGAAAATGGGGAGGGAAAAAAAAAAAAGTTTTCGACAACACTGTTACCGAAATGGAGAAGGAAAAAAAAAAAAAAAGAAAAGAAAGGTGAAAGGCTGTTTTGTTACCAGAAAAAAAAAAAAAAAAAAAAGAAAGGTGAAAGGCTATTCTGCAACAGTGTTACCGAAAATGGGAAAAAAAAAAATGTCCCAAAAAAAACAAAGTCTCACAATAAGCTAGCAGGATGGTTTCAATTGGACAATGATGTTTGCTTTAAAATGGTATTCTTAATGATGTTTGTGCTGACCTTTGGAAATACCATACATTGAATATACCTCAAAAAATGGCTTGCCACCAATGTGGACCATGACACTATATATATTTTTTTGGGTAAACGACCATGACCCTATTGACGACCATACTTTACGACGGCGGTAAATTTCATAATTTTTTTAAAAATAAAATTTTGAGAACACAGATTGTGTTTTAGATTTTAGTATATTATTTTTACATCATATCACCACTAATTTTATTTTTTATTTCAAGAAAAAAAATTTTTTATTATTTATTAGTCATAATTTTATTATAAAAATATTGTTAAATTTGTCATTGTTTTACTTAAAAAAGAGCAATATTTGAGACATAAAATAGTTCACAATTTTTTTTTTATAGCTTAGAGCATCCACGTAAGCGGGTGTAATCTTTGAGTCTTTTGTCTAAATATTGTAAAAAATACAGTTTTTTATGGTTATAGGGATTGTTCAAAGTTATTTAGGGAAGTGAGGAGAGAGAGTGAATTTCGGCAACAGTGTTACCGAAATTCTAAGAAAAGTAGGAGAGAGAAAGAGAAAAAGTGGCTGAGAGAGAATTTGGAATTTCGGTAACAGTGTTACCGAAATTCTGCCTGCCCAGCTTCTTGCCTCTGCACGAGTGTGCGCAAGTGCCCGCGAGTGAATGAAGTAGAAAAAAAAAGAATAGGTTTTTGGCAACACTGTTACCGAAAATGGGGAGGGAAAAAAAAAAGAAAAAGGTTTTTGGCAACACTATTACCGAAAATGGGGAAGAAAAAAGAAAGAAAGAAAAGAACGGTGAAAGGCTGTTCTGTTACCGAAAAAAAAAGGTGAAAGGCTGTTCTGTTACAGAAAATGGGGAAGAAAAAAAAAAAACGTTTTCTTCCCATTTTCGGCAACAGTGTTACCGAAAATGGGAAAAAAAAAATGTCCCCAAAAAAACAAAGTCTCACAATAAGCTAGTAGGATGGTTTCAATTGGACAATGATGTTTGCTTTAAAATGGTATTCTTAATGATGTTTGTGTTGACCTTTGGAAATAACATACATTGAATATACCTCAAAAAATGGCTGGCCACCAATCTGGACCATGACACTATATATTTTTTTTTGGGTAAACGACCATGACCCTATTGACGACCATACTTTACGACGGCGGTAAATTTCATAATTTTTTTAAAATTAAAATTTTGAGAACACAGATTGTGTTTTAGATTTTAGTATATTATTTTTACATCATATCACCACTAATTTTATTTTTTATTTCAAGAAAAAATAATTTTTATTATTTATTAGTCATAATTTTATTATAAAAATATTGTTAAATTTGTCATTGTTTTACTTAAAAAAGAGCAATATTTAAGACATAAAATAGTTCACAATTTTTTTTTATAGCTTAGAGCATCCACGTAAGTGGGTGTAATTTTTGAGTCTTTTGTCGAAATATTACAAAAAATATAGTTTTTTATGGTTATAGGGACTGTTCAAAGTTATTTAGGAAAGTGAGGAGAGAGAGTGAATTTCGGCAACAGTGTTGCCGATATTCTAAGAAAAGTAGGAGAGAGAAAGAGAAAAAGTGGGTGAGAGAACATTTGGAATTTCGGTAACAGTGTTACCGTTATTTTGCCTGCCTAACCCCCCTGCCCGTGCACGAGTGCCCGCGAGTGATCGAAGTAGAAAAAAAAGAATAGGTTTTTGGCAACACTGTTACTGAAAATGGGGAGGGAAAAAAAGAAGAAGAAGTTTTTGGCAACACTGTTACCGAAAATGGGGAAGAAAAAAAAATAGAAGAAAAGAAAGGTGAAAGGCTATTCTGTTACCGAAAATGAAAAAAAAAAAAAAAAAAAAAGGTGAAAGGCTGTTCTGTTACCGAAAATGGGGAAGGAAAAAAAAAAAACGTTTTCTTTCCCATTTTCGGCAACAGCGTTACCGAAAATGAAAAAAAAAAAAAAAAAAAAAATAGAAGTTGAAAGGCAACACTGTTACCGAAAATGGGGAAGAAAACGGTTTTTTTTTTTCTTCCCCATTTTCGGTAACAGAACAGCCTTTCACCTTCTTTTTTTTTTTTTTTTTCCCGGTAACAATGTTGCCGAAAACCTTTTTTTTTTTTTTTTCTTCCACATTTTCAGTAACAGTGTTGCCGAAAACCTATTCTTTTCTTTTTTTCTACTTCAGTTACTTGCGAGAACTCGCGCACACTCGCGCATGGGCAGGGGGCTGGGCAGGCAGAATTTCGGTAACACTGTTACCAAAATTTCAAATTTTCTCTCATTCACTTTTTCTCTTTCTCTCTCCTACTTTTCTTAGAATTTCGGCAACACTGTTGCCGAAATTCACTCTCTCTCCTCACTTCCTTAAATAACTTTGAACAGTCCCTATAACCATAAAAAACTGTATTTTTTACAATATTTAGACAAAAGACTCAGTAAAGTGGAGCCAATGGTAAAAAAGAGTTTTTAATCCGTCTTCGTAGTTTTGTTAAAGACTTGAGAGAAAGTCCTCTTAATTTTGGTGGAAGAAATGTGAGAACGTTTACTTTGGTGGTCGATCCATGTGCTTGGGTCCTTACTCCTTGGGAATTTTTTTTTTTTTTTTTTTGAGAAGGTACTCTTGGGAAGTGAGAACTGGAAATTCCAATTTTTATTTTTCTAATAAGTAGGAACAACTATTTTTTCCTTTCCTTACATGTAATTTTTATAATATTATTTTTTTTACCTTCTACAGTAAGTGAGCATCCACAGCAGTGGAGCTAAAATTTTAGCAATTTAGCTCCACAAAAAGTTATTTTATCTATTTTACCTATACACTTTACACAACATGCTGCTGCAGTGGATCTATTTTAACTTTTAACATAATAAAATAATTTAATCATTACAATAAAATAATATACCTCCTACAATAAAATAATATATCTAACTACTAAAAAATATTCACAGAATTACAACCAAATCTACCATCAGTCACCGCCACAGCCACAGCCACAACCGCCACAACCACACCCACAACCGCCACAACCACCAGTCCCAAAAAAAAAAAAAAAAAAAAAAAAAAAAAAAAACCAACCGAAATCTCCAATCTACCATCAGTCACCGCCACCGCCACAGCCACAGCCACAATCGCCACAACCACACCCACAACCACCAGTCCACAGCAAAAAAAAAAAAAAAAAAAAACCAACCGAAATCTCCAATCTACCATCAGCCACACCCACACCCACACCCACAACCGCCACAACCACCAGTCCACAGCAAAAAAAAAAAAAAACCAACCGAAATCTCCAATCTTCTTCCTCAACCCAGACCAAAATCGGCGTGGGTCTGATCGGCGAAAATCCAAACCAATAAATCGGCGGCTAGGGGCTTGGGCCGGTGACGTTGAGGTCGGCGGAGGCGTGGCTCTGATCGGCGAAAAACAAAATGAGGCTGCGAGAGAGAGCTTCAGGTGGAGAGAAATTGACTGTGAGAGAGAGGTGAAAGGGACTGAGAGAGAGGTGAAAAGGACTGAGAGAGAGCTTGAGGTGGAGAGAAATGAGAGTGACCGTGAGAGAGAGAGAGAGACAGAGGCGTGAAATAAAAGAAAAAAAAAATCAACTTATATTATTTTAATCAGACAGTTGAATAAAAAATTAATTTTTTTTATAGCTTTGAGCTACAGTGCTCATGTATCTATACATGAGCACGGTAGCAATTCATCTAAAAATTTTACCTATATCTCCACTGCTGCAGGAAAATTTTTGGTATTTTGGTGGAGCTAAAATAGCTATATAGCTATTTAGCTCCACTGCTGTGGGTGCTCTAAAGTCCGACACATCACTAGCTATACTCTAAAGGTCACGTCAATCAGGAAAAGCATAAAAATATTCAGCGAAAAATGGAAAAGCATAAAAATTTTCCAATTTGCATAAAAGAAATGTGTTTCAAATATTTTAATTTTTTGGGCGTTTATTTGTGATTGTGTGAAAGACCAATAAAGTCTTGGTCTTGGTCTTGGTCTTGATCGTCGTCGCCTGGTTTTGTCTTTCGACAAAGTTCTCCGTTTGCTTGTGGAATGATAATGAAGATTAGAAAAGAAGAGAGCTGAACTTTGGAACCTGAGATGACTGTTATGCTGATGAATTGAGCCTCTAGAATGTGGTTAAGTTGAGGTAAGTTTCTTAAACTTCCAAATCTTATACGACAAAGCATGAGATTTTAAAATCTTTTTTTCCCTAATCTTTGCATCAGTTTTCTCAGCAACCAACAAGAGGTTAGTGTACACAGTTTCATGATCTTCATTGCTGTCAAATGGCATTATAGTCTTTGTATGCATAGCATTATTCTTAGGCTCTTAGCCTCAATATATTTTTGAGAAACCTTAAAAGCATGTAGTCCATATATTGGTAATAATGTTTCAAAATTTCATTCAATCAAAAAAGAAAAAAAGTTTCCAAATTCAGAAGGGCTATGAATTGATTTGCCATTATGCTGGCCATCCATTCACACTTGATTGATGGAAATAGATTTTTTTTTTTTTTTTTTTTTTGCAAATTCTTGTTCTTTTTGTTTTTGTGTTTCATAATCAAATTCTTATTTAACTTCTGCTTATATTTGCAGCTACTTGGAAATTAATGATCGAAGTTTTCTTCGCCAGACTTATAGAAAGTAAGAAACCAGAGGGAAGAGTATGGTTTACATCATTCCTCGCAAGTTCAAGAAGTTTTATGATACATGGAATGTCCAAGCCTTCATTCTGTTTAGCCTTTCACTACAGACCATTCTAATTCTGTGTGCACCGTCAAGAAAGCGAACAGGAAATGTAATAGTAATCTGGTTGATCTGGTCAGCTTACTTGCTTGCCGACTGGGCTGCTAACTTTGCAGTTGGACTTATTTCCAACAGGCAAGATGACTCTTCAGGCAACGCTGGAGTCCCTGAGGATCGTTATGACATTCTGGCATTTTGGGCTCCCTTTCTTTTGTTACACCTTGGAGGTCCAGATACCATAACTGCTTTTGCTCTGGAGGATAATGCCCTCTGGCTGAGGCACTTTGTTGGGCTTGCAACTCAGGTTGCTGCTGCTTTTATTGTCTTTGGGCAATCACTTCCCGTAAACAAACTATGGGTTCCTACTGTCCTCCTGTTTATTGCTGGAACCATTAAGTATGGTGAGAGAACGCGTGCTTTGTATCTTGCAAACCTGAATAAATTCCGTGAGTCGATGCTTAAACCACCTGACCCTGGGCCTAACTATGCAAAGCTCATGGAGGAATATGCTTCAAAGAAAGATGCCAAACTTCCAACTCATATAGAAATGATTGGAGAACCCAATAAAGAATCAAAGGCTGAACTTTTTGCTGATGATGTAGGTGAACTGAAGGATGATGTTGAGGTTGTGGGGCATGCTTATCGCTTCTTTAACATCTTCAAGGGTCTCATCGTGGATCTCATCTTCAGCTTCCGTGAGCGCCATGACAGCCGTCTATTTTTCCAGAAAAGAAAATCAGAAGAGGCATTTAAAGTAATAGCAGTTGAACTCAACTTCATCTATGAAGTTCTATATACTAAGGTTGTTGTGGTGCATTCAATTTTAGGATTTGTAGTCCGATTTATATCCTGGAGCGTGGTTGTGGCAGCCCTTTTGACCTTCTATTCAATTGATAAGAAAGGGTTTCATAAGATCGATGTTAGAATTACCTATACCCTGCTGTTTGGTGCTATAGGCTTGGATACAATTGCTCTCTTTATGCTTATCTTCTCTGATTGGACTGTTGCTAGCGTCAAGAAGTCTATGGAAATTAGCTTCATACGCCCTGTTGCCAACTGCGTATGCATTCCCCTCAGGTACTATCTATCTTTTAAGAGGATAAACTGGCCTCAAGCGCCTCAACAGAGTCCAGTAAATTGCTTGGAGTTGGTTAGAAGAATCCTATTCAGGAGGTGGTCTGAATATCTCTATACATTAGACTTCATAGAATATAGTCTGAAAGAACGTCCAAAAACCACATCCCTTAATGTCTTTGATTACTTGTGGTGTGTTTGGATTTGTGTCATTGAAACTTTTGGCCTTAAGGATTTCTATGATAGGATGAGATATGTGTCGAAGAAGCCATGTACCAAAGAGCTATGGAAATTCATCTTTGAAGAGCTGACAGAGAAATCCAAGCTTGCAGATGATCCTGAAACTGCCAAGAGGATATGTGCAGCTAGAGGTGATTGGGTTCTTCAGGATAGTAATTGGAACAGTGATAGCACTAACTTAATGTCTTATGTTGTGGATGTTGATTATGATCAGAGCCTTATGTTGTGGCATATTGCCACGGAACTCTGCGATACGATGGAAGAAGCTGACAATCCTGATGGCAGTCAAGACTCAGTCAATCCTAAAGGTAGTCGTGAAATCAGCAAGACCCTTTCGGATTACATGTTATATCTTCTAGTTATGCAGCCTACCATGATGTCTGCTGTGGCAGGTATTGGACAAATTAGATTCCGAGATAGCTGTGCGGAGGCCAAAAAGTTCTTTAGCGGAAGGGACCTAAAACCTAAAGAGACCAGTAAAACACAGGAACACAGGGAGGCCCGTAAAACACCGGAACATATGGAGGCCTGTAGAAGACTCCTTGATATAAATACAGATGTTCCACCTGTTGCTGTGAAGGGAGATAGAAGCAAATCTGTCTTGTTTGATGCATGTATTCTGGCCAAAGAGCTGCAAAAGTTGAAACGGAAAAAATGGGAGCTAATGAGTAAAGTGTGGGTGGAATTGCTGTCATATGCAGCAAGTCATTGCCGGGCCAATACTCATGCTGCTCAACTTAGTAAAGGAGGTGAGCTTATCACTTTTGTCTGGTTATTGATGGCACATCTTGGCATTGGGGAGCAGTTTCAAATAAATGAGGGCCATGCAAGGGCAAAACTAATTGTGGGTAAGTAAACTGAATAAATTGGTGAATTCAATGTTTGGAATGAAACTTTCTATGTAGAACTCTGTTCTTTTCAATATGGGGGATGAGCATAAGATTTTATTTCACTTTTGTTTACTTCTATAGGAATGGAGATGTTTGTAATGTTGTATGAAAACACTACTACTTCTTGTGTTCTTGCTGCTAATTTTATCTCAAGAATATTTCTCATCATTGTCATGAATATATATTTTATTGGCTGTGACAGTTTAGTGGTTTGCACGGAATTTTTTTAATAGAGCTTGGGAACCTGAAATGCATATTTTATTTCACGCCCTTTCATGTACACACAAAAGAAAACTAAAAGAGGAGTTCTGCTGCCTGAAGTATTTTGCACCCTCCAATTCATTAGGAGTTGAGCCGGGAACAGGAGAAGATATCTTTCCGACATTCGCATCTTCTCTTTTACATGTGGGCATCATAACTAGACATATATATGTTCTCTCTCAGAATGTTTGAATCTCACATAATTGTGGTATTCACATATTATGAGAGAAATGATACATATGCCATATTAATAAGATAATTATTGTGATGATTGATTAACCAATGGTTCAATTTTATATCCTATAAGACATAGTCTTGAATGATTAAAAAGAATAACAGTATGTGAAGTTACAGTTGCCTTATATCTACCAATTTAAACTTTAATGAAAGAAAAACTTACTCAAAAAGAATTCTTAATTTAATTAGATTTTTAATACTTATTGTCTTGCTTTAGATTTGTAATATCTAATCTAAACCATAAAATGAATTTATCCAAATGGAGAAGATCATAATATTGCTCGCTCGAGGTCTTATTCTCCTCTGCTCAGCTGCTTTTCCACCTCAATTAAACCTCTTGTTCGCATCTTTTCCGTCCTTAAATGACTCATCTCTCGTTTTCCAACTATTACTACATCACAAACCTAATCTTGAATAGACCACCTACTCTGTATTTCTCATCCCATGCTCACTGTCTTATTTTTTAGATCAGTTCATTTACCATTACAACAACAACAAAAACAAAAACATGCTTTTATAATAAATAAATATCTAACATCTGAATATCTCTCTTAGTTCAGCTGAGAAGGGCCAATCAAAATGAAAATAGATAAGCCGTTCATAAAAAAGATAAAAAGTGCAGGGACCATTTGGAAAAGTTTATACGAGCACTTCATAGAGGGCCAATCAAAATGAAAACAGACAAGCCGCTCATAAAAAAGATAAAAAGTACAGGGACCATTTGGAAAAGTTTGTACGAGCACTTAATAGAGACAAAACACTTTTGTTTGTTTGGAAAATTATAATTTCCCAATAATTGGATTGTCCCAAAAATGCTCACACTCTTTATGGTTTAAAAATTGACACTTTATCTATGTTTGATCCTATTAGTTAATAATCTGTTGCCCACCTATCTTCTTGCTGTTGCTCTGAGACCCTTATAAATGAAAAACAAAATGTAAACTGAATCAAACACACGAGGCCACCCCTTCACTCTCTCCCACTGAGCCACTCCATCAAGATCATCATGTGAAAGTTCTTACCTCTTGTATGATTATCATTCCGATCAAAACCCCAGGGATAGATTTTGAGGAATTTTTTAATTTTTCAAAGCCCAAATCTATACCTAGGCTTGGGTTTTCTATAATCTCAACTAACAAATAGTAATGTCAGTTCTAAACTAGAAATCCTTCCCCCTGTTTTGTTTTCCTATAAATATAAGCTATGGGAAGCAGTAAGTAATTGGTTATTTTGAATGTTTGTAAATCCTCTGTGGAGAATTGAAACCCAAAGAAAAAAAGAAAAAAGAAGAACAGCAAAACAAAAAGCCTAAGCCTTCACAGCCGATCTAAGCTAGTAGCAAGCGATCTGCTAAAAACAATATTGCTTCTAAACATTTTAACATAGGGAATTTTCTTATGTACTATATTCCAAATGTGATAGTTTTGAATTGTTTTTTATGTCATGCCTTTTGAAATCTCACTTGAAGCAAGAATCTTTCTTGACAGAGGTGCTCTCTCCAAGGAGCACTATCACTCATCTTGACACAGCTGGGAGAAAACCATGGATTGCTGTAGTCCTGGTCAAGGATTTATTCCTGCCAGTTTCAAGGTGCGTACTATTCCTCTAGATGTTTGTGGTGGCCATAAAAGCCATTTCCAGTAAACATAACTAAGTATTTTTAATTAACAATGAACAAGATCATGATTTATCTTAAATTTTATAAAACCTAACATTTAGATATTTTTCTCTTGATTTTTTAGTTTTTATATTTTGAAAATGGAGATATATAAAATAATAGCAAAAATACAAATTTACTCATATTTCTAATAAAAATAGATAATAGAAGATGAACAAAATAGATCGCAAGTGAATAAAGTGTCAATTCTTAAACTAGTAAAGTGTTTTTCTTACGAATAATAAGTAGCCAAAGTGTAATTTTCCCCTTTTTTTTATAAATGAATTTGGATCATGTGAAGGCTAAATAATAGGTAAATTTGTATTGAGTTCATTAACTAACAACTACAACCTACAATTGTATCTATCTAAATCTTATCAACAAAGCCTAAAATAATAGGTAACATTAAAATGGCTATGGCTGGTAACATTATCGTTGCTCCTTAGATGGATCCACCATTTTTAGTGGTTGCCTACCTTCTCAATGACAAAAAAAAATTATGTCTTCCTATTTCTTCATTTTTTTTCTCCAAACGACCTTTTCGAATTATAAAACGATTTCGATTTGTATAATTTTTATAGAAAATGAAATTTTTTTCTTCACTAAGAAAACATTAACCAACAAAAGGCTCAAATTTATTTTCTATTGAATGTATATCCTCATATTCTTCAATAATCCCCGTCTCATCTATTGGACATTCATTCCAATCAACCATTTTCCCTCCACATGTGTTATTATTTTTTTCATCGTTCGGAAACTCATTTAACTCAACACAATTCCTTGAAACACTTCCATTAATCCCACTTGCAATTAAATCGTCATCAATTTGTGTTATATTAAAACAAGAATTAAAAAAATCAATATCATATTATACGTTAAATGAAATATGGATTACAAATAAAATAAAAAAAATAATAGTATTTTCTTGAGGTAATTCATTTAAGTCAAAGTAATTCAATAGAACATGTTGATGAGTCTCACTTGTAACTAAATTGTCATCCATTTGTGCTACATTAAAACAAAATTAAAACAATTAATACTCAATATCATATTTTAGGATAAATGAAAAAAAATGATACAAATAAAATAAAATAATTGTTCATTCTTGAAGTAATTTATTTGAGTTAAAACAATTCCTTTTAACAACTTGATGAGTCTTACTTATAACTAAATTCTCATTCATTGATGCTATATTGAAACAAGATTAAAACAATCCACATCATATTTTAGGATAAATGAAAAAAATTGATATAAATAATGGTATTTATAAATTCTCATTCATGGGTTCTTCATCTTTTTTTTTTTTTTTTAAGTGAATTTGATAATGGTAAAGTGAATGAAAATGAGTTTAATATTGGTAAAGTAAAAGAAGATGAAGAGCAAAATAATTGATAAAGTGAAGTTGGGTGAAAAATAATAAGTGTAATAGAGAAAAATGTGTTAAACCGTTTAAGGGGTATTTTTGTCCAATAATTTTTTAAGAAACCAAAATACACGTTTTTTACACCCACCGAAACTGAAAAGTAATTTTCTGCCCATTTCTTATGCAGGTGGGATCAGGGACTGGTTCATTAACAGCCTATATAATAACAGGTGCTGGCCGGCACCTGTTAACAAAACGACAATAATAACTCATGGCGGAGCTTTTTTGTCAGCAACGTTGATATAAGTAGAAAAAGAGGAGTAAAACAATCAAAAGAAGAGAACATTTGTTTCTTTCAAAGCATATTCTTTGACATCTCTTCTTTTTATGCCCAGAATTATTCAACATTGGGACCCAAGTTTGCTTTTTGGACGAGGAGCCGGTGCAAGTGCAATTTACTATTTTTATTTATAAATATTTTTTACTTTTTATTTTCTTTAATTTTTTAATTAATAATTAAAATTAAAAATTACTTTTTACAACCTTCAACCTTAACCATTTAAAAAAAATTACATCAAATGCAATACATATGGCACCTGAACTCATTCCTTTTTCCTATGTCTGACAGCAATCTAACAGCAGAAACTTTTGGGGAAAATTGACATAATGTAAAAATTGATATTTGTCACTGCGTTATAAATTAGGCGTAAACGTACTCTTAGCTTTCAGCTTTTACGTTTGTGTTTTAAAGTTTTATTTTATTTTTTTTTTTTTAGTTCTGCTGTGGGGAGACAAGAGGAATAGTATTCACATACCGTGTGTGCACTGTTCACATATTGTTCACGTACTGTTTACGTACTTTTTTAACAATTTTTTATTAAAAATAGATCCCGCAGTACTATTCACACATTTAAAAATTATTTTGTTACAATGTTTTCAGTTTTCAATTTTTAGCAATAAGCTCTATCCAAACAGACCTTTAGATTTAAGCTTGATTTTGGTTTTCGTTTTCGTTTGTGCTCTTACATTTTTGTGTTAATGTTTAAATCTATGATCATGTTTTTGTTCAAAATGAATTAAATATAAATTAATGTATTTTATTGTTTTTAATTTTTTTTATTTAGTTAAAATTGATAAATTATTTTAAAAAAATTGATGCCGATGTGATATTTTTTATAATATTTTAATTCCTTTGTTAGCCGCCTCAGATATTTCCATTAGTTGACTGATGGAAAAGACAAAAATAATACGCATTAATTGATTTAAAGACTAAAAGTAGCAAAATTAAAATGTAGAGACCAAAATTGAAAAAAACCAAAATGTAAGAACTAAAAATGCATTTACACCTATAAATTATGTAGCAAAATTTTTCTCTTTTGAAAATATTTAGCAATTTTTTTTTTAAACTTGATTTTAACAAAATTAAATTACAAGTAGAACTCGACCTTAGTAATGTTGAGTTCCATGAATATTTTGTCACTTAAATTTTTTTGAAAATTTAAGCTAAACTCGATATTGCTAATGTCAAGTTCCACTTAAAAATATACATAGAACTCAATTTTGAAAATATCAAATTTTACACATGACTTGATTTGTTAAAATCAAGTTTAAAAAACATGGGCATTTTGCTAAATAGTTACAAAATAGGAGCATTTTGTTGCATACAAAATCGAGTTTAAAAAATAGGGACATTTTACGAAATAATTACAAAACAAGGGCATTTTGTTGCATAGTTTGTAAATTAGGGGCAAATGTCAATTTTCCTCCAAAGTTTATAACATTAATATCAGCAGGTGTGCAAATTCTAGAATATGAACCAGGACAAGAATTCTGGGTTAGCCAAGTTCTTGGATGTCCCAGAGTTCAACAATCGAGAGAAATTTATTAGATAGTCCGAGACTATACTCTCTCCCTCTCACAGAAGGGTGGGCCCTATGGAGAGTGAGACTCACCCTTATATGAAGGAAGAGAGTATACTCTCGGAGTACCAAATAATAACCCACAATCGAGAGGTTTCACATGCCTCAAAGGCATCCCATTACATAAACACAAGCTCTCTAAAGTCGTAAAATAATAATTGATATTTTTTCAGTGCCATTTGTTTTCTTTTCCCCACATTTAGGGCTGGCCCAACCACTAGGAAAGTTAGGCAATTGCCTAAGGCCCCCAAGTGGAAGCGAGGCCCCAAAATTTTAGAAAAGAGGGGTAGGAGGGAAAAAAAAATTTGATTTCATATGAATCTAACAAAACTTGGAACATCTTTTTGATCAAAGGCTTCCAAGATATTTTGTTGAACTCAATTTAAATTCTAAACTATTTTACCCCAAAATTGTTATAAGAGTGTCGAATTATCGTTTATAATTAAGTTTCTTAACAACTTGTAAAAAAGACGTTAATCAAACCTAAATATAAAAATTTAGTTAGTAACTTTGCATTTCAAAGTATCAAAAAAAGGGTTTATATATATATACACATACATACAGGGAACTCATGTGTGAAAATATTAGGTTCTACCAATTGGTGCATTGTTTGGCATTCCTTTCATTTAGGCTTCCACCTCACCCAAATTTAGCATTTATATCAAACTATTAAGTAATAATAGATGCATTCATTTCAATGTATTAATAAAATTCAAAGAATTTGTATACTTTTATAACTTCAAATGCTTTTCATAGATATAGATAGATTTAAAAAGTCATGGAAAATGTACGAATTAAGAAAATTTTCAATTTTCTGCATAAACTAACTTCAATTTAGAATTTAAAGAGTCAAATTCAATGAATTGGGTAATATGATTATTTGTCTCTACAATTCTCTAATATAAATTCACATTTCCTTTAAACTTAAAAATTAAACTTTCATAATTTCTCTGATAATATCTTTGGTTCCTTATCTGAAAGATGTATATGTTAATTTCCAAAATATTATGTTCGTCTTAAATATTTTGTTTTGGTTCTTGTTTTGATTTTATGTTTACATTTTTACTGATGTAGCATTGTAATATGTTTTAGTTGATTTTTTCATATTTTATATCAATTGAGATTTTTGGTTTTCTAGTATGATATACTTGGTAAGGATTTGTAGTATTTTTGGTGTTTTGGTTGCTTTAGTTCAATTAAAATTGGGAGGTTAAATTGTGATATTATTGCATCACTATGACATTATTTTTCCTTTTTTTAATCATGAAATTCTAGCAGATTTTATAATTAATTAATTAAAATATTATGTTTTTCAATTTCACCATATTATAATTATGTTCTTAGAAGTCAAATTCTCTTCAATTAAAATGTTAATTTGCCTTAATTTTATCTCTCATATAAAATTTGAAATTAAAGAAAAGCTACTTTTACTTACATAAAAATTGTAGGTGTTAATAAAATGGAGATAGAGATTTTAGTGGCATAAGGAATGTATAAACTAACATTATAAAATCTATATATAAAGTATAAATCATATAAGAAAGACACTTTAAAGAATGAATAAGTTTGTAGGTGAACATGTGAATTGTCATTTGGTGACATCCAAGTGTGTTTCTTCAAAATTTTATCCGTTTCCGGCGGTTGTAGTTGACTGATTCCTTTTACTGTTTAGATGAAAGAGATTTTGGTACAAATCAGAACAAATTAACTAGTAAAAAAAATGATATAATCACAGAAAAATCATGTGAAAAAAAGATAATGTTTATATTAGATGACTTGCTTTGTTACTATAAAAATACCGTGTCAGATATGTACTCCAAAATACCTAACATGTAGTGATAATAATACTGACTACTCGTCTTTCTTTTTCAGTCAAAGGTGTGGCTGACCCAAAAAAGAAACAAAAAGTCTGAACTTTTTTTGACTGAAGGAGGCAGAATTTTATTAAATAAGAGAAAGTACAAAACTATAAAGAAGTCTGAACTTGTTTGTCAAAAAGTAAAGACCAAGACTTCAAAAAAGACTTAAAGGTAAGTAAAAGAAAGACTTATGCCTTAGATGTGCTTTGGCCTAATAATCAAGGAGAGAGAGAGAGAATGGAAATACCTATCCCCTATCTTCTCAAGAAGCTATGGAATGATTGGAATCTCCGGAGCTGTATTATCTTAAGCCTCTGTCTGCAGGCAATTTTACTTCTATTTGCATTCCTCAGAAAACGGACCAGAAGAAAACTGTTACACGGGCTCATATGGTTTGCATACTTGCTTGCAGACTGGATTGCACCTGTTGCCATTGGACTAATCTCCAAAAGCGAAGGTGTTGGTTGTGATGGAAAGGGGAATAATAAGGACTTAATGGCATTCTGGGCTTCGTTTCTTTTGTTGCATCTTGGTGGCCCTGATACCATCACTTCTTTTGCTCTTGAGGACAATGAGTTCTGGCTTAGGCACTTGGCTGGACTCATGTTACAGGTTTTGGCAACTGCTTATATTTTCTATCAATCGCTTCCTAACAAGCTTTGTGTTCCCACTATCATGGTGTTTCTTGTGGGAACTATCAAGTATGTAGAGCGAACACGTGCTCTCTTTCTTGCAAGCATGAACCAGTTTGGATGTTCAGTGTTGCCAAAGCCTGACCCCGGGCCTGATTTTGAAGAAGTCATGAAGATGAGCTCTTCAATGACGCTGGAACAGGTTGAAACACAAGTATATGGGATGCCAAGCTCAGAGGTTGAAAATCCTAGAAGGTTGTACTCAGTACACAAAACTTTTGCAAATGATTCTGAATCCAAAGATGAAAGGAGACCCTTAGATGACATGCAATTGTTACAGGAAGCACATCTTCTCTTTGACAAATTCAAGGGTCTTATTGTAGGCCTCCATATCAGTTCCAAGGTAAGGGAAAGGAGCCAAGATATCTTTCTTACTATATCTGCTGCTGAAGCATTTAGACTAATAGAGTGTGAACTCAATTTCATGTATGAGTATCTCCACACCAAGGTGGTTGTTGTTCGCTGCACATTTGGGTACTTTCTACGCTTTATTAGCTTTACTTTAATCGTTGGAGCATTGGCATTCTTTTCAATTGAGAACCACCATGAGTATCATCATGTTAGTAAGTTTGATTACTTTGATATCATCCTTACTTATGTCTTGCTTGTTGGGGCATTAGGCCTCGAGGCCATATCAGTCCTAATGCTTGTATTATCCGACCGGACCCTCCTAGCTGTGAAGGGTGGCCGGAGCAAACTCGTTGATGAAATTTTCTTGAAGAGAAGCAAGTGGTCTAAGTCAGTCTCCCAGTACGATATGATAAGCTATTGCTTGAATGATCCTCCAACATGGGTGTACACATTAGCTAATTATGTTGGTGCTGGTGGAGTGCTAGAGAAGATGACTATATTGCGTTTTTCACAGTCAAAGAGAGTTTGTAAAGCTCTTGAGGAATTTATTTTCACCGAGCTGAGCTTGAAATCTGGTAATGTAAAATCTATAGGAGCTGCCAGGGATGCGTCTTCACAAAGAGGTGATTGGGCTCTTCTACAGACTTCTAGCTATTTCAAACTAAAATGGAGCATTGGGGAGTATCAGTATGCGGAAAGCCTTCTCATTTGGCACATGGCTACTGAGATACTCTACGCTCAGGAAACCAAATCAAGTACTGAAATTGAAAGTGATAATAAAAGTTACAGAAAAACATGCAAATTACTCTCAGATTATATGTTTTATCTTCTTGTCATGAAGCCTAAAATGATGGCCCCTGTGCTAGGCAATTGGCAAATAGTCTTCCAGGACACTTGTGCAGAAGCTAAGCGATTCTTTCACAAAAAAAGCATATCGAAGAAAGCTGATGGCTGTGAAAAAATCCTTGAGGTGGTAAGTAAATACATTTCGGATGATTCTAAGGGAAATGAAAGCAAACCTGGGTACAGATCAGCTAATCTGAAGGGAAATGTAAGCAAATCTGTGTTTATTGATGGAAGTATCCTAGCAAAGCAGCTCAATGACGACAAGGAGTTGAATACAGACAAATGGAAGCTAATGAGCCGAGTTTGGGTGGAATTGATGTCTTATGCTGCCATTAATTGTAGACCAAATGTACATGCAGAGCAACCTAGTAAGGGTGGAGAGCTCTTGACATTCATTTGGTTACTGATGAATCATCTGGGCTTTGGAACACAGTTCTACGAGCAGGAACGCCAAGCTAGAGCCAAAATGGTCCCGCGAAAGTAAGGTCTCTAAGGAATAAAATAAAGATTGGAGGAGGAGAAGGTGTGACAAACTCTGACCGTGAGTGGCAAATAGTTCAAGCCAGTGGAACTACCACTTTTGATCGGCTATTAGAATGGTACTTATTGGCGGACTCCCTCATAGAGAGGGATTTCCACCTTTCTTGTATCGCATTGAGAGTTAAAACTCGACGTCGACGATCTCTGTTGAGAAATGTTTTTACTGTGTATTATTATTCAGTTTTTTTTTTTTTTAATTACTATTTATAACTTTTACGGGACTTTTTGATACTATTTGTGAGTCATACTATACTTTAGTTAATTTTTACTTTTATTTACAATATTTTCAGTAAAAAATTTTCAATTTCAACAAAATAAACTGATTCCAGACAGGTTCTAAATACTCATGTAGTAATGTTAACTCAAAAATAAAATATTTGTACCCAAACACCCTTTAAAGGTCAAAACACAACATTTTTACCCTTAAGGGTTCGATTAGTTGGAGGAATGAAAAAACGGAAAGATAGAAATTGTGAAATGATGAAAAAGTGGGAAGATAAAAATGATTTTAATTTATCTCCTATTTGTTTGGTTGGGATTGAAAAAATAAAGGGATAGAAAAAGTGAGTTTATATAAATTTACTTATATACGATATTAAAGAATGATGGCCAATTAGAACAAATAAATGATAAACAATCCCAACACACAAAAAAAAAAAAAAAAAAAAAGCACCCAATTCATTAAAAAATAAAAATCATGTATAAAAAATTATGTCTAGTAGAACAAAGAAAAACAAAAAAGAAGAAGAAGAAAAAGAAGGACGCCTAGGAAATCTTAAAAAAAAAAAAAAAAAAAAAAAGAAGAAGAAGAGAGGAGAAGGAAGTAGAAGAAGAAGAAGAAGAAGAAGAAGGCAACGCCCAACCCAGGATAGGAAAAAAAAAAAAAAAAAGGAGTCGACTTCCCCAAGACAGCACCAAAAAGAAAAAAAGAATTGGTTGCATATAGGCATTTTTGTTTATTAAGAAGCCTCATTTTCTCCTTTCATTTTTCTCTCTAATTTGGGGAGAAATTTTTTTGGTAAATCCGGAGAGAAAACACCATGACTCTACCATATATTTTTCTTCCACCTCACCTAACCAAATATATTCCAAAGTTTTTCATCCACCTTATTTTACCTCCAAACAAACACACCCTAAATGTTGATAAGGATTAAGGACAAGCGAGAGCAAAGAAAAATACTCACTTGAGTCAGGTCTCAAGTAAGGCCAGCTCAAGGTATTGTGAGACCTAAGGTGAGTACCTTAAGTAAAGCCTATTATTATATTTTGAGTATTAATAAAATATTTATTTAACTTTTGATATATATATTTTTTCATTTAAAATCTATTTTTTATGGTAAATTACAAATTAAAATGAATCCTTAGTATTGCTCAATGATGGTACAACTAATGTGGGGCCAATGGGCCCAAAATAAGTATTGGGCCGACTTAAGAGCTCTCGCGGGATTGAAAACCCAACCTGACGGTGTGTATAATCCGAAGACATAAAAAGGTCCGCATGTGAAGTAACGTGAAAGAAGGAAGAAGCCATAGCTAGGTAGAGCATCTCGAGGCATAATGTCCGAGGATGGTAACGTTCTCGGCCATAGATAGTTAAGGACAAGTAGAGTGATCTGATAGTCCAAGGGCATCATTACCAAAGGCCTTGAACCTAAAGGCAAAGAAAGTGAAGGCAGGAAACAAGGGGAAGTGGCAGGAAATATCAAGAATAAAGCTGTCACCACCGCATTGAAGGCTCTATACCTACCTCTTTGACCGCATTAATGGAGAAGTAACGCTTGAGTATTGGAGTTCAGCCTTATATCTACTGCCAAAGACTTTGATCAAAAAGGGTGATGGGACAAGTATCTAAGAGAAGCACCTGATTCACATGTGGAAGAAAGAAGGAGAATGAGAAGGAGGAAGGCCTATAAAAGGTGAGGGAAAAAGAAAGAAAGGGGGAGGCAAGAGTGAGAATTGTAAGAAAGGTACCAAAGATTGTCCTCGGCATTAGTAAATAAGAGAGTTTGCATTCACGTACATATATTATGCATATGTTTTGTGATACAGCTTAGCTTTCATGTTATCCGACGTCTATAGACCTAGATTCGAAGTCCACTCTTTATAAATTCATTGTTTTGGGCCCTTTGGGCTGGCTCCGAAGGTACACTTAGGTCCAGCACAATTTGCATCCTTATAATTGACACCGTTTGTGGAAATCTTGTGTTCTGACGTTTGACACTAATAACATGATGGCTGGTTCAAGTCCGTACCATGTAGAATCTTTGGGGTCTCAACGTGAGGATCCTTTTCAACATTTAGAACAGATGGAAGATCAAGAGGGCAGTGTACACACAAGACGCACTGCTAGCAACCACTCACGGGGTGGAAGAGGAATCCTCCGCGAAGGTGGTACCAAAGCCATGTAGAGGGAAATTGACCACTTGAAGAGGAAGCTACGTCGTGCGAAACGGAAACGAACACCCTCAGTTTCGGGCTCTTCCTCTGATGACTCCCAGAGTTGCGGTTATAGGCCTAGGTCAAAAACTCCTCCTAGTGAAAGCTCCTCGCATGATACAGGAGATCTTCACGACAGAGTGAGCAAGAAATCTCCTTCTAGGGGCTTGGGTAGTGATGCCATGGGGAAAGCGTTACACCAACTTTCCAAATCACCTTTCACGCGTAGAATCGAGAAAGGGAAGCTTCCTCGCCATTTCACACAGCCAAATTTCACCATTTACAATGGCCGAACAGACCTAGTGAAACATGTGAGTCATTTTAACCAGCGCATGGCAGTTTACTCTAAGAATGAGACATTGATGTGCAAAGTATTCCCCTTGAGTTTAGGGCCTGTTGCAATGAGGTGGTTTAATGGTTTGAAGGCAAATTCCATTGACTTTTACATGAAGCTTACGATGGCATTCGGGTCTCGTTTTGTTACCTGCAGTAGAGTACCTCGGCCTCTAGATTCGTTACTGTCCATGGCCATGAGAGAAGGGGAGACCCTAAAAACGTACTCGGACAGGTATTAGGAGATGTTTAATGAGATTGATGGTGATTTCAATGAAGTGGCAGTTAGCACTTTCAAGGTCAGCCTTCCGGTCGAGCACGATTTAAGGAAGTCTCTAATTAAGAAACCTGTAAAAAATGTACGTCGGCTTATGAATCGTATTGATGAGTATAAGCGAGTTGAGGAAGACTAGCAACAGAGTAAAGTGAAGATGAAAGCTTACCCTCAAGAGAAGAGGGATTTCAAGTCAGAAAGGTACAATAACAAGTGTACACGAAGGGATTTTGCTGGCCAGTTTGGGTCGGCTCCTTCTCAGACAGTGAATGCTGTGTTTTATGAGCCTATGCAGCAGGTGTTGGAAAAAATTTGTCATGAACCATACTTTAGATGACCCAATAAAATGATTGGAGACCCTACGAAACACAATCAGAACCTTCATTGCAATTATCATCAAGACAAGGGTCATACCATATAAAATTGCAAGACCCTATGGAATTATTTAGATTAATTGGTCAAAGAAGGGAAGTTGAGACAATTCATGAATAGGCCTAATAGGCAAGGCACACGATCTAGTTCTGTGAATCAAGGCAGCAACACTTCAAGACCTCTGTTGGGCATGATAAACATCATTTTTGCTGCTCCAGGTCGGACTGGATTTGAGTGTCGCGACATCCTGCCGAGGACCTCAGTTTTGAGCTGAAGAGGATCCGAGGGAACCCTCCACCCATTTTGAGATTTTCTGAGGAAGATAAGGTTGGAACTATCCAGCCGCACAATGATGCGTTGGTCATCATGCTAAGGATAGGGGGTTATGACGTAAAAAGAGTGATGGTTGATCAAGGGAGTGGGGCTGATATTATGTACCCAGACTTGTTCAGGGAGCTTAAATTGAAACTCGAGAATCTTACCGTTTACGACTCGCTATTGATAAGCTTTGAAAGGAAGACTGTCATTCTGAAGGGGCAGATCCGATTACCTCTGCAGTCAGGACCAGTAGTGGTGGATGTGGACTTTATTGTAGTGGATGCATACTCCCCTTCCACGACTATAGTGGCAAGATCGTGGCTGCATGCCTTAGGTGCCGTTTCCTCAACCCTGCATGTTAAGGTGAAGTTCCCATATGGAGATTCAGTTGAAGAAATAGTCGGCAGCCAATCCATGGCAAGACAATGCATAACGGCAGCAATTATACATTAAGCCATGCATGAGTCCCAGACCTCAACTGCAAGAAATTTGTAGCAGTTAGCATCCTCGGCCAAGCCAAAGGAGGCCGAGGTCGAGGAGCCTGTGTGCGAAGAGCTCGAAAAGATACTTATTGCTGATGACGTGGAGAAGTTCTTTCAGGTGGGGAGTCAATTGCCACTCTAAGAAAGGGTGGAGTTGGTTACGTTTTCAAAACGGAACATTGATGTATTTGCATGGGACACTTATGAAGCTCTATGGTTTGACCAAAATTTCATCTGCCATCACTTGAATGTCAATCCAACGGTAGTGCCGAGGAGACAATCACCTCGGCGCTCGTCCTAGGAGCACGCTGATGCTGTTAAGGAAGAGGTACTAAAACTCAAAAAAGCAGGTGCTATCAAGGAGGTATTTTATTCAGAGTGGTTGGCGCATACAGTAGTAGTGTAGAAAAAGAATGGGAAGTGGAGAGTATGTGTGGATTTTACAGACTTGAATAAGGCTTGTCCCAAAGACTCTTTTTCAATACCCGACATAGACCAGTTGGTGGATGCTAATGTAGGGCATTCTCAAATGAGTTTTCTAGATGCTTTCTAAGGTTACCATCAAATCCCTTTAACACTAGAGGACCAAGAAAAAATAGCTTTCATTACCTCCACAAGAAACTACCACTACAAGGTGATGCCTTTCGGCCTA
This sequence comes from Castanopsis chinensis, assembly GCA_032878915.1. NCBI lineage: Eukaryota > Viridiplantae > Streptophyta > Magnoliopsida > Fagales > Fagaceae > Castanopsis > Castanopsis chinensis. The sequence goes on from JAVQMG010000131.1 coordinate 25,445,608, forward strand.
AAGAATGCTAGGGCTACTTACTAGAGAATGATGACGAGGATGTTCGAACCCTAATTGGGAAAGACAATTGAGGTGTACGTGGACGATATGGTGGTCAAGAGTAAAGAGGCATCGGCTCATATACCAGACTTGGATAACACTTTTCAAACGTTGAGGAAGCATAAGTTACGTCTTAATGCATCCAAATGTTCTTTTGGAGTAGGATCCGGTAAGTTCTTAGGCTATATGGTGACCCATAGGGGAATTGAAGTCAATCCTACTCAAGTTAAGGCAATCAACAGCTTACAGCCACGTCGGAATCCAAAGGAAGTGCAAAGATTGACTGGAATGACCGTTGCCCTCAACAGATTTATTTCACGATCTGCAGATCGGTGTAGGCCTTTTTTTCTCAATTGTTGAATAAATGGAAAGGATTTAAGTGGTCCGAGGAATGTGCCGTCGCCTTTCAGCAGCTTAAAGAGTACCTTTCATGTCCTCCTATCATGTCTCGGGCCGAAATTGATGAAATTATATTTGCATATATAGCAATGGCGAGCCATGCTGTTAGTTTGGTGCTGATAAGAGTCGATGGAAACGTTCAGAAGCCGGTTTATTGTGTGAGTAAGTCCTTACATGAAGCCGAGGTGCGTTTTTCGCCATTGGAGAAGGCAATCCTGGCTGTGGTGCATGGTACATGTAAGCTCCTCCATTATTTTCAATCTCATACGGTGGTAGTCCTGACTCAGCTCCCCCTTAAAACTGTACTTCGGAGTGCAGATTATACAAGTAGGATTGCTAAGTGGGGAACCATCTTGGGCACTTTTGACATCAAATATATGCCTCGTACCTCAGTCAAGGGCCAAGTGTTAGGTGATCTAGTCACAAAATTTGCTGAGCCCACAATAAAAGATAAGGTCAAGGGCATGGGCATTGATGAAAAATCAGTTGGTGTGATTACATGCAAAGAACCTTCTATGTGGACTGTTTATGTTGATAGGGCTGCAAATCAAAAGGGATCAGGTGTGGGGTTGGTAATCATAACCCCAAAAGGGCTTACGCTGGAAAGGTCCCTAAGATTAGGATTTTCGGCTACTAACAATGAAGCCGAGTATGAGGCTCTAGTAAAAGGATTGGATATGGTACAAAAAATGAGCAGAAAGATGGTGCAAATGTTTTCGGACTAGCAACTAGTTGTAGGCCAAGTAAATGGAAAGGTGGAGGTTAGAGATCCGAGGATGCAGGAATACCTAACTCAAGTCAGGTTTTTGCAATCCAAATTCGAATCCTTTACCTTGTCACATGTTCCTAGGAGTAACAACACACATGTTGACTTCCTGGCAACTTTCACCACGACCTCGGCACAAGGTCTGCCTCGGATTATTCTTGACGAAGACCTATGTAAGCCCACTAGAATAGCGGGAAGTATTATTCAGGTTCATCAGATTAGGGTGGGGCCCAGTTGGATGGATCCCATCGTGTCTTTCCTTAAGGATGATATCCTGCTAGAGGAAAAAGTCGAGGCGGATAAGGTACGTAGAAAGGCACCTCAGTTTTGGTTGTCCGAGGATTAGAAGTTGTACAAACAATCTTTTTCTGGGCCATACTTGCTATGCGTACATCCTGAAGCAACATAGCTGCTTTTAGAAGAATTGCATGAAGGGATATGTGGAAGTCACACAGGAGGGAGATCTTTAGCTCATAGAGCTCTAACACAAGGGTATTGCTGGCCGAATATGCAATGAGAAGCTCAAGATTATGCGAAGAAGTGCGATCAATGCCAAAAGTTTGCACCCAATATCCATCAGCCTAGAGGGGAATTAAATCCTCTGACGAGTCCCTGGCCTTTTGCGCAATGGGGCTTAGATATTGTGGGACCTTTTCCAAGGACACTTGGGAATAGGAGATGGTTGATTGTAGGTATAGATTATTTTACCAAGTGGGTAGAGGCTGAGCCCTTATCCAATATTAGAGATGTTGATGCGAAAAAGCTCATTTGGAAAAATATTGTCACCTGATTCGGAGTCCCTCGTACTCTCATATCGGATAATGGTTTACAATTTGATAGTAAAGCTTTCAGATGATATTGTTGCGACCTCGACATAACCAACAGGTATTCTACTCCAGCATATCTACAAGGAAATGGGCAGGCCGAGACGGTCAACAAAGTCATTATTAACGGGCTCAAGAAGAGGCTAGATGACGCCAAAGGTAGATGGGTGGAAGAATTGCCTCATGTTCTGTGGGCATATCGGATCACGCCAAGAAGATCCACGAGAGAAACACCCTTCTCAATGACGTATGGTGTCGAGGCTGTGATTCCTTTAGAAACTGGATTTCCGACGATAAGAACAAGTTCCTTCAGTTCCGATAGTAATGACAGTTACTGGAAGGGAGCCTAGATTTAGTCGAAGAACGGAGGGAGAATACTATGGTGCAATTGGCTTACTACCAGCAAAAACTGAAGTAGGGGTACGATTTACATGTGAGGTCAAGGCCACTTGCTCCTAGAGATTTGGTATTGAGGAAGTCCTGGGTATGGGCAAGAATCCAACATAGGGAAAATTGGGACTTAACTGGGAAGGACCATATTGCATTACTTCAGTGGCTGGTATAGGGGCTTTCTATCTTGTAGATCTAAATGAAAAGGTTATGCCACATCCCTGGAATGTAAGTAATTTGCGACGATATTATTACTAATAAAAGGCACTTTTGTCACTCTAATTCTATTGCTATCATGCCACCCTGAATGTTATGTTCAAGAATGTCAACATAAATTGTTAAACAGAACCAAGGTTACGTCGGATCCTGATCCTCTGTCTTAAGAAATTTAACATGTCAATGTAAATTGTTAAACAGAACCAAGGTTATGTCGGATTCTCGGATCCTCTATCTTGGAAAATTTAACATGTCAACACAAATTGTTAAACAAAGCCAAGGTTACGTCGAATCCTTGGATCCTCTATCTTGGAAAAATTAACATGTCAACACAAATTGTTAAACAGAACCATGGTTACATCGGATCCTTGGATCCTCTATCTTGGAAAAATTAACATGTCAATACAAATTGTTAAACAGAACCATGGTTACGTCGGATCCTCAGATTCTCTATCTTGGGAAAATTAACATGTCAATATAATTGTTAAACAGAACCATGATTACGTTGGATCCTCAGATCCTCTATCTTGGAAAAATTAACATGTTAACATAAATTGTTAAACAAAACCCTGATTACGTCAGATCCTCGAATCCTCTATCTTGGGGAATTAACATGTTAATATAACTTGTTCAACAGAACCAAGGTTACGTCGGATCCTCGGATCCTTCGCCTTAGGAGAGTTAACATGCCATTATAAATTGTCAAATGGAGTCAAAGTTATGCCAGACCCTTGGACCATCTGCTTAGGGTAGATTGGCATCCCGACACTAAGTGTCGAGCAGAGATTGAGTTACGTGAACCCTTCAGACCATATTCCTTATGGAACTAAATATCTTACAAAGTACCTAATAGGTATATGACAACAAAGGGTCTCTTAAACTATGGGCTTCATAAGGTGTCATTTTCTTTCACCAGTTGTCAAGTATGGCGTTTGAATTGCTTTTAGTTCAAGTGTGACTCATTTCAAAGGATTTAGTATTCCCCATCCTTACATCTTATATGCGTTAGTACGATGTTAATTCTCGAATAGGTCTTAACTGAATTAGTTCTACGTGTATGGTTTACTCTTAAACGTTTGTTCGTCGCCAAAACAGAATATAAGCCCGAGAGCATCATTTAAAGCATTTGCAAGTATAGAAGACTGCAGTTTTTATTATCTTTACTAGTTTACTTACTCAGAACTATCAATATCAGGGGCACGAATTACTGGCTATCAAGTTGCGTAAGTAGCAAAGGGAATGACATGTTATAAGAAAGTACTACAACAAGCTGCTATATAAATAATAACTTCTTCTCATTAATTGAAAACATTTGTGAGTACATTCAAAAGCAAATTGCGAAATTACAAGTTTCACAAAGAGAAACCAAAATATAAAAAAAAAAAAAAAAAAAAAAAAAAAAAAAAAGAGAAGAAACAACAGCAACAGAAACAGAAAATGAAACAACAACAACAAACTAAATAATGTAAAGAAAAGAAAGGTCGTCAGCTCTTTATCTATGCTTGGTTCGCAGGGTCAGCAGGAGCTACAATTGGGGTCGAGGACCCTTCAGCCACCTCTTTGCCTTTGGGACCCCCCTTTGGCACTATGGGCAGGGTCGCCAGAACGATCTCCAAAGTCTCGCTAGCCTTTGGGTTGGGGGTAGCTCTTTTGGTTCAACTAGAAGCTGCGCATCTTCAGGTTGAGCCCCTTCACCTTGTGTTGGAAGCAAGTGCTCAAAAGCAATGGTGGCAGCAGCAGCTTCTTCTGGTTGTACCCTAGCTGTAGAGGAGCCGGCATCATTCTCGGCCTGGACAGAAGCGGAGACTCGAATAGCCAGGGGTACATAGGCATTCTCTGCCTTCCAAAGGGGAGAGGAGGCATCAACCCCAGCTTGGGATAGAGCTTACTTCCACACTTGTAGGCAGTAATCCCTACATATCTCTAGCACTTGAGCTTTAAAGGTCTCGGTGGTTTCTGCCACCCCCGCATCGTATCCACTCTGCTCGGCCTGGTCTACTGCCTCTTCAGCCTCTTGTGATGTGGCGATAGCCTTCTCTTTAGCCTTGAGTGCCTCTTGCCTAGCCTCCTTGGATTTTTTAAGATCTTGTTTGAGGCCTTCTATCAGCTTCTTGGCCGATGCAAAGTTCTCGTCAGCTTGCCTAAGTTGCCGCCTTTGCTCCGCAGCCTTTGCTCCTTGGCCTACCTCTCATTGGTTTTCAGCTAGGTCTCCAACCCGGATTTCTCACTTTCTGCCTTAGTCAGACTGGTAGTGACTTCTTGTAACTTTTTCTCCTTTAGTTCAAGGATCCTTTGAGTATTGTCTACCCTTATCTCCCTGGCCCTAAGGGACTTGTAAGAGTTAGTGGCTAATTCCTCCACTCTGTGAGCAGATTGAACGGCCTACAATTACAGTATGACAAATTAATGATGCAAATCTCAAAGTTTTGAGTAGAGAAGAGAAAAGTGGTTGTCCTTACCATGGCGAACTCTTTCTTTAATGTCATGAAGACATTTTGGTCTCTCATCCTCCTAAGCTCACCTATGTCCTCGAGCAGCAACATGGCTTGGTTTAGTGCATCTGCAATGCACGCCGCCGTACCCTCATCGGTATTCCTGATAGAGGCATCAGCAGTAACCGCCTGGTTATCCACTGTCATTTGGGGAGCCCAGACGGGTGCACGCATGGATGCAGGAGGTTCGGACCTTCTGTTCGACCTCGTTTATACAAAATGTGCTTGTTTTCCCCCCTTTTTGAGTTCTGTGTCCTTCACAAGGGGGTCCCTTCCTCCCTCTACTGTATCTTTCCCCTTCGGATGGTCCTTTTTTCTCTTGTGGTCGGTAGGATCAACACGTTGGGATTGGGTTGAAGGAGGGAGAGAAAGTTTAAGCGGGGGGACTTTCTCGGTGCCCTTATCTTTAACCCTTGTCTGGGGTGCTTTAGGAGGATCCTAGGATTCTACTTGAGCCTCCAGCGCATCCTTAAGGCTCTGCTTTTGCCTACGTTGGATACCCATAACTTTAAGTTGGGGGTCAGTGTCCGAAGAGGCTAGTGGAAGCGAGCCGAGGACAACAGCTTGGTCCTTAGGTGATGCGATCTGATAAAAAACTTTGAATTCTCCTTTAGAATCCGAAACTTTGATAACTTCCTCTTCTTCCTTTACTTGTGGTTGAGAAGAAGGGCCTTTGCCCAGTGCGGGTTGTGCCGAGGAAGTGGTGATGGGAACACCTTCTGGTACGAGTCGTACCGGCTCGATGATAAAGGTGCCCTGGGGGATAGGTGCATTCTCAGGAAGCAAAAAACCTTATACCGCGACGCTGATCCGAGGCAGCCAAGGATCCTTCTCCTTGATCATGCACTTCGGCACTTGGGAAGTAGTGGAGATCGGATCGTATCTGAGAATGAGATGTGTCGCTTGAAGCTGATCGTCCGAGTGAAAAAATACCTTGGCTCTCAAAATCTTGTCCAGGCGAGCAAAATCGACGAGATGCGCATGACGAGCAAGTGCACAGCGATCTGCACAGTTGTTTAAAGAAATAGTAAGGTAAAAACGAAGAAGGAATACAATCATAACGAAACAAAAAAAAAAGAAAAAAGAAAAAAGAAAATTGAAACTAATGATGTATAGGTATTCACCTGGTTCCCCTTCCCTTGTCGGACAGGGGAGACCGTCATGCCAATCCCCAAATATTATTAGGAAGTCTTTATTCAATCCTTTGTTGGAATTGGGGAGGCATTGGATTAGTCTGACATCGGCGTACCTAGACTTAAGTAATACCCCTGCCCCATTAAATGGTGGAGGTTATAAACCTAGTTCACTTCATGATAGGTAAGTCCCAATCCCATCTTTTCGTTCAGGGCATCTACAGCACCTAAAATCCTAAACATGTTTGGTGCGCACTGTGTGGGGGATAACTTAACCGCTCTGAGATAATCCCTAATAACTAGTCTCATGGGGATTCTTATCCCCCTTTCTATGAAGGCTATCATGGGAATCGCTACCTCACCAGTATCTCTCTCAGTATGCCACCCTCCCTCCTCACAATATTTAATGGACACCCCCTGCGAGATTCCATATGTAGTCTTAAACTGCTCTATTTTCTCAGCACTGTCTACTAGAGGTGTGAACCTACCCATTTTCTAAGAGGAAAGGGAGAGTATGGTGAAAGGGCTAGGAAGTTTAGATGGCCGAGGAGAAAAAAAAAAGAGAACGACAAGAAAGAAAGAACAACAATACAACAAGTAGAAGGTTTGGAAAAACTTACTTTAAATTAATAGGGTCATCTCGGCTTAGATCTTGGAAGGCAGTAAGACGCGCGTGGAGTGCAAAGGTGGCTAGATTCGTTGTGCAAGTTCTAAAATAAACAAAGTACGTTTAAATTGGCAATATTTATATCACTGAAAGTCGTAAAGCGGGCAATCTCCCACCTACATCCCTACGCGGTACTCATTCGTTGGATGGACATCGCGTGGTTGAACGTGGGGAACAGGGAGCTGCCAACATTTAATTAGAACGTGTTCTGCATACCAAAACGTTAAAAGAGGATTGTCCAGGGTGCGTGTGTCGAAATCCTCATTCCTCCCAGAGAAATAGAAATGAGGATCTCGAGGGGCTATTGTGGGGCCAATGGGCCTAAGATATGTATTGGGACGGCCCAAGAGCTCTCGCGGGATTGAAAGCCCAACCTGACAGTGTGTATAGTCTGAGGACATAAAAAGGTCTGCATGTGAAGTAACGTGAAATAAGGAAGAAGCCATAGCTGGGTAGAGCATCCCGAGGCATAATGTCTGAGGATGGTAGCGTCCTTGGCCATAGGTAACTGAGAACAAGTAGAGTGATCTGACAGTCCAAGGGTATCATTACCAAAGGCCTTGAACCCAAAGGCAAAGAAAGCGAAGGCAGGAAACAAGGGGAAGTGGCAGGAAATATCAAGAATAAAGCTACCACCACCACCGCATTGAAGGCTCTATACCTACCTTTCTAGCCACATTAATGGGGAAGTAACGCCTAAGTATTGGAGTTCAGCCTTATACCTACTGCTAAAGATTTTGGTTGAAAAGGGTGATAGGACAAGTATCTAGGAGAAGTACTTGATCCACATGTGGAAGAAAGAAGGAGAAGGAGGAAGGCCTATAAAAGGCGAAGGAAGAAGAAAGAAAGGGAGAGGCAAGAGTGAGAATTGTAAGAAAGGTACCAAAGATTGTCCTCGGCATCAGTAAATGAGAGAGTTTGCATTCACGTATAGATATTATGCATGTGTTTTGTGATACAGCTTAGCTTTCATGTTATCCAACGTCTATAAACCTAGATTCGAAGCCCACTCTCTATAAATTTATTGTTTTGGGCTCTTTGGGCTGGCTTCGAAGGTACACTTAGGTCCAGCACAATTTGTGTCCTTACAACTAATATAAACACTATTTATTGAGTGAAACAACCAAATACTAAAAGAATTATGACTTAAAATTTTGATAAAATTATATATTTAATGTCTCTAAAAAGATTGAGCATAAGTAGAAGATTAATGAGTTTTTTCATTATTTGTGTGTGAGAGATAAATGAGTTCTACACTCTAAAATTGAGGAAAAATGAACATTTACTGCCACATCTAATGAAAAAAAAAAAAATTCTTTTTTTGGTTTTTCTTTGATAAAAATTTACTTTTTATTTATTTGTGAATATTTGGGGCTTAATTAATACTCTCATTGATACAAAGATATCTCTATTGGTAAAAAATCGGGGGCTTTAGGCCATTGCCTACTTGCCTCATGCATTGAGTTGACACTTCTCCCAAGTAAAACAAACTTGATGCAAAAGAAAAGCCACAAGAATAACAAAACATTTCTACTTCAAAATAATAATCCTTAAATCCACAAGAAGAACTTTGGAATCCACTCAAAAATAGAGGAAAGAACTATCTATAAAATTTTATTAATGAGAAAACCAAATTGCCTTACAGGCTACAATGCTCTTAAATAGGAAATGGAATTCTAGGCTATCAATTGCATTCCTAAGGTGGCTAAGAGACACTAAAATCATTAAAAGCTATAATGAGAAGAAGTTACTATAAATAGAAAAAATGATTAATTTAAGGCCTAAGTTAAGGAATTTGCCTTAAATGAGGCGTAAGTCATGTCTAAAGGCAATGATTATTGATCCTTGCAATGATTCACTTCAGGTCGCTTATGTGATTCCATTATTGGTTCCGGTGATTTCCATTAGGACTTTTTTACTTCCCAATTTTTCTGTGTCAAAATTTGATGGTCTTTCTATTCAAGTAAAGTTTGTGCTATCCATTTTACATTAGGTCCCGATCTACACGAACATTATATTCTTCTCAATGGTAAGAATATTAAGCTGATTAGTGAAGCCTAGGGGCACTTAAGCTATAAATTAGTAACATGTCAAAAATAATTTCCTCACAAACACACATAGCAATGTTAATTTGACACAATGGTATTAAATGAGCCATGTAACTTTTGGCAAAAATGAGATTGAAAGCATAAAAACTTAGGACATGTTTGGTAGATTGTAATAGGCACTATAATGCAATAATTATTCTTATGATTTAGTTATTACAAAGAATTGTCATTTCTTGCAAATAGCTATTTTTTAAAGTAAAATTAGCCTCAAAATAGTTTGTAACTGTAATATTACTTTTATTTAAAATGAAGAAAAATTATTAACTTTGCAGCTCAAACCCTTCCTCCTACCCTAACCCCCTCTTGACTTATTCTCAATAATGAAAATCACAATTCTTGTCGTAATCCTCATTCAATGTACCGAATGTGCTTTTAAATTTTAAGCATTTAGAGTGGCTTCCAAGCTCAATTCATCAAATAAAATTGACATAAATTATCAATAAAATTTCAAGCAAATTATTTTCTCTTAAAATTTTCCTTATGGATAACACTCTTCTGGGGATTTAATTATATTCTTTTATTCTACCTAGACTTGAAAAATAGGTTAGGTTGATTGGGTTTGGGTTAGAAAATGATCATTTTAAATGGTAGTGAAAGTTCTGACCTTGCCCATTCTTTTGAGAGTCAAGTCAACAAAGTATGACACCTTTTTTTTTTTTTTACATACCAAAAATAAATAAGGAATTTGATGCTATTATTTTTGTCTTCACTTCAATACAAATAAGAAAATATATAAACAAAAATACTCAAAAATAAAAATTAAATACAGAGTAATACATAAATTTTAAAGGTTACACAATCTAAGGTGCACTAAAGTAAAACCTTTAAGCCACAATCTCATGAAGAAAAAAAAGATTCCAGATTGTCTATGAGAAGAAGAGACAAGGAAACAAAGATTAAAAAAATAAAAGATAAAAAGTGAAAGTGTGAGGCACGTTTACAGGCAGATTCATGGTGGGCAATAATGATACGGGATAGCACCCTCTTGTTTCATATCTCTTTAAATTTTAGTCATATGCTGTGCCATTTCTTCTCCTCCCAGGGAATGGATTTTGGGTTATTTTTTGTGTTCACCATTTCCGGTCAATCAAAAGCCTGCTAACTCATCTTCAATATTTCCTCCCATCTCCCAAGGCTCTCAGCTTATTTTGTCTCTTTCATTTAGTTGTATCATTATTCCATCTCTTCTAGTCCATCAGAGTTTTTTTTTTTAGCTCATTATTTTCTTGTACACAAATAATGCAATAACCTGTTATCAATGACAACCACACCGAGACATACTTGTTCTATTTGTTCATTTGAGTCATCTTACGTATCTCTTGATCTTCTTGCATACTTAAACTCCAACAAAAAAACACCTTTCCATATATTCAACGATGTCATCCTGCCGGAATTTCAATGCCATTTATCCAAGATAAAGCAACTCCTTCCTCCTAAAGTATTGAATGGAAGCCGAGACAACAGCACCAGCAAGATGGACACGGATCATGATCAGCATGCAACATTTGAGGAGATCCAGAAAGACCTCAAGTACATCAACAAGGCTTGTCATAAACTAAAGGATTCAGCAGACTGCGTCAATGATGAAATACAACGATTGATTCTCCAAGGCTTGGACGATGCCTTCAAACAAAGAACAGAAGCACCAGAAAATTCTCCCAGAATTAACAAGCTTAAGAGAATCCAGATAGTTGTCTCGGAGTTAAAGAACCAAATTTGTTCATCCCCACAGCTCTCTCAAGATAGTTTGCAATCTGCAAGCCTTCATCGTTCCAGCTTTTCTATGAGAAATTACTACACCAATCCTGATAGCTCAGCTACAGAAAAAATTAGCAAGTTCTGCAATGATCTAGATGGCCCCAAAAAAAAATCATGTTTGCTATGTTTCTCTGTGTTCCCTGAAGATGCAATCATAAAGAAGAAAGTTTTGATCCATTGGTGGGTTGGCGAGGGGTTTATAGACTCACCAAATAGTGATGGTAAGACTGCAGAGGAGACCGGTAATGAGTACTTCAAAGACTTCATCAACAACGGCATCATTAAGCCTGTTCACGAAGGGCGACAGAACTCAGAAAATTGCAAGACTCATCCTTCAATCAACAACGGCATCATTAAGCCTGTTCACGAAGGGCGACAGAACTCAGAAAATTGCAAGATGCATCCGTCAATTCGTGCTGCCATAATAATGCTAGCGAAGGATGAAAATTTTGTCAGTTTTGATCAAAGGGGAAATCCCACAGCTGATATCACTTCCAGTACGAGGGTGTGCCTAGTGAAAACTGAAGAAGGGTCTTCGCTTCACAATTTGACTTATATTTATCATGATTTGCCGCGAGAAAAGATTGTAACATTGTTTAATGTAAATGAGCCTTATCTTAGTTTCAGGGTGGACAGTTTTTCAAAGATGAAGAACTTAAAAGTTCTACAGCTGGGAAGGTGGAAGGCCTCTGCTAAGCAACTTGTTGAAGTAGAGGACACTGAGTTCTTGAAAGGATTGAAGAAAATGAAAGGGATTAGGTACTTTAGCCTTAGGGGAATCTCTGGAATTACTGAGCTTCCAAATTCAATTTGCAAACTCAGTAATCTAAGGATACTGAACCTTAGTGGCTGTGATAATTTAGAGAAACTTCCAGATGGAATAGGCTCACTCAAGCAGCTAACACACTTAGACATGTCTTGAGTGTTACTTGATTAGTCACATGCCCAAGGGACTCGCTTTTCTCTTGGAACTCCGAGTCCTTAAAGGGTTTGTGATTGGTAAAGAAAAGTCCAGAGGCCACTACTGCAAGCTTGCTGATTTGGCGGGACTGCAACATTTGAAGAAGTTGAGCATTCATGTAGACAGAACAAGTCTTGAAGCGGAGAAAGAGCTGGATTCATTACCACAACTTAGGAAGCTCCAGTCTTTGTCTGTTGCCTGGTGGTCATCTGTCTACAGTGCATCCACTTCCACAACTACAAATATGCCATTTGCAAGATTCCGGAGAATGGTGGGCAGGGAAAACACAATGAAAGCATTGGCAAAAATCAAGAGAATTTTGAGCCCGGAAAAACCAATGCCCACTACTCCAGGGTCTACATCACAACCTGTTGATTTACACAAACTAGGCCTCCAGTATTTCCATGGTTCGAAGATGCCTGACTGGCTTAGTCTCTTAAACCTGGAGAACCTAAAGAAGCTCTACATAAGAGGTGGAGAACTATCTGATCTGCGGCTTCCGCGGGTTAAAGGGTATCACTCATGGGCCGTGGAATGTCTACGCTTGAAGTCCTTGCGTAAATTGGAGATGGATTGGCCAACACTGCAGCAACAATTGTTTCCAAAATTAAAATATGCGGAGAAAGTAGACTGCCCTCAATTGAGTTTCTTCCCACGTGATGACAATGGAGAGTGGATATGGAATGCAGAAGATGTGAAGGCACGTGATACATTACATGCTACTGATGCTACTGTGTTTGACGGTGCTGACACTAATGGCGATAAGGCTGCTGGTAAACGACCTGTAGGATACTTGACATAAGAGGTAAACTGCAGGTAGCATAGGGTAGTTAAGTAAGGATGAGTCTGGTATTGTTTTATGTCCACGTGTCAAGATCTGGTAGCATTGAATGTGGGTTGGTTAGATTTGCTCCACACTCTACGGAGGTGGTTACAATTATATATATTGGATATTGTATCTGATTCGATCAATCAAATGAAACAGAGTTTTCATCAAAGACTCTTCAATCTTTCTCTGCTTTTCTTCTATTTCTTCTTCCTTGCTTTACATTGCTTTTCAGCAGATACAAAGCAAGCTTGAGCATTTTGCCTTATTCACAGGAAGCCCTTTTTGTTGTATCATTGACTTTGTATCGAACCTCAGCACGTAGTAACTTAAAACTTAACAGTGTTCCTAATTTAAATTCTGCGCTCCAATGCATCTGCAATTTAAGTTCACAAAAATGATATCTTTAGATGAAAATTTTGTTCATTCTTATCAGCTAGCAATTTCTGCTACTCAAGAAATTAATAAGGGAAAAGAGATATATATTCAGGAGCTTTCTAGCATTGCTTTATACTAATCTCAACAATATAATCGCTTCTAAGCTCACCAAGAAACTTGGGCTACGTCTCTCTTATTAAAGAAATTCGAATTCCAATCCCCTCTATAACTTTTACCAATTCAAGCCTCAACCTTCATACTCTCATCTACCATGGGGTTTGTTTGATGTGATGTCGCGGCATCATGAGGAACACAATTAAGCATGCAATATATATAATCTTAAAAGTTTTTATTAATTTCTTTTGTTTGTTTAGGGAGTTGATAGTGAATAGTGGTTTTTTTTTTTTTTTTTCTTATTGTTTGCGTTTTTGTTGTTGTATTGTATTGGTTCTTGCTGACTTGTGGTTGGTTCTCTCTCTCTCTCTCTCTCTAATTGGAGGCTATCTATTTAGGCATGCATTTGTGTATTCTTCTTAGCATACACAGTATGCTTAGTGAATAGTTGCAACTTGCAACATTAGAATATGTGATGCGTTAGGAATTATGCTTTATACATATAACTAACTAGTTAAGACTTTAAATTTGCAGAGATTGAGATACTCTGGATATGATATGTTATAACCTATTTATGGTAAAAGTGTGATGCTACAAGTTTTTATTTGATTCTTTGTTTGGAAACATGAGGGAAGAAACAGTTAGGAATTGCATTTTTCACTGAAAGAATAGACAGGAGTGTCTTTATATGAAAGGGATATGAGTGTAGTACAAGTAAATATGAGTGCAGTATAAGTAAGAGTGTAGTGCAAGAATGTGTGCTATACAAGTAAACTAGTTGGGCTTAAAGCCCATAACACTATATACATTAACACTCAAAATTTTGTTTGTTTCTCGTTGTCATAGTTGATTGATTCATATTCTCATTTAAATGAAAGAGAGATCTTACTCTACACCAATAAAAATAAATTAACTATTAAAATAATATAATATAAATTCCTAATGTGAAGTGAAAAAAAAAAATAATAATAACGTTTATAATAGATAGCCTATTTTTATTGGTGTAAAATAATTTGTTAGCTATATTATGAAAATATTTCATGGGAGGAGAAGTAGGAAAGAGAGACTACTCCTTTTTGTATGGAGCAACAATCAATGTCTTGACCTTTGATTTTTTGTTTTTCCGTGAAAGTCGTCGTGGTTGAACAAAAAAAAAACTTAGGGTCTGTTTGGATAGAATTTATTGCTAAAAATTGAAAACTGAAAATGTTGTAGTAAAATAATTTTTAAATGTATGAATAGTATTATGAGACCAATTTTTAATAAAAAATTACTAAAAAGGTATATATACAGTGTTTACACAGTATGTATACAGTGTGCACACAGTGTGTACAGTGCGCACACTGCACACTTTGTCTTCCTAAAAAAAAAAAAAAAAAAAAAACGCTAGTCTTCAAACGGAGCCACAATTTAAGCTCAATCCAAACTGCACCTTAAAGTCTAGTACATTTTTGTTGGGTCGATAATGTATGTATTTCTTCTATTCTAGCCTGCCTTTTGGGACGGGTCTTCGAAGTGGGAGGCACGGATATCGCTCATGGTGTTAAATAACTAATTCTTCTAAAAGTTGCTGCAAGTGTTGGTATCTGGTAAGTAGATAATTGAAGTAAGAGAAGTGAAAGAGATCGAGCATGAGAGATAAGTTTATAAGAGCATTCTCATCAAGGCAAGCAAATGCTATTTATGCTAAAATTTGAAATACAATATGCTATAATTACAAAAAATCATCCTCCATCAATCCTTCCAAATTCTATATTTTTTACAATACAGCTACAGTGGACTGCTAGACATAGCAGTCCACTGTAGCAAGATTGTAAAAAAAAAAAAATATTTGTTTAATAAAAGCGGGCTCCACTTGTTTAAAAAATATATTTTTTTAATAAAAAGAAAGAATAAAGAAATCATAAAGAAAGAATAAAAAAGAATATTTAAATAAAATGGTAAAATAATAGAAGTTTTGATATTTGGTGAATTGTAAAGTAGTATGTTAAAATTGATAAAGTAGGATTTTAAAATGGTAAATGCTAAATATTTTAGCATTCTTGATGAGAATGCTCTAACATCCAAAGAAGAGAACATTTGTTTCTTTCAAAAGCATATTCTTTGATATCTCTTCTTTTTATGCCTAGAATTATTGAATATTGGGACCCAAGTTTGCTGGAGGAGTTATGAAATTTAGTACAATGATTTAGCTAACGTGTGGCACACAATAATTAACTATTTATTAAAAAAAAATTAAAAATTAAAAAAGTACCGAGAGTTCTTTCAATTACAATACATTTTTAAAAATAAATATTTTAATGTGTGCCACAAGAAATTTGTTTGTTTTGTTTTGTTTTTGTTTTTACCAATTTGTATCTATTCGACTATTCTGCTATCGTATACAATTTCAACAATGAATGTCCCATCTTGGATCCCATCTTGGATAGTTGGATCCCATCCTCGCTTGGACCCCATAAAATATGCAAAGAGATATTTTTTCCGAGCACTGATACAAGTCCATAGATTGACTTCATAGTGACATCCAAGTGTGATTTTGGTTCCATCCCGTCGTTGTAGTTACAATCATGATGTATAAAGCAATGACCGACATTTTTGCTGGGAACAGTGATATATTTCTATTATGCTACTTCAAAATTTTATTAAAAATTTTGAATTTAATTATGCATTAAATATTTAGCTTGATCACGTTACGTTCGAAATGTTTCACATATTTAGAAGAGTGAGTTTGAATTTGATGTGAATTTTATTTTTTTCTTCCTTTTTTATTGGAATTGCAGTTTTGGTGAATTTTATTATTTTATTTGATATGTTTTTTGGTGAATTTGATTGTACAGTAGAAAAAATTGGCTTTGAAAAAGTTTTTTTAAAACTAAAAAAAATAATTTTCATATTTAATATACTTTTTAATGATACATAAAATTTTATAAATAATATTTATTAAAAATTAAATTTTTTTTTTGAATTCTTGAAAAAAATTATATTGTTTCATTTTAGAATGATAAAAATCACATATATTATAAAAATCGCACAATGAGCTGGTACTTGACTAGTATTTTTTGAGAGAATTTCAATATATGGCGTCTGTTCCTAATGATATCTCTTATTTAATTATTAGAGACTTTATCAATTGAATTAACTAAAACCTACCATGACTAGTGTTTTTATAATAACTAAATATCTAGGTGTGTTTGGTATCACAACTTAAATAATAGTTTTCTTCTCTAAATTTTTTTTTTAATTTTTAAATAATATTACATATATTTTTACATATTTTTTTACTAATATATAAAAAAAATATAAACAATGTTACTAAAATACCGTTACCCATAAGCTTTAAAAAGAAAATAGAGAATCACATCATAAAAGAGATAAAAAGCTAAGGGGTGCAGGACCGCAGAGACCACTTGGAGAAGTTTGTACGAGGACTTCATAGAGACATCTTTGGCTTCATATGAGAGCAAATAGACAGCACTTCATAAAAAGATAAAAAGCTGAGGGGTGCCGGCCTGCAGGACCACTTGGAAAAGTTGAGAAATACCTGGGTCATACACTTTTAAATAATTTTTACTATAATTTACGGTGTAGTAAATTGTGATTAATTTAAGTGTATTATGAATCATGTAGAGATACATTTAAATCAATAATAATTTGCTATGTGGTAAATCGTGACGTAAAATTATATAAAAGTGTGAATCTCTAACATTTTTCGAAAAAGTTTGTACGAGAACTTCATAGAGACAGACTTTTTTGATAATCTAGAGACAAAGACTTTGGATTCATATGAGAGAGCTTTTTTGCCAGCGACGTTGATACGTCTTTGTACATAAAAGTTGCCGTTAGTGTTGATAAGTAGATAATGAGAAGTGAAGCAATCAAGCACGAAAGATAGTAGTAAAAGAAGATAGAATCTGCCTCTTTCGAAAGCATATTCTTTGGTATCTCCTTTTTATGCCCAGAATTATTGAATATTGGGAACCAAGTTTGCTGGAGGAGTTATGGACCTTCATTTTCCTTCATGTCTGATAGCAATGTAACAGCACAAAGTTTATAAGTTATGACATTAACACTGGCAGGTGTGCGGATTTCAGAATATGAACGACGACAAGAATTCTGGCTCAGCCAAGTTCTTGGATGCCCCAGAGTTCAACAATCGAGAGGTTTCACATGTTCCTAAAGTTTTAGCTTAATAATTGATTTTTTTTTTTCAAGAAAAAAATATAGGTGCAATTTGTATTCTTTCCCCCACCTTCGAGAGAGGGCTCCCGAAATATATTGTTGATAGAAATATTCCAGCTCAATTTATTCTAAACTTTTTCACCAGAAAAAAATTGCTATCGCTGTGTTGAATAATAATTTATGATTAAGTTTCTTAACAACTTGTAAAAAAAATGTCAATTAAACTTAAAAAAAAAAATTTATTTAGCAATTTTGCATCTCAAAATACCAGTAAAACAGTTTTTTTTTTAATTAAAAAATGTATAAAGCCGAATAAATAATATTTGATTGATATTTGAATATTAATAAACAAAAACTACAACTAAGATTTATGGCCTTAGGACGTACAATAAGTTCTCAACTCTTTAGAAGTTGGTGGTTTTATACCGTTTTCTCAAAATAGTTTTTTCAAGGGAGTCAATCTTGTATCGGAGGCTATACCAGTTCGACCAGTGGAATAATATATTTTGATACCGGTCAATACCAGTGTACCATTTCGGATTTACCGTTATTTTTTATATTTATAAATATGTGTGTGTGCATATATATATATATATATATATATTATAATAAATATAAAAGTTTACCATAAAACATTACCTAAATTTAGAACAAATTATTCATGATTTTAAAATTTAGCATTAATAAAAAGTAAAGAAAACATAATATAAAAAATAGAAAGCTTAACTGTTCATAACATACTAAAAAAAAAAAAAATACTAAGAAGTTAATGCAAGTAAGTTATCATTCTGTCCTTACAAAATTCAAAAATTACAAAACAAAAAAAACAAATTTTTTTTTTTTATGTACCGGTATTTAAACTAGTACGAAATATTGGTGTTTCAATACTTGTGTATGTACTGGTACGATACATACTGACCGGTACCGATACGGTGTCGACCACATTGATTTTTTCCCCCATAATTGTCATGTATGTTTAACAAGCATTAGTTTGTGCAAATTTTATATTTAGTAGTCCCAAAACCTAACTATTGCATGTGATAAAATTTTTAGGGTGGTCTCATTTTTGGACTAATTTAATAAATAGTAATATAATTCATAATCATATTTCCATTTATTATAGGGACAATCATATATATAATAACATATAATTTATGTCGTACCAAAATCAAAACAAAGCAATTTTTCTCAAGAATTCAAAAGGTAAGGCAGTAAAAATATTAATTTTTTTAATAAAAGTCAATTATAATATTTTGTGTATCATTGAAAAATATATATAATTTGGAAATTATTTTTTTAGTTTTAAATAAACTTTCTCAAACCCAATTTTTCTATCATACAATCAAAAACATTGTGAAACGTAACTAAAAAATTAAAAATCTCAACAAAATTACAATTAAAAATAAAAAAGGGAAACATAAAAGACTGTAACTCTTTTATCATAAATAAATAGCCAAGAGTACAATTCCAAAGCTGAAAAAAGTAAAGAATATATATATATATATATATATATTTATTTTTTTTAAAAGAAGAAGTATTGTGTTAATGTTGTCATAATCTAATTTAACATCTAATCTAACTTGTTAAAAAATAAATAGATAAATAAATAATTTTAAACACAAAATTGAATTATTTTTCTTAAAAATCTCAAAGAGTACACTAATAAGACAAGGAAGATGAAAAACAATATAAAATACTCGTCAACGCTTAAAATAATTACTCAAGCATCTAAGACCATCACAAAACAAAGACATAAAAATTTGCTCCTAATTTATTAAATAAAATATTTACAAATAGTGAAAGGAAACGGCACAAAGACCATTGTCTTCAATTGTACTAACTATTCTTCATCAACTTATCTAGACTATTCGATTGTATTTCAAATAAACTAAAATCTAATAAGGACACAAAATATGAAATAATATAATATGATTTTTCCCCACTTCAGATCAACAATGAACATCATTCATTAAAATTATTTAGTGTTGTAAATAAAATGATGTAAAACTAATTGGATCAAGGGACACATATGAATATAGTAAAATTTATAGAATGGGAGAGAGTAACAAATTTATAGTAAAATGATAGGAATAAGAATAGCCAAAATAAAGGAATATGAGGGGCAAAATAATATGTAAGGTTAAAACCTTTCAAGACAAATATACATAGACAATATTTTTCTTTTGATTTTCCATTGATTTATTATTTAGTTATAACATCAAAATTAAATTAGATGAACATGTAAAGTTAAAATTGCATAAGATGAATTTGTAAAACCAATAGATCCATATATTATGTTGTAAAAAAATTATAGGTAATTCAAAATAAATATGAAAAGACTAATTATGTGGCCAATGACATGGTGATGAGGCGGCTCAACAGGAGTGTATTAACAATAAATGCTACCCTTCAGCTCTCTCTCTCTCTCTCTCTCTCTCTCTCTCTCTCTCTCTCTCTCTCTCTCTCTCTCTCTCTCTCTCTCTCTCTCTCTCTCATACAATAAGTTACTCATAATTTAAGACACTTTAATTGCCCATCCCTTGCAATTGACTTTAGGGGTGGCAATTCGTGTTTGTGTGTTGGGTTCGTGTCGTGTCAACTCTTAAGTATCTGACTATATAGGTCAACACTAACCTGACATGTTTATTAAACGGGGTCATGATTCCTTAACCCTAACACGACTCATTTATTAAACGGGTCAGTCATGTTGATCTGTTTATTAAATTTTACTAAAATTAAAAAATATATATTTATGAAAAAACAAACAAATGAATATTTTTAATGTAAAATTCAAAATTAACGAGTAATTTCATCACAAATCATCATTAAAAACTAAAGCATATCTAAATATGACAAATAATCAATCACAATATGCCAAGAAAATAAATTGCAACAATTAATAAGTTTATGTACCTAGGATTTGATGGGTATATTAGTAAAGTGTCATTTAATTAAACAGGCCAAACAGATTCTGAATGTTGAACATTAACCCAACACATTTATTAAACATACGGTTCAATCATGTCAACCCAAATATGACACGAACCTATTAACCTTCAATCCATAACCTACTAATTTCGTGTCGTGTTGTGTCGAATTCATGGCTCATGTCCAATTTTACCGCTTCTAATTTCTTTCTCTTTTCTCTTTTCTTCTTTACACAACGACTATATTTTTTATTTTTTATTTTTTTTAATGGTTTTTTTTATGAGATACACAACTACTATCTTAGCATACTTCCAGCCTAGATTAATCACTATTATGAATGCTCATGATTTCCGAAGGTGCTCTTTAACAGTTATAAATGCTCCCAACAATCCAGCATAAAATAAATGCTTTGTCGTCCACAATTTTCGAAAGGACTTTTTTTCGGCTATAAATGCTCTCAGTCATCTCAATGAGGATGCAAAGCTTGCAGCATCAAATTTACGAGCATGGAAATCAGAACATGTCAAGCCTGAAGTTAACAAGTTTGCATTGTATTACTAATATTGTTGAAGCTGAGTCTAATTCCCATCTGTAATTCTCTCTTTTATTCATTACAATGAATATTTGTCTTCCTCTCAAATTATTAAAAAAAAAAAAAAAAAAGACTAAAAATCACAGCAACAGTATGATCTCTTACCATCACTTCTCTCTTCTTTTTAAGTTTCTCCTTTTTATGTTGATTTTTTTTCTTTTCTAAAATCTTTAGTTTGTCAATGCCATTGTTAGCTTTGCATGATTAATCACGTGTGCTATAGTGGTAATTCTAAAATAATTTTTTAGTTCTCACGGTTATGTAACTTAAAAATTCTTGTGTAGGCTATAATGCTCTAAATGTGAGTAAATTCAAAATGGTGAGCGAGTAGGAGTTTACAATTTTATTCTTTTTCCTCTTTTTTGGAAAAGGCATTGCGTTCTATGGTGATTAAGAGAAAACAAAAATACAATGGTTTAAAAAATATGAATTAAATTCATTTATTTATGTAAAGTTATGATTTACAACTATGTATTTTTGTTAGCTATAATTCTGTGTCAAATTTGATTATACTTTTGTTCAATTATTTCTCTGTATTTTTGTGGGATTTGATGTAAGGGCTATGTGTGAGAAACTCTAGCCAAACACTTGAGCGTTAGAGACTGTTTTACCTACAATCCTCTACATCATTTCTCTAAATTTTCCATCTACTCTCACCTCTCCATTTACACATCTTTGAGAGATTCTTAACTCAAAGACTTACCTCACCCATTCTGAGTGTTGAGAGAAGTTTTGGTGTCTTTGAGAAGTATTGGAAGAAGCCATTGAGTGGCAAATGCAATTGGGCGGAATGGCAAGATCCGGATAACTAGTGAAGACATGACTCCACGAACTCCGTTGGGTAGATTAGGCTTGGAGGGTCTTTTGATATTTGTTACTCCAATTTATTCACTATGGTATTGATTTTGGTTTAGAGGGCCGTGGACGTAGAGAGGTTTTTCGCTGAGTACTTTTGTTTTCTCTTCAATAACACGTCTCGGTGTTATTTTGTGTTTGCATCTCTCTACCCTACTCTTTAAGCTTTACATATATTGCTTATTGTACTTGCTTATGACTTAGAGTAGTGTTACTAGTTTTTTGCGTGTGCTTTACACTTGTTCCGCACTTAGATAAGTTCGAGTAAAAGCAATTAAGCCATAATTTAAAATTAGAGGCCTAAACAAGCATTAGTGTTTTCACACTAATTGAGCTTTCATATTATATAAAATTTATCTATATAAACCAACAGAGGGGTTGGTCATTGAAGGAAACAAAAAGAAAGGCTAAAATGCAAAATTAACTCTCTAACTTTCTTTAGATTTCATTTCAGTCTTCTAACTTTACTTTCGCTTTTTTCGGTCCTCTAAGTTTTAGATTTATTCAATTAAGGCATTTCTGTTAACTATTGTTAAAATTTTTTGAAAAAAAAAATCTAGAAAGTATTTTTCAATCATTAATTGAATTTTTTTTAATTTAAAAAATTTGAAGAAAAATTTATAAAATTGAAAAATTAACCACAACATATAACAAAAGTTGATAGAAAAGCCTTAATTAAATAAACTTGAAAGTTAGAGGACTGAAATGAATAAAAGCACAGTTAGAGGACTGTGAAATTTAAAGAAAATTAGAGAGTCAGTTTTGCATTTTACCAAAAAAAAAAAAAAAAAATCAACAAAATAGGGTTAGGGTTTTATTGCGTAGTTATTAATTTAAGGGAAAAATAAATAGATGCTCTAAGAACATTCATTTATGATATGTTTTTAAAAATTTGTTATGAGAAAGGAAAATAGTGATTGTTTTTTATATTTCCTATAAAATTTGTATTAAAATTTTCCTAAAATGTAAAATGATCAATTAACCCGTTAATCAGACCCTTAATCTAATGTAAAGTTTACAATTTTGATGTGTTGGGTGTTTTGTTGGATTTAGAATCAAAGAATAGACAGATAGATATAAGGAAATGACTTCTGAAATCCCACGACAAGGGCAATAGTGAGGAATTTAAGCATATTCAAATCCAATTATTATTCTTTCTGCTCCTTTGCCAAAATCACTTATGTACCATCATAATCCAAGTTTTTCCCTTTGAAGTCAAGGTTTTTTTTTTCTTCAACTATTTTATCATTCCATGTCAATGTTGATGGTTTGTGACTAATATGCTTTTGGTGGTTTGGATAGGATTTGGTTTGCCAGTGATGAGAAGGGTGTTTCCAGGGCAGAGCCACATTAGGACTGAAGGGGGGATGTGTTTGGGATTTTTAAATCTCTACAAACTTCTTATATTTTTACTCTTTTACTAGCAAACTTCATAGATTTTGTTTTTAATGATAATAGGATTTGGTATGTCTATTATTTATGCTTTTACTAGTAAACTTCAGAAATTAACCGTGACTATCATGACTAATTAAGAATAATAGTTTTTTTTTTTTTTTTTGAGAAACAAGAATAATAGTATTGATGAACCCAATGAGTTGTAACTTATAAGATAATTTCCTACAAAAATTTAAAAAATGCACCGCGCATCGTGCCAATTATCGGCTAATATATGTATCAAATTGCACAACCATGAACCATGCATAAGACATAAATTTAGACTGCGTTGGGCATGGTGAAAACATTTTTGGAAGACACATTTAGTGTTTTTGAGTGTTTTGCATGATGTAAAATCCTGATGAAATCGTAAATAATTTAGGTTGACTAGGAAGCCGCAAAGAATGAGCAAACACTACTTTCCCTTAAAGCCACCGACCGGTGATTTGGGATGAGTCATTGAAGTGGGAGGCACAACTATGGCTACCGACTATGAGTTTCGTTTTTCTCCAGTATGTTTGATACTTTAATTTGGTTTAATTCATTGAATTTTCTTTATCTTTTCCCTCTATTCTGGTTGTGAATTAGGAAATCTTGATTGCTTATGGTGGTGGATGTTGTGGTTGATGGTGGCATTTAGGTAAGTAGGGATTGCCAATTGAAATTTTTGGGAGCTTTTTCCATACAAGTCTCAAATGTTTGAAACTGTTTTTAATAGGATTTTAAAAAATGCAAACCAAGACTAGAAAACAAATTGTTCTCCCTATAAATGTTTTTAGCTAAAAATGTTATCCATTGAGAAGTACTTTTCATTATGCTTGGAAAGAATGCAACCTTTGCCTAGGGGAAAAAACTATACAATTAATCTTTTTAATTAAAACATAGAATATCTAAAAATTGAATTAAGTTGACATTTCAATCTGTTTAAACAAAAAATTAAAGTGGATCCTCCTTTTCCTATACAAGTTGAAAACTCTCCTGAACATTAGTTTGCAGTTTATCTAAGAAATTAATTATCGGTTGGGTTGCCATGCATCTTCTTCCCATCATGCAATTGATTATAAAAAAGTAATAGTAAAAGTACAATGCAATTTGTATCTATCTGCTATCAACAAGAAATTTCAACCATGAAAGTCCCATCTTGGACCCCATAAAATTAAGAAGACAATGTTCTCCTGATATTATATGCAAAATTTCTAGTGCTCATACAAGTCCATAGATTGACTTCATAGTGACATCCAAGTGTGATTCTTCAAAATTTTATTTGTTTCCGGTCATTGTGGTTGACTGATTCCTTTTCTGATTTAGCTGAAAGTGATTTTAGTAGAAATAAAAAAAAAAAATTAACTAGTAAAATAATATGATATAAACTCAAAAAATTATGTGGAAAAAAAAATTAATGTTTATATTAGATGACTTATTTTCTCTCAAAATAAAATTTCTCTGAAAAAAGACTTGCTTTATTAGTGTAAAATAACATTTCAGATATGTTATATCATGTGTAGTATATATGTACACCGAAAGTTCCTAGCTAATATGTAGCGAATCTAGTGATAATCAATTTTTTTTTTTTGGTAAACATGCAGTGATAATCAATATTGTGACCCTTGTCTTTCTTTTTCAGTTAAAGGTTTGGTTATTCAAAAAATAAAACAAAAAGTCTAAAAGTCAAAGCATGCTTGTTAGAGTCCCTTCTTGTTGAAGGTGAGTGAGTACTCCTTGAAATAACAAGGTTATTTCTTGGCTTGTTGGTTTTTTTTTGGTGGGAGTTTGGGAACCAGTTGAGTTTTTTTACTTCCCTCAGTGTGCTGTTCTCAGTACTATTTTCAGTGTCTCCTTATCATGGATGATCTTGCGAAAAATTGTCTCGCCTTACTCTGTCTGATAGAGAAGGGCCGGGGTGTAGCCTTGATGAAGACTGTGACTCTGACGAATTTATCATAGCAGCAAAATTTCTTACAAAGCGGGCTCTGAACACTGTTTCCATTGCCAAAACTTTCTCTCCACTTTGGCGATCTCGAAATGGTTTTCAGGTCCGCCATATGGGAAACCAAATAATGCTGTTTTTGTTCGACGATGAAGCAGATGCTGATAAGGTGCTTCTCAGTGAACCATGGAGTTTTGATAAGCACTTGATAGTCATGCAAAGGCATGAGAAAAGTGATAATATTGAGGATTTAAAATTTGATAGAGCAACTTTCTGGGTGCAAGTTCATGGTATTCCAATCAGGTATATGAATGTGAAGGCAGCAGAGAAAATATGTAGAGTCCTTGGACAAGTCCTTCCTTCTCCCAATCCAACCGACTCTGAGGGTGGAAGTTTCATGAGGGTGAGAGTTTTGGTGGACATAACTATCCCTTTATGCCGTGGTCGCCTTGTGTCAGTAGGGAGTAAAGAAGTGTGGGTGAGCTTCAAGTATGAACGTTTACCCAACATTTGCTACTGGTGTGGCTGCCTCGACCATGATGATAAGGACTGTCAGGCTTGGTTGAGCAGTGAGGGATCTCTTTCGAAGGAAGACAGACAATTTGGACCATCAATACAAGCCCCACCTTTCTTACCTTCCCAAAAAAATGTGGTTTCAATACAGGGGTTCTACAAGAACATGATGAGTTCAATTCGGCAAATCTGTTGATAATTCGAAGGGAAAGGCGGACCAACAGGCAGAGTAGAGCAAACATTCTGGTGAAACTCCCCACACACCGGTGGTGGTAATTCGATCAAACATTGAAGATCACCGCGGAGGGAATTCAAGGCTGGACTCCATAACACATGCCTTAGTAATACCTGACTTGACTGCAGTCGTTACCAAAATTAAAATTCCAGCCCATGAAACGGATAACACGTTTAAGGAGGATACCCTAGCCCATCAAAACCGTGGTCTTTTCTCACCCTCAGCCTTAAACACACACATTGATAGCATTGATGTGGCATTAAAGAAGTGTAACCCCAATGAAATTCCTTTGCCGCTCAAAAATCCTCAAGCACCACTACACCCATATCCTAACGAAAACCACCATACCAAACCAAACACAACGCCTAACCAAAACAATGCTCCATCAGCTGACCTTAAACAGTCACGTGACACACATGAGCCCACAAAAATACCAAACCAACAGAGATGGACTAAGGTAAGCAGGAAAATTTTTGGCACACCTACTTCTCAAACCTGTGAACTCAATGGGCATGGAAAAAGAGACTTCAAGCAAGTTGATGCTCACTTCGAGTTACCAAACAAAAAAATTCAAGTTTCAAGATGTGAGATGGTTACACAAGATGAATCGGTGGAGGCTGGATTCCAGCCCCGCCGGACACAATGAATCTCTTAGTGTAGAACTGTCGTGGGCTTGGGAACCTACGTATAGGGAAAGAGCTTGGAGACATTGTCCGGGCAAAAGATCCATCTGTCATATTTATAGCCAAAACATGGGCAGATGAAGCAAGGCTAGACATGGTACAAAGGAATTTGGAGTTTGAACACAAGTGGGTAGTTCCGAAGGAAGGGCGTGGAGGTGGAATTGCATTGTTTTGGAAAGCATCGGTGAACCTAGTGGTGGTGGACTCTTCACACTACTACATTGATGCTTGGATTGATAAGGACACTGAAAATCAATAGCGATTCACAGGCTTTTATGGGGAACCGGAAACTTCAAGGAGAGTTGAAGCGTGGGACAGTCTAAGACGCTTAAATTATAATCAACAAATACCATGGTTGTGTGCTGGAGACTTTAATGAGCTCTTGAGGCAGGAGGAGAAGTTGGAAGGGGCGGTCCAAAATCATAGTCAAATGCAGCAATTTCGGGATGTTGTGGATGAATATGGGTTTTTGGACCTTGGTTTTGTGGGAACCCGCTTCACTTGGAGTAAGCATTTTGCTGATGGACATTCGATTTGGGAGAGACTAGATCGTGGTTTGGCAAATAATCCATGGTTCATGAAATTTCCAGGATCACTTGTACACCATTTGCATTGCATTTCTTCTAATCATTGCCCTTTATTGGTCACCCTATCTGGACTTGACCCACCACCTCACCAACGGAGTTTTAAATTCGAAGAGATGTGGTTATCAGATGAACGATGTGCAGAGACGGTTGAAGCATCTTGGTCCTCTCATTCACACGGCCCTTGTGATAGCAGAATCTTGAAGTAGATTGAAAAGTGTGGGAAGGATTTAGCTTGGTGGAATCACAATGTATTTGGAAATGTAAGAAAGGAGTTAGAAAGGAAGAAATCCTTATTAGTCCAAGCAGAACAAGTAGCAATATTAAATGGGCAGAATCAACGGGTTAGAGAGCTAAAAGATGAGGTGAACCTTCTTCTTGATAGGGAGGCTCGTTTGTGGAGTCAACGATCTCGAGTACTTTGGCTAAAACATGGCGAAAATAATACTAAATTTTTTCATAGCCGAGCCACTCAACGACATCGCAAAAATAGGATCCGGGGTATTATGGATGACTCTAATAATTGGCATGTACATCCGCAGGAAATTGCTTTGATTCTTGTCAACTATTATCAAAGCCTTTTCTCAACATCGAACCCGGATTGTGTCCCCCTTGACCATGTCTCTATGGTCATCACCGATGAGATGAATACAGCCCTCACTGAGCCTTTCCTTTAATCTGAAATTAGGGAGGCTTTGAAGCAAATGGCACCTCTCAAGGCACCAGGACCGGATGGAATGCCTCCGTTGTTTTATCAACACTTTTGGGGGGTGGTGGATAGCCATGTTACAAGTTCAATTCTATCTTGGCTCAATTCAGGTAATCTCTCTCACCCTCTAAACCACACCTTTATCACACTCATTCACAAAAAGAAAAATCCAGAATTTGTTCAAGATTATCGCCCTATTAGCTTATGCAATGTCCTTTACAAAATTTTCTCTAAAGTTTTAGCTAATAGACTTAAGAAAATTTTACCTTCAATCATTACTGAGCATCAATTTGCTTTTGCCAAAAATCGCCTTATCACTGATAATATCCTTGTGGCCTTTGAGACACTCCATTGTATGAAAAACCGTGATTCTGGAGCTACAAGTTTTATGGCTGTAAAGTTGGATATAAGCCAAGCCTATGATAGGGTGGAATGGGGATATCTTGAAAATATTATGCGAAGGATGGGTATGTTCAAAACTATTGACAATCTTGGAATGTTATGAGAGGGCTTCGGGACAAAAGGTGAACAAAAACAAAACATCAATCTTTTTCAGCAAATCCACCACAGAAGTTACTAAACAGGAAATAAAGGCTGCATTGGGGGTTCAAGAGATTGTACATTATGAACAATACCTTGGCCTACCATCTTTGGTAGGCAAAAGGAAAAAACAAAGTTTCAGCTATATAAAAGAAAAGATTTGGAGGAAGCTGCTGGGTTGGGAAGGTAACTTACTTTCACAAGCTGGGCGTGAAGTTTTGATTAAGGCAGTGATCTAAGCAATTCCAACTTTCCCTATGGGATGATTTAAAATTCCCTTGGGTCTATGCCATGATATTGAAGCCATGATTAAGAAGTTTTGGTGGGGACAAAGGGGAGGGAGAAGGAAGGTACATTGGGTTAAATGGAATGAGTTGACAAGATCAAAAATGGATGGCGGCATGGGATTTAGGGACCTAGCCTTGTTCAATGATTCAATTTTGGCAAAGCAAGCATGGTGACTTTTGAAAAATCATGACTCCCTATTTTATAAAGTCTTTAAAGCACGGTTTTTTTCCTAATTCTACAATTATGGAAGCCAAAAACAGTAGAGGTGGGTCGTATGCCTGGACTAGCATCCTACATGGGAGAGATGTATTGAAGAGAGGGTGTAGATGGAGAATCGGAGACGGGAAGTCAGTGAGCATTTGGGCAGATTCCTAGCTGCCAATGCCGCACACACCGCAAGTTCTCTCTCCTTGCATTGAGTCCCTAGCGGATGCAAAGGTGGACATACTTATAGATGAAGAAACGAGGCAGTGGAATCACGCTGTAATTGATGGAATTTTCACTCAAGAAGAAGCAGACTTAATCAAACAACTACCTCTTGCAAGGTTGGTGAGTGAAGACAGCTTGTTTTGGCCATTCACACAGAATGGTATATATAGTAGCAAGTCAGGATGCCAATTCTTAAAGGCAGAGGAGGGTCAGGGAGGTACTGAAGCTAATGTGGAACAAGAAAAAGTCCTCTGGAAGGCCATCTGGGCTCTGCAAACTCCAAACAAAATGAAAAACCACATTTGGAGAGCATGTTGAAATTCCTTACCAACGAAGGACAATCTAGTGCGCCGAACCATCATCGAAGACCCTATATGTGACCGATGCAAACTGGAGACAGAAACTGCTGTTCATGCAATCTGGATGTGTAAGGAACTGGATGTGGTTTGGGAAGATGCATCGGCATGGGCCTGCAGAGATTCCATCAGTTTTATGGACTTCAAGGAGTTGCTTTCTTGGCTCATAAAACACCAACACAATTTGGAGCTGTTTACTGCCACTGCTTGGTCAATATGGACACATAGAAATCAGGTCCGACTCAACCAACCAAGCTGTAGTCCACACCAGATAGCACCTTTGGCGAAAGAGCTTCTGACAGAGTTCCATGCAGTTCAACCTTCGCTGTCTATACAGACCCGTACCGCAAGAACTAGATGGCGTGCTCCACCCCTGGATTTGGTTAAAGTCAACTTCGACGGCGCAATCTTTAGGAAGGAAGGTAAGTCCGGTATTGGGGTGGTGATTCGAGATACTTAAGGCAGTGTTTTGGCTTCACTATCGTTGGTGTTACCTCAGCGCCATAATCCACTGGAGATTGAAGCGAGAGCAGCCTCCTCAGCGCTACTGCTAGCTGCAGAATTGGGCTTCAATCGGGTTGTCCTTGAAGATGACTGACAAGTGTTGATGAAGGCCTTGGATGATGATACACCCTTTTTATCCACGGTTGGATTATTAATTGATGACATTAGACTCAACGCAACCTTGTTTACAAAATTACACTACTCTCATGTTAAGAGAGAGGGTAATATGGTCGCTCATAGTTTAGCTCGTTACGCTTTACATATTTCCAATTTTGTTGTATGGATGGAGGATGTTCCACCACCTATTCTTTCAATTGTTTTGTCAGACATTACTGGTTTACCTTAAATAAAGTTCAATAACTTGACCCTAAAAAAAAGTTGTTCATTACATCAATATTATATATATTTCATCTATTTTCACGAATAAGTAAAGACCAATACTTCAAAAAAAGACTTAAATGCTTAGCCAAAATAAAGATTAGTAAAAGATAGTTGATAGTGAATAATGGTTTTTTTTTTTTTTTTTCTTATTGTTTGCCTTTTTTTTGTTGTGTTGTATTGGTTCTTACTGACTTGTGGTTGGTTCCCTCTCTCTCTCTCTCTAATTGGAGGCTATCTATTTAGGCATGCATTTATGTATTCTTCTTAGCATACACAGTATGTTTAGTGAATAGTTGCAACTTGCAACATTAGAATATGTGATGCGTTAGGAATTATGCTTTATACATATAACTAACTAGTTAAGACTTTAAATTTGCAGAGATTGAGATAATCTGGATATGATATGTTATAACCTATTTATGGTAAAAGTGTGATGCTACAAGTTTTTATTTGATTCTTTGTTTGGAAACATGAGGGAAGAAACAGTTAAGCCAATTTTGAAGACTTGACATCTTGGCTAGCTGGCGGGTGTGATTTTTACTCAAAATCATTGGCAGAAAATTTTTGCACTTCAAATTGTTGACGAGCAGCTTGAGAGAGAGAGAGGGTTCTAGAAGGATGCTTGGATGAAGATTATCAGGTGGAATGCGCTCACAAATCTTTCACATTAGTGGACTACTCAGTGTGACAATGCCGTTGGAGTACTAATACAACGGTGGATTTAATAATTTACATTGCAAGACAACGATTTTATGCACACTTGAGTTAAAATTTGGTTATCTTTTTGTGAGTATCTGATACTAAAAATATATTATATGTATAAAGCATACGAGGAGAACTGTGTTAGCTAACACATGTTATATAGCTAACACATGTTATACATAACATCTGAAACTAATAATATGTTATATAGCTAACACATGCCCAAGGGACTCACTTTTCTCTCGGAACTCCGAGTCCTTAAAGAGTTTGTGATTGGTAAACAAAGGTCCAGAGGCCACTACTGCAAGCTTGCTGATTTGGCGGTACTGCAACATTTGAAGAAGTTGAGCATTCATGTAGATAGAACAAGTGATATGAAGCTAAGAAAGAGCTGGATTCTTTTCCACAATTTAGAAACCTCCGGTCTTTATCAGTAGCCTGGTCAAGTATATACAATGCACCCATTCCCACAACAACGAATGTGGCACTGGCGACAATCCATAGTATTGTGAGCAGGGAAAAGTCAATCAAAACACCAGGATCTTCATCACAACTTGTTGCTTTAGACAAACTAGGCCTCCAGAATTTCCATGGTTCTAAGATGCCTAATTGGCTTAATCGCTTACCTGAAGGAACTTAAGAAACTCTACAAACGAGGAGAAGTATCTGACCTGAACCTTATGGAGGACCGCACATGTCCCGTTAACTGTCTACGCTTGAAGTCCTTGAGTCAATTGAGGATGGATTGGCCAGGACTGCAACTATTGTTTCCAAACTTAACTTACGTGGAGAAAGTAGGCTATCCTCATTTCAGTTCCTTCCCATGTGATATGAATGGAGAGTGGATTCACCCTGAAGCAGATACAGAGCAGGCTTAAGCATCTTTGCTACATTCAGAAGAAGTCCTTTCTGTTGTATCTTTGTATCCAATTATTCAGCACTTTGTAACATTGCTAGTTGAGTAGTTAGTAACTTAGTAGTGTTCCTAGTTTGAATTTTGTACTCCAATGCATCTTCAATGAAGTCCGCAAAAATGATATCTATCTTAGATGAAAATTTTGTTCATTCTTATGATCTTATCAGCTATTTCTATTACCTTCCTAGAATCCCCTCTTTAAAACTTTACCGATTCAAACCTCAACCTTCAAACTCTCTTCTACCAACTCCGTCTACCACGAGGTTCGTTTGACGTTGCCATCCGCACCATGAAGAACGCCGTTAAGATTATTTTTTCCCTTATTGTTTGCTTTTCTTTGTTGTATTGTATTGGCCCTGCGTGTGTGTGTGTGTGTTTAATTAGAGGCAATCCATTTAGGCATGCATTCATGTGTTCTACCTAGCATAGCGGCCCAACAAATTTGGTGGCCTAAATGCCCCATTTTTGTTATTACTTAAATAATATTTAGTTAGTGTTTAGTATCATAATTTTTAAAAAATAAAAATTTATTCTTTTTATTTTGTAATATGATTTTTTTTAATTCTTTTAAATGCTAAAACTGTAACAAATTTTACTACAAAAAAACTTACAGATGATGTAGCAATAAATGTGATTTGTGACACTT
This sequence comes from Castanopsis chinensis, assembly GCA_032878915.1. Lineage (NCBI taxonomy): Eukaryota > Viridiplantae > Streptophyta > Magnoliopsida > Fagales > Fagaceae > Castanopsis > Castanopsis chinensis. The sequence goes on from JAVQMG010000131.1 coordinate 25,478,080, forward strand.
CAAGAAGACAATAAATAATTATTTGAATGAATTATGTTAGGGATATTGTAAATTTTACAACACAAAGCTTATAAATATGTATCACCAATCACAAAAAGTAATTAAAAAATGCATTAGGTTGTTGACGTCCACAAATCATATTAATTGTTACATTAATTTGTAAAGACTTTAAAGTAAAATTTATAGTATTTCTACCATTTTTTCATATGAATTATTTTTGTTAGTAACATGTATTTGTAAGACCTATGTATTTAAAATTGTATTATCTCTAGCATTAATTACTCAATTCTTTGGGACTTCTTAAAAGTAGAGGAAAAATGTAAAACTATATTTTTCCTATATCTATATATATATATATATATATATATATATATATCAATTTTTGTCCCAAAATTTTTAGGCCTTTCTCTAGTAGGGGGCCTAGGGCTAAGGCCAGCCCTGCATCCTAGCATAAACAGTGTGTTTAGTGAATACTTGCAACTTTCAACATTAGTACATTTAATGCGTTAGGAATTGTGCTTTATACATGTAACTAATTAGTTAGAAAATTAAATTAGCCATGATTGAGATAATCTAGATAGCACGTATTATAACTTATTTATGGTAAAAATATGATGCTACGTACAAGTTTTTAGTTGATTCTTGGTTTGGCAACATGAGGGAAGAAACAGTTAAGCCAATTTTAAAAACTTGAGGTCTTGGCTGGTGGGTGTGATTTTTACTCAAAATCATTGGCTGAAAATTTTCGCACTTCAAATTGTTGACGTGCAACGAGAGAGAGAGAGAGAGAGAGAGAGAGAGAGAGAGAGAGAGAGAGAGAGAGAGAGAGAGAGAGAGAGAGAGAGAGAGGATGCCTTCACAACAGTCATGTTATTGGACTTAAGTGTGAAAATGTCATTGGATTTGATAATTTATTGGACTAAAGTGTGAAAATGCATACTAAAGTTAAAACTGGATAATTTGGTAATTATTGCTATAATTTTTATTTTTACTCTTTTCTTCTCATATTTTCTATAAATTTCTTATTATTCTCTCTTACATTCTCTCATGAAAAAAGTGGCTATTCTCTCTGTCTCTGCTCTCTCTCTCTCTCTCTCTCTCTCTCTCTCTCTATATATATATATATATATATATTTTTTTTTTTTTTCTTGCAACTATACTTTATGTTGATGAATAGTAGTGATTTTTTAAACTCTATTTTGGGTTCATACATTTTGGTGTTGTATTTTTTTAGTTCTCTCTCTCTCTCTCTCTCTCTCTCTCTGCTTTTTTTTTTTTTTTTTTGAGTTAATACTTAGTTATTTTGGAAGTAAGAATTTAAATTTATATCAAAACAAAATCTTGGCCATACGAATTACTGATTTGCATTAGGACCATTTTGGTCAAGTTTGGTCTACTTCGGTCCATTCAGTTCACTTCAGTCTAATTCAGTCAACACGAGCCCAATTAGGTCTACTTCGTTCTATTTGGTCCAAAGTAGGTCCACTTTAGTCCATTCGGTTCACCTCGATCTATTTCAGTCCAATTCAATTCATTTGGACTACTTGGGTCAACTTGATTCTATTTGGTCTACTTTGGCCCTGTTCTGTCTACTTTGGTCCTTTTTGGTCTACTTCGGTCCAATTCCCACTTCAGTCCTTTTCATTACAATTTGATCCATTAGGTCTACTTTAGTCAATTCAGTCTACTTCGATCCATTGGGTTCACCTTGGTCCAATTTGGCCTATTTGTGTCTAATTCAATCTATCCACTCCACTTTGATCTATCCGCTCGACTTTGGTCAACATTAGTCTTATTCAGTCCAATTTGGTCAATTTTGTCCATTTCGGTCTATTTTCTAATTTGGTCCATTTTGTCCAATTCAATGTAATTACTTAAGAGAATGAGAATTTGAATAATAAATTTAAAAATTAAAATTTTTAGTTGTACCCAAAGAAATTTGAAAATTTATTGCATAATAATAATAGTTAGAAGAATATGGACCAATTCAACAAAAGAATAATATTGATAATAAAAATACTAAAGATTATGAAATTATATATTTGTAAAAATATAGTAACGGAAATTACTTTTTGAAATTGTTTAATTTTTAGGGAGAACAAGTTATTTACAATAAAATTTAGAAAAAAAATTATATATTATACCACATCTCAAAATGATTATATATTCATGTCCATTGTGTGAGCCTGCAACTAGTATAACTATAAAGCTTAAATCCTTTAAATTATTTTTTTTCAATCTCTAATCAATCATTAGGGACTGTCTAGTAGGCTTGCATGGAATCCTAAAAAGGATAGGCCAATAATTATCAGTATGAACAAATTTCATCTTCTCTCTTACTGGCATAAGTAAAAGTTGGGGCAGTAATTATCAATATAGTCAAACTTCATCTTTTCTCTTACAACTCTAATTTAGATTGATGAATTTTTGTATTTTTTGTATCCCTATTTTGGGTTGATAATTTTGGTGGTGTTTTTTGAGTGCCCAATCACATGTACTCTCTCATCCTCTTATAGTTTTGGTTTGAGTTAATTCTTAGATATTTTGAAAGTGAGAATTTAAGATTATATCAAAATAAAATCTACATGGCAACGTATTTGAATGTGCCTATCAATTTTTTGAGTAATATCAATTGTAAATTTGTGATGAGATTTGATTATGCTTAACACAAAGAATTTAATTACTAAATAATAAGCATATTTATAGACATATATAGCCATATTAATTTTAAACATACCCATAAACACATATATTTTAAGCATATTTATAACCATATCAACAACAATAACTATTTTACTCAAACATTTATTCAACTTCACCCACTTTGATGTTATTTTGGGTAATTGCTATTCCAAACTTTTGTTTCTTCAACTTCACTTATAACATTGTGGCTTCCATCTTATAGAATGAAATAAAGTTAAGAAAAAAAAAAGTTCTAGCTTTGAAATTGAATTAAAGTAACATTTACTAAAAATAAAGCATTGCAATTTTAGCAATTTTAACCCAAAAATTAAAAAAAAAAAAAAAAAAAACTTAGACATCTTAATAAAGCAACAATCATAAACCCAACAAGTTTTTCTTTTCCCTAAATTACCCCTAATGTATTTGTGCACCCTTTTACGTTTATATGACGGCGTCAAGGGCATCCAGTATTGTACTTGTAATATTGCTGAAGTCAAAGTTATTTGAGAAAAAAAATTATGGTGATAAGAAAAAGGATATAGTGTATAGATTAATCATAATTGTTGTGGGTTAGGGAGTGTCAATTAGTTTAAATGACACTCTTGGAAGAACGGAGCATTTTTAATCCTCGATAGGAATGCTGAGTAACACTCAAAGAAGACTTGATTTTCATTGATTATTCAGTTCTCTATGATATTCCATTTACGTGATTGGAACGATTAACATCTCTTTTACCAAAGTACCTTTTCTTGAATTGGTGGAAATATTTCAACTTTAATAAGAATTAGAGTGTCCATTGTAATGATGCTACTCTATCTTTATAAATTAATTCCCGAAAGTATCATTGGTGTCGTGATATCCTTTTATAGGTTTTGTATTCCCTTTGGAGAATTCCTACACTATCGAGTTTAATGTGCTTGAAGGTGGAGTTATAAAATTTTGGCAGAACACAAAATTTACCAACTAATAAGCATATTTAGAGACATAACCGTATTAATTTTAAACACACTTATAGACATATACATCTTCAACATATTTGTAATCATATCAGTAACAATAATTATTTTACTCAAACACTTTCACCTACTCTAATGTTATTTTGGGTAAATGTTATTTCAACTTTTTGTTTTTTCAACTTCATTACGAACTTTGTGAGTTCCACCTTATGGGATGAAGTAAAGTTGAGCAAACAAATTCAAGCTTTTAAGTAGAAATCTTTTCACTTTTCAATTGCTATCTAAAACAAAATTCTAAACATATATATACAACTATAATTTTTTTAATAAATTTCTTTCGTAAGAAGTATTCTCAATTTTTTTTAAAATAAATCCTTTTAAATACCATGTAAAACATACATTAAAACAAAAATACAACAACAAAAGTTGAGACACAACCACAACAAATTTTGTTTATATTGAACTTTCCAATATTAGCAACCATAAAATCTATGCAATATAATAATTGAAGTCTTTATAATTAATGGGAAATGCTAACGAATGCCCTTAGGGCATTGGTTAACAATCCATTTAAAGAAAGTTTTTATAGGAAAATGAAATAAAATAATTAATATTTTGACAGCTTTTTTCATTTCCCATAAAAATTGTATGAAAACTTTCCGAAAATGGATTGTTAACCAATACCCTAAGGGCATTCGTTAGCATGACCCATAATTAATAGTTGATTCCTAAGTTGGATGTACGCGAATGTTTGTTCTCTTACAAATGGACTTCTTCATTAGGATTCCACATGACTTGGATAACAACTTTCCTAGAAAACTCCCTACGTACCTTTGTTGTTAGATGGTCTAGGACATCTACAGAGACTTGATGTACTCTTTTAGCATTCACATCTGATTATATAAAATGCATATAAATGAAATTTAGATGATATTGTAGCACCAAAAACACATCCAAATCCACATTAAGTCATTCATCGCTGTTCAATTTGAATACTCTTGACATCAAAAAGAAAATAGTTTGAATAATTCAAAATGATTACTTTCATCCCAAAGGATTCAAATGCAACCCACAACCATGAGGGGAAAAAAGAAGAAGTTAATTCAATCGGAAATGTTTTTAGTTGAAAACACTTTCTGTCGGAAAATATTTTGTACCGAAACAATCACAACCAATTTGCTCAAGAAAAAAAAAATACAATATTTAGCTTAAAAAATTTACTATATAATTAATATTTTCAATTAAAATATGGAATACCTGAAACTTGAGAGTCTTTTGTCTAAATATTGCAAAAAATAGAGTTTTTTATGGTTATAGGCACTGTTCAAAGTTATTTAGGAAAGTGAAGAGAGAGAGTGAATTTCGGCAACAGTATTGCCAAAATTCTAAAAAAAGTAGGAGAGAGAAAGAGAAAAAGTTGGTGAGAGAATTTTTGGAATTTCGATAACAGTGTTACCGAAATTCTTGCTGCCCAGCCCCCTGCCCGGTCAGTAAGAGTGCGCAAGTGCCCGAAGGAAAAAAAAAAAAAAAAAAAAAAAAAGATTTTTGGCAATGCCATTGCCAAAAATGGGGGAAGAATTAAAAAAAAAAAAAAAAAAAAGGTTTTTGGCAATGCCATTGCCGAAAATGGAGGGAATAAAAAAAAAAAAAAAAAGGTTTTTGGCAATGCCATTGTCGAAAATGAAGGGAATTAAAAAAAAAAAAGTTTTTGGCAATGACATTGCCGAAAATGGAGGGAATTAAAATACAAAAAAAAAATTAAAAAAGAGGTTTTTGGCAATGGCATTGCCGAAAATGGAGGGAATTAAAAAAAAGAAGAAGAGGATTTTGGCAATGCCATTGCTGAAAATGAAGGGAATTAATTGGCAATGCCATTGCCGAAAATGGAGGGAATAATTAAAAAAAAAAAATTGGCAATCCCATTGCCGAAAGTGGAGGGAAGAATTAAAAAAAAAAAAAAAAAAAATTGGCAATTTCATTGCCGAAAATGGAGGGAAAAAAAGTATAAAAAAAAAAGTTTTTTTTGGTGATTCCATTGCCGAAAATGGAGGGACAAAAATTTTTTAAAAATAATTGTTTTTTGGTAATCTCATTGCTAAAAATGGAGGGAAAAGCAAAAAAAAAACAAAACAAAACAAAACAAAACAAAACAAAAAAGAATTGTGGCAATGGTATTGCCGAAATAGGGGGGAAAATTGTGGTAAATAGAAAAATAAAAATTGTGGCAATGGTATTGCTGAAATAGGTGGAAAAGAAAAGAAAAAAAATAAAATAAAAAAAATGAAAACCAATTGTGGCAATGGCATTGCCGAAATAGAGGTGAAAAATCGTCAAACTCAAGTACGCTGAGTGTTTGATTCTTATATATCTGTCTGAATCAAATTTAAGTACACTGAGTGTTTGATACTTATTCTAAAAAAATACATAAATTCTAAAAAATACAAGAAAGAAAGTTATAGAAAAAAAAAATGATTGATGTACACTTTAGAGATTCTTATCTATCTGTCCGAAAAAAATGATTTATTCATCATTCCCAACAAAACTATCTTCAGAGATTGTTATTCTTTTTACTTTTTATGGCACCGTTCAGAGATTCTTATTCTTTTTACTTTTTATGGCCTCCTCGTGATAAGTGACTTTGTAAGTTTCCTTACAAAGTCATTCTTTTTGATTTTTTGTCTCTTTACATACTGTGTTGTATTTGGTAAATTTTTATTAATACAGTGTAAAGTACAGAGATATTCTTATTCAGATTCGTATCCATGCATGGGAGAAATTGATGGAAGTAAAAATAATTGATGTGCACGGTGTAAACAAAAACAAAAAACAAAAAAACTGAAAATTTTGCAGAGATTCTTTGCAGGATTTGCAGAGATTTATAAATGATTGATGTGCACTATAAAAAAATAAAAATATAAAATATAAAAAGACACTTTGAGATTTTTTGCAGAGATGATCCTTGTTGTATTTGGTCAATTTCTATTAGTACAGTTTAAAATCTAAGATTTTAACTTATACGAAACATGCATCCTATTTAAACAGCATCAATATTACTTGAGTTTCCACGTTTCTTATTTGCCATTCTTTTCCCCCAAAAAATTCTATCAGCCTTCTTCTCCACTCTTATTTCCCTCATAATTCTATCAACCATTTTCAATTCATGCGTGTCATACATTCTACAAACAACTATAAGGAATAACACTTACAAATACCTATCCGTCTTTATCATTGTACAAGGTGAGTTACATCTCTTTAAGTAGTTACTTTTCTTTTTATAATATTCATGTTGATATGTTTTAGGGGCATAGCTAAGCATGGAAATTTTGTTTTTGTTAAATCATTTGTTCATGAAAATCTTGTTTTTGTATTATGTGTTTTGCAACAAGAACTGATTTGTATGATATGTTTTAAATCATAGCTAAAATTTCATATACAAAAATATATTTCAAAATTGACATAAATTTTCCTTGAAGAAATTCTTATTTTGTTAGCCTAAAATATACATGTATGCTATAAGAAAACCCAAAAAAAAAAAAAAAAAGTTAGTATATGACCATAAATCAAAAATCTAAGTTTTAGGTATAATAATAATAACTAAAATTATACGATATAAGAAATATTTATCTATTATCGTGATAATGCATTAGAAATATAATCTGTCTTGTTTTAGAAGAACCAAAATGAAGAGCTACATAATTAGTAATTTATGTAACCATAACACATCATTTTAAATAATTTTAACTACTATGATGGAAAATAATAAATAATGTAAACATTGAATATTTTTAATAGATTACCTTCTTGTATTACCTTCTTGTTTTGCACATTGAGTATTAATACTACTTTTATGTTTTAGTCTGAATGGAAAAAAAGTTATTCATTTTTCTCATCCATTCCGGTGAAATAATTAAACATGGCAAAAATGGGGTTTATTACGAAGGGCCACCTCCTTCTATGCTTCCATTAAGCAAGGGTGTGACATTTGAAGATCTATGTGATAGAGTAGCATCCACGCTTCATATAAACAGAGAAGATTCAAAACTTACTATTTGGTATAAATTTCCTTTTCAATGTTATCCACATCCTGTGCATTACCAACAAGTTTTGGTAGAAGATGATAATGGTGTCAATGCAATATTCGATATGTTAGGCTGCCAATATAGTTTTGTAGGTACAGAGTTGTATGTGGGTGTGGAGCCCTTAAGAAGCCACCGAGATGTTTTTCCCATTCGATATGCCAACGAAGGACCGAGTGCATCGTTTAGTTATTCACATGGTGGGCACTTTCATGATCCATATGCCACCCATACTGTTCATTATTCTGAAGATGTGGCTCGTTCTCCAATCAACATCGGTGGTGCTGACTGTCATCCTCCATATACCCATGTTGCAATTGAGGACCAACATGCTCCTTATCGGCCAATGAACATCAATGATGTTGACTATGATAACCCAACTGAGCATGTTGCACCAGAGTTTGAAACTCCATATGACCAAACTGCCACTCAGAGAGCTGCTAATGATCCCAATGATACACACCGTATAGCTACTACTATTGAAAATGCAGTCCATACATTATCAAAAAGGATGCGGGCCATGGATAGTGATGACCAAGTTGATAACGACAAGGTCCTTGAGGATGTTGGAGATGAACAGGAGCTTCCCAATGAACCTAATCATGAAAGCAGTCCAGCAATAACGTTCCATCAACCTTTATCACTAAGCTTTTCACAGAACACGTGGGATAATATGATTGATCCAACCCCGCCATTTGAAAAGCCCATTCAAACTACTTGGGACCCTACCCAAGAGTTTTATGTGGGATTGCATTTTGCTGATAAGGATGAACTACAAGCTGCTGTTAAACAGTATCACATCAAGAGGAACCAAACATTTAGTGTAAAAGAGTCAGGTCCAACATGTTGGTCTGTACGTTGCAAAAATTGTTCTTGGCGTCTTCGAGCATGCTTCTAGGCTACGCATGGGTTCTTTGAGGTTAGGAAATACAATGGTCCACACACATGTACAGAGTCCATGCTCACACAAGATCACGAGCAATTAGACATCCATATTATTGAGAAGGAGTTGAGGGATATTGTCAAAGATGATCCAAACATACAGATTTCTTCGCTTCAACAGAGTCTTTACAATAAGTACCAATATCGGCCTTCTTATTTTAAGGTGTGGGACGCAAAACAAAAGGAAATTGGTAGAGCATTTAGTGATTGGGACAAATCTTACCAATTATTGCCAAAATGGTTGAAAGCTTTGACTGATCCAAACCCAGGTAGCAGGGTTATTTGGAGAACGGTAATGCTACTGTGCCATATTCGAGAAAGTGTTCTGGGTTTTTGGTTCATCAATTGAAGGTTTTCATCATTGTAGACTAGTGATTAGTATAGATGAAACTTTCCTATATGGTAAGTACAGAGGTAAGTTATTGATTGCATCAACTTGGGATGGTGACAATAGACTTTTTCCACTTGCCTTTGCCATTGTGAAGGAGGAATCTGATGATAGTTGGTATTGGTTTTTGCAGTGTATTCAGAGTAATGTCACTAATCGAGATGGGTTATGTGTCATATCTGATTGCCACCCTGGTATAATGTCAGAGATACGGGTTATATGTGAATCAACACATTGGCATCATCGTTTTTGCCTTCGCCATGTGGCTAGCAATTTCAATCAAAAAATTGGGAATAAAAACTTTAAGGCTATGGTAATGTGGGCAGGCATGGAGAATCAGGTACGAAAGTATCAAATAACAAAGGATAGAATTACTCAATTAAATGCAGATGGTGATGAGTATTTAAGGGAATTACCAGTGCAGAAGTGGACATTAGCACACGATGGTGGATATCATTATGGGACAATGACCACAAATTTGTCTGAAAGCTTCAACGGTGTTCTAAAGAGTGCTAGAAATCTACCCATAACTGCATTAGTTGAGCTTACATACTACCGTTGTGTAGCCTACTTTACCGATCGGTATATTAAGGCACGCGTAGAGATTACAGCCGGTGAACTCATTACAGCCTATGCAAAGAATAAATTCAATAAATGGGAAAAAAAGGCACCAAAGCATTCAGTTACTATGTTTAGTCATGAAGATGGTCTGTTTGACGTCAAAACACCAATAAACCCTAACTTTGCATATAGGGGCAATCATCGTCATGAGGTAAATTTAAGGGAGAGCACTTGTAGTTGTCAAAAATGGCAGGTTTATAAGAATCCGTGCTTACATGTCATTGTCGTGTGTAAATATTAAGGCATTTCTGCAATGCAATAGATCGACCATTGCTATAGTTTGGAAGAACAAGTTGCTTGTTATGTACCTAGATTTCGCATGGTTCCAGACAGTGTACATTGGAATGAGCCTAATTTTCCGGTCTTGTATCCTAATGTGAATTTGCGTCGTGCAAAAGGTCGACCAAGATCAACTCAGTTTCTAAATGAAATGGATTTAGGGACAGAGCATCAACCAAGGCCATTGTGCAGCCTTTGTAGGCAAGAAGGCCATAATAAAAGAACATGCCCCACTCGAACTGTGGCTGGCTCTACTAGTGGCCAAACTGAATGACCCAACATAAGTATTCAATCTACTCCAGTGAATTGGTTGGACTGTTTTTTTTTGTTAGGAGTTAGACCATATTGTTAGTTTGTATTATTTGATAGAACAAGTTGGTACTAATTCCATATGCTACAATGTTTTCTATCACTGCAAGTTAGATTGGGATGTATGTTTATTTATTTTGTTTTTATGTGTGTGTGTGTGTGTGTGTGTGTGTGTGTGTGTATTGTGTATTATAGTTTTAAGGGTTCGATAACACCTTAAAATATATACTTTTTATGGAGTGCTTGGGTCCTTTACCATGTTTGAAAGCTTCAAATAAAGAAAGAAATCAAAGGGCCACAATATAAAGGGGAAAAATCATATTTGAGCACTAATCAGTATTTTAGATGTATCTCTCTCCTCAAAAATCCAATTGACTCAAGGCTAGAGGGGCTGGAACTGTGACTTAAATATTTACAACTTTTATGTTTTGAGTTTTTTGAAATTCACAATGTTTGAAGGCCGAAATTAACTCAGAAGTTGCTGCTGTAAATTTGGACGAAAATTAGACGGTGAAAGTTTTATTTTTCTTTGACACTTTTACAAGGGTTTGGAAGAGAGGTTGTGGATTCGAAAATTATAGTAAATAGATGTATGATTAGATTAATTTGGCACTAATTTCAAATACCAAATATGTGTACACATTTCTTATTTTTGCAAAGATCTTACGGTTAGTAGTATAACGTGATATGTATACTATCTAGGCATAATATTTTTTGCTACAATGATGCATAAACAACGATAATACTTTAATATATTTTTAATAAACAGCCAGGCCATATTGATTAGTGATTTCCACGATGGGGTACATGAAGTTTTTGTTGCGTTCCACAACATGGAGGATGCCGATTTACTCGTTGAGGGTACCTTTGTGCTTGCACATGACTTTCATCACTTTCATTATCTGATGACACCTCCATATGTTCTGCATCTTCTGCATCTTCCCCACTATCCTTATTTGAGGCATCTTCCTCAAAATCTGTTACAAAGGCCTCTTCCTCAGAGTTTGGAGCACATGCCCATGTATTTGGTGGTATGGAGAAATCACCAACATGAGGGGGTAGTTGAGAAGGTTGTTCATAGCTAAACTAGTTATCTTGGCCATAATTGTATTGCACAGAATAGTATGGAGGTGGCAATGGATGATAAGAGGGAGGTGTTAAACTAAGTTGGGGATAATGGTCATAGCTAAACAAACCCTCTAATTCTTGTCCTATGAAAGTGGATAATTCAATCTGTTGATATAAAGACATACAATACTCATTGACATTAATTGGATTATACTCATTGAAGGTGGTAGGCTTATTATAGGCAGAGGTGGATGGCCCAACTTGGGTAGAGGTGGATGGTCCAGCTTGGGTAGACATGGATGGTCCAGCTTCATCATTTCTGCGTTGTCTACACTGTCTTCCTTGGTGCCTCTATCGTCGCCCAAAGTGTGTCACCCTCTCAGTAGGGATGGAGGAAATATCTACTTCCATGGATAACTTTACTCGAGTAAGGCCCTCTACTATTGCTGGAAGGACTTGTTGTGCAGTCAGGTCAACCCTCCCTTGGTTTACAACAGCCGAAGTTAATATATTATTAATTTCCGTTTGCTGCCACATAAAAAGAAAAAAAAATTATTAGTGCAGTATTATTGAAAAAGCTAAAATAATAATTTGTTATCAATATTAATGCAATATTGAAAATGCTAAAATATCTACCTGGTACGTATAGGCAGCCGCCTCTGGTGTCGTGAATAAGTGACCATTTTGCTGGTACCATGTTGTGTAGTCCACACCTACGTGGAAATTGTCATCCCCAACTAGATTTTCAGCTCGCTGGTTCCAAAGTTGGTAGTATTGTGCATACATCATACGCCAATCAACATTAGACTTTCCTGTCAACTTTACACAATGCATAGATTTATCCAAATTGTCAGTAGGCCACTTTGGACATCTTTGCAATAATCCAAATTGTTGCATGACTCTCTTTGGATGGTAAAACTCAACAATTTGAAAGCATAGCAATGACGCTGTTGTAAGCCATATATGCTTCTCTGCAAGACACCATGGATGCAAATAATTATCGTATGGTGTCCAAACAACCTACGATTCCAATTACAAAAACTATGTTATAATCGATCAAGACAATAATATAACTTGTAAATTAACCATTGATGCATTGTGACAACATATATTACCTGATCCTTATTATGTGTGTCGTGATTGGAACAGTACGCATATAGAACATGCGTTGGTGTGTGAGTAAACGTTCTATACGTATCCCACCTATACACAATTAATGATTGCCACTGATTTTAGGGTTTGGAAGTATCAAGGATAAACGCTACAGTATACAATATTGTATAAAAATAGAAAGTAAATATTATACCTGCAACCGTATGGGTCGTCACCATTTAAATTTATTGGATTTATTAGAATTGGGATCAGATATAGAAGATGCTCCCATGCCCATAATTGTAACATGAAAATAGGACCTGCAATCTTCGTGCTTTTTTTAATAGCAGCAGTACACAACTCTTTATAAAGGAGAGCAAGTGTGGCACTACCCTAGCTATATTGCCCAACTACACCAAAGTCTTCTAATAGATTGAGAAAGCAGCAATGCAATTTATTTTGGCTTTTATTTCCAAATAGTAAAGTCAAAACCTGGAACATGTATGCCCTAGCATACTGTTGGATTGTTACAGCATTGGCACCTTCTGGTAGGTTTGAAAATGTTCTCCTTACCCATGTTATTTTAAGGCCACCATATGTCAATGCATTTTCAGGTGGTGTCACTCCAAGTAAATTCTGACAAATGGGTCCCAATTCCAAATTAGTTGGCCCGCACACGGCATTGCAATCAATAGGCAATTTCGTAATGATTGCTATATCCCGTAGAGTGATCGACATTTCACAATTAGGTAGATGAAATGTATGGGTTTCAGATCGCCACCGCTTCACCAAAGAAGTGATAAGACTCCAGTCATTATCTATATATGGTAGGCGGGTAATACGGTATAGTCTACATTGGTGTAAATATGGGGTGATATGCTTGCTTAACTGCCGGGGGGGGTGCAAATGGTTGGGGTCGCACTCGCAAGTTGGAAACTTGAATTTTTTTTAAAAATGTACAATGTTATATTACTAATGTTGCAATTATTTTCATGTAAATTGAATAATTGTAGATATTATTAGGATATTAATAAATTTTTATCTCGCAACATACATTGCCTTCGATTACATCATTAGAGATGTGATATTGTTGTTGGGTTAGTAGAGAATGATCGAATGACCCACGCTCCATTTCAAATATATCCTATGTTAAAAAAAAAAAAATTACAATATCTTTAATATATAAACACTGAGAATAAAAAATTACAATATCTGAAGGTACATTTTTTACAAACCATCTATATAAAAAATTACAAACTAAGCACATAATTTCCAATTAAATTAGGGGGCTGAGAAGCTTACTACAATTGTGATACAAAGTGAAGGAATGTAGGAATTATAGAGTGATACTTGCAAGAAAATAAAGAAAGGAAAAAAAAAAAAAACATAATCAGATAATCATAAATATGTTCTAAAAACAAAAGAACAATAATAAAAAATAATAACATTAATATAACCATATATAAAGCATATAATTAATTTTTATACCAACTACACTTTAAATAAAAAGAAACACAAATGTACAATTTATTGTACTAAATAAAAATAAAAATAATACACATACATATCTTTGTTATAAACCAACAAACATATTATGCAATATATTTTTTCCAAGTAATAGATGTAATAACTGATAATAACAAAGTAAAATTGATTATAAAAAGATCACAATAATACAATTTATTACAATTTTTGTGGTCATATACTAATAATAACAATAAATAATATTAAATAATTTCAAAATTAACAAAACATATATGTAAATTTAATTAGAGAGTTGAGATGCTTACCACAATTGTGATACCAACTGAAAAAGTGAGAATTATAGTGATACTTGCAAAAAAAGAAAAAGAAAAACACAATTAAATAATAATAAATAAACACAAAATAACAACAATACTAAAAACATTTGTAGTCCTTACCATAAAAAAAAAAAAAAAAAACAACAACACCAATAATAATCATTATCGCTGAAGCAAAAAGTAAAAAAACTTACATTAACCCAACACTTACAATTTTTAGTTGTGCACGCTAAAGCAAAATAGAAGAAAAACTGAACAATTGGAAGAGATGAAAAGTAGAAGTATAAGTTTGTGAGAAACTTTCAGGCACACTTCCCTTTTAATAGAATGAGAAGTAAGAAGACAAAAAAGTCAATTGTCATAAAGATAACAAGAAGATAACAAGAATAATAATCTCTAACGGGTGACATAAAAAGTAAAAAGAATAACAATCTTTGAAGATAATTTTGTTGGGAAGGATGAATGAATCATTTTTTTCGGACAGATAGATAAGAATCTCTGAAGTGTACATCAATTATTTTTTTCTTCTATAACTTTCTTTCTTGTACTTTTTAGAATTTATGTATTTTTTTAGAATAAGTATCAAACACTCAGTGTACTTAAATTTGATTCAGACAGACTGATAAGAATCAAACACTCAGCGTACTTGAGTTTGACTATTTTTTCCCTCTATTTCGGCAATGCCATTACCGCAATTGGTTTTCATTTTGTTTATTTTATTTTTTTCTTTTCCTTTCCCCCTATTTCGGCAATACCATTGCCACAATTCTTTTTTTTTTTTTTTTTTTTTTTTTTTTCTTTCCCTCCATTTTTGGCAATGGGATTACCAAAAAACAATTTTTTTTTAAAATTTTTTCCCACCATTTTCGGCAATGGGATCGCCAAAAAAAACTTTTTTTTTTTTTTAATTCTTCCCTCCATTTTTGGCAATGGGATTGCCATTTTTTTTTTTTTTTTAATTCTTCCCTCCATTTTCGGCAATGGCATTGCCAAAAATCTCTTTTTTTTTTTTTCTTTAATTCTTCCCTCCATTTTTGGCCAAAAACCTCTTTTTTTTTTTTTTTTTTTTAAATTCCCTCCATTTTCGGCAATATCATTGCCAAAAACTTTTTTTTTTTTTTTAAATTATTCCCTCCATTTTCGGCAATGGCATTGCCAAAAACCTCTTCTTTTTTTTTTCTTTTTTTTTTAATTCCCTCCATTTTCGGCAATGGCATTGCCAAAACCCTTTTTTTTAATTATTCCCTCCATTTTTGGCAATGGCATTGCCAAAAACATCTTCTTTTTTTTTTATTTTTTTAATTATTCCCTCCATTTTCGGCAATGGCATTGCCAAAAACCTTTTTTTTTTTTTTTTTTTTTTTTAATTCCCTCTATTTTCGGCAATGGTATTGCCAAAAACCTCTTCTTTCTTTTCTCTTTTTTTTTTTTTTTTTTTTTTAATTCCCTCCATTTTTGGCAATGGCATTGCCAAAAACTTTTTTTTTTAAATTCTTCCCCCCATTTTCGACAATGGCATTGCCAAAAATCTCTTTTTTTCCTTCGGGCACTCGCGTACTCTCATTGACCGAGCAGGGGGCTGGGCAGCAAGAATTTCGCTAACACTGTTATCAAAATTCCAAAAATTCTATCACCAACTTTTTCTCTTTCTCTCTCCTATGTTTCTTAGAATTTTGGCAACAGTGTTGCCGAAATTCACTCTCTCTCCTCACTTTCAGTGTTATCGAAATTCACTCTCTCTACTCATTTTTCTAAATAACTTTGAACAGTGCCTATAATCATAAAAAACTTTATTTTTTGCAATATTTAGACAAAAGACTCTAAAACTTGGATTATGTAGACATTTCAAACTGTTTAAACAAAAATTAAAGTGGATCTTCCAATTCGTGCACAAGCTGAAAATTCTCTTGAACAGACGTTTGCAGTTTTATAATTGAAGAACTTGTACTATCTGCGGAGTTGCCATGCACCTTCTTCCTTATTTAATACAATGCAACTGCTATCAAGAAAAGAAGTTTTAATCATGAAAATCTCGTCTTGGACCCCGTAAAACTAAGAAGACAAAATTCGCGTAATATTAAATGCAAAAAAGATCCTGTTTCCGTGTAATCTTACAAGTCCATGTATTGATTTCACACTGACATTATTCAAGTGTGATTCTTCAAAATTTTATTTGTTTCTCGTCGAGTCGTCGTCATAGTTGACTGATTCTTATTCTTTTTTAAATGAAAGAGAGAACTTATTCTACACCAATAAAAACAAATTAAATAATAAAATAATATAATATAAATTTAAAATGTGAAGTGAAAAAAATAATAATAATAACGTTTATGATGGATGGCCTATATTTTATTGGTGTAAAATAATATGTTAGCTATATTATGAAAATATTTCATGGGAGGAGAAGTAGTAAAGAGAGACTACTCCTTTTTGTATGGAGCAACAATCAATGTCATGACCTTTGACCATGAAAATCTCGTCTTGGACCCCTTAAAACTAAGAGCAATCTCATCAGCTCGTGTAAAAGATTCCGTCTATTTTACACAAAAAATCTACTTTTTTTATTTTAGACATTCACTTTTACACAATCTTCACATCAGTTTGTCTATTATACACATCTTTCAATTAAATAATAAATTTCCTCACATTTTTTTATTATTTCCCTAACTGCCTCTATATATTACGCGCGTCTCTCCCTCTCTACCATTTCTGTCCGTTGCTCTCTCTCTCTCTCTATACCCATCTCTCCCCTGAAAAAAACTCTCCCGCTCCGATCAAGTCTTCCTCCGCTCCGATCAAGTCTTCCTCCGCTCCGATCAAGTCTCCCTCTGCTCCGATCAAGTCTTGATCAAGTCTCCCTCCGCTCCGATCTCCTCTCGATCAAGTCTCCCTCTGCTCCGATCCGCTCCGGTCTCCTCTCGATCAACTCTCCCTCTGCTCCGATTCGCTCCGATCAAGTCTTCCTCCGCTCCGATCAAGTCTCCCTCCGCTCCAATCCGCTCCGATCTCCTCTCGATCAAGTCTCCCTCTGCTCCGATCCGCTCTGATTCGCTCCGATCAACTCTCCCTCCGCACCAATCTGAGTTTGTGTATTTCTGTTTTTTTTTTTTTTTTTTTTTTTTGAGCAAGTATATATTTGTGTTGATTTGTCTGTGTGAGTGTATTTGTGTGTGTTTGTGTGCATTTGAGGAAAAAGAAGAAGATAGCAGTGAACTGGGTTTGTTGATCACGGATATGAGAGAAAAAAACGAGCGAACCAGTAAATTGATAAAATAATGTTTGAACGAGCTACAGTGCTCGTGTATATTTACACGGGCACTGTAGCTCGTGGATGGTTTTACACACCTTTGCATGTTTTTACACCCACTGATGTGGGTGGTTTTTTGATCAAAATGTGTAAAAGTTGGACTTTTTTCTATTTTAGAGGATTTTAGCTGATCTGATGTGAATGCTCTAAGAAGACAAAAATCGCGTAATATTAAATGCAAAAAAAGATCCTGTTTCCGTGTAATTTTACAAGTCCATGTATTGACTTATTCATACATACATTATTCAAGTGTGATTCCTCAAAATTTTATTTGTTTCTCGTTGTCATAGTTGACTGATTCATATTCTCATTTAAATGATAGAGATATCTTATTCTACACCAATAAAAATAAATTAACAATTAAAATAATGTAATATAAATTCCTAATGTGAAGTGAAAAAAATAATAATAATAACGTTTTTAATAGATGGCCTATTTTTATTGGTGTAAAATAATGTGTTAGCTATATTGTGAAAATATTTCATGGGAGGAGAGTAGTAAAGAGAGACTACTCCTTTTTGTATGGAGCAACAATCAATGTCATGACCTTTGATTTTTTGTTTTTCTGTCAAAGTTGTCGTGGGTTTTTTTTTTTTTTTTTTTTTTTTTTTTTTTTTTTTTAAATTGTTGTTGTTGTTGTAAATAGCACACTGACCCAAGTAGAGAAGCTAGGATCCTGAGTCTGATGTTTTATGCCTTAAGGGATTGTACTTGGTGAACCGCAGCTAAATTGAGCTGATTTCGAACTAAGTGGTGTACAAAACGCAGATCCTACAATACATATATACTAACATGCAGATAATATATACGCATTGAATAATAAGAAAGAGTAGAGAATGAAATAAAGAGAAAGAAAAGTAAAATAAAACGTTAGGGATCCTTGAGATCAAGGTTTTTATATCCAGACCGTTTAACGAACCGAAAAAGAGAGAGGTTCAAGGTTTTTAAGGTCGGACCGTGGTTCAACCGAAGTCGAACTGTAATGATGCCATAATTAATTTAATAATTTTATTAATAATAAAATACAAATAAAGGTATTAAAATGGAAAACTTTAACAAATTTTTATGAAAAGTACGTCTAAAAAAATTAAACAACTTTCAAATGAATTTTCACCATTTTTATAAGGTTAATAGAAAATAATAAAGCATAAACAAGCGTCAAAAAATTGTTTTTAGTAATATTTCAAATAAAAAAATGATCTAAAATAAAATCATTTTCAGCGTAAATTAATAAATTGTATATTCACATGTAAAAAGAATAGTTCTTGAACCTCTAATAAAATTATCAAATAATAATAGATTGAGAGGGGCAATATAATAAATGTTAGGATATGTGCCCTTAAATCCTATTGTATGATGCTATGTATGACATTATGTATGACTTAATGTTGTGTTTAATAAAGTTGTTTATTTTTATCTAAAATAATGCTAACATGAATAGTTGGACATTATCATATAGTCCATGAGATGCATAGTATGTGATTTATGTGATTTAGTCATAGAAGATATAAATCACAAGTTCTTTGTAAACTCAGAATTTATAGTTCATAGTCGGTGATGAAATTGGGCATTTCATCTGCGAAGACTATAACGTATCAGCTAAGATGATTTGTCTTGATCATGGAAGTGAAGACTTCTAGTTGATATGTTGATATGTTTTAAGAGTTAAGATATATTGAACTGGACCGCTGTGAGATTTATTATTTTGCTAACGATTGTCAAATGAATAATAAATTTCACAACTTCTATTTGCATGAACTCTTAATCCTGAAAGAATAATGGACCTAATCATGACGTGTAGGTTGCTTTGATATATCAGGAGTGAAATCTAATGTAACGGTCAAAACCTCAGTATGTTGGGCAACCACATTTAGTGTTGATGGAATATATATTCTCAAGATGGAATTTATGGTCTCTTGATAGAGATACAAAATATTCCCTTGAGATAAGTTTAATGGGTTCAGTTATTCAGAGAGTTAGGCCTAACTACTTTGGTAAGAAATTACTAAAATATATATTTATGAAATTGGATTTCATAAATATATGATGAATAGCTTTTAAGGATTAAACCGGGTACTCAAGGATAATATGTAGGAATTTTCAAAGTGGCAGTCTATATTTATGACTTTGTATTACTACGAATATTTTATGAAGGGGTTGCGTGTAAAATAAAGTCTTGGGATATAATTTATTAATAAGACCTAGAGTGCAATTATATTTATATAGTGGTATTAAATATAATTAATGGTACCTTTGGACTTGTCAAGAGTTGACGGAAAAACCCAAGGCCCATTAGAGCTAGTGTCTTATTGGTCCCTTTTGATCCCATTCCAAGTCACACACTAAAGTCCAATTGGAAAGGCCCAATAGGCCCGCCCAATTAGATAATCAGTTAGTTATAAAGGGAGAAATATACAGAATTTTTTATGTGATTTTTAAGAAAAGAATCGTAGAGAAAAAGAGAGAGTGTGAGACACACTTTCATTCTCCCTTTGGAAACTGATTGAGAGACCACACATCTTGGGCGTAAAGTGGAATTGGAGCGAAGATTAAAATTTTTCCCAAGTGCTTCTAATCTTTGTTTTGAAATTCTCCACACAAAGGTATGCTATCTTGTCCTTAAATTCTGAAATTTACATAGTGCATGTTGTCAATCATGAATGAAATAGATCCTTGTATGTTTTGTATAAGATACAAAACCAGATTTTAACCAACAATAAATTAGAAAACTATAACTTAAATTGTAAATAAATAAAATATTCATCCAAGAAAGACACAACAAAGGGGCAAAGCCTATTGGTCATTGTATCAGTACTGTGCTTACCAGGTCCCTAGTTCTATCCCTCGCCTGTGACTATTTGGGATTTCTTATATTTAAATGGATTGAACCGTAATTTCACCTTAAAAAACCAGTTTGCTACCTAGTTCAAGTTTACCTGAGTCGGACCGATCGGTCTGATCTGGGTCTAAAAACTATGGGATCGGTTTGACCCGGGTCTGAAAACTATGCTTAAGATGATATGAAATATTTCATTATTTCCTCAATTTTGTAATATATCATGCTTACTAAGAAGTGTTACAAGGTCCAAATAAGTTCAAAAGTTATAGACTTAGGTGGCTCTTCAAACTTGTAAGACTTCCGGAATTTGAATCCTTATGAATCCAAATGTGTTCTCTAGTGGCTGTTTGAGGACCCCGGACGATATCTTCCCTCTTTCTTTTTTTTTTTTTTTGATATCTAACAAAGATTTCTCAAGGATTTTTCACTCTAATTCTCTGTCGTTGAATGCCCTTCATTGTTGTTTGCCCTTCCTTTTATAGTGCCATCCTAGGGTTTCTAGAGTACCATTTATTCCCCATATTTGCTACCTTAGGTACCAAAACCAATGTTGTGTCAGCAACACTGGTGGCTAGTCCCTTCCTCATTCTTCACTATTTCCCTATTTTGAGGTTCCCTCTTCAAAATCCCTTAACTGACTTTCCCGTTCTGGGGAGTCCTAAAGGGCTGGTATTTGATCTTTCTTTTTCTAAGGCTTTTAGATTCCACATTTTCAGACCCACCTTTTACCTGCTTTCCCCTTTGTCATTTTTCCCAAATGGGCCGATTCCTTTCTACCATTCTGAAAGATCTCCAGTCACCTTCCCTCAAGGTCTATCTTCTTGTGTTCCTTAAGGTACCAGTCCCTTATTTATGAGTTGTTGGTTTCCAAGTCTTCTGATCCTTTTTCTGCATCATTGGGTGGCTGATGGGACATATGTGCTCTCGTTTTTCATGTTTTCTAGACATGCCCCCTTGAACTGTCTCGGTCCCAACTTGGTCTTGTAGCTCATCCCAAGGATCCCAGGCTCCTGGGAATCCCCAGGTATTTTGATTCAATTTTTCTCCCCAGGCTCTTCAACGATTTTCTTATCTTTAAGGGCTAGGCTGGACTTTTTTTTTCCTTTACTTCATGGGGTCCAAAGCTTGCTCATTCATGGGCTTGGGTCCTTTCCTATGGGCCCTTAATGGATTTGGGCTTTCCCTTTTTTATTTTATTTTATTAAAGGCCCGAATGTTTTCTAGATTTCAATCCTTTGTTTTCTTTTGGGCCTTGGTACAACATTGCAATATTTTGGATCTCAACAAAAATGCTAGTTAAATATTGTTTATGTGATAATATGAAGATTCCATTTGAAAATTTCGCCCTAAGCCTTCGAAACGTTTGAGTTGGCCCTGCCCAACATATCCCACTCCCATCCTACATGGGCTTTTCCCCTTCCAAAGAGATAACAAAAGATAGACACAAGACACCCAAAATCCAATCCAACCCTATTCAGCTCTATTGAGTGATGTAATATGAATATTTGTTTCTTCATTTTTGAGTACTTTCGATAACAATACTAATTGTGAAGTTGGGTGTACTTAGTTCAGTCAATAAGTTAAGCGTGTGTGAAAAAATACGCAGTCAATCGGAAGAAGATGACATTAAGTTGATTCCTAAGTTGGATGAACGCGAATGTTTGTTCTCTTACATATGGACTTCTTCATTAGGATTCTACATGACTTGGATAACCACTTTCCTAGAAAACTCCCTACCTTCTTTGTTAGATGGTCTAGGACATACAATTATTCGTTTCTTCATTTTGGATTCCTTTTAAATTTTTAATAAGAATACTGATTGTAAACTTGGGTATACTTAGTTCAGTCAATAAGTTAAGCTTGTATGAAAAAATACCCAGTCCAAACTCCCTATCTTCGTTGTTAGATGGTCTAGGACATTGAGAGAGACTTGATGTACTCATTTGGCGTTCACATCTGATTATATAAAATGCTTATAAATGAAATTTAGACGATATTGTAGCACCGAAAACACAACCACATCCACATTAAGCCATTCATCGCTGTTCAATTGAATACTCTTAACATCAAAAAGAAAATAGTTTGAATAATTCAAAATGATTACTTTCATCCCAAAGGATTCAAATGCAACCCACAACCAATTAGGGGAAAAAAGAAGAAGTTAATTCAATTGGAAATGTTTTTAGTTGAAATCACTTCCAGTCGGAAAATATTTTGTACCGAAACAATCACAACCAATTTGCACAAGAAAAAAAAAATACTATATTTAGCTTCAAAAATTTACTATATAATTAATATTTTCAATTAAAATATGGAATACCTAAAAGTTGGATTAGGTAGACATTTCAAACTGGTTAAACAAAAATTAAAGTGGATCTTCCAATTCGTGCACAAGCTGAAAAGTCTCTTGAACAGACGTTTGCCGTGTTATAATTGAAGAACTTGTACTATCAGCTGAGTTGCCATGCACCTTCTTCCTTATTTAATACAATGCAACTGAAGAAAAGAAATTTTAATCATGAAAATCTCGTCTTGGACCCCGTAAAACTAAGAAGACAAAATTCGCGTAATATTAAATGTAAAAAAGATCCTGTTTCCGTGTAATTTTACAAGTCCATGTATTGACTTATTCATTCTGACATTATTCAAGTGTGATTCTTCAAAATTATATTTGTTTCTCGTTGTCATAGATGACTGATTCCTATTCTCATTTAAATGAAAGAGAGATCTTATTCTACACCAATAAAAACAAATTAACTATTAAAATAATATAATATAAATTCCAAATGTGAAATGAAAAAAATAATAATTTATAATGGATGGCCTATTTCAACAACGAATTTCCCATCTTGGACCCCATAAAATTTAGTAGACAAAATTCAGTTAATATCATATGCAAAAAGATATTATTTCCGAGCACTCGTACAAGTCCATAGATCGACTTCATAGTGACATCCAAGTGTGATTTTTAGTTCCATCCCGTCGTTGTAGTTGGACTGATTCCTTTTCTCATTTCGATGAAAGAGCTAGCTTTTAGTATCCAAAAAAAAAAACTAGTAAAATAATTTGATTTTTTCTTTTGGCTGAGAATCAGTCAAATAATATGATATAAACTCAACAAATCATGTGAAAAAATACCAAGTGCAAGAAAATGTATTTGACACCCTAACCATTAAAGCAGGGCAACTTCTTGAGTCTCAATGTTACAAACTGTTGTATTTATTAATGTAATTTAATTAATAATTTTTTTTTGGTCATTGTCTGACCTCAGTTGGACTTCATCTGGCCTTAAAAACTTTAAATCTTTCTTCTTTTTAGTTCTTAGGGTCCGTTTGGATAGAGCTTATTTTTGCTGAACTAAAAACTGAAACTGAAAACACTGTAGCAAAATAATTTTTTAATGTGTAAATAGTACTGCGAGACCCATTTTTAATAAAAAATTGCTAAAAAAGTACATGAATAGTGCGCGCACAGTGTACGCACAGTGTGCGCACAGTGCGCGCCTGCTCTTTGTCCCCCCAGCAGAAAAAAAAAAAAAAAAATGAAACGTAAAACGCCAAACGTGAACGTGAGTTTATGTATCCAAACGGATACTTAATGATCTAGGTTTCTAAACAGTGGCGATAATCAATAGCATAACATTGTTTTTCTTATTCTAATAAAAGTTACAGTTATCCAAAAACGAAACAAAATGTACATTTTTGTTACGTAGATCTTATATATGTTTCATCTATTTACGTTAATAAGTAAAGACTAGGACTTAAAAAAAAGACTTTGATGCTTAACAAAAAAAAAAAAAAAAAAAAAAGAAAAAAAAAGAAAAAAAAGAAGAGAAAAGAAAAGAAAAGAAAAGAAAGAGAGATTTATAAAAGAAGAAAGACTTGAGCCCTATACGTGCTCGGGCCCAATATCCAAGGCAAAAGTGTATAAAAAAAAAAAAGTGAGGAAATAATTCAAAACGAGAGAGAGAGAGAGAGAGAGAGAGAGAGAGAGAGAATGGCACACATTCAAAAATTTCTTAAGGAGCTATGGTGTGCTTGGAATCTCCGGAGCTGTATTCTCTTAAGCCTCGGGCTGCAGACAATTTTAGTTCTATTTGCATTCCTCAGAAAACGGACCAGAAGCAAACTGTTACACGGGCTCATATGGTTTGCATACTTGCTTGCAGACTGGATTGCACCTGTCGCCATTGGACTGATCTCCCAAAGCGAAGGTGTTGGTTGTGAAGCCAAGGGGAGCGGAGGTGTTGGTTGTGAAGCCAAGGGGAGCGGAGGTGTTAGTTATGAAGCCAAGGGGAATAAGGACTTAATGGCATTCTGGGCTTCATTTCTTTTGTTGCATCTTGGTGGCCCTGATACCATCACTTCTTTTGCTCTTGAGGATAATGAATTTTGGCTTAGGCACTTGGCTGGACTCATATTTCAGGTTTTGGCGACGGCTTGTATCTTCTATCAATCTCTTCCGAACAAGATTTGTGTTCCCACTATCATGGTGTTTCTTGTGGGAACTATCAAGTATGTAGAGCGAACACGTGCTCTCTTCCTTGCAAGCATGAACCAATTTGGATATTCAGTGTTGCCAAAGCCAGACCCCGGGCCTGATTATGAAGAAGTTCTGAAGATGCACTCTTCAAAGACGTTGGAACAGGTTGAAACAAGCTTGGAGGTTGAAAATCCTAAAAGGTCGAACTCAATACACAAAACTCTCACTTTTGCAATTGATTCTGAATCTGAAGGTGAAAAGAAACCCCTAGATGACATGCAATTATTACAGGAAGCATATCTTCTCTTTGACAAATTCAAGGGTCTTATTGTAGGCCTCCTTTTCAGTTCCAAGGAAAGAGAATGGAGCCGAGAATTCTTTCTTACTATTTCTTCGGCTGATGAAGCATTCAGAGTGATAGAGTGGGAGCTCAATTTCGTGTATGAGTATCTCCACACCAAGGTGGGCGTGGTTCGCTGCCCATTTGGATACTTTCTACGCTTTATTAGCTTTACTTTAATCCTTGGAGCGTTGGGATTCTTTTCAAGTGAGGACCAGCATAAATTTCATGTTGGTAAGTTTGATATCATCCTTACTTATGTCTTGCTTGGTGGGGCATTAGGCCTCGAGGCCATATCAATCCTAATGCTTATATTATCGGACCGGACCCTCCTTGCTGTGAATAATAGCTGGACCAAACTCATTGAAAAAAACTTCTTGGAAAGAAGGAGGTGGTCTGAGTCAGTCTCCCAGTACGATATGATAAGCTATTGCTTGAATGATCCTCCAACATTGGTGTACAGATTAGCTGCTTATGCTGGTGCTGGGGGAGTGGTGGAGAAGATGACTATATTGCGTTTTTCTCATTCAAAGACGGTTAATAAAGATCTTGAGAGATTTATTTTCGAAGAGCTGAGATCAAAAGCAAAGAATGCAAGCACTATAAGTGCAGCAAGGGATGCATCTTCACAAAGAGGTGATTGGGCTCTTCTTCAGTCTTCTCCTTTGCCACATGGCTACTGGAAACTAAAATGGAGCATTGGGGAGTATCAGTACGCTGAAAGCCTTCTCATTTGGCACATGGCTACTGAGCTACTCTACATGGAGGATACTCAACCAAGTACTGGTAATGATAGTGATAGAGAAACATGCAAATTACTTTCAGATTATATGTTTTATCTTCTTGTCATGGAGCCCAAAATGATGGCCCCAGTGTTAGGCAATTGGCGAATAGTCTTCCAGGACACTTGTGCAGAAGCTAAGCGATATTTTCACAAAAATGCCATATCGATTAAAGCCAAAGCCTGTGAACGAATCCTTCGTGTGGTAACGGAATACAGATCAGTTGATGTGAAGGGAAATGTAAGCAAATCTGTGTTCTTTGATGGAAGTATCCTGGCCAAACAGCTCAAGGAGTTGGGGATAGATAAATGGAAGCTAATGAGCCAAGTTTGGGTGGAATTGATATCTTATGCTGCCATTAATTGTAGACCAAATGTACATGCACAGCAACCTAGTAGGGGTGGAGAGCTCTTGACATTCGTTTGGTTACTGATGAATCATCTGGGCTTTGGTTCCCAGTTCTACGAGCAGAAACGCCAAGCAAAAGCTAAAATGGTTCCTCGAAAGTAAGGTCACAATGACTAAAGGATTGCGAGTGGATGGAAGATTTTTATTTAGACTAAAGGGGTAGGAATTCACGTCATTATTACCTTCCAAACTCCAAGTTTCTCATGTTCTTGTGTTTCTTAGTATCTTATTAGCAACATCGTTTTCTTTTAGCTAATTTTAGTTTATTTGCTTATATACAATGCATCAGGCAGTGTACTTTGGTCCCAATTAAATTCAATAAAGAATATAAGTACTTTACATGTATATAAAACATGTATTTAAATTATTATAAACTATTTTTTTTGCTTATTACTTTTATGTATTGCCTGGAGAATGATTATATATAAACTAGTCAAGACACATGGTAGTTATTCCAACAACACCGACTTGTTTCCATAAAAAATAATAATAATAATAATAATAATAATAATAATAAAAACCAAGACTGAGGACGTTAGTGGGGGTGGTGGGTGGCTAATAGTGACGGCTGAAAGTTTGGTTAATCGAAAAATAATTTCTTGTTAACCACTCTTTTTAGTTACCCCAAACACCTACTAATTCAGAAAACATTTTTCCAAAATCAATTTCCGTCCAATCAAACCCAGCCTGTAGTCGTGTCCATATTATCATTTATTAAACAATTGGAAATTATGTCGTTTTCAGTTTGATCCATATATTCTTTGTTAACACGATTTGACCATGATTATGTTGGAGACTCGAATAGTCACCCCCAGGCCCCAACCCAAAGACAATTCACCCATTTTCCAAGTGGGCTTACAAGTCACAAACTAAACTAGGACAGAAAGCCAGTGACCACCATTCTTTAAGAGCATTCTAATCAAAAACCTTAAAATATTTAACATTTATCATTTTAAAATCTTACTTTATCAATGTTAACATACCACTTTACAATTTACCAAACATCAAAACTTCTATTATTTTACCATTTTATTTAAATACTCTTTTTTTATTCTTTTTTTATGTATTTTTTTATTCTTTCTTTTTATGTTTTCAAATAACTACCAATAACTACCATTAAACAACTATTTTTTTTTTTTACAATGTTGCTACAGTGGGCTGCTAGATATAGCAACCTACTGTAGCTATATTGCAAAAAAAATAAAAATTGAGAGGTTTGATGGAGTATGGCTTTTAGTAATTATAGCATTTTGTATCTTAAATTTTAGCATAAATAGCATTTACCCCTTTTGATAAGAATGCTCTAAGAATGGCTTTGAATGGCAGTCACTGGCGAGCTCTTTCATAAAAGGAAGCTTACCCCTTTCTAGCATCGGGATTCAGAATTTACATTAAAAAAATGTAATAGACTTTGCACCAGAAAAAATAATCAGATATTCAAAGAATATTTTAAACGTATTTTGCTTTACTCACACCCTCAATGTATTCTACTCAAACATCTAGTTCAGTGGTATAAACACAGAGCTGATCATTGCAATCAACCAACACTTAAGCCATTAATCATGGACATACTAAAAATAACTATCTAGCGAGTACACATAGAAAGGAGTAGAGTTACAAGTACTATAAGTTTTACTACATTGAACTTATAAACTGATATGTCATTAATTTGATTTAGAACAATCCGTTATAGCCTTTCTAGACTCTCAAGTGCGTTTGAAATTGCGCAAGACAAAAGAGCATTAGTAGAAATCATTTGGGCGATGGAGTTGGAATTGCATGAAATTGACAAGTTGAAGGGAAATGGTCTTCTGAGCAATAGTTGCGGCTTTGCCATAAGGAGCCCATTGATTTTGGCAAATTCCTTCATTTAGCCCTTGAAAACTGTGATTTTCCAATTTATAGTAATTTTTGTTTTCTTAATAAATTTTTGTTCAAAAGTCAAAATAAAACCCCGCTTGTTTTAGGACAACTCTTGAGATCAGTAGTTTATGATTTTACATTTAACACAATTTCAATATTTTTGGTAAAATTTGGTATTTTGCGACCTAATCTTGTAATTAGTGCGAATTAGGGTTTCAAACATTTCCTAATTGTCGTAAGGCTTTACTTTCTCAGTATTTATATGTTTTATAGCCTCCTAAGGCAAATCAGATTATTATCAATGAAATTACAGAGTTTTTCTCAAACATTTCTCTAGTTTATCCCAATTTATCACCTTGTGAATTTAAGGAACCCCTCGTGGATTTGAGGTTTTCTACTAGAAGCTAATAGCTTAATTTTTGTTCCATCAAGAGTTTTAGGGCCATATTTTATTGTAATTGGCTAATCCTTTAACAAAATGCACTCTACTTGTAATTAGGAAGATCTAAGATGGGTTTAGTACTTCAAGAAACATATTGTTCAAGTTAAGTATTATAGATATGAAGATTGGTCCAAGAAATAAGTGAAGAAAAGCTGTTCATTAAGTCTCGACAGATGCCTACTATCGAGACTTAATATGAAGATCGATAGATAGATCGACATCAGCTTAATCTATTGAGAATTACGATTTCAAAATTTCCAGATTTCAAATTCAGCCCAGTCTTGAATATTTGTTTAAGGTTTTTTTTCTCACAACCGTAGACATATATAAGGTTTATTTTAAAGGCCTTCACATATGGATACAAATACCAAGAGACTTATATTCTCTGTATGAAGCTATTGCGTTTGTACGTCATAGGGTTTTGTAACCGAGTGCTCTCAGATCTTCATTGTTGACGAGGTGAAGAACTTTGCAACCAATAATATCTGTTCAAGTTGCTGGAGTTAGTCACGTACATAAGATTCGTGCAAAGGGTTAGTCATAAATTGGCGATTTGTGCATCAGGTGAAAGAAAACTACTACAAGATCAAGTCTAATTGAGTATTGGAGTGAAAGTTCAACTGTAGGTTAATATTTCGGGATAGGCCAAGGGTTGTTGGTAAGATTCCTTATATTTGTAACTACTTGATTGTTGATTAGTGGATTCTTGAGAGTAGTGACCTTAAAATCACATTTCGTATAAAAAAAAATAATAAGAATGAGAGGTGTTAAGCTTTTTATCAGCTTGGCATCAAACTATTTTTTTGCAGGACCTCCCCTACAGTAACGTCACAGCAATACGGTGGGATTTTTACCTTGTGAGATTTTTCCCATTTATCAAAAAATTACCGTGTCTAATTTATTTTCCGTTGCATTTAGTATCGTTGGTGATTTGTTGGTGCTTCCATGATTTGCATGCAATTGAACCTAATTAATCAACTTGGGTAACTTGAATTAATTAACCGGAGTTAAGCTCTCTTAGCCCAACAAATGGTATCTGAGCGAACACACTCTGATTAAGTTTTAATCTTTACTGTGTGATCCATTGACCCTTGTTGTTATGGATTGTGGACAATCATTGATTATTCCTTCTATATTTAGTGGTACTAACTATGTATACTGGAGAGTATGCATGAGAACTTTTTTGGAGTCCTTAGATGAGAAAGTCTGGCTAGCAGTTGAATAGGTTGGAAGAAGCCTGAAGAGCCACTCGCAACATGGGATGATACCAAGATCAAGACTGCCAACTTTAACAGTAGGGCACTGAATGCTTTGTTTAGTGCTGTAACAAATGAAGAATTCAAGAAGATCTCTTCCACTGACAATGCCGAGGAAGCTTGGACTATTCTTTAGAATACTTATGAGGGCACTAAAGCTGTTAAGAACTCTAAGCATCAAAGGCTTACTACTAGTTTTGAGAAAATTAAGATGGATGAGGATGAATTGTTTAATGAATTCTATACCAAGCTCAAGGACATAGTGAATTCAGCAATCTTGGAGAATAGATTCCAGAGTCTGAGATTGTTAGGAAGATTCACAAATCTCTTCTAGAGAGATTCCATGCAAAGATTACTGTCATTGAAGAATCAAAGGACCTTGACTATATTCCTTTTACTGAATTGATTGGGAACTTGCAAACTTATGAACTAGGGTTAGCAAGGGTTGGAAAAAGTGGCAAAGGCAAGAACATGGGCTTGAAGACTAAGAATGATGGCAATGATGAGTCATTCGATGATGTGGATACCAAGCTAAAGTCATATATCACTAGACAATTCAAAAGGTTCATTAAAAATGCGATGTTAAAGCTGGCGATAAGGATCGCAAATAGATTGCTTTCACTTAATATAAGTCCCAAGACAAAGGCAAGAGAGAATCCAAAGATTTTGGTCAAGGCAACGATGGTCCTGCTGGACCAAAGTGCTATGGGTGTTGTGGATTTGGACACATGAAACAAGAGTGTCCTACATATCTCAAATCCTTTGGCAAAAGAAAAGCCTTAGCTGCCACCTTAAGTGACTCAAAACCAAAAGTAGATTCCGAAGAAAGTGACCAAGAAGGGATAGTAAATGGATTACAGCCATTGTTGAGTCTACTAGGGAAGTAGTAGACATAAATAATGATAAAGAAGAGCTGATAGAATCAAAGTTTGAGAAGATGATGATCAAGATGACATCCACACTGCCTATGCTAAGCTATACAAGGTCTTTGAGAAGCATGAGAAGCTTTACAAGTTTGCCATGAGAAAGCTCAATGAAATGGATCTAGAACATGAGGAACTCTCCACTAAGGTTGATGAAGCTAATCAGACCATTGGAGTATTGAGGTTTGTGAACAACTCTCTTGTTGAAAAGGCCAAGAAACTGGATGCTGAATTGTTTTAGGTTAGAGCACAACTAGAAAGGACTTCAAGTGCCAAACTAAATGAAATGTTGAATGTTCAGAAGCCTGCATTTTACAGAACAGGTCTTGAGTATGATCACTCTCTCTCCTTTTGTAGTACCTTTTCTAATGTTTTAAATAGATTTATTTTTGTTCCTCCTGCTAATAATGATAACTATGACAACACTGAGGTAACTAAGATTAAAATTAAAAATGTGAGTGAGGATAGGAGTGATAAGAGAAAATCCATTTTAGGAGCACCTCCTAAGGTTGGAAAGAAAGAGACTAAGAAGAAAAAATATCGCTCCATCAATAGTAAGTCTCCACCAAAGAAGCCTAATTTTTGTCAATACTGTCGAGCATCTGGGCACACTCGTCCAAAGCAATAGTATGTAATCTCAACAATAAGTGGTTAGCCACTCAACAAAGCCATAGTATGTCATCTCTTGGAAACCAAAATCAACTCAAACTCTCTCTAGCCCCTCTTGGAGAACTTCTTAAGGCAGTCATGCTTTTGTCAAACTTTAATGGTTTCAACTCTCCTCCTTATCCATCTGGACAAAAGTTCATGCAAAGAAAAAGGATCTCCATCCAAGTCTCCCATCTAGAAGGAAAAAGATTCTACGTGATTTCTCATATTTTCTGATCTCTTGCATGGTTCGTGGTGTATTTTGAGCTAGTCTAGTTTTGATGCTTTATTTGTTTGATTGTTTGTTTGTTTGCTTCTGCTTTGTTTTAAGTTTTTTTAATAAAAAAATGAAAAAATTTAGGACGATATAAAAATGGTGTGTTTGTGTATACCGATACCTGTGTACCTTGGATGGCCTTTGAAACAAAATTTCCCAACTTTGTATCTCTTGTACCTTAGATGAACGCTTTCATGCACAACTAAGCAATGAGAGCTTTGTGGCCTTTTTATGTGATTTGTATGATTTGGTTAATCTCTTATCTTTCATTTCCTAAATCACTTTTCTTTTTTTTTACGGGAATGACTAGAAAATACTAAGAGAAAGATATAAATAACTATCTCACCACTAAATCTCATCAATCATATAACATTTGTGTGCAATTCATAAAAGTCATGCTTAGTAAGATGTAGCATTTGCAAATCAAAATAAGGATGTTCAAGCTTACATAATTGGATATTTTCTTTTCTCTTTCTTATATGCCCATACATGATATGCTTCAAAGAAAAATATGTAAAGAATATGAAAAGTAAAAAGAATCAAAATGCTTTCAATATGGTTGCAAACGTGTTTCTAGGAGATGTGAGAGTTATATGATGTACCTAAAAGTTGATAGTTCCCATCAAACAGTTATGATTGTATGTGATTGTGTTTGATCCTCCTATATCATTACTTGTCGTATAATGATGCTCTTGCTCTCTTGCATAAGCTTCACACATAACACACATAATCTTTGCTACCTTTAATACTACTGTACAGGTACAATGTGATTTAGCCATCACAAGGAATACATATGGTAGTATATGCTCTCTAAACTATCCAAATTTGTTTTGAAATAAAATTTGGTTAGACATGTTTAATATGTTTTGATCTAAAAATGCTTTGCATCTAGAGTTGAGTATGTGTGTGTGTGTGTGTGTGTGTGTGTGTGTGTGTGCTTTATTTATTTTTATATGTTTAACATGCCCTTTGTATGTTTTCTTTGTTGACTATCTTGTTTTCATTAATCTTGTGTTGCTTCTTCTCCTCAAAATCTCTTCTTCAGGTTTCTTGATAGATACCTCGATAGCTCTTTGATAGATACCTCGATAGCTCTTTGATACCTTCTCAACACCTCCTTGATACAAGCCTTTCCATCGAGCTTTCTAGGTTTTTCTTGATACTTCTCGATAGATAGCCCGATCCATCGAGCCAAATTCTTTGGGGTCTCTGTCTACTCGATAGCTTTTGGATACCTTCCTCGATTTAGTGAGAATTTTTGCCGTCAACACCTCGATACCTCTAAATCTATCGAGCTTTGTTCTCGATATATAGAAGCTCAATACCTCCTTGATCTATCGAGCTACATTTTATGTATATAGTTTGAGGTTCAACCCAATTTTGTTATTTCTCAAATAATCCGAGTCTTCCTCACTTGGTAAATACTCTTAATCACTTCCTTTCTCTTTTCTTCATGCATTCAAGCATATTTTGACCTAAGTTTTCGATTTGTTCGAAATTTTTGGGGTTTTTGTGTTTTTGTCAAAAATTTTGGGTTAGTTGTTTTTAAAATGAACTCATATGGTCATACATTGCATTCTAAGTTCATTGTAACTCTATTTCATGCATTCTAGGATTGTGTGCTTATCATATCTTGTGAGTGTTATTAGGTTGGATTAGGTTTTTGCCCATGATGCTATTTATTGTTTGCACGTCACATGTTCGTGCATCTTCATGCATTGCACATTATTTTTCCTTCTTTCCCGTGTCTTAATGTTTCTGGTGTGTTTCTGTTCTTCCCTCGATCTCTCTCATTTAGTATCCTCATCATGGCACCTAAAAAGTCTGTTCCTTCTAAAAACCCAATTCGTCGTGGTTCTTCATTTCTGCTTTTCCTACCTGATTCTATTCGGTTTGGTGATGAGAAGGCACATAGTGACTTCTTTGAGAACTTTTCTAACCGGGCGATTCATCCGAAACGACAAGTCATTTTGCTTGATTTTCCAGACACTCCTCTACTCGGTGCTATTAGATCTTGGGGATGGGCTTCTTTTTGTGAGAAATCCTTGAGGTGTCCTGACGTGTTCATACATGATTTTTACTTCCATATGCATGTCATTGTTACCTTTGTGCCTCGGTTTACTATGGTATTCCGTGGTACACTTCTCGTAGTTACTCGTGTAAAGTTGTAATTTACAACTATTTTGTGTTGGCTTTAATTCCGTGCCAAATTTGATTGTAATTTTGCTCAATCATGTTTACCTTGTCTTTTATGTGAGATTTCTTTGTATGGGTTGTGTGTGAAAGTGAGTGTGAAGACTTAAGCTTTTATTGAAAAATAAGTGGATTTTGCAAGAAGTTTCGGAAGAAGCCTTCCTACGAAGTGAGCCACGTGCAGAGCACATGACTGGAATTCGAAGAGTCATGAAAGCTGGTTTTCGTGAGTAATTCGCGGGTAAAGCCTTTCTGCGAAATACCTGCGAAACATTCTATTTGCTATTTTGGCATATTTGCTACACCATATCTTCACCTACATTATATATACTCTCATTACCCACTTATTGTGAGGAGTACTTTTCTGAGAGAAAACCCTAGCATCCACACTTGAAAGTTATAGATTGTTATATCCATAGTCCTCTACAAAATCCTTTGTGGTTTTCCTCAAACTCCTACCTCTCTATATCTATATCCTTGAGAGATTGATAGCCCAAACACTTACCACACCCATTCTGAGTGCAAAGTGGGGTTTTGGTGCTGCTGGGAAGCATTGAAAGAAGCCATTTGTTTGGTGGATGCAATCAAGCTGAATTGCGAAATCCAGAAAGTTAGATAAGACACAGTTTCGAGAAGCCTTGTTGGAGTAGGCGCTTGGAGGGCTTAGGTGCATTGGGTAGATTAGGCTTGGAGAGTCTCTTACCATTCATGTATCCTAACTTATTGTTTAATGGATTGATTTACCACTTGGAGGCTGGCGGAGAGATTTTTCACTGAGTTCTTCGGTTTCCTCTTCGATAACACGTCTCAGTATTATCTTGTGTTTGCATATTTCTTTCCTACTCTTTTAACTTTCATTTTATTGTTTATATATGATGAATATGGCTTAAAGTAGTTTTATTATTTGTTCACTGGCATTTACTCTATTTCGCACTTAGTTAAGTTAATGTAAAATCAATCGGGCCGTAATTTTTAATTTAAAGGTTTAAACAGCTCTTGTGTTTTCACATATATTCGAGCTTTCACCTTGAAATTCATTTCTAAGGTACTACATGTCCCTAGGGTGGATTATTCTATTTACCCTAGTGATCCTCGTCTCTCTTACATCTCTAAAGACGAGTTGGCCTCACTCTTCTGTGAGAAGGCCATGTTGTGGGGAAGTACCCTTAATTTCTCCACAACTGAGTTCTCTAAGGGACCATGGTTCCTTAATATAGTGATGAACTTTGTACACACTCCATGGTCTCACTATAACACTATTATTGAGCCTCATACTCGTTTTCTTCTTTCCCTCATGGAAGGTCTCTCTATAGACTTTTCTTCACACATCATAGAGTCTATTATAGATTGTTATCGTGACATGACTACACGTGATAAGCTCATCTTCCCTTTGACTATCACGTGTATCCTCACACACCTGCACATCACTATCCCTCTCGCTTTTCACTTCTACGTCATGGGTGACATTAATAAGGAGTCTATTCAGCGGAATGCAGCACAACTTGCTACAAAAAGGCTATGAGTGGAGCCTTCTGATGCAACCCCAACTAATCCTGCAGCTCCTTCGTTTTGACTTCCTTATTGTTTGCCCCTTCTTCCTTATCTTGGGTTGCTGTCTCCCTTGCTGATATCATGGAGCAGCTTCAGTACATGTGTGCTAATTTTGGTAGTCATTTGGACCATCTATTTGATTAGATGTGTTAGATGAATACTAGAATCGGCCACATCGCTCGCCGCCAGTATCGACTTGGTGGTTTCGCACCCTCACCTTTATCGGAGCTTGCTGATGAGTCCTTTTCTTCCGATGGTGGAGATGATGATGATAATGCTTATGGCTCAGAGTATAATAATGAGATGATAACCTTTCAGTGATACACCGTTTGTCACTCGTAATAAAAAGGGGAGGTAGTTTTGTAGATGAAAGTAGTATAAGTGTTAGGGGGAGAGCTAGCATAGGACATACTAGATAGGGGGAGAGTGTTTTTGAGGGATGTAGTGAGGTTTTGATGTATTTCTCATTAAATGTACCATGGTCTTGGGCCACTTTTAATACATACATTGTATTCTTTATATATATATATATATATGAGATGATGTATGTTTTCTTCACCTTTGTCTCACATGTGTTGTTTCTTTTCTATGTTTCATACTGCATGCCGTGGTGAATCTTGTTTAAGTGTCTCAGTTAAGACAGGTTGTAAGTCTACCATGCCACGATCTCTTTCTTGCAAAGTTTTTCAAGAGTTCATGTTAAGGTTAGACTTATGTACTTTTGTATATTATGGGACAGTTATGTTAGACTTTTCTCATAATTGCTTTTTGTAATTTTGTCATGAATTGCCAAAAGGAGAGATTGTTAGGGTCATATTTTGTTGTAATTAACTAATTCTTTGACAAAATGCACTTTACTTGTAATTGGATAATTTTAAGATGAGTTTAGTACTTCAAAAAATATGTTGTTTAAGTCAACTATTAAAGACATAAAAATTGATCCAAGAAACAAGTGAAGAAAAGTTGTTCATTAAGTCTTGATAGATAGCTCGACAGCAGCTCGATCTATTGAGAATTATGATTTTAGAATTTTCAGATCTAAAATTCAGCCCAGTCTTGAATATTTGTTTGGAGTTTCTTTTAGTACTTCAAGAAACATGTTGTTCAAGTCAACTATTAAAGACATGAAAATTGATTCAAGAAACAAGTGAAGAAAAGCTCTTCATTAAGTCTCAATAGATAGCTCGATAGCAGCTTGATCTATCGAGAATTATGATTTCAGAATTTTCATATCTAAAATTTAGCCCAGTCTTGAATACTTGTTTGGAGTTTCTTTTTTTACAACTCTAGACATATATAAAGCTTATTTTAAAGGCTGTCACACATGGATACAGAGACCAAGAGACTTAAATTCTCTGTGTGAAGCTACTACGTTTGTACGCTATAAGATTTTATAACCAAGTGCTTCTAGATTTTCATTGTTGATGAAGTGAAGAATCTTGCAGCCAACAACATCTGTTCAAGTTGTTAGAGTTAGTCATGTACTTGGAATTCGTGCAAAGGATTAGTCACAAATTGGAGGTTTGTGCATCAAGGGAAAGAAGGTTACTACAAAATCAAGTCCAGTTGTGTATTAGAGTGAAGGTTCAACTGTAGGTTGGTATTTCGGGATAGGCCAATGGTAGTTGGTAAGATTCTTTATACTTATAACCGCTTGATTGTTGATTAGTGGATTCTTGAGAGTGGTGATCTTAAAATCACTCGGTGAGATTTTTGCCTTG
This sequence comes from Castanopsis chinensis, assembly GCA_032878915.1. Lineage (NCBI taxonomy): Eukaryota > Viridiplantae > Streptophyta > Magnoliopsida > Fagales > Fagaceae > Castanopsis > Castanopsis chinensis. The sequence goes on from JAVQMG010000131.1 coordinate 25,515,327, forward strand.
TGAGATTTTCCCCATTTGTTAACAAATCATCGTGTCTAATTTATTTTTCGTTGCATTTAGTATTTTTGGTGATTTGCATTCAGTTGAACTTAATTAATCAACTTGGGTAAAATGAATAAATAACTGGGGTTAAGCTATTTTAACCCAACAAAGAGAATATTGTGTGTACTTTTTTCAGGCTTCTGCAACATCATAACCATAAGAGACAATTCAGATATTCAGTTAGAAGGTTGTTGAAATCCATTAATCATGTTTATTGTCACATTAGTATGTAGGGTTTATGTAATAAAACTTGTAGTACTTTTAACATTTTTCCTTAGAAAATAAGCCATGTAACATTTGGCGGAAATGAGATTGCAAGTGCAAGAACTTAAATTGTACTAATTAATTAGAATGTTTCTCAAGCCTAAGCTGTGAAATGAAATTAAAATCAATTATCAATAATATTGCAAGCAATTTTTTTCTAATGAAAAATAATTTGACAATATATTGTCTTCCCTTTAATTAAGGTTGTAAACGAGCTAAGTCAAGTATTAAAAATTCAAGCTTGTTCATTTAATTTTTTTTTTTTTTTTTTTTGAACAAGAGCTAAAACTCGAGCTCATCACCAAACATTGCTTGGCTCAGTTTTTTGTCGAGCGATCTCAAGCTTGTTCATGAGGTACTTGATTAACTTATTCTTTTCTTAGGTACTGTGAACCAAGACTAAAATGTTTTACTTCTTCACAATTTTATGAATTTTTCGTACAAATAGACTATTTATATCATCAGTAAGTTAAAAATAATACTTTAATATCATATAAAATTATACAATTTAATTTCAAGACTATATAAATATATATTTTGACAAGTATACATATAAAAATATAATTTTATATATAGTTCAATTGAGCCTACTCATTTATGAGCTTGTGCACCAACACGTTATTATTTTTGAGTTTAATAATCGAGCTAAACTTAAGGCTTGAATTTGACTTGCTTTTTAAACAAACAAACACGAATAAGCTTTTATTGGACTAAGCTCGAACAGTTTATAAACAACTTTAATTATTTACAACCCTACCTTTAATACAGATAAGAGAATAATTTAAAAAATACACATTCAAAAATAAAAGCTAAATAATACAAAATATATAAGTTTACATAGTCTAAAGTTCACTCAATTAAAATCTTCAAGTCTCGTCATCATGAAGATAGAATTTATGAGCGTATGTGAGAAGAAAAGAACCGAAAAGAGGGACGTAGATCGAGGGGCAAATTTTTCTTAGTCTAGTTCTACCCTGGTACTTTCGTGGTAACTAGGGGGCAAATTTTACTTAGTCTAGTTCTACCCTGGTACTTTTTTACTTAGTCTAGTTCTACCCTGGTACTTTCGTGGTAACTAGTAGGTCAATAATGACAAGGGATAGCAACCCTTTTGGTTCATATCTCTCTAAATTTAATTAGTATAATTCTGGGCAAATTCTTCTCCTCAGCCAAAGGATTTTGGGTCATTTTTGTGGTCACCATTTCCCGTCAATCAAAGCCTACTGGCCCATTGTTGTCTTCATTCTTTCCTCCAAACTCCCAAGCAAAGGCTCTAGGCTTTATTTATTTTCTCTTCATCTAGTTGTATCAATTGCAGCCTCCCCTCTTGTTCATCAAAATTGTATAACTCATCATTTTGCTCATCTACTAAAATTGTGCCATACTTTCTTGTCAATATCAACCATGTCGACACGTCCCTCTTCCACTCCATCTGAGTCGCCTTATGTATCTCTTGATCTTCTTGCATACTTGAACTCTAGTAAAAAAACACCCTTCCATATATTCAACGACTTGGTCATGCCGGAAATTCAGTGCCATTTATCCAAGGGAAAGAAAGTCCCCCATCCTGAAGAAGAAAATGAAACCCGAAGCATGGTTGAGGAGGACGACCTCAAATGCAATGATGTATTGAATGCGATCCAGAACGACCTCAACTACATCAACGAGGCCTGTCATAAATTAAAGAATTCAGCAGACTGCGTTGACAAAAAAATGAAACGATTGATTCTTCAATGTTGGGAAGCTGCCTTTAAAGAAAGAAGTCAAAGAACAGAAGCACTAGAAAATTCCCGAAGATTCAACGAGCTTAAGAAAACCAAGGAAGCTGTCTCAATATTAAAGAAACAAATTTGTTCATCCCCACAACTCTTTCCAGATAGTTCGCCTTCTACAGGCTCTTCAATGAAAACTGACTCGGAATTGCAAAACGAGCAGCCAAGCGTAAATGTTGAGGAGCTGTACGATGGTCTAGATGCAACACAAAAGAATTGTTTGCTATGTTTCTCTGTGTTCCCTGAAGATGAAATCATAAAGAAGAAAGTTTTGATCCATTGGTGGATTGGTGAGGGATTTATAGATGGTGAGAATGCGGAGAAGACTGGTAGTGAGTACTTCAAAGACTTTATTGAGAAAGGCATCATTAAGCTTGTTCACAAAAAGCGCAGAGAAAAGTCAGAAAATTGCAAGATGCAAACTTCAATTCGTTCTGCCATAATTAGGCTTGCAATTTCAGCTAAGTTTGTTGGTTTTAATTCGAAGGGAAATCCCACAGCTAATTTCTTTCCAAGTCAGAGGGTGTGCCTTGTGAACACCGAAGAAGGGTCTTCGCTTCATGATTTGACTTATATTTATCATTATTTGAACCAAGAAAATATTCAAACTTTGTTTAATGTAAATGAGCCTCGTCTTAATTTCAGGGTAGCCAGGTTTTCAAAAATGAAGAAATTAAAAGTTCTACAGCTGGGAAGGTGGAAGGCCTCTGCTAAGCAACTTGTTGAAGTAGAGAACACCGAGTTCTTGAAAGGTTTGAAGAAAATGAAAGAGCTTAGGTACTTTAGTCTTAGGGGAATCTCTGGAATTACTGAGCTTCCTAATTCAATTTGCAAGCTCAGTAAGTTAAGGATACTGAACCTTAGCGGCTGTGATAATTTAGAGAAACTTCCTGATGGAATAGGCTCACTCAAGCAGCTGACACACTTAGACATGTCTGAGTGTTACTTGATCAGTCACATGCCCAAGGGACTTACTTGTCTCTTAGAACTCCGAGTCCTTAAAGGGTTTGTGATTGGTACACAAAGGTCTAGAGGCCACTACTGCAAGCTTGCTGATTTGGCGGTACTGCAACATTTGAAGAAGTTGAGCATTCATGTAGATAGAACAAGTGATGAAGCTAAGAAAGAGCTAGTTTCTTTTCCACAATTTAGAAACCTCCGGTCTTTATCAGTAGCCTGGTCACGTATATACGATGCATCCATTCCCGCAACAACAAATGTGGCACTGGCAACAATCCATAGAATTGTGAGCAGAGAAAAGTCAATCAAAACACCAGGATCTTCATCACAACTTGTTGCTTTAGACAAACTAGGCCTCCAGGATTTCCACGGTTCTAAGATGCCTGCTTGGCTTAATCGCTTAAACCTGAAGGAACTTAAGAAACTCTACATACGAGGAGGAGAACTATCTGACCTGCGCCATATGGAGGACAGCACATGGCCCGTTAGCTGTCTACGCTTGAAGTCCTTGAGTCAATTGAGGATGGATTGGAAAGAACTGCAACTATTGTTTCCAAACTTAACTTATGTGGAGAAAGTAGACTGTCCTCAACTCAGTTCCTTCCCATGTGATGAGAATGGAGAGTGGATTCACAATGAAGCAGATACAGAGCAGGCTTAAGCAACTTGCCACTTTCAGAAGAAGTCCTTTCTGTTGTATCTTTGTATCCAATTATTCAGCACTTTGTAACATTGCTAGTTGAGTTGTTAGTAACTTAATAATGTTCCTAGTTTGAATTTTGTACTCCAATGCATCTTCAATGAAGTCCACAAAAATGATATCTATCTTAGATGAAAATTTTGTTCATTCTTATGATCGTATAAGCCATTTCTATTACTGAAATAAATTAATAAGGAGAAACAGATATCTTCATTAGCTTCCTAGAACTCCCTCTTTAACTTTGCCGATTCAAACCTCAACCTTCCAAGTCTCTTCTACCAACTCCGGCTACCACGATGTTCGTTTGACGTTGCCATCCGCACCATGAAGAACGCCATTAAGAATTTTTTCCCCCTTATTGTTTGCTTTTCTTTGTTGTGTTGTATTCGCCTGCGTGTGCTTAATTAGAGGCTATCCATTTAGGCATGCATTCATACGTTCTTCCTAACAGAGCGGCTCGACAAATTTGGTGGCCCAAATGCTCCATTTTTGTTATTACTTAAATAATATTTAGTTAGTGTTTATATCATAATTTTTTAAATGTTAAAATTATAACAAATTTTGCTAAAAAAAAAAAAACTTGCAGATGACGTAGCAATGAATATAATTTATGATACTTCTAGAAGATAATAAACAATTATTTGAATGAATGATGTTAGAGATATTGTAAATTTTACAACATGAGGCTTATAAAGATGTATCACCAATCATAAAAAGTAATATTAAAAAGTAATATAAAGATGTATCACCAATGTATTAGGTTGTTGACGTCCATAACTCATATTAATTGTCATATCAATTTGTAAAGACTTTAAAGTAAAATTTATAGTATTTCTACCATTTTCTCATCTACATTATTTTTGTTAGTAATACATATTTGTAAGACCTATGTATTTAAAATTGTATTATCTCTAACATTAATTACTCAATTCTTTGGGACTTCTTAAAAGTAGAAGAAAAATATAAAATTATATTTTTCCAATATCTCCAAATATATATATATATATATATATATATATATCAATTTTTGTCCCAAAATTTGGAGGCCTTTCTCTAGCTGGGGATCTCGATCAGGCAAGGGCTAGCCCTGCTTCCTAGCATAAATAGTATGTTTAATGAATAATTGCAACTTTCAACATTAGTAGATTTAATTCGTTAGGAATTATGCTTTATGCATGTAACTAATATGATGCTACAAGTTTTTAGTTGATTCTTTGTTTGGCAACATGAGGGAAGAAACAGTTAAGTTAAGCCAATTTTAAAAACTTGACGTCTTGCTGGTTGGTGTGATTTTTACTCAAATTCATTAGCTGAAAGGTGCAACTTGAGAGAGAGAGAGAGAGAGAGAGAGAGAGAGAGAGAGAGAGAGAGAGAGAGAGAGAGAGAGAGAGAGAGAGAGAGAGAGAGAGAGAGAGAGAGGATGCTTGGATCAAGTCTATCAGGTGGAATGCCTTCACAACATTCACATTATTGGACTTAAGTGTGAAAATGTCATTGGATTTGATAATTTATTGGACTTATTTTGGATAATTTGGTAAATATTACTATCATTTTTATTTTTACTCTTTTTCATCTCTTATTTTCTATAAATTTTTTATTATTCTCTTTTACATTCTCTCATGAAAAAAGTGGCTATTCTCTCTCTCTCTCTCTCTCTCTCTCTCTTGCAACTCTAGTTTATGTTGATGAATAATTGTGATTTTTAAAACTCTATTTTGGGTTCATACATTTTGGTGTTGTATTTTTTAGTTCTCTATCACAAGTACTCTCTCTCTCTCTCTCTCTCTCTCTCTCTCTCTCTCTCTCTCTCTCTCTCTCTCTCTCTCTCTCTTATCTTTGCTTTGATTTTTTTTTTTTTTTGAGTTAATACTTTGTTATTTTGCAAGTAAGAATTTAAATTTATATCAAAACATAATCTTGGTTATGCTAATTATTGATTTGCATTAGGTCCATTTTGGTCAAGTTTGGTCTACTTCGGTCTATTCACTTTAGTCTAATTCGGTTAACATGGGCCCAATTAGGTCTACTTCATTCTATTTGGTCCAACTAGGTGCACTTTAATCCATTCAGTTCACCTCGATCTATTTCAGTCCAATTCAGTTCATTTGGACTACTTCGATCAAGTCGATTCTGTTTCGTCTACTTTGGTCCTATTCAGTCTACCTCGGTCCTTTTTGGTCTACTTTGGTCCCATTCCCACTTCAGTCCTTTTCATTACAATTTGGTCCATTAGGTCTACTTTGGTCAATTTAATCTACTTCCATCCATTAGGTTCACTTTAGTCCAATTTGGTCTATTTCAGTCTCATTCGGTCCATTTAATCCACTTCAATCTATCCGGTCCACTTTGGCAACATTAGTCCTATTCAGTCCAATTTTGGTCAATTATGTCCATTTCGGTCTATTTTCTAATTTGGTTCATTTTGTACAATTCAATGTAATTACTTAAAAATGAAGGGAAAAGTTTGGGTTGAGAGTACTATCAATTATTTGAGTAATATCAATTGAAATTATATGATAAGTTTTAGTTATCATAATACTCACCTTAAGAGAATGAAAATTTGAATAATACATTTAAAAATTAAAATTTTTAGTTGTACCAAAAGAAATTTGAAAATTTAATGCATAATAACAATAGTTAGAAGAATATGAACCATTTCAACAAAAGAATAATATTGATAAAAAAAATACTAAAGATTATGAAATTATATATTTGTAAAAATATAGTGATGGAAATTACTTTTTGAAATTGTTTAATTTTTAGAGAGAACAAGTTATCTACAACAAAATTCAGAAAATAAATTATACATTGTTAAGGACATATTTTATATAGTTGGTTAATCCTTTGACAAAACGCACTTTACTTATATTTGGGTAGATCTAGGATGTGTTTAATACTTCAAAGAACATGTTGTTCGAGTCTAATATTAAAACCATGAAGACTAGACCAAGAAACAAGTGAAGAAAAAGTGTTTACTAAAATTAGATAGATAGCTGGACACCTGCTAGACATCTGCGGACAACTACTCGACAAATAGCTATCTATCGAGATTTAATGAATGAAGTTTGACAGTTTCTCGATCGATCGAGCAGCTATTGAGGTTACGGGAATTCAGATTTTCAGATCTGAATTTCGGCCCATGTTTATGTATTTGTGTAGGGTTTCTTTTCTCACAACCCTAGACATATATAAAGCTTATTTTAGAGGCCGACACATAAGAGATTACAAGGAGAATATATGCAAAAGGTGACCGAAGCCTTATTCTCTCTGAAAGAAGCTACTGTGTCTTTGCGCCTTAGAGTTTTGTAACTAAGTACTTCTTGATCTTCATTGTTGATGAAGTGAAGAATTTTGCAGCCAACATTCTTTTTTCTCAAGTTGGTGAATGAGTCACGTACTGGGATCCGTGTATCAAAGAGTGGCGTTCATATATTGAAGAGTTTAGAGGTTCTGAAGCGGTAGAAGGTTTCTGCTGTGAGTTTATTTACGGGAATTGTAGAGTCTAGGGATAAAGGTTTTGTGCTGGATCTGAAACTTCTCTTTACTATAGTGAATTGCTTTTCGGGAATATTTCCCCTCAAGTTTTTTACTGTGAAACTGGTTGGTTTCATTGGTTTTCCTGAGTCATTATATCTTGTCTTATTTACTTTTCCGCTGCACTTATATTTGACATGATTTTGCTGTTTGTTTGTTTTAACAAGTCTTATGCATAATAAATCTAATTAACAACTTGGGTTTAAAACTTATTAATTCTATCAACTGGGATCTAAATTTCCCAATATACATTATACCGCATCTCAAAATAATTATATATTCACGTGAATCGTGTAAGTTTGCAACTAGTATAACTATAAAGCTGAAATCCTTTGAATTTTTTTTTTTCAATCTCTAAACAATCATTAGAGACTGTCTGGTAGGCTTTCATGGAATCCTAAAAGGGATAGGCCAATAATCATCAATATGAACAAACTTCATCTTCTCTCTTAGCGGCATAAGTAAAAGCTAGGGTAGTAATTATCAATACAATCAAACTTCATCTTCTCTCTTACAACTCTAATTTAGATTGATGAATTTTTGTATTTTTTGTATCCCTATTTTGGGTTGATACATTTTGGTGGTGTGTTTTTTGAGTTCCCCATCACATGTACTCTCCCCTCCTCTTGTAGTTCTACTTTGAGTTAATTCTTAGATATTTTGAAATTGAGAATTTGAATGTGCCTATCAATTTTTTGAGCAATATCAATTGTAAATTTGTGATGAGTTTTGATTATGCATAACACAAAGAATTTAATTACTAAATAATTAGCATATTTATAGACATATATAACCATATTAATTTAAACATAGCTATAAACATATATATTTTAAGCATATTTATAAACATATCAACAACAATCACTATTTTACTCAAACATTTATTCAACTTCACCTACTTTGATGTTATTTTGGTTAATTGTAATTTCAAAATTTTGTTTCTTGAACTTCACTTATAACATTGCGGGTTCCATCTTATAGAATGAAGTGAAGTTAAGAAAAAAAAAGTTCTAGCTTTGAAATTGAAATAAAGTAACATTTACTAAAAATAAAGCATTGCAATTTTAGCAATTTTAACCCAACAATAAAAAAAAAAAAAAAAAAAAAAAAAAAAAAAAAAACCCAAACGTCATAATAAAGCAACAATCATAAACCCAACAAGTTTTTCTTTTCCCTAAATTACATCTAATCTATTTGCACGCGCCCTTTTACCTTCATATGACGGCCTCAAGGGCATTCAGTATCGTGCTTAAAATATTTCTAAAGTCAAAGTTATTTGAGTAAAAAAATTATGGTGATAAGAAAAGGGATATAGTGTATAAATTAATCATAATTGTTGTGGGTTGGGGAGTGTCAATTAGTTTAAATGAAACTATCGGAAGAAAGACCATTTTTCATCCTCGATAAGAATGTTGAGTAACACTCAAAGAAGACTAGATTTTCATTCATTATTTAGTTCTCTACAATATTCCATTTACATGATTGGAACGGTTAACATCTCTTATACCAAAGTACCTTTTTTTGAATTGGTGGAAATAATTCAACTTTAATAAGAAATAGAGAGTCCATTGTAATGATTCTACTCTATCTTTATAAATTAATTCCCGAAAGTATCATGGGTGTGGTGATATCCTTTTATAGGTTTTGCATTCCCTTTGGAGATTTCCTACACTATCTAGTTTTAATGCGCTTTAAGGTGAAGTTACAAAATTTTGGCAGAATACGGAATTTACCAACTAATGAGCATATTTAGAGACATATAACCGTATTAATTTTACTCAAACACTTTCACCTACTCTAATGTTATTTTGGATAAACGTTATTTCAACTTTTTGTTTTTTCAACTTCATTATGAACATTGTGAGTTCCACCTTATTGGATGAAGTAAAGTTGAGCAAACAAATTCAAGCTTTTAAGTAGAAATCTTTTCACTTTTCAATTGCTATATAAAACAAAATTTTAAACATATATATAAAACTATAATTTTTTCAATTTCTAATAAATTTCTTTCGTAAGAAGTATTCTCAATTTTTTTTAAATAAACCCTTTTAAATACCATGTAATACATACAATAAAACATAAATACAACAACAAGAATTGAGACACAACCACAACGAATTTTGTTTTTATTGAACTTTCCAATATTAACAACCATAAAATCTATGCAATATAATAATTGAAGTCTTTATAATTAATTGTGCTTGTCTCTTATTGTAATACACTAGTTATTTGTTTACTCGCTTTCCATTTCATTACTCTCTATATCTCTCTCTCTCTCTCTCTCTCTCTCTCCACTCAATTGTCATCTCCCATTCCCTCTCTTTTTTCCCTAATAGAAGAACTTAATTTATGTTTCATTTTCTCCTTGATTCTTGAGATGCTTAATTGTCAAATTCTCACTTCTATTTTCCTCTTATTGAAAGTTGAACTTACATAGACTTATAATTGAGTTTAGAAACTTTGAAAAAATTTGTCTAGTGGATTGCTTTATTAGGAAAGGTTTCCTTTGGAGTGGTTTTTCTTATACGTTTTTTCACTTTATCACTATGTCACCTCATTCTTTTGATTGATTTATATGATTATTGAAATCTTATTTGATACGCCTAATATGCTTCAACTAATTTACACATAATTGGTTAGTTGGGATAATTTGGAATAATTGGATAATTTACAAATTAGTAAACGTCAAACTTGGTCTAAAACTTAATAATTACTTATTAATCTTAATTGATTGTAGAGATGACAACAATTTCAGCCTTATCTGCTCAACCATGTGTTGGTTTTTCTTACTCTAAAAGGAGAGAGGATAGAGATATGTTTTGCTTGCCCCATGCAGAATATGTGTTTCTATACAATTTAATTTCTTACAAGTGGGATATAATATATATTTATTAATGAAAGTTATTTTTTTTTTAATACTTACTCCATTAGGAAAAAGTTTGGCTACAACTTCGACTAAAAATATTAACATGGGTTCAAATTATGAAAATCTATATGTTAAATACTTGAATTATATATTCTTTATGTTCTTAACATATGCGTCATGTTAATTAGATATTATTGATTATTCGATCCAAAAACTTATTTTTTATGCATAATTTGAGATTACAAAAACATGAAATTTAAGCATTTGATTAATGATATAGTTATTGATCTTCAATAATCTAGAAATTTTGCTAGTATGAAAGATATAAGTAGAAAATGTAATTCAAATAATAGTGGATTTATCAAAATACACATCCATAAAAAAAAAAATATTGACTTAAATTTTGTCAGAATTCTATCAACATTCCCAAAACACTTGTTTCTCTTTCTCAACACTCTCATAGTTGTCTCTCTCCTTTCTCTTCTTTCTCTATCTCATTATTGTTAAAATCATGCCTCATTAGGAACAACAAAATACAATGAACCAACTCCGCCCCAACATCAGGGCCGGACCTAGGCCTAAGCCACTTAGGTCATTGCCTAGGGCCCCCCAAATTTCGGGGGTGCAAAAATTGATTTTTTTTAGAAAAAAATATTTTTGGGAGATATTAAAAAAATTGTAGTTAATTTATATTTTTTTCACTTTTAAGAAAGCTTAAAGAATTAAGTAATGCTAAAAGTAGAGATAAGACAAATTTAAATAAAGGTTTGACTAATGTGTGTCATTAGGGCATACATTAGTAAATCATTTTAGGAAATTTTTTTATAGAAAAATGAAAAAGTACATTTTTGACAGCTTTTTTAACTCCATATAAAAGCTTTTCCAAAATGGATGATTAATGTTACTAATCACAAGTAATTCAATTGGAAAACTATTAAAAATACTATAAATTTTACTACATAACTTTTATGATTTGATGTGACAATGAATATGGTAGGTGCACTTCAACAAACTATTAAATACATTTTTTAATGAATTTTTGTGATTGTTGATTTATCTTTGTAATTCTCTTGTTGTAAATTTTATAATATCTCATGATTTAAAGGCCGTCGCATATGCAGAAAGTGACTTAGTTTATTATTCTCTCTGAAGAAGCTACTGTGTCTTTACTCCAAGAGTTTTGTAACCAATGAGCTTTTTCATCTTCATCGTTGATGAACTAAAAAACTTTGCAGCCAACAACCTCTTCAAGTTGCTAGAGTTAGTCACATACTGGGATCCGTGCACACTGGTTAGTCACGTGCTAGGATTCGTGCATCAAGGGAAAGTGATAGTACATTTTAAATGAAATATGTTAAAACTCAAATAATTGAAAATAAATAAAGAGATGAGTTATACTTTGTTAAAGAAAGAGTTACTTGTATGTATGTTAGATTAAATAAATTAAGAGAAGTTTTTTCTAAATTAATAAGTAATATGTAAGTTATGTGAAGGGTTGGAAGACTATGTATATGGCTATGCTTTGAACTAATTTCATATCAAAGAAAAGAGTATTGTGTGAGAGAGTGAATTCAATAATATTCCTAAATACTTGAGAGATTTCGGGTCAAAGAAAGGTGTTCTTCTGGTGGAGCTTTAGGGTCGAACACTTTATGCAGAAGCTGTTCTAGCCATACAACATTTGTTGGGTTGTTGTATTCTGGGGGAGACAAATCAGAGAAGGTTTGCACCGATTATAAAGATTAGCCAACCAAGGGCTTGAATCTCTTTAAAGAGAGCGAGTACCGCACCTCAGTCCAAATAGTGTTGTGTTCATCTCTTCAATTTAATAATATTCAGCGTATTATTCAGTTTCTCTTTGTGTTGTTTCCATTATTATTGTGTTTGCACCAACAATTTTAAGGAGATTCAAAATGGAGCCAACAATTGAGAAGCCAAATGACAATGTTAGAGATCTCAACAAGCCCTTCTATTTTAAGGGAGCCCATTTTAAAATATGGAAAGCCAAGGCTCTTTCTATCTAAGCCTTTTTAAGGTAACCTATGTCCTCACTGAGAAGAATCCAAACAAGGTCTCAATTGACGACATGACCAAAGACGAACTTTATGATTATCAAGAAAAAATAGATTAGCATGAACAAGATGAGTATAAATGTCGTCACTATCTTTATAATTGTCTTGCAGATCATTTTTATGATTATTATAATACTACATACAATTTTGCAAAGAAAATTGGGAAAGCTTTACAAAGAAAATATGACACTGAAGAGGCTGGTGCAAAGAAATATGCAGCTAGTTGTTTCTTTCGCTATCAAATGGTGGATACTAAATTTGTTGTGGAACAGGTTCAAGACTTTCAAATGATCGTAGCAGAAGTTAGATCTGAAGGCATAAAGATTGAGGACAACCTTATTGTGGCTAGTATCATTGACAAGCTACCACTATCATGGAAGAGTTCCAAATATTAATGCGCCATAAGCAAAAGGAGACGTCCTAGAATCCTTGATCACTAGCATCTGCATAGAGGAGGAAGCTAGAGGACAAGCACTTATAACACAAGAAGGTAATGGACATTCTACCACCAAGGTAAATTTAATTTCAGCAAGTAATAACCAACCCAAAGATCATTTTCCTAAAAATACTCAATTGAGGCCAAGAAAGAAAAATATAAAGAATTATGGTAGACCTCATAATAAGGGCAACCCTAGTCAAAGAAATAAGAACCAAGGACCCTTTTCCAATAACCAACAAGTTAATGTATATTTGGTCTGTGGCAAGAGTGGGCATATTGCTCGATTTTGTAAATTTCAGAAACATGGATCTATCCTACAGGCTAATGTTAATGAAGAGCCTTTAGTGGCTATAATTACAGACATATACATGATCCAATATGTTGAAGGGTGGTGGGCAGACTTTGGTGCCAATAGGCATGTTTGCTATGATAAAAATTGGTTCAAAATATACACTCCTGTTGAAGAAGAAAAAACAATTATGCTTGGTGACTCTAGTAAAACCAAGGTACTTGGGAGTGGTGAGGTTGAGCTAAAATTTACCTCTAGATGTGTGCTCACTTTGAAAGATGTGCGATACTCTCCGTCCCTGAGGAAAAATCTAATGTCAAGCTATTTATTAAATAAGGCTGGCTTCAAACAAACAATGGAATTTGATCAATATGTAATCTCTAAGAAAGGATTATTTGTGGGCAAAGGGTATGCTTGCAATGGTATGTTCAAACTAAACATTGAAAATATATGTCATCTGCTAGTTCTGTTTATATGCTATCTTCTGTGAAGTTTTGGCATGCTCGCTTGTGTCATATAAACAGTAGATATGTAAGAATTATGAGTAACATAGGATTAATCCCAAGACTAACAAAAGACTTTGAAAAATGTGAAGCATGCAGTCGAGCTAAAATTACAAAACGACCTCATAAAAATGTTGAAAGAAATACTAAATTGTTAGAACTAATTCACATAGATCTTTGTGAATTTGAAGTAAAATTAACTCGAGGAGGAAACAGGTATTCCATTACCTTTATTGATGATTTCTCGAAATATGCATATGTTTATCTATTAAAAAATAAAAGTGATGCTTTTGAGAAATTTAAAAAATTTCTAAGAGAAGTTGAGAACCAATTTAGTAGAAAAATAAAAAGATTTAGAAGTGACAGAGGTCGGGAGTATGAATCTATCGAGTTCAACTCATTTGTTTAGTCCTTAGGAATTATCTATGAAACTACTCCTCCATGCTCACCTGCATCTAATGGTGTGGCTGAAAGAAAAAAATAGAACTTTGCTTAATTTAACAAATGCCATGCTTATTGAGTCAAGTGCTCCTCTAAATTTATGGGGGGAAGCAATTTTAACAGCCTGTCATGTTTTAAATAAAGTGCCACACAAAAAGACTAAACTCACACCTTTTGAGTTGTGGAAGGGGCATAAGCCAAATTTGGGATATTTTAAAGTTTGGGGTTGCTTAGCCTTTATAAGGTTAATAGATCCCAAAATACCTAAATTAGGTGATAAAGCTACCACTTGTGCTTTTCTTGGATATGCAATAAACAGTACAGCCTATAGATTTTTGAATATTGAAAATAATGTGATTTTTGAATCAGGTGACGCTATCTTTCATGAGGAAAAATTTCCTTTTAAATCTAAAAATAGTGGGGGCAAAGAAGTTATAGAAAATGTGTTCTCTCAGCCTAGTTCTTCAACTCATTCACAAAATCAAGAAAATCTTGAAATTGAACTTAGAAGAAGTAAAAGAGCTAGAGTTGAAAAAGATTTTGGCCCTAACTATTATGTTTTTAATGTTGATGAAAGTCCTATTACTTTGAAAGAAGCTTTGTCATTACCTGATTGTGTATTTTGGAAAGAGGTTGTAAATGATGAAATGGATTCACTTATTTCTAATAAAACATGGAAGTCCGTAGATTTACCACCTGGTTGTAAAACAATAGGTTCTAAATGGGTCCTTAGGAAAAAGCTTAAACCTGATGGCACAATAGACAAATTTAAGGCTAGACTTGCTGCAAAAGGTTTTAAGCAAAAAGCTGATGTTGATTTTTTCGACACTTTTTATCCTGTTACTAGAATTACATCCATCAGATTACTGATTGCTATTGCAGCCATATATGACTTGAAAATTCATCAAATGGATGTAAAAACAGCTTTTTTGAATGGGGACCTAGATGAGGAAATTTTATATGGACCAACCCGAAGGATTTGTAGAGCATGGTCAAGAAAGTAAAGTGTGTAAGCTAACAAAATTCCTATATGGCTTAACGCAAGCTCTTAAACAATGGCATGAAAAATTTGATTCCTACATGATTGAAAATGGATATAAGTCAAATGAATCTGATAAGTGCATCTATTATAAAACTTGGGAAAACTCACATGTCATTATTAGCCTCTATGTGGATGACTTGCTAATATTTGGCTCTAATTTGCATGTGATAAATGAAACAAAAAATATGCTTAGAAGCCATTTTGATTTGAAGGATCTTGGTGAGGCTAATCCTATTTTAGGCATGAAAATTACAAAAACATATGATGGAATTTATCTTGAGCAGTCTGATTATATTGAGAAAATTTTGAAGAAATATAATTTTCATGATCATAAAAGTGTAGCTACTTCTTTTGATTCTAGTGTTCATTTGTTTCCTGTTAATAATGACAACAATGTTGTTAATCAAAAGGAATATGCTAGCATAATTGGTAGTTTGCGATATGCTACTGATTGTACTAGACCTGACATTGCCTATGCAATAGGAGTACTTAGCAGATTTACTAGCAAGCCTAGTAGAGATCATTGGCAAGCCATTGAGTGAGTTATGAAATATCTATTTGGTGCCAAATTATTAGGTTTGTTTTATAAAAAATATCCTGCTGTACTTGAAGGTTTCAATGATGCCGACTGGAATACTTTGTCAGGTGATTCTCTGTCTACCACTGGTTACATTTTTACTTTGGGTGGTGGTGCAATATGTTGGGAATCTAAAAAACAAACTATTATTGCTAACTCTACTATGGAGGCTGAGCTTATAGCTTTAGCTTCAGCAAGTGAGGAAGCAAACTGGTTAAGAGATTTGTTGCATGAAATTCCTCTTTGGGAAAAACCAAAACCACCTATCTAAATTCATTGTGATAGCACTGCTACAATTGGTATAGTACGTAACCGTTTTTATAACGGCAAATCCATGCCCATAAGAAGAAAACACAGTACTGTGAGATCTTATTTTAGTAATGGCATCATTAATATAGAATATGTTAAATCTTGTGATAATCTTGCAAATCCATTAACTAAGGCCCTAACGAAAGATAGGGTCTGGAATACATCGAGGGGGATGGGATTAAAGTCATAGAATCATGAGCCATGCATGAGGATACCCAACCCAAGGACCAGGGATTCTAAGAATTAGGTTCAATGAGAAAAACGAATCATACGATAGTTGTAAGAAATGCACTATTCATTTTTTTTTAATTATTTATTTTGTAAATAATTTTTTAATTGTTCATCCCTATGATGTAAGTGTATTTATCCTGTAATGTGGAGAGGTTGAGTAAAAAACTCTTAATGAAATTTGTAGCTCGTATGAGTGGGGTGTCAGAATTACAGGAGCACCCTTGACAAAATTTCACCAATGTGAGTGTGGGGGTGGAGCCGCTCCCTATGAGATTTGGACTTAATCTCAAATACACTCATGAAATTGGGATCAGCACACGACCATAAAATGCTAGCTATAAAAGCTCATGTCAACACCTGGATCATTATGTGTGAGCAGTAATATTTTATTTCCCCTAAGCAGTCATAGTTCAAGTCGGAGACCACTACTGACTCTAGAGTAGAGATTATTGTTTCACTAAGTGAAGGTTCAATGCAGAGCACACCCTCATGATGCATAATAATCCCTCTTTGCCCGGTAATCTCTAATTTTCCGAATTTAATATCAAAATGAGTGGGGGAATGTTAGTACATTTTAAATTAAATATGTTAAAACTCAAATAATTGAAGATAAATAAAGAGATGAATTATACTTTGTTAAAGAAAGAGTTACTTGTATGTAAGTTAGATTAAATAAATTAAGAGAAGTTTTTTCTAAATTAATAAATAATATGTAAGTTATGTGAAGGGTTGGAAGACTATATATATGGCTATACTTTGAACTAATTTCATATCAAGAGTGAATGAAGAGAAATAGTTAAAAACAAAGAGTATTGTGCGAGAGAGTGAATTCAATAATATTCCTAAATACTTGAGAGATTTTAGGCCAAAGAAATGTGTTCTTCTAGTGGAGCTTTGGGCTCGAACACTTTGTGCAGAAGCTGTTCTAGCCATACAACATTTGTTTGATTGTTGTATCCTGGGGGAGACAAATCAGAGAAGGTTTGCATCGATTATAAAGATAAGCCAACCAAAGGCTTGAATCTCCTTAAAGAGAGCGAGTACCGCGTCTCAGTCCAAATAGTGTTGTATTCATCTCTTCAATTTAATAATATTCAAAATATTATTCAGTTTCTTTTTGTGTTGTTTCCATTATTATTGTGTTTACACCAACAGAAATATTGCAGTTACAATACAAGTCCAATTAGGTATTGGGGTAAAAGTTCAACTGTAGGTTAGTATTTCGGGATATGCCAAAGGGTTTGATAAGATTCCTTATACTTGCAACCACTTGTTTGTGCTACCACGCTATTGCATGAAATTTAATCTAATTAATTAACTTGAGTAATTAATTAATTAATTGCAAAGAGTCAATTCATTTTAACCCAACAGCATTTTCTTCACACAAAAAAAAAAAAAAAAAATCATATTAAAAAGTAAAAAGAATGCATTTTTTTAAAGAAAAATTATTATATAAAATGCTAGTTAAATATTATTTAAATGATAATATAAAGGTGTCCCATTTGAAAATTTCACCTTAGGCCTCCGAAACATTTGGGCTGGCCTTGCCCAACATGTCCCACTCCCATCCTACGCGGGCATTTCCCCTTCCAAAGAGATGACAGGAGATAGACACAAGACACTCAAAATTCAATCCTACCACATTCAGCTCTATTGGGTGATGTAATACGATTATTCGTTTCTTCATTTTTTATTACTTATGATAACAATACTGATTGTGAAGTTGGGTGTACTTAGTTCAGTCAATAAGTTAAGCGTGTATGAAAAAAACACCCAGTCCAAGAAAATGCCATCAGAAGAAGATGACATCAAGTTGATTCCTAAGTTGGATGTACACGAATGTTTGTTCTCTTACAATTGGACTTCTTCATTAGGATTCTACTTGTCTTGGATAACCACTTTCCTAGAAATTAAAACTGCCTACCTTCGTTGTTAGATGGTCTAGGACATCGAGAGAAACTTGATGTACTCTTTTAGCATTCATATCTGATTATATAAAATGCATATAAATGAAATTTAGATGATATTGTAGCACCAAAAACACATCCACATCCACATTCAGTCATTCATCGCTGTTCAATTAGAATACTCTTGACATTAAAAAGAAAATAGTTTGAATAATTTAAAATGATTACTTTCATCACAAAGGATTCAAATGCAACCCACAACCAATTAGGGGAAAAAAGAAGAAGTTAATTCAGTCGGAAATGTTTTTAGTTGAAAACCTTTTCGGTCGGAAAATATATTGTACCGAAACAATCACAACCTATTTGCTCAAGAAAAGAAAATACTATATTTGGCTTCAAAAATTTGCTATATAATTAATATTTTCAATTAAAATGTGGAATACCTTAAAGTTGGATTAAGTAGACATTTCAAACTATTTAAACATAAATTAAAGTGGATCTTCCTATTCGTGCCCAAGCTGAAAATCTCTTGAACAGAAGTTTGCAGTTTTATAATTGAAGAACTTGTACTATCAGCTGTGTTGCCATGCATCTTCTTCCTTATTTAATACAATGCAACTGCTATCAAGAAAAGAAATTTTAATCATGAAAATCTCGTCTTGGACCCCATAAAACTAAGACAAATTCGCATAATATTAAATGCAAAAAAGTTCCTGTTTCCGTGTAATCCTACAAGTACATGTATTGACTTGATACTGACATTATTCAAGTGTGATTCTTCAAAATTTTATTTGTTTCTCGTTGTCATAGTTGGCTGATTCCTATTCTCATTTAAATGAAAGAGAGATCTTATTCTACACCAATAAAAACAAATTAACTAATAAAATAACAACATATAAATTCAAAATGTGAAGTGAAAAAAAAAATAATAATAATAACGTTTATAATAGATGGCCTATTTTTATTGGTGTAAAATAATGTGTTAGCTATATTATGAAAATATTTCATGGGAGGAGTAGTAGTAAAGAGAGACTACTCCTTTTTGTATGGAGCAACAATCAATGTCATGACCTTTGATGTTTTGCTT
Source organism: Castanopsis chinensis (assembly GCA_032878915.1). Classification (NCBI taxonomy): domain Eukaryota; kingdom Viridiplantae; phylum Streptophyta; class Magnoliopsida; order Fagales; family Fagaceae; genus Castanopsis; species Castanopsis chinensis. The sequence goes on from JAVQMG010000131.1 coordinate 25,534,362, forward strand.
TTCCGTCAAAGTCGTCGTGGTTGAGCCAAAAAACGAAACAAAAAGTCTAAAACATTTTTGTTGGGTCGATAATATATGTAATTCATCTATTTTAGCCTGCGTTTTGGGACGAGTCTTCGAAGTGGGAGTCACGGCTGTCGCTCATGGTGTTTATAAAAGATGTACTCTCTCTCTCTCTCTCTAAATAGAAACTGAGCTTTATTGATAATGAATGAATGAATTACAATTTGCTTCTAATCCTATCTTATATACAAGTTAAAACTAAAACAGAAAGATAATTACTTTCACATTATCAGGTGAGGTTGTTACAATTAACTTCTAACTTAATCTTACACGTGTATATAGATCAAACCATAGAACTAATAATCTGATCATAGTGAGGAATTGATTCTATCAAATCCTCTATGATTTCACGTGTCAATCCTGTTGTAACTACCTTTTTGGTCTATTCCTGATGATGTAGTATAGACTGTACTGCACTGGATTGTATCTGTCCTTGTGTTGCACATGACAGCACACTGCTCTGATGGTGTAGTGCACTCTATGCTACTCGTGAGTACAGCTTGTCCTGATGACTAGTGCATGCCATGTCGCGCCCTATACTCTTTGTTGCCCTGTAGTCTGTTGCTGAATTGGACTTGCAGCTTTAACCGTGTTAAATAAATGATTCTTCTAAAAGTTTCTGTAAGTGTTGGTATTTGGTAAGTAGATAATTAAAGTAAGAGAAGTGAAGCAATCAAGCATGAGAGATAAGTTTATAGCATTAAAAGAAGAGAACATTTGTTTTTTTCAAAAGCATACTCCTTGATATCTCTTCTTTTTATGCCCAGAATTATTTAATATTGGGACCCAAGTTTGCTGGAGGAGTTATGGACCTTCATTTTCCTACATTTCTGACAGTAATGTAACAGCACAAAGTTTATAATATTAACACTGTTAGGTGAGCGTTTCGCAAATAAAAATACAGTGGTCGGTGTGCGGATTGGGAAATTATTGTGTGGTCCCAACCAATAACTACATGACACCTCATTAAAAAAATGCTTCCATAGGCTTTCATGCCACATCATCTCAATAGCCTCTCCATCTTTAACATCTGTTAACCGGACCGTTTGAGTGAATTCAAAATTTAGATTGGCATATGTTCAACAACTAACCGATAATAAAGAATTACATTTTTAAAAATAATTTGTTAACAACTAAGTAGCATTTATTTGATAAGCCTATCGATAAACTAAAGAACTAATCCAACTAAATCTCTATCTTCTATTTGATAACCCCGGCTAACAAACTGGATCCATCAGCAACACCTGCTCTGCAGTCTGCATTGGACTCCTTCAACAGCACCTGTTTTGCATTCCAAGACTCTTTAGGCTTCATGCCATCATTTCCTTGCATCACATCCATACTTCTCTAGTTCATAACATAATTTCATGAAAATATATTACGCTTGGGATGGGGAGATTGCTTGACATGAGATTCAATGCAGAACATGCCAAAGTAACAGTTGACCTCTGATTCTGTGAACAACTTTGGCACTATGAGAAATATTATAATTTGAATTTATATACAACAATTCATAGGAAAAGTAATGAATAGTACTTTTTAAGACCAATGAAAAATTATACAAACCAGATCAATTACAAATGTTTAAGAAACTAAACTACTTATCATTGGACATTGTCATAACAAAGTCCGATTAAGCTTAGAGGCGAAGATGCTTTTGCAAAATGCATGAGTAAAAAGCTGACACAACATAGCACAAAATCCTAGAATGAGGCTGCTACATCCAAAGCACCAAGTCTACGCATGATAATCTTAGACCAAGCTATTTTTGGAATTCTCTTTGGGTTTATCATCCGTTTAGTGCCTGCTATAGGAATGAATGTATAAAATTATTCAATTTCTTTCATGATTAAAATACATGTTTATGTAGAGTACATGTTTTTGTTTATGTTTTAAAAAATTTTGTAAGATTCATTATCATCAAGAAATAATTAAATGCAAGTTGATAGTTTTCTAGTTTGGTGTTACCTGTATAATCTTTTAAATTCTTTGGGGTATAAATTAAAGATCATTTGTTGTATCTTCGATAATAAGAACATCAAAAGGTAGATGGAAAAAGCATTGGATAAAACTAGCTTGAAAATATTTTGTGTTGATATGAGAATAAAAAGAGAATCAGAAATTGAGAGCAAAACCCAAAAAAGAAAAAAGAAAAAAAAAGTATTGGATAAAGCTAGCTTGAAAATGTAAGCGCAATTGTATATTTATTTTGTTTACTAATTCTTTTGTAGTTTAATACTTATTAAACAAAAGGTAAGAGCACGTTAATATATTATTTAATAGTGTTTTCATATTTTTTTTTTTAACGATCTCGGGTAAAATTTTGACAATTTATTATAAGAAATGTTCAAGCTATATTTTTCATCTGAAAGTTGTTTGGATAAAATCATTTAGGCCAGCCGTGACCGCAGGAAGAAGACAATATGGTCTCTTTATTATATATCTTGAAAAAGAAACTTTATTATTAACCTCTTCCATTCTTCTTGTTTATTATTAACCTCTTCCATTCTTCTTGATAAATTTATTTCTTCACAATATTTTATAAGCACGTATAAACAAACCTAAAAATAATTATAGGAGTTGCGGCATTCATGCACATGTGGCCAACTTAAAAATTAGTGGTCTCAAACTTCAACCAAAACTAGGCCAATTTATTTATCAAATCAGGAATTTTGATTGATGTTTAGTGAACTAGTTTGTTAATTTAACCATACCAACACGTGGCGTGGATTATAGCCTTGTTTCAAATAATAAGGGTATATAATTAATAGAATTAAATTAAACTAAATTAAAATGTTGTCTTTACTAAAATATTGAATACAGAAAGAAAAGAGAAATTTCTCAAATGATGTTCATATACATTTTTAATATGCTAATTTATCTCACCCTAGTTTGGGTTGGTGACCATTCTAAAAGTAACTTAAATATAAACATGTACGTAAACATAAACCTGGATTTTTAACATATTTAATAAATAAATCATTTAACACATTCATCTCTTATATGCATGTTTTTGTGCCAAATCTATACAAATAATAGAGAAAATAATTAGGTTTTTTAAGATAGAACACAAAAATGGCTTACACAAAGCGGGACACCGTTTAAAACCAAACTTCAACAAGAAATGCTATTCAGACAATAAAGGATCACAACCCAATCCAAAAAATTGAGGTACAGAATATTTTTAAATCTTAAAAATAAAAAGATAAATAAAATCTCTAAAATTAAGAAAACAAAATGAAAAGGTTTATAGATTTTTAAATAATGCAAAAAGGTTCTTCAAAAACTATTCCTATATTTATTCTTAGAGATTTTTAAAATTTATAACCACTTGTATTTTTTTTTAAAGTAATGCTAAGTTCTTTTTTTTTTTTTTTTCAATAGAAAGAATCTTTTTTAAGCTTAACCAAATATATATACATATATATATATATATATATATATATGTATGTATATAATGTAAATATAAAAGAACATTTTACATTTTACACAAATATCCATTATAATCCCAAACAAATGTTAGAGCATTGAAAGCTCAATTAGTGTGAAAATACTAATGCTTGTTTAGACCCCCAATTTTAAATTACGGCTTAATTACTTTTACTCTAACTTATTTAAGTGCAAAACAAGAGTAAAGCATTCGCAATAAACCGGTAACACTATTCTAAGCTATAAGCAAGCATAATAAGCAATAAACATAAAGCTTAAAGAGTAGGGAAAAGATATGCAAACACAGGATAACATCGAAGCATGTTATCGAAGAGGAAACCAAAGTACTCAACAAAAAACCTCTCTGCGGTCCCCCAAGCTCCTGCTACTAATAGACTTCTCGGAGTCTTGTCTTCACTAGCTTTCCAGATCCTGCAATTCCGAACAATTGCATCCACCACTCAATGGCTTCTTGCAATGCCTTCCAAAGGCACCAAAACCTCTCTCAACACTCAAAATGAGTGAGATAAGTGTTTGGCGTAAGACCCTCACAAGGATGTGCAAATGGAGAGGTGGGAGTAGACGGAAACTTTAGAGAAATGATGTAGAGGATTGAGGGTAAAACAATCTCTAACTCTTAAGTGTTTAGCTAGGGTTTCTCTCTCAAAATTTTCTTCAAAAAATACTCTTTATTTTTCTTACATTTCATGGATAATGAGGGTTTATATAGTGTTGGTAAAGAATGGGAAATGTCACACTCCAAAAAGCAACAGGCAATGGGTTTCACGGGTCACTAGCAACTTGGCCCGAGTCACAAGTCACTCGCGAAAACCAGCCTGTCAATGACTCTTCAAATTCCAACAAGTGCTTTTCACATGGCTTGTTTTGCAAGTCATCAATCACGAGTGTCGCGAAAACCACTTTTTCACAAATTCTTCACCAAACTCTCACACATTACTCTTACATTAAATCCCACAAAAATATTGGGAAATGATTGAACAAAATTACAACCAAATTTAATACGAAATTAAAGCCAACAAAAAATCATAGTTGTAAATCACAACTTTACAAGCATGAAATGCATATTATAAAGCATTATTTTGTACAAATTTTATATTCGTTATACAAAAGAAGTATATCAAAGATACTCTATGTTTTCATTTAAAGAATATCATCAGAATAAATTTTAATAACAACATAAAGCAAGATCAATACTTTACGTTGGGTCATATATTGACCCCAGTTGATTAATTCAATTATCCAAGTTGATTATTCAGTTAAATTACATGAAAATCAAGTAAAGGCACAATTAAATCACCAACTTAAATTAAATGTTATGGAAAATAAGCTTGACACGACGATTTGATCACAATGTAGAAAACCCTTGCAGGTAAAACTCCACTGAGTGAATTTCAAGTTACTACTTCCAAAGAATCTACTAATAAAGAATTGAGCAGCTACAAGTAAAATGAATCTTACTCTAACCGCCATATCCTAAAGTATCTATCTACAGTAGAGCCTGTTGACCTATATTAGTATTAACTCCAATACCTATTAGACTTGTACTTGTAGAAAAGTCTCCTTTGCACGAATCCTAGTATATAACTAGCACCACATGGACCAAAACTTATATGAAATATATAATAAAATAAAATAAAATAAAATAAACCTGAAGCTTGATGGATTGAGAGATGTCAAGCTAGGTATTGAGGTTTATTATATCTCAGTAGATTGATAGGTATTGAGCAAGTGTCAGTATTTGCAATTCCATCTTTTCTTGAGCAGTTCCTTGGGTGCTCTTGTGTTTATTCAATCATTTAAATGTTTTCTTGAACACACTAGAAACTAGAACTCAATTATACATAAAGTGCATTTTGTATTGAGATTTGCCAATTTACAAATATGACTCTTACATTTTGGATAAGTTCCTTGCCTAAGAGAAAGCATATGAAATAAATAAATATATATATATATATATATATATATATATAGGGATAGACCTCATGTGGTAAATCATGAGGTTCTGTTATGTGGTGCATTTTTTGTAAAAATAATTGAAATACTCTCAAGTACCTTACCATCAAAGAAAATAACGAATTAAATATTGATTTTTTGTTTCATTTGGTTTAATGTTTGAAGACTTTTCTAATTTAAAAAAAAATAAATAAAGATTCTTTTGTTTTCTTTTTTATTCAGTATTTCAAGATTTTTACCCCCTCACACATACACACAAAATTCTTTGCATTCAAATTCATCATTTTCACCTCTTGCACTTCTACTCCCTTATATACACTTACACATAGCCCTTCATGCTAGCCAGGGTGTTCCTAGGAACACCCTGGCTTGAATTTTTTTTTTTTTTTTATATAATAATTTAATTTTTTTTTATTTGATTATCCTTAAAAAAAAAAAGTTGGAACACCCTCAAACAATATCAGGAACACCCTCAAAAATTTTATGCTAAACAAATTTTGAACTAAAAGGCATGCAGAGGCAGGGGTGTGTGTACACATGAGGTGTGTGCTAACGCACGATGGGGTATATGCATAGACTCCTAATAGTTAGAAAAAAAATGAATGAAGCAACTAAACACCAATAATTAATAATATAATTAACTAATACATTATAAAAGACAAATAAATTAAATTATGTTAGGCTAAACAACAATTAATAATTTAATAATTAATGAAACAACAATACAACAAATTATAGTTTATAAAAGACAAACAAATTTATGAAACAACTAAAGAACAATAATTAATAATTTTATTAATATTTCAAATAAACGTATAGTTTATTATACCGTACCCTTTATTCATTAATTTCTTTTCGTTTTATTTTTTATTTTTTCCTTTTGAGGTTTTTTGGTGTACAGAAAGCAAATTTGTTTTTGTTTTAAGATTTTTTTTTTTTTTTTAAAAGTATAAACTTCATGCTTACTAAATTTTGAATTTCAGCCAGTATTTACCGAAATGTCTCGAAACATCCGAAATAGGCTGAAATGACCCAAAATTTTTTCAATGTGAAATAGGAACACCCTGGACAAAATTCCTAGAGTCGCCACTGCTTACACGTAGCCCTTCATGCTATCCCATGTCAAATACACATAGACCAAAAACAATGTCATTTATCTTTTATTTTTCGACAACATCTACCTACCTCTAACATTATTGTCCCATCTAATTCTAACTTTTAAGAGTTGGCTAGAACCATGGAAGGTGGCTTGCATTTTATGTTGTGGTTCAACCCCGTGGACTTGTGGGTTTTGCAAAGGTTGTGATTGACTTTGAATATTTGAGATGTTGAAAATAAAGGAAAGCCATAAGTGTAATTTGTTTTAGAACTGAGGAGAAAGAAGGGAAAAAAACACACACACACATTTTATACAAACTTTTATTCTACAATATTTTTCCAAAGTTGTTTTTTAATTAAATATTATTTGAATTAAATAATTATAATGAATATATGTATGCAATTTATAGTTTTTTCTTCTTATGATGGACACATTACTAACAATTATGTTATACGTACATTACTCTTGTCATATGTGGGGAAAACATTTTTTTGGAAGACATATTTAATTAGTGTTTTTCGTTGTTTTACATGAAGTAAAATACTGATCAAATCGTAGACACTTTAGTTGGACTAGGAAGCCGCAAAGAATGACTGAATGACACTCTCCCTTAAAGCCACCAATCGGTGATTGGGGGATGGATATTTGAATTGTGGGAGGCACACGCACAACCATGGCTACCGAATCACCGACTATGATTTTCTTTTTTCTTCCGTATGTTTGATACTTGAATTTGGTTCAGTTGGTTCACTTAATTGAATTTTCTTTTATCTTTTCCCTCTATTCTGGTTGTGAATGAGGAAATCTTGATTGCTTATGGTGGTGGGGTTGATGGTGGAATTTAGATAGGCAGTGAATATTTCCAATAGAAATTTTGGGAGCTTTTTGCATCAAATGTTTGAAAATGTTCTTCAGATGGTTTTTAGGAATGCAACCAAAAACTTCCCTATAGATGTTTTTAATTGAAAACAATTTCAGTCGAAAAGTATTTTATGCTGAAACAAATGCAACCTTGCTCACGAAGAAAAAAACTATATATATAATTAATCTTTTTAATTAAGACATAGAATACCTAAAAATTAAATTAAGTTGAAATTTCAAACTGTTTAAACACAATTAAAATTAAAGTGGATCCTCCAATTCCTATACAAGTTGAAAAGTCTCTCGAACAAAAGCTTGCAAGTTTATCAAAGAACTTTACCATCAGCTGGGTTGCCATGCATTTTCTTCCAAATTTAGTACAATGAAATTGATTATAAAAAAAAAAAAAAGTACAAAGCAATTTGTATTTATATGCTATCAAGAAGAAATTTCAACCATCAAAGTCTCATCTTGGACCCCATAAAATTAGGAAGATAAAGTTCACTTAGTATGTGTTTGGATCCAGCAGCCACGTCTCCCCCGTTTCAGTTTCTGCGTTTTCTCTCTTTTTCTTTTTTTTTTTTCAACGTGCATGAACAGTAACAGACACTGTTCATGCACTTTTTCACTGTAGCAGTACTGTGCAGGGAACAAAAATTACTGTTTGACACTGTTTGGAACTGTTTATGCACTGTTCATATACTTTTTTTTAGCAATTTTTTATAAAAAATGGGTCCCGCAATACTATTCACACATTAAAAAATTATTTTGCTACAGTGATTTCAGTTTCAATTTTCAGTTCAGCAAAAATAAGCTCTATCCAAACGGACCCTTAGCCTTCGTCTGGATAGCATCTGCGTCAGCTCATGGCTGGCATTTGGCCTTTTTTTGTAGGACCCGTAATTATTTTTTTTTGGCCAAAAAAAAACTTTAAAAATGGGTCTCACGATATTATTTATACATTTTAAAATTATTTTGTTATAGTATTTTTAATTTTCAGTAATAAACGGTATTCAAATAAACTCGTAATATCATATGCAAAATGATGTTCATTGTCTGCAGCATTATAAAGGAACCTCAAACTTTTAGACTGCAGAAGTGTCACATGTTAAAAGGCAGGGAATGCCCCTGCCCATTTACTCGCCCAACATGCTTTGTATGTGGTGGACCATTTTGCCTGGCTAGAGGGATGCCCTAGCTTTATTGAGCACGCGTGTGCATATTCCAGTTTTCTTCTGTTTGAATGAAGTGTGTTTTCCCATAAAAAAGAAAAAAAATGATCTTCATAGTGACATCCAACTCCAATTATGATTCTTCCAATTTTATTTGTTTCAAGTAGTTGTAGTTGACCGTTCCTTTTCTCATTTAGATGAAATGGGTTTTAGTACAAATAAAACAAATTAACTAGTAAAATAATATAATATAAACTCAAAAATCATGTGATAAAATTATTAATATTTGTATTAAATGGCTTGTTTTGGTAGTGAAAATTACCATGTCAGATATATACTCCAAAAATGCCTAATATCGTGACCTTTGTCTTTCTTTTCAGTCAAAGGTGTTATTGTTGACCCAAAAAATAAAGAATCAAAAAGTCTAAACATGTTTATTACATCAATATTATATATATTTCATCCATTTACTTGAATAAGAAAAGACCAAGGCGTCTTCTCAAACCCAAAAAAAAAAAAAAAAAAAACCAAGACTTCAAAAAAAGACTTAAATGCTTAGCCAAAATAAAGGATAGTAAAAAGAAGATAGACTCAAGCCATAGACGTGCTTTGGCCTAATAACCAGTGAGAGAGGGAGAGAGTATGCAATTACCTATACCCAATATTGTCAAGGAGCTATGGAATGCTTGGAATCTCAGGAGCTGTATTCTCTTAAGCCTCTGGCTGCAAGCAATTTTAGTTCTATTTGCATTCCTCAGAAAACGGACCAGAAGCAAGCTGGTCCACGGGCTCATATGGTTTGCATACTTGCTTGCAGACTGGATTGCACCTGTTGCCATTGGACTAATCTCCAAGAGCGAAGGTGTTGGTTGTGAAGCCAAGGGGAATAAGGATTTAATGGCATTCTGGGCTTCATTTTTTTTGTTGCATCTTGGTGGCCCTGATACTATCACTTCTTTTGCTCTTGAGGATAATGAGTTCTGGCTTAGGCACTTGGTTGGACTTATTTTACAGATTGTAGCAACTGCTTATATCTTCTATCAATCGCTTCCTAACAAGTTTTGGGCTCCCACTATCATGGTGTTTCTTGTGGGATGTATCAAGTATGGAGAGCGAACACGTGCTCTCTTTCTTGCAAGCTTGAACCAGTTTGGATGTTCAGTGTTGCCAAAGCCAGTTGCTGGGCCTGATTATGAAGAAATCATGGAGATGCACTTTTCAAATACGTTGGAACAGGTTGAAACACAAGTAGTTGTGATGCCAAGCTCGGAGGATGAAAATCCCAGAAGGTCAGTAGAGAAAACTCTCATTTCTGCAAATGGTCCTGAATCCAAAGGTGAATTAGATGCCATGCAATTAATACAGGAAGCACATCGTCTCTTTGAAACATTCAAGGGTCTTATTGTAGGCCTTCTTTTCAGTTCCAAGTACCGAGAAGAGAGCCGAGATTTATTTCTTACTAGAACTCCAGCAGAAGCATTCAGACTAATTGAGTGTGAGCTCAATTTCATGTATGAGTATCTCCACACCAAGGTGGTTGTGGTTCGCTGCACATTTGGGTACTTTCTACGCTTTGTTAGCTTTACTTTGATCGTTGGAGCATTGGCATTATTTTCAACTGAGAATCAGCATGAGTTTCATCATGTTAAAAAGTTTGATATCATCTTTACTTATGTCTTGCTTGTTGGTGCATTAGGCCTCGAGGCCATATCAGTCCTAATGCTTATATTATCTGACCGGACCCTCCTTGCTGTGAAGAGTAACTGGAGCAAACTCATTGAGGAAAAATTCTTGAAAAGAAGAAGGTGGTCCAAGTCAGTCTCCCAGTATGACATGATAAGCTATTGGTTGAATGATTCTCCACCATGGATGTATACATTAGCTACTAAAGTTGCTGCTGGGGAAGTACTAGCGAAGATGACTATATTGTGGTTTTCGCATTCAAAGAGGGTTGATGACGATCTTGAGAGCTTTATTTTCACCGAGCTGAGCTTGAAATCTAGGAATGCGAGCACTATAAGAGAAGCCAGGGATGCATCTTCACAAAGAGGTAACTGGGCTCTTCTTCAGACTTCTAGCTATTTCAAACTAAAATGGAGCATTGGGGAGTATCAGTACGCGGAAAGCCTTCTCGTTTGGCACATGGCTACTGAGCTGCTCTACACTCAGGAAACCGAATCAAGTACTAATAATGATAATAAAAGTTATAGAGAAACATGCAAATTACTTTCAGATTATATGTTTTATCTACTTGTCATGAAGCCTCAAATGATGGCTCCAGTATTAGGCAATTGGAAGATAGTCTTCCAGGACACTTGTGCAGAAGCTAAGAGATTCTTTCAAAAATGCCCCATATCGAATAAAGTTGAAGCCTGTAGAAAAATCAATGACGTGGATACGAAATACAGATCAGTTGATGTGAAGGGAACTGTAAGCAAATCTGTGTTTTTTGATGGACGTCTCTTGGCAAAAGATCTCTCGGAGTTGGAGATAGACAAATGGAAGCTGATGAGCCGAGTTTGGGTGGAATTGATGTCTTATGCTGCCATTAATTGTAGGCCAAATGTACATGCACAGCAACCTAGCAGGGGTGGAGAGCTCTTGACATTCATTTGGTTACTGATGAATCATCTGGGCTTCGGAACACAGTTCTACGAGCAGGAACGCCAAGCAAAAGCCAAAATGGTCCCACGAAAGTAGGGTCACAAGGACCAAAGATGGGGGTGTGACAGGTTGCTGAGTGGACAGAATTTTTGTTCGGATTAAATAAAGGGGTAGGAATGCACCTCGTTAGTGTCTGATTAGCCACATCTTTTTGTTTTAGCTTAATTTGCTTACAATTCTTGTACTTTGGTCTTAAATAAATCCAACAATGAGAGAGTTAGGATTGTATTGTTGTTTTAATAGCGCTATTTAAATTTTTGAAAAATACGTGCAAAAGAAAAATGTTATAAAAACATATGTTGTGTTATTTAAACTATAAAAATTATTGTTTATATACTCTTACCAAACATTCATTTAATATGCATAAATTCAAGTTATTTTGACCCAAAATTTTAGGTTAATTTCAATTTTATGCTAATTAGTAATTACCCAAATTTAGCTTAATTGTTTCATTGACTATCTAAGTTACAAAAGTAGTTTTTTTTTTTTTTTTTTTTTGAGAGAAACCAGTCTGTGGGACTGGGGCAAGTTACATTAGTAGTTGGTGAAGATGAAAACTAATAAAAATTTACTATATTATTGTAAAAAAATACTTTAAAATTTATTATACCTGTAACAGTTTTTGGGATCTCCCTAGCATGAAAAGTGCTATGTAATTTATACCCATCATTAAATTTTTTTTCATACTAATAATGATCGATAATAATTTATTTCATAAAATTTATTATAAAATTACTATAAATACACATTCAATTCCCCTTTTAACATACACGGTAATAATGCAAATGAGAGGCATTAATAAAGCTGATGAGATAGGACTTAGGGGGAACACACCGCAGATACTTTTTGAATCTTGTCTCGTTTGTAAAAATAATAAATTAATAATTAAAGCTGATTGGACGTGGTGCTAGTAGCTAATTCGAATTTGTCGAGCCAGCGGTAACGCAATAACTTAGCACCCACAGGTTCCATGACGTAGTAGATTGCGTAACTGGCGTTGACGTAAGAGTCTTCGTTTCTTTACTATTAATCTTCATAGTTTTATACCATGCACCAAGCAATTCCCTACTAATTAGCATAGAATTAGTGGTTAATTTCAAAGACAAATATTTAATAATTGCCAAGTGGGTTCACAAGCTCTTAGCTAAGATGGTCGTCAATAATATTATTTAAGGACTGGATCGACTTTGAATGGTAGTTAGTGGCGGGCTACATCATAGTCTAGAGGGAAACTTCCACTCAGAAATGTTTAATTTGCCACTTTGACCATAGTACCATTCACTTGGACCCCAACGTAGGTGGCTCAATGGGAAGAAGAACATGCTGACCAGAGCCATGAAATTAACTTTGGGCGAAAATGAGATTGCCAAGTGTGAGAACTTTAAATTTTATTGAGCATTTAGATTGGCATCCAAGCCCAAGCAGTGAAATGATATTGAAATCAATTATCAATAAAATTTTAAATAAATTATTTTCTCTTATAGTTTTCCTTATGGAAATTCTACATTTTTTTTTTGTTTTGGATTTAATTATATATTTTTAATATTGGTCCGCTTCGGATAAGAGTTATGTCTTTTTAAATGTTGTATAAACTTATGACCTTCACTCAATCTTGTGAGAATTGGGTCAATCCAATATGAAGCATATTTTCTTGTTCACATACCAAAAGAAAATAATATTAAATAAATAAATAAATAACTTTATAATATTTTCTTTTTCTTCCTCAATACAAATAAGAGAACAAGTAAACAAATATGCTAAAAATAAAAGTTAAAATACACACTCTTAAGTTTACATAGTCTAAGATTTACTAAACTAAAACCTTCCTCGAGCTCATAAATTAGTACCAATGAGAGGAGGCATTCAAAAGAAGAAAAATAGTAAGTTCTAATTAGCTCAACTGATAAAAAAATGTATAGTTGACTAAAAAGTTTAAAATTTAATCTTCGTTTACATCAAAAACTTATTAGTGTTTTGGTCAAAAAATAAAAAAACTATCATAAAAAATAAACGTCATAAATTGAAATTCTATCTTTTAAAAAGATAATAGATTAAAAAAAAAGTGAAAAAAAAATAGCAAAAAAGTAAAAATTGTGTAACAGTTTTTATAGGAAATAAAGTGTGTAAATAATAAGGGAGTCTAGCAGCAACCTCGTGGTGGGTCAATAACAATTTTCAGTTTTTAAACAGCATTTTATTTTTACACACACTTTTTAGCAGCCCCTTAAATATTTTCCATACAATAACTTTTAATTTTTAAAGACTTTTTAGTCTTTCTACTGTACCATTTTTTCTCCTTAGTCAAAGGATCCTGGATCATTTTTGTCTTTACAATTGCCAGTCAATCAGACTTGCTGGCTCATTGTTTTCCTTTCACCTTTCCTCCTCAAAGGCTCTTGGCTTATAACTTCTCTTCATTAAGCTGTGTTAATTGCTTCATCTCTTCTTGTACATCGGAGTTTCTTTTTTTAAGCTCATTATCAATGTCAACCACATCGAGATACACCCCTTCTACTTCCTCTTTTGAGTCACCTTATGTGTCTCTTGATCTTCTTGCATACCTGAACTCTGGCAAAATAACACCATTCCATACATTCAAAGACGTGGTCATACCGGAACTTCGATGCCATTTATCCAAGGTAAAGAAATCATTTCCTAATCCCCAACAAAAAGATGAAACCCGAGACACCATTAACGACAAGGTTGAGAAGGACATTTCTAACTGCAATGATGATCCGCATGCTATATTTGACGAGATACAGAATGACCTCAACTCCATCAACAAGGCCTGTCGTGAACTAAAGCTTTGGGCAGACCGTGTCAACCAAGAAATCCAAACATTGATTCTACAGGGCTTGGAAGATGCCTTCAAAGAAAGAACAGAAGCACTAGAAATTTCCCTCAGAATCAACCAGCTTAAGAGAACCAAGGAAGTTGTCTCATCGTTAAAGAAGCAAATTTGTTCATCCCCACAACTCTCTCCAGATAGTTTGCAATCTGAAAGCCTTCCTCATTCCAGGTTTTCTATGAGAACTGACTCCTTACCAGAATCGCCGGGCCAGAAGCCAGAGGTAAACATCAATCAAATGTTCACTAAGAGCTCAACTTTGACAGAATTTAAGGAGAAATACGATTGTCTAGATGTTACACAAAAGAAGTGTTTGCTATGTTTCTCTGTTTTCCCTGAAAATGAAACCATAAAGAAGAAAGTTCTGATCCATTGGTGGGTTGGTGAGGGATTTATAGATGGTGAGACTGCGGAGGAGACTGGTAGTAAGTACTTCAAAGACTTCATCGACAAAGGCATCATTGAGCGTGTTCACAAAAAGCGCAGAGAAAACTCAGAAAATTGCAAGATGAAACCTTCAATTCGTGACGCCATAATTAAGCTTGCGGAGAAAGATGGGTTTGTCAGTTTTGATTCAAAGGGAAATCCCACTGCTGATTTCTCTTCCTGTCCCAGAGTGTGTCTAGTGAAAACCGAAGATGATTCTTCGCTTCGCGATTTCACTTTTATTTATCATTATTTGGGGCATGAAAAAATTCAAACTTTGTTTAATGTAAATGAGCCTCGGCTTAATTTCAGGGTGGGCAGGTTTTCAAAGATGAAGAACTTAAAAGTTCTTCAGCTGGGAAGGTGGAGGGCCTCAGCAAGGCAACTTGTTGAAGTAGAGGGCACTGAGTTCTTGCAAGGTATGAAGAAAATGAAACAGCTTAGGTACTTTAGCCTTCGGGGAATCTCTAGAATTACTGAGCTTCCAAACTCAATTTGCGAACTCAGTAATCTGAGGATACTGAACCTTAATGGCTGTGATAACTTAGAGAAACTTCCTGATGGAATAGGCTCACTCAAACAGCTGACACACTTGGACGTGTCTGAGTGTTACTTGATTAGTCACATGCCAAAGGGACTCGCTTCCCTCTCGGAACTCCGGGTCCTTAAGGGGTTTGTGATTGGTAAACCAAGGTCTAGAGGCCACTACTGTGAGCTAGCTGATTTGGCGGAGCTGGAACATTTGAAGAAGTTGAGCATTCATGTAGATAGAACAAGTGATGAAGCTAAGAAAGAGCTGGATTCTTTACCACAATTTAGAAACCTCCGGTCTTTATCAGTAGCCTGGTCAAGTATATACAATGCACCCATTCCCACAACAACAAATGTGGCACTGGCAACAATCCATAGAATTGTGAGCAGGGAAAAATCACTCAAAACACCAGGATCTTCATCACAACGTGTTGCTTTAGACAAATTAGGCCTCCAGAATTTCCCTGGTTCTAAGATGCCTGATTGGCTTAAGCGCTTAAACCTGAAGAACCTAAAGAAGCTCTACATAAGGGGAGGAGGATTATCTGACCTGAGCCTTACGAAGGATCACAAATGGACCGTGAAATGTCTACGCTTGAAGTCCTTGAGTCAATTGAGGATGGATTGGCAAGAAGAACTGCAACCTTTGTTTCCAAACTTGACTTATGTGGAAAAAGTAGAATGTCCTAAACTCAGTTCCTTCCCATGTGATGAGAATGGAGAGTGGATTCGCCCAGAATCAGATACAGAGCAGGCTTAAGCATTTTGCCACATTCACAAGAAGTTGTTTCTGTTGTATCTTTGTATCCAATTATTCATCATTTTTTTTTTGAGAGGTAGATTTTTAACGTTGATGTCCACTTTTGATGATTGTCTTTAATCATCCTATTAAGACATTAATTGGTTTTGTGACGCAGGCAAAATAAAATCTCAAATCTTTTAATAACTTAATAGTGTTTCTAGTTTGAATTTTGTGCTCCAATGCATCTTCAATTAATGTTCTGTTTGTTTGAATGGATAACATTGTGTAAAGAGTTTTTCTTATTTTTTAATGTTTGGTAGCATTATAAAAAATGAGTTAAAAGGAAAACTATTTTTAGTTAATATAAAAAGTATAGTTTATTTTTAGAGATTGTTTTCTACTTTTTTTTTTTTTTTTTTTTTAGAGAAAAAACTCTATCTCACAGCAAACTAAATAAGCAAAGTAAAAAAATTATTTTTTAACTCATTTAAGCGTGCTACCAAACATAGGAAAAATGAGATACTTTTAATAGAAAATATTTTTTTTGAAAAATCACTCATTTTCAATAAAACATCATCATTGAGACAAACTGAGCATAAGTCCACAAAAATTAGATGAAGATTTTGTTCATTCTAATCAGCCACTTCTATTACTAAAAAAAATTAATAAGGAAAGAGATATATTTAGGATTTTTCTTTACGTGAGTTTTTCTTTTTTTTTTTCTTTCTAATTAGTAGTGAGTTTTTCTTTTTCTTTTTTTTCTTTCTAATTAATAATTTGTATGTGCGTAAGTGGCTAATATGAATGGAAGAAACTATTTGAAACCGAAGCTCTTGATATTTTTTTCCAACTCTCATGTAGAGGTGTTCCAATTCAAATAGGAAAAGTTATTTGTCTAAAAAATATATATATAAAATAACTGTGAGTATTTTTTTTATTTATTTATGTAATACCCGAAGAAAAAAAAAAACTTGATTTTCTATTTGTTTAAGAAGAAGAAACCGGATTGGTCAAGCTTTACCACTTTAAGGTGTGGGTGGGAATATTGTACAATTGGAGATAAAATTTTAGAGGCAAGTTCTCAATTCTTATAAGCATGTAAAGTAAATAACTTTATCGTAATTGGGTTTTATTTTGCATATATTAATGTATTTTTTACTATTGAAAATTGTTTATAACTGTTAGAATTTTTATTTCAGTTGTATTACTGATTTCAAGTAAAGAATTATCACAAATATCTCTGATTATTGAATACTTGATGTATTGGTTTTAGCTATACTGATTCAAATTAAAGACTAAAAAATTTTCACAAATATATACGAGCATTGAATACAAGATTTATTTTATTTAATTGTTTTTTTTAGCTATAGTGATTTAAAGTAAAGAATATGAAAATATCACAAATATATTTGAATATTGAATATATGATTATATATATATATGTATGTATTTCAATAAGAAATATTTTTGTTAGAAACTATGATTTCATATATATGATTATGGACAATCTGATTATGAATTAATTTTGTTACCTGAACCAATGGGAGTTATTTATTGGTATTCTAATATACAAACCAATGAGGGTTATTCATTAGTATTTTGATACCCAAACTAATGGAGGTTATTCATTGGTATTTTGATGCTTAGTCATGGAGATATAGCGTGACCATAGTCATAAAATTGTTAAGAATATGAATTACGTTTAGATATTTGACTATTTTGAGTCTTTAAAAACTACATATGTGATATTGGAAATGTTTGAGTATTTGAACTATTTTGAGTCACTAAAATTGCTTATGTATCTTTGGAACCTATTGTAAGTTATAGTTTTTGATAGATGGAAAACTGACTATTTTCTAAACCAACTATGATATATTTGTAAGATTAAAGTATATGATCTATGTGCAACTTATTATTTTAAGACTATGAAACTTCTTCAGTTATTTTGAAAACACATAGTATATAATAACTTTTGAAAACACATATCATATCTTATACTTTGTAGATCTATTGCTAGATAGAACTTATTAGAACTTTGGTTACTTATTGAGTTGTCAACTCACCCCCCCCTCTTTCCCCTTTCAGATTCTGATCAAGAAGAGTAGCTTATGTTTGGGCTTCTGCTGGGATGTGCGCTTGAGTGAAGTTTAGGAAATTAATGGATTAAGATTTGAACTTTTATGTTTAAAATTACCTTTTGTGTAGACCTTTAGATATATACGATTTAGTTTATTTTTATTTTGATGTTGGAAGATTATTATTTGGCAGGAAAAGAAGCTTAGTGATTTTTGGGATTGGATGGTCATCTAATAGTTTTATATTTATTGGCCAATCGCATTATGTACATGAGGTTTGGATTTTGTTCCTTTTAAATTATTGGAGATCTATTCATAAACAAATTGTTGAGGTATGTTGGATTTATTTGATTTAAATTTTTGAGGATAAATTTTTAGTGCTAAGAAGGTCTTGCATACTTGTAGGATGATTACTTTATAAGCGTGCAGCGGTTGTCACGTGCCTATCTTTATAGTTTGGTTCGAGACGTAACAATTTTAATTATGTAACGACCCAAGAAAAAGTGCTAGCCGCATCTACACTATACTTTAAAAAGACTAGTCACAATTGAGACTCCTTATAGTTGTTAATAAAGCCCAGATCTACCCAGTAAATTCTCGATGTGGGACTTATCACACACCTACACACATCACACAATCAATCAAATTTGAGCATTACAATTTCTCCTACTTAAATCCCTAACGTCTTCGTTAGGGCCCACTGTGTGGGGTAATGTCTCTAAGCCCACACAGGGTTACCGGACCTGCTTTGATACCATATATAACGACCCAAGGAAAAGCACTAGCCACATCTGCGCTATATCTTAAAAGGACTAGTTACAATTGAGGCTCCTTGTAGTTGTTAATAAAGCCTAGATCTACCCAATAAATACCCTATGTGGGACTCATCATACACCCACACACATCACACAATCAATCAAATTGGGGCATTATAATTTAAGAAAGAGATAAAGTAATGCGGAAAAATATTCAAAAGAGAGGATAGAGATAGTGTCCTAATAAGCTGAAAACTGAATTGCATTTGGAGGCTACAGTGCGTTTAAACAGTAAAAAGAAAATTTAGGGTGGTTAGAAACCCTAAGGCGGCTAACAAACATTAAGGTAACTAGGAAAGAAAGTAAAATCCTAATTTGACTAAAAAAACATTAAAAAACTCCTAAAATAAGGAAATAAATCACCTAAACCTAAAATAACAAAAATTACATAAAAATACTAAAGTTAAATAATTACAAATATTAAATATTAAACCCTGTCCTACATCAGACCCCTCCACTTGAAAAAAACTTGTCCTCAGTTGATGGTCGAAATCTGAAATCTTTTGCTCCAAATAAATAAACACTTTGAATGCTTTAATGACTTGATTTGGTTTTGAACCTTGAATTCTTCATAAAGTGTAGCATAAAATTTATTCTCATCTACCTTCAATTCATTTGCAACATCAATCAACAAAGGACTAATAATAAAATTAAAATTTTTTAATCCAAGAAAATGAACATGTTGTGTAGTCATCTTCAACAAATCAATTGAAAGCTAAGGATTGTGAGTTGTGGACTTAATTGGATCTTCCACAATGTTCTCAACAATTACCATATTTTGATTTCTGTCATTATCCACAATCAGCTCAACCTTCTTTTCTATGACCTCTTCATCAAGTTTTTGGCAATTATTGGTAATCTTCAATCTTCAATTCAATAACATGTTGCAACTCTTGATCTTTTTTAACCACTTCAAAATTTTCTTTAGAAATAGGCTGCTTCTTCTCAACTCACAAACCCTTTCCTTTACTTGACATATGGACTTGACTGTGATAATTTTGGTTTTG
The DNA here is from genome assembly GCA_032878915.1 of Castanopsis chinensis. NCBI lineage: Eukaryota > Viridiplantae > Streptophyta > Magnoliopsida > Fagales > Fagaceae > Castanopsis > Castanopsis chinensis. Next base: position 25,554,068 of record JAVQMG010000131.1, read on the forward strand.
TAGTTGACCTTCTATGTTTTGAACATATTGCTTTTCATATGCGTATATAGATTTATAATCAACACATGAATAATCAATATATCATAATAGTAATTAGGAAACCATAAATCAATTAATACCATTTTCATTCTTTGCCAAGAGTAGATTGGATGCTTACCTCATCGGTTTCTATCGTTTTGAATATCTTCCCACCATTCCTCTACTTTATTGTCCAATTTATTAGATGCAAGCCACACTTTTTCTTCATCACAAATCTTCCAAAAATTAAATTACTCTTCCAAATCGAGAAGCTAGTTAATAAAATCCAACTAACACATATCTTCATTAAAGAATGGAATTACCTTGTAGTTAGAAGTGCGTCATTGAATATATTGATCATTGTAGTTGTGAGATGATTTCCTAGAAAGAAGAGCAGTAATCATTTGCTTGATTTTGCTATAATTTGCTGATTCTTTTCATGGAATTGTTAATTCTCATCATGAGCTTCTTTACAAAACTCAAGGAACTCAGCCCTAGTGAGGGCTGGGTTGTTGACGTCGTCACCGTCTTCATTGTGGTGGTTATTATCTCACCGATTAGCCATCAAACTAGGGTATGTCAAGACCTGAAGAAAGCCTGAAATCCCAAATGCCTGAAGAAAGCACACACAATACTCTCTTTGATACACAGAAACTAAACTATTAGTTTCTAGGTAGTAAACCTCAAATCCATGAAGGGTTCCTTAAATCCATAAGATAATAAACCGAAATCCACCAAATAAAGAATTCGACAAAATGTCTGTATTTTATTAATAATAATCTAAAAACTGAATTGCCTAATTGGAAGCTACAATGCATAAATTGTAAAAAAAAAAAAACCTAGGGTGGCTAGAAACCCTAAGGCAACGAGCAAACCCTGACTATGAAAGCATATAAAATCCTAATTTAACTAAAAAACATTAAAAGCACATAAAGCAAGGAAATAAATCACCTACACCTAAAATAACAAAAATTACATAAAAATACTAAAGTTAAATAATTACAAAAATTAAATATTAAACAGTGTCCTACATCAACAAGATGGAGATAGGACACCTATAATCCAATCCTACCTCATTCTGCTCTATTATACGATGTAAAAAGATTATTCTTTTCTTCATTTTTAACTACTTTCAATAACTATACTGATTACGAAGTTGGGTGTACTTAGTTCAGTCAATAAGTTAAGTGTGTATACCTAGTCCAAGAAACATGTCATCTTAAGAAGTTGACATGAAGTTGATTCCTAAGTTGGACGTACGTGATTGTTTGTTCTCATACAAATGAACTTCATTTGGATTCCACATGACTTTGGATGGTCACTTTCCTATAAAACTCCCACTACCAAAAAAAAAAAAAAAAAAAAAAAAAAAAAAAAAAAAAAAAAAAAAATCTGGTTATAATAGCTTTTGCAAAAAAAGCCACTATAGGTACCCTATAGTGGTGCTTTTAAAAAACGCTGCTATAGACATATCTATAACCGCGTTTAGGGGACTCTATAGTGGCAGTGCAATAGTGGCGTTTGTAACGCCACCATAGGTCCTATAGACATATCTATAACCGCGTTTAGGGGTGGCAGTGCAATAGTGGCGTTTGTAACGCCACCATAGGTCCAGTTTTTTGTCGTGTCCCTACCTACATTGTTAGATGGTCTAGGACATCGAGAGAAACTTGGTGAAGTCGTTTAGCATTTAAACCATATTGTAGTGATGTAAAACAGGCTAACATGACCTTCTTAAACTATTACGAGTGCGTAATATCATGCAAGGCAAAAAGAGACAAGTAGAAATCATTTAAGCGTTGGAGTCGGAAATGCGTGAAATTTGGTAGCTTGAATGGAAATTTGGCGAATTCCTTCATCTAAGCCATGAAAACAATGATTTTGCCAATTTTGGTAATTTTTTGTTTTCCTTCATCTAAGCCATGAAAACAATGATTTTGCCATTTTTTGTAATTTTTGCTTTCTTAATATTTTTTTTGCTCAAAAGTCAGATTAGGTTTCCGTTTGTTTTGAGACGACCTTTAAGATCAGTAGTTTATGATTTTGCATTTAACTCAATTTTACAATTTTTGGTAAAATACAGTATTTTGTCATCTAATCTTGTAATTAGGGCGAATTAGGGTTTCAGAAGTTTCCTAATCATCATAGGGTTTTATTTCATCAGTATTTATATGTTTTGTAGCCTCCAAAGGCAGATGAACTTATTATTAATAAAATTAAACTTTGTCTATTTCTTTTTTTTCTCTTGGGTGGATTCTAGAAAAACATCATCTTGTGGACTCAAAAAACCCTTGTGAGTTTGAAATTTACTACTAAAAACTAACAATTTAGTTTATATTCTAGAAAGTATTATGTGTGGTTTCATTAGACTTCCCCGACATCATGTAGCACTAAAAACACATCCACACTCCGTCATTCATTCCCATTCAATTTGAATACTTTTGACAAAATAAAAAAGCTGAATAATTTATAATGATTACGTTCATCCCAAAAAAGTTCAAATGCAACCCACAGCCAATTAGGGGAAAAAAGAAGAAGTTAATTCAGTCGGAAATGTTTTGAGTTGAAATCATTTTCAGTCGGAAAATATTTTGTACCGAAACAGTCGCAATCTATTTGCTCAAGGGGAAAAAAAAATACTAACATTTGGCTTCAAATATATACTATATAATTAATATTTTCAACTAAATTATGGAATACCTAAATGTTGGATTAAGTAGACATTACAAACTGTTAAAACATAAATTAAAGTGGATCTTCCTATTCGTGTACATGCTGAAAAGTCTCTTGAGCTTATAATTAAAGAACTTTTATTATCAACTGTGTTGCCATGCATCTTCTTCCTTTTATATATATATATATATATAAAGAGATAGGTTCAAGTTATACCTGGTGTAATTTTTATAATTAAGTTTATACATTTTTTACACTGTAGATTTCTAAGAAATCTAACAATTAAAAAAAATCATTAAATGCTATTGTTTTCAACTTCTTTAATTAATATTAGCATTCTCTCTCTCTCTCTCTCTCTCTCTCTCTCTCTCTCTCTCTCTCTCTCTCTCTCTCTCTCTCTCTCTCTCTCTCTCTCTCTCTCTCTCTCTCATTTATTGCTTTTCACCGAATAATATTTTCTTCAACACAATCTAACCAAAAAAAAAAAAAAAAATTTGAAAAATAATCCCATAATGATGGATGCTTTGATATTTATGGTCCCACAACGACTCCAACCACAGGTATGTTGACTTGCTTCATCAAATTTACTTTGCTAGGGAGATACGATAAGGGAATCAACTCATGATTTCAGATTAAAAAAAATGTATGCAATAGGGTATGTAACAGTTTTTATCTTTATAAATAATACATATAGGCACTCATGCATGCATATTGACTTTTTTTTTTTTTTTTTTTTTTTTTTTTTTTTTCATTTTCTCTCAATTGGTTGATAACGATTCACCATAAAAGAAATTTGGTATTCACAAATTAAAACAATAAATGGCTGACTAGTCATTAGCTGCAAAAAGTAGGGTTTTAGTAAGTCTATGTGTCTAAGAGCATTCTTATCAAACATTATAAAAAATTTAACATTTATTCTCTCAAAACCTATATTTATAACATATAACATACCACTTTACAATACAACCTATATCAAAACTTCTATTTTTTTTACAATTTCATTTAAGTATTGTTTCTTTATTATTTTTTACTAATTTTTTTATTTTCCCACTCTCTCCTCTGTCTCTCTCTTTCCCAGCTTTTATTAAACAAGTATATTTTTTTTTTACAATCTTGCTACAGTGGGCTGCTATGTCTAGCATTCCACTATAGCTGGATTGTAAAAAATGTAAAATTTGAAAGGATTGATGGAGGGTGGTTTTTTGTAATGATAGCATATTATATTTCAAATTTTAGCATCACTAGCATTTGCTCACCTTGATGAGAATGCTCTAACACTTAAACGGCATTATTTTTTGCTACAACTAACATAAAATAGTTAGACCAAAATATTTCATAATTTCATATATGATCTAGCAAGTGGCAACCTTTGATGCAAGAGAGAGACTTCAGATAATCAGTGGCAGAGTAAGAAAGTTAGTGGTAAATAAAACTTAACAAAAAAAAATACAAATGCTGATATTTAAAAATAACAAAAAAAAGTACAAAACCGTGACATAAATTTGTTAAGCATTTACAAATTTTACCCATTAAACACACAACGCAACATGTCTATGTACGTACGTAGTGCTTAATTGGGCATCATCACTTGACACTATTAAAATTATGTGTAATAAATAAATATAAACTTCCCAAGTTTAAGGATAACAAGAAAATTTTGCTACAACACCCTTTCAATTGATAATGATCATTGCATAAACTGTTTTTAATTGGATCCAATTCATCGTATTTATTACGATTTTACCCCCTTGTTTGCTCAAACTCTTTACAACTCAGTGATGGAATAAACAATTTTTTTCATATAAAAATAGTACAACAAGTGTAAGCTTTAGTTTTATGATATTCATTAAATACACCGTCCAGACTATTAATTATGATTCCCTACTTTTAGTCCATTAATTGTGGGCGTGATCCCATTAAAAAAGTGAAAAAAGAAAAAAGAAAAAGAGAAGGAACGTTGGTATTAATTAGGTAATAAGGTAGAAAATAATAGTATTTGACGGTATTTTTTTAACAGTTAAATCTCTTAAAAATTTACGGTGTAAAAGAAGTGTAAGTTTGTAAGAGTTATACTAGATGTAACTTGAACTCATCTCATATATATAGTCAAAATTTAGAGAAAATTCAATTAGATTTTGATTAGATTCTCAATTTTGTACCATGTGTCCTATTTAATTTTAATTTTGTGCCAAGTTAATTATTGAGTATAAAAATTGAAGAGTCCAAATGCAATTAGATTCTAAATTGGACTTCAATTGGAGTCAAATTTTCCACCATATGTCCATCTATTTTTTTAATTTTTGTGACAAATAAATTATTAGGTACAAAAGCTAAAGAGTCTAAATCCAATTGAATTTTAGATCACACACACACACACATATATATATAATGAAAAACCATTACCTATTTTAAAATTATATGATTTAAAAAAAATGTAAACTAAGATTATGTATAATTTGAACTTCTTCAAAAAAAATTTATAATTTAGACGGTACAGTTGTAATTATTTTTAATTGTATATGTGTATATACAGTGTTACATACTAATTAATACAATGCAACTGCTGTCAAAAAGAAATTTTAACCATGAAAGTCTCGTCCTGGACCCCATAAAATTAAGAAGACAAAATTCACTTATTAATATCATATGCAGAACGATCGATCCCGTTTCCGAGTAATCTTACTAGTCCATGTATAGACTTCATATTGACTGATTCCTATTCTCATTTAAATGAAAGAGATCTTATTCTACACCAATAAAAACAAATTAACTAATAAAATAAAATAATATAAATTCAAAATGTAAATTGAAAAAAAAAAACTTTTATATTAGATGGCCTATTTTTATTGGTGTAAAATAATAAGAGAGAGACTACTCCTTTTGTATGGACTACGGAGCGACAATCCATGTTGTGACCTTTGTTTTTTTTTTTTTTTTTTTTTTTTTTTTTTTTTTTTTTTCCGACATAGTCGTCGTGGTTGATCCAAAAAAGAAACAAAAAGTCTAAAACGTTTTTGTTAGCTCGACAGTATAAGTTCATTGATTTTAGCCAGTGTTTAGTTTAGAATGGCTCTTCGAAGTGGAGGCACAGCTATCGCTATCGACTATAACTTTTTTTTTCTAAATATATTTGAGGCTAGAATTTGGTTCAATTCCTTGAATTTTCTTAATCTTTGACCTCTATTCTGGTTGTGTGTGATTAGGAAATCTTGATTTTTCATTGCAGTTGGCGGAGAAATTTGGTTAGGAATGCAATTAAACAATAAAAATAATTTGTTTTCTCTATAAATATTTTTACATGAAAACATTTTGTGGTCAAAATATTTTATATCGAAACGCAACCTTACTGATTGAGAAAAAATAAATACCATATTTGGCTTTAAGAAAACGATTATATAGTTAATCTTTTCAATTGAAACATGGAATGTCTAAAAATTTGGATTAAGAGTCCGTTTGGAATCTGTTCATTTTGCTGAAACTGAAAATTTTGTACTGAAAGTACTATAGATAAAGATAAAAGTTAGTTGAAATAGTATCATAGAACCCATAAATAGTACAAAAAGTGTAGTGTGGCTCATAAATAGTTGCAAAAATAAGCTGAATAGTAAAATAAATAGGCAAATTTCATCAATGCTACTATTTAAAAATTCAATTCATTTTACTATGCTACTATTCATGAGCTCAATTGCACTTTTTGGTACTATTTATAGGTCTCACTATACTATTTCAGCTAATTTTTACCTTTATCTATAGTACTTTCAGTAAAAAAATTTTAATTTTAGCAAAATAAATAAATCCCAAACAGACCATAAGTTGACATTTCAAACTTTTTAAACATAAATTAAAGTAGATTTTCCTATTACTATATAAGTTGAAAAGCCTATTAAATAGAAGCGCCCAATTTTCTAATCAAAGGACTTTCAGAGCACTTGTATTATAGAAAAATAACATAGTTTAGCTAAGTTATAATCCCAAAATTTTCCCATATCAAACTATGCAAAGTTTTATTAAATTACGCTATAGTAATTGTGTAAATTTACACTGATACCATTTATTTTGTATTAAATTTTTAATTCTTTTACGTCTCCCAAGAATGAACGAAGACAGTGGATAATAATTGTTAAACGTGATGAAAAAGAAACAATTAAAAAAATCAAGAAAATTTGATATTTAATAAAATATAAAGTAAAATAAATAATTTGACGTGAGATATTTTAAAAAGTATATAAAATAAAAAAAAATAAAAAAAAGTAGATTATTAAACTAAAATATATAAGAATTATGGCAGTAGTGCGTTGCAAATATTTTATTGGCGGGGTTACCATGCATCTTCTTGGTTATTTCGTACAATGCAATTTGTATTTTTCTATAGTTAAAAAATTTCTTTCTTTCTTTCTTTTTTATTTATTTATTTTATTTATTTTTTAAGAAATTTCAACCATGACATGACAGTCCCATCTTTTTGGACCCCATAAAATTAATATCATATCTAGAAGAATTATGTTAATACCATATAATTGGGTATAATTTTATGCCACAATGAGTCGTGATTGGCAAAAATGTGTCAGTGAATTATGTGAGAACACACATCAATATGAATATATATATATATATATATATATATATATATATATAAAAGCAGAGACCTCATGTGAGAGTGCATGAGGTCCTGCCACGTGGCATACTAATATTGCATTTAATATTTTTTTACATTTTTTCATTAAGTTTTTTTTTATTGTTACCTAATAAATCATAGTAACTTATTTTTCTTATTATATAAATTTAGCATTTCTTACCTCCTTTTTTTTTTTTTTTTTTTTTAACTGTTACTCAATAGATCTTATTAACTTATTGCATTTAACATTTTTTACTTTTTTTTTTTCATTAAGTTTTTTTTACAGTTACCCAATAAATTATAGTAACTTATTTTTACTATTATATAAATTTAGCATTTTTTTATCTCTTTATATTAAGTTTTTTTTTTACAAATAATAGTAACTTATTTTTGCTATTATATTGGAATGAGCTATTCTTGACAATTAGACGAATTAGACCAAAAGTTATTCACTATAAAATTGATTACCTATTAAAAGTAGACCAAACCTTATGAAAAACTCAGGCCCATTTCTGACCTTACATTTTATGACCCAAGTTTGACCATTCCTACGTGTAAATCAAAGCAAAAACTCTTATCCTCTTACAAACTCTCTTCTTCCTCCCCCACGTATAGATGATACTTCTAGAAAATCTCATTCTCATAAAATATCTCTTCATTTTTCCCTAATTTCAATTCAATATGCTTTTGTCTATTAATAATATTCTATGCAATTTATGCAAACAAATTCTCTGTCATCGACTAGTGCAACAAAAATCATTATATATATATAAAAGCAGAGACCTCATGTGGTAGTGTATGAGGTCTTGTCAAATGGCGCTCTAACTTTGTATTTACTTACCTCTTTCGTTAAGTTTTTCTATATTAATATGTACTGTGATGGTCCCAAGCATTTTCACATTTTAGATTTCTATTAAAAAGTGAGAATACATAATTTGATCGATTCACCAATATTTCATACTTTCTTTGTCTTTTTTAATGAAGTTTCATACTTTTCTCACAACCCATAATTTTGAGAAAAGTTTGTGTTCTAAAAGTTCTTAGCACAATCCTTCAAACAGTCCCATTATTTTTTCAAAGAAGACCTTTCTTTTGAAGAAATTGTTTAATGCAATCCCTCTATGTACAACTCTCTCTTCTCCCTTTCCCTTCCCTTACTTTTTCCTCCTTCTTTCCTTTTCATCTCCCTTACAACTAAACATGATATTAGTGTCCAAATTCAACTAATAAAAAAAAGTGTTTTGAGAATATTAATAAAAAGAGTTTGAATTTAGTAAGAATGGGATGTAAAATTCATATTTTACACCATCCAATAAGAGATGTTACATCAGCTTTTTACTTAAAACTTAATACATCATACCATACTGAATATACAAGATAAGATGATGTGGCATGTTGAAATTGGATGGTGTAAAACTTGGGTTTTAAACCACATCTTTATAGAATTTAATCTTTAATAAAAATATGTAAAAACAAGTTTAATTACCATTTTAGTCTTTAACACTTGTACTATGTATCAAAATGGTTTTTAACATCTTAAACGTGTCAAAGATTAATATCAAGATAATATTAAGCAGTACATGAAAAGAATTGATGTATCTAAGATTAATATCAAAATAATATTTTTAAACCATCTAAGCTATCCTTTGAATTATCACATGTCCTTAATTAGAAAATAAAATAAAATATTTGAAAATATATTAATTGCATCTCCATAAATAAATGAGATGTCATTTTATTAGAAGAAATTGGAAATTTCTTTTCTTTTCTTTTCCTTTGCTTTCTTGGCAACCAAATGAGGTCTAAGTCATGACTTTTTAGTTAAAGTTCTCATGAACATCATCTAAAAAAATAATATTTTCCTAATTTTAAAATGAAAATTAAAAAAAAAAAAACAAAAAAACAAAATTAGGTATACAATGTCAAATTCCATAGTCTCCTATTACATCAAATGAGTGTTTAATTTTTCTCGCAAAGTATTGAATGGTAAAGCTTCTGGGCCATAGTCTCAATTACAACTCTTAATCATGTTGGACTTAGATGACACCAATCAACAATGTATCATTATGAGATGCAGAAAAAATTTAATGTGTACACAACGTTTAGTGTGGATGGGAAGAAATTTAATAATATTTTAATTAATTAGGTTAGTAAAGGACCTATTCTAATTTAATGATCCTAGAATTTTTTATACAAGTAATAATCAAGGAAACTTCCACCTAAAATAAGCCAGACTTTTGGCAAGAGAGAAAATTAATGTCTAGACAAATCAAGCTAAGGCTAGCTAAAATGGACCAGGTAATGAATATAATTAGTGTCATGTCAACAAGGTAAGAAATCAATTTCCTAATTATTTTTCTATTTTGTGTTTTAAAATTGATACATTCATTTAATAAAAGTAGTGTGTAACCCTATGCATATGCACATGTACATTTAAAAACAATTACAATTATATATATATATATATATATATATATATATATATAATTTAGAATTTAATTGGATCTAGACTCCACACTTCCATCACAACTACTTTTTCTCGAGGAAAACAATATTTATCTCTATATCTTTTTTTTTATTATTTATTTAGAAATAATTATAATATGCTGCTAACCTTGCAACTTGAAATTTTTTCCCCTAACTCCTGCAATTTGAACTTTGTTTCCTTTCAACTCCAGACACTTTGTGTATGGGGAAGTACCAATTCAACTACATGGCCCTTGACATATATATCTCATTTAATAAATACAAAACTTCTTTAAAAAAAATAATATGTTTATCATAATTAAGGAAAATCTTAATGGGTACTTTAGTTGAGCATATGTGAAAAAGTTGCTAATCCCTTTTAATATGGTTAATTACTTTGCCTCAATCAGTCGCCCAAATAACAAACTACTTATTCATACTACAACCACAAATGACAATGTAACATTAGCTATCTGTAATTACTAATCTGAAAATACAAATTTCTTTAATAGCTCTACCTTCGTTTTTTTTTTTGGCTAATATGTCTTTACTGGATCAAAATCAAACCACAAAAATCATATAAAAATCACCAAATTAGAGTTTAAAATTATAATTAAATTTTTAAAAGAAATCTAGGCACATTTACACAAAAATTCCATGTAACTAAGTCACACTTAGGAATATTGGACCCTTTTTTCTTTTGTATAAATAGGGGGATCCCATGGGATGAGGGGACTAACAATTTTCTCTCCAAAACATTTATTGTAGGAACACAAAAAATTTTCCATTGTAAAATTTTCATGATTATAGAACATGAATTGCCAACTAATCAAATTAGAGTTTTTAGTACCTATCTCAATTTCACAACATCAAGAACAAACCTCAATGTATACAATGTCAAATTCCATAGTCTCCTATTACATCAAATGAGTGTTTAATTTTTCTCGCAAAGTATTGAATGGTAAAGCTTCTAGGCCATAGTCTCAATTACAACTCTCAATCATGTTGGACTTGGATGACACCAATCAACAACGTATCATTATGAGATGCAGAAAAAATTTGGTGTGTACACAACGTTTAGTGTGGATGGGAAGAAATTTCATAATATTCTAATTGGTTAGGTTAGTAAGGGACCTATTCCAATTTAATGATCCTGGAATTTTTTATACAAGTAATAATCAAGGAAACTTCCACCTAAAATAAGTTGGACTTTTGGAAAGAGAGAAAACTGATGTCTAGACAAATCAAGGTAAGGCCGACCAAAATGGAACAGGTAATGAATATAATTAGTGTCATGTCAACAAGGTAAGAAATCAATTTCCTAATTATTTTTCTATTTTGTGTTTAAAAATTGATACATTCATTTACATTTAAAAACAATTGCAATTATATATATATATATATATATATATGATTTAGAATTTAATTGGATCTAGACTCTTCGATTTTTGTATGAAATAATTCACTTACTACAAAAATTAAAATATTAGATGGAATACATGGCGTAAAATTGAACTCCAATTAAAATTCAATTGAGAATCTAATTGAATTTAGATTCTTTGATTTGTGCACCTAATAATTCATTTGACACACAAATTTAAAAATTAGATGAGACACGTGGCACACAATTAGATTCCAATTTAAAATTTAATTAAATTTTCTCTTAGTTTTGGCTATATATATATGTATGTATGTATTTACGTATAGCAACCTACCATCAGTCTATTTAAAAATTACATGTTGTTCATGAAATCACAGTCCCATATATGGCCCTTTTTTGGGAGCCACTATTTCATCAAAAAAACTATCTCATAAATAAATAAATAAAAGTTAGTATATTGAAATGTATTTGGAATGGTGAGTCCATCGGTATTTGGAATCAATGTTTTAAAAAAACAAAAAAAAACCTTAAATTGGACACGTGACACAAAATTAGACAACAATTGGAATCTAATTTAGAATTTAATTGGATTTTCTTTCAGTTTTGGCTTTAATTATATATATAGACTGGTTATTGGCCTATGCGTTGCACGATTTTTTTTGGTATGATCTTTTTGGGTAAATATTATGACTGGAGAAGTTTTTTGGGAAAAAAAACTTCTTTCATTTTTATGTAGTGATTTTAAAAAATACAATGAAGGGTTTTATGATAAATTTTGTTAATTTTATGAAATACATTTATATAAAATAAAACTCATAAAATGTATAAGATATACGTAAAATTATAATTCACAACAACGCATGAAAGTTATTGTATTTTTTAAATTTCTATTAGCTAGATCACATTTCTTAAATAAACTGAACAACCATTTCATCACCCCGTTATACACGTAATGATTGGAATGTTGTTAGTTAGTACATGATTGCTTGATAAACAATATTGAGTAAAAATTATTTTAATTCTATTTAAGGAATTTTTTTGTGAAATTTTCATTTTCATGTCCATTTTTTTAATCTAATAGATTTAATTTTTAAAGTTAGTTTAATTGAATAGTATTGTGTTTACAATTTTTTTTTTCTTAACTACAATTGATAATTCACAAAATGAGTAAACAACTTATTGAGTATTGCAAAAGATACAAATATGAACATTAAGACGAGCATGAACATGAAGGGAGATTTCTATTCATTTTCTTGAAGAAAAAGTTTACTTACAGAAAATTCCAAACTTTATTAGGTAAAGAAGAATCAAAGTTATAGATAGAAAAAGCAATAAACCAAAAAATCTAGGAGCCTAAGAGGAGCCATTACTCATTTGAAACAATCCAAAATACTCAAGGACTAAAAGAAAAAAACACCATCCACTCCACACTTCCATCGCAACTGCTTTAGCTCGAGGAAAACAATATATATCTCTATATCTTTTTTTTTTTTTTATTTAGAAATAATTACAATATGCTGCTAACCCTGTAACTTGAACCTTTTTTCCCTGACTCCCGCAGTTTGAACATTTTCTCCCTTAAATCCCAAACACTTTGTGTATGGAGAGATGCTAATTCACCTACATGACCCTCGACATATACATATATATCATTTAATATATATAAAACTTCTTTTAAAAAAAATTAATATGTTTATCATAATTAAGGAAAATCCTAATGGGTACTTCAGTTGAGCATATCTGAAAAAAGGCATATACATACCACAACTGGTAAAGGAGAAATAAAAAGTTGGTAATCCCTTTTAGTATAGTTAATTGTTTTGCCTCAATTAGTCGCCCAAACAACATATCGCTTATTCATACCACAACTACAAATGACAATGCAACATTAGCCATCTGTAATTGCTAATTTGAAAGTACAGATTTCGTTAATAGCTCTACCTTCATTTCTTTTAGCTAATATGTCTTTACTGAATCAAAACCAAACCAAAAAAATAATATAAAAATCACCAAATTAGAGTTTAAAATTATAATTAAATTTCTAAAAGAAATCTAGGCACATTTGCACAAAAATTCCATGTAACTAAGTTACACTTAGGAATATTGGACACTTTTTCCTTTGTATAAATAGGGGGGGTCCCAATGGGATGAGGGGACTAACAATTTTCTCTCCAAAACGTTTATTGTAGGAACACAAAAGTTTTCCATTGTAGACTTTTCACGATTAAGGAACATGACTTGCCAACTAATCAAACTAGAGTTTTTAGTACCTACAGTAATATCACAACATCAAGAACAATCCCCAATGTATACAATGTGAAATTCCATAGTCTCCTATTACATCAAATGAGTGTTTAATTTTTCTCACAAAGTATTGAATAGTAAAGTTTCTGGGCCATATTCTCAATTACAACTCTGACATGCATAACACCTATCAACAACGTATCATTATGAGATGTAGAAACAATTTGGAGTGTATACAATGTTTAGTGTGGATGGGAAGAAATTTCATACTATTCCAATTGGTTAGGTTAGGAAGGGACCTATTCCAATTTAATGATCCTAGAATTTTGTATACAAGTAATAATCAAGGAAACTTCCACCTAAATTAAATAAGTTGGACCTTTGACAAGAGAGAAAATTGATGTCTAGACAAATCAAGCTAAGGCCGACCAAAATGGACTAGGTAATGAATATAATTATGGCCATGTCAACAAGGTAAGAAATCAACTTCCTAATTATTTTTCTATTTTGTGTTTAAAAATTGATACATTCATTAAATAAAAGTAGTGTGTAACCCAATGCATATGCACATATACATTTAAAAACAATCATAGTTATATATATATATGATTGTTTTTATAAATGATTTAGAATCTAATTGGATCCAGACTCTTCGATTTTTGTACAAAATAATTCACTTGCTACAAAAATCAAAATATTAGATGAGATATAAGGCGTAAAATTGAACTCCATTTAAAATTCAATTTAGAATCTATTTGAATTTAGACTCTTTGATTTTTGCACCTAATAATTCACTTGACACACAAATTTAAAAATTAGGTGAGACACGTGGCACAAAATTAGACTCCAATTTAGAAGCAGAGATCTAATGCGGAAATGCATGAGGTCTTGCCAAGTAACGCTCTAATTTTGCATTTAGTATTTTTTTTTTACCTCTTTCATTAAGTTTTTTTTACTGTTACCCAAAAGTTTACATTAACTTATTTTACTGTTATCTCATTAGTCTCTCATTAATTGCCTAAGCTTATATCACACATTTCTCACTTTTTCATGTCTTTTAGCACACCCACCATAATATTAAATATGTGAACACAACACTAATATGTGAGAGAGTTGGACATACTTTTATTTCATAGTATTAAATATGTGAACAAAACACAAATTATTTGATTTTCACGGTCCTATTACTCTTTTGCATTTATTTTTGGTTTCATGATTTAAAAATTAATAATCTTACCTTTTTTTTAGGGTGAAAAATTAATCTTACCTTGAGAAGGCTATAAATATGTAGTGAAACAACAGTTATAAATTGCACACGCATAACCGTGATAATTATTCAGTTCAAAGAATGAGTAAAAAAAAAAAAATTGGAGGAATATTGTAGAATAAAAGTTGTTACAAAATGTCACTTTCTCTCAGAGACCTCATGTGAGAGTGCATTTAGCCTTTTTTTTAACCTCTTTCATTAATTTTTTTTTTATTGTTACCCAAAAGTTCACATTATCTTATTTTACTGTTATCTCATTAATTACCTAAGCTTACACCACACCTTTCACTATTATTCATGTCTTTTAGCATACCTACTATTTTAGTATTTAAAAAAAAAAAAAAAAAGTAAGGGCTAATAGAAACAACTAACGAGATAAGACTCTAGAGAGAGATAAAGAGACACAAAAATATTGTAGATTGTTAAATAAAAGGCACTATTTCACTATATATTACCAGAATAAAAGACCTGAAACTAACAAAACATTTGAAAAAGAGAGAAAGAGGAATCTGAGAGTCACCACCTCCGTTATACTGGCCTCCCACCACCATCAAGACACCGAACCCTTACGAGTAATCTTTTTTTCTTTTTAAATTAGGGGCTTAAATATGATTTAGGTATGGTAATTTGGTTAATTTTTTGTTTTGGGTATATTAGTAGATGGAATATTTGGTGCGCAATGTAAAGTCATATTCTACCATGATTTAATTTTAAATCATTTATAAGACACCTGTATACACATTTGCCCACACCATGTCTTAATGTCTCACTATTGATGAGTGCAAGATAGTCAGAGAGTTGGGTATACTTTTATTTCATAGTATGAAATATGTGAATACAACACAAATTAGTTTATTTCATGGTCCCATTACTCTTTTGCATTTATTTTTGGTTTCATGATTTAAAAAAAAAAAAAAAATCTTACCTTAAGAAGGCTACAAATATGCAGTGAAGTTACTAAATCAATTTTTAATATCTCAAAATGTATATGTTTCTTTACTTTAATTTAGCTTACTTTTTCTTTATAATTTATGTACAACATTATTCAAAACTGTTTTACATAAAATATCACAAAATTATCTGTGCATCACACAAGCAACTTACTAGTTTTTCTAATTACAAAACGTTACGTGGGCACAAAATTATGCCTAATTATATGATACTAGCGTAATTCTATCTAGAAAGATCTTTTTCTGAGTAATCGTACAAATCCATATAGTGACTTCATAGTAACATCCAAGTGTGATTCTTCAAAAAATTTATACTTGATACTACAAACATAAACTTTATTACAAGCGGTTAAACTGATAAAATTTTACTAGTTGTCCTCTAAATTTATTACAAACATCACTTTTTTATTTATTAATAAATATCCATCACATTAATAATTTGTAAAAAAAATTGTAAATGTTTTGCTTTCCAATTTCCGGTTGTCATGGTTGACTGATTCCTTGTCTCATTTAGATGAAAAAAAAAAAAAAAAAAATAGTAAAAGAAGAAAGACTTAGTTGTGCTTTGCCATAATAACAAAGGCAAAAGTGTGAGGAAGCAATTCAAAGAGGGAGACAGAGAGAGGTAGAGAATATGCAAGTACCTATCCCCAAAATTTTGAAGAAGATATGGTATGCTTGGAATCTCCGGAGCTGTATTCTCTTAAGCCTGTGTCTGCAGGCAATTTTAGTTCTATTGGCATTCCTAAGAAAACGAACCAGAAGCAAACTGTTACACGGGCTCATATGGTTTGCATACTTGCTTGCAGACTGGATTGCGCCTGTTGCCATTGGACTAATCTCCAAAAGTGAAGGTGATGGTTGTGAAGCAAAGGAGAATAATAAGGACTTAATGGCATTCTGGGCTTCGTTTCTTTTGTTACATCTCGGTGGCCCTGATACCATCACTTCTTTTGCTCTTGAGGATAACGAGTTCTGGCTTAGGCACTTGGTTGGACTCATATTACAGGTTCTGGCAACTGCTTATATCTTCTATGAATCACTTCCTAACAATCTTTGGGTTCCCACTGTCATGGTGTTTTTTGTGGGATTTATCAAATATGTAGAGCGAACACGTGCTCTCTTCCTTGCAAGCTTGAATCAGTTCGGATGTTCAATATTGCCAAAGCCAAACCCTGGGCCTGATTATGAAGAGGTCATGAAGATGCACTCAACAGAGACGTTGGAGAAGGTTGAAACACAGGTAGATGTGATGCCTAGCTTGGAGGATGAAAATCTTAAAAGGATGAACTCTGTACACAAAACTCCCACTTCTGCAAATGGTCCTGAATTAGATGACATGCAATTACTACAGGAAGCACATCGTCTCTTTGAAACATTCAAGGGTCTTATTGTAGGCCTTCTTTTCAGTTCCAAGGACCGAGAAGGGAGCCGAGATTTATTTCTTACTAGAACTCCAGCTGAAGCATTCAGACTGATAGAGTGTGAGCTCAATTTCATGTATGAGTATCTCCACACCAAGGTGGTTGTGGTTCGCTGCCCATTTGGGTACTTTCTACGCTTTATTAGCTTTATTTTAATCATTGTGGCATTGGGACTCTTTTCAATTGAGCACCAGCATAATTTTCATCATGCTAGTAAGTTTGATATCATCCTTACTTATGTCTTGCTCGGTGGGGCATTAGTCCTTGAGGCCATATCAGTGCTAATACTTATTCTATCCGACCGGACCCTCCTTGCTGTGAAGAGTAGCCGGAGCAAAGGCATTGGAAAAAAACTCTTGAAAAGAAGAAGGTGGTCTAAGTCAGTCTCCCAGTACGATATGATAAACTATTGCTTGAAAGATGCTCCAACATGGGCGTACACATTAGCTAGTTATGTTGGTGCTGGGGGAGTGCTAGAGAAAATGACTATATTGTTTTCTTCGCATTCAAAGAGGGTTGGTGAAGCTCTTGAGATCTTTATTTTTAACGAGCTGAGATCGAAAGCTTTGAATGCAAAGAATATAAAAGCAGCCAGGGATGCCTCTTCACAAAGGGGTTATTGGGCTCTTCTACAGACTTCTAGCTGTTATGAACTAAAATGGAGCATTGGGGAGTATCAGTACGCGGAAAGCCTTCTTCTTTGGCACATGGCTACCGAGCTACTCTACATTGAGGACACTCAGCTACTAAGTATTGGTAATGATAGCAATACTAATAGAGAAACGTGCAAATTACTTTCAGATTATATGTTTTATCTGCTTGTCATGAAGCCTAAAATGATGGCCCCAGTGTTAGGCAATTGGCAAATAGTCTTCCAGGACACTTGTGCAGAAGCTAAGCGATTCTTTCACAAAGAGTCAAACAAGCCCCCCAGATTGGATAAAGTTGAAGCCTGTAAACGAATACTTGCAGTGAAAACAAAATACAGATCAGTTGATGTGAAGGGAAGTGTATGCAAATCTGTGTTCTTTGATGGAAGTCTCCTGGCAAAACAGCTCAAGGAGTTGAAGACAGACAAATGGATGCTGATGAACCGAGTTTGGGTGGAATTGATGTCTTATGCTGCCATTAATTGTAGACCAATTGTACATGCACAGCAACCTAGTAAGGGTGGAGAGCTATTGACATTCATTTGGTTACTGATGAATCATCTGGGCTTTGGAACACAGTTCTACGAGCAGGAACGCCAAGCCAAAGCCAAAATGGTCCCGCGAAAGTAAGGTCAGAAGGACAAGGACTAAAGGAACCAAAATAACTAAAAGAGGTGGAGGTGTGACAGGTTGGGAGTGGACAGACAATTTTTGTTCGGACTAAAGGTGTAGGATTTTAAATCATTATTACCTTTCAAAGTTTCTCACGTTCTTATGTTCCTTTGTGTATGTTTAGCATCATCTTTTTGTTTTAGCTAATGGGCTTTCAATTCCTTTACTTTTGTCCCAATTAAATTCAATAATGAAAGATTTGACTCAAAAACTCTTGTTATTTTGACTCGAAATTTTACTACCAATGTAAATTTTATGCTGATTTCCAAATTTAAGCCTAAGGGTCTGTTTAGACACAGCTGAAAGCTGAAAACTGAAAATATTTTAATAAAATAATTTTTAAATATTAGAATAGTATCATGAGTTTCATTTTTAATGAAAAAGATGCTGAAAAGTGAAGTTTGTAAGTCCTATGAATAGTGCACGGAACTCACTAATGTGCACTGCTCACAGAAAACGTCAACAATCGCAGAATTAAAAAAGAAGAAGAGAAAATGTAGACATTGGAAATGCGTGAAACGTTGTATCCAAACGCTACTTAATTGTTTACATGATTGGCCAATTAACACTGGCATACAGGCATACACAAATAATTAATCACAACCATAGAAAATAAAAACCCACAATACATTGAAGTGTTTACAAAGAGGAAAACCTGAGTACTTAGCGGGAAAACTTCTCTGTAATGTCTAACCACCAAAATGATTCAGTAAAGAAAATAGTTGCATAGTTACGGTACATCTTAAATACAAATCTCTCTGAGCTATGAGGTAACAATGTACTCAATCCACCAAATTCCTGCTCGCAACTAACTCAAGTCCTTTCTCTCCTCTAGTCATTGGATTGGCAATTGAACGCCAATTGCAATCTCCAAGTCCCCTTGGCAATTATGGATTGCTCCAATGGTTCCCAAGTTCCAAACAACACACAAACCTTGGAGGTAGGTTTCAATCTACTCTCATGAAAATTTGGCAATTAGAGAGGAAGAAAGTTGAGAGATGAGAAGGTTTTAGCTTTAGGGTTTTTGGGTTCTCTCAAGCTCTTCAATGTGGGCATTTCCTTGCTGAAATTAATTGCGAATGAAAATTATATAGTAAGGGTAAGGCTAGAACATTAGAAAATAAAAACTCAGTGCAGAATTATCTTAAATTCAGTCATTTTCCTAGGACAGAGATGCAAAATATTGTACAAATTATTGCACAAACTTTTAGCCAAATGTTTTTCAACGTATGTTTCCATATGCCCGTTTGGGATGTGCTTATTTGTTTAAGCTTATTTTAGTTTTTAAGGGGTCGTTTGATAACGTTGTTTTGGTAACGCTATTTGCATTTTTTTTAAAATACATGTGAATGAAAAAATGTGTAAAAATATATGTAATGTTGTTTAAAAACTGAAAACATATTGTTAAACTACCATACCAAACAAGGCCTAAGTTTTTTTTAGTACTATTCTTAAATACTAGTGTAACACTTACAAATGTCATCTAGTACTACTTCCATTTTTTACTAAAAAAAACGAAATATCAAACTTCAGGACTAGTTGGGCTAAAAATTCCAGTCAAATATTTGTGTCAATCCTTTATGAAGCTTCCCTCTCTGTTTCTCTTCTTTTTTGCCTTACAGTCAAAACACGTTTAGTTAACCGAACACGATTGACTTAGAGTCTACAAAATGGGTTTGGTTATGCAGTCTTGTTCATATTAATTTGTTTACTAAACAACTGGCAACTACCTCGCCTTTAGTTTGATGATCCACGTATCAAAATATAGTCTTTCATTAATACGATTTGAATATGATTATGTCCGCGACACGAATAGTCACCCCCAACCCCCAAAGACTATTCTTTAGTAATTACCAAGTGGGTTCCCAATCACAAGCTCCAGCTAAAATAATAAGATAGTAATATCACTGTTCTTTAAGAAAGACTTTGAATGTTTGTTAGTGGCGGGCTCCCTCATAAATAGGAAGGACGGAAACCAGGGGTTGACTTCACCAATCTATTATTCTACTTCGACATCTAGCTCAATGGTAGGTACCCAAAAAGAAAAAGAAAAAGTACACGACAGACACTTAAGCCATAAATGTCAATATATAATATATTCAGATAGCCCCCAGAGTATTGCTCCCGCTCTCATAATGAACTCAACTCATGCTCTCCGTGAGAAAAAAGTAATTTGTATTAAATGAATTTGTATGTCAAAATTTAATAAATAAAAGATATATGTGTTAATTAACTACTTATTAAGAGCATTTTTATTAAAGATGGGATAAATATTAAAAGTTATTTTTAGCAACAAAATCACTATAAAAGTCTCTACATCTAAGATTGTCAAAATCGAGATTCTACGTAAGATCGTTAAAAGTAAGTGAGATCGTAAATCGTAAGATCAGATCGTGAATCGTAAAATCTTACATATTTTCAAATATAAAATAAAAAACACATTGATAATGACTTTGTATATTGAATGATCATGTAAATTATAAATTCATCTATAAAAAAACTAAGATTTGCATCATATGATGTAATTTGCATGTCATATATCGCTAAGTTTATACTAATGAAACAAATATATTTAAGTTTTGATCTAATGTATTTAAAAAGTTCTATAAATGTTTAATTAAGAACCAATTGCCAAAATATTTATTAAAACATATGGAAAATATTTTCCAAGTTCTAAGTTTCAAATTTGAAATCCAAAATAAGTTAGCAAAAGGAAACTAGCTAACAACAATATGAAATCCAAAAGCAAGATGAATATGGTGAAGTGGACATTTAATTATTCACATTCTAAGATTCTTATAACTACCGTCCTAGATTCATAATCTTCATCATCCATTTCATCATCTATGTAGACATTATATATTTGTACATTAGATCTGCAAAAGATATCAAGATACAATTTTACATTCAACTATTCAAGTTATACCATCCAGTAACAATTAAAGAGCATGATAAAAAAAATCAATCAATCAATATACAAATACAAGCATAACTAATAAAATTATATATAAAACATAATTTTAGCAATATTAGAACACAAATGAGTACATTGATCAAACAAATTTAACAACATTATAGCTTAAAAAGCAGCAAAGCCAACATCAAATTCTTCATTTAAAAGCATTCCTTCATTTTGATTAGAAGTAAACTAGAAACTAGAAAAAATTTTCCTAGATTAACATAATATTATAAAAATAAAATAAAAATTCATACCATCACAACATGAAAAAAACTCTTAAAGCTTCATCAAAACAAAAAAATTATACCAAAACGAAAAAAAAAAAAAAAAAAACCAAAAATTTATGTTTTTTGTAGGATCGGTAGGATCCTATATGATCCTATGATCTTACACGACTCTAAACGTTTTGGTGAGGTGGGATCATAAAATCATGAAAAGAAAACCCTTAAAGCTTCATCAAAACAAAAAATTTATACCAAAAAATATATAATTATGTTTTTGGTAGGATCTCATATGATCCTACGATCCTAGACGTTTTGGTGAGGTGGGATAGTAAAATCATGCGATCTTACGATCCAAATCGCGATTTTGACAACCATGCTCACGAGCACATATGGCCACAAGTATTAAAATGAGCCATGTAAATGGCGAAAAATGAGATTTCCAAGTGTAAGAACTTAAATTAATGGAGCATTTAAAATTGGCCTCCAACTCCAAGTAGTGAAGTGAAATTGAAATCAAATATCAACAAAATTTTGAGCAAATTATTTTTGTTGGTCATATGGCAAAATATTAATTTATTTTTGTGATTCGTAAACAAAAATACAAACAAATTTATCATAAAACACACAAGCATATGATGTAAGCAAGAACAATAATGGAATTTGTACATAAACCAATATAAAGAAATCTATAAAATAAATTGCTCACAAATAGGATGCACAGAGAATAGATTATGCAAGTCCGATCAAGGTTTGTGCTTGACATACTCTTTTTAACACAAATTTCACCTGTCACAATCGGTACTTTGGGACTCTTGGACATCTTTCCCCTAGGATACAATGATACAACAGACAAAATAGGCACAACAATCTAAATTCTATAATGAACTAAATTGGGTCTCTTTGTATCTCTTGACTATAAATGTGAAATGCAAAAACTAAAACTAACATATATGATAAACGAGGGACTCACTACTATTTATTACAATGCCAGATAAAATGATAAGTAGACGCATTGTTCCATAATCTATATATATCTTAAAAATTTTAGTTGTAGATAGAAAAACATAACAAACAATACAAAAGTTTGAATAATATAAATCACTTGAAAAAAGAATAGTTTTTCTATTTTTTATCACCCAAAAAAGGGAATAATATCAATTAAATTAATGCACCAAAGTTAAAAAAAAAAAAATCAAAATAATAGAATGATATATTTGTAGAGATGGAGAGGTGAAAAATAATTTTAGAAATAATATCTCCAATACGTTTTTGATAATAAATCATACATTATATCATGTTACAAAATAGTTATATATTTTCACGCATTGCGTGGGTTTGTGACTAGTAATGAATAAATATTGCTCACTAACTAGACTTTAAAATATAATAAATACTAATTATTTAATATTGGATAGCACACATGAAACCATGCCCATAAGTATATAATTTATAAAATGTCTAATACATTTTAGAAGTAAACTTCTCATTCACTCCTTAAATGGTTTTGGCCAAGTAATTACATGATGTTAATCTCTTCACAAAAAAGAATGTGTTCCAATTTGGACCCTCGTCAAAGGACGTGTGGGCCTCACATTAAATTTTGATTAAAAAATAGCTAGCTAAACATTTGCTAAAACCCATTTTTCCAAATATTTTTTTTTAGAGTCCGTTCGGTTGGAGGAGTGAAAAAGTTGGAAGATGGAAAATTGTGGGAGGATAGAAAATATTTAGTTTTTCCTCATGTGTGTTTGGTTGGAGGGGTGAAAAAGTAGGAGAGTGGAAAACTCTTTTGTTTAGTTGGAGAGAAAATGGGAAGGATGGAAAATGTAATTTATATAAATTGTAAGAAATAGATTTGTATGGCACAACCCCCCTTAGGCCTACTTGGGCCTTTGGTCTAGAACTCCAACTAGGCACACGACCCATAGGCCCAGTCTTCCTATCTGGGGGTCTGGTCCCGAATTGGATGAAGCCGTGAGGGCAGGCCCCAAGCCGGCTTGCTGAGCCTACAACCCATTGAGCAAGCCATAGTCATACGAACACATCATCGTTCATAGCATGGGAGTTGTCCGGCGAAACACGTCTCAGACAAAAGCGTGTTTGGCCGGGAACGCGATATTCCAGTTTCCCGGTACTACCTTGGTATTATCACTACCGAACATTCATCTTGGGGTAGGAGCTATTCCTAATGCCATGCTTACCACCCCCAACTAAAACACCCATTTTGCAGCCACAACATTGGACCTCCAATACCACTGATAGCCAGAGTAATCATAGCACACCACTAACCATGAGGCTATAAATAGGAGAAATTTAGAGAAAGAGAGGGAGGCTTTTGGAGAGAGAAAAGGGAGTAAGAGTGAAAAGATAAAAAGGGGGAACAATAGAAGGGGTGGGAGAGGTGAAGAGAGCATACTTGGGAGGAAGAAGTATTCGTTTCGAGTTCACACATCTCGAACTACCCAAAGTAAGAAATTCAAAACCCACGTTATAAATAGATTGTGAGCCCAAGTGAGAACCGGCCCACCTACCTCACTTTTAACGCGTATAAGATTTATTTGTACTCATTACATAATATAAAATTTATTACATCATATATATAAATTTTTATTATTTTTTTTTATTATTATAGATCAGGTCACGTTAAAAAAAAATTGAAAATAAAAATCCCAGGTCACGTTGAAAAAAAAAGGACAGAAGATAACGTTGAAAAAAAAATCCCAGGTCACGTTGAAAAAAAAAATAGAGAAGAGAACGTTGAAAAAAAATAGGTGGGAAGACGGCATTTTTGTAAAGTGCTCCTGTAGCAATTTTCTCTCTAGATTTTCCTTCCAATTTGGAAGGAAAAAGGAATATGAGCCTGGAGAGAAAACTTTCTCTTGGGTTTTCTCTCCTTCCTATTTTCATTTTCCAAATGAACAGTGAAAAACATCATTTTTTTACCCTATTGTCCTCTCTTTATTTTTTATCTTCCCTATTTTCCACCAAAACGGATGGACCCTTAAAGTTTTTCTTATGGACATTCTACTTTTAATTTATTTGCACTCAACAAACGGGTTAGGTTGATTGAATTCGGGTCAAGAATGAGTCTTCCAAAATGTGTTGCAGAACCTATGATCCTTACCTCATTTGGGGTTTGGTTAAACCCAAATGAGACTTATTTTCTTTTTCACATACCAAAAAAATATTGAAAGACTTGTTAATATTTTCTTTTTTCTTTCCTTCAATACAAATAAAGAAATAAACTAATAAACAGAAATACTCAAAAATAAATAATAGATAAATTCTTAAGTATACACCATCTAAGGTTCACTAAACTAAAACCTTCAAGCCTTGACCCCATGGAAAAAAGAATTTATGAGTATATTTGAGAAGAAAAATTGAAAAGAGAAAAAGAAAAAAGAAAAACAAAAGGGTACAAAACATAAGGAGAAAAAAAATAAAAATGTCCCTTCGAAAAAAGGGTTGATTTTGACCCGCCATTTCTACACGTCGATATGAGTTGACCCATTTCTTTAGGGATTTTATGTCAAGTGGCATAGGCTATTTATTCTCAATAATGTTAGTATTGCGTACAAATACACAGACTTTGTTACGATTGTCCCACGGTGATTTTTTTCTACCAATTCCAGAATGGCACGTAAGATAATTGTTGCGAAGTGGACGTAGTACTAGCATTATTGAACTTTTCTTTATCTATTAGGCTAGTTCTACTTCTACCCTTGTCCTTTCGTGGTTGGTCAATAATGATATAGAATAGAAACCCTCATGGATCTACTTCTACGCTTGTTCTGTGCCATTTCTTCTCCTCAGTCAAATGATCCTAGGTCATTTTTGTCTTCACAATTGCCAGTCAGTCAAACTTGCTGGCTAATATATAGTAATCTTCCATCTTTCCTCCCAACCAAGTAAAAGGCTCTTGGCTTATTTATTTTCTCTATTCATTTACCCGTTTTAAATGTTCCATCTCTTCTTAGCTCATTATCCATCAGAGTTTTTTTAGCTCATTATTTTGCTTGTCTACTCAAATTGCCATACCTTCTTGTCAACATTAACCATATATGTCGAGACACATCTCTTCTACTTCTTCATTTGAGTCGCCTTATGTATCACTTGATCTTCTTGCATACTTAAACTCTGGTAAAAAGACACCCTTCCATGTATTCAACGATGTGGTCATGCCGGAATTTCAATGCCATCTATCAAAGTTGAAGCAGCTTCTTCCTCCAAAAGATATGAATGGAACCCAAGACAACACCAGCAGGACCGAAAGAGATGTGGAGGAGGACGACTCCAATTGCAATGGTCCGCATGCAATAGTTGAGGAGATCCAGAAGGACCTCGACTACATCAACAAAGCCTGTCATAAACTAAAGGATTCAGCAGACCGCGTTGATGAGGAAATTCAAAGATTGATTCTCCAACGCCTGGACGATGCCTTCAGAGAAAGAACAGAAGCACTAGCAAATTCCCCCAGAATCAACAAGCTTAAGAGAACCAAGGATGTTGTTTCAATGTTAAAGAACCAAATTTGTTCATCCCCACAACTCTCTTCAGATAGTTTGAGCCTTCAACGTTCCAGCCCTTCCATGAGACCAGACAAGCAGCCGGAGGTAAACACCAATAATCAAGTGATCACCAAGAGCTTAACTTTGAAAGGAATTGAGGAAGTGTACAATGGTCTAAATGAAATACAAAAGAAGTGTTTGCTATGTTTCTCTGTGTTCCCTGAAAATGAAACCATAAAGAAGAAAGTTTTGATCCATTGGTGGGTCGGTGAGGAATTTATAGACTCACTTAATGGTGACGGTAAGACTGCAGAGGAGACTGGCAATGAATACTTCAAAGAGTTTATCAGGAAAGGCATCATTGAGCCTGTTCAAAAAAAGCGTAGACAAAGCTCAGAAAATTGCAAGATGCAATCTTCAGTTCGTGATGCCATAATTAAGCTTGCGGAGAAAGATGAGTTTGTCAGTTTTGATTCAAAGGGAAACCCCAATGCTGATTTCTCTTCCTGTCCGAGGGTGTGCCTAGTTAAAACTGAAGAAGGGTCTTCGCTTCGCGATTTTACTTACATTTATCATCATTTGAAGCATGAAAATATTCAAACTTTGTTTAATGTAAATGAGCCTCAGCCTAATTTCAGGGTGGACAGGTTTTCAAAGATGAAGAACTTAAAAGTTCTACAGCTGGGAAGGTGGAAGGCCTCTGCAAGGCAACTTGTTGAAGTAGAGGACACTGAGTTCTTAAAAGGTTTGAAGAAAATGAAACAGCTTAGGTACTTTAGCCTTAGGGGAATCTCTAGAATTACTGAGCTTCCAAATTCAATTTGTGAACTCAGTAATCTAAGGATACTGAACCTTAATGGCTGTGATAATTTAGAGAAACTTCCTGATGGGATAGGGTCTCTCAAACAACTGACACACTTAGACATGTCTGAGTGTTTCCTGATTAGTCACATGCCCAAGGGGCTTGCTTCTCTCTTAGCACTTCAAATCCTAAAAGGGTTTGTGATTGGTAAACAGAGTCCCAGTGGCCTCTATTGTAAGCTAGCCGATTTGGCAAGATTGCAACATTTGAGGAAGTTGAGCATTCACGTAGATAGAACATGTGCTTCTTCAGTTGATCAAGAGCTGAATTCATTACCACAATTTAGAAAGCTCCGGTCTTTATCAGTAGCCTGGTCATCTATCTACTATGCAACCACTTCCACAACTACAAATGTGGGATTTGCAAAAATCCATAGAATCGTGAGCAGGGAAAACTCACTGAAAACATTGGCAAAAATCCATAGAATTTTGAGCCGGGAAAAATCAATGCCCACTACTCCAGGGTCTACATCACACCCTGTTGATTTACACAAACTAGGCCTCCAGTATTTCCATGGTTCGAAGATGCCTGACTGGCTTGGGCTCTTAAACCTGAAGAACCTAAAAAAGCTCTACATAAGAGGAGGAGAACTATCTGACCTGCGGCTTATGGAGGATCAAGAGGATCACTCATGGGCTGTGAAATGTCTACGCTTGAAGTCCTTGAGTAAATTGGAGATGGATTGGCCAAAACTGCGACAATTGTTTCCGGAATTGAATTATGTGGAGAAAGTAGACTGCCCTCAATTGAGTTCCTTCCCATGTGATGACAATGGAGAGGGGATATGGAATGCAGCAGATACAGAGCAAGCTTGAGCATTTTGCCTTATTCACAGGAAGCCCTTTTTGTTGTATCATTGACTTTGTATCCAACTTCAGCACTTAGTAACTTAATACTTAAACAGTGTTCCTAGTTTAAATTCCGTGCTCCAATGCATCTGTAACTTAAGTTCACAAAAATGATATCTTAGATGAAAATTTTGTTCATTCTTAGCACCATGAAGAACGCTGTTAAGCATGCCCTCGCAATGCATGTTACAAACTCATGGGCAGAACTCATACTAGAAACTTAGCTTGCAAGGGGAGGGTCTCCAAGAACTAATAAACACATGATTAAACTTATATTTAATCCATATGAGTGTTACATGCACAAGTTGCTGCAAGGCAGGGGGGATCTTTGAAGATAGCAGCTGTGGTGTTTTCCTTGATTTATGCTAAGGTAGTTGATATTTGAATGTTATGTCAGTTGTAGTTTTTAACGTTGAGTTATTATTTTGTTCTATTTTTTAGGAGTTGGAGTCTGTTATTATTTAGTTCTATTTTTTATGAGTTGGAGTTTAAAAGGATCATGATTGTGTTAATGGTCCTAATTTTATGCTTTGAAACATTGCCATCTACTTGTATAAATTCAGGGGTGCTATTGGAATAAAAGTCATCAAAAAATTTATCATCTAAACTTATCTTTTAAGGAGGCTGGATTACCTCGAATCAATCCAGAAATTATCCTTTGTTTCTTATTTAAATTCCATAAATAAGCCATCATAGGTAACGATAAGGAGGCATACATACCAAAGTGGTATCAGAGCCTAGGGATGGACCAAAGAGTGTAGCAATTGGAACAAAATGTCAGCTCCTTGGTGAGTGGACAACAACAGTTGATTGAAAAAATGGTTGATATTTATGCAAAGATTTCAGAGCTCTCTTCTCGACGTGAGGAGGGTGAAGGGTCACATGCTGCTTCGGGAAGACGTCCTGAGGGAAGATGGCAACAAGGGAGATCTCATGTTGGGGGTAGCAACCAGTCATATGCTCCTCGTTTGGTGAAATTGGATTTTCCAAAAGTTCAATGGGAATGAAGACCCTACAAGTTGGATATGTAGGGCTAAGCAATTCTTTTACTTTCATGAAACACCGGCGGAGGACCAAGTAGCTCTTGCTTCATTCCATCTTGAAAGGGAAGCTCAGCTGTGGTATCAGCTCTTGCAACAAGAGACAGACACAACCACATGGGCCACGTTCAAAATAGGGTTGTTGGCTCGCTATGGGCCTACGCAATTTTATGACCACTTTGGCGAACTCACTAAACTGCAACAAACCGGCACAATAAAGGAGTATCAATCTCGGTTTGAGCAACTATTGGCCAAGGTTGGATACCTTCCACCTCTATGCCAAGTAAGTTGTTTTGTGAGTGGACTAAAGGAAAGCATTAAGGCAGATGTTTTGGCAGGACGACCTTTTGATTTAGCTACAGCCATTGGGCTGGCACGACTATTTGAAGCTCGAGACAATTCTTTGCGGCGTCCACCAGTAACTTCTCAAACTGTGGCAAGAACCATTCCTATCACTAGCAAGGAGGAGGGTGGTTCTCGGTCCCCTATGTCGGTTCGACGATTGTCACCAGCTGAACTTAAAGAGCGGCGCGACAAGGGTTTTTGTTACAATTGTAATGAAAAGTTTGCACCTGGCCATCGATGTAAAAGGCTCTTTTTGATTGAAGCTTGCATAATAGAAGAGGATGCAGATGTCTCCATGGAATTAGAGCTAGAAGAAGAACAAGAAACTCCAGGCATCTCACTACATGCCATTAATGGTGACCATGCGCCAGAGACAATGAAGGTGTCAGAAAGAATCAGATCAGTACCAGCCATGGTTCTCTTGGATTCAGGTAGCTCCCATAATTTTATTAGTGAGTCCCTTATATAGAAATTGGTTTTGCAGCCAGCCTAAGAAGAGAAGATTCGTGTTATGGTGGCATCTGGTTAAAGGCTTACCAGTAAAGGAACGTGTTTTGGAGTCACAATCAAGCTTGGAAGCTATATCACTCAAGCTAATTTTTATATACTGCCCCTAGAAGGGTATGATGTGGTGATGGGTAATCATTGGCTCCGTACACTTGGAGAAATCCTTTGGGACTTTGCCAAACTTACCATGAAATTCATCAGCCAAGGTAAGGAAATAACTCTTCAAGGTTTGTTTGATAGGTGGGTAGAGGGCCATGAGCTTGAGAAACATACAGGGAAACAACCAAAGGGAGCTATTTTGCATTTAGTGGCACCCACTTTGTCAGACACGTTGGCTAGGGAGGAAATAGAAAAGCCAGGATTGTCACAACTTTTGGAAGCTTTCAAAGAAATTTTCAAGGAATCCAAAGGCTTGCCACCTATAAGAGCTCAAGATCATCACATTCCATTACAAACAGGAAGTAACCCGGTTTGTGTAAAGCGTTACAAGTATCCTTATTATCAAAAGTCAGAAATTGAGAGATTAGTCACTGTAATGTTAACTGCTGGGGTCATTTGTCCTAGCAACAATCCTTTTTCCTCTCTAGTCGTATTAGTGAAAAAAGGTGATGGTTCTTGGCGTATGTGTGTGGACTATCAATCCCTGAATCGGATCACCATCAAGGACAAGTTTCCTATTCCAGTAATTGATGAGCTGCTTGATGAATTAAATGGAGCCATGTTTTTCTCAAAATTGGACCTGCGATCTGGTTACCATCAAATTCAAGTAAGCCCAGATGACGTGCCAAAAACAGCATTCCGCACTCACCATGGCCATTATGAGTTCCTTGTCATGCCATTTGGACTCACTAATGCTCCATCCACCTTCCAAGCATTGATGAATGATGTTTTCAAGAACCAATTACGTAAGTTTGTCCTTGTATTTTTTGACGATATTTTGGTATATAGTGTCTCTTGGTAGGAACATTTGCAACACTTGCAGATTGATTTCAATATTTTGCGATGCCATAAACTCTATGTCAAGAGAGAAAAATGCCAAATTGGGCAGCAGGAAGTACGATATTTGGGCCATATAATTTCACAAGATGGAGTGTTAGTTAATCAAGATAAAATTTCAACCATGGTACAATGGCCTAAGCCAAACAATCCGTGAGCGATGTGAGGTTTTTTAGGTCTCACTGGATACTATCGGAAGTTCACCTAGGATTATGGCAAAATTGCAGCACCATTCACACACATGCTAAAGAAGAATCTATTTTCTTGGACACCCCAAGCAGAAGTTGCATTCCAGCAGCTTAAGGATGCAATGACAAAGGCACCTGTACTTGCCTTGCCAAATTTCTCTCATCAATTCATAGTTGAATACGATGCTTTAGGTACAAGCATTGGTGTTGTTCTTCGCCAAGAGCGTCCAATAGCATTCCACAGCCAAGCACTTCATGGAAAAAATTTATTGTTGTCAACATATGAGAAAGAAATGCTGGCATTGGTGATGGTTGTTCGCAAATGGAGGCACTATTTATTGGGAAGGAAGTTCCTAGCTCGTATTGATCAGAAGAGTTTACAATATTTATGTTCCCAACAAATCACCACTAAAGCATAGCAGCAATGGCTCCATAAGTTGATGGGGTTTGATTTCTCCATTGTGTATAAAAGGGGTTGTGAGAACTGGGTGGCGGATGCACTTTCTAGGCGTGATGAAGTCCAACTAGAAGAACACTTGGCTGCCATTTCAACACCCATTCCGCATTGGTTGGATGCAGTCTATGAAGAGCAGGGAAAAAACACCTTAGTGCAGGCCATAGTGCAACGGGTCCATGATGATGATGCAAGGGGTCCTTGGGAATTAAGAGATGGGTTGCTTCTCTTTAAGGATAGAATTTACCTCCAAGCCAATTGCACTTTAAAGCATGACATCATCCAACAATTTCACAATGGGTCCCATGAAGGTTTACACAAAACTTTAAGAAGAATAAGAGCAAATTTCTATTGGAGTAAAATAAGAGATGATATTAAGGCTCATATTCGGATGTGTGAAGTTTTTCAACAACAAAAAGTTGAGCAATTGTCTCCAGCAGGTCTTCTTCAACCATTGCCCATTCCAAACTAGGTTTGGGAAGACATTTCCATGGACTTTATTGATGGGTTGCCAATGTCTCAAGGGAAGTCCACTGTTATGGTGGTTGTTGATCGGTTCTCCAAATACTCTCATTTCATTTCCATTGCTCACCCTTACACTGCTACAAGTATTGCTCAGGTATTCTTTGATAATATCTTCAAACTTCATGGAATGCCTCGAACCATTGTTTGTGATCGAGACCTTGCATTTACTAGTGCTTTTTGGAAGGAATTATTTCACTTAAATGGCATTAGTTTTAACTTTAGTTCAGCCTAGCATCCTCAAACTGATGGGCAAAGTGAGGTGGTGAATCGAACCTTGGAAATGTACTTGCGATGCTTCACTAGTACCAAGCCCAAGCAATGGGTTAAGTGGTTGTCATGGGCAGAATTCTGTTACAACACTAGCTGGCACTCAACCATACGACACACTCCCTTTGAAGTTGTCTATAGAAGGGAACCACCATCTCTATTAGCCTATGTCCCAGGTACAGCAAGGGTGGCTGCTGTGGAGGAGGAATTAATTCGAAGGGATGAAGTCCTAAAAGAATTAAAACAGAACCTCAAGGCAGCTCAAGAATAGATGAAGAAAAACTATGATTTGAGGAATAGAGAGAAGTCATATGAAGTGGGATCATGGGTTTATGTTTGCCTACAACCATATAAACAAGTTTCAGTTGCACTACGACGAAATGCTAAGCTAGCTCCATGCTACTATGGTCCATTTCAAATCTTGCAACGAATAGGAGCAGTAGCTTACAAGCTTGACTTACCACATGAGTCTCGTATTCATCCCATTTTTCATGTCTCCTTGTTAAAAGAAAAATTAGGAGCACATGTCTCAGCTCAAGTTCAGTTACCCTTGAACGTAAAAGGTAGAGAAGGGCTGTTGGTGCGACCACAAGCTGTATTGGATAAGCGAACAAGGCAAAACAAGAAAGAAATACTCGTGCATTGGCAGGGACTTTCCCCAACAGAAGCCATGTGGGAGAATTTGCAATCAATGAGGAATCAATTTCCAGAATATACCCTTGGGGACAAGGGACCTCTTTAAGAGGGGAGGAGTTGTTACGTGCACAAGTTGTTGCAAGGCAGAAGGGATCTTTGAAGATAGCAGTTGTGGTGTTTTCCTTAATTTATGCTAAGATAGTTAATATTTGAATGTTATGTCAGTTGTAGTTTTTAACGTTGAGTTATTATTTTGTTCTATTTTTTAGGAGTTGGAGTCTGTTGTTATTTAGTTCTATTTTTTAGGAGTTGGAGTTTAAAAGGATCATGATTGTGTTAATGATCCTGATTTTATGCTTTGGAATGTTGCCATCTACTTGTATAAATTCAGGGGCTATTGGAATGAAAATCATTAGAAAATTTATCATCTAAACTTATCTTTTAAGGAGGCTGGATTACCTCGAATCAATCTAGAAATTATCTTTTTTTTTTCTTATTTAAATTCCATAAATAAGCCATCATAGGTAATGACAAGGAGGCATACGTACCAGTGAGATACTAGGATCATAACAGATCATGAGACTATGATTACAAAAATGCAATTGGAATGCATATAATGGTGGGGGTTGATAATGTATGCTGAAAAGCAATTTGTTTGACACAAATTATGTAAGTTTATTTGTTGTTGTGTATTTGTTAGTTTGTGATGGTTGTAATGGAATGCTCAAGAATGATGGAATTAGTGGTGAATATTGAATAGTAGAGTCGAATTCCCACCACAAGATATATAAATATATCTAATTTTATGTGATTATCCCAAATATTGAACAGGTTAATGATTGATTTCTTATCTAGCAGTTAGTTTTATTATCTAAAATACTTCTGTAGTGTTTTATCAGTCATTATTTCTTTTGATTGCAAAAATTTCTCTTCTGCCAAACTATTCATCTTTCGTCACTAAGATATGGAAAAAATGACAAAGTTTTACATGTAAAACTTTTTCTAATAGTTTTAAGCCAAGAATTTTTTTACCATATTGAATTATTGAACTAATTAAATTCATTCATTCATATTTCTCAAGTAAAAAAATCATTTAGATTTCTAATTTGTATATTTTTTTTATTTGATTCTAATTTGTATCTTCAAACATTTTAACATCATTCATCTTACAAAAGAAAATTCTCATTAATAAAAGTTGCTTTAAGCCTAATATAGCTTTCACATAAAAAAAAAAAAAAAAAAATTCTTAGGCATACAAATGAATCTCTCTCTCTCTCTCTCTCTCTCTCTCTCTCTCTCTCTCTCTCTCTCTCTCTCTCTCTCTCTCTCTCTCTCTCTCTCTCTCTCTCTCTCTCTCTTAAGAAACAAACACAGACAAGGGAGAAGGAAAGGAGTTCTACCACAACTCCACTCAAAAAAATGAATTTCTTTCTCAAGATAATGAATTTTAGAAATATCCAAGCTTCAAAGATAGATAATATTTTTCAGCCATGAATTTCTTAAACTCAAATGATTTGAGACTCATATATTTAGGGTGTGTTTGGATACTGGTTATTTTTGCTAAAAACTAAAAACACTGCAGTATAATAATTTTTAAATGTGTAAATAATACGGTGTGACTCATTTTTAATGAAAGTTTTATTGAAAAAAGAAGTTTGTGGGTCTTGTAAATAGTGTACAAGACCCACTACAACTTAGTTAACGCTGTGCACAAAAAAAAAAAGAAAAAGAAAAGTGAAACATTAAACGCGTCCCTTTCATCAGTACCCAAACGGGTAATTTGGTGCGGTTTTGATTCAGCGTTTTGGGCGTTTGCGTTATTTTTTTTTAAGCTGTGAATGTTGACTTTTTGTGTGAATAGTGCATGGGTGCACTGTTCATGGGACTCACAAATATCACTTTTCAGCAACTCTTTCATTAAAAATGAGTCCTACGGTACTATTCATACATTTAAAAATTATTTTGTTACAGTATTTTTAATTTTCAGTTATATTCAAACGGATCTTTAGACTACTAGTCTAATAGGCTTTTACTTGCAAGAAGGGTTGAATAATGGACTCATAAATTTATAGCTAGGGTGGCCCAACCTAGTTTAAGAACCGGTCCACACTTGCTAAAACTAGAAGCAAAAAAAGCAAAAAAGGATTTTCTCCCCCTAAATACACTAGAATTTATTATTATTATTATTATTATTATTATTATTATTATTATTATTATTATATAAAACCGAAGCTTTTGAAGCTCCTACAATTTTCCACGCCAGCACAATATTTAAATAAAATTATTTTTGTTTAATCCAAACTTAACAAGGAGTGAAACTCTATCTTTCTAATAAGTCCAACTTAAACTCAAACTCATCATCTATTTTTGTAGATAAGTTTTGCTAATCAAATTTGATCAGAAATCTATAACTATAGCCAAATTTAATTAGGAATCTATAACCATCATCTTATAAATAGTTTTTTTTTTAAGAATTATTTGTTACAATTGCAACTCACGGCTGAAAATTTGTATTTTTCATTCCTCTCTTTTGAAATCTTTATTTCTTGCGTTATAATTCTTTGTGTATTCGTAATTACTTTGAATTTATTGGCAAAAATTATTGATTTTCTTTATACTAGAAAGTGTTGCTTCCCTTAAGAGATGTTGATTATATGTCTACCAATAAATTTGTTGTTTGCACAGGTTATACTTTGGTTGTTTATTTATTTATATCAGTAATGTTTTATTTTACGTTTTATATTTTAGTAATATTTTTCTTCATATTCCATACCCAGAACAACCTTTGGTACGTTCAGTTTGTTCCTTATGGAAAAGGGTCATCACAATTACTAAAATCAAATTTATTGCACGGATGTTTAGAAACCACATAACAATCAATGTTTGGGTAGAAATCAGTGTTTTTTTCTTCATTTATTTTTGTAGATAAGTTTTGGTAATCAAATTTGATTAGAAATCTATAACTATACCAAATTTAAATTTTTTCTTGGTTCATTGGTTTAAATATTGATAAGTTTTTTTATGCATTGTAAATAATAATAATAATTGTACACGAATTTTTTTTCTTCCTTTTATAATATATAATTGTTAATAAATAAATCAAGATTAAATCATTTTTTTTATGAACTCAAGATTAAATCATATATTATACTTAATACCTTTCCCGTGCATTGCACGGGTTATCGACTAGTTATTATTATTATTATTATGTAGCGTTGTGTTATACATACATAGGGTTCCTTCCATCTATTGTAATTATATGATAAGTTTTAGTTATCATAATAATCTTCTTAAGATAATGAGAATTTAAATAAAAATTTTAACACTTAAAAATTTTAGTTGTACCAAAAGAAATTATAAAATATAATGAATAATAACAATAGTTAGAAGAATATAGGCCAATTCAAAAAAACAAATATTAATAAAAACATAAAAAAAATTATGAAATTATATATTTGTAAAAATAGAGTGATGGAAAATATTTTTTTGAAATTGTTCAATCTTTAAGGACAACAAGTCATCTACAATAAAATTTAGAGAATACATTATACATAATATCACATCTCAAAATAATTATATATTCCCGTGCAATTAGTGGGTATACGACTATAAAACTATAAAGCTTAAATCGTTAGGAAAACAATTTTGCTTTCAATGTCTAAGCAGTCATTATGAGCTCTCTTATAGGGTTGCATGGAATCCTAAAAGGATTAGGCCAATAATCTTCATTATGAACGAACTTAATGTTCTCTCTTAGCGTGGTAAGAATTAGGCCAGTAATCATCAATATAAACGAACTTCATCTTCTCTCTTGCAACTCTACTTTAGATTGATGAATTTTGTTTTCTTGTTTTTTGTTTTTTGTTTTTGTTTTTGTATCTCTACTTTGAGTTGATACATTTTGGTGGTGTGTTTTTTGAGTTCTCCATCACATGTACTCTATTCTCCTTTTATAATTTTGGTTTGATTTAATTCTTAGATATTTTGGAAGTGAGAATTTGAGTTTATATCAAATACAATCTACATGGAAATGTATTTGAATGTGCCTATCAATTTTTTGAGTAATATCAATTGTAAATAAAAAGCATATTTATAAACATATTCATAGACACTTAATCATATTAATTTTAAACATGCATATAATCATATATATATATATATATATATATATATATTAAGCATATTTATAAACATATCAACTATAATAACTATTTTACTCAAAACAATTCTTCAAATTCACCCGCTCTAATTTTTTTTTTTGGGTAACTGTATTTTAAATTTTTGTTTCTTCAGCCTTACTTATAACATTGTTGATT
The DNA here is from genome assembly GCA_032878915.1 of Castanopsis chinensis. Classification (NCBI taxonomy): domain Eukaryota; kingdom Viridiplantae; phylum Streptophyta; class Magnoliopsida; order Fagales; family Fagaceae; genus Castanopsis; species Castanopsis chinensis. The sequence goes on from JAVQMG010000131.1 coordinate 25,591,103, forward strand.
CCAACTTAAAGGATGAAGTAAAGTTGAACAAAATGTTCTAGCCTTGAAATGAAATGAAATTAACTTTAAGTAAAAATAAAGCATCCCAATTTAGCAATTTTAACCCAACAAAATGAAATCTAGAAATTGTAAGAAAGCAATAACTGTAAACTCAACAAGTTTTTCTTTTCCCAAAATTTGCCATAATGTATATACATATACTCTTTTACTTTAAGATGGTAGCTTCTAGTGGTTTAAGTAATATTGTTGTCGTTTTCCTGACATTGGAGGTTCAGGAACAACTAAATTCCTTTTTGCTATCTTTCTTTCATCAAAGCTATCTGATAAACAATTTTAATGGTGATGGAGAAAGGGATATCAAATACAAATATTATAACTGTTGTGGGTTTGGGAGTGGTAGTTTATTTGAATGACATGGTTGGAAGGAAGAAAATGCTTTTGATCATCAATTCTTTCTACATGATTGGAGCGATATAGATCTCCTATACCAAAGTACATTTTTTTTTTGAATTGGTGAAAATATTCTAACTTTAATCGGAATTAGAATTTCTAACGTAATGACTCCACTCTATCTTTATGAATCAATTCCCCAAAGTATCTTGAGTATGGTGACATCCATTTATAGGTTATGTATTCCCTTTGGAGAATTCCAAAACTATCTAATTTTCTTGCGCTTTAAGGTGAAGTTACAAAACTTATGCACAACGCAGAATTTACCAGCTAATAAGCGTATTTATAAACATATAACCATAGTTTCAAACATACTTATAAACATATACATCTTAAGCATATTTATAAATATATCAGCAACAATAATTATTTTACTAAATCATTTACTTACTTCACCCACTCTTATGTTATTTTGGGTTAATGTTATTTCAACTTCATTACTAACGTAGTGGGTCCCATCTTATAAGATTAAGTAAAGTTGAGCAAACAAATTCAAGCATTTAAAGAGAGATCTTTTTTCCCATTTCAATTGCTATCTAAAATAAAATTCTAAACTTTTATATACAACTATAAATCTTACAAATTTTTTCAATTTCTAATAAATTTCATTCATAAGAAGTCTTCTCAATTTTTATTTTTATTTTTGTTTAGAGTAAACCCTTTCAAATATTATGTGAAACATACATTTAAACATAAATACAACAACAAGAGTTGAGACACTACCACAGTGAATTATTTTAACATTGAAGTTTCCAATATGAGCAACCATAAAATATTTGCTATATAATAATTGAAATGCTTGTCTCTTATTGTAATATCCTAGTCATTTTTTCACTTACTTTCCATTTCATTTCTTCCTCCTCCATTTCTTCCTCCTCCATTTCTCTCTCTCTCTCTCTCTCTCTCTCTCTCTCTCTCTCTCTCTCTCTCCACTTAATTGTAGTCTCCCATTCCCTCTCTTTTTTTTTTTACCTCATAGAAAAACTCAATTTATGTTTCTTTTGCCCCTTGATACATGAGATGTTTAAGATCTGTTTGGATGATGAGTGAGTGGAATCTCATTACTCATCACCCAAATATCATTACTCAAAACTCATCACCTTATCTCTCAATTTTATCACTTGAAAATCCCTAACTTATACTCATGGCTGTTTGTCCCTTAAATTTGGTTGCATTTTTGGATTGGAATCCAGTGCAATAGTTAGGGCTATTGCACCATATAATAGGACATCAATCGTTGAAATTAAAAGTTGCAAAAGTCATTTTTAATCATAACCCTTAAATAATTTTATTTTAAACCTCAACTTTTTACCATTTCATTTTTATACTTAATTTTTTCACCTCTCTCCCACACAGCATGGTTAATTGCACTGGAGCTCAATCTTGCATTTTCATTCTAAAAATTCAAGACTCTTGAGGGTCCATTTGGTACATGTGTTTAAAAACTGAAAATTGTTATTTGAAAATATTTATAGAAATACGTGTGAGTAAAAAAATATATAGAAATGCATGAAATGTTGTTCAAAGACTGAAAATACCAACCCTCCCCCCCCCCCCCCTTCAACTTTTTATGTGACCCATGGCCTAACTTGGGCAGCTTTTATAGAACGACTACCTGCTTGACCAAACTCATCAAACCCAATATTACTTCTTAGAGCATCCACAGCAGTGGAGCTAAAAATTTAGTTTTTTAGCTCCACAAAAAGTTACTTTATCTATTATACCTACTCACTTTACAAAACATGTTGTAGCAGTGGATCTATTTTAGCTTTCAACACAATAAAATAATATAAACATCACAATAAAATAAGATATCTACTACAATAAAATAATGTATCCAATATAATAAAATAATATATCCACTACACATAACCACTACACACAACCATCACAGCCCTACACACACCCAAAAGGGCCAAAACCACCACCACCGCCGCCACCACCACCACCACCACCATAGCAATGAAGCTATATTTTTAGCTATTTAATTAAAATAATACACATAACTCATTAAAATAATAATAAAAACATCTACCGAAAAAAAAAAAAAAAAAAAAAAAACCAAAGCAAAAACACCAGCACAGCACAATCATCCACCACCACCAACAGCCCACAGCAAGAATGAAAAAACCACCACCCAATCACCACCCCTTCGCACTCGTCCCGTTCATGACTCATCCGAGTCAACTCGGCCCACTCATCCTTCCTTAGATTGTAAACCCACGCCGATTTCAACCCGTTCTTGTTCTCATCATGCCCTCCCACTATGTAAAGCCGACCCGAAAAGGCTCTGATGGCCAAAAACGAGCACTTAGATGGCATGTCGATGTTGCGTCTCCAACGACGAGTCGTGAAGTCGTAGACGAATACATCGGTGACTGGGTTGTAACTCGCTGGGTCCCACCCACCCATCAAAACCAACTTGCCTTCACAGCTTGCCAACTGAGAAAACAACAGTAACCCATCTAGGTACTTTGGAACTAGGTCGACTCGGTGATGGGGCTTAGGGAGATCAGTGGTGGGGTTTGGGATGGGTCGGTGGAACAGATCGGCGATTAGGGAGCTGGCCGACGAGTTGAGGGATGAGGGAGTTGGCCAGCGAACTAGAAAGAAAAAAAATTGAGGAAGAAAGAAGAAAGAAGAGAAGCCAGAGATAGAGAAAGAAAATAGGAAATGTTTGTTTAATGAGAAAAGAGAGGAAAGTGTAATAAAAATATATATATATATATATTTTTTTTTTTTTTACCTTTGAGCTACAATGCACATCTAAAGATAAATAGATGTGCATTGTAGCTGATAAGCTAAAACTTTTAGCTCTACCACCTCTGCTGCAGCTCTTTTTTATGTGTTTTAGTATATATTTTAGCTACACTGCTATGAATGATTTTATTGTTAAAGTTCTGCATACTTCTTATTTCCTTTTTTTTTTTTCCCCTTTCAACCCCTAATATCTAAACTCAATGAAAACAAAAGCACCGTTCATCGCCTACATCCTTATCCACTCTCCAAACCCAGATTTCTCTCATCACCTCCTTCCTCCACCTTAGTCTTCGGTGTTGTGCTTCTCGATCAAATCGGTGGGCACTGGGCAACCCCTTCTCGGCCAGATTGATGGCCACACTATCCCCGTTAGTTACCACCAGGGCCGGCCCTTCCCTTAGGCAAGTTAGGCGACTGCCTAAGGCCCCAAGGGAAGGGGAGGCCCCCAAATTTTAAAAAATTAGGGGTAGTAGGAAAAAAAAAATTAGTATCAAATTAAAAAAAAAAAATTAGTATCAGATTAAAAAAAAAAAAATTCAGTATCAGATTTAAACAAAATAAAAATTAGTATCAGATTTAAACCCAAAAAATAAAAAGAAATACATATCAGACCATCCAAAAATCCAGTTACACAATGTTATCCTCTAGGTTTTACACAATGTTATACAAAAATCCAGTCTATGAGATTAACCAAAAAATATTTACAAATAAAAACAAATAAAACAATTCAAACCTTAAAAATTTTATTACCTCTCTCTGCTCTCCGCCTCTTCTGTCTCTCATACTCTTCGCCTCTCTCTGTCTCTGAACTCTCATTCTCTATTTCTCTGCAAATCCAATTCAAGCAAGTGAGCATTTGAACTGAAGGTAGCAGCTCATCAGACATCAGATCAGATCATCAGAGTCATCAGTCCGCGCCTCTCCGCCTCGCCAGTCAGTCCGCCTCCGCCTCGCCGCCTCCGCCTCGCCAGTCGCCAATCGTGAACTTCATGTCTTCATCTTCAGGTATAATTTTTATAACTTTGGGGTCCGGTTTTGACTTTTGAGTGTTTGATTGAGATAATGAGATTTATATAGCTGGATGAGATAATGAGATTGGGGCCGGCCATTGATTGGGCTTGGTTTTGTTTCAATGTTTATTATATTTTCCTTAGTTTTAACAGTTTGGGCCTTCCTTTCCTTAGTTTTTTTTTTTTTTTTTTTTTTAATGGTTCAGCCCCTTGATCTTGTTAATGTCTTAATGATCCAGGCTATCTAGCCCTATCCCATGAACTGCTTATTTGCTTTTTTTTTTTCTTTTTTTTTTTTTTAATGATTCAGCTCCTTGATATTTTTTTTAATAGATATATTTTAGTCAGTGATAATATATTAAATAAGTATTTATTTATGCAGGTTGAGATTACTAAAAGCTTATTATTGTTCGGTGAAATTACAACAATAATTTCTATATAAATCAGGTTCTATTTTTCCTTTGTTTTATACTTGAAAGTTATTTTTTATTTTAGTCTTTATAAATATATTGTTTGATTAGAAATGTCAACTAGAAAATATGCATCTAGATATGAAAAACTTAAAAAAAGAAAAAAAGAAGAAAAATTAATTGAGTCTCAAAAAGGATCAATGGATAAATTTGTTATTAGTAATAAACAAAATATAACACAAAATTTAGATGAAAATATTACAAATGAGCAAGAAATTCAGCAAAAAGAGTTAGAAGATAATGAAATGATACAATTGCAAGATAACAATGATGTTCAATTTTGCAATACAACAAATCTTGATAATGGACTTCAAAATAATTTAGAAAATAATAATGAAAATGTCACAAATGAACAAGTTCACCATAATGATGTTCAACTAGAAGAAAATGAAAATAATAATGACATGTTGAATTATATTCTTTCAAATATTTATGATCCAGGTAATTGGAAAAATATTAACACAAAATTAAGAGATTTATTAGTAGAAAGATGTCCAATTAGAGACAATGATATAATTTTTCCTCTAAGTGATGACACTAGACATTTTTCTACTATTCATTACACTCGAATATTATCAAATGGGGAGAAGCATGATAGAAAATAGCTAGTGTATTCAAAAGGTACAAACCAAATATTTTGTTTTTGTTGCAAGTTGTTTGAGTCTAAATATACTGGCCAACTATGTAATGAAGGAACTCGAGATTGGAAAAATATTAGTTCTAAAATTAGAAAGCATGAAGCAACTAGAGAGCATATTACTAACATGAACACTTGGCTAGATTTAGAAATGAGATTGTCAAAAAATAAAACAATAGATAAAAATATCCAAGAACAAATTAACAAAGAGAAAGATCATTGGAAAAAGGTTTTATCGATTGAAAAGGAAATGTTAGAAGAACTTAAATACAAAAATTTAATTAGTCAATTTGCATCTCAAAAGACAAGAAAAATAGATTTTAAATAAAATATATTATAATATAAAAATATTAAATAAATATTAATTTAATTAATATATAGGTATAAAAAAGGCCCCATTTTTTAGTTCTCGCCTAAGGCTCCTAAATGTCTAGGGCCGGCCCTGGTTACCGCTTCTTAGATCGGAGAGACACGTGGAATTTCAAACTCAGTTTCCAGGTAAGTTTTCCGGCGTCCATGTTTTCAGATTTTGGTCCACTTGATTTCTTTCTTTTCTTTGAAACCAAAAAAAAAGTTGTTGACAGATTTCGAAGATTGTAAAACCAGAATAGCGAAAAAATCATCTGCACAAAAAACAAGTTCTAAATACCCATCAACAATTTCAGTATATCTTTGCTAAAAAGGAAAACCTCTCTCACTCTCTCTATCTATTTTTTCTTTTTCCTTTAAAAAAAATTGTTCTACGATTGTGTAACTTGATGGGTCTTTTTAGCTTCTCTGTTGTTTTTTGCTATTGCCTTTGGAATGTTGTCACGGCCAGGACTTCAGTTATGAGCTTTAAGCAAAAGGTGTGTGTTCAGATGGAGAACGTGAAAACACCGTGCTTCTTAGTCAGCTGGAGTAGCAGATTGGAATGCGAGAGAGCAGATCGGTGGGGAGCTGAAAAAGTAGAAGATAGATTTTAATTTACCTTATTTTTGTTTGATTAGAGGTGAAAATGTGAAAAGATGAAAAAAGTGAGGATAGGAAAAGCTAGTTTGTATAAGTTAATTATTTTTACTTAATTAAAATTGACACTTAATTAAAAAAAATGATAAACAACAAAAAAAAAAACATAAAATAAAAAGAGAGAGAGAAAAAAAAGAGCTACATGCACGAGATGAAGCCTGCCCAGTAAATCAAAAGATTAAAAAAAAAAAAAAGAATAAAAATAAATAAGAAGGAAAGAAGAGGCAATGTATAGGGAAGGAAAAAAAAAAAAAAAAAAGAGGGAGAAACGTCCACGACCAAAAAAAAAAAATGTGGAGAGGAGAAGCAATGTACGGGCAAAGCTCATGTGCAAGTGCAAGTAGTATTTGTCCATTAGGCAAGCAAATTTTCTTTATTCAGTTTTCTCTTTATTTTAAAGAGAAAGTTCGAGGTGAAAATATCTTGACTACACTATATATTTTTTTTCCTCTTTACTTAACTAGACACACTTAAAATTTTTTTTTTCATATATTCCCTCTAAAGTTTTTCATCCACCCAATTTTACTTCCAAACAAACACACCCTAAAACATAATAATCACTTATTAATCTTAATTGGGTGTAGAGATGACAACAATTTAAGCCCTATGTCAGTTAAATTGCTAGTTAAGCAGTTAGTAGCTTAATAGTGTTTGATAGTGTTACTAGTTTGAATTTTGTGCTCCGCTGCATCTTTAATTAAGTCCACAAAAAGATATCTTTGGTGAAAATTTTGCATTCTTATCAGCCATTTCTATTATTCAAAAGAAATTAATGAGGAAAAAGAGATATATTCAGTAGCTTTCTAGCGAGGCTTTATACTAATTACAACAATATTTTAGCTTCTAACCTCACCAAGAAACTTGGGCTACATCTTTCTTCGTAAAGAAATTCGAATTCCCCTCTCTATAACTTTACCAATTGAAACCTTAACCTTCAAACTCTCTTCTACCATGTGGTTTGTTTGACGTTGTGGCACCATGAAGAACGCTGTTAAGCATGCAAAAATATATATATATATATATATATATATATATATATATATTGTTAGTTAATAGTGAATAATGGATTTTTTTTTTTTCATTTTTCTTATTGTTTGCCTTTCTTTTGTTGTGTTGTATTGGTTCTTACTGACTTGTAGTTGGTTCTCTCTCTCTCTCTCTTTCACTCTCTAATTAGAGGCTATCTATTTAGGCATGCATTCATGCATTCTTCTTAGCATACACAGTATGTTCAGTGAATAGTTGCAACTTGCAACATTAGAATATTTAATGCGTTCGGAATTATGCTTTTTACATATAACTAACTTGTCACAACTTTAAATTAGCAATGATTGAGATAATCTGGATAGGATATGTTATAACTTATTTATGGTAAAAGTATGATGCTACAAGTTTTTATTTGATTCTTTGTTTGTAAACATGAGGGAAGAAACAGTTAAGCCAATTATGAAGACTTGACGTCTTGGCTAGCTGGTAAGTGTGATTTTTACTGAAAATCATTGGCAGAAAATTTTGCACTGAGGATGCTTGGATCAAGATTATCAGGTGGAATGCCCTCACAAATCTTTCATATTATTGGACTCCAAGTGGGATAATGCAGTACTGATACAATGGTGGATTTAATAATTTACATTGCAAAACAACTATTTTATGCACACTAAAGTTAAAATTTGGATATCTTTTTGTGAGTATCTGATACTGACTTGCTTTTTTGCATTGCTAAATGATTTTATTAATTTTTTTTATTTAATTCTTCGATCTTATTTATACATATATCATGATATTATGATTACAAAAATGCAATTGGAATACATATAATGGTGGGGGTTGATAATTTATTCTGAAAAGCAATTTGTTTGACACAAATTTATGTTAGTTTTTGTTGTTGTGTATTTGTTAGTTTGTGATGGTTGTAATGGAATGCTCAAGAATGACGGAATCAGTGGTGAGTATTGAACAATAAAATCGAATTTCCACCATAAGATATATAAACATATCCAATTTTATGTGATTATCCCAAATATCACACCGGTTAACGATTAATTTCTTATCTAGCCGTTGGTTTTATTATCTAAGATACTTCGGCAGTGTTTTATCAGTCATTGATTTCTTTTGATTGCAAAAATATCTCTTCTGCCAAACTATTCATCTTTCATCACTATGATATGGCAAAAAAGACAAAGGTTTACATGCAAAACTTTTTCTAATAATTTAAAATCGAGAATTCTTTTACTTTATTTTGTTATTAAACTAATTAAATCTATTCATTTATATTTCTCAAAAAAAAAAAATCATTTAAATTTCTAATTTGTATATATGTTTTTTTATTGGATTCTAAATTGTATCTTCAAACATGTTAACATGGTTCATCTGACAAAAGAAAATTCTCATTAATACAAGTTGCTTTAGGCCCAAAATAGCTTTCACATAAAAATAATAATTCTCCGGCATACAAATGAATTTCTTTCTCACGATAATGAATTTTAGAATTATTCAAGCTTTAAAAGAGAGATAATTTTTTTAATCCAAAAATAAATAGAGCGAGAGAGAATTTTGGTAATGGGCCTCAGCCCTCAGTTATGAATTTCTTAAACTCAAATGATGTGAGACCCATATATTTAGACTACTAGGCTAACAGGCTTTACAGTAATGGACTCATAACTTTATGGGTTGGGCCAACCTAGTTTAAGAACCGGTCCATACCCGATAAAACTAGGCTCAAAAAAAGCCGAAAAGGATTTACGCCCTCCTAATACACTAGGATATATTAATATTATATATAATAAAAGTTAGGTTTAAATGCCGTAGTTGCGCAATGTGATTTCACTAAATTACAGAAATTTTAATAAATTTTTAAATTTTAAAAATAGATATATACATATTTTTTTGAATAAATATAAAAAATCAAGTAAGAAAAGAAAGTAGTATTTAATTTACAACTATAACAGTTGTGTCTATCTAAAATGTTATTAACAAACCCTAAAATCAATATAATAGTATTACCTAAGGATAAAATTTAAATAAAAAAGAGATTCTTTTATCTTGATGCTTTTTTGGTGGTTCTAAGCTTTGCCCATTTCAAAAGAATCACAATACAATGACATGGCATCATCCATGGGGCTGGGTTCTATATCCAAAGCATTTCATCGCAAAGGCCAAACTTGGTAAGCACTGAATATTTTAATCCGTTCCACCCCATATACTTTCTATTTTGGTTTTCACTTTCAGTTAGTTTAATCAATCCCCTTTTCCTACGCCTCTTTAATAAACGTAAAAGGAAAAAGAAAAAAAAAATAGAACTTGCATTTTTTTTTTTTTGTGGATAAAATTGCATCTAATGTCATTTTTTTCCTAATAATAAAGTAAAAAAAAAAAAAAAGTATTTGAGTTTCACCTAACTTCTTTTTGTTCATATCATCTTTTTTGCAACTTAAAATTCTCACTATATATACACACAGTTTTATGGTGTTTATTATTTTTACCATGTAATTTACAATTATTTGTTGTATTCTTCTTTTCTCCTCTCTGCCCTACCTACTACCTTACAGGTAATTTTTTTTCATCAAATTGAATAGATTTTGTGTATTTGTTTTCTTTTTATTATATACTACTCGCTAATCCGTGCGATGCACGGGATTGTTTTAAATCAAATGTTAACATGTTAAGGTTTAAACATTTCTCAAATTTCAATTATTGAAAGCTAAATTGGCTCTAATATAAAATGAAACATGTAATATTATGAAGTAATATTAAAAATGAGATAAATACAAATATTGTGAAGTAATATATTACAATAATCATAATATGCTCTTACATTTGATTTAATAAGTATTACAAAAAAACCAGTAAATAGAATAAATATACAATTGTGCTTACATCTTGAAGCTTTATCCAATACTTTTCAAGAATGTATTTTCTCCCTTTCTTAGGCTCTTCTCTTTTCTCTACTTCTTCAAGCTACCTAATTTTTCGCCAAATTAGTATCAAGTATAACACCAAATTATACCAATTCATCAAAGATTTACAATGTAAAACCAAACACTCTTAATGCCAATAAATTTTATAGAAACCCCACCCCAACTATTGAATTATTAAAAAAGTTGAATATTTCTATAATCTTCATGAAAATAAGTTTTCCGTTGGTTTTCATCATAAAATTCATAAATAAATAACAAAATAGATTATTCACATGCAAAAAAACTCCAATATATCCAAGTTATAAATAAAATACCAGTACGAATTGTGCTAAGGTGGAAAATGGTACTATCTTTTGCCATATATAAATACAACATGGCATGAGACCTCAAAAGCTTATGTGAAACATGTTTAAATTAAGAATACAAAAGCCAAAAATCTAGATATATATGGCATTTGTTTCAAGTTTATGCCAAACCAAAACTAAAGGCATGCCTAAGTGCAATTCACAAAGGCTTTGTGTCTTGGTTGTGTTGTTAAAATTTGTCTTCCAAACAAAAAAAAAATCCAAAAGGAAAAAAAAAAAAAAAGTCAAAATCTGTATGGTCTCCCAAACTAAAAAACAACCCTAAATAAATAAAGATGCAGATGATATGTAAAGAGATGGGTATTTAATAATGAAAATTAAAAGGGCCTGAGTTAAAAGGGAAAAACCTTGGGGGAGAATATAGTGACGGATCAAGTAGCACTAAGAAAAGAATTAGTCTAAGTCTCAAAAAACTGACTAAATTTGAAAAAATATTATATAATAAAGAATTGAAAACAAAACATTACCTTATGCAAATTAAGCAAACGTGACATCATGCGGGTAGCCATCGAGATTCGAGGGAGAAATAATGCTTTCATCTAAGCAGAAATATGCAACCCAAATCCAATAGGGACCACCCTGCTTCCATGTTTTTGGAGGAAAGGAGAAATATTACATATAGTTGATAACTTCAAGCAAGAGTAACAAACGGTATAAAACTAATATATACAAATGAATTTTAAGTCACATGTCAAGCCAATGTACCTAACTCAGTTTCATTTATCTTTAACTTCTTGAGTAGGCTTACATCTTCCAACATCTGCTTTCTCTTAGAGCTCAGGCCATGGAGAGCTTTGCCCCCTGAAAGAGCCAACCACAGATTTGTTAATGTCAAATGTCAACATAGCAAAAATAGTTTCAGAAAGCATATTTTCTAAGCCACAATGTTATGCCAGTCTTTCATTATCAAGTACATTTCAAATTGACAAATGACTTGAAGAGGTTTTCTATAATCGTCCTTAATTTCACAACCTGTTAAACAAACTCACAAATTCTTTTTATTTTTTCTTTAAATATACGTTTCTTCACTGCATATGACAAAAATTCCCACAATAGCAACATCAATTCCAAATATGGTATAGTATGGCTAATGTTAAAAAATGACCATGGTATGAAAGCAGCTTAGGAAATTCTAATTTTCCAAAACATTATCAATTTATCACAATGACATCCAAATGTTTACCTATGTCCCTTTCCTTCAACGTTATCAATTTTTTCTAATCGTCATTCAATTTTTTGGATAAATTTCTCAATTATCAAAAAAAAAAAAAAAAAATTGGATAAATTTTTGAAACCATTTGTGATGTGACCCAATCCATCTTGCAATAGTGCTACAACATTATATTACAAATTAATATCACAAACAACTCAACCCTTCCCAGATAGTCTCACCATAACACTATTATGATAATCTTTACTGAAGTTAGATTCACCCACGATGGACGGAAAGCACTTAGAAAGTTTATCCATGACAACTGGTATACTTTGGACTTGTGTGAGAAGTAAATTTTAATCAAGGAAATGAATATCTCACCTAGACTTAAATCATGAGATTGAGATCGCCCAATACTCATTATGAGATTTATTAATTCCCTCCAACCAAACAAAATAACAGTTAATATTAATTTGTCAGCAATTGTGAGTTCATCAATTTTTTCATAAACACGTATAGCATGCACAAACTAATAGAGATATTATGAGGTAAAAAACAATTTAACATACCTCCACTTTTTGAAATTCCAATAGACGGTTTATCAGTTCCAAGGCTAGTCTCTGTTGCAACAATGCAAGAATTAGCTTGGGGTAGGTTTTGAATTATTGAAATCTTTCTTGTATTCAGCTTTGGACATGTAAATATGTAACGAACAATACTATGAAACCAATTAATGTTGTACCTGGAAGGAGTAAATATCTAGGAAAGCAAGCGTACCTAGGCTTAGGGGAGAGGAATTTAAAAAATCAAAGAAAAACAACCATATCAATGTCAAGCATCTATTCTTCCTAAATCAAAACCAATCAGACTACAATACCAAAACCTAAATCATATTTCCAAATTTAAAAAAAGAAAAAAAAGAGAGAAGTATTTCCTCTGTTTTCATCATTAAGTAGGCTGCCTTTCCTCTGTTTGGTTTCAATTGAAAAAATTAAAATCAGAGAAAAGAGAAAGAGAAGAGCAAGCGTACCTAGGCATTGGGTATGGATTTTGATTTTCAATTGAAAATAATAACAGGTAGAGAATGAGTTGCATAATAGAGAGAGGAAAACCAAAAGATGCAGTGGCAGTGACCCTTGGTGGCGGCAATCTGTGGTGGCGGCAGCAGGAGAATCTGAGTTTTGTGTTTTGATTTTGGGCGAAGGCAAGGGTGAGTTTTAGGTTTAGGGGAAGGTGATGCTAGCTTGTGAGAAGAGAAGAGAGATTTTGAAGAAGCGGTTTAGGTTTCGAAGAAGTATTGGTTTTGTAATGGGTATTTTGTGGGGGAAGTAATGAGACTTGGGCGATTGCAGCTGTTGAGTTGTGCTGGGTGAGAAGGACTGATGGTGGCTCTGGGTTGTGGAGAGAAAATTGAGAGTGAAGATGGGCAAAGAATAGGGTTTGAGAGAGGAGCAATTTTTTTATATTGGGTTTTATGTGTTATTGGGTTTTAGAGGGGAAAAAAATCAGAATTTAGGTGATTATCGGGTTTTAGAGAAAAAAACAAAATTTTTGTATTTTTGTTTTTTTAAATGATGCTGACGTGGAAAATTGTGGTGCTAGCAAAGCTTCGGTTTTATATAGATATATAGATAATATGATTTTGGGTATTTGTTGCTGAAATTCTATGTTTGATCACACCTTTTAGTGTTTTTTTTTTATAAGTCAATATAGCAAGCAATACATTTGTATCTTTTAATTTCTTATTATATGATTATTTGTTGTTGACATCAAAATTTTATAATGGATTTAATTTGTTATGGATTTTATTTGGTGCTTTGTTCTATGTAATATATATTCTTTAATTAAAAGCAAAATTTGCTGTCAAACATGAAATTGGATACGAGAGAATCCATCTGTCCAAATTTCTATGTAAGTAGATCTTTACTTAACTCCATTTTTTTTAAGTTAAAAATTTTGGATATTTTTTCATTAATGACTTGAGGTTTTGGCTTAATTTTTTTCTCAACCGTTTCAATTGTTGAATTCATTATTTTTTCATATGTAATATTAATATCTATGTTTTTTTTTTATGATAAAAAAAAAATATATGTGTTCTTAAAGGCTAAAACCCAAGACAATTACAAACATTACTTTAAGTTAGGGTGTTATATTTATTTATTAGTAAGTTAGAATGTTACATTAAGTTAGAGTATTATATTTTTATTTATTATCAATTTAGAATGTTACATATGGATACATATGCTGGTTTAGGATTGATATAACTTATAACCATTTGAATAAAATCAACACTAAAAAAATGATTTAAATATTAAAATAAGAAATAAAAGTTAAATTTCTTTTAAGTGTACAAGTACAATTTATTTTTTAATCTTAAATTTTGAATTAATTGTTTTTTCATTTTATTTGTTATTAAATTTAATTTTATTATCAAAATATTTTTTATTAAGCCGTGCATCGCACATGCATAATACTAGTATATATATAAAACCAAAACGTTTGAAACTCTCACAATTTTCCACGTCAGCACAATATTTAAATAAAATTATAATTTTATTTAAATAAAATTATTTTTGTTTAGTTCAAACTTAACAAGAAATGAAACTTTATCTCTCTAGCAAATTCAATTTAAACTCAAACTCATCATTTTTTTTAAATAAAATTATTTTTGTTTAATCTAAACTTAACAAGGAGTGAAACTCTCTCTCTCTCTCTCTCTCTCTCTCTCTCTCTCTATATATATATATATATATATATATAACCAAAACTTCTAAAATTCTCACAATTTTTCACATCAGCACAATATTTAAATAAAATTATAATTTTATTTAAATAAAATTATTTTTGTTTAGTCTAAACTTAACAATGAGTGAAACTCTATCTCTCTAACAAGTCCAACTTAAACTCAAACTCATAATTTTTTTAAAATAAAATTATTTTTGTTTAATCAAAACTTAACAAGGAGTGAAACTCTATCTTTTTAATAAGTCCAACTTAAACTCAAACTCAAACTCAAATGTTGATATTATTATTATTATTATTATTATTATTATTATTATTATTATTATTATTATTATTATTATTATCTCTCTATTTCACTAACGTGATATTTTATAATATGGTGCAAACTTATAACCATGGATTATTCGTTTGAATGTAACCTAATTTTTCTTCTTATATTTTTCTATTTTTTAGTCATATATATATATATATATATTTTTTGTTTTGTTTCAATTATTTCTAAAATGTGATTCATTTGATTCTTTAATATTTTTTAGTCTTTTAGAGGTTTTTATATCTGAATTTTAAAGTTATTTTTTGCAATATTTGAAATTGTCTGACAAATTTTTTATAAGATATTATATGTTCAAGCAATGGTTTCTTCATCAAATTGTAACACAAATTAAAGTCATACAAAAGCAAATCATATAATGGTGTAGTTTCTTAATCAATTTAAGATTTTATAAAATTATTTTAGTCTACCTCACAAATAGGTAGGTCTCCATGTATAGCAAGAGTTAGTGACTATTATATATAAAACCGAAGCATTTGACTTTCAATTGACCTCTCTACAATTTTTCACATCAGCAATACTAAAATTAATAAATATAAATATTATATAACCGATATCACCCCTTTTTTTAAAAAAAAAAAAATCAGCATTTTTAATTCCTTCAATTTGCTACCCTACTTTTTTTGTGAAACATTTCTCCTTGCTACCTAGCTTCTCACCCAATTCAGAAAATTATCTTAGACAACCCCTTTAGAGAAGGAGGAAGATGAGAGGTATGTTATTCCCAAACTGAAAACCTAATAAAGACCCACTGTACATGGTGAAAACGTTACGAAATCTCTGCAAGCTCGAACACAAAGTAATCCACTTCGAGTGCAAACTGCGAAGCCTCTGTGAACAACAAAATCTCCTCTAGCGAGCCATAAAGCCTCCTCATATAGGGAGCTTAATTTGAGACCGGAAACCCAGAAGGTTTGACCCCTCAAGCTGGCAAAAATTGGTTCGAGCTCACACCATGAAATCTCATTGCATGCGAGCTATGAAGTCTCCTCACACACGAAGCTTAATTCGAGAACGTAGACCCAAAAAGTTTGACCTCAGTGATTCGAACTCAATAGCCATTCGAACTTATCAGCCCACCGAAGCAATATTAGACACACTGTTGCGATGATGATATGTGATAAGGGTTATCCTAAATGACATAAAGCTGACGAGCCTGGGGCTGACGACCCCATGGCTGACGACCTCAACTCTTGAGCTACCTGAAGCTGACGACCTTTGACGTATGGAGACCTAAGACTGACGGCCTCCACCAATAATCCTATTGAATAGCGTAGCTGACGGGAGAAGGCTGACGAGGTCAGTTTCAGCTCCATTTGCAATCTTACTTGACTGACACGCATACATAAACAATTCTTGAACAATACGTCTAAGTAAGGAGACCCCTACAAGGACAAGGATTCTAGGAGATACGTGGGATCCAAGTATCACTATCCTAAAAGGAAAAGAACTCCTCGGTCAAGGCATGGATTTCGGCCCAACGCTACTATAAATACCCCAAGACCCTCTCGAAACAAGGTACGCACAAATAACTCAACTCTAGCACTCTAGTGTTGTAAAGTAAAGATTTCTAACTTAACCTTCGGAGGGTATTTGGCCGGTACCACGCCGGTGCCCTTTCAAAGGTCTTCACTCTCTTTGTTGTGCAGGTACGTCATCGGGAGCACGTGAGGACCGTGTGACTAACTGACGATTTTCGAGCATCATCAGTTGGCGCCGTCTGTGGGAAGACAACAAGGTACAAAGGCCGGTATACTACGCCAGCCGGGCACTCCACGGGGCAGAAGGAAGATACTCGCCACTGGAAAAGCTGGCCTTCGCTCTAGTCACGGCAGCGCGCAAGCTAAAGCCATACTTCCAAGCTCATACGGTGGTCGTACTAACTGACAAGCCCATACGACGAGCGATGAGTAGCCCTGATGCCGCGGGACGTATGGCCTTATGGGCAGTAGAATTGAGCGAGTTTGACATAAAATATCGCCCCCGCACTGCCATCAAAGGGCAAGTACTCGCCGACTTTATTGCGGAGTTCGCGTATCAAGAAGATCAGAGGGCAGGGAGTTCCCAATGGAACGTTTTCACTGACGGTTCGTCAAACAAAAAAGCTGGCGGAGCAGGAGTCGTACTTCGTTCTCCCGAAGGTGACGAGGTTGAATGCATGATTCGACTTGATTTCCCTACGACCAACAACGAAGCGGAGTATGAAGCCCTCATAGCAGGTTTAGATCTGACAAAAGCCGTAGGAGTCGTAGGTGCGGTGGTCCATTGTGACTCTCAGGTAATCACCAGTCAGATCAACGGTGACTACGAATGTAAGGGAGAAAGAATGAAGATGTACTTGGAACAAGCAAAGAGAAAGGTGGACGAGCTCCAGGCAAAAGTTGTTAAAATTCCAAGAGGGGACAACGAGCAGGCCGACCGCCTTGCAAAAGCTGCATCCGCAGAGCATGTGATCATCCCCGGTAAGGCTCTATCTTTTACTCAAATCGCACCACTGATAGATGTCCTCAGCATGCAGGAGGTAAGATCCGAAAACGATTGGACCAACCCTCTGGTCGCGTATTTGAAAGAAGGCATCCTACCTGAAGAAAAGGAAGCCGCGAGGAAGCTGAAGGTCCGTGCAGCGAGATTCATCTTAATAAGGAACGTCTTATACAAGAGGAGTTTCTCCCGGCCGTACTTAAGGTGTCTAGGACCTGAAGAAGCGGATTACGTTATGAGAGAGGTACATGAAGGAATCTGCGGCAACCATTCAGGATCACGGTCGCTGGTCCACAAACTGATCCGGGCCGGGTACTATTGGCCGACAATGCTGAAAGACACCCAGACATATGTCAAGACATGCGACAAGTGCCAACGGTTCAGTAACTTCATCAAGCGGCCAGCTGAAGAACTAAACCCGATCACTGCTCCGTGGCCGTTCGCCCAGTGGGGGTTGGATATCATGGGCCCATTCCCAACGGCAGCAAGACAACTAAAGTTCCTAATAGTCGGAATCGACTACTTCACCAAATGGGTGGAAGCAGAAGCCTTAGCCACTATCACCGAGAAGAACGTGCGAAGTTTTGTCTGGAAGAACATTATTTGCAGGTTTGGAATTCCAAGAGTCCTGATCTCGGACAATGGCAAACAGTTCGACAATAACGCCTTCCGGGATTTTTGCTCACAATTAGGAATCAAAAATCATTACTCTTCCCCTGCTCATCCCCAAGCCAATGGACAAGTTGAAGTCACGAACCGATCCTTGCTTCGGATAATCAAAACTCGGCTCGAGGGGGCAAAAGGCATATGGCCGGAGGAACTACCCAGCGTACTATGGGCATACAGAACAACCGTCAGGACCCCCACAGGAGAACTCCGTTCCGGCTAACATACGGCACTGAAGCAGTTATACCAGCCGAGGTCGGACTCACGAGCTACAGAGTGGACAACCACGACGAAGGAAGGAATGACGAAGCCATGCGTCTAGAACTTGACCTAGCTGACGAAGTTAGAGCGACGGCTGAACAAAGGCTCGCGCGATACCAGAACCTCATGGCTAAACACTACAACTCCCGAGTCAAGCACAGGGACTTCGAAGTTGGAGACCTCGTCCTAAGGAAAGTAATGGGCACCACCAAAGACCCTACGCAAGGAAAACTCGGCCCAAACTGGGAAGGGCCCTATAGAATAACATCGTGGCTAAGGAAGGGCACCTACCACCTGGGGACCCTGGACGGACTACAACTACGCCATCCATGGAACGCCGAGCACCTCAGAAAGTACTACCAGTAGAGAAACAACGGACGCTACTCCTTATTTCCAATCTATTTCTGTCAGTCATTTATTTTAAATCATTTGTTTTAGTTTACTTTTAAAACATTCACCAAAGGGCTAAAGTTTGTCCTTTCTGGGAACAATTTTCTACGTATGTATGCATTCATCACAATAAGAGGAGTTTATTCAGAAGTAACTGATGTATTTGTTAAGCAGACGGAACTACTAAGTCCACGCAGTGGACGACCTTAAATCCACAAAGTGGACAGAACTGCCAAGTCCACAAAGTGGACGGAACTACTAAGTCCACGCAGTGGACGACCTTAGTCCCACAAAAGTGGACGAAGCTACCAAGTCCACGAAATGGACGATCCATAAATCACAAAGTGGACGACCTTAGTCCACAAACATGAACGACCCTAAAAAGTGGACGCCCCAAAGTCCACGAAGGTGACGGCCTTAAATACATCAAAAGGCAAAATTAGTTCGACGGACGATCTCAAAGTCCACGAAGTAGACGGCAATCTAAAAGTCCTCGAAGTGGACGATCTCGCCCACACAATAGACGGAGCTAAAATGCCCGCAGAACTAACATAAGTAACGAACTTATACATTGACGATAAAAAATAGGCGTCCCACCCACGAAATAGGCAAAGTCAGCATCAGGTCCACAAAATGGACAAAGCTGACGACCCCACAAAGAAAAGGTATAAAAAGCAAGCAGCCTCGTCAGAACAAAATACAGAAAAGACATTAAAGAATTTAGATCGACGGCACGAAAGCAACAAAATGAAAATAACACTTTGGAAGCAATAAACGTTAAGATTGTCTTTACAAAAGCTCAAAACAACGAGCGTCAAACATTAAAGTTCATTACAAAACAAAAACAAAGTGTTTACAATAGAAGGGTCTACGAAGCAGACGGGGTAGTCGACGAAGGCAGGACGACAGCCGGAGTTGAAGGATCCTCAGCATTAGACTTCTCCGCTTCAAGACCTGCTGACGGGTCCAAAGTGACGGACCTCTCCAAGGCCGGTTGGGCGAGGACAAAACTGCCGTCCCTCGAATCTACCATAGGCTCGGTAGCCTCGTCATCCTCCTCGAGAATGGATTCACCTGCCGGGGTTGACGGTATAGGCTCATCCATGCTTATCCCCGACAAGTCCAAGTCAGGATGGGCACGCTTCATTTGCTTTAAGCAATCCTCGAAACCTTCAGAGTAGTAGACGGCACAGGAGTCAATGAATTGTTGGGAATCTTTGAATTCCGCCACGGCGTCACTCCTGGCCGTCTCCACCTGACCCATCAGCCCTTGAAGTTCTTTCTCCGCCGTCAGCTTTGCATCGTCGGCCAGGCCCCGTTGACGGGTTTCCTCCGCCAGTTCATCCGTCAGTCTCTTCACCTCTTTGGCCAGGGTGATGTTGGCGTCCCTATACTGCTGCTGAGCGTCTGCCGACGTCTTGAGGCGCTTGTGCAGACGAGAGACCACCCCCTCCTTCGCAGCACATCGGTCCCGTAGGGCCTTCATTCGAATCATGGCCTATGGGGCACAAAAAGGTCGTCAGTCACAGAAATGCCGTCAATACTCTACAACGTCTACGAAAAATAATAATAAAAACAAAAATACAACGAAGGCAGTCATACCCTTGCAAGGTCGAACAGCCCCGACGACCCTATCTCGTCCGTCGGGTGGTCGTCACACAGCTCCATCTCCTCTTCCTTTAGGATGGACTCCGCTACCTCCACGGCATAGTCCTTGTGGGTGAGGAGGCGACGGGAAGAATCAGGAGTAACGACCCCTGAGGCCGTCATCAGGCCTTTGCCAGACCCGTAAGAAGCTCTTGGAGGCGACGGCCTCTTGGTGGTCTTGTCCCCCGAGGAAGAAACCACTTTCTTCCCGGACCGGTCGTCAGCCCCGTCAGCCTTTCTCTTGACGCCCTTCTTCCCGACGGGCTTAGGAGCTGTTGACGGCGTCGCTTCACCTCTGGCCCTCTCCTCCTCCTGCTTCTTCTTAGCCGCGGCGGCGCGGATTCTTTGCTTTGCCGTCTCCATTTCTGGTAAAGATAAAAAGTGAATAGAAACAACAAAAAGGTAAGGAAAGTGACGGGGGTAACTACGAGATACTCACGTCGACGGGATAATTCGTTTAGTCTACGAGCCTCGTCTGACGGTTCGGGACCACCGCAATATAGGTGCAAAGTGTCTAGGGTAATTAGGTCCCGACACCTCCTTTCGTCCAGAGGAATTGACGTCACTCGGCGGATGAACTCCTCTTGCTCCGCGGTTATACGTGGACGGACGTTGGCTGAAAGAAAAATAGACGGAGTTAGAAACCAGTTAGGTGAAAAGCAAAGAGAGGCCGACGGGATAAACCTGAATCCCTAACGTGCGCCCAAGTGTTATCGAAAAAACCATAAGGCATGGACTCCCACTCTTCTTCACGACACACCCAGTTCGTCCCTTTAACGAAAAAGTACCTTCCTTTCCAATTTCTATTGGAGTCAGGCATGTCGGACACCAATTTTAACTCTTTCGACCTTAGGGAGAAATGATAAAACCCCTTGGACGAGGAAATATGTTGTGGACGGTAGCACCAAAAGAATTCATCTAAAGTTAGCTGACGGTGCCCGCCGCTGAGACGACCCCACAAAATTTCCGCGCCGATAAAAGTCCTCCACGCATTGGGGGCAATCTGGCTGACGGAGATCCCCAAAAAGTTAGTTAACTGACGGTACAAGCCCGTCAGTGGTAATCTGAAGCCCGCTGCAAACATGGCGTCATACATGCCCACGTCGGCTGTTCGACCTGAATAACACCGTTCACCATCCAAAGGGAGACGGATTGGGACGTCGTCTGGGATCTGGTAGCGGGCTCGTAAAGTGTTAAAAACATTTTCTGACATCGTCGGCAGAAAACTATTGACGGACCATTCAAGGGGAAGGATGAAGGGGCGGTCATCACCTGGAGCTCCAGAGGTGCTCTCTAAAGTCTCCTCGTCACCTTCATCCTCACTCTCGTCGCCACTTCCCTCTTTCTCACTACCACCCCCGTCCTCACTTTCTCTACCATTCCTATCCACTTCGTCAGAAGAATGGGCCGATGTGTCCCTCTCTGACGACCAGGACAAGCCCTCCTCGGGCTGAAGACCTGACGGAAAGACTTCGTCATAACCCGCTCCTTCGCGGACTGACGACTGCTCACTCGACATCTGACTACCTACAAACGATGGTTGTTGTTCTAAGAACCTAGGCCAACGGCTTCGCTAAAGTTACAGGGTGGAAAAATAAAAAGAATTGAAAGAAAAAACTTACAAGTAAAAATGTCGTCTGGCGTAAGTTGACGGTTCAAGGAAGACGAAGCTAGCAAACAGACGGACGGGAATCTTGCGCTTGACGCTTTGGCTCTCAAAAGAATACAAGTGCTGGAAAGTTTGAAATGAGGAAAGTAGGACATATATATAGGAAACAAGGGGCACGAAAGACGAAGCGACACGCTCGTCGCAGAACGAGGCGAATCAAGCTAAGCCACGTGTCCTCGCATTTAATGAAAGCCGCGCGAGGTTTTAGGTATATACTCCATAGCTCGTCAGGATAAGATGACGAGGCTATGGAGTAGGGGGCAGCTGATAAGGGTTATCCTAAATGACATAAAGCTGACGAGCCTGGGGCTGACGACCCCATGGCTGACGACCTCAACTCTTGAGCTACCTGAAGCTGACGACCTTTGACGTATGGAGACCTAAGACTGACGGCCTCCACCAATAATCCTATTGAATAGCGTAGCTGACGGGAGAAGGCTGACGAGGTCAGTTTCAGCTCCATTTGCAATCTTACTTGACTGACACGCATACATAAACAATTCTTGAACAATACGTCTAAGTAAGGAGACCCCTACAAGGACAAGGATTCTAGGAGATACGTGGGATCCAAGTATCACTATCCTAAAAGGAAAAGAACTCCTCGGTCAAGGCATGGATTTCGGCCCAACGCTACTATAAATACCCCAAGACCCTCTCGAAACAAGGTACGCACAAATAACTCAACTCTAGCACTCTAGTGTTGTAAAGTAAAGATTTCTAACTTAACCTTCGGAGGGTATTTGGCCGGTACCACGCCGGTGCCCTTTCAAAGGTCTTCACTCTCTTTGTTGTGCAGGTACGTCATCGGGAGCACGTGAGGACCGTGTGACTAACTGACGATTTTCGAGCATCATCAATATGATTAGTAAAGTGTATGCCATGGTTCAATTCAAAAGTGAGTTAATAAGGCCCTGGTAAAGGAAAAGGAAGGGTCAGATTAAGAGATAAGGAACTAAAGAAGTGAATGGTCTTTAACCACGTGGATGGACTGAAAAAAGAGGCATGCTGATGTGGAATTCTTTGCTCATCTTTTAGACTCACTACAAGTGAAGGCACTACAATTGGCAAAGCCACATATAAAAATGTTTATTCGGAAAAGATTTATGTAGGCTTCATCAAAGCGCATCAGTTTTCCTCTAATTATGCAGAAACTGTAATGCAGAACTTGCGCCACTATCTGCAATTGTGGAGACTTAAAAATAGTAGTGTTTTCCAATTGAGTAAACCTTCGGTTTGGATGCGGCGTAAACGAGTTAATTTACACTACCAATAAAACATTGCCACGTCAGTCCTGTATTGAAAGAGTAATGCATACTAGCACACACAATCACATCTCAATTATACTCAAAATCCTTTCCCCCCCTCCCCCCCCCTCTAAACCCAGGGACCACTTCAGGTCTGAATCGAATGGGGAGGATTTTGAGTTTAATTGAGATGTGATTGTGTGTGCTTGTGTGTATTACTCTTTTAATACAGGGTTGATGTGGCAGTGTTTTATTGGGGGCATAAATTAACTCATTTACGCCACATCGAGACTGAAGGTTTATTATTTTTAATTTATTGCATATTGTTACAGGGTTGATGTGGCAGTGTTTTATTGGGGGCATAAATTAACTCATTTACGCCACATCGAGACTGAAGGTTTATTATTTTTAATTTATTGCATATTGTTCATTTAAAGTTGCAATGTCTATTGGATGTTATAGTACATTGTTATTCATTTCATTGCTATTTTTTATGATTGAATAGTATCTTGAATTATTGCTACATGTAGTAAACAACGTAAATATATATATTCTTCAAAGTCTCAAACTTAATAGCTTTTCCGTACATTGTATAGGTTAGCGACTAGTTATTGTTGTTGTTGTTATTACTATATATATGAGAATCAAATACACTAGAATTAAGTTGCGGTGTCGTATTATACATACATAGGGTTCCTTCCTTCTATTGCTAGCGAAATTATTTGATTGAATAGAACCTATTTGCAAACTTCCACCCAAGATTTTTCTCACAACACCATCCCAACAAATCGATCTACATCTCTACCACATAAAGGCTAGTAAAGGGTCATCTCGATACTAGACTAGTAAATATTATTATAGGCGAATCTCACTATATACAAATGATTAGCCTAACAATTCCTAGAATTATGTACACATGCCCTTAAAATATCTTCTAGGATCTATATAGTCTATTATGTCTATCTATTTATTGAAGGGTGAAAGGTTGTGCAAAAACCATAAGTGAATTTTATGCATAACATATAGAATTAATTTACTAAATAAAAATAAGTATATTTATTTATTCATAGAAATATAACCATAGAAATTTTGAACATACTTATAAACATATATATCTTAGTATATTTATAAACATATCAGCAACAATTACTATTTTATTCAACTTCACTCATTCTAATGTTTATTATACCATATTCATGTAGAACATTCTTTCTTGTCAACGTTTTATTTACTGACATATAGTACTTAAAAAGTAATTACTATTCTATATGTTAAGATGCTGAATTCCAACTAATATCCTTAACACTTATTTAATAAGAGAATTTTATTTACAAAGCCACAAAGGATGAAGTTTAATAAAGGTATTCTAAATTGTTACAACTATTTTGGGTAAATGTTATTTCAATTTTTTGATTTTTCATAATTGTTGGTTCCACCTTATAGGATGAAGTGAAGTTGAACTAACAAATTTTAGGTTTGAAATAGAGATCTTTCCTTCGCTTCCAATTGCTATTTATAACAAATTCTAAACATAAATAACTATAAAGCTTAAATCCTTGAAAAAAATTATGCTTTCATGTCTAAACAGTCATTAGGGATAGTTTGATAATATTGTATAGAGTGTAAGAACAAATTATTTTAATACCTACCACATTCAGTTTTCATTAGAGAGGCAAAAGGGAATCTTCCCATATATTTTTGTTTCCTTTCTCTCTCTCTCTCTCTCTCTCTCTCTCTAAATTTTGTTTTCAAAATTTTAAACTTTGAGAATTAACCAAAAAAAATAAAGGAATAAATAATAGGATAAGTCGGGAACGTGGATTGATTGAAGATAAAATAAAACTAGCCCCTAACTCATGCAATAATATATGAGAAAATTCTACATATATAAATTGTGTAATAAATCAATGTTAGTTAATACAAAATAATATTATAGCATAAAAGAATAAATAATATGATAACTCATAAATTGAGAGAGAGAGAGAGAGATTACACACCTTACAACACACAAAGGAAACAATTACATAGATTAAAACAAATCCAATAATAATGTCATAAGAAAACATCATCAAACCTCATTAACGAAATAATAATCATATTTCTAGAAATATAACTATATTAATTTTAAATATACTTATAAACATATATACCTTAACATAGTTAGAAACATAAGAATAAAAATAACTATTTTAATCAAACATTTATTGTACTTCACTCAATCTTATGTTATTTTGGGTAAATGTTATTTCAAATTTTGGTTTTTTCATCCTCACTTTTAACAAATTCTGAAATAGATCTCTTTTTCCCCATTTCGATTTTTATCTAAAACAAAACTCTGAGCATATATGTATTTTGGGTAAATGTTATTTCAAAATTAGAATTTTGGGTAAATTCTAGTTAATGCAATATTGTTAATAACCCCTGCCTTAAGCTATGTGTTCCATATAGCCTGCCAAGGATTATTGTTAAGAACAAAATTTTCAAGCTCAAAAACTAAGCACAATAACATTACAAAACACGCCGTCCCTTTTCTATGACTTAATTTTGTCATAATATGTCTCTTCAAAATAGTCAATATTCAATGTTGTCCACTATTAAAATCTGTGTAGTTTGACTGATTTAAATTTTCCAGTACCATAAAGAAAATGAGAGGGAGGAAAGCCGGATTAAGTGAAGTAAAAATGAAGTCCTTCAAAAAAAAAAAATTCCAAAGTCGTGTTAATAGCAAGCATCACCTCCCAAAGAAATGTGTATGGAAAGAAACGTGCCATCGTAAGAAGGTGATATTAAACATTCCTAGAGAAACTTGCCAAAGTCAAATCCAAACTCTTCGTGACTAATCAAGAGTTCTTTTACAGTTGTTCTTTTTTTTTTTTTTTTTTTATAAATAAAATTAAACTAATTACATTCATTTATTTAGATTTCTAATCTGTATCTTTAAACATTTTAACATCTTCTTACTGTTCAAACATTGCCTAAACTTTCATATGTTTATCCCCCCTTAATTTTTATGGTTAAATAATATTCACATTGCAGTTAAGCTAATGAAACATAGGATTGAACACATTCTCTTAGAAGTTAATCACAAGAAATTTTTATTCTTTTTCTTAATATTTGGCAATTATGTTAGCTAACTGGTTAATTGTAAACGTAAATAATTCATAGATATGTCTTTATAATTGTCAACTTGATTGTTGGATAATAGTTTGAATAATTTAAAGTGATTACTTTCATCCCAAAGGATTCAAACGAAACCCACAACCAAGTAGGGGAAAAAGAAGTTCATTTAGTGCTTAACAATAGACACTGGCGTCTACCATGTAGGGACTCTTGTAATTAACCATATTCATATAACAAGTTGGGGATAAAAAAAAGCACAAAAGAAAAACCTCATGAATAAAAGTTTTTTGTGTGTGTGTGTGTGTGTGATGAATAACAAATCTTTATTAACAGAGAAAGCCAAAACTACAGATTGCTGCAAGCTCATTCTTATGTAGGGACACGTTTCACAGCCCATTCCCAAAGTGTTTGGGATATTGGCCCAGTGAGCCCAGTACAATAAATTTGTAGAGAGTGGGTTAAAGAACTAGGCCCTAGTGAATTTGACAACGGCTAGTATGGATGTAGAAGATAATTAAGCAGGAACAAGGAACATAGAGTTGAATGAATTCACTGTCCGAGGAGGTAAGTTTTCATATAAATCAATTAAATGGAGTACAAGTGCAATTTAGATTGCTACAGTGCCTTTTTTCTATTTTTCCCCCCCCCCCCCCCCTTTCCTCTGGGGTCTCTACTCTTATTTATACTACATCTCTTCCTTCATCTTTACCCTGCACGTGGACAGTTGAGGGTTTATGTTGATACTTGTCTCATCAGCCTCCTCTAGAAGTCTTTGAGGGATAGTTATAAGGCTGAAAAAGTACTGTTCAGAGGTCACTTCTTTATTAATGTAGCTAGAGAGTTAGTTACAGAGCATTCAATGCAGTGGTAACAGTTTTCCCTTAGATATTTTTGGGTTCCAATCTTTCTTGTACGTTTATGGCGCACATCCCTATCATTAGAGCTTCTTGGAAGGTCACTTTGATCATTAAGATCTACATCTGATCTATATTTAGCTTATCTGAGGAGATATTCCTTCTCGGACCACCTTCCCATTTGTATCTTGCTCATTAAGTCCTAAGACTGAATCATTCACTACCATTTGTTCGACCTCAGACTACTCATGTTCTCGGCCAAGGCCCAAGGCTCTACATACAAATTTGGGCCCTTACCCCTACACTTTATAGTAGTGGTTGCTGTCATGTAATTTTTTTAGGCCTAAAATAGCTTTCACAAATAAAAAAATAAATAAAAAAAATCTCAAACATACAAATGAATTTCTTTCTCAAGGTGATAAATTTTACAATCATCCAAGCATTAAAGAGAGAAATTTTTTAGTCAAAAAATAAAAACAGAGAGAATTTTGTTAATGAGCCTCACCCCTCAGCCAAAAATTTCTTTACCCAAATTATGTAAAACCCACATATTTGAGTTTATAGGGTAGCCAAACCTGCATTAAGAATAAGAAATGGAGTCACCCTCCAAATACACTAGATTTTGTTTTAATTTTTTGTTTAGAATCAAATACACTAGAATTAAGGTGCGGTGTTGAGCTATACATAACTAGGGTTAAATTTATCAATTTTACTAAATCTCATACCTCCATTCATAGGATCAACTTTGAGGAATATCTTACCCCTAATTTCGAACTCTAAATCGTTCCTTCAATTTTCAGCGTAACTTTTATATTGACTATAAGTTATTTGTAATCTTTTGAGTCAAATCAATTTTCTCATATTTCCTTTAATTCTATACTATTTATAAGATGATTTTTCTCTTTGGAATGGACTTTTATGTGATTCAGATATACAACTAAACCTTACATTTAGTAGGAAACAATAACTTGATAACAATACAGTAAAAATATATCTAACTCTACTTAAAATGCCTACAAAATAGGGTATTTTCTTGCTAATTAATGTCTTTAAAACAAACTTATCTAATTTTTTTTTTTAAATTATGACACTAGACAAAAAAAAAAAAAAAAAAAAAAAAAACCTCATCGTACGCAAAAAGCATATGTGACGAGGCTAGTAATTTATATATGCCCCTAGAGTTTTCACCCAATAATACCCATATCAACAAACCGACCTACATCTGCCAAATGAAGCCGTATAAAGGGCCATCTTTATACTAGACTAGTAAATATTATTATAGAAAAACCTCATTGAGAACAAACGATTAGCCTTACTATGCCTAGAACCTAGTACACCTGGCCTTAAGATATCCTCTAGGATCTAAATAGTCCATTATGTCTATCTTCCTGTTGAAGGGTGGAAGGTTATACAAAAGTATAAGCGAATTTTAATAAGCATATTTAAGGTGTGTTTGAATACTGCTTATTTTGCTGAAATTAAAAAATTATTGTTGAAAGTACTGTAGATAAAGGTAAAATTTAGTTGAAATAGTATAGTGAGGCCCATGAATAATGCCAAAAAGTGCAATAGCGCCCATGAATAGTAGAAAAATAAGTTGAATAGTGAAATAATTTTAATTTTTAATCATAACCCAAACACACACTTATAGATATAACTGTTAGGATTTGTGCCCTTAAATCCTATTGTATGATGCTATGTATGACATTATGTATGATTTAATGTTGTGTTTGATAAATTTGTTTATTTTTATCTAAAATAATGGCAACATGAATATTTGGACATTATCATATAGTCCATGAGATGCATAGTATGTGATTTATGTGAAAAGTCACAGAAGATATAAATCACAAGTTCTTTGTAAACTCAAAATTTATAGTTCGTAGTCGGTGATGAAATTGGACATTTCATCTGCGAAAACTATAACGTATCAATTAAGATGATTTGTCTTGATCATGGAAGTGATGACTTCTAGTTGATATGTTGATATGTTTTAAGAGTTAAGACATATTGAACTGGACTGCTGTGAGATTTATTATTCTCTCAACGGCTGTCAAATAAATAATAAATCTCACGACTTTTATTTGCATGAACTCTTAATCTTGAGAGAATAATGGATCTGATCATGACGTGTAGGTTGCTTTGATATATCAGGAGTGAGATCTAAAGTAACGGTCAAAACCTCAGTATGTTGGGCAGCCACATTTACTGTTGATAGAACATATACTCTCAAGATGAAATTCATAGTCTCTTAACGGAGATACAAAATATTCCATTGAGATAAGTTTAATGGGTTTGATTATTCAGAAAGTTAGGCCTAACTACTTTGGCAAGAAATTACCAAAGTATATATTTATGAAATTGGATTTCATAAATATATGATGAATAACTTTAAAGGATTAAACCGGGTACTCAAGGATAAGATGTAATAATTTACAAAGTGGCAGTCTGCATTTATGATTTTGTATTACTACGAATATTTTATGAAGGGTTTGCGTGTACAATAAAGTCTTGGGATATAATTTATTAATAAGGTCTAGAGTGCAATTATATTTATATAGTGGTATTAAATATAATTAATGGTAACTTTGAACTTGTCAAGAGTTGACGGAAAAGCCCAAGGTCCATTGGAGCTAGTGTCTTATTGGTCCCTTTTTAGTCCCTTTTTGGTCCCACTCCAAGCCACACACTAAAACCCAATTGAAAATGCCCAATAGACTGGCTCAATTAGATAATCAGTTAGTTATAAAGGGAGAAACATACAGTTTTTTTTAATTAATTAAAGAAAGAAAAAAAAATCGTAGAGAAAAAGAGAGAGTATGAGACACACTTTCATTCTTCCTTTGGAAACTGATTGAGAGACCACACATCTTAGGTGTAAAGTGGAATTGGAGTGAAGATTAAAAGTGTTCCCAAGTACTTCTAATCTTTGTTTTGAATTTCTTCATACCAAGGTACGTTATCTTGTTCTTAAATTCTAAAATTTACATAGTGCATGTTGTCAATCATGAATGAAATAGATCATTGTTTGTTGCTTCCGCTGTGTGTTTTGTATGAGATACAAAACCAGATTTTTATCCAAAAATTAATATCAGAGCCAAGTTTTCATATCATGATTGTATAGCGTGTGATTAAATTTTTAGAATTTAAAAAAAACCATTATCTTTATGTTACAATTTTCTGCATCAAGTTATGGTGTTGTGTTATTGTTTTTAATATTGCAAGAGGAATTGAATAGTGCCGCTTTTGGGTGATTCAGTCCGTACGGGTTGCATTGATATGGTTATTCCATGCATAACCGTTTGCAACTACCAATGCATGAACCAATTTAATGCATCGGATTGGACTTCTTGCATGGATGATTGCACCACTTGGTCATTCACGTATGGCTTGCATGAAATGCATGGCTTAAGTCTTAGTTGCATGGTTTGAATGCTCTTTCACGTATGGATAGCATGGCATGCATGGCTTGAATTAAATAGCATGACTTGACTTTTATATATACAAAAAGGTACTTGTCATTTGCCATGGAAAGATGAATCCGTACATGAAGGATTTGAACTTTTTAAAAGTTATATATATATATATATATATAATAAAATATTGTCTTATATATATATATATATATATATATATATGATTTTACGTTACATTATATATATTTATATATATTAATACTAGGATTATGAAACTTATTCCTAATGAGATTAGGACTACGTTTTTTATGTGTCTAGTATTATTATGGTCCTTGACCTTAAAAAAATTTATTTTTAAAATATCTAGTGGGAGAGAGATACAAGGGTTGGATTTCACGGCTTTCATTATTGGTTCATAGTAGTGTGAAATATATAATTTGTCTTTGCCTCGAGCTTAGCATTCCATGCGGAGAGTATTTATTTCATGGTTCTACAAGATTGAATTTCCTAGTTTATAGTGGTTTGATAAACACCTTGTCTTAGCTTCGAGCTTTGCATTCCATGCGGAGGGTGTTTTTATCATGGTACTACAAAATAAGCTTGTTAAAGGGATGAAATGTAGCTACACATGATTCTAGACAATGGTATACACTAGACTAAGTATTATAGTATCCTCTATGTTGAGTTCTTGCTATTATTACTTAGAGGCTAAATGTAAAACGGCATATTATTAGTGTTTGATAAGAGTTATCATGATAGCACTAATAATGAGAGTAGTTCTCAATCAATCATAATATTTAATATTCACTCTATACTGAGGGATATTGAATATGAAATTGGGCTGTCGTTGCATATATTATTTTATGATTTTATTAAGGTTCCATATTATATGCTTATATGCTAAATTGATAATGTCCAGTTTACTTATTGTATTCATGTTTATTATTTTCAGATTTAAATCATGGCATCATTTAGCCCACTTGTTGCTATTCTTAACCAAAACAAACTGACTGGATTCAACTATGTTGACTGGAAAAGGAATTTGGACATTGTTCTTACTGTTGAAGAGCACAAATATGTGCTTACTCAACCATGTCCTAACTTTATTTCATTAGATGCTCCTCTTGAGGAAAAACAACGATATGATCGTTGGCAGAAATCTAATGAGATGGCCAAGTGCTGCATCCTAGCATCTATCTCAAATGTTCTACAGTATTAAATGCAGGATGTAGAACATGTTTCGGACATCATGCAAAGCCTGAAGGAGATGTTTGGTGAGCAAGGCCGTTCTGCAAGGCAAGAAACCATGAGACAAATTTATAATACCAAAATGGCTGCAGAAAGTTCAGTGAGGGAGCATTGTCTTAGGATGATTGCTAATCTGAACACATTAGAAGTTTTAGGTGCTGACATTGATGGAGAATCCCAAGTGGATATGATACTCCAGTCACTACCGGAATCATTCAAGGAATTCAGACTCAATTATAATATGAACAAAAAGATTTATTCTTTGTCTGAATTAATGAATGAGTTGGTGGCGGCGGAAGGCATCCTTGATACTTCTAGTATTGAAGTCAATGTGGGTGAACCTTCTACTTCTTAATCTAAGTCGAAAGGCAAAGGTAAGAAGAAGAAGAAGAAGGACTTCACTAAGAAAAATGGTAAACAAATTACCTTCGGGGTTGCCGATAAAGGAAAGAAAAGCAAATCAAAGGAAAGTGTTTCCATTGTGGTGAGAAAGGACATTGGAAGAGAAATTGTCCAATATTCAAGGCTGCTAAGAATAAGGGTAATAAAAGTTCCTTTCTTCTTGAAATATGTTTGGTACAAAATCCAACGGATTCCTGGTGTGTGGATTCAGGTTGTACTAATCATAACTGCAATTCTTTGCAGGGGTTCTAGGAGACCAGAAAGTTGAATGAGGGAGAACTATTTCTTACTTTGACTAATGGGAGCAGGATTCCGATTGTAGTTGTTGGAGTGTATAATTTGTGTTTTAAGTCTAGAGTGTTAATATTGGAAGACTGTTTGTATGTACCTAATGTTCGTAGGAATTTGATTTCTGCAACTTACTTAGGTAAGCACGAATATTGTGTTATCCTGAAAGACAATGTTGTAATAAAGAAGGATAAAATGTTTATCTGTTCTAGAAATATTGTGGATGGTCTTTATATTTTAACTCCTAACATGCATGAATTATACAATTCTGAATTAGATAATAATTCACATGTGAAATCATTAAAGAGAAAGTTTCCTTCTACTAGTGAAGCATATCTTTGGCACTTGCGTTTAGGTCATATTAATTCAAGTAGGATTCAAAGACTAATCAAAGATGGACTTTTACAGCCCATGGGCTTTGATGGATTTCCAATTTACGAATCTTGTTTGGAAAGTAAAATGACCAAACGGCCTTTTAATGCAAAAGGTAAAAGAGCCCAATATTTGCTAGAACTAGTGCATTCAGATGTATGTGGTCCTCTGTCAATCCAAGCGAGAGGTGGCTATGAGTATTTCATTACTTTCACTGATGACTACTCTAGATTTGGTTATGTGTACCTAATAAAACGGAAGTCCGAAACCTTTGAAAAGTTCAAAGAGTTTAGGGCTAAAGTTGAGAATCAATTAGGTAAACGCATAAAGGTCATTCGATCTGATCGAGGTGGCGAATACCTTCTTGGTGACTTCAAGGATTACTTGACTGAAAATGAGATTATATCCCAGTTGACTGCACCTGGAACTCCACAACAAAATGGTGTAGCAGAAAGAAGGAATAAGACTCTTTTAGATATGGTTAGGTCCATGTTGAGTTATTCAACTCTACCAATTTCCTTTTGGGGATATGTTTTAAATACTGCAATGTATCTTCTGAATTTAGTACATTCGAAGTCTGTTCCTAAAACACCTGTAGAGTTGTGGAATGAGCGTAAGCCTAGCATGAGAAATCTCCACATTTGGGGTTGTCCAGCACATGTGTTGAAAGGAAAGTCTGACAAATTACAGTCTAAAACAAAAGTGGTTTTCTTTGTGGGGTATCCAAAAGGAACTGTTGGAGGTTTATTCTATAGTCATAAGGATAATAAGGTGTTTGTTAGCACAAATGCCAAATTCTTGGAAAATGACTATATGAATAATTTTACTCTTAGAAGTAGAGTTGTCTTGGCTGAAATGAATGAACTTGTAGTTGACCAACCAATGGATGAAACTAGGGATGATATAGCTGTATTAGATACACCACAAGATATTACTCATAAGATGTCTAATACACAAGTGCCTCATCGTAGTGGGAGAATTGTTCGGCCTCCTATAAGATTTATAGGTTTGGGAGAAACCTATGAAGCTATCTCAGAAGAGGCTAAATCGGATCCTTACACTTATGATGAAGCCATGAATGATATAGATGCACATCATTGGATCCAAGCTATGAAATCTGAATTGGATTCTATGTATTCCAATCATGTATGGGATCTTGTAAAGGCGCCTAACGGCATTAAACCTGTTGGTTACAAATGGGTTTACAAGAGGAAGAGAGGGATAGATGGAAAGGTTGAAACCTTTAAAGCAAGACTAGTGGCAAAATGATACACACAAAAAGAAGGCATTGATTATGATGAAACTTTTTCGCCAGTAGCCATGCTTAAGTTTATCAGAATTCTCTTATCCATTGCTGCTCATTATGATTATGAGATTTGACAAATGGATGTCAAGACTACATTTCTTAATGGCAATCTTGAAGAAGAAATATACATGATACAACCGGAAGGTTTCATAGCAAAGAACCAAGAGCATATGGTATGCAAGTTGAATAGGTCCATTTATGGATTTAAGCAAGCATCTAGGTCATGAAACATCAAGTTTGATCAAGTAATCAAATCATTTGATTTTGAACAAAATCTTGATGAACCATGTGTGTACAAAAGACATCAAGACAAAGTAGTAATGTTCCTAGTGCTTGATGTTGATGATATTCTACTCATTGGGAATGATGTAGGGGTAATGTCATCGGTTAAAGTTTGGTTGTCTAGCCAATTTGATATGAAGGACTTAGGTGAAGCTAACTTTATTCTAGGGATCAAGCTTTGGCGAGATCGCAAGAATAAGATGTTAGGCTTATCATAAGTTGGATATATAGATAAGGTTCTAGAACGGTTTAGCATGCAAAACTCCAAGAAAGGATTGCTTCCTTTTAGACATGGAGTTCCTTTGTCTGATAACCAAAAACCTAAGACTCAAGAAGAAGAAAATATAATGAGACAAGTTCCTTATGCTTCTGCAGTAGGAAGTCTCATGTATGCCATGCTTTGTACTAGACTAGATATTTGTTATTCAGTTGGTATGGTTAGCCGATATCAATCAAATCTAGGACCAAAACATTAGCAAGTTGTAAAGCATATTCTCAAGTATCTTAGGAGAACGAGAAATTATATGCTTGTTTACAATTGTGAGGATTTGATTCCCATTGGCTATATAGATTTAGATTTTCAATCGGATCTAAATTTCAGAAAATCCACTTCAGGATGTGTTTTCACTTTGGGAGGTGGAGCCATAAGTTGGAGGAGTGTTAAGCAATCTTGTATTGCGGACTCCACCATGGAAGCTGAGTACGTTGCTGCTTGTGAAGCAGCAAAGGAAGCTGTTTGGCTCAAGAAATTCCTTTCTGATCTTGGTATTGTAAGAATGGAGCAAGTTCCCATCACATTGTTTTGTGATAATAGTGGAGCGGTTGCACAATCCAAAGATCCAAGAAATCACAAGAAAGGAAAGCACATTGAGAGGAAGTACCATATCATTCGAGACATTGTTGCTCATGAAGATGTTGTGGTGGCAAAGATTGAAAGTGCAAATAATCTAGCAGATCCTTTTACCAAAATCTTGCCTCAAAGGACTTTCAAGTCACATTTGGAAGGAATGAGAGTTAGATTAGTGCACAATAGTCTTTAGGGCAAGTGGAAGATTGTTAAAATTTGTGCCTTTAAATCCTATTGTATGATACTATATATAACATTATGTATGATTTAATGTTGTGTTTGATAAATTTGTTTATTTTTATCTAAAATAATGACAACATGAATATTTGGACATTATTATATAGTCCATGAGATGCATAGTATGTGATTTATGTGAAAAGTCACAGAAGATATAAATCACAAGTTCTTTGTAAACTCAAAATTTATAGTTCGTAGTCGGTGATGAAATTAGACATTTCATCTACGAATACTATAACGTATCAACTAAGATGATTTGTCTTGATCATGGAAGTGATGACTTCTAGTTGATATGTTGATATGTTTTAAGAGTTAAGACATATTGAACTGGACTGCTGTAAGATTTGTTATTCTCTCAACTTCTGTCAAATGAATAATAAATCTCATGACTTTTATTTGCATGAACTCTTAATCCTGAGAGAATAATGGACCTGATCATGATGTGTAAGTTGTTTTGATATATCAGGAGTGAGATCTAAAGGTAACGGTCAAAACCTCAGTATGTTGGGCAGCCACATTTAGTGTTGATGGAACATATATTCTCAAGATGAAATTCATAGTCTCTTAACGGAGATACAAAATATTCTCTTGAGATAAGTTTAATGGATTTGGTTATTCAGAGAGTTAGGCCTAACCACTTTGGTAAGAAATTACCAAAGTATATATTTATAAAATTGGATTTCATAAATATATGATGAATAACTTTAAAGGATTAAACTGGGTACTCAATGATAAGAAGTAGTAATTTACAAAGTGGCAATCTGCATTTATGACTTTGTATTACTACGAATATTTTATGAAGGGGTTGCGTATACAATAAAGTCTTTGGATATA
Organism: Castanopsis chinensis; assembly: GCA_032878915.1. Classification (NCBI taxonomy): domain Eukaryota; kingdom Viridiplantae; phylum Streptophyta; class Magnoliopsida; order Fagales; family Fagaceae; genus Castanopsis; species Castanopsis chinensis. The sequence goes on from JAVQMG010000131.1 coordinate 25,627,510, forward strand.
ATTTATTAATAAGGCCTAAGTGCAATTATATTTAATATGCAATTATATTTATATAGTGGTATTAAATATAATTAATGGTAACTTTGGACTTGTCAAGAGTTGACGGAAAAGCCCAAGGCCCATTGGAGTTAGTGTCTTATTGGTCCCTTTTTGGTCCCACTCCAAGCCACATACTAAAGCCCAATTGGAAAGACCCAATAGGCCGGCCCAATTGGAAAGACCCAATAGGCCGGCCCAATTAGATAATCAATTAGTTATAAAAGGAGAAACATACAGTTTTTTTTTTAATTTATTAAAGAAAGAAAAAAAAATCGTAGAGAAAAAGAGAGAGTGTGAGACATATTTTCATTCCCCCTTTGGAAACTGATTGAGAGACCACACATCTTGGGCGTAAAGTGGAATTGGAGTGAAGATTAAAAGTGTTTCCAAGTGCTTCTAATCTTTGTTTTGAATTTCTCCATACCAAGGTACGCTATCTTGTTCTTAAATTCTAAAATTTACATAGTGCATGTTGTCAATCATGAATGAAATAGATTTTTGTTTATTGCTTCCGCTGTGTGTTTTGTATGAGGTACAAAACCAGATTTTTATCCAACAATAACCATGTTAAATATGAACATATTTATAAACATATCAACAACAATAACTATTTTCTTTAAAAACCAATCCACCTATTCTAATGTTTATTATGTCATATTCATGCAAAATTCTTTCTTATTGATGTTTTATTTATTGATATCCAACACTTAATTATCACATATGGCTTTGCTAAGAAAAATTGCCTCTTTAAAAAGTCATTACTATTCTATATATATTATGGTTCAAACTCTAGATCTTAGTTTTATGCATATCTTATAATTCAAAGTCATATTTTATGTATATTTAATATCTCAAGATAAATCCTGGCTGGTTACATATCAATTTCACATGATTGCATATCTTATAATTCAAAGTCATATTTTATGTATATTTAATATCTCAAGATAAATCCTGACTGGTTACATATTAATTTCACATAATCCCATTTCTTTTCATCCACCATTTACAATCAAATGACTTGGAAAAGTGTAATATTTAGGTCTCTCTCTCTCTTCCTTTAGAATCTTGTACACAAGCTCTTATGGAATTTTCTAGGATCTAAATAGTATCTAATGAGTACTAGTCAATATAAGGGTGGAAGATTGTGCAAAAAACATAAGCAAATTTTACACATAACACAATGAATTTACTAAATAGTATGTTGCGACTATTTATATAACAATATCAATTTTGAAACATACTTATAAAAATAAATAATATGTATGTTTATAAGCATATTTATGAACATATCAACAACAATAACTATTTTACTCAAATAATTATTCAACTTCACTCACTCTGATGTTATTTTCGGTAAATGTTATTTCAATTTTTTGTTTCTTCACCCTTAGTCCTAACATTATTGGTTTCAAATTATAAGAGGAAGTACATTTGAGGAAACAAGTTCTAAATTTGAAATAGAGCTCTATTTCCCCTTTTAAGTTGCTATTTTAATCAAGATTTTAAACATCAATAAATACAACAATAAGAATTGAGGCACAACCACTATGAATTTTGTTCATATTGAATGTTAGGGTCATATTTTCTATGTAATTGGTTAATCCTTTGACAAAACACAATTTACTTGGAATTGGGTAGGTCTAAATTGGGTTTAATGTATAAAAAAATATGTTGTTCAAACATAGCAAGTGATATCATTAAAGACATGAAGGTTAATCCAAGAAACAAGTGAGAAAAAGTTGTTTCATTAAGTCTCGACACAAGCTTGACAGATGATGCTATCAAAGATTAATGGAGAAGCTCAACACAAACTCGACACAACCTCGATCTATCAAGATCTATGATTTCAGAAATTTCAAATCTGAAATTCGACCCATGATGACTTGAATGATTAGGGTTTCTCTTCTTATTGACCTAGTCATATAGGCTTATTTTAAAAGTTATCATACATGGAAACATAAACATAAAACTCATATATTCTGTGAGAAGTTATTGCATTTGTGGGCCTTAGGGTTTTGCGCGCGCGTGCACACACACACACACACGCAAATATAAATCTTATAAAAGTTTTCAATTTTAATACATTTCTTTCAAGAAGACTTCTCTTTTTTTTTTTCCTTTTTCTTTTTTTTCAAATAATCCATTTAAAATACTATCTAGAACATACATTTAAACATAAATACAACAATAAAATTTGAGACAACCATGATGAATTTTGTCCATATTGAAGTTTCCAATATTGGCAACCATATAATCTATACAGTATATTAATTGAAGTATTTATAATAAATTGTACTTGTCTCTTAGTGTAATACGTCAAAGGCATTTGTTCACTCACTTTCAATTTTACTCCTTCCTCCTCCACTTCTACCTCTCTCTTTTTCCCCCTTATTGAATTACTAAATTGACATTTCCTCTCTCTCTCTTTCGCATCAAAGAATTCAATTTACGTTTTTTCTTTCCCTTGATTCTTGAGATGCTTAATTGTCAATCTTCTCTTCTATTTTCCTCTTATTGAAAGTTGAAATTACATATATTTGGCCTTATAATTGATTTTAGAAACATTGAAAAATTTTATCTAGTGGATTTCTTTGCTAGGGACGGTTTGCTTTGGAAGTGGTTTTCCTTTTTGAGTGTTCTCCATTATTTTTTCACTTTATCACCATGTCGTTACGTTCTTGTGATTGACTTATGTGATTGGTGACATTTTATTTGATATGGCTCATATGCTTCAACTAATTTTCACATACTTGTTTAATTGGCATAATTCAAAATAATTTGTTAATTTACTAAGTAAAGATGAACTTGGGTCTAAAACTTAATAATTGCTTATTAATCTTAATTGAGCGTAAGGATGACAACAATTTCAGCCCTCTTCGCTCTACTTTATGTAGGTTTTCCTTGCTCCAAAAGGGGAATGGATAGGGATAAGTTTTGCTTGCTCCACGCTAACTATGTGTGTGTATACAATTTAAAATTTTACAAGTGGGATATATATATATATATATATAAGTTATTTATTTTAATACTTATTCTAAAAGGATAAAGTTTGGCTACAACTTCAACTAAAAAACAAATTAACATGGCCACAGATTATAAAATCTAGTTATTGGTAGTGGTGGAGTCAGAAAGTTTTCTCAGAGAGTGCCAAGCCAAATGTATTATTGTATTTCGGTAGCTTTAACTCTCTATATAAATGCGTATAACTTTATTTTTGGAAAACAACAAAAATCTTTTGCTAAAGAGATTTACTTATGTATTTTTATTAACTTATACTTTAAATGCTCCTAAAATTAATGACTTATACATGACAAAAAAGTAAATATTAAAAGGAAAGGAAAATAAATGAGACAACAATAGATTAAAGGGCATTTATACTTTGTTTTTTTAAATGAAAAGGGGCCATCACCTAAAATTTACTCTATGTTAATTTTTTTTTTTTTTTTAAACATTAAGTATAGGGAGAGGGGGCATTTTTGGAAAATCCAAGGGGGCCATGCACCCCCCCCCCCCCCCCCAACTCCCCCTCTCTCCATCTATGACCATTAGGTTACATATTCTTTATATTCTTAATGCGTGTGAAATTTCGTGTCAATTAGATGCTATATATTATTTGATCCATAGAATTATTTATTATGCACTTTTATTTCAAAAACTTGAAATTTAAACATTTAATTGATGACATAATTATTGATCTTTAATCTTTTATAAATATTGCAAGTATGAATGATATAAGAAGAAAATGTACAATGGTGGATTTGTTATAATTCACATCCATAAAAAATATTGAGTGAAATTTTGTTAGAAATCTATTATAATTCCCAAAACACTTTTTTCTCTCAGCACTCTTGCAATTCTCTCTCTCCTTTCTCTCTTTTCTCTATCTCATTACTGTTGAAGTCACCTCATTAGCAATGAAAAAAATAGAACCAATCAACTCCACCCCAACACGTTCCACTCCCACCCTACATGGGCTTTTCCCTTTTCAAAGAGATAACAAAATAGAGACAGGATATTCATAACCCAATCCTACCTTATTCCGCTCTATTGCATGATGTAAAAAAATTATTTGTTTATCCACTTGTACTACTTTCGACGGCAGTACTGATTGCGAAGTTGGGTTTACATAGTTTAGTCAAAAAGTTTAGTGTGCGTATGGAAAAATACCTAGTTCAAAAAACATGCCACGACATTAAGTTGATTCATAAGTTGGATGTACGCGAATGTTTGTTCCTACAAATGGACTTCTCCATTTGGATCTAAATGACTTGGATAGTCACTTTCCTAGAAAACTCCCTACCTACGTTATTAGATGGTCTAGGACATCGATAGAAACTTGATGTACTCGTTTAGCATTCACATTCAGTTATATAAAATGCATATAAAAGTTAAATAATTCTTGATTTAGCTCTCAAAAACACATTCACATTCGGTCCATCACTGTTCGATTTAAATAATTTTCACATTAAAAAAAATAGTTTAATTTAAAATGATTTCATTCATCCCAAAGGATTCAAATGGAACGTACAACTAATAAGGGTCAAAATAAGGCGTTAATTTAGTGATTTACAATAGACATTGGGGTCTACAATGTAGGGACTCTTGTAATTAACAAAATTAATATAACATGTTAATTTCTCATGAATAAAAGTTGCTTTAGGCCCAACGTAGCTCTCAAATAATAAAAGGATTCTTAGTCATACAAATTAATTTTTAATATTCAACTATCTTAATCTCGGAGAATGTTTTCTGTTTTCAAAATGTGGTAATGGGTTTTTTTTCCCTCACATGTAAGATGATAATAGTTTTTTTTTTTTTTTTTTTAGAGATAATTACAACATACTGCTAACCCCGCAGCTCAAACCATTTTCTCCCTAGATCCCCAAGCACTTTGTGCATGGGAAGGTGTCAATTTAGCTACAAGACCTTTGGCATAAGATGATAATAGTTAAAAATTGAAAATATGAGCTTGATTTGAATATTTGAACCACCTATTTGGTTTCAGCATACAAAGTTCTCAGATTGTCTGATGTTTTCCTGTAACAATGAGTAAATTCTCTAATCCTATAGCACTAAATTGTTCACAAATCAAAAAACAAAAACAAAAAAATCTTTATTTATTAGAATCAATGAATAAATTATTTATTAGAATCAATCGTAATTTAGATACATTGCAGCAGAAAAAGACCTTAATTTAAGATCAATGCTATTACCATACCATTTAACACAATTTGTCACAACTCGCCACGTGGTAAGTAGTGGGTGGTGAAGAAAAAATAGTGGGTCCATGTGGGTTACATCTCTACTACTTACAACTCGTCACATAACAAGTTGTGATTACTTTTTTTAAAAATGTTATGGTATTAACATTGCTCTTAATTTAACCCAATCAATCAATATATATATATATATATATATATATAAGGTCTTGCCATATGGCGCTCTAATTTGCATTTAGCCTCTAACCTCTTCTCATTAACTTTTTTTGCATTGTTACCGAAAAGATCAGGTTAAATTCTTTTTACTGTTATATAAAAGATGGGCTGCTATTGGAAATTAGACCAAATCAAACCAAACTTTCTGAAAAGCCTAAACCCACTTTTACATATTATGACTCATTCCTTTACATATTATGACTCAAGCATGATCATTTCCATGTGTAGATGAAAGCCAAGACTCTAACCTACTTACAAACTCTCTTTCTCCCCCTCCACATGTAGATGAAACTTGAAAGCCAAGGCCCTAACTAACTTAGAAGCTTTCTTCTTCCATACAAGCTTCTCTTTGGAAAACATACACTCTTCAACTTCTTTGCAAACAACGGTTTTGTAGTTTGAATTTAGTGTTCCCATCTGACCAAACCAATTTCCTACTAATTTCCAAGTCTTAATTTAGCCCTTCTGTGTAAACTAATTGAGATGTATGGTTAAGGAAGATATACTATCACTCTAAAAAATTTAAAAAAAAATATTAAAGAAATGTACTATCTAACCTCAATAGTCCCACCACTCTATTTTCTCTTCCTCTTCCAAAACTTCTCTCTCTCTCTCTCTCTCTCTCTCTCTCTCTCTCTCTCTCTCACACACACACACACACACACACATTTTGAGTGGTATATTAGTGTTGGGACATTTAGACCCAGGTTGATAGAATTAACAAATTTTAAACCCAAGATTTTAATTAGATTTATTATGAATAAACCTTGTTAAAACAAACATACATTAACATCATGTCAATATCATGCACAGCAAAATAGTATAAAGACAAGATATGATGGCTTAGGAAAACCAATGAAACAAACTAGTTTCACAGTAAAAACTTGGGGGAAAACCTTCCTGAAAAGCAATCCACTATAATAAAGAGAAGTTTCAGATCTAGTACAAAATCTTTTTCCCTAAACTCTATAATCCCTATAGATGAGCTTATAGTAGAAACCTTCTATCGTTTCAGAACATCTGATCTCTTCAATATATGAACCTCACCCTTTTGCACAAATCCCAGTACATGACTAACCAATAATGTACGACTCCTTGTACGTGACTAACTCCAGCAACTTGAACATGTTGTTGGCTGCAAAGTTTTTCACTTTATCAATAATGAAGATTAAAAAACACTTGGTTACAAAACCTTAAGGTGCAAAGACACAGTAACTTCTTTCATAAAGAATAAGGCACTTGGTCACTTTCTGTATATGTTTTCTATGTATTCTCATATGTGACGGCATTTAAAATAAGCCTTATATATGTCTAGGGTTGTGAGAGAAGAAACCCTACATATACATGTTAGCATGGGATGAAAATCAGATCTGGAAATTCTAATTTCATAGATCTCGATAGATTTTCTATCGAGCTTTTGTCAAGCTTGAATGAACAGTTTTTCTTCACTTGTTTCTTGATTCAATCTTCATGGCTTTAATACTTGACTTGAACAACATGTTTTATGAAGTCTTAAACCATCCTAGATCTACCCAATTACAAGTAAAGTGCATTTCGTCAAAGGATTAGCCAATTTACATAGCATATGTTCTAAAAAGTTCCACATATGTCCTAACAATTAGGATTCCCCAAATTGAAAATAATATTCAATCTTACCAATAGGCTGAGTTTTGAAGATATTTGGTGGTTTAGGGAGTGGGAGTCATGCAGAACAAAACGACAAAGTTTTGAAAAAATCTCATTTTGAGCCCTTTAAAACTAACTAGTCACACATTTCGCGAGTCAATGACTCGTGAGCCACTTGAAAAACGTGCAAATGCATAGGGAAGAATTTTGCGGGTCAGGTTTGAGTCATGAAGCACTCGCAGCTGAGTCATGAAACTCTCTGCCTAAATTTGTGAAGAAATTGAAATTTCCTCATTTCAACTCATGACTTGAATGGGACTACATCCGCTCGCGAGTTAAGTTGCGAAAATGCCAAACAATAAGTTTATCAACACAAAAATTTTGGTTTTTTGAGAAAACCTTTCAAAATTACAGTGACAGAAATCACTTCCAAAAGCAAATAGAACACTAAAAAATCTTTTTGTTTTGATCGACGAGCAATTGAGCATACATACATCACATTTAAACACGTACAATCACACAAATGAAATAGATATTCACTAAACATTAGACTTGTGTGTTGTGTGTGAGTATCAAGTATGAATTAGTCCATAGTCTAACTTAAATCTTCAATGATCAATTTAGTCAAATCATACACAAATAACACAAAGTCAAGAGACCTATCTCGTGAATAGAAATGAACGTATATGACTCCTCACCAAAGTGTTTACTTAATTGAAAGCTTTTCATTCCATGTTTCATACTTTTTGATTAATACAGCTCAATTTTTGAGTATCGATGCCATGAAAGTTTTGATATATCTTTGAGAAATAAGCCTTTGGCTTTGGCATTATACAATTTGAATACATTTTGCACCACCTTTTTCTACTTAAACTAGTTTTTAAAGTAAGACTTTTTTAACTCTTTCTCTTTTTAGTAATTGACATTTGAAGAGCTCTTTGATAGAAAATTGAATGTGAAGAGATATATAAGATCAAGTCTATGCACGTATTAAGATCAATCAAGACTATTGGTTAGACATTCATGACTGTTGGGTTAAGATTGCTTGACTCCGATTAATTAATTCAATTACCCAAATTGATTAATTAGGTTCAATTGCATGCAAATCGTGAAGGCATCAACAAATCACCAAATAAACTAAATGCAGCAAAAAAAAAAAAAAAAAACTGACATGGTGATTTGTTGGCAAATGGAGAAAATCTCTCGCAAGGAAAAAACCTTACTGGTGATTTTAAGGTCACCTCTTCCAAGAATCCACTAAACAGTAATCAAGTAATTACAAGTATAAGGAATCTTACCAACTACCCTGTCCTATTTTGAAATACCAACCTATAGTTAAACCTTTTCTCCAATACCTAATTAGACTTGGTCTTAGTAGCCTTCTTTTCTTTGATGCACAAATCTCCAATCTGTGACTAACCCTTTGCATGGGTCTTAGTACATGACTAACTCTAGCAACTTTGAACGATGTTGTTGGCTGTAAAGTTCTTCATTTCATCAACAATGAAGATCATGAAGTACTTGGTTACAAAACCCTATGGTGTACAAACAATGTAGCTTCTCACAGAGAAAAATTAATATCTTAATCTCTATATCCGTATGTGACGGCTCTTAAAATAAGCCCTATATATGTCTAAGGTTGTGAGAAAAGAAACCCTAAACAAATACACAAGTCTGTGTCAAATTTTAGATCTGGAAAATTGAAAATCGTAGTTCTTGATAGATCGAGTTGCTGTCAAGCTATCTATCAAGCTTCACATTAAGTCTCAATAGTAGGCATCTGTCAAGTTATCGGTCGAGACTTAATATATAGCTTTTCTTTACTTTTTCTTGGACCAATCTTCATGACGTTTAATACGAACACTTGATATGTTTTGAACAACATATTTCTTGATGTATTAAACCTATCTTAGATTTATCCAATTACAAGTACAATGCATTTTGTTAAAGTATTAGCTAATTACATGAAATATGACCCTAATAATCTCCCCCTTTGGCAATCTGTGATAAAACCATAAGCATAATTATGAGAGAAGTATAAGACAACAATCTGCTTAACTATTACATAAAAAGTACATAAACCTAACTAATACAATGAGCTCTTGAAAAACTTTGCAAGAAAAGAGATCACGGCATGATAAACTTGCAACCTGTCTTATTTGAAACACTTAAACAAGATTCATTAAGGCATCAAGTGTGAAACATAGACAAGTTATATAAAAGAGCAAACATGTGTATAAAGAGAGAAAAGAAACAACACATATAAGACAAAGGTGAAGAAACATACATCATATATATAGAAAGAACCAATACAATGTATGTGTAAAAAGGTCACAAGACCATAGTACATGTAATGAGAAAGATACAACAAAACCTCACTACATCTCTCAAAACACTCTCCCTCTAACTAGTCTATCTCTATGCCTATGCTAGCTCTCTCCCTAACAACAAGACTACACTCATACCAAAACTACTCCTCTTTTTTTATCACGAGTGACAAAGGGTGAATCACTGAGAGGTAGTCATCTCATCATCAATCTCAGAGTAAGAAGCATCATCGTCATCTCCACCTTTAGAAGAAGACACCTAATTGGCTTGGGTGAGGGAGAAAGAACAAAACCACCAAGGCGAGAGTGGCGGTGAGCAATGCGACCAATCTTGGTGTTCATCTGACACATCTCATCAGAAAGATGGTCAAGACGACTACCATAATCAGCACGCATAAGCTGAAGTTATTCCATGATGGCAGTAAAAGAGACCTCGGCTCTAGAAGAAGAAGTGGGAGGAGCAGATGAGGAAGAAGGTCTAGAGGCAGAATAAGCATCCGTCGAAGTAGACTTCACACGAGACCGCTTTGCATCCAACTATGCGTCACTCCTCCGAATATATTCCTTGCTAATGGCACTCATCGTATAGAGAGGAGAAGAGAGAGGAATAGCGATGTGCATGTGATAGGATACATGTGATAGCTAAAGGAAAGATGAGCTTATCACGTCTAGAAGTGTCTTAATAGATATCTATCGTAAATTCTATCATGTGTGAAGGAAAATCTATGGAAAGATCTTCCAAGAGAGAAAGAAGGAAATGAGCACGAGGCTTAGTGATAGTGTTGTAGTGAAACCGTGGTGTGAGAACAAAGGTCATCACCATATTAAGGATCCTTGGACCCTTAGCAAACTTAGTGGTAAAGATATTTAAAGTTTCTCCCCACACCATGGCCTTCTCATAGAAGAGTAAGGCCATCTCATCTTGAGAGACAGAACTGAGACAACAGTGACTAGGGTAATTAGGACAATCAACCCTAGGAACATTTAGTACCTTAGAAATAAACTCCTTGGTGACTACGATATGTGTACCTCAAAATACAATAGTAAACCTAGGCACAAAGGTATCGATGGTGTGCATGTTAGAGTAGAACACCTGAATGAACACACTAAGACACCTTTTGGGTATCTCACATGGAGAAGCCCAACCCCAAGAGCTAAATGCACTGGGTACAGAAGTGTTTGGAAAATCAGACAGAATGACCTAGCGTTACGAATGAATCGCTCGGTTAAAGAAGTTCTCGAAGAAGTCATCTCTGTCCTTCTCATTACGAAACCTCATAGACTCAGGAATAGAAGGAGCAAAAGAAGAAAAAGAAGAACCACGACGTCTAATTAGGTTCTTGGACAGAACAGACTTTTTAGGTGCCATAAGAAGGAAACTAAATCTCGAGAGAGAGAGATAAGAAAAATATAGAAACACAGCAGTAGAGAAATGCTCAGGAAAGAAAGAAAAGAGATGTGCAATGCATGGTAATGCATGAACATGTGAAGTGCAAAAAAAAATTTGCATCATGGGTAAAAACCCAATCCAAACTACAACACTCAAGATATAATCAATCACACAATCCTAGAATGCATGAAACATAGTTATAAAAAATATAGAATGCAATGCATGAACATATAAGATATATTAACAAAACCTAACCCAAAAATTTTCATAAAAACTTGAAAACCCCAAACTTTCCCAAAAACTAAAACCTAGGTCACAAAATGCATGAAATGCATAAGGACAGAGAAAAGGAAATATTTAGAACTTACCAAGGGATTAAGTCTTGGATTAGGCCGGAATCTTGAGTGGGAGATGGTTTTTGGTGAAAAGAAATGGTTTGGATCGAAAGAGAAGAGAGAGATTGAGATATTTGAGTTTGAGAAAATGGGTCGAACCTTAGATATATATATATATATATATATATATAGAAAATGTAAATTGATAGATCGAGTAGGTATCGAGAACAAAATCTCGATAGATCATCGAGGAGGTATTGAGCATCGACCAAGCAAACAGAGACTCTAAAGAATTGGTTTGATGGATCGAGCTATCTATCGAGAACAAGCCCAGAAATCTCAATAGAAGAGGCATGTATTAAGGTGCTATCAAGCTTCTATCAAGGAGGTATCAAGCATTTATCAAGAAGCCTGAAACAAGGTTTTTCAAGGAGGAGAAACAACACATGACGAATGCAATCAAGATAGACACCAAAACAAGCAACCAATAAACATGTTAAGCACTCGAACAAATCATCAACCATAGATGCAAAGCATTCCTAGATCAAAAACACACTTAACAATTCTAACCAATTTTTTTTTTCAAAAACAAGTTTAGACAGTTTATAAAGTATATACTACCACATGTATTCCTTGTGATAGCCAAATCACATTGTACCTGTATAATAGTATCAAGAGTAGTAAAGAGTATGCGTGTTGTTTCAAGAGAGCATAAGTAAATCATCATATGAAGAGTAATGATACATGAAGATCAATTATATTTACACACAATCATAACTATTTGATAGGGACCATCACCTTTGAGGTACATCATATAACTCCCACATATTCTAGAAACACGCTTGCAACCATATTTGAAAGCATTTTGATTCCTTTTGCTTTACACGTTCTTTGCATACTTTTCTTTTAAGCATAAAATGAAATAACATGCATGGGCAAATAAGAGAGAAAATAATTAAGCAATTATGAAACCCAAATATCTTATTTTTGCTATGCAAGTGCTACATCTTACCAAGCATAGCTTTTATGAATTGCACACAAATGCTGTATGATTGACGAGTTTTAGCGGTGAGATGGTTATTTGTTAGTCTTTCCTATCTAAAAGAGTGATTAAGATATGAATGATAAAAGATCAACCAAAACATAAAAACCACATAAAGGAGCCCCAAAGATCAAATTGCTTAGTTATGCATGAAGATGTTCATCTAAGCTACAAGAGAAACAAAGTTAAGAACTTTGTTTCAAAGGGCATCCAAGGTACATAAGTGTACCAACATACAAACACATACAGTTTTTGTATTTTTCAAAATTTTCCCTTTTTTATTTTTAAAAAAAAAAACTTAGCATAAAAAATAAACAAACAAACAAAGTATCAAAACTAGACTAACTCAAATTACAACAACCAACCATGCATGAGATCAAGAAAGTGAATGAATCCTGGATGGAGAACCTTTCTTTTGCATGAACCTTTGTTCAAATGGATAAGGAGAAGACTTGAATCCATTGAAATTAGAGAGTAACATGACAGCCTTAAGAAGTTCTCCAAGAGGTGCTTTGTTGAGTGGCTAACCACTTATAGCAATTTGGATGAGTGTGCCCAGATGCTCCACAGTAGTGATAGAAGTGAGGCTTCTTTGGTTGAGACTTCTTGTTGGTAGAATGATGATTATTATGCTTAGTCTCTTTCCTACCAACCTTAGGGGGTGCTCCTAGAATGGATTTTCCCTTATCATTTTTATCTTCACTTCCATTTTCAGTCTTAGGTTCAGCTACATTAGAGTTATCATTATTAGCAAGGGGAACAAAAATAACTCTATTTAAAGCATTAAAAGATGTACTGCAAGAAGAGAGAGAATGATCATATCCAAGACCTGTTTTGTCAAATGCAGACTTTTGGAAGTTGAGCATTTCATTCAACTTGGCACTTGAAGTTCTTTCCAATTGTGCTCTTACTTGAAACAGTTCAGTTTCTTGGTATTTTCAGCAAGAAAGTTTTTTTCAAACCTTAATGCTCCGTTGGTTTGATTACCCTCATCAACCTTGGTAGAGAGTTTCTCTCGTTCCAACTCCACTTCACTAAGCTTTCTTGTAGCTAACCTGTAAAGCTTCTCATGCTTCTTGGAAACCTTGTACAACTTGGAATAGGTAGTGTGGATGTTATCTTGTTCATCCATCTTCTCAAACTTGGATTCCATCAGCTCTTCTTCCTCATAAATCAGTTCTATTGCTTCCTCAAAGGACTCAATAGTAGCTATGAAAGAACTCACTATCCCATCTTGATCACTATCATCAGAATCTGCTTTTGGTTCTATATCACTCAAAGTGGCAGCAAGGGCTTTAATTTTGCAAGTGGATTTGAGATATGTGAGACATTCTTGCTTCATGTGTCCAAATCCTTGACATCTATGGCACTTTGGCCCTGTAAGAACATTGTTGCTTTAACCAATATCCTTAAATTCTCTTTTGCCTTTGTCTTGGGACTTGAACTGAGAGAATCCAGACTATTTACGATCCTTGTCACTTACTTTGATATTCGCATTCTTGATTAGCTTCTTGAATTGTTCGATGATATAAGATTTGAACTTAGTGTCCTCATCTTCAGACGGCTCATCGTTATCATCATTCTTAACCTTCAAAGCCATGTTCTTACCTCTGCTACCCTTGCCAACCCTTGCTAAACCTAGTTCATAGGTTTGCAAATTTCCAAGTAGCTCTGTCAAAAGAATAGAATCAAGATCCTTTGATTCTTCTATGGTAGTGATCTTGTGTCACGACCTAAACCCGATACCCGGATTTGTGACCATGACCGGCATGTTAATACCAAGTTAAAGCCTGATATTAACAAGAACCAACTTGACTTTTAACAAAAGCTTTTACAAAAGTTTTCATCTTTCTTTTCATTCTTGTTTTTTTATTTATTTATTTAAATGATATAACTTTTTACTGGACATTCAGAGCATCTACATTGTACTTCAAAGAATAACATAATCCACCAGTTACTCAAATTCTGAACTTCACATAATATATCTCTTAATACTTTAAGGTACATAACTTTCATTAAATCCTAAATTCCACAATACTGTAAAACTAAACATCAAATTACTAGTTTGGGTTCTATGCTTTTAAAACTAAAAATAGCTCCTTCCAAAACTCGACTAAGGCTCCCTCTGCTCCAAAATAAAACCTGTAACTGAAAGGGTGGAAGGGGTGAGCTACACAGCTCAGTAAGGGTAAGATACATAAGAATTTAATAAGAATGCATGTAAATCAAATCATTTCATTTTACGGTTATTTGGATAGGAGAACATCCTTTCATGCATAGTATTTTATACTATTCATAATAATAACTTATACGTTTTTCATAAGAAAATATTGTTCTCCTTTTCTCTTATCAGATTAATATGACCAAAACCTTTCGGATTGAATTTCTTTCGTTTCTTACAAAGTTACCAAATACAATATTGATTGTTTAAAATCATATACATACATACATACATATATATATGTGTATATATATATATATATATATATTCTTGTTACAAAATAATCATTTTAACTTAAATCAGATAATTGGTAACTTTGTCTTAAACTAGAAACATTTTAACAATTAAGAAGACTTTTCTTTATAAACTTCAACTCGTAAAATATTATAACTTTCATAGTCATAAAACTTAACGTTTCATAAACAACAGGTATCTAATAACTTTTTAACGTAAACTTGTACTTTCATCAGAAACGTTTTCTTTACAAACACTAAAACCTTTTCATCAGATTCTGTATCTTTAAAGCATGACAAAACTTCGGAAACTTTTATCTTTAAAGAACAACTTTTCTTTTCATCATAAACTTCTTTTCATGAGAGCTTTTAACTTTTCATAATGCATATAAACAATTCATTCTCTCATGATCAATAAAATAATATAGCTGTTCATAACATATTGGTTAGTCCATATCTAATAAGTCTGTACAGCGAAGGCCTCATCACATTTGGGTGCTCCCTTGTGTATGATATTGTCCTCTTTGGGAGGTCTGATGGCACATCCCCTCAAGGTTTTATTCCTCCCCGCCGTCCGTACACATTGGGGAGAAGGCCTTGTTCAGATTAGAGTTACGGGCAACCCCATTGCCTCTACTTTAAATGGCCTAGAGTTACGGGCAGCCCCATTTCCTCTACTTTAAACGGCCAAACAGATAACATTTTTCCATGGAAAGCCAGTAATTAACCCCTACTGGCCGAGTTCAGATTACCAGAGGACATAACCCGAAAAAATTTCATACTTATACATCATACTGAAATTCATAGTTTGCATACATTTCACAATAATAGCATTTCCATTATTTTCTTTAAACATCATGTTCGTGGAAATTAGAAATAGCATCAATACGCTTAAATCATTTACATAAGATTTCGAAAGGTCACGAACATATCTTTGTCTAAAACATGATTATATGCCATATCTCTAATCAAAAACCCTTTTAATGCATCATATACTTTAAAATAACCTCATGACTTACCAAATGCCCATATAACTTATCCCTTACCTGAAAGCAAAGGAACTGAGAGCCAACAGTCGAAGGAGCCTAGACTTGAGTACTGGTAATCCCTAAACCAAAGATCAACACTTATTACTATCCATTATACCTTGAAATAAACTTACATATTCATTCCAAAGCCTATCTCTTAAAATCAAGAAAGTCCTAATCCCACCTCCAAGAGGTCCCCACAAACATATTATGCATGCATCAACAAAGGATGTCCAAACTAAAGAAAACCAACATTCTCATATTTATATCATATCTCCGGAGGAGCCAACTTCATTTCAAAAGGTGCTTTGAGATTAGGGCAATAATGCATGCATAAACATAAACTCTTTTAAGCATGGTCATGTAACCATATACACTCACATGAACAATTTAATGGTTCTCCTTTGTGTACCGAACCTTGAACCAAGGTATACAAAATTAAACTATGATCTAGACATACCAAATGATGAGCATAATAAATTATAGCTCAAATCATTCACCCTAACTTTAGAATTAAATCCTCAAAGTTAGGCATGTCCCTTACTGTTCTCTGTTTTATTCCAGCAGCAATGGCTCATTTGTAAAATACAAAAGGGCTACCTAAACACATCAAATTCTCATGAAATTTTACAGAACAACTTCTCTGGATGTCTATTGATTACCATATAAATTTCGGAGTCAAAGCATAAAACCATAATTTACTAAAAATCATACAAGACAACGTGCTCAAATCTGTCTTACAGAATTTCATGCAACTTAGAAACTAAACCATTAATTTTATGTTCATCCAAATGCTGTGAGACCACTTCCATAACAACCATATGTGTCTTAGGATTCATAGGAATTATCATTAGCATTCAAATTCACTATATACAATTTAATACCTAATTTATCATGCACAAACACAGAATCTGTCACAGTGACAGCACTGAAACGTTTTTCTTGTAAATTCACAAACAATTATCAAACGATGGTATTTTCCTATGAAATTTAATACACACATACTAGACATATCATATAATAATCTCCAGTAAACCTTTCATCCATAGCTGTCCTAGAAAAATACAGAATTTAAAATAACCAAACAGGTTAACAGTGAGTGCAATTCTTAACAAGTTCATAAACTAACACTCAACAAGCTTCAATTATTGAATCAACTACCCATATACAAAATCATATAATCATCACTCAAGTTTAAAATGAACAATAGACTAAAAGAATTAGATCTTCTCCTTACCCTAAGCATGGTTCTTGGAGTGATTGAGCTAGAGTCACTCTAGCTTTAAATTTGGGAACAAAAGCTTGGGAAGAATGGAGAGAACCTCTTGTTGTTGCTGGAACATAGGTCTGAAAGGGAGAGGAGAGCTGAGAGCTTTTCTTTCTATTGGTATTGATCCGTGGGAATGAAAGAGGGAGAGAGTTTTTGATTCTTGTATTTGTTTTGAAAGAGTCAAAGAAGAGATAAGATGGAGACTTGTCTTTCTTTTGGTGTGTGAAACCTTGGACTCAAAAGAGAGCTTCTAGCTCTTTGCTTTAGAGAAAAGAGAGAAAAATGAACTTAAAATTCTGATTCATTGGACCCGTGAGAAATGAGAGGAAGAGAGTTTCTTGAGTCTTCTTTCTTTGAGAAAGTCAAGGAAGAGATAAATGTGCAGCCAATAAAAACAAAGAAGGAAGAAAACAAAGAAGCAAAGCAAGGACCAAGGAAGTTTCAGCCGTGTAAGTCCAAGGGAAGAACAAAGAAATAAAACAAAGCAAAAGGAATGGGAAAGAAGAACAAGTGATGAACCTTTTGGTGTAGTCAAGAAGTCAAGGAAAGTGGCTTGAGTGGAAAATGTGTATGCTAAGAAGAAAAATGGGCTGATCACTCATCTCACTACTTTTCAAAATACACTTTCCACCCCTCCAAAACCTTATATTCTATAAAGGCCCAAAGTATAAAATAACTTTGCACATAAACCTTTACCTTTATACTTAATTCAACACCAACAACTATATATATATATATATATATATATTAACTTAACCCCTTAATATAGTTTTGTACGTACTTATACTTAGTATATATATTTATAATACAAATAGTCATTTCAATTATTTATAATCCTTACAATTCCTATTCAATGGCATTACAAAAATAATATGTTTATTAAATACTCTTATATTAATTTTAGAAAGAAAGTGGCTTAAAATAGTAATTAATCATCGAACACATAGTTTAACTATTACGTTGGGTCGGGGTGTTACATCTTGGCATGGAATCTTTTCGGAAGAGATTTGAGAATCTTCCTGACAATCTTAGGCTCTGAAATTTGTTTTCCAAGATCAATGGATGAATTCACTATGTTCTTGAGCTTGGCATAGAATTCATCGAATGACTCATCCTCATTCATCCTTTTTTCCTCAAAGTTGGTATTAAGCCTTTGGAGCTTGGAGTTTTTAACAGCTTTTGTGCCCTCGTAGGTATTCTGAAGAATAGTCCATGCTTCCTTTGCATTGTCAATGGAAGAGATCTTCTTGAATTCTTCATTTTTCATAGCGCTAAACAGATCATTTAGTGCTCTACTATTAAAATTTCCAGCTTTGATCTTAGTATCATCCCACAATGCTAGTGGCTCTTTAGGTTTCTTCCAACCTACTTCAACTACAAGCCATACTTTCTCATCTAAAAAATACAAAAAGGCTCTCATGCGTACTTTCAGTTATATATAGTTATTACCATCAAATAAAGAAGGAACAATCAGGGATTTCCGATAATTCATAACAACAGGGGTCAATGGATCACACAACAGAATTAAAACCTAATTAGAGTGTGCCCTCTCTTTTACCACTTGTTGGGTTAAGATAGCTTGACCCTAGTTAATTAATTCAATTACCCAAGTTGCTTAATTAGATTCAATTTCATGTAAATTGTGAAGGAACCAACAAATCACCAAATAAACTAAATGCTGTAGAAATAAATTCACAAGGTTATTTGTTGAAAAATGGGGAAAACTTCTCGCAAGGCAAAAACTCCACTATGTGATTTTAAGGTCACCACTCCCAAGAATCCACTAAACAACAATCAAGCAGTTACAAGTATAAGCAATTTTACCAACACATTGGCATATCCCAAAATACTAGCCTACAGTTGGACCTTTGCTCCAATACCCAATTGGACTTGATTTTGTAGTAGCCTTCTTTCCTTTGATGCACAAATCTCTAATTTGTGACTAACCCTTTGCATGGATTCCAGTACGTGACTAACTCCAGCAATTTTGAATGATGTTGTTGGCTGCAAAGTTCTTCACTTCATTAACAATAAAGATCAGGAAGCACTTAGTTACAAAACCCTGTACAAACGCAGTAGCTTCTCACAAAGAAAAATTAATCTTGGGTCTTTATATCCGTGTGTGATGGCTTTTAAAATAAGCCTTATATATGTCTAGGATTGTCAAAAAAAAAAACCCTAAACAAATACACAAGTCTGGGCTGAATTTCAGATATGAAAAATTGAAAATCATAGTTCTAGATAGATCGAGCTTCTATCAAGCTATCTATCAAGTTTTGCACTAAGTCTCGATAGTAGGCATTTATTGGGCTAACTGTCGAGACTTAATGAAAAATTGTCTTTACTTGTTTCTTGGACCAATCTTTATGATGTTTAATATGAACACTTGACATGCTTTGAATAACAAATTTTTTGATGTATTAAACCCATCTTAGATCTACCTAATTACAAATGCATTTTGTCAAAAGATTAGACATGCTTGAAGATCTATTTACAACAATTAAACATAGATTTTAGATTTCACTCACATTCAATATATGTGCATACATAACAAGCTATGCTTGTAAATACACTACACCATTAGTACGAAGGTACTAGGCCAAACTCAACATGTGATATGACACAACACAAGCGATCAAGCTTTTTAGATTTTATACTTTTTATGTGATTTTGAATTTTTACTCACAGATTGATCAACAACAATTACTTTATTGTGGATCTTACTTTATTTGTTTTGATTTATAACTATGTTGACCAAACTGTTTGTTTGTTGTTGATCTTAATTTATTTCC
Organism: Castanopsis chinensis; assembly: GCA_032878915.1. Lineage (NCBI taxonomy): Eukaryota > Viridiplantae > Streptophyta > Magnoliopsida > Fagales > Fagaceae > Castanopsis > Castanopsis chinensis. The sequence continues at coordinate 25,647,248 of JAVQMG010000131.1, forward strand.
AACACAAGCGATCAAATGTTTTGGATTTTATTCAATTCTTCTAATTCTCCCTTTGTGTCCACCAAAGTAATAGCCATAAATGCAGAATAATTACCATCACCATCACAACTCTCTTCCGAATCTGAACTTAAGCTCTTAGAATCATTAAAGGTGGTTGTTAACACCTACCTTTCCCTCTAGAATAGTTTGGGTACTCCCTCTTTAAATAACCATGCCTGTTGCAGTCATAACAAACAATTTTTTGAGATGGTGATGACTCTTTAGCATCCTTTTTCTTAAAATATTTCTTATCATTCTCAAAGGATGAAGACTTCCCCTTGCCAAACGACTTCCCATTATTCTTCATTTTAAAAAATTTTTGGAAATTCTTTACAAAGTAAGCTACCTCTTTCTCAACATCAACCTCATTCAAGGACTCATCGGCTCACTCATTTATCATCTTAAGAGCAAGGGACTCGCTGATTTTGTGAGATGGTAGCCCGAGCTCATAAGTTTGAAGTGAGCCAACATGTTCTTGAATATTGATGGTATCCAAGTCCTTACTCTCTTCAATGGCGGTGCCTTTGGCTCGGAAGCTTTCGAGTAGAGACCTTAGGACCTTCTTCACAATGTTGGGGTCCTTTATCTTCTCTCTAAGATTAAGCTTGGCATTGACAATCTCATTGAGTTTACCATAAAATGAGTCAAATGACTCATCTTCACTTCCTTGAATCGAGTAGTGAGAATTTGTAGCTTTGTGTCCTAGACCTTCTTGGTACCCTCATAGGTAGTCTCAAGGATCTTCCATGCTTCTTGGGTGGTCTTCATTTGTGATATCCTGTGAAATTCATCAATAGACACACTACAGAAAATAGCATTAATGGCTTTGCTATTTGTATTAGCCAAAACAATAGCAGCCTTATCCCATTTAGCCTTGGGTTTTTCTAGTCTAACCCATCGAATCTAGATGAAGTTCCACCCACTCTTATCGATAGCACATAAGAAAGCACGCATATGTATTTTCCAAAACGCATAGTTATTCCCATCAAAGAAGGGAGGTGCATTAAGGGATTGAGATCGATCCATCTCAAACGGGGTCTAGATCGCACAAAGATAATCAAATCTAAATATGTGTACCCTCTCTGATACCAATTGAAAGCTCAAATAGTGTAAAACACTATTGCTTGTCTAGACTCCTAATTATGAACTCATGGCTAGATTGCTTTTACCTTACTTAACTAAGTGCACATTAAGAGTAAATGTAATACAATAAGGCTGGAACTATTCTAAAACATATGCATATACAATAGAAAATAAGTATAAAGCATAAAGAGTAAGGAAAAAGAGATCCAAACAACGAGATAACACTGAGATGTGTTGTCGAAGAGGAAACCGAAGTACTCAAAGAAAAACCTCTTCGTCGCCCTCCAAGCCAAAATGATCCACTAGTGAATAAAGTTGGAAAGAATATCAAAAAGACCCTCCAAGCCTATCAACCCAAAGTACTTGAACCCTAACAGTTCCAGCTCCTAACGAACTTCATCGAGTCTTGTCTTCACTAGTTATTCAGATCCCGCAATTAGCTCCAAATTGCATCTGCCAATCAATGACTTATTCCAATTCTTCCTACACGCTCCAAGACTTCCCTCAACACTCAAATTGGGTGACGAAAGTTTTTGGGCTAAGAACCTCTCAAAGATTTTTAATTGGAGAGGTAGGAGTAGAGAAAAACTAAGAGAAACTGTGTAGATGATTGTGGGTTTACAATCTCTAACTCTCAAATGTATTGCTAAGGTTTTCTCCCTATAAGTCTCCTTACAATTCCAAGGGTAATGTGGGCTTATAGAGTATGGGTAAGGAAATGAGGAAAGCCCAATTAAAAACATCTAGGCAAAGAGTTTTACGGGTCACTTGCAGGTTAGTCAAGTCGCAAAGTGACTCGCGAAATACAGCTTAACAAAAGACTGTTTAGATTCCAGCATGTGCTTCTCATGTGGCCTTTTGCGAGTTGTCCACTCGCGAGCCAATCATGAACTTCACTGTCTTCACAATTCTTCACCAAACTTTTAGACTTAACCCTTACATTAAATCCCACAAACATACATGGAAATGATTGAACTAAATACAATCAAATTTGACATGGAATTAAAGGCAATAAAAACATAGTTGTAAATCACAACTTTACATATTTATTAAAAATCCAATACTTAAAAAGAAATTACTATTCTATATATTAAACACTGAGTTCCAACTAATATCCTTGATACTTATTTAAAAAGAGAATTCTCTTTATTAAGCCACAAAAGATAAAGTTTAATAAAAGTATTTTAAACTATTATAATTATTTTGTGTAAATGTTATTTCAATTTTTTTTTTCGATTTCACTTCTAACATTGTTGGTTCCACCTTATAAGATGAAGTAAAGTTGAACCAACAAATTTTAGGTTTGAAATAGAGATCTTTTCTCCACTTTCAATTGCTATTTATAAAAAAATTCTAAACATAAATAAGTATAAAGCTTAAATTCTTGAAAAATATTGTGTTTTCAATGACTAAACAGTCTTTAAGGGTTGTTCAGTAATTTTGTATGGAGTGTAAGAAGAAATTAGCTTAAATCCTTCCAACTTCATTTTCTATTTGCGAGGTAAGGGATATTCTAATTAAAGGACTCTCTCTCTCTCTCTCTCTCTCTCTCTCTATACCTAATTTTTTTTTTCAAAATTTTAAATTTTAAGAATTTTATAAAAAAGAATAAATAACAGGAAAGTTGGGAACATGGATAGATTGAAGATAAAAAAAAAAAAAAAACTAGTCGCTAACTTGTGCAATAATATATAAGAAAATTCTACGTTTATGATAATTTGGATATATTAAGAAGATTCAGAAAGTTAGTTATTGCTTTTTTTACTGTTAAAAATACCCCTAAATTAATTAACCAACAACTTAAAATTGGGGTTAAAATAGAAAATTGACAACAGAAAGTTAGTTATTGCTTTTTTATAGTAAAAAATACCCTTACTTAAAACTTAAAAATGAGGTTAAAATAGTAAATTGACAAAAATAATAAATTCTTACTTCTATGTTGAAATGCCTTCTTACTTCTGATAAATTCTCACTTTTACTCAATAGCTTAAAAAACTCCCCACGTATTTATCTTCTCCACATTTTCTGAATAGAATTTCCCATAAAAAAGAAACGTGTACAATAAAACTTCCCCACTTTTTTTCTCAAAAAAAGAACTTCTCACTACTCATGTTTGAAAGAAAATAACTACCCCTACAATACAATAAGGAAAAGCTAACCCACATTTTTTTTTTTTTTTAAGTGTCAGACTAAACTATCGTTTCTTTTTTAAGCTATCATATTATCATTTTTGTTTTTGGATTTATTACATTATCAATTTTTTTTTTTTATGACTATTACATCATCAATTGGATTTGGATAAACATGCAAAAGCTTCTAATTGAAAAATGAGTCCTGTTCTCTTTGAAAAAAAAAATCCTATCTATTTTTTCAAATTGTGATGAAAGAAAAATTATAATACTAAATCCAAAAAAAAAAAAAAAAGAGCCTCGCACGTGCGATGAGGCTAGTGTATAATAAATAAATGTTAGTTAATAAAAATTAATATCATAGCATTAAAGAATAAATAATATGATCTCATAAATTAAGAGAGAGAGAGACAGAGAGAGAGAGAGAGATGTGTCTTAAATACACACCTTAGAACACATAAAGGTAACAAATACGTAGGTTAAAACAAATTGAACAATAACGTAATGATGAAACATAAACAAACCTCATTAACTAAATAATAATCATATTTATAGAAATATAACTATATTAATTTTAAATATAATCATAAACATATATACTTTAACATTGTTATAAACATAGCAACAAAATTAACTATTTTACATATTGTTATGTTTGTTATGTCCATCAGTCTTTTGAAGGGTGTAACGTTGTTCAAAAATCATACACAAAGTTTGTGCAAAACACAATGAATTTACAAAATAATAAGCATATTTATCAAAATATAGCCGTATTAATTTTAAAAGTACTGAATAACATATAAATTGTAAAAATATTTATAAACATATTAACAACAATAATTATTTTATTCAATCATTTATTCAACTCCATCTATTCTGATTTTTATTATGACATATTCATGTAGAACATTCTTCCTTGTTGATGCTTTATTTATTGAAATCCAATACTTAAAAAGTAATTACTATTCTATATATTAAGACGTTGAGTTCCAACTAATATCCTTAACACGTATTTAATAAGAGAATTCTCTTTATGAAGCCACCAAGGATGAAGTTTAATAAAAGTATTTTAAAATATTATAATTAATTCAATTTTTTTGCTTTTTCAACTTCACTTCTACCATTGTTGGTTCCACCTTATAGAATGAAGTAAAGTTGAACAAACAAATTTTAGGTTTAAAATAGAGATCTTTTCTTCCGTTTCAATTGCTATTTACAACCAAAATTCAAAACATAAATAACTATAAAGTTTAAATTTTCAAAAAACTTTATGTTTTCGGTGTCTAAACTGTCATTAGGGGTGGTCTAGTATTATTAAAGATCTAGAATGGAATAGGTCACACTACTAACTGCATTTGCTTCAACTAGGGTCTTATTTGGGAAATCTTCTGTGTTGCCTGAAGCACAAGGCCAGCAAATGGAAGAAATTGAAACCAAATGTAAAATTTATAAATGGATGGTTATTAAATATTAATTACAATATTAAAAAGTACAATAAATAAATATTAGTTAATAAAAAATAATATTATAGCATAAAAGAATAAATGAGAGAGAGAGAGAGAGAGAGAGAGAGAGAGAGAGAGAGATATGTGTCTTAAATACACACCTTAAAACACATAAAGGTAACAATTTCATATTTTAAAACAAATCGAACAATAACGTAATAAGAAAACATAAACAAACCTCATTAACTAAATAATAAGCACATTTATAGAAATATAACTATATTCATTTTAAATAAAATTTTTTAAAAAAATACTTATGAACATATATACCTTAACATAGTTATAAACATAACAATAAAAATATCTGTACAAGAATCATATATGGGCCTAACCCATTAACTTATGTGCACCTGAGAACTATGGGCCCTATAGCAAATAGTGGGCCACATCAATCCAAAAATCAATTGCAAATCGGGGACTGGACTGATTGGTAACGATAATGCCTTGGGGGAAATTATCTGCCGAGCACCGTTTGGCAATGGGTGCAAGTTTCAAGACAGTCACATCTATCACAAAAAGTGGGTCCCATCGGATTAGGAATATATCCAAGAAGGACTCCACCAACATAAAAAGATATTTCCATCATCATGACAGCTCCACTAAGGGAAGTCTATAAATAAGGGCTGAAAGAGTGAGAGAGGGGGTTGGAAAAACTGGGTAAGACAGACACATGAGGAAAAACTAGGAGGAATGACTAAATAGGAGAATCTCACTTCTAAGCTCGAGCCTTCTCGGCAAACATACACAAGATAGTAGATTATAGGCTAGGCCTCAAGCTCCTTCACTTGGGCCATTAGGTTAGCCTCAAGAGGTCTTCCCATTATAGGAAACTTTTTACCCACATCATACAAGTAATTGGGGGCCTAACCTCAAAGTCTACTAGGCAATTTTGGGCCAGGGTCATACAATTGGCGCCGTTTGTGGGAAACTCCTACTTAGCTGAAGATCTAGACCTAGTTTAACACTGCCTAAGATGGATGGGCTGCATGTAGGAGAAGGGTTGGTATGCCTTAAGGCAATTGTTCTAGAGCCTCGTCTCAAGGCCAAAGGAGATTAGAAAGGGAATGAAAAAAGGAGCACGACTGCATGCAAGATGGGAATGAGACAACGCTAGATTCAAATGAGGAATCTTCACAAGGGGAAAGATCGGTCTTTTACATTCTTGAGCATTCATACCAAAGTGAACGGGACTAGGAGAGAGAAAACCTGCGAAAGCAGGTCAGGGAGTTGGAGATAGAGGTTAAGGGCCAATGTTGTAGAAGGGAACATGAAGGGTCATCTAGCGATCCTGACTATACCGAGGGCAGTACAACTGAATCTTCCCATCAAAGTGATTCATAACGATCAAGGACAAGAATCGGCACCCCAATGTAGCCTTGGATGCCATGAGCTGAGCCTTTCGAAGAGTTGCTAGGTCACTATTCATCAATGAGATAGAACGTACTAAAATGCCGAGGCATTTCAATCATCCACCGTTTACCTGCTATGACGGCAAAACCAACTCGGTGGAACACATGAGCCATTACATTCAGATGATGTCTTTGTATTCTCAAAATGAGGGGTTTATGTGCAAAGTATTCATGTCCAGCCTAGGGCCCACGATGATGAGGTGGTTCAATAACTTTAGGAAGGGCTCCATACACAACTTTGATTCAGGTGTTCGAGGTCTAATTTATTACCTGTAATCAGGTCCCTCAACCCATCAATGCACTACTATGTATGAAGATGGACAGTAGGGAGACCTTGTGTTCTTGTGCCAACCAGTATTAGGTGTTATACAATGAGATAGGCAGGGGGAGTGAGCAGGTCGCAGTGAGCACATTTAGACTAGGGCTCACTCAAGAGCCAGAATTAATGGAATCCTTGATTATGTTACCCCCTGAGAACATGCATCAGCTCATGAGGAGGATTGAAGAGCATAAAGGCTAGAGGATGACTAGCAACAAAGTAAAGGAAAGGCACCGACAACCTCCTAGTATAACTGGGACCCACAACCTAGGGGATTTTAGTAGAGAACGAGGAGGGAGTCTAGGGTAGCAGAGCCCAAGATTCAAACTAGAAGTGTAAATGTGGCATTTAAGGAACTAGTTCATAAGATTCTTGAGTGGATAAAGAATGAACTGTACTTTCATTAGCCGGGTAAGATACGTGGGGACCCATCAAAAAGGATCCAAAGCCTATATTGCACTTATCATCGGGAGAAGGGGCACACCACTGAACAGTGTAGAGTGTTTAAAGATCATTTGGAACATCTTTTCAAGGTAGGGCACTTAAAAGAGTTCATGGTCAGACAAGGTGGTAGTACAATAGGGAAAACATCAAGAAACCGAGGGAATGTACTTCCTCCACCTTTGTTGATTATTGAAGTCATCTATGCAACCTCCATCAACACAAGGGCAAGTTGCAAAAAAGGGGTTCTAAGTATTACCCCACATCATCCCCAGAGAAGAGGTTGAGGTCAAGCAAGGAGCTGATCACTTTTGGGGATGATGACCTGGAAGGGACATTCCAGCCGCACGACGATGCTCTGGTTGTGGTAATGAGGATTGGGGGCTTTCTCATTAAAATGATGTTAATAGATCAAGGCATTAGGGCTTAAATAATGTATTTGAGCCTTTATAAGGGCTTGGGTTTGAAGCTGTAGAATCTGACCAAATATGATACGCCTTTGGTAGGGTTTGACGGAAAACTAGTGGTGCCCGAGAGGGGCAAAATTCACTCCCTATTATAACTGAAGTGAAGGAGGTTACGATAAATTTCATAGTGGTTAATGCCTTCTTTCATTATACAACGATTTTAGGTTAACCATGGATTCAAGCCATAGGAGAGGTGCTATCCACACTGCACATGAAAGTCAAGTTCCCTACTAAGGATGGAATCACCATGGTTAGAGGGGATCAACAAGTCGCATGGCAATGCTTAGTCGCTACGATCAACCACGAGATCAAACTGAAAGAGCAAGTGGAACCCGAGCTGTTATAGCAATTAATGGAACCCACAAAGGACACTAGGGCTAATAATGCAAAGGAGTTGATCCAGATTAGAATCCTACTGAATAAAGACAGATATATTCAAGTTGGAAAAGTCTACCATCGGAGGAATGAGTTGCCATACTTTTGGCCTTGGCCCAGAATCTAGACGTGTTCATGTAGAGCCTATATAAGGTGCCCGGTGTTTATCATAGATTCATTACTCACCACTTAAATGTGGACATCCTGTTGAAGCTGAGAAGGTCTGCAAAGCAACATGTTGAGGCTATGAAGGAAGAAGCAGAAAAGTTGAAATAGGTAGGGGCTATTAAAGAAGTGTTCTTCCCAGAATGACTGTTGAATACAATGGTAGTAAACAAGAAGAATGGGAAGTGGAGAGTTTGTGTGGATTTTACCAATCTGATCCGAGCATGCTCGAAGGATCCTTTCCCCGTCTTGGAGATCAACCAGTTAGTTGACGCCACTTATGGGCACCCTAGGGTTAGACGTTTTTAAGGGTTACCATCAGATTGCCTTAGACCCCAAGAAGCAAGAGAAGACATCTTTCATAACATTTGAGGAAAATTATCACTACATGGTGATGCTTTTTGGCTGAAAAGTGTGGGGGCCACCTACTAGTGGATGGTCACAAGAATGTTCAAGGATAAGATTGGGAGCACGATCGAGATTTATGTTAATGACATGATAGTCAAGAGCAGGAAGGAGGAGAGGCATGTCATGGACTTGAATAAAACATTTGAGATCCTTAGGCGACACAAGCTTTGCCTTAATGCCAGCAAATGTGCATTCAATGTAGGGGCCGGGGAGTTCTTAGGATACATGAAAGTTAATTAGGGCATTGAAGTGAATCCGGACCAAATCAAGGCCATACAATAGCTAGTTCTATTGAACAACCCAAAATATGTACAAAGGCTCACAGGGATAATTGTACCGTTGAATCAATTTGTATCAAGGTTGGCAAAGGGATGCAAATCATTCTTTCAATTGCTGAAAAAGTGGAAAGGGTTTCAGTGGACCGAGGAGTGCGAAGAGGCATTTCAGGATTTGAAGCGGTATTTGATGAGCCCACCTATCTTGCCCAGACTTGAGCTAGGGGAAGATCTATATATGTACTTGGCAGTCTTCAATCATGCGGTGAGCACGGTGTTGCTGATAATTCGAGATGGTGTGCAGTGGCCAGTGTATTATATCAGCAAGACCCTAGTGGATTTAGAAACATGGTACCTGCCATTGGAAAAGTTGTCTTTGGCTCTGGTCCACACAATGAGGAAATTGCCCCACTACTTTCAAGCTTACATGGTTTATGTGTTAACCGAGCACCCCTTACAGTCACTTTTAAGGAGATCTGATTTTCACAGGAATGATAGCAAAATGGGGAACAAGGCTTGGGTCATTTGATGTGAGGTACAAACCGAGGAATGCAATTAAAGAACAGGTATTGGCAGATTTTGTTGTCAAGTTTACCCCGTGATGAATAGTGCGGATCGGGTTTGTCAAGTCCCATAAGGCCTTGGTAAGTATATATGGACGAGGCGTCTAATGTCTAAGGGGTTGGAATAGTGTTATGCTTGTATCATTTGAAGGTGTAAGGTTAGAGCACTCGGTGAGGTTGGGCTTTAGGACTTCCAACAATGAAGCCAAATATGAGGCACTTATAGCGGGGCTCTAGGCAACTAAGAAGCTCGATGCACAAGTGGTTGAGAATTTTTTAAATTCTCGCTTAGTGGTAAGCCAAGTGGAAAGAAGTTTTAAGGCCAAAGATCCTCGATGGCTGAGTATTTGAAGATGGTGGGTGCATTATTAGCTGGTTTCCAGCAAGTGAAGGTATCTCAGGTATCAAGGGGAAAAAACAGTCATGCAGATTCTTTGGCTACCCTAGCTTCATTCATGGACAATTTTGTTCCTTGGATAATGTCAGCTAAATGTGTATGTAGTTTTGGTGCCCGGTCTGAGTTGGATGGAACTAATTATAGTATTTTTTTCCGACTGCATTCTTTCAATCGAAGCAAAAGAGGTAAAAGATATATGAAGAATCTCAACTTGGTTTTGGCTGTGTAGAGACAGGAGATTGTACTGATGGTTATTTGGAGGACTGTATCTATTATGTTTCCGTCTCAAAAAGGTGGCCAATTTTCTAGTGGCTGAAAATGCAAAACAAATGCTATATAAAGAAGTGTGATCAATGTCAAAAGAATTCTCCGAATATCCATCAACTGGGGGTAAACCTGAATCTGATCTCTTACCTCTGGGCCTTTGCTTAATGGGGATTAGACATTACAGAGCCTTTTCCTCGGGGCATTGGCAACAGGAGGTTTACCATAGTTGCTACAAATTACTTTATGAAATGAGTCAAATTTGAAGCCTTGGCAAATATTTTAGATGTAGATGCAAAAAAATTTGTTTGGAAGAACATCATTACGAGGTTTAGGGTCCTAGAAACACTGATTTCAAATAACAGGATACAGTTCCACAACAAGGCTTTTTGAAACTATTGCAGTGACCTAGGGATCAAAAACTAATACTCCACCCCCGCGTATCCTTAAAGAAATGGGCAAGTAGCGGCAACAAATAAAGAGATAGTTGCTGAGCTCAAGAAGAGGTTAGAAGGGGCTAAAGGTAGATGGGCTAATGAGCTCCCAAATGTGTTGTGGGCTTATCGCACAATGCCCAGAATATTTATAAGAGAAACGCCCTTTTCATTGACCTACGAAGTCGAGGCAATGATCCCCATGAAAATAGGGGTATATAGTATGAGAGTCTCAGATTTCACCCTAAAGAGTAATGACACCATCCTAGCCGAGCCGCTGGACCTCTTGGAAGTGTGACGAGAGATGGCTTTGATTAGACATATGAATTACCAATAAAAATTGGCTCAAAGGTATGACCGAGGTGTAATACCAAGAGAGTTCTTTGTAGGGGATCTAGTACTGCGAAAGGTGGTGGGAAATATGAAGGATTTAAGTTCTAGAAAGCTGGCTCCAAATTGGGAGGACCCATACCGAGGCACTGCAGTGATGGGAGCTAGAGCATATTAATTGGAGAACATGGAGGAAAGACCACTCCCCCAGCCTTGGAACGTGAGTAATTTGAAGAAATATTACCACTAGTTGTAATTGTTATAACAGATGCCTTGTGCTGTAACTGAGTAAAAAAAAAAAATGGAAAAAAGATGATTGCTTTTCCCTTAACTGTAGTAGTTATTCTTCCAATTGCATTACATGGTTTGTCTCTGAAGGGGCCAAGGATAGAAGCCTAGCATCGGCCTGATCCCGATCACTAACTAGATGGAACCCTTAAAGGATTTTTTTCTAAGGACAGAAGTTTAGCCTTAACCCGACCTCGGTCATTGACTAGGTGTAAACCTTAAAGGATTTTTCTAATGATAGAAGCCTAGCCTCGGCCTGAACCCAGTCACTGACTAGGTGGAAACCTTGAAAGATTTACCTTAGGACAGAAACCTAGCCTCAGACACCGACTATGTGGAATCTTGATTCATTAATCTAAGTGTCGTATTATTTTTTAAGAAATATTTTAATTAGATAATGAACATTTACCAAACTTCCATGGTTATTGTTAACAAAATTCTGCAACTTTATCTAGAATTCTTTATAATGTATCGCTCGAATTATAAGGTCCAGTTACAGAAATATGTGCCAATCATAAACACTTGAGACGATTTCTAGAATTAAACTTGGAGTTATCTAGAAAGAGTGTAACTGAGCATTTATATATAATTTTTTTTTCCAAAATTCGATAGCCAAGGCATTGTTTAATCCATAAAACAAATACAAGAATGTAGAATAAACGCTAAAAATTAATAAACAAAAAAAGAGAGACATCATCAATAAATCCATGATTGAATGCATTCAAGGGATGAGGTCTTAGGCAATTGCAGAAGGGATAGGGGAAGCTTCTTCGGAAGTTAAGGGGGCTCAGTGCCAGGTTAATCTTTGAATTGCCCAGGCCCTCGGGAGCAACTTTGGAGGTTGGGTTATCCACGTCGATCGTCGCCCTTTGCCTTGATTGAATTTGGCTTCGCTGCGCCCTGAATCAATCAAAAAGCTTATGGATTTCATTTGGATGAGAGGGAGGTTGTGAGTCACTTGGGCTACAGATTTGTTGGTTGGTTGATTCTTGAAATTTCCTCTTGAGAAAAAAAGGCCCATGAGTTCTGACCCAGCACCTCCACTTGAGAGTCGATTTGATCGGCCAACTCCCTTATACTTGAGCTATCTTCCCCTTTTTCATCATCTTCTTCAATAGACTACTCGTCAATAAGGCCTTGAATAGGCGAATCATTGGGCAAAGGTATTTAAGCGGGATCCTTGAATGGAAAAGTTGTAGGGAGGTTCAGAGCATCCACAGTTGCCATCCAGCCTTTGGCAAATCCAAGCCTCAGAGCTTTGAAGATGACAAGGCCACATGAATTCTCAGCATCGGTGAAGCCCATGTAGAACACTTGCTCGAACTGCTTCATCGTTTCCTTTAGGTCAACAAGCTCCTTATCATAGGCCGAGACCACGCTTTCGGCCTAGGTCAACTTGGACTCGACATCCCTCAGTTTGCCCTGTAGCTCTCCTGCCTTCTATTCGGCAGAATCTCAGGCCCTCTTAGTAGCCACCGTCCTTTGATCCATTGAGGCCAGCTCAAGGACCTTATCATTTAGAGTGGATTTAGAAACTTGATTCAAGGCCTTTTCCTTGTTCATTTCCTCCACGGCAACCTTAAGATGACCTTTGAGGATGTGGGTCATTTGGGCGGCCTAGAGCGATAACGAAAAAGAGGAAGGGTTCAACATGAACCTAGGACTAACACTTAAGCAAAAAAAAAAAAAAAAAAAAAAAAAAAAAAAAAAAAAAAAAAAAAAAACAACAACAACAACAACAACAACAAAAAATACATAGGACCAACAAGGAATGATAGGGTACTTACAGCTATGGTATGCCATTTTAGTTTAAGAGCAATATCCACATCCTAGCAGCTAGAATAGTGTTACATATCCTCGAGCAAAAGGAGCACCTAACCGAGACTATCTACAACCTAGCCACCTAGCTCGCTCCTCTAGGTCTGAACTAAACAGTCGAGGATTGTCTGCCAAACGGTGCTCGGTAGGAGATTTCCCCCAAGGCATGATTGTTATCGACCAGTCCAACCCCCGATCTACAGTTAATTTCTGGATTGACGTGGTCCACTATCTGCTATAGGGCCCATAGTTCTTAGGTAAACAAAACTTAATGGTTTGGGCCTATATATGATGCTCGTAGAATAACTATTTTACTCAAACATTTATTGTACTTGTTGGAAAATTCAGACCCCGGTTGATAGAATTAACAAGTTTTAAATCCAAGTTGTTAATTAGATTTATTATGAATAAAACTTGTTAAAACAAACAAACAAATCTCAATATCATGTCAAAATCATGCAGTAGAAAAAATAAATAAGACAATATATAATGACCTAAGAAAACCAATAAAACAAATTAGTTTCACAGTAAAAAACCTAAGGGGAAACCTTTCTAAAAAGAAATTCATTATAATAAAGAGAAGTTTCAGATCTAGTACAAAACCTTTATCCCTAGACTCTGCAATCCCCATAGATGAACTTATAGTAGAAACCTTCTATCGCTTCAAAACCTCTGAACTCTTCAATATATGAACCTCTTTTGATGCACGGATCTCAGTACGTGACTAAGTCTTTACACGAATTCTAGTATGTGACTCACTCACCAACTTGAGGAAAAAGAATGTTGGGTGCAAAGTTTTTCACTTCTGTTGGGTTCTAAGACTTTAGGTCTAAATGTATTAGAACTCTAATTTGTAATGTTGGCAAACCATGATCAAAATGGTTTAGTCTTGTCTAGGCGTGCTCAAAGTATGTGTCTTTTATGTAAAGTTGAAATCGAGTTGCTACAGGATTTACTATGTAAATTTGCCTGGCTCGATTGATCAAGAATTAGACTCGACCGATCAAAAGTCGTGTAGATTGTTTTTCTGCAGAATTTTTCAACTCAGCCCAAGCCCATATGCCGTGTAGGATTTTATATTTTGTCTTAGGTATAAAAGGAAAAACCCTAGCCACGTTTTGTGGTGGTTGCTGTTGCTCTTTATGCTCTATGTGTGAATCGTTTTGTGAGATCTAGAGGTGTTTGCCTTCACATGTACTTAGGGTTATCAAGATCTAGATTGATGTCAAGAGCTTGATGATCAATTCAGTTGCAGATTCAAGAGCTTAAAGATATACAAGCGGGAGTGCTTGTGCTTTCTGGGAATCCAAGAAAGAAGTAGTCTGTGGACTCGGAGCTGTCACGTGGTCATGGTAGTAAGTTTTCTACTCGAGGTAGCAATAGGATGTTAGTGGTCTAAATCGCTATTGTGTAAACTTCAATTCTTTCATAGTGGATTCAGTTTACCTTGAGAATAGTTAGGTTAAATCCTTCACAGGTTTTTTACCAATTTGGTTTTCCTAAGTCATCATATCATTGTGTTATTTATTTTTCCGCTGCTTTGCATGATATGATATATTTCTGTTAACCTAAATCTGCATAATTTACCTAAATTAATCACTTGGCTAAATAACTAAGTTAATCTGGTTGTGTTTAAGGGGTCTAAAAACGTACAACTTCATCAACAATGAAGATTAAGAAGCACTTGGTTACAAAACCCTAAGGCGCGAAGACATAGTAGCTTCTTTTAGAGAGAATAAGGCATCGGTCACCTTTGCATGTGTTCTCCTTCTATTCTCATATGTGACGGCCTTTAAAATAAGCCTTATATATGTCTAGGGTTGTGAGAAAAGAAACTCTATACAAATACATAAGCATGAGCTGAAAATCAGATTTGAAAATGCTAATTTCGTAATTCTCGATAGATAGTATCTGTCAAGCAGCTGTCGGACCTTGATAGATAGAATCTATTGAGAGTTATTGAGACTCATTAAACCTCGATAGATAGCTATACGTCGAGAGTTATCGGGAATCTGTCCAGCTTTAATGAACAACCCTTCTTCACTTGTTTCTTGGTCCAATCTTTATAGCTTTAATACTTGGCTTGAACAACATGTTTTTTGAAGTATTAAACATATCCTAAATCTACCCAAATACAAGTAAAATGCGTTTTGTCAAATGATTTGTCAATTACATAAAATATTAACATATGTTCCTAACATGAATCACATATGTCCTAACAGTACTTCACCCACTCTGATGTTATTTTGGGTAAATGCTATTTCAAATTTTTGTTTCTTCAACCTCACTTCTAACATTGTGGTTTCCACCTTATAGGATGAATTAAATTTGAGCAAAAAAAAAAAAAATCTAGTTTTGAAATAGAGCTCATTTTCCCCATTTCGATTATTATCCAAAAAAAATTCTAGACATATATGCATTTTGGGTAAGTATTATTTCAAAACTAGAATTTTGGGTAAATTCTAGTTAATACAATATTGTTAATAACCCCCACCCTTGAACTATGTGCTCGTTATAAGCCTGCCAATGACTATTGTTAAGTACAAAATTTTCAAACTCAAAAATGAAGCACAATAACATTACAAAACATGTCGTCCCTTTTCTATGATTTAATTTTGTCATAATATATCCTTCTACAAAATAGACAATATTCAATGTTGTCCACTATTCAAATTTGTGTGGCTTGACTAATTTAAATTTCCTAGTACAATATCCAACCAAGAACCATAAAGAAAATTAGAGGGAGGAAAGCCGGATTAAGTGAAGAAAAAACGAAGTCTTCCACAAAAAAAATTCAAACTCGTGTGTCAATAGCAAGCATCACCTCCCAAACATTTGGGCTCTTTTTTTCAGCCGAAAAAATAAAAAATAAAAAAAATAAACAATTTTCAATGAGAAGACAATGACAGAACACCCACGATTTGTCCCCACTTTACCGTGTGACTTTGCCATCCCTAATTGAGTGGAACTAAAATGATAACTCATTTCTTCATTTGACTACTTGAGATGACATTAGTGATAGTAAGTTAGGTCTACTTAGTCTGGTCAATAAGTTAACCGCGTATGGAAAATACCCAGTCCAAAGAAACCTGCCATTGTAAGAAGATGACATTAAAGTTTATTTCTGAGTTGGATGTTCGCGGATGTTGTTCTTTCAAAAGGAAAACTTCCTTTTGGTTCATTAGAAAAAGGAAAACTTCCTTTCGATTAATTTATATTTATATATATATATATATATATATATATATAATGAATAACAAATCTATATATCTATGAATTGAAGCGTAGCATTTATTGTTGATGTGATCTAATAGAGCTGTATCAGCATCCACGTCAGATCCACACATTTATTTTCATTTTTTTGCTCTTTTTTTATTCCTTTCTTTTGTATTTAACGTTTGGATTTAACTTATTTTTAGTATTTTTTTTTTGGACAAATTTAGCTACAAAATTAGTTATAGCCTAAAACTACAAGTCTACAACCTTATTTAATATCATTAACTTTATTACATATTTCAAAAATCTAACCATCAGATTGCATGTTCTTTACACTCTTAATACACATGTCAAATTTTGTGCCAATCGGATATTACTGACTATATGATCTATAAGATTATATTTTATGCATAATTTTGAACTACAAAAATTTGCAATTTAAACAATTTATTGATGACATAGCTATTAATCTTTAATTTTCTAGAAATTTTGTAAGTATGGAAAATATAAGAAGAAAATGTAATCTGAGAGTAGATTTATTAAAATTCACCTCCAATAAAAAGATATTAAGTAAGGTTACAACTAATTTTGTAACCAAACTTTGTCATTTAAAAAAAAAAAAAAACTGGAATTTCTTTTGTTTTAATAAAAAATTGCCACATCACCCTTTAACTAAATAAAAGAGAGAGATTGAAACTCACTACTACTTACCATTGTTATTTAAAATAAAAGAAGATATCCAGTTAAAAAAAAAAGTTCAAAGGCAAGCCAAACCCTTAACGTTTTGCACTTTTGCCCTTCCTTGAGTTCTTTCAACTTCCCATTTCAATTAAAAAAAAAAAGAAAAAAACCTTCCCATTTACTTCAAACTTTCCAATTCTATCTCTTCTCTCTCAAATAATGTTTCTCATTAACTCCAACAAAACGTTTCCTTATTTTTACCTTTCCATTAAAACTAATTGGTTATTAATTCAGCCATTCTTTCAAATTTGTGTCTCTTGGTTATTTTGTGATTCTTCCTATTCCTGATCAAGAGGTTTTTCAAAACATTAAATTTTTTTCCTATTGAAAATAAAACACCCACTTATTATTTTTTCTATATATATCTACAATTTCTATTCCTCCATAGATAAAGTTTTTATTAGCCTAACATATGCCAATGCAGAATCCAATCCTTCCCATCAAGAAGCCACCACGAAATTATCAGGTTTTAAGCCATGGATATTTGTCGTGGGATTCTTAGCAAAATATTGTTATCATTAAAGAAGCATTTGCACAATCTGTAAATGACGAGGCCATAAACAATCTCTACCCACTTCGTTTCATGGATCCTATAGGTCCCTCAAGACATTTTTTTTTTTTGCTTGACTATATGCCATTGGTATAACAAATGAGAGCAAATTATGAAGAGAGATCACAACTTTTCTTTTCTTTGTTTCTCATGAAAGAATTACATGGGAAAACCTTCTTTTTTTTTTTTTTTTTCAAATTTGGTAGTCTATGGCTGATTACGATTATTAAGAGTTGGAGTTGTTTGGTTGTTGCAATGGCATCTCCAAGATTTTCTTTTAGGGGGGTCAATAGTGTCTTGAGCTAGAATTTTGTTGTGGGGAGTAAAACATAAAATGATTAAATTTTTTTTTTTTTGAGAGGGAGTTTCAATCTATGACGTTTGCTCCTGATTAATTTCTCTTTTTGTATATACAATTGTTATATTACATACAATAATCTAACATAGTATTCTAAATTGTATACAATACAACTATATTGTAAAACAGTCTAAAAAAATTATTAATAGTTTAAATATTTGTAAGAAAACAACAATAGAATGCATATAAATAAATAAATAATCATAATACTTGTCAAATTAATAATAATTTATTATAATCATATGTAATATCAATTAAATAAAAATATATGATAAAGAAGAATAGCAACACACCTAAGAGTAGGTTTGAGAGTAAATGTTAAACTAAGGAAAATAAATAGTAACTTATATAAGATTTTGCTTTTGAAGTGTATGGATTTTTAACCACACATGTGGTCATTCTCTTGAAATTGAAGCAAGCACTAAAAGACTTTTTGGACTTGAAAAACTGTAAAACACTTATCAAACTACTTGATCAGATAGAAAAAAAATATAGAAGGGAGAAAGAGAGAATGAGAAAAGAATCATAGATGTAAATACAGATCAATTGGTAGTACAAGTGGTGTAATTTTTTGTTGATGAAGAAGGAAAGTGCAAAAAAAAAAAAAAAAAAAACAATTTCATTCTACCATCAATTGTAAAGTAAGCCAGAATCCAGAGAGAAATTTTATTTATTTTTTAATAAATGAGAAATTTTAAGAGTACAAAACATTTATGCAATAAAATCTAGATGGCAAGTTGTTAAAGGTATGTAAAAAAAATTGTTAGTTTTGGGTTTAGATAAAAATTCAATATATTACAATTGGTCACTTAACCTTTATTATAAAAATATTGTGAAAATAGCACTAATATGATCATATTTCAAGTTTATTTCAATTGGGTTTAAAGAAAATTTAGGGTCAGGGTGTTCAAAATTTTATTTTAAGGGTCAAAACAAAAAAGAATAAAAATTTTAAATATAATTTTTTGGGGGGGACAAAGCCAAGGGGTTCATTTGAACCCCCTGGGCTGGTTGTAGAGCCGCGCCTGGGTTGTTGACGATAAATGGGTCATGAATTTTTTTAAGGTTTGACAAGTTAGTTGTCAATTGGAGCTTGTGTGTATTTTTTTAATTATTTCACACTTTTTTATTGGAATAGTTGTTACATTGTAGTTATTTCATATTTTCACCAATTGTAGGAGATAAGCTCCCAAATTTTACAAATTTATTATTAAAGTACTATACAAAGAACAAACAGAGGGCTTGTGATTTATGATATGTATGTATTTAAATTACAGGTGGGCAATTTTATGCAAGCAAAAAACTTATCTCATTTATGGCTTTGTGGACAAAAAGTATAACAAATACGCTCTTGCAATCTTGGTTTGGTCTTTGAGTAGCTGTTTGTTTATTTTATTTTGGCCATATGAAGAATTCACACTGCATCAAAGGTGCATTGCCATTTGTTGTTGGACTAATACGTTTTTTGTATAAGATTTTGTAGTTCTATTTTAAAGATCAATGAACACTAGCCTTTTTAGATATTGAATTCAGACTTCCGAAAGTATGCGTGCTGTTTCTCTACTTGAAATTTCCAAAGTTGTATGAAATTGGTACTTCTCTTTAAGGAGATGAATGAACAGCCAGCCATGGAAAGACAAAACGTGGCCTTGAGCAAGAGGTGATTGTTGAACATTTAGCACATATACAGTAATATTTTTTTTCCTTCAGGTTCGAGTTCAGGGATGGAGTGTCATTCCCCTCAAGAGAGAGGAGTGTTTTTTCCCTTTAGGTTCAGAGTAGAGTGTCATTCCCCTAAACCTCAAGAGAGGTAAGTGTAATTACTCCAATGAAAAATACCTTTTTAAAAAAACACATACACTATTTAACGGTTTAACCTACAAAATTTATATTATACTCTATTTTAAAATAATTATGTAACACTTTCCCACTCATCACGTGGAAGTTGATACTAATAGAGAAAAGCCAAAACTACATACGAACAGCTGCAAGCTCATTCTTTAATTAGCGAAGTGGTCGATGTCATCTAATTTTTTTAGGCCTAAAATAGATGCCACATAAAAAAATTCTCAAACATACAAATGAATTTCTTTCTCAAGATGATTAATTTTACAATTATCCAAGCATTAAAGAGAAATGTTTTAGTCAAAAAATTAAAAACAGAGAGAATTTTGGTAATGAGCCTCAAATGATGTGAAACCCACATATTTAATGAGCGTTTGGATAGCCAAATTTCCTCCTGCGTTTTTTTTTTTTTTTTTTTTTTTTTTTGGACTAGCGCCTCTTGCACCGTTCACAGTCCATGAACAGTAACTTTTTTAAACAGTAACTTTTTAATTATTTTTTTTTTTTTCTTTCAGTTTTTAGTAAAATAAGCGGTATCCAAACGTACCTTTAGACAAGTAGGCTACTGGGCTTTTACTTGCAAGAAGGGATGAGTAGTGGACTCATAACAAAGTTTATAGGGTGGCCCTAACTGGTTTAAGAACAGGTCCACACTTGCCAAAACTAGGCGCAAAAGAATAGAAAACGGAGTCACCCTTCAAATACACTAGATTTTTTTTAATTGTTTTTTAGAATCAAATACACTAGAATTAAGGTGCGGTGTTGTGTTATACATACGTAGGGTTATATTTATCAATTTTACTAAATCTCATAGCCCCGTTAATAGGATCAACTTTAATATTTCATCCCCAATTTGGAATTCCAAATCCTTCCTTCTATTTTTAGCGTAACTTTTTTGTTGACTATAAGTTATTTGTAATCTTTTGAGTCAAATCAATTTTCTCAGAAGTCCTCTAAATAATTTGTATATGCCCCAAGATTTTTCATCCAATGATACCCTCCCTGGGCCTCCCAACAAACAAACCTACTTCTCTACCAAATAAAGCCGTCTAAAGGGCCATCTTTATGCTAGACTAGTAAATATTACTATACGCAAACCTAACTAAGAAAAAATAATTAGCCTAACTTTTCCTAGAACCTTGTACTCATGGCCTTAAGATATCCTCTAGGATTTTAATAGTCCATTATGTCTATCCGTCTGTTGAAGGGTGGGAGGTTGTGCAAAAACATAAGCGAAGTCTAATAAGCATATTTATAGGCATAACCATATTAAATGTAAACATATTTATAAACTTATCAACAACAATAACTATTTTATTTAAAAATTTATTCAACTCCACCTATTCTAATGTTTATTATGTCATATTTGTGTAGAACATTCTTTCTTATTGATGTTTTATTTATTGATATCCAATACTTAATTATCAAATACAGCTTTGTCGGCAAAATTGCCTCTTTTAATTAAAAGTCGTTACTATTTTAGATATATTATATGATTCAAACTCTAGATCTCAGTTTTATGCATATTTTATAATTCAAAGTCATATTTTATTATATATTTAATATCTCATGATAAATCCTGACTGATTACCTATCAATTTCACATGGTCCCATTTCTTTTTATCCACCGTTACAATCAATGACATCAAAGAGTGGTTGGAAATGATATAACATTTAGAACAAATGCATTTGGGGGGGGGGTGGGTGTGGTGGGTATGTGGATCCTAGATACCATTCATATTATTTTGCCAAAGGTATGGTACTGTCGTGCATGGAATACCAAAAAAGTTTGAATTGTTAGACATTAACCCTGTTAAAAAAAAAAGAAATCTAAACATAAAAGAATCCAAATAAAACCGATAATTTTAGCTGTTATATTCAGTATAACTTGCAACTGGAAAAGGTGGACTTCCCCTTGATTTGCAATTAGTTGGTCCACCCTCATCCATCAAATGATTTGGAAAAGGGTTTATATTCAGGTAACTCCTCTCTCTCTCTCTCTCTCTCTCTCTCTCTCTCTCTCTCTCTCTCCTCTCTAGAATCTTGTACACAAGCTCTTAAGAAATTTTCGAGGATTTAAAAAGTATGTTATGACTACTTGTCAATATAAGGGTGGAAGATTGTGCAGAAAATATAAGCGAAGTTTATACATAATACAATAAATTTATTAAATCCCCCTCAAAAAAAAAAAAAAAAAAGAATTTATTAAATAATACGTATATTTGTAGACATATAACCATATCAATTTTGTAACATACCTATAAACATAAATAATACGGATGTTTATAAGCATATTTATAAATATATAAACAACAATAACTATTTTACTCAAAACACTTATTCAACTTCACTTACTCTAATATTATTTTTGGGTAAATGTTATTTCAGTTTTTTGTTTTCTCACCTTTAGTACTAACATTATGGGTTTCACCTTATAATAAGAAGTATAGTTGAGGAAACAAATTCTAAATTTGAAATGGAGCTCTTTTTCCCCTTTCAAATTGCTATTTTAAACAAGATTCTAAACGTCAATAAATACAACAATAAGAATTGAGGCACAACCACTATGAATTTTGTTCATGTTGAAGTTTTCAATATCAGCAACCATATCATATATACAATATAATAATTGAAGTATTTATATTTAATTGTGCTTCTCTCTTATTGTAACTAATCGCAAACCTGTGTATTGTGCGTGATAATATTTTCATGCTGGTCTTATTAAATTTATTTTTTGCAATTTGGACTTTTAATAAATAATAACGTATTTCATAATCATATTTTTAGTTATTATAGTAACAAATTCAAATGTATTATATATATATATATATATATATATATACATATTTATATATGTAGGGGGGATTTTTGTATCGCCCCCTACAAGCCATTTGTCCTCTTTGGGGAGCCAGGCCCGCAAGGTTTTGTTCTAAAGGGGTGGGAGCTCAAGAGCTCACTAGGAGCGGCATATGAGTCTCACATCGCCTAGAGAAGCACCCCACTCATGGTTTATAAGCTTCTGGAGCAACCATGAGAGTACCACTACTAGACACTCTGAGTGTCTAGTAGTAGTAGAGGTGTGCCTTGTACTTCAGTCATTGGCAACAAAATCGTGAGGAGTCCAAAAACCCGTATGACGCTCTCTACGAGCTCTTGGTGAGGATGACCAAAGCGGACGATACTGGAGATGGGCACTGCCCTCAAAAGCGCCTTTTTGTAGGGGGGATTTTTGTATCGCCCCCTGCAAGTCATTTGTCCTCTTTGGGGAGCCAGGCCCGCAAGGTTTTGTTCGAAAGGGGTGGGAGCTCAAGAGCTCACTAGGAGCAGCATATGAGTCTCACATCGCCTAAAGAAGCGCCCCACTCATGGTTTATAAGCTTCTGGAGCAACCATGAGTGTACCACTACTAGACACTCTGTGAGTGTACCACTATTAACACTCAGAGTGTCTAGTAGTGGTACACTCATGGTTGCTCCAGAAGCTTATAAACCATGAGTGGGGCGCTTTTTTAGGCGATGTGGGACTCATATGCTGCTCCTAGTGAGCTCCTGAGCTCCCACCCCTTTAGAACAAAACCTTGCGGGCCTGGCTCCCCAAAGAGGACAAATGGCTTGCAGGGGGCGATACAAAAATCCCCCCTACAATATATGTAAGCACAAATTAATGTGTTAACGCATGAGCTTGTTTAGACCCCCAATTAAAAATTACAGCTAAATTGCTTATGCTCAAACTTAACAAAGTGCGGAACAAGAGTAAATATGCGCAATAAACCGATAACACTACTTCTAACCCATATCCATCCACAATAAACAATAAATTGAAAGCTTAAAGAGTAGAGAAGAGAGATGCAAACATAAGATAACACCAAGACATGTTATCGAAGAGGAAACCGAAGTACTCAGCAAAAAATCTCTCCGTGGCCCTCCAAGTCGAAATTGATCCACTAGAGAATAAAGTTGGAGTACACAAATAACAAAGACCCTCCAAGCCTAACATATCCCATGTACTTGAGTCTTCCAAGCTCTTCCTACCAACAGACTTCTCGGAGTCTTGACTTCTTTAACTTTTCAGATCTCACAATTCAGGCCGATTACATCTGCCACTAAATGGCTCATTCCAATACTTTCCAACAGCACAAAAATCTTACTTAACACTCAGATTGGGTGTGGTAAGTGTTTGGGCTAAAAACCTCTCAAGGATCTAGATATAAAGAGGTAGGAGTAGAGGAAAACCACAAGGAAATGTGTAGATAATTGTAGGTATAACAATTTCTAACTCTTAAATGTATTTGCTAGAGTTTTCTCTCTGAAAAGCATTCCTTACAATTTGTGGGTAATGAGGGTATTTATAGTGTGGGTAAAGAATTTGGTAAAGAATTTGGTAAAGCACTTTATCTTTTTGCCAAACAGAGAATTTCACGGGTACCTCACGGGATGGCCCTTCTCATGAAACACTCGCGAACTTGACAGTCTGACATGACTCCCACTAACGCCCCCCCCCCCCCTCCCTCCATCTATGGCCTTTAAATTACATGTTTTTTATGTTCTTGACATGCGTGTGAAATTTTGTGTTAATTAGATGTTATTTATTACTTGATCCATAAACTTATTTATTATGCACTTTTATTTCAAAAACTTCAAATTTAAACATCTAATTGATAGCATAGTTATTGATCTTTGATCTTCTACAAATAATGCAGGTATGAAGGATATAAGATGAAAATGTAATTTAATAGTGGATTTGTCAAAATTCACATCCATTAAAAATATTGAGTGAAATTTTGTCATTAATCTATTATAATTCTCAAAAAACTTTTTTCTCTCAACACTCTCACAATTGCCTCTCTCCTTTCTCTCTTTTCTCTATCTAATTATTGTTGAAGTCGCCTCATTAGCACTGGTAGCTCCACGTTCAGTTCAGGGTAGTCACAAGACCACATTGATCTAAAAAAAATATTATCATATATAAATTTTGAAAATTTATGATTTTTTAATCCTTAAAAAATATATTTGACCATGTTAAATTTTTTTAGGTCCAACATAATTAAATTTTGGACAAAATTTGGTAACAAACTTAATTATAAACTAAGACTATAACTCTACTCAATATTTTTTTTTATTATATGTGAATTTTGACAAATCCACAAATAGATTACATTTTCTTCTTATATCCTTCATACATGCAAAATTTCAAGAAAATCAAAGATTAATAACTATGTCATCAATCAAATCTTTAAATTTTGAGTTTTTGTTGTCTAAAATTATACATAAACAATAAATTTATGGATCAAAAGTAAATGACATACAATTGACATGAAATTTGACAAGCGTTTTAAGAATATAAAAAACATGCAATTCAATTATTAGATTTTTAAAATATGTGGTCATGTTAATTTATTTAATAAGAGTTGTAGACTTAGGGTACAATTAAGTTTGTAACCAAATTTTGTCTTTAAACCTTAGTTCCCTCAACAATATATTAGGTTCTAACAAACGAAAAGAAAAGTCCCAAGAAAATTTTTATCTAACTAAAATTTTGATAGAAATGTAACTTACAACATTGGTATTGAGACTACCATGCAAAAATTTCAAAATAAAAAAAATTTGCAGAAAGAAATTGTAAGACTGTATATTTATGTGTGTGCGTTTTTTCATTTTTTGGATTAATATATGAAATTCTATTTTAATTAAATTTTGTATAATTTAAGTTTCTTAATGACCTCCCTGAAAAATATTCCTAGAGCTGCCAATGCTCATTAGCGACGAAAAAAATACAACCAATCAACTCTACCCCAACACCTTCCACTCCCGTCTTACATGGTCTTTTCCCTTTTCAAAGAGATGACAAGATGGAGATTGGATACTCAGGCCCTGTTTGGCTACAAAAAATTAATCACTCATCACCTATCACTCAAATATCATCACTTTATAATTCATCACTCATCACTCAATAATCCCCAAAACAAACCCAAGTCTGTTTGGCAACTAAACCCAGTTAACTTTTCCTTCTTAAAAACACAAAAAAAAAAAAAAAAAAAAAAAAAAAAAGCTCACCTTTTGTGGGACCCACTTACTGTCCGTCTTGCAGAGGGCACAAAATTGCTACCCGCGTTGCTATTTCAGTATTGGGTTGCCATTTATCTTTTTTGCTTTCCCATTTATTTCCAGTAGCCTCTGTCTTCACCTCTCAAACCCCAAACCCAAAAGGCCACTCAGATTTGTTTTCTCTTTCCATTTTTTAAGCTTGTATTGTCTTTCTTTAACACTTGCATTACTGTCTTTCTGTTTTTTCATTGACACCTTTTTCTATTGTGCTATTTATTTCTTCAATTCTCCAAAAACAAAACCAAATATGCAGGGGACTCGTGTGTGCTTCTTGCAAGCCACTTTAAGTTCTTGTGTCTTCCATTATGTCACCCACTTTACTTTGATGTATATAAAGTAAAATACATGAGTTGCTATACTAATCTAGTTGTTCTTAACCAAACATTCACAATGAAGAAATAGAGGGGGGGAAAAAAAAAGAGGCAGAATCCAGCAGCTTCAGGCATATCTCAATACAAAAATTCAAAAAAATCTTTGACCGTCAAGATCATCTTTGATCAAATCTTGACCTCATTTTAAACCCATAAGCCAAAAAAACCAAAGCTTTCAAGCTTCTGCCTTTTTCAACAAAGAGAAAAAATAAAGAAGAAAAAGAAATCACAGAGTTTTGAGGGAGAGAGCCCCGCCGGCCACAAATCAAGCCTCCCTTCGATCAGGCCTTTCTTCAATCAACAACTTCCTCAACTGGATAGGCTCTCTTTGGCTAGCCAAATGCTTCGGATGTAGCAGATTTTTGAGAGGAAGAGAAGTGAGAGGAGGAAGAAAGAAGTTTATGGAAGAGTAAAGGAAAAAAGAAGAAGAAGAAGAACTGAAGCAAAGACCCAGGTTTAAAAATGAAAAAGAAAAGAAACAAAGAAGAAGAACTGAAGCAGAGGAGCCAACGGTAATAAGTAGATGTGACAATACACTGCGATTGTGGGCCACCAGTGCACCATAATTATACTTTTGCCACTGAGTTAATAAACCCATAACTTGAAAACAAGTTTTCCGTGTTTCCAAATTTGTTAACTCAAAATAAATAAATAAAATGAAAAAAACTCAGTTTTGTTAACTGAGTTAACACCCTGAAAATCAGCGAAACAAACTTCATAGATGTGGGGCTCACGGTTTTTGGGTTATGAGTTAACAAAACTCAGTTTTGTTAACTGAGTTTGGCAAAATCCAAATAAGGCCTCATAATCCAATTCTACCTTGTTCCACTCTATTGGATGATGTAAAAAAAATTATCTGTTTATCCATTTTTAGTTTTTTACTACTTTCGATGACAATATTGATTGCAAAGTTGGGTTTTACTTCAGCAAAATTAGTGTGAATTTACCATGGGTTCGTCTTTTCGTTCTCAGGGAGCGAGTAGGTCTCTCTCACCCTTGTAGCATATTTTCGTTCCCTTCTCTTCGAGAAGGCAGTTCTTTCCCTCTAGCACGGAGTGCTAGGAGGCCTGGGTGTTGGTTGGTTTGGTGCGCTACCATCGTGGCACCATGGATGATTTAACTCTTAGATGGAGGAAGTTGTCGCTGTCTGAAACAGAGGGAACGAAGTGTGACTTATCAAAAGACAAAAAGGTGGAGGAGTATGTTCTTGCCGCAAAGTTTTTCAGGTGATTCTAGGCAATTAGCACCAATTTCTAAACAATATAGTTAGTAGGCACCGTTTTGAAACTATATTTTTTACTAGCATCTCGAGTCTAAGAGAGTCGATTTTGGGCAATAAATCGAGTTTTTGAGTGTCGATTTTTATGGGCTAATTTGGTCTGATGTGGCATTTTTTCCACGTGGCGGCCACTTGAAAATCGACTTTATAAGACTCGATTTACAAGGAAAAAAGGAATTTAAATCCAAGTCTGTCCAAGCTCTTGTGCATCTAAGCCATCAGATGAGAAGTTGCTTCTTTCTTCTCCACTTCTTTCTTCCTCCACGCATCAGATGAGAAGGCCGCGATCCACGCCGCGGCGCAACCCAGGCCGCGATCCACGCCGCGGTGTGACCCAGGCCGCACCGCCTGGGTCTCGCGCGACCCAGGCCGTAGTGCCCTCGTCGCTGCGGCCTGGGTCGCGCGAGACCCAAGGCGCTCGTCGCTGCGGCCTGGGTCGCGCACAACCCAGGGCGCTCGTCGCTGCGGCCTAGGTCGCGCGCGACCCAGGGCGCTCGTCGCTACGGCTTGGGTCGCGCGAGACCCAGGCCGCTCGCGCGACCCAGGCCGCCGCGCTTGGGGTTTTCCAGGTTTTTTTTTTTTTTTTTTTTTTTGTGGCGGTTTTAGCTCATGATCTTCTAGAAACCCACGGTGGTCGGTGGATTTTGACGTGGGATAGGCTGGGTTGTGTATTTCTGGGAATGGAGTGTGAAAGACTTAGATTTTTTTTTTTTTTTTTGCTTGGAAATCGAGTGTTAGAGACTCGATTTTCAAGTAAACTCCACGTGGATATAAATGCCACATCAGACGGATTATACCCTGTAAATCGACCCTCAAAGACTCAATTTGTAGGTCCAAAATCGACTCTCTAAGAGTCGAGATGTTACTAATCTATATAGTTTCAAAACGGTGCCTACTAACTATATTGTTTAAAAATTGGTGCTAATTGCCTAGAATCACCAAGTTTTTCACTAGGAGATTAGTTAATATCGAGGCTATGGCGAGAACCTTCAGACCAATATGGCGTCCTAAACGAAATTTTGAGGTGAGTATAGCAGGGGATAATATTCTACTAATATCGTTCGAACTGGAGGTTGATGCGGAGAAGGTCCTCCAAGGCGAGCCGTGGGCGTTTTATAGACATTTGGTAGCCTTACAAAGATACGATGGTTCATGCCCGGTCCAAGAACTAAGGTTTGACAGAACGTTTTTCTGGGTTCAGATTCACAATCTACCATTTGCACTGAGAACGGTGGAGGCCGCGATAAGCCTTGGATCATCACTGGGTACGGTTTCAATATCAAAGGACGGGGCAGAAATGAAGGGTGGTAATTTCACGAGAGTTAAGAGTGGCGGTAGATATCACAAAACCACTAAATAGGGGCAGAATGATTACCTGGGATCAAGGCCGAGAGGGTTGGGTCTCCTTTATGTATGAGCGTTTGCTGAGTTTTTGCTACTGGTGTGGACTTCTTACGCATGACGACAAATAGTGTGATGTGTGGCTGAATAGTAAGGGCACTCTATCGGTGGAGGAGCAGTAGTTTGGGCCATGGCTTAGAGCACCCCAGTTCAGCCAGGCGAAGAAATCGATAGTATAAGTGCTCGGCTTTGAAAACGGAGGTATTAACCGACCCACTCCACGGCGGCCTGAAGTCCAGGTTCTGACCAATCATACGAACCTATTAGCGGGTTCAAAGGGAGATGGGGTTTCGCAAGCCGCGGTCGGGGAAGTTCTCATTAAAGCCCAGTAGGCACCGGTTACCATGGAAGCAAGTAGCAGCGGCGACGCACAGGAAGACAGTCACGTGCCTGGCGCCAACACAGGGGGCCCACACACTAAAATTCCAGATTTTGAGGTGAGAATAAAGGAGATTGATGAAGCAATTAATGTTGAGCCTACTGTTATGAATTCAAATATGCCCAATCCGGAATCTTCTATGACTATAGCTGGCAAGGAGCGGCGTCTTGGGAGTAACGGAAGTGCAAATAAAAATCAAGGATCTCCATTAAAGGTTCTGGAAAAGGAAATGGATGATTCACATCCACAAATATCTAAGTTGCTGTCCAAGGAAGTCAAATTTGAGGTGGACCGGGGTGAGACTAATGGGGCAAAAAAGAATAGTAAGTGTGGGCCTAGGAAAAATAAGAGTAAGGCCCAAGCTATCCCAAAAAATGTTGCTGGGCTGAATAATGGGCAAGTGGGATTTCATGAGGTGTCAAAAGAAAGCCTAAAAGAGGAGGGTTGGGCCAGCATGCAAACGGACTTCATTAACCATGGCAAAATGGAATATACGTATCTGGAGAGTGAACCAAAAAGAAAATGGGAGTTTCTTAAACAGGACCATGCTGAGGTTACGTGCATGGAAAAGAAAATGAAATTGGATGAGGAAACCAGAAGTTTGAGTATTCTTATGGCAACACACCTGGGATCAGCGGAGGCTGCTGAGCAGCCCCGCCAGGTCCAATGAGTCTTATTAGTTGGAACTATTGGAAGCTTGGGAACCTCCAGCCAATTAAAGCCTTGGAAAAGGTTGTTAGAAATGAAGATCTCATTATAGTCTTCCTCATGGAGATGAAAGTAGACAGGGAATGAATGAAAATGGTTAAGGATAAGTGTAATATGAAACATGGGCTGATAGTACCAAGTGAAGGAAAAAGTGGGGGCTGGGTAATGCTTTGGAAGGAAGGAACAAAGGTGGAGGTTCAAATGTATTCATAGACACACATTGATGCTCTTATGGATGGAGGGGTTGATGTAGGGTGGTGGTACCTAACAGAATTTTATGGTAATCCAAATACTACAACGAGGCTGGAGTCATGGGCAAAGCTCAGACATCTGAAAGGAACTTCAACATTGCCATGGCTCATTATTGGCGATTTTAATGAAATCATAGGGGCATCAGAGAAGGAGGGTAGGAGTGATAGACCACGTCAACAGATGAAGAACTTTATTGATACCATTAATTTCTGCGGTTTTCATGACTTGGGTTTTAATGGGTCAAAGTTTACGTGGATATATCATCAGGCTGATGGCATGCAAATACGGGAGAGACTGGATAGAGCCTTGGCAACACCAGAGTGGATGAATTGTTCCCTGAGGCCAAACTTTTCCATCTATCCTCATCAGTTTCGGACCACTCGCCCCTAGCTTTTCGAATGGTGCAAAAACGGAGGAAAAGGAAGTCTTGGAGGACATTTCGATTCGAGTCAATGTGGCTGACGGACCAAAGGTGTGAGGAGGTGATAAGGAATGCATGGGAGGAAGGAAAGATGATCAGCACAAGAAGCGTTCTTGAGAACTGCTTAGGCCAATGTCGTGTCAGGTTGGATGCATGGAACAAATGTGAGTTCGGGCATGTAGGGAGGAAGATAGCGGAGTTGCAAAGGCGGCTGGAGTGGCTTGAACTTCAACCCTCTTCACATGAGATCAACAAGGAGCTGAAGGGCATCCGGACTGAGCTAAACTGTTGGCCAGAGAAGGAGAATGACATGTGGAGACAACGGTCAAGACTTAACTGGTTTCAAGCAGGAGATAGAAATGCGAGCTTCTTCCATGCAAAAGCCTTGACCCGGCTCAAGAAGAACTTTATTGAAGTAATCATGGATGACAATGAGGTCTGGCAAGAGGATGATGAAAAGGTGGCCGAGGCAGTGGTGGCGTACTATAACGAGTTGTTTACCACAAGTCAACCCACGGAGTTTTCAGAAATTATCCAAGCAGTCTAGCCAAAGGTGACTCTCTCAATGAACCAGGCGCTGACTAGAAACTTTACAGCAACAGAAGTTAAATTGGCATTAAAGCAAATGCATCCACTAAAAGTACCGTGACAGGATGGTATGCCTCTCCTGTTCTTCCAACAATTTTGGGTGATAAGTGGTGAGGTGGTCACTGCAACGGTATTGAACTTCCTTAACCATGGTATTCTCCTAACTTTAATAAAACACACATTGTACTTATTCCTAAGTTGAAGATGCCCATGAAGAAGGTAACTGATTACCAGCCTATTAGTTTATGTAATGTGGTATATAAAATTGCTTTCAAGGCCATAGCAAGCAAGTTAAAGAAAATTTTACCTTCTCTTATTAGTGATTCTTAAAGTGCGCTTGTGCACGGTAGGTTGATCACGGACAATGTCCTTGTAGCTTTCAAGGCTATGCACCATATTAGTCAGAAAAAAAAAAAAAAAAAAAAAAAGGAGAATGTCGAAGAGATGGCCCTAAAACTTGACATGAGCAAGGTATATGATAGGGTGGAGTGCGTCTGTCTAGATAAAATTATGGATAGGCTGGGTTTTGCTGAAAAATGGAGGAAGCTCATTATGCAATGTGTCACAACAGTCTCTTACTCCGTAAAAATTAATGGGATGCCTAGAGGTAATATTATTCCATCTAGGGGATCTGTCAAGGAGACCCTTCTTTACCTTATCTCTTTATTTTATGTGCAGAGGGCCTCTCAGCATTGATATAGACCTTAGTTGCTAATAAAGTGATGGAAGGTGTTAATGTGTGTTGTGGTGGCTCGAAGCTATCACAGCTCTTTTTTGCAGACGACAGCTTGATATTTTATAAGGCTTCTATTGCAGAATGTGACGCCCTCCAAAGAATCCTAGGAGTCTATGAGAGAGCAATGGGACAGTAACTTAATCAGGCCAAAACATCATTATTTTTCAGCAAAAATACCCCCACAACAATCCAAGAGGAGATCCAATGATGATTTAGGGCACAAGTTATAAAGTAACATGAGAAGTATCTGGGGTTGCCATCGTTAGTGGGCAAAAACAAGAGAAATACCTTTAATGAGATTAAGGAGAAACTTCATAAAAAGCTGGCGGGATGGAAGGAGAAGATGCTCTCTAAAGCAGGTAAGAAAGTACTCATTAAGGCGATGACACAAGTTATACCAACGTATACCATGAGCTGTTTCAGATTACCGGATGCACTATGTGAAGAATTGACTAGTATGATAAGGAATTTTTGGTGGGGTTAACAGAAGGAAGAAAAGAAAATTGCCTGGCTTAGTTAGGAGAAAATGTGTGTGCCAAAAAGTTGTGGTGGGATGGGTTTTAGACATCTCAAGTTTTTCAATTTGGCACTTCTAGCTAAGCAGGGTTGGAGACTCCAAACCAATCCAAACTCCTTAGTGTACTGGGTGCTCAAGACGAAATACTTTCCTCGGTGTGATTTCTTGGATGCGTCACTTGGTAATAATCCTTCCTATTTATGGTGTAGCATCATGTCTGCTCAACACTTGGTGAGAGCGGGGGTACGGTGGAAAGTTGGAAATGGTAGGAGCATTCATGTTTGGGGCGACAAGTGGCTACCTTCTTTTCTACATACAAGGTTGCCTCACCCAGGATGTTTCTACACCAAGATACTAAAGTGCATGAGTTGATTGACCAAGCTATAGGAAGTTGGAAGAAAAATATAGTTGATGCATTGTTCATGCCTTTTGAAGCAGACTTGATAAAAGGCATTCCTATAAGCTCACGTCTCCCTCCTAATAAACTAATATGGGCAGAGACATCCAACGGAAGTTTAGTGTAAGGAGAGCCTACGGTGTTGCGATGCGATTATCCAAGTCAGTGCAATTTCGGACAACCGTAAGATGAAACTGTTTTGGAGAAGATTATGGGACCTACCATTACCCCATAAAATACGCCATTTTGCTTAGCGCGCATGTAAGGATATACTACCCACTAAGGCGTGCCTTAGACGAAAGAACGTGGTGCAAGATCAGACATGCGATGGATGCCAAGAGGATGTCGAGACGACGGGCCATTTGTTTTGGATGTGTCCAAAAGCAAAAGAGGACTGGTCATGGTCGAAGGTAGCTATCCTACCCAACCGAGATAGTGTGCATTCGTTCATGGAGCTGATATAAGACTTGCTGGTGGAGTACCGTGGTGATGAAGAGAAGGTGGCTCAAGTGGTCTATATCACATGGGCTATGTGGAACAACAGGAATGTGATACGATCAGGAGGGAAGGGACGAACGGGTAGAGAAGTGGTGAACTGGGCTGTGCATTACCTGGAGGAGTATAGAGCTGCCACGGTATGTAAGGTACCAATGGATAACGTTGTTGAAGCTAGGAGCGCATGGGTCCCTCCACCAAGAAATGTTTTCAAAGTTAACGTAGACGGAGCTGTCTTCGCGCAACATAAAGCAGTGGGCATCGGGGTGATTGTCAGAGATGATAGGGGTAGAGTAGAAGCTTCTTTGAGTAAGAGACTGGATGCAACTTTGGGCGCAGTGGAGGCTGAAGCTATGGCGTAAGAAGCTGGCCTGATATTTGCAAAGGACATTGGCGTCCAAGAAGTTGTCATCGAGGGTGATTTTCTGATTATCCAACGTGCATTGAGCAATGACTCAAAGCTGCCCTCTTCTGTGTCTGCTATCACTCAAGGTATGAAGGAAATGTGTGAGGATTTTCACAAGATTGAATTTGCCCATGTTAGAAGGCAGGGAAACAGAGCAGCTCACTTATTAGCGAAACATGCTATTGAGGTTTCTAATTTTATTGCCTAGATTGAAGAGACACCTTGCTTTCTTGAGCAAACTCTTATCCATGATGTAATAAGCTTATTTGATTCTTAATAAAAGTCTTAGTCTTCTCATCAAAAAAAAAAAAAGTTTAGTGGGCTTATGGAAAAATACCTAAGTCCAAAAAACATGCCATGACATTATAGAAACTTGATTTACTCGTTTAGCATTCACATCCAGTTATATAAAATGCATACAAATGAATTTTAGACAATATTGTAGCTCTCAAACACATTCACATTCGGTCATTCATTACTGTTCGATTTAAATATTTTGACATAAAAAAAATAGTTTGAATAATTTAAAATGATTCCATTCATCCCAGAGGATTCAAATGCAACCCACAACCAATTAGGGGAAAAAGAAGTTAATTTAGAGATTTAAAATGGACATTGGGGTCTACAATGTAGGGACTCTTGTAATTAACAAAATTAATATAACATGTTGGGGATAAAGTACAGAATAGAAAAATCTCATGAATAAAAGTTGATTTAGGCCTAACGTAGCTCTCAAATAAAAGAAATTCTCAGTCATACAAATTAATTTCTTTCTCAAGATGATGAATTTTATAATTATCCAAGCTTTAAGAGAGAGAGAATTTTAGTAATAGGCCTCAGCCCTCAGTACCAATTTCTTAAGCCCAAATAACATGAAACCCACACTTGATCCAATAATGGACTCATCAGTTTATAAGGTAGCCCAACCTAGTTTAAGAACAGGTCCACCCTTGATCCAATAATACACTACATTTTATCTTTTTTTTTTTTTTTTGGTTAATCAAATACATACATCTTTCTCAAAAAAAAAAAAAAAAAAAAACATACGTACATACATACATACATACATTGCCCCTGAAATGGTCACAGCTCCCAAATTCTATCCTTAGACTTTGAGGAAACTAAAATGCTTTTCTTTTCCTCCTAAGAGGGGAAAAATGTTGAATTAAAAAGAAAGGATTGCTTGTATTTTTAATTTTCAATTATCTTAATCTTGGAGAATGTTTTCTGCCTTCAAGAAGGTAATGGTTTTTTTCCCCCACAAGTAAGATGATAATAATTAAAAATTGAAAATATGAGCCCAGTTTGAATATTTGAACCCCCTATGTGGTTTCAGCGTACAATGTTCTCAGATTGTCTAATGTTCTCCTGTAACAATGAATAAATTCTCTAATCCTATAGCACTAAATTGTTCAAGAATTAAAAAAAAAAAAAAAACAGTTTCTTCATTTTGAGTTTTTATTTATTTATTAAAATCAATCATAGTTTAGATACATTGCAGCAGAAAAAAAACCTTAATTTAAGATCAATTCTAGTACCACACTATATAAAACAAAAATTTGTCACAACTCGTTACGTAACAAGTTGTAAGTGGTGAAAAAAAATAGTGGGTCCATGTGAGTTTACATTTCTACTACTTACAACTCGTTATATGATAAGTTGTGACAAATTTTTTCTACAATGTTGTGATATTAATATCACTCTTAATTTAACCCAATTTTTCTCAAAGGAGTGAAGGAGAGGGGAAGAAAAGGTGTTAAGAATATATTATTTATATTTGAAGGCCAACCCCTCCGATTAATTTTTAAAAAAAAATATAATAGAATTAAATTTATCATACACTTCATATGATATTTTTTATTTATTTATTTTAATAACATATTAAGACATTAATTAATTGGTTTTTGAAAGCTCGAATTTGTGTTAAAACATAAGAGTTGTTTAGACCTCCAAATTAAAAGATTACGGCTCGGTTGATTTTACTCTAACTTAACTAAGTTCGAAATAGAGTAAATACAAGCGAAGAAACAACAAAATTACTATAAGTCATATTCAGCATATATCAATAATAAAATGAAAGCTAAAAGAGTAGAGAAGAAAGATGCAAATACAAAATAACCAGGCGATGTGTTATCAAAGAGGAAATTGAATAACTCGGCGAAAAACCTTTCTGCCACCCTCCAAACGATAAATCAATCCACTAGATAATAAGTTGGGATACACGAATAGTAAGAAACCCTTTATGTCTAATCTACCCAATGCACCTAAACCCTCCAAGCTCCTACTCTAACAAGACTTCGCAGAATTGTGTCTTGTCTAGCTTTCCAGATCCTGCAATTTAGCCTGATTGCATCCGCCAATGCTTGGCTACTTCCAATACTTCCCAACAATACCAAAACCTCACTTTACACTCAAAATGGGTGTGGTAAGTGTTTGAGCTATCAACCTCTCAAGGATATGGATATAGAGAGGTAAGAGTTTGAGGAAAACTACAAAGGATTGTGTAGAGGATTGTGAGTATAGCAATCTCTAACTCTCAAGTGTGTGTGCTAGGATTTTCTCTTTAAAAAACACTCCCTACAATATGTGGGTAATGAGGGTATATAAAGTGTGGGTAAAGATGTAGTAGAGCAGATATGCTAAAACAACAAAACAGAATATCTCGCGAGTATTTCGCGAGAAGGCCTTACCCGCGAATTAATCACGAAAACCAACTGTTATGACTATTCGCATTCCAGTTACGTGCTTTGCACATGGCTCACTTCATAGGAAGACTTCTCGCGAAACATTTCACGAAATCCACTTTGTCTTTAACAAAAACTTTAGTCCTCATACACTTTCTCAAATACAACTTATATAATAAAATCCCACATAAAATACAGGGTAAACACGATTAAACATAATTATTTGATTAATAATGAAAGAGAGGAACCCTTGTTTTTTTTAACTAACAAATACACACAAAAGAGGAGCCATCTTAAGGGAACAATTCTATCCACATTGGAGCAAGATCAAAAACTGGTGGTCCAATATAAAAGATAACCCACAACTCCATTTCCCAATTGCATTAAAAGCACCTAAAAAAAGCGGTGGTCTCTCTGCTCGACATAGATACTAGTATCTCTAGCAAAGCTGCGTGTCTTCAACGCTGTTACAATGTTACTATCCCACCATAATTAATGCAATTTTTTTTTTTTAAGTGCTTAGTTCTTATCAAATTTATACCATCCTTTGACCATAAAGTCCTTGCCTCGTCTAGAAAATGAAAACCATTATCTTATGAAAAAAAATCGAAGTGTCAGAGATAATTATACAATTTATTTGTCACACAATTGTGAGGGGCGAGTGACAAAGAAAAAAATAATGAAGTAATGAATAAATGATAATCACTTTTAATCTGTCATGTTAGAGTCGTAGAATAATGTATACTCTTAGAATCACTGGTGTCTTATTTTATTGATGCAATTTGTGGTTAGAAAATGCTGAAGTTCAGCACAAAAAATGGGCACGCAGCTAATAGTAATGTTTATTATTCCTTTCTGCCACCAGGCAAGAGACATATAGCCAAAGTGAAACACACCCATTTCAAGAGGACAAAGAAGTAGATAAAGCTTTCTGTCCTTTCTAGGTCCCCAGAGTCAAATACCCAAAACCCCATGAATCAAATGAAAATGTTTTTTTTTTTTTTTTTTTTTTTCAATTTTTGGAATTGGTGATAATTTTGAGCCTCATCGTGAGCCGTTGATCGTCTTTGTGTCTTGAATCAGAGCCATCAATTTTCATCATTTTCTTGTTCTGTTTTGTTGATGAAACTGGTACAGAGAAGTGAAACACTTTGTGGAGTTGCAATAATTTGCCTCTCTCACAGAGTCTCACAGTCTCACTCACTCCCATCAGCTGTGCTGAATCTGCGAAATCTGATAGCACACACCATTCAATTTACGCCGCTTGATGTCTATCTTTTCTGGCCCCACAGTGGAATTGTTGCATTCCCATTTGGTGCAATGGCAATCCAGCAAGCTTAATGGACTGCTTGTGCTTGATACCGAATAATCCAATGATGAATCGTAGCCCACCATTGCCACCATTCCTTGTAACATGTTGAAGCACTTCATCACGTTCTCCTACAACCACCCACAACCTTAATGTTCTGGCAAAATCAATAATATTATACTATTTAATATTTTTTATTAAATATATATATTTCAACTAAAGCTACTACTAAATTAAAAAAAAAAAAAAATACAGAACATGATTACAAATAGAAAATGTTTAATTTAAAAAAAAAAAAAAACTATATTTTTTTAAACCAAAAAAAAAAAAAAAAAAAAAACTAATTTTACACAAAACTTAAATTTTAATAACATCCTACTAATACAAAATCAGAACATGTAATCTAATTTTACAAATTTTATAACATTAATCAAATAACAAGTTATTGAGTGGATAGTTGCTTGGTTATTTTATTTGATTGTCACTTACTTTATTTATATATTCACAAGATAAAATCGAAGCTTTGAAGGAAGTAAATTGCAATGTGAATAGCTCATGAGAGGCAGAGAGAAGCGCTGAAGCTGCAATGATGGATGGTTTATACTCTAAAAGCTTAATTTCTGCAATTAAAATCATAAACATAATTAAGTCAGTAATTAATTAAGCTGAAACCCACAAATAGAAAGGAAAAGTTTATTAGCTAGCATGATTGGTAAGGTAGTAGTACCATTAAGAGCATGGATGATGAGCTCTGAAGCTCGACGTTTGAGAGCTTGGATTAATGTTGTATCTTGGAATTTTGATAAAGATAGAAAGAATTGCAAAAATGGGAAAGGCGTAATTGACCTCATTCGCCAATCTAGAGCATCAAGAATGAGAAGCTCCATTTTATTTATAGCCTGCGCGTCAAAGATGCAATCTTCCTCTCTCTGTTTCATTGCAATAACTTAGATCATGTCAAACATTTCGCTTTAAGTTTAAAAATACCAAAATTCTCGCAAATTTTAGTATAAAAACATTTACAAATTAAGGTGACAATAAATGCGATTGGTATTATCCGTAACATTATATAGTAAAATTTGTAGCATTTTTAATATAATTATTTTTGGTTAATTTACAATTTAAAGCCATGAAATAAACAAAAAAGAATTACCATGTAATCAGAGAGTGAGAGGGGTGTGTTCTTCATCTTTGCAGCCAGCGAGAGGCAAGACACAACAAGGAGTCTAAGCACCCACGACTTTCCTTGCTGCATATATATAAGACTAAAATTAGGTTCTCCATAATGGGTTTTGATTTTTCAAGTAAATGCTCCTTTTGGTTTTCCAAGAACTGATGGAATAGACATGCTTGTTTTTTTGAGTCTGAAAATTGACAGTGTAAAAAGAAAATATAAAGTACAAGATTCAGAATCAAATATTGTTGATGTACCGGGATTTCTTGCTTTGAAATAAACCTGTCCATGTAATTGACAGCAAGGTAGGGTACGAACGAGTCCAAATTTCTGGCAAACTGTGCAGAATGAAGCAGAACAGTTTCACATCAAAGTACAAGAAGATAACAAGAAAACTATTTGTTTATTATATATATAGTGCTATATTTATTAAATTTACCTGTGACATATAAGAAATAGCTTCACGACGAAAAGAAGCAAGGGAATCACTGGTTTTTAAGCTGATTAAGAAGTTTTGTGAGGGCATGTAATCAGATTCAGAGGTGAAGAGAATTGGGACAGTATCAGATTGGTGGTCTTGGAAGCTTGTTAGAGGGTCTTCAAGCTCAAACTCCATCTCTCTAGGACTCATTCTTTTTCTTCTTCTTTTTGTTGGGTTCTAGTAGTATTATTTATGTTTGCATGTGTTTTGTGTTCTTTGTCTGAAAAAGGGGGTTAAGAAGAGAATGCTAGAAACATTGAGGCAAGAGTTTCGAGGGAGTAATAATGATAGAAAAGAGAAGCTTCGCTTTCTGGGCAGAAAAAGAAGCAGTGCTAGACTGCAAGTCTTCAGCTTCACTTCTTGGTCCTCTCTCTGCACCTGCATTAATTTATATAATATACATATATATGCATGTTGGTCACTTTCTCTCACTCACGTGGAAAAGAGTACTCAAGAGCTGAGGCTGCATTAATTTGTTTCTGTCGCAATCGCCTTTTTTTTTTTTCGTTTACAATATAAAAATTTAGTTTAATCTAATTTTAGTGTATGGCTACTTTTTAAAAACTTGAATTTTAACTTTTACTTTTCATACTCTACAAACACTTATATTTATAAAATAATTACTATATTAAAAATATGGAATGATATAATTGCGTATTGTTAATTTATCATACTTATCCGAACATCCCTTTAAAATAGAGGAAAGAAGTAAAGAAAAATGAGAGAGATAGAATTAATGCAGTCCATGATGAAAAAGTTCTAAACAATTAGATTTTTATGATTCTATATGCTTTTTCTCCTTTTTTTTTTCTTTTTTTTTTCCTCATATGATAGAACTTTGTGAATTTGATTTTTTGGATTCAATTTAATTTTAATCTATAATATCCACTCCATAACTTTCAAAAAAAAAAAATATCCGCTCCATAATAATTGTTATTTGTGATTTGTCATCAAGTCAACAAATTAATGATTTTTTTTCTTTTTTTTTTGAATGAAATTGAATTTCATTAATTTTGACTTATAACATCCACTACATGATACTTGTTATTTATCATTAGTTTAAAATACTAATTGATTTTTTTTTTTTTTTTTTTTTGTATATGAAAGGCTTGAATTTTAAATTTCTTATTCAACAATAAGAAACTTTACTAATTAAGCTAATTGATCCCAACATTATCCTTAATTATATGTTATAATAAAGTCAATATTGGACAAGTAACTCTTAGCAATATTTTAAAAATCATATATTACATTATATGGCAATATTTTAATATTAGGTTATAACAATTTTTTAATTGAAGAAATATAAGACTAAAGAAATGCTTTTTTTTAGCAAGTTTTTTTTTTTTTTTGAAGAAATTAGAAACATTTAAATGATTTACTTACGTTGAAACTTTTTGTAAAAAAATCTGGAGAGTATTCTTTAAAAAAAATGGAAAAAAAGAAGAAGAAAGATCATGGTATTTGAATGATGAATAATATGCATAAACACAAAATCTTTGATTCATTTGGATATAAACTCATATAAGAAAACATTTCTTGTTTAATTAGTTCCCTGAAATTTGATATAGGGGTGAGTATAAGAAATGATAGAAGTCATAGAAAAATTATTTATGCTTTCGAAGAATTTGAAATAGAGTTAAGAACCTTGTAGCGCAATTAACATTTTTTGATATTTTTCAACAAATACTTTCTAAGTATAATTATTCACTTATAAACAAAAAGAATTTTTATTACATAAAAAGAATTGATTCACTAAAATAGATTCACTTTTTTATTACATAAATCCAAAAAAGATTTTAACCTCATTCCCAAAATGCACCTGCACCAGAAGATTTTAGGGGTTCTAACTTTTATATCATTTTTCCTTATGTTTAAATATGTAATTAAAGGAATAGTTAATAAAGTGCCAGCTGCTCTCCTAAATCAACATCACATGAATCTTGAAAAAACACCATATATCAGTAAAAAGTAAACGACACCTATGTAACTGACTATTAATTATTAATCTATTCATTACTAATATAAATGTTCTAAACAAGATTATCAAGAAAAAGAGATAAGTACAACAAATTAATTATGAACTTAGCTGAGTCAAAGCATACCGATCTGACCAACACACTTCTATAATCGTAAAGCTCTTCAACCAGGTCCTATAATGATACTAAATATTAGATTAAGTGGGGGATAATATTAACTAATGCCGTATATAGCATGAAATAAAGTATAGGGCTAAGTCCTCTCTTACTCTTTCCAAGAATAGTGTCACATTTTGCATGTAATATGTTAGAGCCTAATGCTTTGAGGCCTTGTAGCTAAAATTATAGTTTGTGGCATTACTTGATGATTACATTTACCAGCTGGGGTGCTTGATATATAGTTCAAGGGTACGTGGTTTCGAGCCAAATACATTAACTACCTTTTGCATATAGGAACAAATGGTCCCTTATAGCACAGTGGCTAAATGCTATGAACACTAGTGGCACAAATCCTCCCTTGGGTCCAAGATCTGCATGCTACAGTGAGAGTAGGGCCGATAAATTCATCACTGAGTACACATATTCAGTGAAGTTGCAGCTGGCACTCCGGCTTTTACTGCCAGCTTCTCTTATTCTTCCTTGTCCTTGGATTTGGGGTTTTCTATGAAGTTTTGGGTAAGGTCCAAAATTTTTCATATGTGAGTTTTTAACCAAACAAGCTTTTTGCATATGTGAGTTTTTGGCTGCTTTACATTGCAATTGAAGTTTCTATGAAGTTTTGGGTAAGGTCTAACATTTTTCCTAATTATGTCCAGGAGTTTAGCCAAAAGAAGAAAGGGTCCCAAGTAACATAAAAACTAATCACATCTTTTCATGTCATTTACAAAGACTAGGAAAATTTAGCAAAATGCTACATCCAAAATTTTAGGCTTTGTCTTTCTTTCTTTATAATACAACTTCACAAAAGATAGGCAAAGGTTTTTTTTTTTTAAGAATCTTTTGGTAGATAAAGTTTGATGCATAAACCATAGGGCATGCATTTTTTTTAATAAATAAACCATGTGAAATTCAATGATATTGCTAATTGAGCACAAATTGAATAGAAATGATTATCTTTCTTAATCTTTTTTGTCTCTTGTTTGTATAGTTCAAAGAAAAGAAATAGAATGGGGGCCCTTCAATCTCTTTTTGTGGTTGTTGATCGCAAATTGAAGGTTTAACATGGCCATTTGGTTACCAAGTAGCAATGAAGCCAGAGTTCACATGATCAATAGACAAGGCGGGGTTAGATGTCAGACCACCATTCAATTGAGTCCCATCATTTTGGAAAATCTTGAGCTACTTTTTAAACCATTGGGGGCCATTTTGATTTTCATAAAACCGAGGGAGCGTACCTCTTCTACATGTGACTCGCGTGTGTGTGGTAAATGCCAATTTGGTGCGATCCCTTCTTGGTTGTGCTTTGTGGTTTTTCTTTTCAATGATTTGCTTCTATTAAGCACTGTATTAGACAATAACACTTCATAATTTATGAGCTTATCGTCAAGAAATTTAATATAAACACCCATATTAAGGCGGCAGGACCCCACCATTCTCAAATTCGTAGAAATTTCCTAATGGAAGCGGACCATTCATTGGGTTTCAGAATCTTAGAAATATCTTGATAAAGAAATCGAAAATTTAACACCATTTACATTTGTCTTTAGAGTATATTATCTAGTGGTCAATAACTTAATATCAGGTAGTAGTATTTTTTTGTTGTTGTTGTTTTTAATAGCAATAAGCTGTTAATGATATTTAGATTAAATGATAATTTTCTGAGATTTCAATAAAATGTCTGAAGTTTAAATCCTCTTCCTCAATGATCTTTAGATTAAATGACAATTTTCCGTGTTTTCAATAAAAAAATTAATGTT
The DNA here is from genome assembly GCA_032878915.1 of Castanopsis chinensis. Classification (NCBI taxonomy): domain Eukaryota; kingdom Viridiplantae; phylum Streptophyta; class Magnoliopsida; order Fagales; family Fagaceae; genus Castanopsis; species Castanopsis chinensis. The sequence continues at coordinate 25,690,264 of JAVQMG010000131.1, forward strand.
TAAATCCTAGCTCATAACATCAAAACTGGTTCCAACTTTAATATCCAAAATTTTCAAAATTTTAATTAGTTTGAAAGGATTTCAGGAGAGAGTCTGAGACCAATTCTAGAGGAAAAATTTGAATGAGCACAATCAATTTCACACACACTTTTCCAATTGTTCAATATGAATGCATGTGAATGGTGAAAAAAAATAGTAGTTATATGTGAAATTGGTAAACGTATCTCCGACACTAAATGTATAAGACCAATGTTTCACTAATTTGTGGGTCTCACATGCTCATGTTAGTGAGACGTTAGTTCCATACGTTTGATGCATAAAATATTTCTTTGTGAAAGTGAAAATGATAGACAAAATCACAATTTACTAATAGGATAAGAGAAATTCTATGTCTGTAATATTTTTACAACATTTTCAACTAATTTTAAATGACAAGTTGTTATTGACTATTACTAGTTGGTAAAGAATATAATTTTAATAATAGACTTAAATTAAAACCAATACCAACTTTTTACATAAAAATTGTTATAAAAATATTATGAAAATATTATAAACATAAAAATACGTGTGAATTGATAACTCATAGCATACCATTTTTTAGCATGCAGAGCAGAGGACCGTATTAAGGAATCTTTACCAATTCCAAAACCTTCCTAGGTGTTAATAATGCCATCTTCCTAGAAGCATCATCAAAAAAATAAAAAATGTAGATGCAGTAAAAGAAGTTATTGATTACTCATCATCCATAAATATTATTTGTCCCATGAGACTTGCGTGTAGGATAAAGACAAGTGGATGTGTGGCTATAGCAGAGCACATAAACAATTAAACAGACATGTTTTGGAATTTCACTAGGCCATTCTTTAATTGAGAAGATACAAAATGTACTACTGTTCTTTTTCTTTCCGCTGCAGGGGTGACAGCTACGACGTGTCTCGTACATTATTGTATTAGTGGCAAACTCTATTTCCCTTATGCAAAGTCCCTTTTTTTAAAAGAACAAAGTGTAGGTAGACGACATTTTACTCCCCATTTTTCATAGCTGATTGTGATTGATTTATAACAAAACTGGTGTTTGTGAATAGCAATTAAATCTTTAATAATGAGACCTCGTTTCCCATGTCACTCACTTTTACATAGATAAAATACTTCTAAAGACTAATTATTAACCAATTTCCTATGTCACTCACTTTTACTAAAGCTTAGCTTGTAGATTGTCCTTAATTGTTGATTTATTAAATAGAGATCAATACAGAGTTGATTTATTAAATAGAGATCAATACAGAGTTGATTTATTAAATAGAGATCAATACAGAGTTGATTTCATTAATTGATCAACATAATGAGCAATAGAAAAAAACAAAGGGGTAAAGTATCGGTCCAGTGTTGCATTGTACTAAACAAACACAAACATGTGTTATATATGTGTTGCATCCAATGCATTGAGGATAGACGTAAGCTAAACACACGAGAGAGAGAGAGATTTTATTTATTTATTTATTTATTTTCTTTCAATGTTGCTTTTGAAATAAAGGTAGAAAGCCTTGCTTTGTGGCCGTTTGTCTACGATGCTCGTTACAATTGTTTCGTGTTTGATAGGCAAGGCGCCAGTTTAGGTACATGTGATAAGGTCCATCTAGCTAGCTTATCATCACGAATGGCACGCAATTTTGCTGTCAATATACAAAATCTGGGATCCATGTCAATGTGTCATGGACGACAAGGTGTGAATTGTGATAAGTGGAAGAGCTGAAAAAATTAAGATAGAGGAGGAATCATGGAGGTGCAGATAAAAGTGCAGGATAATTCTGGTGCCACAACTCGCCCCATGTGGAGGGATGATGGTGGGTCTATCTAGAGACACCCCTCTACCATTCACAACTCACCACATGAGCAAGTTGTGACACAATTTGTGGGACCAGCATTGCTCAAAGGCGCAAGAGTGTCATCTCACACACACACACGCACAATCGTTTTGTCATTACAGTTTAATAGGCAATTACACAAGTGGCCTAGAGGGAAGAGAAAGGAAGGGAGGGAGAGAGTAGAGAAAATTACAAGGGAAGAAAAAGAAAAATAAAAAGAAAGAAAAGTTGTGTTTGGATGCAAATGAAAGAAATAGAATGTATTTGACACTTTTATCTTTTTAATTTAATTATAAAGAAATAAGGATATAAATGTAATTTCACACAAAAAGTCAAAAAAAATTTATGTAAGAGTAATTTTATGAATTTGAAGGGAAAGTTAAAAATAAAAAATTGGTGGGATCTATAGAAATATTTTCTCCCACATTTTATTTCTCCCCACTATTCTCTTCTAGCCAAACAAAGGACAATGACTCATTTCTTCTCCCTTCTCTCATTTTCCCTCACACCAAACATAGTGTATGGTCCGTTTGGATTGAGGGGAAGGGAGGGGGAGAAGAGTAGAGTAGAGTGAAATTGGTTCAAAATAAGCCTATTTTTATCTAACTCTACTTTACTTCCTTCTACTCCCTCTCCCTCTCCCTCTCCCCTCAATCCAAACGGGCCTATAGTATCTAATAGCAGACATGTCCTAAAGTTAACTTTAACTTTCTTCAACATAAATGCTCTCAAGGCACCTTAACTGCCTTCGGTCACATTTGCAATAAGTTAACTAATTAAGATTGCAAAACTGTCAAAATATTTGTAGTTTAATTGGCATTTAGTAGTATTTTCAATTGGGACATATATAAAACTTTTTTTTTTTTTATAATGATTGTAAAATTAATTATAAAAAGCCTTATAGTCTAGTGGTATGGCCTATCTTTCTTTATTAGATTAATTAGGGTTTGAATCTCCTCTCCCCATTGTTGTTACGATCGTATTATAAATAAATAAAATTTAAAACTAATTAGTCTTTATCTCGTGGACCATTAATAAACCACAGTATCTCCATGAAACCCCTCAAATATGTTATAGCAATCAAGCATGACGTGCTCACTTGTCCTTGTGGGTGCCCTTATACTAAAGGTTAGGAATTTAAATATTTTCATTTTTCCTTGATAAATAATCAACAAACAAAATTTAGGGAGATTCTGGACAACAAAACGAAAACAATTACAATGGAAGGATATGGGGATGAGAATGGTTCCAACTTTCTTAGAGCACTTGCAGCAGTGGAGCTAAATAGCTATATAGCTATTTTAGCTCCACCAAAACACCAAAAACCTTCTTGCAGCAGTGAAGGTATAGCTAAAATTTTTAGCTTAATTGCTACAGTGCTCATGTATAGATACATGAGCATTGTAGCTCAAAGCTATAAAAAGAAATTAATTTTTTATTCAACTTTTTGATTAAAATAATATAGGCTGATGTTTTATTATAGCAGATGTATTATTTTATTGTGATGTTTATATTATTTTATTGTGTTGAAAGCTAAAATAGATCCACTGCTGCAGTATGTTTTGTAAAGTAAGTAGGTAAAATAGATAAAGTAACTTTTTGTGGAGCTAAATTGCTAAAATTTTAGCTCCATTACTGTGGATGCTCTTACAATTACAAAACTAATTAAGATGGAAGTTTTGTTTGGTTTTGTCTTTTTGTTAAAAATGGTAAAACTTCAAACGTTTCAAGGAGTATTTTTGAGGGCTTCAATGGAACAGACCTATATCAACTCACTTACATAGGACCAAACCCTTACATGAGTGGGATGTTATATATTCCCCACATACAACATAGCTTTGCTTGTTTCAAATTTTGGTTTTGTTGAAGTATTTTCTATTCCAAATATTAGTTTTTTTTTCAATTTTTTGATTCCTTTATTCTACTCCATTTTTTAACATATACTGCCTTTATTCCTTCATTATTGCAGTCACTGAGAATCGTTGCGCCATTGACCAAACATAGTCAAACAAAAAAACCATTTGAACAAACTTTCTCTCATTTTGAGGTCCCGTATATTTCACTAAGATGAACAAAATCATTAGTTTCTTTCTTCACAACTGAGAAGCCAGAAGAAAATTAAAAAAAAAAAAAAAAAAAAAGAAAAAAAGAAAAAAGAATGCACGGTATCACAAGCATAAATTACTGCATGCGTACATTCAAGAAATTCATGATCAAGTCAAATCCTGAAGTGGGAAATGGTCTGACATTACAATGAATGATTGGGTAATGATAAGTTAAAAAGAATTATTTTTAATAACATACTATAATAGATTAAGTACTTAAAGTTTGATAAATAAGTTGAAGTTACACTTCATATAAGTATAACTCTTTATTTAAATTAAGATTACTAATTAAAATAAATTTCAACAACCTCTCTCTTAGTCATATGGCAGCACAACGGCAAGTTTATACAAAAAGTCACCAAAAAAAAAAAAGCTTGTGTTGAGATAAAATAAAAATAAAAATTATTTGAAAACGCAAAATTAATTTCTTCATGCATTAACATCTTACTGAAATCTATTGTGGTAAGAAAATATAATTCACTTTCTATGTCAATGGAGACCATCTATCAACGTTCGCTACATTATGCATATCATTGATTAGGCATGCTCTCCTAATTGATTGACTAAAACCAAATTAAATTAATTAAGACCATATAATTTAATTAAATCTTATGGTAATTAATTAGAATCTTATAACTTAACTAATATCTCCTCATGTTTCCAAAAGAATATTCAATATCAAAATCCTATCTCACTAACTATCGAGTTATGTAAAAAATAAACATATAAATATATAAACCTAAAGTGTTCGATCGTGTTCTTTTTAATCTTTACTCGCCCATCATCTGCCCTGGAGAATGTTTGTAATTCGGAGGACCCTCTCCTTTCTCTGTTCTTTCCCTACTTTTGTTAGTGTCTTCCCATACAATGAGATATATTCTCTGATTGACATTGGTGCAAGAGAAAGCCTAAAGACAATAAAATCATAAAAATTCCATTTCCACACACTGAGGAGACCAATGAGCTTTTGCTTTTGCTTTTCTGTCTCAGCCCACTCTTTCCATATAACATATTCATATTTTGATGAATCAAATTTAGCAAATTTATCATGAGTTTCAAAGAAACTGTGGCAGGTTTAGAGTTTCACATTGTTCTTTTCAGAGAAATAGATTGAACGAGAGAGAGAGCCATATTTATGTGATAGAATAATGAGGTAATTCATGAACCACTTTCACTTCATGTAAATAGCAGCATGAAGTGAAAGTGGGCGGGCGGCTTCGCAACATAGGAAAGAATGATAAGATTAGATATTATTCATCATGAGGTATGCCTGACAGTGTAACATATACTGAGACAAAGAGAGCAAACAAGTTTGTGCTAAATTAGAGACGCCAATGATTTTGAGACTGATTAATTGCACGCCAAGCACGTGTACCTTTTTTTAAAAAAATTTGTAAAAGGTGTTGTGTATGTTATATAATAATAATTTAAATGTAAAAACTCAATACATAAAGCTTCTTACATAGAAACTATTTGCAGTTTCATATTATAAACAAAGGTTTTGTACCGAGTAACTCCAGAACATGGTAAATGATGCTTTCTTTTCTTACAATTGTAGTGGAGTCCACTCATTAAATTTATAGTAAAATTCATTATAAATGTGAGAGGAGGAAGCACCATTTTACTATACTCCGAAATTACCTAAGTATTTTTCCTTTGACCCGGATGATAGTCACCTATAAGTCTATCATCATTTTTCAGAATTGCGAAGAGTAAGTTCCTTCCACAGGATATTTAGTCGGTGTCACTATTCCTGGATCCAAGGTGACAAATTTGGTAGAATTAATAATTTCTCATAGATATTACTGCATATATACGGCATACCCAAGGATTAGACCCAGTTTTTTTTTTTTTTCATAGGTGGTTTGAACTCAATCATTTGGGTTGGATGAGGATTTATAGGATGTGTAAAATAATTATGCCTAATCTTACCACCAACGGGACTGAGAGACTATGGATTCGGGGGCTTTTGATGATGTACATACAAACATTGCTAGAAAGTGAACCAAAATTAGCTTTGTGTAGACTACAATTTCAAAGTTGGTTTTTAAGGAGCAATCCGTTATGGATCAGATTATGTTTGTGGAACTATGACTAAAATCTAGGTTTAGTTCCCATAAAAGAAGACTTAGGTTTAATTATTATTTGTCCTATGTATGAAAATGGTACTTGACCTTTCAAATGTTTAATTTAGTCTTGAGCTCTTTGCTCTTATATCAAAATAGTCATAGCATTAAGTTGAAGATGGAAATGTCTAATGTAGAAAATTGTGAGATTAAAGAAATATATTGGTTTAGACTAGAAGTTGCCTAGATGCGGCGTGGCCTTTATAAGAAATGAAAGCTCAAATAGTGTAAAATAGTATAGCTTGTTTAGATCTCAATTTTAAACTTACGGTTAAATTGCTTTTACTCTAGCTTATCTAAGTGTGAAACAAAAGCAAATAATACGCAATAACCGGAACTATTCTCTAAGCCATAACTACAAGCAAGCAATAACAAATATAAAGCTTAAAGAGTAAGGGAAGAGAGATGTAAACATAGAATAACACCAAGACGTGTTATCGAAGAGGAAACTGAAGTACTCAGTGAAAAACCTATCCATGGTCCTCCAAGCCGAAACCGATCTACTAGTGAATAAATTTGGAGTACACGAATATCAAAAAAACCTTCCAAGTCTAATCTACCAAATGTACTTGAACACTCCAAGTTTCAGATACCAACGGACTTCACGTAGTCATGTCTTCGAATCTCGCAATTAGCTCCAAATTATATCTGCCAATCAATGGTTTCTTCCAATGCTTCCCATACACACCAAAAAAATCTCTCAATACTTAGAATGAGTGAGGTAAGTGTTTGGGCTAATAACCTCTCAAGGATGCGTAAATGGAGAGGTAGGAGTAGAGGAGAACTTAAGAAAAATGGTTTAGAAGATTCTGGGTTTGTATAGTTAGGGTTTTCTCTCTCAAAAGAACCTTGGAAAAACTCCTTACAATTTCGTGGGTAATATAGGCTTATATAGTGTTGGTAAAGGTATGAGAAAAAATACACTTAAAATGTTCAGACTGAGTTTCACGGGTCACTCACAACTTGGCCTGAGTCGTGAAGTAACTTGCTAAATCTAGCTTGGCATGACTATTCAAATTCCGACGTGTGCTTCTCATGTGGCCTTTTGTGGGTTGTCACTCGCAAACCAGTCACGAATTCACATTCTTCACAGGTCTTCCCAAAACTCTCGCACTTGACCCTTACATTAAATCCCACAAAAAATACAGGAAAATGATTGAACAAAATTACAATCAAATTTGACACGAAATTAAAGCCAACATAAAACATAATTGTAAATCACAACTTTAAAAGAAAAAAATAATTTAAAAAAAATAATTGGAATTAGTCAATTACATAAATATGTTCCTAACATCTTGTTTACTAGAAGTAGACATGTTGACTATTCCACATCCCACATCAGTTGGTATCAGAACCTTGACTTATTTTGGTTTGGTGGCTAACGTATGAGACAGTAGCATTTTCAATGACCAAAAACTTAGCAAATATCACGTGACATACAAGTACCACACACAAATATCTTTGCTAGGATGTCATCGTTGGAGTATGGAAACAATAGGGATAGCTGTCACAGAGACATAACTCGTGGGCAACCTATTGGTAAGCAAATTTCATATAGGCTTTATAAAAGAATTGTAATTTTTAGTGGTTATTTTTATAAAGAATATTTTCTTGATTGTTGCTTGATCTAGAGGATTTATTTAACCATGAGAATATTTGTGATGAGAGAAAAGTTGAACTTGCTCAGTATAAACTTAGAGAGTTTGCTTTACGTTGGTGGGAATGAATGTAGTTTGGTAGACTCATACAAGGTGTAAAACAAAATTTTTTCATGGCCAAGGGTTAAAAAGATGCTTGCTATCAAATTTTATCATTTGGATTGTGATGAACATTTGTCATATATGAAATAAGATTATTGGCCAAGAAGTTCACATTCGAATTATTTTAAAGAACTATATATTCCACCATTAAGAGAAGAATTACATGTTGAAAAAAATACTTTTCTTGAAGAATATGTAGAAGTAAAAGAAGAAAATATAGAGATTTTTGAGGAAATTGATAACGACCTTGTTATAGAAGAAATTGAAATCAAGATTGTGGAGGAGATTCATGAAGACCCTATTATAGAGAAAGATCTTGAGGTTGAGATAGTAGAGACCATTAAAAAAGAAATTTTAAAGGAAGTTGCCAATGATCTTGATGAAGTCAAGTTAGATGATTGCAACATTCAAGCTCCTATTAAAAAAAAATAATCGGAATAACTCACCTACACAATCTCATCCTTGAAGATGAGGAGTGTATCATCAAGATGTCTGACACGCACCAATGCATTCCCAGCAAAACAATGCATTATGCATGTGTTCTAGCCCACTCATAAGGTTTTGTTTCTCACTCATGATAGGATCTTCAATACCTCCAACAAGTTTTTCTTTGATATTAGTGAGGATAGTTTTGAAATGGTGATGGGTGCGAAAGAAAGAGTGATGATGATGCTTGTAAGGTCAAGAATGCATGAAGGTTGTTTGTTGTGAAAAGCTGAAAAGGAGGAAAGATTATTAAAGAAAATGAGGATTGAGACCAGGACCTACATTAGGATTTTTCTTAGAGATCATAATGTGCCACGCTACATTTCAAGGTCGAATGAAATTGGCCAAGAGCCTTGTAGCTTAACTGGTACATCTTAGTGAGTCCAAATTTCCAGCAAAGAGATGAGTTCAAATCTCCCCACCCTAAATTATTGATGAAAATAAAAAGGTTGAATGAGATTATCCCTCTTTTTGAATATTTACAATTCAAACCTATAAAACCAAGTCTAATTTCAGTTTATTCACTTTATTGTACTTTTGGTAGAGTACTACTAGTACTTCACACATAATGGAAACGTGAAGTGGGGCTAGATCTCATTCAAACTAAATGCAAACTCTTAAAATCATAGGGGTCTCTTGAATCTACAAGAAAAAATATGTAAGAATATTGTTGATCAAATTCTAAACTTAATTTTCATTTATAGGCTTAAAGGACAATTTAAAGACTCCATAAAACTTTTTTTAGCAAGAACTTTTAAAAAAAAAGAAATCCCAATTAATATCATACTATTAGGCTCCTTCATCCACAACTTAATAGTATGGACTATTTTGATATAAGAATATGATGTAGGACAAAATTTACTATTGAGTTATTGCAATTTATTATTTTTTGGTATTTGTTTTTGTAATTTTTGTTATTTTAGATTTAGGGCATTTGTTTCCTTATTTTTAGGTGCTTTTAATGTTTTTTTATGTCAAATTTGGTTCCTGTTATGGCTAGGTATCAATTAGGAGTTATTTTAGAATAGGTAAAACTTAGAGTTGAGTTATGGTTTTTCATATAACATTTATGTTGGTTTTATTCCATAACAAAAAGTGTTGTAATTGTATTAATTTATTTCCTTGTATTTTGTGGGATTTAATTGTAATGGGTTTAGTACTAAGTTGGCGAAGATTGCTCAAGAAAGTTGATCTCGCGACTTGGATCATAACTGGCTCAGGACTGCAGCACCCGCGAAAGGTCAAGTGAGGAGCACATGAAGAAGTTCAACAGTCAGTGTGTTTCACGAGTCACTCATGACTTGGCTAACCTATGAGATGACTCGTGAGATACACGAGCCTGCTGGATTTTAAGTATGACTTTCTTATTCTTCACCCACGCTATATATACTCTCATTATCCACAATAATGTAAAGAGGCTATTTAGAAGAAAACCCTAGAGAGTTTTGTACAACACCCACCATTTTAGAGAGAGCTACTCATCCTCAATAAAGAAATTCTTGTAGTTTCTTCTCCTCCCCTCTCCCATTATTATACCTTAAGAGGAGATTTGTACTCAAACACAACTCACACTTACTCAGAGTGTAAAGAGTATTTGGAGCTTAGGAAGCATTGGGTTTTTGTCAAAAGAAGCCTGTGAGGCTTGATGGATGCAATTTGAAGCTAATTACAAAATCTAAATAACTAATGAAGACAAGCCTCCGAGAAATTTGTTGGTAGGTAGAGCTTGGAGGGCTCAGGTACTTTGGGTAAATTAGGCTTGGATGGTTTTTTTGGTAGCCTTGTACTCCGACTTATTCATAAGTGGATCATTTCGACTTGAAGGGTCACAAAGAGGTTTTTCGCCGAGTTCTTCGATTTCCTCTTCTATAACAAATTGACATGTTATCTTGTATTTGCATCTTTCTTCCTTTACTCCTTGTGCTTTACATTCAATTGTTGATTATGTATGCTTATGCACTAGGAAGTAGTCCTATTTATTGCGCCTTGATTACAATTATTCCACACTTAATTGAGAAGATTAAAAGCAATTAAGCCATAATTTAAAATTGGTGGGCTAAACAAGCAATAGTCTTTTACACTATTTGGACTTTCACTTAAATACGATACCTTGTATACTGTGCGTTAGGTTCCCTCCCTAAAAATTAGATACATGGATTAAAGGCAATAGTCTTCAATTGCTGTTATCTTGGCATAAAATCTTTTAGGAAGAGATCTGAGCACCTTTCTCACAACCTTAAGTTAGGGAATAGTTTCCCCAAGATTAAAGGTTGAGTTGACTATGTCCTTAAGTTTGGCATCGAACTCATTGAATGACTCATCCTCCTCCATCTTGATTTCCTTAAAGCTTGTAGTAAGCCTTTGAAGCTTGGAATTTTTAATGGCCTTAGTTCCTTCATAGGTCATTTGGAGAATGGTCATGCTTTCTTTGCAGTTTCAGTCAAGGATAATTTCTTAAACTTCTTATTCATGACCGCACTGAATATGGCGTTCAATGCTCCGCTATTGAAATTTGTCGCTTTGATCTTTGCAGCATCCCAATCAGCTAGTGCTTCCTTTGGCTTAGTCCAGCCAATCTTCACAGCTTGCCACACTTTCTCGCCTAAGGACTGCAAGAAAACTCTCACGCATACTTTCCAATATGCATAGTTAGTGCCATCAAATAAATGAGATATAATAAGAGATTGTCTTCTATTCATAACAAATAAGGATCAATGGATCACACAGCAAAGATTAAAATCTAATCAGAGTGTGCCTGCTTTAATTAATTTGACCCCTTACAAATTAATTAATTACCCAAGTTAATTAATTAGTCAAATTACATGTAATAGCATGGTAGCAAAAAAATAAAATCACCAAATAACTAAACACAGTGGAAATTAAATTTGACATATGCGATTTGTTTACAAATGGGAAAAACCACCAAGATAAAAACCCCACCAAAGCAAAACTACACCAGGTGAATTTGAGGTCACCACTCCCAAGAATCTATTATTATCAATCACAAGCAGTTATGAGTATAAGGAATCTTACCAAACCTGTTAGGACATATGTAGTTCAAGTCTGTGAACATATGTCACTATTTTATGTAATTGGCTTATCCTTAGACAAAACGCACTTTACTTGTAATTGGGTAAATTTAGGATGAGTTTAACACTTCAAGAAACAGTGGTTCAAGGTTAAGTGTTGAAGCCGTCAAAGTTTGTCCAAGAAACAAGTAAGGAAGTGCAGGTTTTTAAAGCTCGACACATACCTCGACAGATGCATCTATCGAGCTTTAAAGAAGCTGTTTTGCCCGAGCCTCGACAGCTTCTCGACACCTCTCGACACCTCTATCTGTCGAGAATTAAAGAAAACAGATTTCCAAGTCTGTTTCAAGTCTAATCCATGAGTGTGTCTTTGGGACTTCTTTTCTCCTAACCCTAGACATATAAAATGATTATTTTAAGGGCCGTCAAGCAAGGAAGCAGAAGATACAAGTTGCACATTCTTTGAGAACTTGTTGTTCATGCAATTTGTGATTAGAAAGAAAAAGTGCGTGCCCTAGTTCATCTCTGATGATTTGAAGAATTTTGTAACCAACTCTCTCTCTCTCTCTCTCTAGTTGGTATTTGAAGTCACGTACTGGGATCCGCGCATCTGGTTAGTCACGTACTTGGGAGCCGTGCATTGAAAGGAGAAACTGTCACTACAGAACAAGTCCAATTGGGTATTGGGGTAAGAGTTCAACTGTAGGTTGGTGAGGTACTGGGATTCCTTACTTGTAACTACTTGTTGTGATAATAGTGGAGTTTCGGGAGTGGTGACCTTAAATCACCCGGTAGAGTTTTTGCCATAATGGTTTTCCCCATTCGTGAACAAATCACCGAGTTATTTATTTTCCGCTGCTTAACTTAGTTTGGTGATTTGTTTGTGCTGCCACGTGATATTGCATGTTAATTTGATTAATTAAAAACTGGGCTAATTAATTAATCTAAGTTATCACAAGGGGTCAACGCATTTGTGGCCTGGCAAGTGGTATCAGAGCAGGCACACTCTGATTAGGGTTTAATCTTTGATGTGTGATCCATTGACCCTTGTTGTCATGGAAACTCTTGATTTTTTTGATTTGCATGATCTTGTGTTGAATGATGATGATGATATTCATGATGTCTATTGCAAGTTTTATAATTTTTGTATGAAATCTCTTGAGTATTCTACAAAATTAAAAGCTAAATTTAAAAAGGTCAAGCTTGAAAAAGATGATTTGATTGCAAAATTGGATGAAGCCACTAATTTGAATGAGAATTTTAAAAATCAAATTTCATCTCAGGTAGACAAAATTAAGAATTTGGAAGAGCAACTAGTTGAATTTAAAACTGAAGTTGAAAAATTAACTAGTGCTAAACTTGTTGTTGAGCCTAACTCAAAAGAAAAGGATTTTTATATTCCCCCATTTAAAAGGAATAATGAAGAGTTGAAGGCTAATATTGCTAGGATAGACAAAGGTAAACAAACTGATGTTAACACTGAAGTTTCTAAACCTATGTCTAAAACTCCTCCTAGGTTGAATGATAAATCTGTTTTTGTCCCCACTTGTCATCATTGTCACATTGTTGGTCATATTAGGCCAAATTGTCCTAAGCTGAGGACTCTGTTAACCTCTAAGGTTAGACCTCCTTCTAAGAAGCTGAGTAGCTCTAAAACTACTCATGTTTGTCACCATTGTGGTGTTTCTGGACACACTCGTCCTAATTGCTTTAAGTTATATCCTCATAAGCAATTGTCCAAACGGTCACAGGTTTCCTCTCAAGGACCTACACCTTTGTTTGGAGAGTTATTAAAAGTCTTGAGCTTTTTAACTCAATTTCAGGAGAATTTTAATTCTTCTATGTCCTTTAGTAGTCATACTAGGACATGTACCTTTTCATCTTCGCGGCCAAAGACTCGTGCTGTGTGGGTGAGAAAGGAGCCTAAGACTTAATTGTCTTTTCTGGTTGTCCTCTACTTTAATTCTTTCTATCTAAAGTAGGACTCTCTTTGCTTAATTTCTTATCTGTTTTTAGAATCATGCTTTCATGCATTTGCATTTCTTGCTTTCATGCATTTGCATTTCTTGCTTTCATGCATATGCATCTTTCTTTCATGCACTCATGATGTTTGTCTGTTTTTGTGTGGTTGTTTAGTTTTTATTTTGTTTTGGTTTCAAAATAAAAAAAAAAAAATGAAAAATCAGAAAAATACAAAAACAGTGTGTGTTTGTGTACATTGGTTCATGTCAACTTTTAAAATGGCCATTGAAACAGAGTTTTCTAAACTTTGTATCACTTATAGCTTAGATGAGCATTCTTCTGCACAACTAAGCAAGTGAGCTTTGTAGCTCTTTGTTTGTGATGAGTAAGGTTAAGTGATCTCTTTTTCTTAACACTCATATCACTCTTTTTGATGGGTTGAACTAGAAAATCCTAAGAGAAAGGCATAAATAACCATCTCACCACTGTTACTCGCCAATCATAATATGACATCTGTATGCTTCGGCATAGCAAAAGTGCAATGTCAATGACACCTGTATGCTTCGACATAGCAAAAGTGCAGTGTCAAAAGCTTAACATAATTGGGTATTTCTTTTCTTTCTCTTGTATGCCCATGCATGATATGCTTGTTAAAAAGAAAATATGCAAAGATATAGAAAGCAAAAAGATCAATAATGCTTTAAAATATGGTTGCAAGCGTGTTTTCTAGGAGATGTGGGAGTTATAGGATGTACCTCGAAGGTGATAGTCCCCATCAAACGGTTATGATTGTGTGTGAGTTAAAGTAATTTTCTCATATCTCAAATCGTCATAACATTGAGACACTTATGCAATCTTGCGATGTTCTCACACACGACACGCAACACTCTTTTCTATTCTTGATACATGTGCAGGTATAATGTGATTTGGCCAGCACAAGGTTTACATGTTTTAATGTATGCTCACTAAACTGTCTGGACTTGTTTTTGAAATATAAAATTGGTTAGATTTGTTTAGTGTGTGTGTGCGTGTTTTGAGATACATGTGCATCAATTTTCTTGTTGAGAGATGATTTTGAGAGCTTAATGTGTTGATTGGAACCTTGGTTGAGCTGCATGCATGATTGCATTCATGTCTGTGTTTTTCCTCTTTTGAAAAACTGTTTTTAAAGGCATCTCGACACCTCCTCGATACCTCTCAACACATAGGCCATCTGTCGAGATCCTTAGACTCTTTCTTATCGCAGTCTCGACAGATACCTCGACACTTGCTGGATCGATCGAGAAACTTTCTGTCTGCTCAATAGCTTCTCGATAGCTGCTGGATCGATCGAGGCTACTTCTTGTTTGTTTCTTCTTCCTCGATACCTAATCTCGATAGCTTCATCTGTCCATGTGCATTTCTCGACACATGACCTCGACAGCTGTCTCGACACTTCCCGATAGCATCATCTGTCGAGAATTACTGAGAGGCTATATATTGAGCGTTCGCGATTTTGCTTCTCACTTGATCGATCTCTCTCGCTCGAAACCTCTGTTCTCACTCTTAAAATCTCTCCTTTTCCCTCCAAACCTCTTCCCAAGGCGTTTTCAAGTGTTCTTTGCGATCTTCATCTCTTGGTAAGCGTCTTATCCCTCATATTCATGCATTTCATTGTTTTAAAACCCTAGGTTTTGTGTTTTTGAAAATTTTTGAGAGTTTTCAAAATTGTTGGGGTTTTCATGAAATTCTTGGGTTGGTTTGATAGTTTTGATCTTCAAAATCACATGCATTGCATCACATTAGCATTCTAATTGTATTTTCATGCATTTAGATGTGTGCCTATCGATTGTGTGCTGTTAGGTTTGGATTGGGCTGAGCCCATGATGGTTTTATGTTGCATGTCACATGTTCATGCATTCTCCATGCATACGTTCTTTCTTTTCAATATTATTCTGCCAATATTGAACTGTTTGAAACTTTTCTGTGTGTCTCTTTCTCTTTCCCCCTCTCTATGGTTGCGTTAGTAGTGTCTATGGCACCTAAACGTAAGTCCACTCCGTCCCAGAACCCTCTGTGTTCTAAGGGACAGTCTTCCTCTGACTTTACCCCTCTTTCTGTCCGGTTCCGTGATGAGAAAGCCCATAAGGACTTCTCGGAGAACTTTTCTAAACGCGGTGTTCATTCGGAACGCCATGTTGTCCTGGCAGACTTTGCCGACACCGACCTTCCCGATGTCATTCACTCTCGGGGATGGGAGTCACTGTGTGACGTCCCGGTCACATCTCCTCTCGTGTTGATACAGGAGTTTTACTCCAACATCCACGGGATAGATTCTTCAGTACCTCTTTTCTACTTTTGCATCCCAGGTACGCGCTTTTATGTCACCCCAGAGTTAGTCTCTGAGGTTCTTCATGTCCCTAGGGTGGATCATCCTGATTACCCTAGCTGTGAGCGTCTCTGGACTGTGTCCAAAGACGAGATGATCTCGGCGTTCTGTGAGCGTCCGTCCTCTTGGGGAGATCATATGTACACACCATGTCGACCTTTTGCTAAAGGTCCTCGTTTTCTTAACATGGTGATGACCTTTGTTTTGCACCCACTTTCTCACTATAACTCTATCACAGAGCCTCGCGCTCGATTTTTACTGTCCCTCTTAGAGGATCTTTCTATAGACTTTCCTTCACACTTTATCTTTTCCATCATAGATGTCTATAGAGATATGGCCACCCGTGATAAGCTCATTTTCCCTTCCGCTATCACGAGGATCCTGAGCCGTTTTTCCATCCCTTTCCCCTCGTCCGATCCTTACCACGTCATGTCTGCCATAGACGCCGCTACCATCAAACGTAGCGAGGCACAGTTCCGATCGCGACAGACAGATGGTGCCACTCCTTCCACTCGTCCGGCCACCTCCAGATCATCTCGTGCGTCTGCTTCTTCCTCCTCGAGCAACGTCACGTTAGGAGGCATCATGGCGCAGCTACAGCGCATGGATGCTCGCCTAGATACACTCTCCATGGAGTTGTATCAGGTGAACGTCCGTGTTGGTCGCATCGCCAGGCGACAGGCGACCATGGGCGGCTTTGCTCCAGAGGCTTCTCCTCCGCCACCTCATGTGTCGACTGAGACCGAGGCTGATGATGATGGCGATGATGATAATGCTTCCGACGATGATGGCGATGGAGATGCGAGCTCTTCGGATGAGATGTCTACTTGACACTCTACCCTTTGTCACTCGTGACAAAAAGGGGGAGTAGTTTTGTATGAGAGTAGTTATACTTAGGGGGAGTGTTAGCATAGGACATTTTTGTTAGGGAGAGTGTGGATTGAGGGATATAGTGAGGTGATCATATGTATTTTTTTTCTTTTCTCATATGTTTAAAGATACTTTGATCATGTATTGACATATATTGTATTTATTCTCTTCTTATATATGATGATGTATGTTTTTCTTTCACCTACCTTTACATGTGTTGTTTCTTTTCTGTCTTTATACACATGTTTCTTTACTTGTATGCAATCTATTATTTCTGTTTCACACAAAGATGCCTTGATGTGTTTTGTTTATAAGTGTTTCAGAAATACAGGTTGTCAAAGTCTTCTTGCCATGAACTCTCTTCTTGCAAAGTTTTTCAAGAGTTTGTGTTAGGATAGATTTTACTGTATGTAACAAGTGAATATGAGTTGAGTGATTTATGACTTCTCTCATATCTTCATTTGTATGTTGTGGTTTTGTCACGGATTGCCAAAAGGGGAGATTGTTAAGACATATGTAGTTCAAGTCTGTGAACATATGTCACTATTTTATGTAATTGGCTTATCCTTAGACAAAACGCACTTTACTTGTAATTGGGTAAATTTAGGATGAGTTTAACACTTCAAGAAACAGTGGTTCAAGGTTAAGTGTTGAAGCCGTCAAAGTCTGTCCAAGAAACAAGCAAGGAAGTGCAGGTTTTTAAAGCTCGACACATACCTTGACAGATGCATCTATCGAGCTTTAAAGAAGCTGTTTTGCCCGAGCCTCGACAGCTTCTCGACACCTCTCGACACCTCTATCTGTCGAGAATTAAAGAAAACAGATTTCCAAGTCTGTTTCAAGTCTAATCCGTGAGTGTGTCTTTGGGACTTCTTTTCTCCTAACCCTAGACATATAAAAGGATTATTTTAAGGGCCGTCAAGCAAGGAAGCAGAAGATACAAGTTGCACATTCTTTAAGAACTTGTTGTTCATGCAATTTGTGATTAGAAAGAAAAAGTTCGTGCCTTAGTTCATCTCTGATGATTTGAAGAACTTTGCAGCCAACTCTCTCTCTCTCTCTCTCTAGTTGGTATTTGAAGTCACGTATTGGGATCCGCGCATCTGGTTAGTCACGTACTTGGGAGCCGTGCATTGAAAGGAGAAACTGTCACTACAGAACAAGTCCAATTGGGTATTGGGGTAAGAGTTCAACTGTAGGTTGGTGAGGTACTAGGATTCCTTACTTGTAACTGCTTGTTGTGATAATAGTGGAGTTTTGGGAGTGGTGACCTTAAATCACTCGGTGGGGTTTTTGCCGTAAGGGTTTTTCCCATTCGTGAACAAATCACCGAGTTATTTATTTTCCGCTGCTTAACTTAGTTTGGTGATTTGTTTGTGCTGCCACGTGATATTGCATGTTAATTTGATTAATTAAAAACTGGGCTAATTAATTAATCTAAGTTATCACAAGGGGTCAACGCATTTGTGGCCTGTCAAAACCCTATGGCCTATCCCAAAATACAAACTTACAATGAAACCTTTACCCTAATATTCAATTAGACTTGTATTGTGGTGGAAATCTCTCTGTTCAATGCACGAATCCCAGTACATGACTAACCAATGATGCACGGATCCTAATATTTGACTAACTCCACCAACTTGAATAGAATTTTAGCTGTAAAGTTCTTCATTTTATCAACAATGAATATCAAAAAACTCCTTGGTCACAAAACCCTTGGTATAAAGACACAGTAACTTCTTCGGAGAGAATAATGAATTGGATCACAATTCGCTTGCATTCTCTTGGTATACACTTTCATACTCTGTGCATAATGCGACGACCTTTAAAATAAAACTTATATATGTCTAAAGTTGTGAGAAAAGAAACCCTACACAAATACATAAGCATATGCATGTAATCAGATCTAAAAAGTCTGATTCTGTAATTTTCAACAAATAAAGCTTCTGTCGAGCTTCAACATTAAATCTCGATAAAAAGGATTATGTCGAGATATCTGTCATGCTTTAGTGAACAAATCACAAATCACACATTATGATCAATAATAAGATCAAATTCAAAATTCTACTTCACTACTTGAGTCAAAGACAACAACCTAAACTATCCAAACCCCAATTTTGCAGATGGAAAAATATATAACACAAATTTCCACCTTAGATCGCCAAAACCTAAAGTACAAAAAAATACCCCTTTTAATGCCAGCAAACCAAAGGCCAACCATTCAGCCATAGCAACCCAAAACACCAAAAGTAGATCACTTACAACCATAAACAAAATGCCACAAACAATTGAAGTGGAGAGAGAGAACAATATATAGAAAGTAATAACTAGGTAGATAGGTTTTCAATTGAAGAGAAATTCTTACCTCCAGTTTGGATTTGCTCTATAGAGGAGATTGGCTTTTGTTGCAATTGACGACCCAAAGAGCATGAGAAGGAGAATCTAAATGGAATAGAGGAGGTTGGCTTCAGTTGCAATGCATAAGGTTAGAGAGAAAGCGACTCACATAGGAGGAGTCACGTAATAGGTTTGGTAAAAAATTGAAATAAGTAACACAAATTTAAAAAGTAGAAATAAAAAATGCTGATGTGAAAAATTGTGGAGCTAGCAAAGCAAATGTGGCAACATATTATGAGATCAACAGAAAGTCAGAGACTTTGGTTATATAGTATATATAGATTATGGATATATATTGATTATATTTTCTTACCATATCAATTTCAAAACAAAACAACTCGAAACCAATTATATTTTTAAGTTTTCTTGATAGGAAACTTGATCACTTCATCTCCATGTCACATCATTCAATTAAAATTACGTAAGGATTGATCAATTAAGTGAGAGTTATCATACTCTAAGCTCTAATAGGCAATATTAAGCCGAAAGCTACTGTAAGCTCTATTATTGATAAGGATATGAGAGGTTGAAATGTAGATTTGGTTGATAGAAAATTTTTCCCATTTGAAGCGTCAAGCATTAAATCATTTCCTCTACCCGATTATACTTTTGGCGATATGCTTATTTGGCCATTATCAAAAGATGGTTAATACTAAGTGAAATCAGGTTATAGGCTGCTCTATGTATCTGAAGAACGACATCAAACTAGCATTTCTAATGATATATACTGGTTTAAGGCATTTATGGAGAGGAGTATGGACCTTACGTATCCCAAATAAAGTCAAATATTTCCTATGGAGGCTTGCATGGAAGCATTAACAACCAAAGCCAACTTGATGAATCGCAAAATCACCACAGAAAATGCCTGCAATCAGTGCAAGAATGATGTAGAGAGTGCTATTCATGCCTTTCTGTGGTCATGTAACTATATTAGACCAATTTGGGAAGTGAAATTCAAATGGGCAATTCAGGAAATTCGTGCAATGTCCCAGTTCATCGACGTGGTGGGTTTCATCTTAAGGGAGAACAGAAACAAAGATATATTTGCTATGTCAGCCTGGAGTATTTGGTACAGACAGAATGCAATGCGGCAAAATCAACAAGTTGTTCCAGTGAACCTGGTCTGCAGTAACAAAAGACAAATTTGAGGAATACCAACGCCACAATTCAACAAACAAGCCATCTATTCGTGCGGCACGGATATTACAAAACAAACTTCCAACGGAGCTATATTGAAGATACTAATGAAGCTAGCATAGGAGTTGTTATTTGCAACCACAATGGATTAATCATGGTTGCCCTGGTATAGAAAATTCCCCTACCCAACTCGGTTGATATGGCTGAAGCATTAGCATCAAATAGGGTCATTATTTTTACGAGAGATTAGGCTTACAAAGACAAACTTTTAAAGGTGACTCTACACGTACTATTGAAGCTCTTCGGGGAAGATCAGCTCAGTGAGCTCATTTTGAGCACATTTTAAACGATGCTATGGTTTTGGTGCAAGGTATGAAGGACTACAGTTTTTCTCATGTTAACAAACAAGGGAATAGCATAGCGTATGCTCTAGGTAGATGAGCAAAATTGCCATCAATTTGTATAGTCTAGATGGAGAATGTTCCATCAGATATCGAAAATCTTGTAAGCACTGACTTAGATGGAGAATGTTCCATCAGATATCGAAAATCTTGTTAGCGCTGAATTAACTTAACGTTCAATATAATTTCAATCCCCTTGTCAAAAAAAAAAAAAAAAAAATGAGACTTATCATATAAAGAGATTTGACCTACAATTGGTGTTAAGGTAATAGACAACACTGCTCCTAATATCATATATACGATTGCTCTTTATAAATGGAGATGACTCAAAACTTCATAGATTCTGTATAATTGAGAAAAACTTTGTGCAACTAAGGCCCATCTATATGCCAATCTATCAATAGCCCTCTGGGCAACGGATTTGCCCAACTTAATTGTTAAAAGCCTATGAATGGAGCCTGTAAACAAAAGCCCAATACGTGGTTGCATGAACGAGCTACGCCTAGGAGTGGACAAAGTTTGGGACCTACAAGCATGTAAATTGTAGGGAAAAAAATGAACTTCTAAGGTTTAAAATTATCTTTTTCCCGCATCACCCAAAAAAAAAAAAAAAAAAGTGGTTCAAAATACTCCTCAATCATTTTTAGATTAAATGACAATAATGTATAAAAGAATTTGTGAGATATTTAATAGCCAAGGCGCTAGTTAAGTGCATGTCACAAGGTCCATTTAGCTTAATATCACGAATGGCACGCAATTCCCTGTTGATATACAAAATCTTGGAACCATGTCATGGAGGTAAAGGTGTGGTATCAAAACCTTTTTTTTTTTTTAAATAATTAATTAACAAATGTTGTAAGGATAGCTGTTGGAGTCATATATATTGTTAGGACATATGTGGTTCACTTGTTAAGAACATATATCATTCTTTTATGTAATTGGCAAATCTTTTGACAAAACGCACTTTACTTGTATTTTGGTAGCTTTAGGATGTTTTAATACTTCAAAAAACCTTGTTTCAAGATCAAGTGTTAAAGCCATGCAAGATTGTCCAAGAAACAAGCTGAGAAGTGCCTGTCATTAAAGCTCGACAACTGCATCTATCGAGCTTTAAGAAGATGTTTCAACCCCATGGCTCGACAGCTGCTCGACAGCATCTTGACACCTCTAGCTGTCGAGATTTAAGAAAAATAGACTTTCAGATCTGTTTTGATTCCAATTTGTGGATATGTCTTTGGGTCTTCTTTTCTCATAACCTTCAACATATAAAAGGATTATTTTAAGGGCCATTAAAAGAGACACAAGTTGCACAAGCATTGAGCAAAGTCTGTTCAAGCAATTTGTGACCAGAGAAAAAGTTTGCCCTAGTTCATCTATATGTGAAGAAGCTGTTGTGTCTTTGCACTATAGGGTTTTGTAACTAAACATCTTCTTGTTCTTCATTGTGAAGATGAACTGAAAAACTTTGCAGCCAACATCTTTCTCAAGTTAGCGATTGAAGTCACGTACTAGGATCCACGCAATTGGTTAGTCACATATTGGGAGCCGTGCATTGAATAAGAGAGATTGTCACTACTAAACAAGTCCAATTAGATATTGGAGTAAGGGTTCAACTGTAGGTTAGTATAAGGTACTGTGATTCCTTTACTTGTAACCGCTTGTTGTGATAATAGTGAATTTTCAGGAGTGGTGACCTTAAAATCACCCAGTGGAGTTTTGTCTTAAAGGTTTTCCCCATTCGTAAACAAATCACCGTGTCAATTTATTTTCCGCTGCACTTTAGTTTATTGGTGATTTGTTTGTGCTACCACGCATTTGCATGTTAAAATTGATTAATTAATTAAACTTGGTTAATTAATCAAATTAATCTATCACAAGGAGTCAATACGTTTTTGGCCTATCATATATATATATATATATATATATATATATAATCCTTCTATCATTAGGGTATTAATAGACAATTACACCTATGTGACCTAGGTTGTGTTCTGTGACTTATAGTGTCTAATAGTAAATGTGTCCTATAGTTAACTTCAACTTTCTTTAACATAAATGTTCTCAAGGACAACTTAACCGCTTTTGGTCACATTTACAATCGCCTTATTAATTAGCCTTGTAAAACTATGAAGAATTCTATAATTCAATTGAAACTTCTTAATATTTTTATTTAAGACATTCAAGTTCCAAATTTCTCAACCCCATTTATTGATGTATAAAAAAAAGTATAAAACTAATTTTCTTTTATAATAATTGTAAAATTCATTATTCAAAGGTTTCGTAATTTAATGGCATAACACACTCTCCTTTATTAGGAAAAGTGGGGTTCAAACCTCCTCTTCCCTAGTATTATAACTATTGTATTATAAATAAATAAATAAAATTATAAAACTAATTAATCTTTGTGTCGTGGACCATTAATAAACCATAATCTCCAAGAAACCCCTCAAGCATGTTATAGTAATCTAGCATGATGTGCTCACTTGTCCTTGTAGGTGCCCTTATACTAAACTATAGGGATTTAAAAATTTTCCCCCCTATATAAATAACCAACGAACAAAAGTAAGGAAGGAAGCTTCCCCATCCGCCCTTGTGAGTTGCGACAACAAATCAAAAGGAAGGATATAATAGGGGATGAGAATGGTTCCAACCTTCTTACAAAACTAACATGGAAGACACATAAAAAAAATTAAAAAAAAAAGTAACAAGATTTTTTTTTTTTAATGGAAATTTGGTAAATCTTCATAAACGTTGTGAGTTTTTGGAGAGCTTCAATGGATCAATGGGACATTGGATTTTTTTTTTTTTTTTGGTATCATGGTGTTAGGTTATAAGACCTTTAGGTTTAAATGTATTAGAACACTAATTTGTAATGTTGGCAAACCATGATCAAAACGTTTTAAGTTTTGTTTAGACTGCTCAAAGTATGTGTCTTTTATGTACAGTTGGAATCGAGTTGCTGCAGAATTTACTATGCAATTCTGCTTGGCTCGATCGATCAAGAATTAGACTCGACCGATCAAAAGTCGTGCAGATTTGTAGATTTTTCCAACTCAGCCCAAGCTCGTTTTACGTGTAGGGTTTTATGTTTTGTCTTAGGTATAAAAAGGAAAACTCTAGCCACGTTTTAGTAATGTTCTTTATGTTGTGTGTGAATCTTCTGTGAGATCTAGAGGTGTTTGCTTTCACATATACTTAGGGTTATCAAGGTTCAAGATTATGTCAAGAACTTGATGATCGATTCAGTTGTAGATTCAAGAGCTTAAAGATATACAAGCGAGAGTGCTTGTACTTGCTGGGAATTCAAGAAAGAAGTAGTCCGTGGACTCAGAGCAGTTACATGGTCGTGATAGTAAGTTTTCTACTCAAGGTAGTAATAGAATGTTAGTAATCTAAGTCACTATTATGTAAATTTCAATTCTTTCATAGTGGATTCAGTTTTACCTTCAAGATAACTAGGTTAAATCCTCCCCAGGTTTTTTTTATCGGTTTTGTTTTCTAGGGTCATCATATCATTGTGTTCTTTATATTTCTGCTATTTTACATGATATGATTTATTTGTATTAACCTAGATTTGCATAATTTACCTAAGTTAATCACTTTGTTAAATAACTAGGTTAATTTAGGTTAATCTAGTTGTGTTTAAGGGGTCTAAAAATGTACAAGTGGTATCAGAGTGGATAGCTCTTTTGTTATAGATCTTTTGTTATAGATCTTTTAATCTTTGAGCTGATCCTTGACTCCTACTGTCATGGAATACAGACACTCTCTTATTATTCCTTCTTACTTTGATTGGAATAATGATGCTTACTAGAAAGTCATGATGAAAGCATTCTTGAAATCCATTGATGAGAGAGTTTGGAACTCTGTTAAATACGGATGGGAGAAGCCCACTACTCCTGTGAGAGAATAGCAAACTTCTCAAAAAGAAGCAGCCGCTTTTAATAGCAAAGTCATAAATGCTATCTTTAATGCTGTTTCTATGGAGGAATTTAAGAGAATCTCTAATGTTGAGATTGCTCATACTACTTGGAATATCTTCCAAACTGTGCATGAAAGCACAAAGACAGTTAAAATTAATAAGTTGCAGCAATTAACTAGTAGGTTTGAAAACATTAGGATGTCTAATGATGAATCTTTTGATGAATTCAATGCTAAACTTAATGATATTGTTAATTCTACATATAATCTGGGTGAAATCTATGATCAACTTAAAATTTTTAGAAAGATTCTTAGATCTTTGACTGAGGATTTTAGACCCAAAGTGACTGTCATCATTGAAAGTAAGGATGTGGACTTCATCCCTGTTGATGAACTTGTAGGATCTCTTCAGTCCTATGAGTTGGACCTATATAAGACTAGCAAATCCAAATCAATGGCTCATAAGTCTGTTGATGATGTTGATGTGAGTAGATTTGATGATGAGCTCTACTACAGAGATTGCATATCTTGCCAAGAACTTTATAAACTTTCTTAGGAACAATAACAGAAGGGCAAGAGGTAAGAACACTACTGAACCTAGAAATTTTAGGAGGAATGATTCCACTAAGGTTAATAGCACTAAAAAACCTAAAGAAAAAGTTGGTCAACCTTCTAATAATTCTATGGGACAGCAATGTTTTGGGTGTCAAGGGCATGGCTGTAACTCTTAGTGATGATGAAGTTTTTGATGATGAGTCTAGGTGTGACGAAGACAAAAACTTCATTGTTTTTACTGCTACTGCTGTAGTTTATGAAAGTGTTGTTGTTAAGGAGAACCCTTTTGATGGGCAACTCTCCGAGGATGCAGATCTTCAAGAAACTTACAATAAACTTTACAAAGTTGCTGCAAAGGATATTATGAATTTTGATCTAGGCTTAAAGAAAATTGAATCTCTTAAGCTTAAAAGGAAAAATTTGCTTGTGAAATTGTTTGATGCTAATAAACTGTTGAATAATGTGAAGACTAAGAACATGCTTTTACTTGATAAAGTTAAGAATTTGGAACATGATTTACTTGTTGCTAAAGAACAAACTAATAGGTCTGCTAGTTCCAAACTTGATCATATGTTGAGTGTTCAAAAGTCTTCTTCAAACAAAACTGGTTTAGATTTTGTAGAAAGCATCTCTATTTCTGAAACACATTCCACAAACTTTGTTCCTTCTTCTGAGCCACCTGTGAGTAAGGTTGTCAAACCCTGTAGAAGTTACACCTCTTAGGAAGATTAGGGTTGATCTTCAAGAGTCTAAACCTAAGACTTCTAATCCTTCAAAGGGCAAGTTTTATGATAGACCTGCTTGAGTTTGTCATTTTTGTGGAAACTTTGGGCACATTCGTCCAAACTGTTTCAAGTTGCAAGCTGCTAAGCAAGCAAATAAACCAAAAATACATGTGCCTCAAGCACAAGATCCTATGGTACTTATTGGTGAGTTGGTAAAGGCTTTAAACCTTTATTCCAATTCTAGAATTGGAAATCATTCTAATGTGAATAAGAACTTCAATGCTCAAGGTGCATCTAAAAAGCTTTGGATGCAAAAGGCTCAATCTAAGTGAGTTTTTCTGACATGGTCCTTGTGCTTTTATACTCTACTCTTTGTGACCATTTTTTTGTTTTTTTTTTTTTTTTTTTTTTTGTTTTCTTTGCCTTTTAGGATTTACATTGCATAACATTCATGTATTTCATACTAGGTTATTTTTGTTATTTTCATCATAATTAAAAAAAAAAAAAAAAGGAAGCAAAATGTGTTTTGCATTGTTTTCTTGGATTTGATATCAAAGTTGGCCAATTTATCTTTACATAACATGTTTATGTACCTTGTTTAGCTTGGATGAGCTTATTTTATTGTACTTTACTAGTTTGAGCTTTGTAGTGCATGTTGTGTGGAAAGATGTTTATAGTTTTTGATCACATGTTCTTGATCTTAAAGTCAGATGCCTTTGATTGTCGGACTTAATCTTAATGAGAAAGGCATAAACAACCATCTCATCACTGTTTACTAACTAATCATGAACACTTTAGTGTATATCATAAGATTTTGTACTTGAGAAAGTGTAGCACATGCACAAAAAGAACATAAAGTGTAGCCTCAGTTTAAATGCTAAAATTGCTATGTACATTGTTGAACTAATATTTTCAATCAATTAAAATTGGTGTGTACATTATCCTGGGTAGTTCTTCATAAGTTTCTAATCAAATAAAACCGGTGTGTATATTATGAGGCAAATCAAGAAACTTACATGATTGCAAACTTTTATTCTAGGAGATGCGAGACTTATATGATGTAACTCTTTGAGGGATAGTCTCTTTTAATTGTATGTGATGAATTTTGTAGAAATTGTGCTTAATTACTATTCACATATCACCCCACATGTCTCTCAAGTTGTTGCTAGTTGCACACACTACACAAGTTAAACTTTATACATGTTATTGTGTGTGATTTAATGTTGGCCATCCAAGATTAAAACTTCCTTGAGTTTAAATGCAAAATGTGTTGTGAAGTTTAAGCTTTTAAGGTGAACTGAGTGAAATCTTAATTTTTGGGAAATATGGGCTTAAATCATGTGTTTTTGAAAAGCATTCCATCTTATACTCATGCATTTTATTCATAAAATTCTTTTTTTGGAGGAGTTTCTACAAAACAATGCTTTTTTTTTTCAAAAAAAAAAAACTATTTTTTCCAGATTTTTGATCAATCGAAGTTGTTTCTCAACCGATCAAAATTGCGATTAATTTTTGGTCAACTTTTGTCTGTTTTGGTCGATGCTTGATCATTGTTGGATCAATCGAAACCATTTTCGATCGATTGAACCTAACTTTCGATCAGTCGAAAATTGCACTGTGAGTTTTTAAAAATCTTTGATTTTCACGTGTTCATCACTTTTTCAAAACTTTTCAAACACTTCTCTCTCTCTTCGATCGGTCTAAAGGTCAAAACTCAATTTTGCAAGGTTTTTGTCATCAAAGGCAGGTAAGACCTTTTTACCCTTCCGTTTTCAATTATTTTTATTTTTCATGCATTAAATCATGCATTTAGGAGGGCATTTCGAACCTAAGATTTTTTGGGTTTTGTGTTGATTCAAGCTTTTTCTTGAGAAATTGATCACTGGGTTTTTAATCTGAGATATTATAAACATGATTCTTGTGATTAGTTTGATCAAATTTGATGATTTGAGAAAAATTGGAAATTCTAAGGCTTGAAATTACTTAAATTGGGGTTTTGTTCAATTGAGTTAATTTGTGACATTGGCTTATTGGATTGATTAATCTGATCATTTTAATGTGTTTTGTATCTTATTTGATGATCAATTGGTCAATTTTTTAAAATTGTGACAAGTGGTTTTTCCAAATTTTGGGGGTTTTTTTAATATAAACTCTATGCTGAAGCCAATTTTGTGATTTTAAAGTTGTATTGAACTTATTCTCACTGCATTAGAGCATGCATCATTTGCGTACACTGTTCATGCATCATATAGATTGTTATTTTCTATATTATTCTATGCTAACTTGCAGTCTGCTCTTGGTTTTTCTTGTCCTTTTTTGGTTCTTTTCTGTTTGACTGTTCTTTCCTTAGCATCATACCTAGGAAAACTAGAGCCAACAAGAAATCTTCCTTTACTGCTACTCCATCCTTTGAGAGTGGGAGATTCTTGAGTGAGAAACATCAAGAGACCTTTGAGACACTTAATCTTAAGAGGAACATTTGGGTTGAGAGTACGGTTCTTTTAGATGAGCTAGATCTTGAGATTAGGAGAAACTTTGAGTGTAAGGGTTGGTCACTTTTGTTAGATATTTCTCTCCCCCCCCCCCCCTCGGGCTACCTTAATCAGAGAGTTCTACTCGAACCTCTCTTTCCACTCCTATGGTGCCAACACTCTTGTGAGGAGTTGGATTCGTGGTGATGAGTACACCATTACTCCTTCGGTATTGTCTAATGCTCTTGGGGTGTCTATTGTTCAGCATCCTGTCTATCATTATGATAAGTCTCCTCCCCTAGACAATATCATGTCTTACATCACTAGGTCTTCTATCTAGTGGAGTTCTGATCCTCAGATCACTACTCCTAAGCTTATTGAGGTTCACTATCTTTTCTTTCGGATTGCTTGTCATTCCTTGTGGCTTATCTCTCATCTGCACACAATCCCTATTGAGAGATGTGTGTTTCTATATGCCCTTGTTACTAATGCTCCTATCAGTTTTCCTTATCTGTTTATTTGTTCATTAAATGAGGTTTATAAGAGTATTTCTACTACTCATGCTATTTTTTTCCTCCTTTTTATTCATCAGATTCTCTTGCATCTTGGTTTAGAATAGTTTCCTGCATCTGAGCCTGTTTATATTATCACTTCTATCAGTGCCACCTTTCTTAGGCAGAGGGTTGCTCAGTTGAGAGCAAGCTATAAACGTCTTAAGGTTGAGTCTTCTGGTGTCGTACCTCCTCCTTCTCCTTCTACCTCTTCTACAGGTGATACTTCTGCTAAGGCATCTATTGATCCTGCTTCTACTGCTGTTGTTCCTCCGCCTTCTACTTCGGATGATTCAGACATTTGACGTATGTTGAAGACTGTCATGACCGTTCAGGAGGCTTATGGTCAACTTTTGGTGGACATGATTGATGAGCTTCGTGCTTTGCGAGCGGATTTGGAGAGTATTAGACCACCACCTTCTTTTGATGATGAGTGAGTGCCCTTTGGTAATTCATCACAAAAAGGGGGAATGTACATGATGTAGAAAGGTGTTTTTGTTGTTAAGGGGAGATTTTGTTATTTTGTGTTGTTTGGAGCTGTGGAGTTTTTAGATTGTATCTAGGTGTTTCACTCAGTATGTAACCTTTTTAGATTTTGTGTTTGGTATGTTCATGATAGGAGGAGATACTTTGTTTTATTTATCTGTTTCTTGTTTCACATTGTGCTATATTGTTTATTGATCTATATACATGAGGTTATTCATTATATTTATCCTGTAGTTTATGTTTATATGAAATGTTTATGTGAAATCAAGAAGTTATACTGTTTACTTGTATTTTCTACACATGCGTTTATGTGTTTTTAAGTGTTACAGGAATATACAAGTTGATTAAGTCATGTTGCTATCTACACTTGCAACTGATGGATAGTAGTTAGGTTGAATTTGTTATGTTGGGTTATGTTTTTGTAATGGGCTATTTATATGTAAACTTTGAGCATTTTGTTATGTTTGTGTTTTGTTACGGATTTCCAAAGGGGGATTTTGTTAAATTCTAAAACCTTTAGGTTTAAATGTATTAGAACACTAATTTGTAATGTTGGCAAACCATAATCAAAACGTTTTAAGTCTTGTTTATACTGCTCAAAGTATGTGTCTTTTATGTACATTTGGAATCGAGTTGCTACAGAATTTACTTTGCAATTCTACCTGGCTCGATTAATCGAGAATTAGACTTAATCGAACAAAAGTCGTGCAGATTGTTTTTTCTGCAGATTTTTCCAACTCAGCCCAAGCCCGTTTTATGTATAGGGTTTTATGTTTTGCCCTAGGTATAAAAGGGAAAACCCTAGCCACGTTTTAGTGATGCTCTTTATGCTGTGTGTGTGAATCTTCTGTGAGATCTAGAGATATTTGCCTTCACACATACTTAGGGTTATCAAGGTTCAAGATTATGTCAAGAACTTGATGATCGATTTAGTTGCAGATTCAAGAGCTTAAAGATATACAAGCGAGAGTACTTGTGCTTGTGCTTGTGCTTGTGCTTGTGCTTGCTTGGAATTCAAGAAAGAAGTAATCCGTGGACTCGGAGCTGTCACGTGGTCGTGATAGTAAGTTTCCTACTCGATGTAGCAATAGGGTGTTAATGGTCTAAGTCGCTATTGTGTAAACTTCAATTTTTTCATAGTGGATTCAGTTTTACCTTGAGGATAGTTAGGTTAAATCCTTCCCAAGTTTTTTTACTAGTTTGGTTTTTCTGAGTCATCACTTCATTGTGTTCTTTATATTTCCACTGCTTTACATGATACGATTTATTTGTATTAACCTTAATCTGCATAATTTACCTAAGTTAATCACTTGGCTAAATAACTAGGTTAATCTGGTTGTATTTAAGGGGTCTAAAAACGTTCACATGGGATATATAGCACATCAATTACATAGAACCAACCCTTATATGAGTGGATGATATGTATTCCCCAGATACAACATAGCTTTGCTTATTCCAAATTCGTGTTTTGTTAAAATCTTTTGACTCTTTTCTATTCCAATTAGTTAATTTTCCAATCATTTATCCTACTCAATTTTCTAACATTATATATATATATATATATATATATATATATAACTAATTGAGTTACTAGACTTTTGGTATCAGCAAAAAGATTTATTTTAATATTACAGTTTGTCATTTTTGACTTTTTTTATCCACTACTTAACAATAAAGATAATTTTGACATAAGAATAAAAGATGGAGGACTAATTGAAACATTTATAAGGGTGGAGACCATTTTAATATGTTGGGCAATGAT
This sequence comes from Castanopsis chinensis, assembly GCA_032878915.1. Taxonomy (NCBI): domain Eukaryota; kingdom Viridiplantae; phylum Streptophyta; class Magnoliopsida; order Fagales; family Fagaceae; genus Castanopsis; species Castanopsis chinensis. The sequence goes on from JAVQMG010000131.1 coordinate 25,721,241, forward strand.
CATGGAATAAAATAATAATTACATCTAAAATTATTCCTTGAAAGCACTTAGAAAAAGCATTGTGTAGGTCACTCATAAGAATAAAAATCTAATTTAAATGCAATGAAATTTTAACAACTTAAAACATGGGGTAAGGTGTACCTCAGCGGGCTCTAATGCTTATCACTTTGTTTGTGTAATTTGAGGAAGCTTCCGCGGGGGGGGGGGGGGGGGATATGTACAATTAAGTAGAGAGAGAGAGAGAGAGAGAGAGAGAGAGAGAGAGAGAGAGAGAGTCAATTTAGCTCTTCATTAAGGGGGAAAAAGAGAGAAAATTAGAAGAGAGAGAGTGGAACGAAAAAAGAGAAATTTAATGGAAAGTAAGTGAACATTTGGCTTTGACATATTATAATAAGAGGCCATACAATTAATTACACAGGCCTTTGTTATTATATTGTATAGATTATATGGTTCCTAATATTGGAAACTTCAGCATGAACAAAATATGTCGTTTCTCTCAATTTTTATTGTTGTATTTGTGTTCAAAAATATGTTTTACATATGATTTGAAGGGATTTATTTTTAATAGTAATGCTTGAGATACAGATTTTTTTACAAAAAAATTTACAAACTACTGATGTGATAAGTGGTTATTGGTAAATGAAAAAATTAATGTTAATGGTGAGCTTAGATGGAAACCAATAAGAAACTGGCAACATCAATAGTTTGTAAAAATGTTGTAAAATGGTTTGTGATTGTAGTTATATATTAGACATAAAAAACAAAATTTGTTTCAAAGTTTGTAAGCTTTATAGTTATATTTATTTATGTTTATAATTTTGTTTTAGATAGCAATTGATGAAAGGGGAAGAGGAAAAAAGGTTTATTTCAAAGCTATAATTTTTTTGTTTAACTTTACTTCATCCCATAAGGTGGAACCTACAATGTTAGGAGTGAAATTGAAGAAATAAAAATTGGAAATAACATATGCCCAAATTAGTTAACATAATTTATATGTTTAATTTTGTTTTTTAATAAATGTCTCCAAAATTTTTATGTCTATGAATATGTTGAAGGTTATTTTGTGCAAAATAATGGTATTATCTCACTCATTAATATTATCGTAAAACATTCTAAACATTAGAATGAGTGAAGTTGAAGAGGAATATTTAAACATATTTTCGTATTTAGGATATAGCTTTTTTATTTGTTTTTCTAATAGATTCAAAAATAGGCTTCGCTATTTAGTTTAGAATATTCCCATTAGTTGTAGGGTTTATTTCTTTTTTAGTGCCATTTTGTTAATTTCTTTTTGCAAAAAAATAAAAATAAAAAATAAAAATTATTGAATATAATTTTCTAATAATCGTTGCAAATAAAAATCATTGCAAATAAAAAAAAATAGTGCCATTATGTAAATTCTTTTGATAAAAGTTTCTGTTGAAGTAGTGATTTATATATATATATATATATATATAGTATTTTTTCAAAGCCTATGTGATTTGATAAAACAACAGAAGTTTTCATTTGATAACTCAATCTCTATTGAACCTCTAGCTGAGAGACATGCAAAAGGAGTTCCAAAATTTGATGTCCCTTAAGAAGACTATTAATGAGAAATTTTTTTGCAAATATGGAGCCACCATACTTTGGAAGTGTCATAATATAAATAAATATATATAAAATTGTAAAGACTTTTTAAAGCGGAAATTGTATGACATAATAAACATTAGAATGGGTGAAGTTGTAGAATCTTTTGAAAGTAATTATTGTTGCTGTTATGTATAACTATGTTTAAGACATATTTGTTTAGAAGTATCTTTAAGATTACTATAATTATATGTTTATAAATGCTTATTATTTAGTAAATTCTCTAGGTTATGCATAAACGTTGTTTATGTTTTTTGCACAACCTTTCACTCTCCAACAAATGGATAGTCATAAAAGACCATTTAAATCTTAAAAAACATCCATCTTAAGGGCATGTGAACAAGATTTCAAGAATAATTAGGCTAATCATCTATACTTAGCGAGGTTAGCCTATAGTAATATGTACTAGTTTGGTATTGAGATGACCCTTTATAAGGCTTTATAAGTAAAAAAACGAGATCGGTTGGTAATCTTGAGTCATAAATCATTTACAGGACTTCTATAAAAATTGATTTTACATATAAAATATTACAAATAGTTTATAGTCAATAGAAAAGTTATGTTGAAAATTGAAGGAATGATTTGGATTTCAAAGTTAGGGATATGAAATTCCTTAAAGTTGATCCTATGAAAGGATTTATGAGATTTGGTAAAATTTGATAAATTGAATCCTAGGTTAGGGTCATTTGAAATTTTAAAATGGAATGGTTAGTTTCTTAAAAAAAAAAAAACATAGAAAGCTCATAATATGTCTTACATTTCCATTATAAGAAAGTATATGTTTAATCAAATAAACTAGGATTCATATGTAGGGACGGAACCAAAATTCGAAGTTGAGGGGGGCCAAAGTATAAACCCAAAAAAGTTTATAAAAATCAAAACTAAAATCTACTCAAGCTTTGTTGAATTTCATCACATTCATTAACATTGTGATCTCATATTTTCACAATTTGGACCGAATACTAATTTAATTGGTGGTGATTTTTTGGAATTTTGTTTAAAAATTTTCATGAATTGGGACATCAACACTAGAGGCAATGCTGCATTATCAGCTTCAAATTATTTGTAATTTTTTTCTCTTTAAAAAAATAAAATATTATAAATAATTTTCCCATCATCAACAATTCAAGTAAAAGTTCCGTTATTTCCATATTATATAGCTCTATCATTTCAAAATTTAGTTCAAAAAATAAACCAAACAAACATACCCCATAAGCTACAACAACATTAATGGTAATAAAATATTTTCTAAAAATAGTTAATAATTCATAAAAATAAACCTGCAAACAAGCATTAGTATTTATTGCACACATTTGATCATAGTTCCCATGGGTTTCATATTTTTGGATCAATATGCAATGGGCAAAAAGATGTTGCAATTTTATTTTTAGTTTTCATGAGTTAAAATGTAAAGATTTTGAAAGAAGGGGGCCAAAAATATACTTTTTAGGGGAAATTTTTGTATATAGTGATATATATATATATATATATATATATATATTTTCCAAAATTGGATTAGGGGGGGGGGGGCAATGGCCCCCCTCTGCCTTAACATGGGTCCGTCCCTGTTCATATGTTTAAACGTAAAATATTTTTTGAAAATTAGTTTCTCCAATTTGAGGTGTTTAATTCAGCTAGAAATGCTAGTCCACTGGAGGGTTTAAAACAAGTTACACCCTCAGTTCACAATAGACCACACCCAACCTATCACTGCCACCTAACCGATCCAACTGCAACCCACCATGGCCCTCTACGTCCCTTCTGGACCCAGCCTCTCTCTCTCTCTCTGCCCATCTAGCTTGGCAACATAACCATTCCCCCCATGCAAATTTATAATTCTTAACTTATCCGATTTTGAGTGGCCAACGTAAAGTGGTGGCTCACACAAAGCAAAAAATGTCGAATACTCAAAGTTGCTCAAATTATCAAGTTATAAAACTGGGTGTATGATTTGTTGTATCTCTAGAACTATACCTATGTGGCCACCCCCTATGGAGATCAACCCAATCGCACAACCCTATTGAAAATCAAGTTTTAGATATGTTTTTCTTTATTGTCTATGATGAATTTGGGTTGTGGTAGTGGTGTTTTTACTATTTTTAGAATATTTTTATCATCAACCAAACACATGAAAATATTTTCAAAATAGGTAACCAAATATCAATTTCTCCAAATTCGGATTTTCATTAGTAGGGAGCCTCAAATAATCACAACTTGTGCATTAATATAATAGGGTGGGACTTAAAAGCAATAAGTTACATATCTCACAAGAAGTTCATCCTAGGCATGCTAATTCTATCTAATTGGTTGGTTGATCTGTAAGACTCACCTACTTGAAAAGCTAATGAACTGTCTATTATTTAAAAAATAATAAAAATGGATAATTACACTTTACCCATTTGTGGTTAGCTCTAATTTGATGTGCCTACCAGTGGTCTAAATTTTAAAACTTTGCCCACATGTGATTACCACCGTTAGTCTTTCGTTACCTACCCCATCACTTAAACCGTTACAAACACAAAAATATAACAAAATTAGAAAAAACAAGATCGAAAAGTGATTTTTGTAAACATATTTGAAGGCTTTAAGAGCTTCAATGAGAACACTAACACAAGATTAAAAATGGTTTATATTTATAGCTCTACTCGAACAAATTTCTCTCTCTCTCTCTCTCTCTCTCTCTCTCTCTCTCTCTCTCTCTCTCTCTCTCTCTCTCTCTCTCTCTACACTTGTTGCAACACCTAAGTAGCAAACCACCCTTTCTTGGATCAAAAAGCCATTAGATTGAAAATTGCTGATAACCAGAGGCATAGTTTTGTGGGTCTTGAGAGTTCGAGTTTGAAACCAACCCATATTTTCAATCTAAAAGAACATGCATGTTAGCGCAAGAGAGAGACCCACCAGAATAGCTAACATGTCTTGATGGTGAGGCTCTTTTTCAGGAGTAACAATGACTCGGATCAAAGGCAAGCAATTTTTGTATTTTTTTTTTTTTTTGGCGTTTTGAGATTTATTTCAGATTTGGGAGTTTTGATTGGATTTTGATATGATTTGGTTTGGTAAATGTTGATTGTGGTCGATTCCATTGTTGGGTTGGCTAAGTTGCAGTCAGATTGTGGTGGGTATGGGCGATGGTGTGACAAAGGAATATGAAGAAGAATGGGCATTGTGATTGTCATTGATTTTTTCTTTTCTGGGTTTTGGTTTGAGGTGGTAGAGAGTGAAGAGTGGGTTCGAAAATTGTGTTGGTTTTATTTGGGTTTTTTAATTGCAATGGACTCCAAAACAAGATTAGGTTTTTATTTTTTATTTTTAAGGCAAGACTGGGGTTTGTTAATTTTTCTGGGATATTTTGAATTTTTCTTGGTTTTTAGTTTTTGAACTTTTCTGGGTTCTTAATTTTTGTTGGCAGGGACACGAGAAGTAGGAGATTTGATTTGATTTATTTGAATGTTGTTGAGTTAGATTAAGAATTTTAATTTTTATCCAGGAGTGTATCAATTGGATAAAAATTAAAACTCCAAGAGTGTACTAGAAAGGAACAAAAAAGAGTCTATCATTGAATCTTTTTTCGTGGGTCTCTCTTGGAATTGATACACTCTTGGGGAGTCCATAACTATCATTGACTCTTTTTTTTTTTTTTTTTTTTTCATATTTTCGCTAGAGCAATTGTATCTGAATAGTTCATTGCTCTGTAAAAATTGGATCTAAATTTGGATTTATATTAAGTTGTTTTTTTTCTTTTCTCATATGGCTTTATCATGCTTCCAGATTTATAATTAGTTGTTTGCTTGTGGTTGAGATGATAGGTTCAAATACAAGTTGAAGTTCTAATAAATTGCATAATTTTTTTTACCAATAGCACATTTTGATCTTTTTTTCTCTTGAATTTTTATGTTTTTTATGTTTTGGGAGGAGAGAGACATAAAAATAGTGCAAAAATACATATTTACCCTTCTTTTTAACAGAGTTGGATAACAAAAGACTAACGGTGGTAATCACAGGTGGGAAAAGTGTCAAAATTTGAATTACGGGTAAGCACATCAAATTAGAGGCAAACCACAAGTGGGTAAAGTGTAATTATCCCTAATAAAAATTATTACCACATCAATCTCAAAACAAGACAATATAAAACTTAAAACAAATTATATTTTTAAGTTTTCTTAATAGGAAAGTTTATCACATAGTCTCCGTAATACATATATTTTTAAGTTGAGTTTTAATGATTGGAATATTGGGTACCCCTTAGGTGTAGTTTTTCATAACATCATTCAATTAAAATGAACGGTTAATTGAGACTTATTATATGGTAGAGATTCAACTTATTTGGCCTATATTTTGTTTTTTTTTTTTTTTAGAAGGTATTTTATCAGACTTACATTTGATATTAAGGTAATAAACAAAATTTGTGAGATAATGAATTATTGATTGCACTTTAGTACTGGAGAGGGGTTAAACCTTTTTACATTCAATATAGGTTTTTTTTTTAAAACCTCTGGCCATGGCCCACCTGTGCCAGTTGCCAATCTATCACTAGCCCTCTGGGCAAAGGATATACCCAACAAAGATTTTAAAACCCCATGAATGTGGACTGTAAATAAAGGGCATAAGCATGGTTGCATGAACGAGCTAGGCCAACGATTGGGTAAGTTTGGGGACCTACAAACTTGAAAAATGTACATCTTCCCCTGTATCGCTAATTGGGAACTGGCTTGATGTATGCCTGTTCCCCAAAAAAAAAGTGTGAACTTAGAACTACATAATAAATTATTGTTAGTGTGAACTTTGAATCAATTTCTTCAAATCATGATTTTTAGCAAAAAAGAAAACTTTAAATCATGTTTTATCTTTACTCTTATAGCACAAACATATCTACTTTATCTACGTAATTTCTTTGGGTTTTTAATGGTACAATCTGACCAATATGCATATTCTATAGAACAAGTTGTAACTTCGTTTGAGTACTTTTTATTATATTTTAGCCTCTAGAAAATATGATATGAATAACTTTCTAGCAAGAAAAAAAAGAAAAGAAAAAAAAGAAAAGATATCCTCCATAGAAAGAATGTAAAACCTACCTTGTACTGTCTGTAAGGTATGGAATGAAAGAGGTCAGAGAGAAATTACAAACCGATTACCCTTACAATTATATCAAAACAAAAAAGGAAACTTCTTTATTCACATACAAATAGAAAGGAAATAGAATATCTATAGCAAATATTTCTGTCCTAACTCCTATCCATGTTTCCAAAAACCAATTTACACTCTCATGATTTTATTACTCAAAACAAACTCTAAAAATAGCAGCAAACACACATAAACCTCCTATAATCTGACTAAGGTCTTAAAGGAAAATTTACCACATATTACCCAAATTACCAAATGGCTCATGGTCAAATACTACTGGGAGGCCCGACCCAGCTTCACTTCCAACTCAATGCCTTGCAAATCTTCCCCACCCGGCGCCATCATACCCGAATACACCTGAACAATACGCAGGTTCTTAACACCATAAAACACTTGCTAATTCACCCTGTTCAAAACCACTCTTCTAGACATCATATGGGTCAAACATAGTTGTAATTGGTCTCACCTCCACCATATACGTGATCCACACCTAGATGATGGTACCCAATTAATCACTACATTTAAAAACAATAAAGGAGTTTCTCTCATTTTCAACGTGGAAGTAAACATTTCACTAACCCCTTATCTTCTATTTTAACTCTCATATCTTTACATTTATATTATTATATTTATTCATTTAATTATATGATATTAAAATGCTACAACATTTTATAATGATTGTAAAATTAATTAGTCAAAGGTTTTGTACTTTAGGTTTTGTAATGTGGTGGTATAACCTAGTCTCCTTTATTAGGATAGATAGGGTTTGAATCTCCTCTCCCGTCCAATATTATAACTATTGTGTGCGTTCCAGTTAGCTCATCTGGTAAAGTTTTTTATGGTTGAATTAAAGATCTAAAGTTTAATTCCTGCCTACACTAAATCCTGATTGATATCTTGGTTTAGATGATAAAAAACTATCATTGGCAAAACTCTAATATATATATATATATATATATATATATATAATGTAAAGCTAATTAGTCTTTGTGTTGTGGACCATTAATAAACAACAATATCAAAGAAACCCCTCGAACATGTTATAGCAATCAAGCAAGACGTGCTCACTTGTCCTTGTGGGTGCCCTTATACTAAAGGATAGGGATTCAATTTTTTCCCCCCTCTATAAACAATCAACGAACAAAAGTAAGAAAGGAAGCTTCCCCATCTGTCCTTCTGAGTGTTGACAGCGAATCAAATGAATGATATAACAGGTGATGAGAATGGTTCCAACCATCTTTCAAAACTAACTTCGAAGATTTTGTTTTTTATTTTTTAAATTTATGAAAGGAGTGTTTTTGAGGGCTTCAATGGAACAATGGGACAAAGGAATTTTTGTTTTGTCTTGTGGGATATATAGCACGTCAATTACGTAGGTCCGACCCTTATATGAGTGGATGATATATATACACAACGTTGCTTTTCTTATTCCAAATTTTGGTTTTTTTTTTTAAGTCTTTTGACTCTTTTCTATTCCAATGAGTTATTTTCAATTTTTTCATTCATTTATCCGACTCAATTTTCTAGCATTTTAATATATATATTAATAAAATTACAAAAATCTTGAATATATTTATTAAAACCATCAAAAAATGTGAACCAATTAAATTACAAAACTCTTGATATCAATAACAATATGCTATTTTAATATTATAGTTTACCATTTTTCAGTTTTTTCCATCCACTACCTATCAGTAAGGACTATTTTTATTTTAACATAAGAACAGAAGATTAAGAACTAAAATGAAACATTTATAAGGGTAGAGACGACTTGGAAACATTGGGCAATGATTGAGGACTAAAATGATAATTAGATCTAAATTTATTATTTAAAAAAAGACAAAAGATTGTATAACTCTCTTATAAAAATAAGAATCTAATTCAAATGCAATGTAATTTTAACAACTCAAATCATGGGCTACGGTTTAGCTTGGCTAGCTCTAGTGCTCATCACTTTGTGTGTGCGATCTAAGGAAACTTCAAAAGACTTTCCTCCTCCCCCCCCCCCCCCCCCCCCCTCCGGCCCAGAAGATGGGGATTTTTTTTACTATTTTTTTAGAGAGATTCACTTGGTATTAAGAAAAGGGTGCTTGGATGTGAAATTTGTAGATAGGAAATGGGCCACTATATATGGATTTGTGATTTGATATTTTTTCAATAGTCTTAGGATTTTTATTCCAATTTTCTAGACTCAATTATAAGTTCAAATTTTTGTAATTTCTATATTCAATAAGGGGAAATTAAAAAGAGAGGATTAAAACATTTAGCATCTCAATTCTCAAGAATCAAGGGGAAAAAGAAACGTAAATTGAGTTGAGAGAGAGAGAGAGAGAGAGAGAGAGAGAGAGAGAGAGAGAGGAAACATCAATTTAGCTCTTCAATAAGGAAGAGAAGTGGATGGAGAGAGGAATTAAATGGAAAGTAAGTGAACAAATTGCTCTGACATATCTATATATTATATCTAAAAGTTGAAACGTAACATTTAATATTACTACACTCTTGTTGGGCCAATTCATCCTCCATTTCATTTTTTTTTAAGTAATTTTTTTCTTTTATGATTTCTCTATATTTTTTTAAAAAATAATTAAATATAAATTATGGACAAACATGTTGGTACACTCTATTACTATTCAACTGTTGCTATTTATTTTCCTTAAATACTAATGTTTTTGCTCCAAATTACAAACTTTATCGTATATTATGTACAAATGTTTGACTATTCAGATGCCTAAATTGATTTTAAATTTTTTTTTCTTTCTAATTTCAAGTAATTGTATCGTTTAGTGGATAGAATTAAAATTTCAAGTACAATGTCCAGCCGAAAGAAAAGTTTTGTGTCTCTTCATTTATCTATTGTTAGTCTATTACAATGTTTCCTTTTCCAAATCTTCAGTTTTTCATAACCTTATCTCTCTCTCTCTCTCTCTCTCTCTCTCTCTCTCTCTCTCTCTCTCTCTCTCTCTCTCTCTCTCTCTCTCTCTCTCTCTCTCTCTCTCTCTCTCTCTCTCTCTCTCTCTCTCTCTCTCGTCAATTACCTATTTAAGCTTTACAATGTCATATTTGTTAACATACATTCTAGATACGATCACCCCTATCATCTACAACAACAAAATTAGCTCAAATAATTAGCAAATAATTAGCATCTTCGCCATCACTGCCACTATCTACCTATGAAAAAAAGGGTTGGTGTTTGAGTTTGTTTGAATTATACCCCATTATTTGCTTAAATCTTTCATATATGCATTGCTTAATTCATTTAACATTTTTGAATTGATCTTTTGTTTTTCCTCTTTTAGTCTCTTTGTGATTTTGATTTTGCACAAATTATATTACATAGCACCAAATTAAGTTTATGTTGTAGGAACCACAGACGCAATGCCTAAGGTGCCCCCACTTTTGCCCAATTAAGCATTACACCACATAAACTTCTCAATAGGGCTGGTTTCTATGATGAAGTAATTGGTGTGTAATGCAAGTCTTAATGGAGAATGAACTTTTAAATTTCATAAGTATGTACAACATATGGAATAGAAAAATAAATTTATATGTACAAAGTTTTGAACAATAGTTTTTGAATAGCTTTGTATAACTACTCTATAATTGTAGCAGTTTAAATATGTCAATGCCATCTTCATTTTGAAAAGTGAAAAACCATGAAAAATAAGGAGCAAACTAACATAGTTGATAGCGATTAAAAATTCATTGATAAATTTCTCTTGATTGAAGGTGTACACACCCTATAAAACAATATCTTGATATCACTAAGTTGAAGGTAGTATACTATTCAATCATTTTGCCAAAATTTTGTATTAAAGTTACAGATTCCATCTTCTAATAGATGTTTGTGTTGGATGATTTATGTATATAATCGGTTGTTCAAACTAAGAATTCCTTGTCATATGTTACTCTCTAGAGATCTTATAGATGGTGTTTTTGGTTAATGAGACAAGATCAACAAAACATAATTTTTATATAATTATAACTAGAGGACACTACAATGTCATGATGGATAGGTTGGTCTTATTTTACTACACTGAAAGTAGTATACTATTCAATCATTTTGCCAAAATTTTTTATTAAAGTTAAAAACTCTATCTTCGAATAGACGTTTGTGTTGGATGATTTATATATATAATTGGCTGTTCAAACTAAGAATTCCCTATCATATGTTACTCTCTAAATGTCTTATAGATGGTCTTTTTGGTTAATGAGGCATGATCAACAACGCGTAATTTTTATATAATTATAACTAGAGGATACTACAATGTCATGATGGATAGATTGGTCTTATTTTACTATATAATCTAAGTAATCCTATGGCTTATATATTGAAGAGTTATATATTGTGGGATTTATTTATATGTTCATATCATGAAAAAAAGTTTTTTTTTTTTTTTTTTGCATATTATTTTATTTTATATTATATTTCCACTTTATAATATATGATTTATTGATTATGAGAAAGAAAGAAATGCTGATCTATATTTTGGAGAAAAATATACACATAAGAGTATAAGAGATAACTTTTTTACTGCATTGTGTTTTAAATTTTTCTATAGATTGTGTAGGTCTGCGACTAGTTATAATAAAAGACAAGTACAATTAATTACAAAGATCTATGTTATTATGTTGTATAAATTATATGGGTCTGACCAGAAACTTCAACATGAAAAAGTTTTATCGTAGTGTTGTCTCAATTTTAATTGTTGTATTTATGTTCATATATATGTTTTACATAGTATTTGATTTTTTTTTTTTTAAATGAGAACACTTCTATATATATATATATATATATATATATATATATAATTTTGTTTAGATAGCAATTGGGGAGGAGCTCTAATTCAAAACTAGAATTTGTTTGTTCAACTTCACTTCATCATATAAGGTGGAACTCACAATGTTAAAAGTGAAATTAAAGAAACAAAATTTGAAATAATATTTTTTCAAAATAGTTATCATATTTTATATGTTTGTAAATATGTCTAATTTTTTTAATAAATATCCGTAAGAATTATGACTATGAATAAGTTGAGTTCTTTTTTTGGTGTGTGGAAAATATGGGTAGTATATCACTTATTACCATTTTCCTATAACATAGTAAACATTAGAAGGAGTGAAGTTGAAGAAGAATATTTAAATATATTTTCTTATCTAAGATATAACTTTTTTTCTTTCTTTCTAATAGATTCAAAATAGGCTTAACTAGTCTGTTTAGAAAATTCCCATTAGTTGTAGGGTTTATTCTCTTTTAGTACCATTTTTTTAACAATTTTTTTGCCAAAAAAAAACCTTTGAATACAATTTTTAATTAATGAGTACAATTGCAATGCATATTTATGTCACTATACGTTTTATTTGTTAAGAATTTTTATTATAGTATACTTAAAATCATCTATTGTCAACACTTGTTGAACCTCTAGCTTTAAAATACAAGGGCCGATTGGAAGCTCCATCTCCAATAAGAAGCATGTTAATGAGAAAACTGTTTGCAAAAATGAAAGTACGATATTTTGGATATTAAAATACTTCCATTAAATTTCATCCTTTGTTGCTTCATATATAGATATCCCCTATTAAATAAGTATTAGAATATTATTTGGAACTTGGAAATCTCACAATATATAGAATAGTAATGACTTTTTTAAAAAGGAAATTTAACTGAGCAAAACCAAACATGATAATTTAGTATTGGATGTCCATATAAAAAACATCAACAAGAAAGAATGTTCTACATGAATATGACATTATAGATATTAGAATGGGTGAAGTAGTTAAAGAAACTTTTGAAAATAATTATTGTTGCTGATATGTTTATAAATACGTTTGGAGAAATGCTATAGATTCAAACTATTTTACAACATTTATAGAAACTGTTAATATAACAAATTTTTCTAGTTCTCATCTAGACCTACGTACTACTAATATCACATTTTTACTTATTAATAATAGTCTAACAAATCAACAGTTTGTAAAATAGTTTGTGGCTTTAGCATTTTCCATATGTTTAAGACATTTTTTAAATGCATGTTTAAGACTAATATGGTTATATGTTTACTAAAATGCTTATTATTTAGTATATTTTCTATGTTATGCATAAACTTCAATTTTTTACACAACCTTTCACCCTTCAACAGATGAACAGTCGTAAAGGACTATTTAGATCTTAGAGATGGCTAATCATCTGTACTTAGTGAGGTTTGCCTATAATTATATCTACTAGTCTAGTATCGAGATGACCCTTTATGATGCTTTATATGTAGAAAATTTAGATCGGTTTGTTGGCGAAAAATCTTGGGCCATAAATCATTTGGAGGACTTCCGAAAAAATTAATTTGACTCAAAAGATTTTAAATAGTTTATTGTGAATAGAAAAGTACATATCTAACAATTGAACGAAGGATTTGGATTTCGAAGTTAGGGATATGAAATTCCATAAAATTGATCCAATGAAAGGAGTTATTAGAATTAGTATATTGATAAATTGAACCCTAGGTATGTAGGATCATCTGAAAGTTTGAAATGGATTGGTTTAGTTTCTTATAAAATGGAAAGCTCAAAATATGTCTTATATTTCCATTCTAAGAAAGTATATGTCTAACCAGATTAATTAGGATCCATTTGTTTAGATGTAAAATATTTTTTGAAAAATAGTTTCCCCAATTTCAAGTGTTTGATGGCACTCTCGGTTCAAAACAAACCACACCCCACCCACCATGGCCTAGTAGGTCCCTTCTTGACCCTACCTCTCTCTCTCTCTCTCTCTATATATATATATATATCCTAATTCCAGTAGACATTAACCTATATACAGCCTCATATTCCTTAGTTGTTGTAACTGTGTTTATGTTGGTCTGCATCTTGGTGCTCTAACCTCTCTCGCATCGCCACAACCCTTCAAATAAAATTTTCAGTGACTACCTTGTTGTTCTATTCTTGCTAGCACTATGTCCAGTAATTACGTAACCAGTTCTATTGGTGTTCACTTGTTAGTGGATGCTTTTACAGTAGGGCTATTTGTACCCCCTGGGCCTTTAAGTCAAACTATTTTGCATAGAATGGAGGGTTTTGTGTTTGAGATCATGTTACCTTTTTACTTTGCTAGCACTGGTGTAAAAGCAAAATTTTCCAAAGGGATTTTTTACACGGGTCCATTGGTTGCAAGCACGGGCTTTATAGCCAATGTCGTTAGTTTTACAATAGCAAGGAGCGTCATATTCGATATGTCTCTTTGTGATGGTGCCACTCAAAGAGTGCTGATTAATACCAAGTGCGTGTCGCCGTTTATCATCCTAAATGATGGTTTGGAAACTATGGTAAGTAACACTATAAAATTATGTTGTAACATGATTCCTATAAATATTGTGTGATAAAATTCATGTTTTCTTGTTAACAAATATTGATCAAATATGAAGGCTGTTAATAAGAAAATTGTTTGCAAATATGGAACCACCATTCTTTGGATATTAAAAGACTTCTATTCAACTTCATCATTAGTGGCTTCATAAAATGAAATATCCTATTAAATAAGTATTAGGATATTATTTAGAATTTGGAAGTGTCATAATATATATAATAGTTATGATTTTTGAAAAGGAAATTTAACCAATCAAAACCAAACATGATAGTTAAGTATTGGATGTCGATGAATAAAACATCAACAAGAAAAATATCTACACAAATTTGACATAATAAACATTAGAATGGGTGAAGTTGAAGAAAATTTTGAAAATAATTATTGTTGTTGATATGTTTATAAGTATGCTTTAGACATATTTATTTAGAAGTATCTTTAAGATTACTATGATTATATGTCTATAAATGCTTATTATTTAGTAAATTCTCTATGTTATGCATAAACTTTGTTTATGTTTTTTGCACAACCTTTCACCCTTCAACAAATGCATAGTTATAAAGGACTATTTAGATCTTAGAAAACATCCACCTTAAGGGAATGTGTACAAGATTTTAAGAATAGTTAGGCTAATCATCTATGCTTAGCAAGATTCACCTTTAACAATATCTACTAGTCTAGTATCAAGATGACCCTTTATAAGGCTTTATAAGTAGAAGATGAGATCGGTTGGTAATCTTGGGCCATAAATCATTTAGAGGACTTCTTTGATTTTTTTTTTTTTTTAGATAGTTTCAACTTATGGCATAACTCTTGATAATAACTCTTTATTGACAGACCAAGACACTAATCAGTTTTTTATGTAAGCAGGGATTGAACCACAAATCTCTTATTCAATCGTCAGAAACTTTACTAGTTGAGTTAATTGGAACTCACAAAAGAAAAGGGCGAAGACTTCCTAGGAGGTCACCCTTCCTAGTACTACTCTTGCCCAAACACGCTTAATTGTGAAGTTCTGATTGGATCCAGTTCATTAGTGTTGGTATGAAAATTGATTTTGACGTATAAAAAATTATGAATAGTTTATAGTCAACAGAAAAGTTATGCTAAATATTGAAGGAATGATTTGGATTTCAAAGTTGGGAATTTGAAATTCCTTAAAGTTGATCCTATGAAAGGATTTATGAGATTTGGTAAAATTTGATATATTGAATCCTAGGTATGTAGGGTTATTTGAAATTTTGAAATGAATTGGTTAGTTTCTTAAAATATGGAAAGCTCATAATGTCTTGAATTTCCATTACAAGAAAGTATATGTTTAATCAGATAAATTAGGATTCATTTGTTTAGACATAAAATATTTTTTGAAAATTAGTTTCTCCAATCTGAGGTGTTTAATTCAGCTAAAAATGCTAGTCAAATTGAGTGTATAAAACAAGTTACGCCCTCAGTTCACAATAGACCACACCCCACCCACCACTGCTACCTAACCAATCCAATTGCAACCCACCATGGCCCACTAGTTCCCTTCTTGACCCAACCTCTCTCTCTCTCTCTCTCTCTCTCTCTCTCTCTCTCTAATGTAGGAAATTTTATAATTATTAACTTATGCGATTTTGAGTGGTCAACATAAAGTGGTTGCTCACACAAAGGAAAAAATGTCTAATACTCAAAGTCAAACAAATTAGCAAGTTAGGAAATTGGGTGTGTGATTTGTTGTATCTCTAGAATTATACCTATGTGGCTCACCCCCATCGTAGACACCCACACATGCAACCCTATTGAAGATCAAGTTTGGATATGTTTTTGGTTATTATGTGTGATGAGTTTGGATTATGGTAGTGGTGTTTTTACTATTTTTAGGTTATTTTTACCATTAACTAAACACATGAAAATATTTCCAAAATATGTAACCAAACATCTCCAAATTTGGATTTTTGCTAATAGGGAGACTTAAATAATCACGACTTGTGCATTAATATAATAGGATGAGACTTGAAAATGGCAAGTTCATCCTAGGCATGCTAATGCTGCCTAATTGGTTAGTTGATCTATAGGATTTCTGGCAAAGACCCAGAAATCCAAAACAAAGAAACAGTGATAGCATCCTTGGATTCTCCATTCTCTCTCTTTCTCTCTGTCTCTCGGACACACACACACACACACACACACAAGGTGTCTCTGACTTTTTGGAGAGGAACTGAATCAAGAGAGGATTTTTGTGAGAGAGAATGACAACGTAGGACGAAATTGGCAATTTACAGTTTTGTACATGTGTGATAAGCGTTGTGATGTGCAGTGAAAGTGGATTAAATTGTCAATTTGCGTTCTGTGTTGTAGTAGTATATTCCATGAGCTACGTGTCATGAATGTTGAAAATAATATTATTATAATAATCATAATTTTTTTATTATAAAATAATCATAATAGTAATTTTTCTTTACTAGACATTCACATCTGTTATTGAGATTAACATTTTAAAGCTTTGACAAAAGTTGGAAATATGTATTGAACAGTTTAACTTTGACTCATGTTTTTGGTTATTGTGTGTGATGAGTTTGGATTATGGTAGTGGTGTTTTTACTATTTTTAGATTATTTTTACCATTAACTAAACACATGAAAATATTTCCAAAATATGTAACCAAACATCTCCAAATTCGGATTTTTGCTAATAGGGAGACTTAAATAATCACGACTTGTGCATTAATATAATAGGATGAGACTTGAAAATGGCAAGTTACATATCTCACAAGAAGTTCATCCTAGGCATGCTAATGCTACCTAAATGGTTAGTTGATCTATAGGACTTAACTACTTAAAAAGCTAATGAATTTTCTATTATTTAAAAAAATAATAAAAATTCTTACCACATTATTAGTCTCAAAACAAGATAATATAAAACTTAAAACAGATTATATTTTTTAATTTTTCTTAATAGGAAACTTCACCACATTATCTCCGTAATAAATATATTTTTAAGTTGATTTTTAATGATTAGAAGATTGGGGTACCCCTTGGGGAGTAGTTTTTCATAACATCATTCAATTAAAATGATGGAATGATTGATTTAATTGAGACTTATTATACAGTAGAGATTCAACCTATTTGGCCTACATTTTTTTTTTTTTTTTTTTTTGAGAAGATATTTTTCGGACCTACATTTGATATTAAGGTAATAAACAAATTTGCATTTTTCTTCTTTAAAAAAAATTTTAAAAAAAACATTGCATTGTAAGATAATGAATTATTGATTGCACTTTCGTATTGGAGAGGGGTTAAACCTTTTTACATTTGATATAGTTTTTTTAAAAACCTCTAGCCATGGCCCATCTATGCCAAGCTTCCAATCTGTCACAAGCCCTCTGAGCAAAGGATATACCCAACTTAGATTTTAAAAGCCCATAAATGGAGACTGTAAAACAAGGGGATAAGCATGGTTGCATGAACGAGCTTGGCTAAGGATTGGACAAGTTTGGGGATCTACAAACTTGAAAAATGTACATCTTTATCAAGATCGCTAATTGGGAACTAGCTTGATGTACGCCTGTATCCATGTAATTTGACCAATATGAATATTTGCCAAGAATGATTCTATAGAACAAGTTGTAACTTCGGAGTACTTTTTATTATATTTTAATCTCTAGAAAATATAATATGAATAACTTTTCTGACAAGAAAAATAAAGAAAGAAAAGGCTATCCTCTATAGAAAGAATGTAAAACCTACATTTTATAGTTTGCATGGAATGAAAGGGGTAAGATTATCAAAATAAAAATTGGAATGAAAGGGGTAAAAAGAGAAACCTCACAATTATATCACAACAACAACAACAAAAAAAAAAAAAAAAAAAAAAAAAAAAAAGAAAAAGAAAAAGGAAACTTCTTTATTCACATACAAACAAATAGAGATTCTATAGCAAAGTTTGTGTCCTATACATCTTTTCAAAAACTAATTTACACTCTCAAGATGTTATCACACTAAACAAACTCAAAAATAGCATCAAACACACATAAACCTCATACAAGTATGACTTAAAGTCTAAAAGGTAAATTTGCCACCATATTACACAAATTGCCAAATGGCTTATATATATTGAAATACTACTGGGAGGCCCGGCTTGGCTTCACCTCTGACCTGATGCCTTGCAAATCTTCCCCACCCGGAACTATCATGCCCGAATACATTGGAACTATACCTGGGTTTTTAACACCATAAAATGCTTGTTGATTCACCCCATCCGAAACCACTCTTCTTGGCACATCATACGAGTCAAATGTCGTCATAATTGGCCTCATCCCTCCGCCATATACTTGACCCGCACCCGGCTGATGGTACCCAACTGGTATTTGACCTGCCCCAATCGAGTATTGGGGAACATATGGGGCCTGCATATGAACGGTTTGAACTGGAACATTCCCGGGTTGCGCTGGACCTGGAATGTAATAAACAGGTACATGTTGTACCGCTTGACCCGAATAACGAGGATCTGAAATGTAATGAAGTACTTGATTTCCCAGGTTCTCGGTTGGTTGTGGTATAACCGATTCACCCGTCTCCACCTCAACTTGGTTCTCTTTTGGTTCCATAACCAGTTTCGAGCTATCGGGCTTGGTCTTGACAGGTGGAAGATTAAGCATGGCTTGAACAGAAGGAACAGATGATGTTGAACAAAATGGTGAACTCACAACCGGAGCAGGAGAACCCGGATCCGAATTCGACACATTTTCAAGCTGCCGGGTCCTTATTTTCGGGTCACGGTTTTGGGTTTGGGTTTGGGTTTGGGTCTCTTCAGAATTATCTAAACCGAATAGATAATCAGGTAATTCAGAAATAATAGAAGAGGCTTCGGATCTTCCACGCTCCAAACCCAAGCCCGAGCCGCCATGATTGATAGCATCGAGAAACCAATGGTCACGGTTAGCCGAGCTGATACTACTGGTTCTACTAGAATCATGGTCATCACTATTACGAAACAAAAATAGCCTAAGGCGAGCCGACCTTGGGTTTTGATTCTGTGTGAACCGGTCGTACTCATCCAACATGTTCTCAACATCCTCGTCCGTTGTAACAGAAATCAACGCATCAAGATCCTCGTTCGGAAGCTGGTACTTCACAGTTACATTTGTTGTACCTGTTAATTAATTACTACTACAACGTTAAAAAATACAAAAAAAAACAAAGAAACGGTTTTTTCTTTTTTTATTACTAAAATTTTAAAAAAACCGTTGAATTAAGAAGTAACGGTTTATGTAGGTACGTACCTGAGAGCTTAGAGAGCTTGGTGATGAGGGTGGAATAGTTTGTGGCTCGGTGTACAGCAACGATGCGTGTGTCGCCGCCGACGTAGCGGAGTTGGTTATCGTGCGGTCGTGGTAGGATCTTGCCGCCGAAGCTGCACATGAACCGTACACGTGTATGCAGATCAACTCCGCGAGGAGAGGACGCAACGGAGTCGGCTGTACCTGATTCTAGCTCAGTTGCTTGGTGTGAATGTGATGAAGTCATTTCCCGGATTCTGTTTGGAAAAGTAATTCCCCGTTAGAGGAATTCTTTTGTGCAGAAGTAGACTGAATCCTCAATTGTATTGGAATCTTGGTTGGCTATGTAAAATAGAGAATGTCTGTGAGACTGTGACTGTGCTTTTGTTTTTTTTTTTTTGGGTAATATGGTTTTGACGGAAGAGAGTCACAGACAAATCAGATTATAAAGTGTAAAAGGTCCCACCACTTGATGTATGAAATTGAAAAATATCATGGGGCGGTACCAACTATGCGATTTTTTTGGGCATATTTGATTGGTGATTACAATGCATGCTTCATAACCATCACAACGTGGGAATTTATTTATTTTACATTAAATTGTTGGAGACCCATGTCAGCAATTCACATTAGGGTTGGTTTAATCTTTAAAAAAAAAAAATTTAAAAATTAAAAAAAGATTAGGGTTGCATTAGATCAGTGCAAGTGGGAATTGGAAACATCTGTAATTTAATTTTTTTTAAAATAAAGTATTGTAGTATTGTAGAAGATGATTATTGATTAGTTCTTATGTCATTGGGTTGCAGAGTTATTAACCAATGTAGTGTATTTTACTATTTTTGAATAAAAGAATGAGATTGATTTATTTGAAAAAATGTTGATGTATAAACTAATAAGAGCTTACCTGTTCTTTGTGTGTATTATGGAACCAGACTTCAAATGTCACCTACCAGCTCCATGTGGGTGATGTAGTTCTCATTTTATTAATTATAACCTCCTAAGAGAAAATAAATAACCAAAAAAAAAAAAAAATTAACCACAAACTCTACCAAAGAAACGAAAAAAAAAAAATTATCCAAACATGCTAAGGATCCTAAAATGGGAGAACAATATAGCTCGAAGGAGTTAAATCAAAAACAAAAAGGATGTGTTGTCACTGACAAGCAACAACAATCAAAATATAGTACTAGTTCCAGTATCTAGTTGGGCTAAAAGCTATGTAAATTGTTTTGTATATATAATAAGAAAAAACGTACACGGCAATCTTTGGAAAGTTCCTACACGACAATTAATATAAAGCAGAATTGGTCTTAAGGCTTGCCGTCCAATGCTTTTTTTCAAATAAAAATCTCATGTACTCTATTATAGTATATGTTTTATTGATCCCAGTCTACTACGTACCTTTGTCAAAAAATAAAAATTTCTCAATCTACCAAACAGTACTTTTTTCTTAAAAAAAAAAAAAAAAAGCCAAACAGTATTTTTTTAAGTACTATAATTTTAATCGATTTGGCCAGTTCTTAAGTAATTAAGAACTGAAACCCTTGTAATTTTTTTTTTTTTTAATACAAGATAGAATTTCTACTCTAACATAATCTAAGTGTATATATGTACGAAACTCTTTCTTGAAAACTTAAACCCCGGCTCTTTCCTTCCTTCGACACCCCCCACAAACACTTATACTTATAGAGTGATCATCGCACTAAGGGTGTGCGATGATAAAACCCTTGTAGTAATGAACTCGCACCCTTCACTATATATTAGCAATTAAAGTTGAAATCATGAACTTAATTTACTGTTGCCGTTAAGCTCATAAAGAATTTCTTTAAAAAGAAAGAAAGCCAAACCAATTAGAAAATAAAATTTTAATTTCTGACTAATCAATTTCACTTTGAGCCTCTTTCATAAAAGTTTTAAAGGTACTTTTATCCTTTTCACAGCCATCCAAGGGGCACGTGCTCCAGACATTGCAAGACTTAAGAATCTCAGCCATCAAATCAAAACTTTGACAGCAAAAGCAGAAAAAACTTTCGGTAGCTAGTGCTAATTAATGGTTCCCTTTGGATGATGATGATCGGTACAAACTAATGCGATCCTACAAGTTGTCCAGAGTCTTCAGACTAATTCATTATATATTTGAAAGATTCTATGACACAAAAAAGATACACAGCTAACTTTCTTATTATGCCACTATTTTTTTCTTTCCCTTTTTTGGGTTATTGTATTGACTATTGAGTTCTTTATGCCTATTTTCGCAGCTTTTCCCATCATGCAAAAGATTCCAATTTGTTTAGTTCATTCTATTCTTCTGGCAATTGTAGAATGGCTAAAATCTTGGTATCCCTGGTAATCTCAAGCTACCCTGGCTTCTGTACAACCATGTCAATGAAGATTGTGATCGAGCTTTCAATGGCAAAAGCAACCTACTATTCTTGCAGCTACAATTCTCTGGTTACATTTCTTTTGTTAGACACACAAATCTACTCCTACCAGTCATTGGGTAATAGTTTGCCTGCCTTTTGACGTAAGAAAATGGTACAAAAACAATTTAAAACACTAAATTCTGCATAACATAGCATGAAATCTCTATTCACTACTAACCCACATAATGTAAATTAAGAGCATGCACTTGGTGATTTGAAACAAAAACAACAAGGATCAATGTCCCAATAGGCTAATAGATATCAAAGCATTTGAAAGTTTAGGATTGATTTGATTAATAGAAGTATAACAATATATCACTATAGTTCAAAGGATCCATTCACTAAATAAGCACAAAGAGAGAGCAAATTAATACTTACTTGTAGGCTGTAGTGATCGCTTTTTTGGAACAAAATTGCAGTAGATATTTCTGCCTCCAGAGGAAATTTGAGCTCTAAGATGTTAGGTTTGGAAGGGGGAACTAAAAAGCTTAAACCAAAAAATGGAAAATTGGCAAATTGCTTTGGCTTTACAAACTTACAATACAGGCTTATATGGGACCCACGTGGGTCTACGTGTCAATGTCTTTTAGTAAGGTACAACGTGGCTATATGTCACTCTAATTTTTGTCCCAGTGATAATGCTATCCCCACTTTGGTTGCTTACTTGCTTTAGTTTATTACCTCACGGTCCAATCATAAATAACGATAATGTGTTATGCTTTTATTCGAAATGTTTATGTGTCTAACATGCAAACATCATTGGTGCTCAGTGGGTGCAGTAGCGGAACGTTGTTACTTGTTACTCTCTCACTATTTATAAGAAACTAAAAAAGTGAAATATTTAGATACTGGAAAATTTTAAGGCCCACTGCCACTGGCATTCGTTGGAGGAAACTTTCACAGCAAATGTATGGTGTCATCAGGCAATTATTCAAAAACGTGGCAAGTCTCATATTCCAGGTGGAATCCATGCACGTCGAAATATGTTATTTACTTATCAAGCGACAATATTCACATACACACACAAAATTGTATTTATATATACGTATTCGAAATTTATCGGGGAAAAAAAAAAAGTTAATCATCGCACAGTTGGGGAAAATATTTCTCCAACATTAGGCTCTATTGAAGGTTTTAATTGTAAAGGATGTTTCTTGCAGCGTTGTAGTCTTTTTTGTACTAATAAGGATTGTTTTGTTTTGAATGAAATTCCTCTCAGTCATTTTGAAAACAAAAAAAAAATCCTCCAAATAAAACTGTCCTCTTATATTTTCAGTCATGTGATCTATTTGATAAAACAATTTGCTTATATAATATGCATGTATGGTGATTATTCACCAAGTAATAAATTGGATTGGAGGAAATTCATTTACTCTAATTTAGAAAAAAAAAAATTGTTTGATTATGTGTCTATTTGGATAGATTATTTTTTGCCAACTTATTTAACTATTCAACTTATTTTTGCTATTATTTATAGGTCCTATTATATTTTTTGGTACTATTCATGAGTGTCACTATATTATTTCAGTTGACTTTTATCTTTTACCTACAGTACTTTCAGCAAAATAAGCGGATCTCAAACAAACCCTCTATATATATTTTGGTTTGTACATTAATTATATTTCATGAGGTACTATTAGACCATTATTGTTAAGATTTAGGATAATGGTTAACAATAAAGTTTGAAATATAAGATTGATTGATTAAAGTTTGAAGTTTGAAATTTGAAATTTGAAATTTGATTTTTGATTTTTGATTTTTGATTTTTGATTTTTGATTTTTGATTTTTTTATTTATTTACTTATGCCGTTAAGAATGAGCATTTGACAGGGACCTCAAGTTAATAGTAATTTTTATTTGGAATATGATTGAAAAGTTTGTTTCTTTTTTTTGTTTTTTGGTTTTTTATTTTTTTTTCATAACAAGAGATTAAGAGGTATGTTAAACTTTTTTTTACATAAACTTGATTTTTATTTTGTTTATCCTCATCTCCTTAACTGTCATAATACCTATTTTTACTCGTAATTGGCATAATACTTATTTTTATCCGTAACTCTCTTTAAGGGTCCGTTTGGTTGGGAGAATAGAAAAGTGAGAGCAGAGAAAATAGAGGAATAATGGAAAAATGAGAGGATAGAAAAGTTTTTAGTTTTCCTTAGTTGTGTTTGGTTGAGAGGGTGGAAAAGTAGAAGGATGAAAAACTTTTTGGTTTTGTTGAAAATAAAGTTTGTTTAAATTTACCATCATGTCCTCTTAAATTAAAGAGAAAGTAATACATTATACTTTTAAAAATATTGTGTATAGATGAAAGTAGACATTTTAAAAAAATAGAATAGAAATCATCAAAAGTATTTTCCTAAAAAGTAATAAAAATAAAAATTAAGAGAAAAAAAAAAAAGAAAAGAAAAGAAAAGAAAGGAAGAACCTAGGAGTGTTCGCGGTGCAGTGCGGTTTTGGACCATTTTTAGCACTACACTTTGCGGTGCGGTTTAGCTAAAACCATAACTGCACTGCATCTTATTTTTGTGGTCACATATGCGGTGCGGTGTGGTGCGGTGCGGCTTAAAGTTTAGCCAAAACCATAACCGCACCGCACCTCATTTTTGGGGTCACATATGCGGTGCGGTGCATAAGATGCGGTTTGAATGATTTGAAATTAGTATATTTTTTGAAATTTGGGATTTTTCTACCTAACTCAAAACTAATTTTTTCCTTTGTTTTAGTCCAAATTTTAAACTATTAAGTTAGTTTTTCTTTATTTTGGGCTGGCTTTCCTAATCAACACTTGCTAGGATTATCAAACTTTTTTTTTAACTAGGGTTATTAAACTATTAATAATGTATTTAATATTAAAAATAATTAAAAATATATTAATATAGAGAGAGGGTGCGGTGCGGTGTGGTTTGTACGGTTTTCTTATTATAAAACCGCAAACCACACTACACCATGCGGTGTGGTGCGGTGCGGTGCAGTGCAGTGCAAAATTAATTACGGTGCGGTGCGGTTATGTCATTTTGCGAGCAATTTTAGTGCAGTTTTTGCGATTTGTGTGGTTTAGTGAACACCCTTAGAAGAACCCACCTGACAAAACAAAAGAAAAAAAAAATAAAAAAGTAAAAAATAAAAAACTAACGTTACGTTGAAAAGTCAAAATAGGAAAAATAAAAAAATAAAAAAAAATAAAAAAGAAAGAGATAGAAACATGATGTTAAAAAAAAAAAAAATCAAAAAAGTGAGGGCAATTTTGTCCAAAAAAATTTTCTACTTTTCACTCCAATTTGGAGAGATTGTATTTTGAAAGGGGAGGAGAAAAAACTTGTCGGCCCCACTACTTTTCTCTCCCCCTCCCTCTCTCAACCAAACAATAGAAAATGTCATTTTTCACCTTATTTTCCTCTTTCTATTTTTCATCCTTCCTGTTTTCACCCCAATCAAACACACCCTAAGTCATTTTAGATTTGAATATATTTAAATACACAATTAATTTCACAACAAGTTGAAGTGGTCAATAGTTTATACTCATTATTTTTTATATGAATTCATTACTTTTTGTCTTCTACTCATAGTCAATCACTTCAACATGTGAAATTGGACGAAAAATTAAATGTGCATGTATTATTATATTGCTAATATAAATAGATAAAGATAAAGATAGAAAGAGAGCACATATGACTGTGTCACGGCATATTATACAGTTGATTACTCATCATTTTCTACATAGAGAAAAATTATTGATGATTGAACAGATTGATGTGGAAACACATATATTCATATATGATATACAAGTTAGATGTGCAAGTTGTGATTAAAAAGGACGTATAGTGTCAAGTCTATGTTGGTCGGTGGCTGGTACCATTTTGAGACAAAGACTTCTAAAACAAATGCACCGTCCAAAGGGAAGAATAATTACTCCTCATTTCTAAATAAGTAAGCAAAAACTAGATTTTTTTTTTTTTTTTTTTTTTGGGTGAGAAGAGTAAGCAACCTAGCTAATTGCTTTTGTTGTCTTAATCTTGATAATATTCCCTTGTCTATTTTGTTGGTTATCTTTATAAAAATATAATACGAATATATATTTTTAGGAGATTTAAAACCTAACATCCTTGGTTTAAACTCAAAAAAAAAAAAAAAAAGGATACTCTCATAAAAAAAATAAATAAAAAGGGGGATATTGACTTGGAAACGTTTCTATCGAAGCAAAAAATCAAAAACAAAAAAATAAAATAAAATAAAATCTTCAAGGGGTAGCCTCACATTACAAATTAAATTAGTGAGTAAGGATTTATAAGCGACTATTTCTTTCCCTTCTAATATAAACTCCTCAAGATGATAATTTAAAAAAAATAAAATAAAAAGAGCTACTGTATATATATATATTTATATATATATATATATATATATATTCTATTTTTTAAAATAATATCCATTTTAATACTCTCTATAAACTCTCAAATGTAATGTTAACAAAAGAAGAAAAACCGTGAAATATAACATTAGTGATGAAAAAGTAGAGAGAAAGTAAACTACGTACTATTTTAATTAACTGTACAATGAAGAATTAAAGAATATTCTAGCTTTATTCCTAAATTTCTTTCAATACTTTAGTTAAAATCTTAGCCAAATTTATAAGAGATTCAAACTCCTTTTTTTTTTTTTCTTTTCTTTTTTTTTTTTTTGTCAACGGGATCATGTCATATCATATCCAACTTTTTAAAACGATCAACATTGATTTAGTCCACTGAATTGTCTATGGTGTCTTGTATGCGGAAGTATTCAATTAAGAAACTTATGATGAATGTCAAGGAACAAGCATTGACCGCACCGATATCTTTCAATAGGTCCAACACAACAACCCTGTGCGAAAAGTCCATGGAACAACTATTTTACTGAGAGTTACACGTACACTATGTGTATAGGACACTGTATAGAACTAAAATTTTAGTTACCATTGTAAAATGAAAAACACGATCTCACCGTTACAACTAAAATTGTGTTTGCCAAAACACAATATAATAGGAATATGTAAGGCAATGTATAACTCAATATGTTGAGAGAAACACCTTCCAAGTTTTGGCCACATCTCCAAGAGTCCACTCCTAAAGGATTTGGTAAGGACACCCCAAGCAGCTGAGCTTTGGTTCTTTCAAAGAGAAGTCCTTTAAAATATTAAGTGACAGTCAAGTTTTGGTAAGAGAGCGATTGCCTCTAGCTACTCGCCCAGTGATTGTGGGTTATAATATACTAAACGGTACTAGGCAAACCACATTATCATGTCCATTTTTTTTGCTTTTGATATATAACTAAATTAAAACCAATGTGTAGGTGCATAGGTTTGAGAACAAGATACACATCAATGGCTCCAGCGAGAAAAAAAAAAGAGAGAGAAGGCAACCTACTTCCCAGGATAAGGATCAACTAGCTAGCTAGCCAGTTAAATTAGCTATAGAAATTGATCAATGGGATTGATCAAAGCAGTCCAAAAGTTACATTAGCATAGAAATTGTGAAGTAGTTGAAAGGGAAAAATTGCGCACTAACAATGGCATGCTACTTTGATGATTTAGAAGTAGGAAATAAAAACTTGTGAAATTCTCCAAAGGACTATGGTGACAAAACCTTTGGTCACAATATATCCTTATTTCATCACCAAATACATATGGTGACGAAATGGTGACGAAACAGCATTCGTCACCTAAACTCCATCACAGAATATATTGGTGACGAAAATGTTTCGTCACCAATAAAAAAATGATAGGTGATGAAATGATAGGTGACGAAAGCTTTTCATCACCTAATATTTTTGTCACTAAACCTTATTTCAATGATGGAATATTTTGTCACCAAATGTTTATTTTTTCCAATTTCAATAGATTAGGTGATTTGCATCACCAATTGTTTTTTTTTTTTTAATTTCAATAGATTAGATGACGAATTATTTCGTTACCAATTTCTGCTTATAGTCAGATATGGCGACGAAAATTATCGTCACCAAATTTTTTTTATTAATATTCTTTACATTTACTTGTCATTATATTAACCTGTTCATTTCTAACCAAATCTATAAAAAAAAAAAATTATAAAAAATCCATACAATCTAAAAATGCAATAAAGATGTTCACAAAGTAATTATAACCATTTATGATGTCTTAGCTTCCATACTTTATAGAAAATTATTTGAGTTCAAGTAGCCCTACAAAAGCTATCTTTTTGCCACCAATCCCATATTTGCACAAGTATAAAGGAAAATACATCAATAACAAACTAAATTGCAAACCTATATCCCTAATAAGATGCATTGCAATAAAAAAATTATTATTATTACTAAGACAATGCAAAAGATGTCCACAGAATACCCAATAACAAACTAGACAAAATAATCATAATGCAACATCATATGAAGCCAAACTATCAAAGAAAGAAGACCCACAACATTCTCATCAAATAAAAACCCAACAAAAAAAACAAAAAAAAAACAAAAAACCTAGCCACCACCATAAACAAAAAACCCAACCATCACAATAAACAAAAAACTCAGCCACCACCATAAACAAAAAACCCACCACCACTATTAAACAAAAAACACAACTACCACTATTAACACAAAAACTCAGTCATTGCCATATACAAAAAAACACAACCATCACTGTGGGGGCCCAAGGACCAAGGATGAAGTTTAAGAGTCGCAGTGTGGGGTGACAATGCCACGGGCTCGAAGAGGAGGGTTGCTTGGGAAGGTGAAGAAATAAGTCAAAAGTGCTTTAAGGCGTACCAAGTGGGAACCAAGGTCAAGGGGGAAGTTTCCAGTTTGGGGTAGCCTATAGCCTCCACATTGAATGCCTTGCATCTAGCATCCTGGCTACATTAAATTATAGGCAACAAATTTATCAGCTGCATTGATGAAAAAATGACCTAAACAATGCAAGTTACAGCTAAGCAAACTCCTTTCACCACTTTCTTTAAAAGGCAAAATGGACAAGTTTCGTGAGAGGAGGGTGGGTAGGAAGTAATGAATGGCCAAAATGTGAAGGAAAGGAGAGTATATAATGAAAAGAAGGTTATCAAAGAAGGGCGTTCTGGCAAAAATACAAAGAGCATTGTAAAAAGATCATAGAAAGATCAGAACATAAACAGTACTTTTATCTGTGTAATTTTGGCCTCCTCAGGCAAGTTCGTACTAATGTAATGACCTATATATTTGATAAAACAGGGTCTTCCTCCTTGATTCTCATCCTCGAGCTAAGTCCTTTCTTGTTATTTGATTTCCTCTCTAACAAATTTATTGATTTAAGCCTAAGCTAAACCCTGCAAGCTCACTATTCTAAGTGATTTGGGCTGACAGAAATTTTAGTCTTTAAAATTAGTGTCATCTATGGAAATCAACAAAGTGTTGTGAATTCGGGTTGAGTATCTATGGCTAACGTGGGACAAGATAGGAAAGAATTAGTTGGCTCACAAAGAAAAAACTAATTCGTTAACTTTGAGCGAAATGGGGATAGACAACGTACTCCTAGTGTTACGGTGGAGTCTTATCATAAAAGAATTTCTCTAGAAAGAAAGAAAGCCAAACCAATTAGAAAATAAAATTTTTATTTCTGACTAATCAATTTCACTTTGAACCTCTTTTATCAAAGTTTTATAGGTACTTTTATCCCTTTCACAGCCTTCCAAGGGGCACGTGCTCCAGACATTGAAAGACTTAGGAATCTCAGCCATCAAATCAAAACTTTGACAGCAAAAGCAGAAAAAACTTTCGGTAGCCAGTGTTAATTAATGGTTCCCTTTGGATGATGATGATCAGTACACACTAATGCGATCCTACAAGTGTCCATTGTCTTCAGACTAATTCATTATATCTTTGAAAGATTCTATGACACAAAAAAGATACACAGCTAACTTTCTTATTGTGCTTATATTATTATGCCACTATTTTTTTCTTGCCTTTTTTGGGTTATTGTATTGACTATTGAGTTCTTTATGCCTATTTTCGCAGCTTTTCCCATCATGCAAAAGACTCCAATTTGTTTAGTTCTATTCTTCTGGCAATTGTAGAATGGCTAAAATCTTGGTATCCCTAATAATCTCAAGCTACCCTGGCCTCTGTACAACCATGTCAATGAAGATTGTGATCGAGATTTTAATGGCAAAAGCAACCTACTATTCTTGCAGCTACAATTCTCTGGTTACATTTCTTTTGTTAGACACAGAAATGTACTCCTACCAGTCATTGGGTAATAGTTTGCCTTCCTTTTGAGGTTAAAAAATGGTAAAAAACAATTTGAAATACTAAAATCTGCATAACATAGCATCAAATCTCTATTCATTACTAAGAGCATCTTATCAAACATTGTAAAAAATTTAACATTTACTCTCTCAAAACCTATATTTATAACATATATAATACCACTTTCCAATCCAACCTATATCAAAACTTTTATTTTTTTTTACAATTTCATTTAAATATTGTTTCTTTATTATTTTTCACTAATTTTTTTTATTTTTCCTCTCTCTCCTTTGTGGGCCCCATTGAATAAAAAATAATTTAAAGTTTTGCAATTGGTGAATAGTGCCATTTCAAAAATGAGATGGCACTATTCATCAATTGCAAAAATTTTACAATATAAAATGTTTGATGGAGGGGCTTAAACCTTTCAAATGCTAAAAAAATAAAATTTTTAGCATTTGAAAGGTTTGATAAGAATGCTCTAACCCACATAATGTAAATTAAGAGCATGCACTTGGTGGATCAATGTCCCAACAGGCTAATATAAATCAAAGCATTTGAAAGTTTAGGATTGATTTGATTAATAGAAGTAAAACAATATATCATTATAGTTCAAAGGATGCATTAACTAAATAAAAATCAAAAATCAAAAACCTTCTAAGCACTAAGAGAAAGAGCAGATTAATACTTACTTGTAGGCTGTATTGATCGCTTTTTTGGGAAAAAAAAAATTGCAGTAGATATGTCTGCCTCCGGACGAAATTTGAGCTCTAAGATGTTAGGTTTGGAAGGTGGAACTAAAAAGCTTAAACCAAAAAAGGGAAAATTGGCAAATTGCTTTGGCTTTACAAACTTACAATACAGGCTGATTGGGACCCACGTGGGTCTACGTGTCAATGTCTTTTAGTGAGGTACAACGTGGCTACATGTCACTCTAATTTTTTTCCCAGCAATTGGGGCTGTCCACGGGTTGGGCTGGGTGGGTATCGACCCAACCCTGACTCGACCTGCTGGCGGCGGGTGGAGGGCGGAGTAACCCGAAACCGACCGCCGAAAAAATCGATCGGTTCGGTTTCGGGTGATGGTGAACGTCGGTTGAGTCGGATCAGATCGGTTGCCAGAATTAAAAAATGAGTCGAAATCGGAAAAAAAAAAAAAAATTGTCGCCTGAATCTAGAATTTTTGCCAAAAACTGGAAAAACCCGCCGGAAATTAGAAAAATATCGGTGGAACCTGGAAAAAATCGCCAGAAACTAGAAAACATTGACAGAAACTGGATTTTTTTTCTGAAATCTGCATTTTTTTTTTGCTAGAAATTGTTGAAATTTGGCCAGATCTAGCTAAATCCCACCAGATCTAGTCGTATCTAGTTGAGATCTTGTCGGATCTGGCTTGTTTTGTAGGATTTGGCACGATTTTTTTAAGCTTCGGTCAGGTTCAAGTTGCTCGGGTTTTGGAGATGCAAACCCGCCACTCGACCCGCCTTCATCAGTTTTTGAGAACGGTAACCCGCCACCGACCAACTGGACCTTCGGTTCGGGCCAAAATTAGGTTGGCGTCAAGCGGTTTGGCCGGGTTGTCAGGCGGCGGGCGGGTCTGGACAGCCCTACCAGTGATAATGCTAGCCCCACTTAGGTTGCTTACTTGCTTTAGTTTATTACCTCACGGTCCAATCATAATTAAGGATAATGTGTTATGCTTTAATTCGAAATGTTTATATGTCCAACATGCAAACATCATTGGTGCTCAGTGGGTGCTGTAGCGGAACGTTGTTACTCTCTCACTATATATATATTAAAAAAAAGAAAAAAAGAAAGGTGAAATACTCACGTG
Organism: Castanopsis chinensis; assembly: GCA_032878915.1. NCBI lineage: Eukaryota > Viridiplantae > Streptophyta > Magnoliopsida > Fagales > Fagaceae > Castanopsis > Castanopsis chinensis. Next base: position 25,753,087 of record JAVQMG010000131.1, read on the forward strand.
AAAATATGAGATATTGGAAAATTTCATGGCCCACTGCCACTGTCATTCGTGAAGGAAACTTTTACAGCAAATGTATGGTGCCATCAAGAAATTATTCAAAAACGTGGCAAGTCTCATATTCCAGGTGGAATCCATGCACGTCGAAATATGTTTTTTACTCATCAAGCAACAATATTCACATGCATACAAAATTTTATTTATATATACGTATTCGATATTTATCGGGAAAAAAAAAAAGTTTATCTTAATTTGCACAATTTGGGAAAATATTTCTCCAACATTAGGCTCTATTGAAGGTTTTAATTGTAAAGGTTGTTTCTTGCAGCGTTGTAGTCTTTTTGTACTAATAAGGCTTGTTTTGGTTTGAATAAAATTCCTCTTAGTCATTTTGAAAACAAAAAAATCCTCTAAATAAAACAATCCTCTTATATTTTCAGTCATGTGATCAATTTGATAAAACAATTTGCTTAAATAATAACCATGTATGGTGATTATTCACTGAGTAATAAATTGGATTGGAGGAAATTCATTCACTCTAATTAATTTAGAAAAAAAAAAAATTGATTACGTGTCTATTTGGATAGATTATTTTTTGTCAATTTATTTTACTATTCAACTTATTTGTGCTGCTATATATTCATAGACCTTACTGCACTTTTTGTTACTATTTATGAGTCTCACTGTACTATTTCAATTAATTTTTACTTTTTATTTACAACACTTTTAACAAAAAGTTTTTAATTTCAGTAAAATAAGTGAATCTCAAATAGATCCTATATATATTTTGCTTTGTACATTAATTATATTTCATGAGGTACTATTAGATCATTATTGTTAAGATTTCGGATAATGGTTAATGATAAAGTTTGAAATATAAGATTGATTGATTAAAATTTGAAGTTTGAAATTTGATATTTGATTTTTGATTTTTGATTTTTCTTTTATTTACTAATTATGCCGTTAAGAATAAGCATTTGTCAGGGACCTCAAGATAATAGTAACTTTTATTTGGAATATGATTGAAAGGTTTGTTTCTTTTTTTGTTTTTTGGTTTTTTATTTTTTTTCATAACAAGAGATTAAGAGGTATGTTAAACCTTTTTTTTACATAAACTTGATTTTTGTTTTGTTTATGGATCTTCTTAACTATCATAATATCTATTTTTATTCTTAACTGGCATAATACTTATTTTTATTCGTAACTCTCTTGAAGTCATTTTAGATTTGAATATATTTAAGTACACAATTAATTTAACAATAAGTTGAAGTGGTCGATAGTTTATACTCATTATACTCATTGTTTTTTATATGAATTCATTACTTTTTGTCTTCAACTCATAGTTAGTCACTTCAACATGTGAAATTGGATGAAAAATTAAATGTGCCTGTATTATTGCTAATATAAATAGATAAAGATAAAGATAGAAAGAGAGCACATATGATTGTGTCATATGCCATATCATACAGTTGATTACTCATCATTTTCTACAGAGAGAAAAATTATTGATGATTGAATAGATTGACGTGGAAACACATATATTCATATATGATATACAAGTAAGATGTGCAAGTTGAGATTGAAAATGACGTATAGTGTCAAGTCTATGTTGGTCGGTGGCTGGTACCATTTTTGGGACAAAGACTTCTAAAATAAACGCACCGCCCAAAGGTAAAACAAAAAGGGAAGAATAATTTCTCCTCATTTCTAAATAAATAAGCAAAAACTAGATTTTTTTTCCTTTTTTTTTTTTTTTTTTTTGGTGAGAAGAGTAAGCAACGTACCCAATTGCTTTTGTTGACTTAATTTTGATAATATTCCCTTGTCTATGTTTTTGGTTATCTTTACAAAAATATAATACGAATATATATTTTTAGGAGATTTAAAACCTAACATCTTTGGTTTAAAGTTTAAACTAAAAAATAGGGATATTGACATGGAAACGTTTCTATCGAAGTAAACAAAGCCTTAAGCAAAAACCAAAAACAAAAAAATAAAATAAAATAAAATCTTCAGGGGTTAGCCTCACATTACAAATTAAATTAGTGAGTAGGGATTTATAAGTGACTATTTCTTTCCCTTCTAATATAAACTCCTCAAGATGATAATTTAAAATTTAAAAAAAAAAAATTAAAAGAGCTACTGGTTATATATATATATATATATATATATTATTTTTTTCTGTAAATAATATCCATTTTAATACTCTCTATAAACTCTCAAATGTAATGTTAACAAATGAAGAAAAATCGTGAAATATAACATTAATGCTGAAAAAGGAGAGAGAAAGTAAACTACGTACTATTTTATTAACTGTACAATGAAGAATTAAAGAATATTCTAGCTTTATTCCTAAATTTCTTTCAATAGTTTAGTTATAATCTTAACCAAATTTATAAGAGATTCAAACTCCTTTTTTTTTTTTTTTTTTTTTCAACGGGATCATGTCATATCATATCCAACTTTTTAAAAAGATCAACATTGATTTAGTCCACTGAATTGTCTATGGTGTCTTGTATGCGGAAGTATTCAATTTAGAACCTTATGATGGATGTCAAGGAACAAGCATGGACCGTACCGATAACACAACAGCCCAGTGCAAAAAGTCCATGGAACAATTATTTTATTGAGAGTTACACACTATGCGTATAGGACACTGAATAGAACTAAAATTTTAGTTATGATTGTAACATGAAAAATACGATATCACTGTTACAACTAAAATCGTGTTTGCCAAAACACAATATGATTGGAATATGTAAGGCAATGTATAACTCAATATGTTGAGAAAAACACCTTCCAAGGTTTGGCCACAACTCCAAGAGTCCACTCCTAAAGGATTTGGTAAGGACACCCCAACCAGCTGAGCTTTGGTTCTTTCAAAGAGAAGTCCTTTAACAACAATATAAAGTGACATTTAAGTTTTGGTAAGAAAGCGACTGCCTCTAGCTACTCGCCTAGTGATTGTGGGTTATAATATACTAAACGGTATTAGGCAAACCAAATATCATGTCCATTTTTTTTTGCTTTTGATATAACTAAATTAAAACCATTGTTTAGGTGCATAGGTTTGAGAACAAGATACACATCAATGGCTCCAGTGCAATGGAGTCAATCTCGTACCAGAGACTGTACTGGTTTGATTAATGGAACGATATATTTCAGTATCGGTCAATACCAGTGTACCGTTTTAGGTTTACCGTTATTTTTAATATTTATAAATACACACACACACACACACACATATATATATATATGTGTGTGTGTATATATATATATATTATAATAAATATAAAAGTTTACCATAAAACATTATCTCAATTTAGAACAAATTATTCATAATTTTAGACTTTAGCATCAATTAAAAAATAACACAATATAAAAAATAGAAAACTTAATTGTTCATTGCATACTAAGAAAACAAATAATACTGATAAGTTAATGCAAGTAAGTTACTATTCTATCCTTACAAAAATTCAAAAATTACAAAACTAAAATAAAATAAAAAATAAATTTTTTTTTGTACCGGCCGGTATTGTCCGAAATTGGCCGATATGGCCGACATTTAAACCGGTACGAAACGTTAGCATTTCAATACCTTTATATGTACCGGTATAGTACATACCAGTCGGTATTGGTACAATATCGACTACTCTATTCCAAACCAAAAAAAAAAAAGAGAAGGCAACCTACTTCCCAGCATAAGGATCAACTAGCCAGTTAAATTAGCTATAGAAATTGATCAATGGGATTGATCAAAAGCAGTCCAAAAGTTACATTAGCATATAAATTGTGAAGTAGTTGAAAAGGAAAAATTGCACACTAACAATGGCATGCTACTTTGATGATCTAGGAGTAGGTAATAAAAACTTGTGAAATTCTCGGAAGGAAAAATTATCATTTGCCATGTTAGACTTTTGTATCCACTGCTTGACAATCAGGACCATTTGACATTATAAAGAAAATATTAAAGACTAAAATAATACATTTAAAAATTAGTGTTGGTGAATTTTAATATCAAATTGTTATTTTAATAAATAAATGAATACTAAGTTGAAAAATCTATTGAAAAAGATATGAAGTTTATGTGGCAAATGGGCTAGGTGTTAATGTGTTAGTCAATTTGGAAGCTCATATTGATTAGGAGAAAAAATCCTTTCTAATTTATAAATGTGAAGATTTATTGGGATTTAAGTGTAATGCATGAGAAAATGGGTCAAGCATGAGCACAAGAGGAAGGTGAGAGGAGCTTTTTACTTGGCTGGCTCTAATGCCATCAACTTTGTGTGTGCTATGTGAGGAAGCTGCAAATAGGCCAATCCATTGAAAAATAAAATAAAATAAATAAATAAAATAAAAAATCTCGTTTTAGGCCAAGAGATCAATTTAGATTTTCAGATTTTTAGAGTTGAAGATTTGCTAAGGGTAAGTGGGCACTCGAGAGCAGTGTAGTCGATACCGTACCGGTACCGGCCGGTACATACCGTACCAGCAGTGCACCGGTACCGGTACACTTCTATTTTGTACCGGAAAAAATACTGGCCGTACCGGCTGCGTACCGGCCATACCGGCAAATTCTGGTCATACCGGATGCGTACCGGCCGTACAAGACCAAAACACAAAATATTGTGTTTTTTTTTTTTTTTGGTAATTGTGGCAATTTTTGTATCTAAAATAATCAATAATAAAAGTATTTTGTAGATAATTTCATTATTTCACCTAACTTTTGATCTCTCCAATTTTTTTTACTTAATTTGGATTTGGTGTGTGTGTATATATATTAAATATATAAAATAACGGTAAACCCGAAACGGTACACCGGTATTGGCCGGTATCCAAAATATATCGTACCGGTGGCCAAACCGGTACAGCCTCCGGTACGGTATTAACTTCCTTGCTCGAGAGTGAAATTCGGAGATAGGAAACCGGCAGCTATACTTGAGCTTATGATTTGATATTTTTTCCTATTGCTTTTTCCTAGACTCACTTATAATTCCAATTTTATGTAATTTCAACATTCAATAATGGGAAAATTTTGATAAAGTTGTTGGCAATGAAGCTTCTCAAAAATTGAGTGGAAAAAGAAAACATAATTTAAGTTCTTCTGTAAGGGGGAAAATTAGAGGAATAAGGGTGGAGGACAATTAAGTGGAGAGAGAGAGAGGGATGAAATGAAAAGAGAATGAACAAATAAGTCTAATATATCACAATATGAAACTAGTAAAATTAATTACAAAGACCTTTCTTGTTACATTGTATAGATTATATGATTGCTAATATTGGATTTCAACGTGTAAAATTTTCATTTGTGTTTGTGTCTCAAATTTATTTTATATTTATGCTTGAAAATATGTTTTACGTGGTAGTTGAATGAGTTTATTATTATTTTTAGAAAAATATTTGAGAAGAATCCTTATAATGTTGGGAATTTATTAGAAATAGAAAACAAAATATGTTTCAAAGTAGTTCTTTTATTTTTTGTAGCTCTTTTATTTAATTTTATTTTTGTTCATCCAGTTATAACAAATGGTGAGAAAATACTATTACATTTGTCTACTAGTAAATTTGGAATCATAAAATTAATTTGATTTCAGAGTATAGGTTTAATGGTTAAATTAGAGATTGAAAATAAATTTGATTTCAAAGTGTTATTAGTGTTGTTTAGCCAATTATAACTTTAGTGGTGAGAAAAACACCACTAGGTTGGTCTACGCGTAAATTTGGCACATAATATTGATGTTGATCTTCAACTACAGGTTTAAAGTTTTAACTAGTCGCTAACCCGTGCGATGCACGAGGCTCAAAACATATTATAACTTTGTTTTAACCCATAATAGTGCAAAATGTTAAACCAATAGCAAAATGGGGGAAAATATAAAGAGAATACAAATTGACTAAAAAAGGAATGAGAATCTTAACAAATTTAAGTTCAGAAAAAACAATTGCCGATGTAAATTCAAAGACAAAGGAAGTAAAATTCATAGAGGAGGAAAAGAAGCGTGACGTTTACAATTGACTAAAGCAATCTGGTTTTCTAAGTAGATAAGAGATTAGATTGGAGCGAGAGATAAGAAAGGCAGCAATACATATATCTAATAGAGTTTTACTTGAACTAAACTATTGTAACACTTGATAAGATAATTATAAGGTGAAGAGAAATAATAAATATATAAGATATAAAACCTAAAATAAAAAGAATCTAAAAAAAAAAATAGCGGTGACGTGGAAAATTATGGAGCAATCATCTAATAGAGTTTTACTTGAACTAACGCTTTGTTTGTTTCAACAATAATGTTTTCTAGAAAATGAGTTATTTTTTAAAAAACATTTTCTATAAAATTATCTCATTTTCCAATGTTTGGTAGCAACTTTAAATGGGTTAAAAAAAACCTCCTGACTTCCCTTATTTAGCTTGCTGTGAAATAAAGTTGTTTTCCAAAAAAATTTAATAGAAAACAATCTTTAAAAATAAGCCATACTTTTTATGTTGACCAAAAATAGTTTTCCTTTGACTTATCTTTTTTTTATGCTACCAAACACTGAAAAATAAGGAAAACTATCTTTACACAAAGTTTTCCGTTGAAACAAACGGAGCGTAAACTATTGTAACACTTGATAAGATAATTACAAGGTGAAGAGAAATAATAAATATATAAGATATAAAACCTAAAATAAAAGGAATCTAAAAAAAAAAATAGCGATGACGTGGAAAATTGTGGAGCAAGCAGAGCTTCGGTTTTATATATATATATAGATTAGAGATTGAAAAAAAAATCCAAAAGTTGCACTTATTAGAATTACATATATGTTTAGAATCTTGTTTTGGATATTAATCAAAAGGGGAAGAAAAATGGCTGTATTTCAAACTTTTTTCTATTCAACTTAACTTTATCAATTGCTTATATGTTTATAAATATGTTACTTTAAAAAAAAAAAAAAAAAAATATCTTTAGGGGTGAGTAGTACTACTTCTATTCCTCTACGTAGTTGGATTTCTTTAGGGGTGAGAGTCTTTTGTCATTCTATCCTTGCTGAGGTCTAAACAGCATGGATTCTGATTTTATAGAACGACTGCAACGTATTAGTTTGACGGCAGATGAGGGAGAGATTATCACTGTCCGCTCAGACCATCGTGAAAAAATGAGAAGTATTTCAAGCTTAATTTTCTATTCAAAAACATTAATCTTTACAAAGAATCAATTGCTTATATGTTTATAAAGTGGGTCGGGCTATTATGTTACTTTAAAAAAAAAAAAAAAAAATATCTTGATGGACTTCCTCAGTTCAAGTTCTCGTTGGAAAGTCAATTACTGTGGGTCATGAATAATGGCCCATGGAGTTTTGACAATCACATACTGCTCTTGTAAAGGTGGGAGGCAGGTATGACGGCTTTCTCAGTTAATTTCCATCACGCTCCCTTTTGGGTGCAAGTTTGAGGATTGCTGTTCGATCTCATTACAGAACAAACTAGTTGGGATATTGGTCGGGCTATTGGACGAGTGATGGACTACTAGGTTCTTAAGGATACATTCTATTGATAAACCGATTAGGCGTGGAGCTCCATTTTTATCTCCGGAGGGTGATAAGGTGATGGTGGCATTCCAATATAAGCGGCTCATGGGATTGTGTTACAATTGTGGGTTGCTGGGGCATGACGCGGAAGGATGTAACGCCGGGATGAGAAGGTAGGGAGAGGATAGCCCATACGGAGAGTGGTTTGGGCTAGGGTGAGAGTCTTTTGTCATTCTATCCTTGCTGAGGTCTAAACAGCATGGATTCTGATTTTATAGAACGACTGCAACGTATTAGTTTGACGGCAGATGAGGGAGAGCAATTATCCCAGACATGGCAGGCCTTCATAATGATCTTAATGACTCCATGATGTGCACGGAAAGTATCATTAAAGACCTCAATCCCGAAAATAAAGAAGCACATAAAGGAGACCACTTGATTTTCGTTCCAATATCCTACGTGAACGTTAGCAACGGCATGGAGACAAAAGGATTTTGACTGCAACACGCCACAGACTTTCGTGGGGGAAAAAATGAAAAAAAAGACAGCTGAGAAAGTAAACACAGACAAGGGGAAAAAAGGCATTCACTGAGGAAGCATTGATTGTTCTATCATTGTGCTTCCCTAAGCAATGTGGGATTCCATGAAATGCAGGTATTCTGAGATATTCAAACATACTCTCTAAACCATATTGATGCTCACATTCTCAATGATCCTTCTACACCATGGAGGTTGAGATGTTGGTAGACTGGAGGAAGAGAGGAAGCCCCCTTTTGGGTCACTACAATCCACCCCCCTTAGCTCCCCATGTTTTGTTCCGGGCACACGCGTGAAAAACCTGAGATGCGAAATGTTGGTAGTACCATGTGTTCGGAGAGTAAGGAGTTTGGCTATGCTTTGGAAGTCTGAGGTATTCTGAGATATTCAAACATACTCTCTAAACCATATTGATGCTCACATTCTCAATGATCCTTCTACACCATGGAGGTTGACAGGCTTCTATGGTAGACTGGAGGAATAGAGGAAGCATGAATCTTGGAGTTATCTGTGTCACCTGCATTCAAGAGCCTCATTGCTGTGGGTGTGTGTAAGGGATTATAATGAAATCCTGACGTCCAATTAAAAACAGGAGGGATCACCAAGGGCAATTCGATTGATGGAGGATTTTCAAAGTGCTTTATCACACTGTAGCCTTATTGATCTAGGTTATAGTGGGAATAAGTTCACTTGGAGAAATGGCCATCCTAGAGATGCTTTCATTCAGGAGAGACTAGATAGGGCCTGCGCTACAGTTGAATGGAGAGAGTTATTCCCTCACAGCAAGATCACTCATCTACATGTGGCCTACTCGGATCGTGTTCCTATTCTACTCACAACTCAAGGGGCTTCACAATCAACTAGACGAAAGAAGATACCAAAGAGATTTGAAGAAAAATGGGCTTCTCATCCTGAAAGTTGGCGAAATTGGGGAAAAGAAAAAATAAAAAGTCTCACTGGCATACACAACTGAAATGGGAAGGCCCATAGATGAGAACAATGCTGAAAATGTTGGCCAGATTAACAATGCGGGAAGCACATTCTCAGGATGTGCTTCCCTAGGCAAATGTGGGATAAAAACACAAAATACTTTCACCAAAGGGCAAACCAAAGACGAAGGAAAAATCAGATTACTGGTTTTACGGATGAGAATGGAAGATGGTGCACCTCTGACGATGAGATTGCTAGGGTGGCTAAATCTTATTTCCAAAATTTATTTTCATCAGCCAACCCGAGTAATATGGAGTTTGTATTGGAGACGATGGATAAGGTGGTCACCCCGAATATGAACAACATACTCTTACAGCCATACACATCGATTAAGGTCAAGCAAGCCTTGTTTCAAATGCACCCCTCCAAATCGTCTAGGCCAGATGGTATATCCCCTTTCTTTTTCCAAAAGTATTGGTATATTGTTGGTAGTGATGTCACTGATGCTATATTATCTGTATTACATTCTGGACATCTCTTGCATAAGATGAATTACACTCACATTGTGTTAATACCAAAGAAAAATGAGCCAAAACTTGTATCTGATTTTTGGCCTATCAACCTTGGTAATGTGGTGTGTAGGATTGTCTTAAAAGTGTTAGCAAATCGCTTGAAAATTATTTTGCCTAATCTGATTTCTGGCTCACAAAGTGCCTTTGTTCCTCAGCGGCTAATTCCTGATAACACTACTATAGCTTATGAGATTCTACACAGGATGAGAAATAAAAGAAGAGGGAAGAAATGTCAGATGGTCGTTAAATTGGATATCAGTAAAGCTTATGATCGAGTTGAATGAGAGTTTCTATGTAGAATTATGCTCAAACTGGGGCTTGATTCAAAATGGGTCCAGCTAGCAATGGAAACAGTTTGTACAGCATCATACTCAGTGCTCATCAATGGGGAACCAAAAGGCTTTATTACTCCATCTCAGGGCATTAAACAAGAAGACCCTCTATCCCCATACCTCTTCCTCCTATGTGCAGAAGGCCTCTCATCATTGATAAGATCCAATGTTGCTTCCCAGAGATTACATGGTATTCAGTCTTGTCCAAATGGTGTTTGTATCTCACATCTCTTGTTTGCAGACGATAGCCTCATTTTTTGCCAAGCTACAATGGAGGAATGCCAGCATCTGATACAACTTTTGGGAAATTATGAGGCCGCCTCAGGTCAAGCAATAAATAGGCAAAAAAACTTCTATTTTCTTTAGCAAAAATACAAGAACCGAAGTGAAGGCCAATATACAAGGGTGAAGTGAAGGCCAATATACAAGGGTGCTAGGGGCTCGAATTATGGAGGATTGTGAGGCATACCTTGGGTTACCAATGGTTGTTGGTAAATCTAAGGTAAATACTTTCAAAGCCCTACAGGAAAAAATAAATAAAAAGGTGTTGGGGGTGGAAGGAGAAATTTATTTCACGCGAGAGATCCTAATTAAAACAGTGACTCAAGCAATACCCACGTATTCTATGGGTATTTTTAAGATCCCTCAATCACTCTACCAGTCCATCAATTTAACCCTTGCTAAATATTGGTGGGGCCAAACAAAAGATAAGAAGAAAATATACTGGATTAGTTGGAAGAAGATAGTAAGCCAAAAGGAAGAGGTGGAATGGGTTTTAGAGATGTTGAGGCTTTTAATCTAGCTATGCTTGCCAAGTAACGTTGGAAATTGATCCACAGTACCCACCCAGTATTCTATTGGGTATATAAATCCAGGTACTTCCCAACATGCTCTTTTATGGAGGCAGATTTGGGCAATAACCCTTTGTACGTTTGGAGAAGCTTGCTGGCTGCAAGGGAGGTGATTAGGGAAGGTTCAATGTGGAAGGTCGGAGATGGATCCTCCATACAAGTCTTAAACCATAAATGGCTGCCAAACAGACTGGTGTTCCTGGGGACTCCTAGACCTCAAATGTATGTAAAGAGTTGATTGATAGGGCCACAATGCAATGGGATGCGAGAAGATCTTTGATCTGTTTGCCTACAGGACTAGGATGGATATTCTATCTATTCCCTTGGCCAGCAGCTCAGCTCGTGATGCTCTAATTTGGAAGGAAAATAAGTCTCAGACCTTCACTGTGAAATCAGCATATCAGGTGGCTGGCAAGATGAGGAGGCAACCCGGGTTGAGCATTCTGCAGCAGCTTCATACCGGCATATCTGGAGTAGTGTGTGGAAGTTAAATGTCCCTCCGAAGGTTCGAACGTTTGTCTAGCGGGCATGCTCAAATATATTGCCTACCAGAGAAAATCTACATCGGAAAAAAAGTGAGAGTGGACCCAATATGTGAACTGTGCTGCCAACACTATGAATCTACTGGTCACCTATTGTGGGAATGCCCATTCGCATGAAATGTATGGGCTTTATGCAGTGGGAGGATTCAGAAGTGTTCAAATGAAGCTCAGGACCTTTTTATGTTGTTTCGCATGATGGTGAGAAGACTTCCTCAAGCTGAACTGGAAAAATGGGCCACGGTCTCCTGGGCGTTGTGCAAGTGTTCAAAGAGATTGCTGAACTTTTGACAAGAAGCGTATGGTTTTCCCCATCTTCTATACCATTAATAGAGATATTGAGCACCTCCATGTTAATTTTTTTCAAGAAGACTCCAGTTTTATTGCAAAAAATTTCGAACCAGTCGTCCATGTAGCAACCTGCAGATCCGATTCCAAAGGGGTATGGAATACCAGCAGGGACGGACCTAGGATTTTAGGCTAGGGGGGGCCGGAGTTAAGCGAATTTTTTTTTTTTTTCAAATAAGCATCCATATAGTATTAAAAAACTATCAACCAAGACAAATACACAAAAATCATTGTTTCTTAATATATTAAGATACAATAAACTATTAACAAAAACAAAAGACACGAAACATAATTGCTTCTTAATACAATCATCTATGAAAAGGGAATCTGACGCTCTTTTAAATCTTCAAAATCATCTATGATTGAATCCAAACTAAATATCAAAGCTATATCCTTTTCAATGTATAAATTTTGTATTTTTCACTTATTTTCAATTTATAAATTTATCTAATTTAGTATTATGAGTTAACAATAGGCGCAAGTGAATCACTGTTATTTTCTTAAATTTATGTGACAATTTACTAAATTATATGATTTATTATGCACTACCACCAAAAACTTTTCCTAACTTTACCCTTTTTTTTTCTATCATTTGTCCGTATGATTGTACAACTACCATTCAACAAACAATCAAACATATTCTCTCTCTTGTTTTCCTAACATATTCTCTCTCTATGTTACTGGGTTAGTGGGTTTACTCTTTTTTTTTTTTTTTTTACATTTACATGGGCTCTGGGCTGGCTGACATCTTGATGTATATGGCCAAGGACTGTTATGATGAACAAGGTGTGCTGGATCCTAGTATATGGGACATAGTGTGGCTTAACTTGGGCCTCAATTTCACCATCTCTAGCACTCAAAACAAGTTCATTGTCGTTGGCTATGATAGTTATGCATACCTTAATTTCCAGCTAGATAAAGAAAATTTCTCAATAGGCTGTGTTTCCGTTTGTGGAAGTAGTAGGTACATAGTCAATGTGTCTTACTCTAGGCTGGCTGACTCAGTGGGATGGTTCAGAATTTTTGGAGGGGGGCTGGGCTAAAAAGCAAGGGGGGGGGGGGGGCCAAGTCTTATTATTGTTTTTTTTTGGGGAAATTTACTTACTAATTTTTTTTTTTTTTTGGGCCCAGGGGGGCCCGGGCCCCCTTAGGCCCCCACCTGGGTTCGTCCCTGAATACCAGTAACATTTCCACACGTAGTATTACAATCCCGTGATTCTGCTAATCCAGATGTCAGTAGAAATAAGAAATTAATCGTAATTACAAATTTCAAAGCCATTTGTGGGTATCTCTCTGCTCAACAGATAAACAAAGCAAACTACATACATGACCATTTATAGACCATTGTTGAATAAATACCGCGTCATAACGTATTCAGACGGCAACACCACATAATGAATTGACTTATAAGGTTCCGAAGATGGAAAGTCATTTAATCGCCCTTGGATACTTAGCAGAGTACCAGCACTTTTTGGCTGCACAGAATAGTGCTGAACATGGAGATCAACCTGCTGTACATGGAGCTTAACCTGGCGTACTTTTCATGTATTACCCGTTAGTCCTTTTCAGTATACTGTTGCATATTGTAATCCCTTGTCTTGTATGATGCCCTCTAAGTTATCGGGTCCAGTGGGCTAAAAGTTGTATACCACTTTCATATCAATAAAGTTTTTCTATCTTTCCCTCAGGAAAAAAAAAAGGATGTTTACATATATGTCCAGAATCTTGTTTCATAGTGCACAATCACAGGAATGAACACAATGTCCATTTTTTATATAGTAAATATTACCTTAATTTTAAAATTTGGAGGGATTATGGCGCCCTTTGCTCTCTTGTTAGATTTGTCATGTCCCTGCTAAGCCCCTCTAAGTGCATTTAGTTTGAATAATACTAAAGATATAATATTCTTCACTTTCTTTCTCACAACTTCTAAAGATGACAAGTTGTGATTGGTACATCATCACTTTTATATGAATCCACTGCTGACAACATTTTTTTTTTCACAAATCGGAGGAGATTACATCAAAAGTTAGGAAAAATTTTGTTTTGATTTAGTTTTCCAAAAAAGAACCAAGTTTTCTGGGGATCCCAATTGGCTAAGCACAGATTTATATAGATTTTTCATCCTATGGGCATGGATTTGGACATCCCACATGAATGTAGAAAATCTGAAATTTTGTTTACTTGGGTCAGGCATTATGTACCCTCAATCGGCTGCACATGATTGTTCAATTTTTGTCTACATTTTTCTGATATGCCTGGTATATATTATGCAGGTGACAACCAAAAGAAATGTTCTAAACTTATTACAAGGAGCAATGGCAACATTTTTAATTTATCAGAGAGAGAGAGAGAGAGATGGCATATGCACTTATTTTGTCACTTTGATGTGTTAGTATGACACATTCAAGAGCCTCAAAATGTTGATCCTTTAGGATCTGGTAGCCAATTTCGTAGTTAAAACTACATACACTACATGATAAAGTCTACAGACAAGTACCTAGGAATCATAAAACTAAACTAGTCCAGGAAAAACGACTAAAAAACACGCCAGACCACGTTCTATAATTGTTCTTGGATAAATAAACATGGTTCTGGCATCATCAACTAATTTATAATTCTCGAGAAGTCAAACTCCACCAAGATGATTTAGCTTTCACTTCAGCTATCTGTCTGTCATCATTGACAACCAGTCTATGAAGATCTGTCTTAAAATTCCACGCTCAGTGATAATAAGCTCATTTCTTTTCCACAATACACTTGATAAGGTTTCTAACTACTATTCGATTTATAGTTTACAACGTAAGTTTTCATTTTTTTGCCAAGTTTTATTTAGCCATAATATTAGTTTAAATATTTTTCTTCTGGACAAGTTCAATACTATGTTTAGTGTAGTTAAGAAAGTCAACTTTTGATTCATGGGGTCCATTATTAAAACTTCATCTTATTGTTTTTCTTTACTCTTTTTCCACATTTCTGTTCGTCTAGTTAGCACTAGCAGTGACTGAAGTCCCAGGTTCAAGCCAGAATACAACTTTCAGATTGATTTTATTTAGATATAATTACATTTCTATGTAACCAGTATGAAATAAGCTTATTTTTTATTTTTGTTATTTGTATCTTTAATATGGTTCCAGTAGACCATTTCCAGTATCAGTTATTTTGCAATTATTTCCAACTAAGGGAGTCAGAATTTGTAGACTTCTCATGAGAAATATGCCTTACATTGTTTTTCTAATTTTATAGGGAAGTAATGACTATAGTTGATAAAAATGAGCCTCAAACGAGACTTAAGGTTTGTGCTTAGTCTCTGTTACATTGGTTGAATGTCTTTTAAGAAGAATATATATATATATATATATATATATATATACACACACACACACACACACACACAAACATACATATATTCTACCCAATTGAAATGTATATCTAATATTTTAAAAATTGTAAGAAGCAGGGAAAATATAAAGCAGTGGCAGTTTGCTGGATTCTTGGACTGGGGTCCCTTATGTCATGGAACAGTATGCTGACTATAGGGGATTACTACTATAAGTTGTTCCCAGTAAGCTATTCATAACTTATGTTACTTGCCAGTTCTTCTTTAAGTCCAATGAAAATCAGTAGACAGCTAGATTTGCCTTTTCTTAAGTGATCATTGACGTTTTTCTGACCCAAGAATATGAAATCTAGTCTAAGACATTGTTGTGATTCAAATAAGTCACTCGGCAGCACAAGGTGCAATTTCAATTTCATTCAAGTGGCTATGACATTGTAGATAAAAGGTGTAAAATTTCCTGCTTTAGGAACTTAATTCTTAGTAGAATAGGAGTAAGAATATCTTATCCATTCTGGAAGGCAAGCCTTAACAATGCACACGAGTAAGATTAGTATATTCTTCAATTCTGAAAAGAGAAAGAAAATGAGGAAGAGTTCAAATTCCTTGATTACTAATTTGCTATACTTGTTAGTTGGTTAGTGTCTATAGTATAATGGAACTGACCTTCATTGATATCTCAGACTTGAACAGTGCAAGGGAATTACTTGCTGAGTTACTTGGATAAATGTTACAATTCTATATCTTACTACACATTAGCACATAGTGAAAATTTTTCAAGATTGACAAGACTGATAAAATTTTCCTCTTTCTTTGAAGCTATACCACCCTTCAAGGGTACTTACCCTCATTTATGAACCTTTTGCAATTGTGACAATGGCAGTACTAGCCTACAATGAGTCAAAGATTGATACTAGATTGCGGAATTTGATTGGATACTCTCTCTTCTTTGCAAGTACTGTAATGCTCATAGTTGTAAGTAATGCTATACAGTGATACTTTGTGATATGCCCAACTAGGTCTTGGATTGCATAGTAGATTAATTACTTCAATCTTGTTTGATGTCAATTCACTAATTATTGCTTCTAATAAATTTGGCTCCACCTTCCATTCATTTTTCTGTGAAAGTTGGATTTAGCAACATCTGGGAAAGGAGGAGTTGGTCCTTATATTGGTATATGTGCAATTGTTGGTTGCTTTGGGGTAGCAGATGCCAATGTTGAAGGTGGAATGATTGGAGACCTATCTTTCATGCACCCGGAACTCATTCAGGTTTCTTCTGCTCAATGTTTTTTGACATTCTTTCTGTTTTTCTTCTTATTCTTTTTTCCTTCAGGCTATCAAATTGCTATCTTAATACACACTGTTACTATGTTCTGCAGTCCTTCCTTGCTGGCTTGGCTGCATCAGGGACTCTAACATCAGTTATGAGAATAGTAACAAAAGCTGCCTTTGAGAAATCTGAAAATGGTCTTCGCAAGGGGGCTAGTATGTGAATTTTTTAAACTACATTTTGTTTAAAGATCCATCACTGATGTTACTTTTATTATGCACCAATCAGAACAGGCCAAAGCAAGTGTGAAAAATAGTGTCCCTAGACTGATAGTTTCTTTCATAATAGAGAAAATTGCAGGTTCTATCTCAAATAATTGTTAGTTTCTGTGCTGAATTACTTGGAGCCTGATGTTTTATATTCTGAATTGGTCCTTTTCTTGTGGTTTATATAAGTATGCATTTCTCATATGCTACAGTGATCATAAGTGCAGAGGATAATGTATTGGACTAGTAAGCAACTACTACTTAGGTTCACACTGCAAGCAAACATTTGACTCCGCAATGTTTTAAATGTATTTTAGGAACTTTCCTCAGCAATAATTTGCTTTTTGATTGCCATTTGCAGTGTTATTCCTAGCAATCTCAGCGTTCTTTGAGTTTCTCTGTGTTATTCTCTATGCCTATTTCTTCCCTAAACTGCCAATAGTGAAGTACTACCGGTCAAAGGCAGCGTCTGAAGGATCAAAAACAGTATCAGCTGACCTTGCTGCCGCTGGAATCCAAGTGGAAGCAGACCAAGAAGTATTGTAACACTCCCATTATTCTCATAATACATGGTGTTTCAAGGACATTATAAGATTTCAAATCACTAACAAGCTTATAAAAATTTCACAGGCAGAAGGGAATGCTAAGCACCATGAAAGATTGAGCAATAAGCAACTATTCTCTGAGAACATTGATTATGCAATTGACCTGTTCCTGATATATGTGCTGACATTGTCAATTTTCCCTGGTTTCTTATATGAAAATACAGGAACACACCAGTTGAGGTCATGGTAAGTATTTGTTTGTCCCAAAGTGAGATTAGTAAGTTTATTAATGGTGATTTTTGTGCACTCTTTTTGTAATGATCTGTTTTAGGGGCCTTAAAAGTTGAACTGTTTCTGTATTTTTTTTTAATGAAATTATCATATTAAAAAAAAAAAAACTACAGAATTTTTACGAGGCTCGTGGCGTTTGCAGGTACCCACTAGTTCTGATTGCAATATACAGTGTCTGGGATTTCCTATCAAGATACATTCCTCTTTTGCGATGCCTAAAGATGGAATCTAGAAGGGGCCTTATGATTGCAACTCTTTCTCGGTTCTTACTCATCCCGGCTTTCTACTTCACAGCAAAATATGGTGACCAAGGATGGATGATCATGCTCGTATCCTTCTTGGGACTATCCAATGGTTATCTCACTGTTTGTATCCTCACAGTAGCACCCAAAGGCTACAAGGTTAGTTGATATCATTGTTCACAACATGTAGCACATTTAACGTTTGCCATAGGCTCCTAACAAAATTTCCTTGGGTTTTTTGTTTTGTAGGGACCTGAGCAAAATGCCTTGGGTAATTTGCTTGTGTTGTGTCTTCTAGGTGGTATATTTGCGGGAGTTGCTCTTGATTGGTTGTGGATAATAGGTCATGGAAGCTTTTAAGGCGAGTAGTCCATAATGCTATCATTGAATAAACCAATCGCCTCACTTGATTTTAGAACTTTTTGTGTAATTATAATGAAGGCGAAAATGAACTTTTTGTCACTATATTTTGGGTCAATTCTCATTTTTGTCCCAAAATTGATTTCGTTATTAATGTAGTCTCTAAAAAAAAATTATTTTTAAAATGGTCCCTACTATCAACTCACTAACGGAAACCTTCTACGTGGTAGACGGAGGCATAGGTGGCACAAAAAATGTTGATGTGGCTATTAAAATAATATTAAAAAATATCACATCAACATTTTATTTTAAAAAATTAATTTATCAATTTTTGCAAAATTTTAAAACAGAAAAACAAAATTAAAAAAGTAAAAACACATAATTCAAATCATGTTGAAAAACATGTATAAACAAGAACTTAAACCCAGATCACAAGAACACAACCCCAGATCACAAGAACAAAGAACATAGTACTCAAAGATTTTGTTTTCCAACATTTCTCATAAAACAAATTCAACCAAATACATAGAATTTCATCATAAACATATCTCCAAAACCAGTAAATCAAAACCCAACCAAATCAACAACAAAACATCTAAATCATCCAACATCAACAACAAAACAAAACCCAATCGTCAAACCAAAATCCATAAATTCCAGAACACAAATCCTCAACAAACCCTAGAGAAAACTCATTCATCAACAACGATTCGTGCAGTGCTAGAGCCTCCGCCAGGCCACGTGGTCCCTCTGCAAAGCCAGCAACTGCCATGTGATACGCGAGCAGTCGATGATGGTTTGGGAGACTGCAGCGGAGCAGCTCAAGGAGCACCAGAGCAACTGGGCCTACTCGAAGCCCGTGGTGATCCTAGACGTGCTTTTGAATCTCGCCTTTGAGCTTTTTTTTTTTTTTTTTTTTTTTTTTTAAAAAAATTGGTGGGGTTGTTTGGTGGCTAAGAAAATGGGGGAAAATTTTCAGTGATGGGGATTTGGAGCTTGGATTCTTGGTTATTTGTGATGTGGGTATTGGAAAAGGTTAAGTTTTTGTAAGGTTGATGTGGTTTTATAGCTTAAATGACACTTTTTTTTTTTTTTTTTTGTATGTGTTTTTGTTTGGTAGCTGAGAAAATGAGGTACAATTTTGAAAATTGAAACGTTAGAGCTCGGGTTTTTGGTTATTGTTATGTGGGTGCTTTTGATTTTGTTTTCTCTTCTTACGTGTGTGTTCTTCATTTAGATTTAGAAATAATTAATTAAGATAAAGGATTCCAAAGTCCACCCAGATGTGAATTTTTCTGGTTTTGAACTTTTCTGGGCTTAAGGATGTATGTTCTTACAAAAAAAAAAATGAAAAGTAAAAAAAAAAAAATTATATTAATGTTTATTTTAAAATTTTTATTTATTTTTTGACCTAGCTTTTTATTTTTTGGGCTTTTATTTTTTTAATTTTTAATAATTAAAAATGCTGATGTGGTATTTAAAAATGTTAAATAATTATTTTTAATAATATTTTGATGGCCACGTCAACACCATGTCAACAAGCAGGCCACTCCGTCTACCACGTAGGAGGTTTCCGTCAGTGGGTTGATGGCAGGAACTATTTTAAAAACGATTTTCTTTTTTTAGGAACTACATTAGTAACAAAATCAATTTTTGGACCAAAATGAGAATTGATCCAAAATGTAGAAACCAAAAGTGCATTTTCACCTATAATGAAAGCAAATTATAGAGGCTTGGTGAAATTATTGACTTTTAACCCAACAACAAAAAGCTATTGAGTGATGTAAAATTAACTAAAATTACACTAAGTGCAACTTGAACTATATATATATATATATATATATAATTGGTATTAATTTTTGCCGTACAATGCTTATTTGCCAAATAAAAATATCTTGTTTATGTTTCATCAATCCTAGTCTATTTCTTTCAAAAAATAAAAATTTCCCGACTACCAAACTATCTTTTTTTTCCCTTATAAAATAACTAAAATTTAAAAAAAAAAAAAAATTAACTAGCTTTTTATTTTTTTTAGAATCTTAACATACTATAACATACTATCATTTGTGGAATAGAAAGTGAAAAAATCAAATGAGAGACATGATTCTAATTCAATTATGTCATGTATTAATTTCAAGAAATAGAGAGAGTTTAAATTTAAAAATTAAAACCCTTGTAGCTCATAAATAATTTCTTTAAAAGGAAAAAAAAAAAGCCAAATAAAAAATTTTATTTTTTAAAAAGAAGTAGAAAATAAAATTTTTATTTTTGACTAATAAATTTCACTTTTTTTTTTTTTTTTGGCTAATCGACTAATCAATTTCACTTTGAGCCTCTTTCATGCAAGTTTTATAGATACCTTTGCCCCTCATAGCCTTCCAGAGGCACTTAAAACTAAGAATCTCAGCCATCAAATCAAAACTTTGACAGCAGAAGCAAAAAAAACTTTAGGCAGCTAGGGCCAATTAATGGTTCCATTTGGGTGATGATAATCTACATCAGTGGCCGTAAATCTTTGCAAAATATAAAAACTAACAAATTTTACATATGTTGCTTTAAAAAAAAATTTCACATCAGTTTTTTTAAAATTATGTATATTTACACATCTACTACAGTAATCGTGTAAATATACATAGTTATTATAACTTTGCAAATCAATATTTTATTTTATTTTCTCTCTCACCGATCAAAGCTCTCACTTCTTCCTCATTTCTCTCTCTCTCTCTCTCTCTCTCTCTTCATCTAAAGAGCACAGCCGATCAACCATCCACCCACCAGCTCAACCCAACATCACCCTACCACCACTATGACAACACATAATAATCCAACCAAAAAATCAATGGAAAATCGAACCCAAAATCAATATAAAAAATCAAAACAAAACTTTGGAAGCTTGGGTGGAGTGTTAGTTGCTGCCATGAGAGAGTGAAGATTTGGACCATTATTTGTGGCAGTGTTGCAGCTGATCTTTGCTGCCATCAGTAATGGCATGGCAAAGGCTTGGGGCTTTCAGCCCTGGACGGAGCTCAAGGTGAGCTTTGGCTATAGCTGATCATGAGAGAAAAAATATTTTTAGAGTTAGAGAGGAGAAGGTTGAGCCATGGAAAAGAGAGAGTGTCGTTCTGAAAAATGAGAAAAATAGAGAGAAAGAGAGACGCTGTGTGGTAGATATTGTTTGTAGTGGGTAGGTGGGTAAGTTGAATAATAAAATAATAATAAATGATTATTTAAGAAAACATAGTATATAGTAGATAATCTAATGTAGGTGTTTTTGCAAATCGTTTGTGTAAAATAGAAAAAGTAGATTTTTAGTGTAAAATAGACAAAAAATTTTAGACAAACTGATGCGATGCACTAATGCGATCCTACAAGTTGTCCAGAGTCTTCAAAGTAATTCATTATATCTTAGAAAGATTCTATGACACACAAAAGATACACAACTAACTTTCTTATGCTTAGCCTTATGCCAATTTTTTGTTTTTTCTTTCCCTTTATGGGTTATTGTATTGACTGCTTATGCTATTTTGGCGCAGCTTTTCCTATCATGCAAAAAACTCCAATCTATTGGTTCTATTGATAAATATGACTAGAAAAAATTGGTATTAGGGTTGCATTTCTTTTGTTAGACACAAAAATCTACTCCTACCAATCATTAGGTAATAGTTTTGCCTTCCTTTTGAGGGGAAAAAAATATGGTTTTAAAAACCAAACTGAAGACAAAACCGTCTTTGCCTTCAATTTCTGATTTTGACTGGTTTAACCCCAATTTTAGGCATTTTTACCAAACCAAACTGGCCTCCGGTTCTCAGTTCAACCCCGGTTCTTAGTTCAACCGGCTGGTACTGTCTAGTTTTTAAAACATAGGAAAAAATGGTTAAAAAACAATTTAAAATACTAAACTCTGCATAATATCAAAATCTCTCTATTCACTATTTACCCACACAATGTAAATTGAGAGTATGCACTTGGTGGTTTGAAACAAAAACAACAAGGGTCAATGTCCCAAGAGGCTAATATAAATCAAAGTATATGAAAGTTTAGTATTGATTGGATTAATAGAAGTATAACAATAAATTATTATATATAGTTCAAAGGATCCATTCACTAAATAAAAATAAGGGTAAATTACAAAATACATCCTAAAGTTTAGGGGTGATTGGATTTTACAACTTAAAGTTTCAGAATTTGGATTTTACCCTCTGAAGTTCGGTACTATTTGGATTTTACACCCTAATGTTTTAGAATTTGAATTTTACTCCCTATATTTTAGGAGTGTTTGGATTTTACTCCCTAAAGTTTTGAGATGTTTGGATTTTACACCCTAAAATTTTAAAATTTGGGGGTGTAAAATCCAAACAATCCTAAACTTTAGGAGATAAAATCCAAGTTCTGAAACGTCAGGGTGTAAAATCCAAACACCCAAAACTTTAGGGGGTAAAATCCAAATTCTGAAACTTCAGAGTATAAAATTTAATCACCTCCAAACTTTAAGGGTGTAATTTGCAATTTATTCTAAAAACAAAATGTAGAAACCTTCAAAGCACTAACAGAGAGATTGCAAATTAATACTTACTTAGAGGCTGTAGTGATCATTTTTTTTCTTCCAAATTCCAGTAAAAATGTCTGCCTCCAGAGGAAAATTGGGCTTTTTGATGTTGGATTTGGAAGGTGGAACCAGAAGCTAAACCAAAAAAAAAAAAGGAAAAAATTGGGCAAGTTACAATTGATATGACGTGGTTGGATGTTGGAAGGTGGCTACATGCCACTCTAATTTTTGTAAGCTGTAGTCCCACTTTAGTTGCTTTTTGCCTGTTTGGATAGATGGAAAAGGAAAGAAGAGTAGGAGAAAGTAAAGTAAAGTTGATTAAAAATTAATATACTAATTTTTAGTTAAATTTACTATATTCTATTTTACTCCCTTCAATTCAAATGGACCATTTTTTTACCTCACGATCCAATCATAAATAAAGATAATATAATATGGGTCCAACATGCAAACATCATCGATACTTAATGGGGTGGAGTAGTGGAATATTGTTATTACTCTCTTAGTCTCTCTCACTATTTTATTTTTATTTTTAAAATTTTTTTATTGCCTTTCTCACTTACAAAAAATTCTTCATATTAATGAATTTTCTTAGGATAATTGTTAGTAATCCATATTAAGAAAATTTTAATACCACTTTCATAGGAAATATAAAAAGTTGTTAACAACATTTACTATTTTATCATTCTTCCAATAATATATATATATATATATACACCTCATGTGAGAAAGTATGAGATTTTGTAAAGTGGTACATTCTATACAAAAAGAATTAAAATATTCTCAAGTGCCACATCAAAGATAAAAATAAATTAAATATTGACCTTTTGTTTTTATTTTATTCAATGTTTCAAAACTTTTCTAATTAAAAATAAATATTATTTGTATCATTTGGTACAATGTTTCAAGATTTTCCATCCCTCACACATACACATAAAACTTGCTGCATTTTAATTCACTATTTTCATCTCTTACACTTTTATCCTTTTATACATACCTAACTATAACTCTTCATGACATCCCATGTCAAATATAGCAAATCAAAAATGATGTCATTTACTTTCAACCTTTAGATGACACCTACTTAACTCTAACATTGTTGTCACATCTAATATTAACTTGTATGAGTTGGTTACAATCAAGGAATAGGGAGCTTGCATTTTATATTGAGTAACAACAGCAATTACAATTTTGATGTTAGAGTCAAATGTTGAGGATTTATGGGTTTTACAAATGACGTGATTGACTGTGGGTATTTGGAATGTGTATTTTGTTTTTAGAATTAAGGAGAAAGAGGAAAATATATTTTATATTAACTTTTATTTTATAATATTTCTTCAAAGTTTTGTTAATTTCTTTTTACTTGAACTGAATAATTTTTATAGATATGTGTGTGCAATTTATAATTGTTTATTCTTATAATTGTCTCATTATTAACAAAGTTCTACAACAATTATACTAAAATATTTGTACAACATTCTCCAAATCTATCTTATATAAACTATTATAACATTATATATCCATGCACTGCACAAACAACTTACTAGTGTTTCCTAAAAATAACTCCTAACTAATATCCTAAATTGAGGGATTTTTTTTTTTCAAAATAACCTAATCCTTCAAACAATTTCATTAGTTAGCAACGTTTTGAAATTATTTAGCAATCTAACAAATTGAATCCCTTAGACTCGATTTTGCTCTTTGAAATTGAGTTAAGAGGTGTCAAGTTTCAGTTCGAAATCGAGTGTTTCACACTCGAGTTTCATACTCAAGAGTGAAACACTAGAGTTCCATACACAAACCCCACACCAGAGCGCAACTATGAAGCAAGAAGCAAACACTTCAACCTAGAAAGTTCTATAGCAACCCATTCTCAACCTCTGCTCTCTGAACATCCATGGCCTTTTGTTCACGGCGAAGGTGCCAGGCAGCGGTGGCGAAGGCTCCAACAATGGCAGTGGTTCGATCTCAACCTCTGCTCTCTAAACTTCCATGGCCTTTGGGTTTGGGTATATTAATTTGGTTTGGAGAAGGAAAGAAGAAGGACGAGTGGGAATAGCTGGAACTCGAGTGTTGCACTCTCAAGTATGACACTCAAGTGTGACACACTCGATTTCCAACTGAAACTCAACTCCAGTTCGCTTGATTTCAAAGAGCAAAATCGAGTCTAACAGACTCAATTTGTTAGATTGCTAAATTGCTTCAAAATTTTGATAACTAATGAAATTATTTAAAGGATTTTGTTATTTTGGAAAAAAAAAAATTCCTAAACTAAGAGCATATCCAAGTGAAAATATCAGATATTGGAAAATTTTGAGGCCCACTGGCATATCCGTTGCAGGAAAGTTTTACAGCAAATGTGTGGTGTCATCATGCAACTATTCAAAAAAGTGGCAAATCTCATATTTCAGGTGGAATCCATGCACGTCGAAATATGTTTTTTGCTTAACAAGTAACATTCACAAACACACAAAATTTTATATATATATGAAAATAAAAATATTTATCTTTGCACAGTTGGGGAAATATTTTTTTCCAATTGTTCTGTTCTGAATGAAATTTCTCTTAGTCATTTAAAAAAAATCCCTCTAAATAAAAATATCCTCTCATATTTTTAGTTATATAATATATTTAATAAATCAATTTATTTAAATAATAGACGTATAAAGTTTTATTCATTACTGAATAAATTGGAGATAATTTATTCAAACTGGTTTGGAAAATATCTTTATTTTCTTATATATTTTTTGGTTTGTACATTTATTATTTTCATGAGGTACTACTACTATTAGACCATTATTTTGGTTTGTTTCCCTTTTTTCTTTTTTTCTTTTTTTATAACAAGAGATTGAGAGGGGTATATTAAACTTTTTTCTTACATATGATCTATTTTTGGTTTGTTTGCCCTCATCTCCTTTAACTGGCATAATACCCATCTTTCTTTGTAACTGTCTCTAAGTTATTTGAAATTTGAATATATTTAAGGGCACAATTAGTTTCACGATATATTGAAGTAGTCGATAATTTATACTTATTATTTTTCGATGAAGCAAAATGTTCGTCAGTCAAAATAAGAGGTAAGTCTGAATGGAATCAAACCTGTATCTCTCCTTCCCAGCAATTTAACTGTCAATGTGGTCACCGGTGTGGTGCCTGCCAAAGCACCTCCGATGCTTAAGTTAGCAGAATTGTAGTCAGAGAAATTAATATACCTCTGACCCATTCCTTTTGCCTCTTTCGTTTGTAATTGTGGTTTTAATGCTCTTAAGTTATTTGAAATTTGAATATATTTAAGGGCACAATTAGTTTCACGATATATTGAAGTAGTCGATAATTTATACTTATTATTTTTAATTTTTATTCACAACTTTTTATCCTCTAGTTATAATCAATTACTTTAACATGTAAAATTGGATGAAAAATTAAATGTGTCCATATTATTGCTAATATAAATAGATAAAGATAAAGATAAAAAGAAAGAAAGCATGCGCGCGCACACACACATACATACATACATACATACATACATACATACATACATATATATATATATATATATGTGTGTGGTTGTGTCACACCATATTATATAATTGATTACTGATCATCATTTTCTATAGAGAGAAATATTGAATAGATTGATGCGGAAATATATATTCATATATGATATACAAGTTAATATCAAAAGAAATATATATGATATAAAAGTTAGTTGTGCAAGTTGAGATTTAAAAGGACGTATAGTGTCAAGTCTAAT
Organism: Castanopsis chinensis; assembly: GCA_032878915.1. Taxonomy (NCBI): domain Eukaryota; kingdom Viridiplantae; phylum Streptophyta; class Magnoliopsida; order Fagales; family Fagaceae; genus Castanopsis; species Castanopsis chinensis. The sequence goes on from JAVQMG010000131.1 coordinate 25,779,319, forward strand.
ACGTTGGTCAGTGGCTGGTACCGCTAGACATGGCAAAACGGGCGGGTCGGGTCGGGTTAAACGGGTTGCGGGTCAAACGGGTCACGGGTCAAAAACGGGTCATCTTAAGCGGGTTAAAAACGGGTTCGGGTCAATCGGGTTGCGGGTCGGGTCGGGTTGACTCGTATTTTTCATATGATTTTTTTTTAATTTTTTTAATTTTTATTTTTAATTTTTTTATAAATAAAATAACATGAATTTGTTATTTAAAAAATTATGCAACAAATTATTTTATGTAAAATACATTATTTTGACTTCACCACTTATATCAAGAATGAATTCAGTTAAACTTATTAATACTTATTCAATAATTTCAAAATTATACAAATCCTAACATTGCTATTTAAAACAAAATAACACAAGCATAAGTAAAACAAATACACATGTTTTATTTCTAATTTGCTTTAACACATATTAACATTCCAAAATATGAAAACAAAATTACTAATGATTGACTCAAATGACAGTGATTTGTACAAATTGAATGATTGAACTAGAAAATGCTGCAATTTAGTGAATTTTATTTTTTATTGAAAGGGAGATTGAATTTGTATCATTCATGAATCATGATTACAAATGTATGTGTTGTATGCACATGTTGCCCTTTTGATACTGAAAACAATTGAATGTAATTGTTAACTATTGATAACATTGCATTTTTCAGACTTTGAAATCTAAAGTTATTTTGAAATGTAGTTATAGCTTGCTGCTGGTTTGGTGTGTTTTTGCTTTTGCTTGGTTGCTTCATTTTGTTATTTCTTAACAAGAATGTCATTAGCTATTTTAATTAGAATGCATAATTTATTTTCTTCTAAAAAATGGGATATCAAGTTCTTCAAGGAAATGCTCTAAGGCCTAAAATTGGGGCAGAAATGTCAAAATACATCTGAGAGCATCAGCTTCTCTAAAGGGTTGCAGGGCGGAGACAAGAGCACCTTACTTGAGGGCCCATAGCCCACCTCATTGGCCATTGATCCGAGGAGAAAGAATTGAAGCAAGGGCCAAGGTACACCACGATGCCTAGGAGAAACCCATGAAGCTTAGCAAGGTTTGAAACCAGTTATTGGCTTTCATTGGTTGCTTTATCAATTGCAATGAGAGGTTTTATTGATGCAATCAATTATACCAGAAGCAAATGAGCGATATAGCATTAAAATTGAATTACTTACTTATTTATACATGGTTTCTTTTATGAATATCATATCATTGTTAAACAACACACACTCTAGGAAATATCATAATTTATTTTGAAAAGCCATTTATTTTGGACATAAATTGTTAAAAAATGAGTCTAAGTATTCATAATTTATGCTAATTTGATACTTTGGCTTCACTATTTTTACACTTGTAAATGTTTTTCACACATATCTATAATTTTAAATCTATATTTTTAACAATGATGGCACTTGAATGCAGATTTATATTGAGAAGGAAACATAAATTATCTTGGTGATCTAATTTTTGTGAACTGTAACCATATTATCTTGGCATGTACTTTGTTATTTAATATTAAAAAAATTTTACTCATTATAGAATGCTAAACCTTATCTTTCAATTAATTTGCATATGTAAATGTATCAATTGTTTCTTTAAAGTTCATAATAAACAATTAAACTACTATTGTCTTAATTTTAATTTTTTTTTTACCAAAAAAAAAAGTTTTAAAAAAGTGATTCGGGTTCATGGGTTGGGTTGCGGGTCGGGTCGGGTAAGGGAACCCGCAAAAAAATATAAAAACTCGGGTCGGGTCACGGGTCAACCCGTTTTTGTTTCGGGTCAAAAAAATCGGATTCGGGTCGAGTATTTTTCGGGTCGGGTCGGGTCGGGTCAGAAAATTTTGACCCGTTTTGCCATGTCTAGGTACCGCTTTGACACACAGACTTCTATAATAAGTGCACCGTCCATTTCACGTCGGGGTTCTCTCTCTAGGCTTTCTACGGAAACTCTAGAGGTGAAAAAAGGGGCTATCATTAGCACAAGCGTTGCCGTAAGGTACTTTTCTCTCCGTGCAAGCGGTATAATAGGTTAGTTGTCTTAGACGAAATATGGAGGAGATCACAAAGAGATGCGCAGGTCTACAACTGTCGTCGAGAGAAGATGCTGAAGTAACAATTAATCCACGAATCTCTGCCAGAAGATGGTCTCGTTCTCATTGGGAAGTTCTTTACAAAGAAGAGAGTCAACCCTGAATCTGTGGCCAGAGTGCTGAAAATGGTATGGAAAACGAAGAATACTTTTGAGGCCAGTGATTTGAGCGAAAACAAAATCATGTTTCTTTTCCAAACAAAGGTTGACATGGATAGAGTGCTCTTCCTTAGCCCGTGGTCTTTTGATAAATACTTATTGATCCTTTATAATTTGGGGAGGGGTGAGACGGTGAAGGACATCAAATTTAACATGCCCCCATTTTGGGTCCAAATCCATGGTCTGCCTACAATGTGTCAAACGAAGGCGGTGGGTATGAGTATAGGAGCAACACTGGGGGAGGTGGAGAAAGTGGATGCAAACGGGAAAGGTTTCTGCCTTGGGAATTTCATACGAATAAGGGTGATCATGGACATCTCCACGCCGCTGTGCCAAGGTCGGAAGGTTCGTCTGGGAGAGCATGGCCTAAAATGGGTGGATTTTAAATATGAGAGGCTTTCGATTTTCTGCTACTTGTGTGGGAGAATTGATCACGATGAACGGGATTGCCTGCAAGGAATTTGAAGCAAAGAAACGCCAAGGCCTGAGGAGAAGCAGTTTGGCTCGTGGATACACGTGACTCAGGACAAATACCAAAAACCTCTGACAATTACAATGGCGAAAAATGGAGACTCTATGATCAGGGAAGAGGGGGCAGAGATAGGGGAACATAGGAAGGACGGTATCACGGGTCGTGCGACGGCAACCGATGCTCCTAACAACGATAACCCAGGCCATGCGGAGAGGTTGATGGAGACTAGGGCTGCGTGGTAAACATCGAGACCCTACCAGGTCACATCCAAATCAAAATCCCGAAGATCCCGCTGATTTCGAATTTCGAGCAGCAACTTCGGGATATCGATGCAGCAATATCAGGAGAAGTTTCTGACGTAAACTCAATGCAACGAAAGGAAATTAATTTGTAGAGGGAGGAAATCTCGTTGAACCAGAATGATGCCAAGTTGGAAAGGAATAAAAGGCCGCATGCAAATGGGCTTACCACAGAAGCCCAACCCCACATTTCAACTCTTGGGCCTCAAGGACCCTTAATGAAGTCTGAACATAAATAGGACGCCATCTTGGGCTTGTCTCAATTCAGTGTAAGTTTTAGAATGGGGCCTATCTCTCCAAAACAGCCAAAGCCCCATAAAATGAAAAGGCCCACTGGAGGTAGCCGAAAGAAAAACAGAGAAAACAGAGGACTCGATGGAAAGGACACAGCCTCGGGTAAGGAAAGCATGTAAACTCAAGGAGAGGGCAGAAGTGTTGTGATGTCTATGGAAGTTGATCATGCTAAGTTGGGAGTAAAGAGGAGATCACAGTCACCACTACATGAGTTGGAGAACAATGCAGATAATGGTAAGAAAGCACGAATGGAAGGAGAAGTCAGGGAGTTTGGCAAACTCTTAGCACACCATTTGGGATTGGCGGAGGCTGTTAGCCAGCCCCGCAGGGAAGAATAAGTGCCATTAGTTGGAACTGTAGGAGGCTTAAAAACCCCCTAACAGTCAAGGCACTCCAAAAGGTAGTTTTAGATAAAGATCCCACCTTAGTTTCCCTAATGGAAACTAAGTTTGATGTCTCTGAGATGGACGGAATCAAAAGAAGATAGAAAGACAACAAGGCCTGGCGGTCCTTAGTGTTCGGCATGGCGGAAGTTTGGCTCTTTTGTGGAAAAATACAGTGAAGGTGGATGTACTGACTTACTCTCCTAGACATATCGACGCAATCGCTACTGAAGAACAGGGGATGAAGAAGTGGCGTTTTACCAGATTTTATGGACATCAAGAGATTGGTAAGAGAGAGGAATTATGGAAACTTTTGGAGTGTTTAAGTCACTGAAGCAATTTGCCGTGGGTTTGCATGGGGGATTATAATGAAATAATGTATACTAGGGAGAAAGATGGTGGAGGGGTGAGACCTGAAGGACAAATGAGAAGCTTCCGTGAGGTAATCAACAGGTGTCGTTTGGGGGACTTAGGCTATGTGGGCTCGGATTTTACTTGGAGTAGAAGATTAGGGGGCCGTGGCTGGGTTCGTGAAAGATTGGACAGAGCTTTAGTGTCCACGGACTGGGCAGCATTGTTCCTGTCGGTGAAGCTATATCATGTATCCAACTCGGTCTCAGATCATAGCATCCTTGTGCTCAAGGAAGCTCGGTGTCCTTGACAGAAGCGGCAACGAGCAAAGCTGTTTCGCTTTGAATCCATGTGGCTAATGGATGGACGGTGCAAGGATGTAGTAGAGGAAGCGTGGGAAAGAGGGCAAAACGGGGTGTCGTGGTGGCCCTTGGAGGCATGCTTGGAGGAGTGCCAAAGTGCATTAGAGTCATGGAATAAGCATACATTCGGCCACATGGGAAAGCAGATTACTATCCTTCAAAATAAACTCCAGGCACTTGAGTCCATGAAAGGCAATACTATGGACTTAAAATCAATCCATGCAATGAAAACGAAGCTGAACAGATGGCTTGGCATCGAAGAGGAAATGTGGCACCAAAGAAGCCGAAACAGTTGGCTGAAGGCAGGGGATGAAAACACAACCTTTTTCCACACAAAAGCTTCAAATCAGTATCAGCGGAACACCATTAGTAGGATTCTAGACACCAATAATGTATGGCAGGAGGATGCGGATCAGATTGGTCAAACATTTGTAGATTATTTTGAGCACCTACTTTCTACCTCACGGCCAAGGGTGGAGCAAGAGCTGATTGACGCAGTGTTTCCAAAATTCACTGATCAAATCAATTCTATACTTACCAAAGACTTTCAGGCCGTGGAGGTGGAAAAAGCTCTAAAACAAATGCATCCTTTAACGGCTTCAAGTCCAGATGGTATGCTCCCTTTATTTTATCATTATTTTCTGGCCTACTGTTCAATCCATTGCCATTCACATAGCACTTACATTTTTAAATCATGGTATAGCCCCTCCAAAATTCCATGACACTTATATAGTACTTATATCTAGAAAATAAAAAATCAGGAAAAAGTGACTAACTATAGACCAATTTCTTTATGTAATGTGGCTTATAAAATTGCTTCCAAAGTGGTGGCGAATAGGAAGAAAGGGGTTTTGCAGGATATCATAGGTGAGAATCAAAGTGTTTTTTTGGCAGAACACCTCATCATAGACAATGTATTGGTGGCACAAGAGTTAATGAATCATATCAACAAGAAAAAGAAAGGCAAATGCAGTAAGATGGCTGTAAAGTTGGACATGAGCAAGGCATACGATCGTGTCTAACGGGAATGGGATTGTTTGCAACAAATCATGAGGAAGCTTGGCTTTCATGAGAAAGGGATTAGCATTGTGATGCATTGTGTGTCTTCGGTGAAGTATGCAATACGGATCAATGGGCAACCTCGCGGCCAAATCTGGCCAACCCAAGGTCTGAGGCAAGGTGACCCACTATCACCTTATCTCTTCCTCATTTGTGTTGAGGGTTTGTCGACCCTTTTACAGCGTGCTGCCCAAAGAAAAACTATCAAAGGTGTGGCTACCTCAGCTAGAGGACCTAGAATATCCCACCTCTTTTTTGCCGATGACAGCTTGGTGTTTGGAAGAGCAACAGTTAGGGAAGCCATGGAAATCCAAAGGATTCTCAAAGTCTATGAAATCTCCTCAGATCAACAATTGAACTGCACCAAAACATCCCTATACTTCAGCCCAAATACCGATGCCGGAACAAAGGAGCAAGTGAAAACCATGTTTGGTGCCCAGGTAATCAAGCCTCATGAATCTTACCTTGGTCTGCCGTCACTTATGGGGAGGTCTAAGAATAATACTTACGCTCAAATCAAGCAAAAAGTAGCTAACAAGGTATTAGGTTGGAAGGAAAAATTACTTACACCTGCAGGAAAGGAGATTTTGATTAAATCCATGGCCCAAGCTGTGCCCGCCTACTCGATGAGTTGTTTTTTGCTACCAAGTAAATTATGAGAGGAGCTTATCGAAATGATCAGACAGTTCTGGTGGGGACAGATGACAAACGAGAAGAAATTTGTGTGGTTGAGCTGGGACAAGATGTGCCAGCTGAAGGAAAAAGGGGGTTTGGGTTTTCGCGACTTAAAGAGTTTCAATTTGGCCCTTTTGGCTAAGCAGGGTTGCGACTACAAACCGAATCTACCTCACTATTTAGCCAAGTATGCAAAGCTAAATACTTCCCATGATGCAGTTTTGTTGAGGCAAGTCTTGGACCGAGGTCATCATATGCCTGGCGAAGCGTTTTGGTAGCACAGAGTGTTGTCCGATGAGATATGAGCTGGCAGGTGGGGAATGGTACTCATATCAGAGTGTGGCAGGACAAGTGGCTTCCTAGGCCAAACATGTATAAGGTGTTAACACTGGAGAGGCCAAACTCGAAAAATGCTCTGGTTTGTGAACTCATAAATAGGGCAACTGGAGAGTGGAATGTGGACAAGATCAAGAGCTGGTTTCTTCCCGAGGATAGTGAGGCAATAACGAGTATGCCTCTGAGTACAAATGACACCAATGATAGATTAATTTGGGTAGAAAACAGAAGCGGGAAATTCACCATCAAAAGTGCCTATGAGCTGGCCTTGGAAGAGCAGAAACACATTGCCATGGTGGATTGCTCAAACGGGTTGGTGCGTAGGAAGATGTGGAAGGCAATATGGCACCTACATGTTCCACAGAAAATTAAACACTTTCCATGGAAAGCAAGCCGTGACATTCTTGCCACAAAAATGAATCTGGCAAAGCGGAAAATCGTGTCAAATGGGGTTTATGAACTATGTGGACAAGATAAGGAGACTGTCTGCCATTTCCTTTGGTTCTGTGATCTTACAAAAGAAGTTTGGACGACAAGCAAATTTGTGCTCCCATTTGAAATCTCACCAAGATGGAACTTCCTGGACGTGGTTGAGAACTTATAAAGGAAGGAAGATATTAGTCCTGGGCTCCTTGAATAGGTCATCACTGTCTGTTAGGGTATTCGGAAGAACCAGAATGTGCTTCAATTGGATGGGAAAGGAATGGCTAGTAGAACAATTCTGAGAAACGCCATGCACTTGGTGGAGGAGTTTCACACAGCAAATGAATTAAAAACTGGAAACCAGACTGAAGCTACTCCCACGGTCTCGTGGCAGCCACCAAGCCATGGTCACTATAAAGTCAACATTGATGGGACAGTCTTCATAGATAGAAAACAGGCAGGTGCAAGTGTAATTATCAGGGATGATGCTGGGGAAGTGGTTGCTGCTCTAAGCAAGAACAAGAAGTGGCCTCTAGGTGCCATCGAAGCCGAAGCAAAAGCCTTGGAAGTCGATGTTATCTTTGCCAGGGATGTAGGAGTTAGAGATGTAGAATTTGAATGTGATTCGCTGGAAATCTACAACGCAGTGCAAGGGTTGGTCTCTCCGCAGTCTTCTATGGCGAATATGATAGCTAGAACACTGTATCAAGCATCGCTGTTTAGGCAGTGGAAGTTTTCTCACACCAAACGATAGGGAAATGTCCCTGCTCATGTTTTGGCCCAACACACCAAGAACGTTGAGGACTATGTAGCCTAGGTAGAGGAATGTCCTAGCATTTTAGAGCATGTGTGTGCTCATGACAGACTTGTAATTGAACATTCCCATATTTAATACAATCTAGTATTTCCCATCAAAAAATAAAAACATAAGTGCACCATCCAAAGGTAGAACAAAAAGGGAAGAATATTACCCCTCATTTCTAAATAAATAAGCAACCAAGCTTTTTTTCTTTTCCGTAAGAAGAGCAGAGCAACCTAGCTAATTTCTTTCATTGTCTTAATTTCGATAATACTCCCTTGCCCATTTTGTTGGTTATCTTTCGAAAAATCTAGTAGTAATTAATATATATATATATATATATCCATCCCATTTTTTACATAGAAATGTATATGTTTTGAAAACTATCATCCTTGATTTAAATATATATATATATATATTAACTTGGAAAAGTTTCTATCAAAGTAAACAAAGCCTTAAGAAAAAACCAAAAAAAAAAAAAAAAACCATCAGGTGTTAGTCTCACATTAAAATTAAATTAGTGAGTAGGGATTTAAGAGTGACCATTTCTTTCCCTTCTACTACAAACTCCCCAAGATGCTAATTTAAAATTGAAAAGAAAAAAAAAAGAGCTACTATACACACACACACACACACACACATATATCTATATATATATATATCGAGACATGCAAATTTCAACTGTTGAAATCTGTCGTAGATTGAAGATGCTAATTTTATTTTATTTATTTTTTTAAAACAAAGACCATACCTCTCGATCTATCAAGATATGCAGATTTTGACTGTTCAAAGTGATTTTTGGCCCATGATGACCAAAGCTTTCTAGGGTTTCATGCCTAAGGTTTCCAGAGATATAAAATACATATTTTATAATTGTCATCAAGTGAGAAGATAGATACAAAGACATATACTATGCCACGCACTCCTATGAAGCTACTATAACTCTTTTGTGCTTTAGGGTTTTTATCAAGCTACTTTCAGATCTACAAGCATAGGTTGAAGAACTTTAAACTCAATAAGAACTCTCAAGTTGCTAGAATTAGTCACTTGCTAGAATTATTCATGCATAGTATTAGTCACGTACTGAAATTTGTACAAAGAAAGAAGTCTTCTACAAAATCAAGTCCAATTGGATATCGGAGTAAAGGTTCAAATATAAATTGGTATTTTGGGATATGTTAGGTAATGGTAAGCTCCCTTATATTTATAATTATTTTTTCCTGATTAGTGGATTTTTAAAAATGGTGACCTAAAATCATGGTCTTAAAACCCAGTACGGTCAAAGAACCAGTTTGTCTTAGTTCTCGGTTTTTACCGATTTTAGGTGTTTTTACTAACCGGATTGGTGCTTGATCCCAATTGAACCAGCTAGTCAGGTCCGATTTTTAAAACTATGCTTGAAATTCCCCCGATGAGGTTTTTTCCTTGTTAAGGTTTTCCCCATTTGTTAATAAATCACCATACAAATTTAATTTCCGCTGCACTCTAATTTAGATTCTTGATTTGTTCGTGGCTCCACATTTTTGCGTGTAATTTAAATAATTAATCAACTTGTATAATTGAATTAATTAGTTGGAGTCAATTTAAAACCCAATTTAGTTGGGGTCAATTCGTGCCTTCACACACACGCACACACATAGAGGCCCCTTTGCTCTTTTGTTAGATTTGTTGTTAAGAAAAAAAAAAATATATATATATATATATAGAGAGAGAGAGAGAGAGAGAGAGAGAGAGAGAGAGAGAGAGTATTTAGTGTGAAGGATGCTAAAGACACAACATTTTTCACTATCATTTTCATAATTTACTAAGGTGACAATTTGTGATTGGAACACCATCACTTTCATATATATTCACCACTAATAGTATTTTGCTATCCACCAGTCACAACATATCATGTCAAAGGTTAAGAAAAAATTGTTCAAATTTAGTTTTCCCTATAAGAACCTAGCTAGTGTTGCAAGTTTATATATATGGATTTTACTTACATGTGCCCTAAGGGTACATAATAGTATACTATTTTTGGAAAAAGTTTTATTTGGAATTGAAAAAATTTTGACAGCTTTTTCAATTCTCGATAAAAATTTTTCAAAAACAGATTTGTTAATATATGCCCTTTAAGCATACAATAACTGGACCATATATATATATAGAGAGAGAGAGAGAGAGAGAGAGAGAGAGAGAGAGAGAGATGGGTTCAAGTTACACTTGGTATAACTCTTTAGAATTACACCTTTTCTAAACCATTGAATTTAAGTAGATCCAACGGTCAAAAAAATGTACTCATTAATGCTGATATTCTGATAAGGATCTCATTTATTATCCTTATTTATAACATTCCATGTCTATTTCTAATCCCAAAAATAGGTATATTTTTCTCTTTGCTGTCTCTTTCTCATCCACTACATGTTTCTTTCTCCTCCATTGCTCTTGCACCTTCATTTTCATAAGGTTCCACCTCCACAGCCACATATAACGATTTCAAAATATATATAGCTGCTTTTTTTTAGAGTATATATATATATATATATATATATATATATATACGGACATTATATATAACGATTTCAAAATATATATATAGCTGCTTTTTTTCTTTTTTCTTTTTTCCTCACATACAACAACCTATTTGTCTTTCATTCTTATCAACAATAACAAACAAACAATAAAAGTGTCATTATTTTTCTTTTTTATGAAAAACTGCTTTGCATTTTATTACTCATGGCATAAAATAAAAAATCACGTCTAAGAGTAGCCATTATTTGCAGTGGGGCCTTTCATATATTGCCCGTTTGGATCCGAATTATAATTGCTGTGTTTTGCTTTTTGCGTTTTCTCCTTCTCTTTTTTTTTTTTTTTTTTTTTGTTTCTATTGCGGGGGACAAAACGCGCAGTGCGCATACTGTGTGCGTAATGTGCGTGCACTATTCACGCACTTTTTCAGTAATTTTTTATTAAAAATAGGTCCCACAGTACTATTTATATATTTAAAAATTATTTTGCTACGGTATTTTCAGTTTTCAATAATAAGTTCTATCCAAACGGGACCTATAGTCTCTCTATATCCAATGGATTCCAGAAAATGTCCCCAAATATATGAGAACTTATTTTGATTTTTGAGTCTAAAATTAAAATAAGAGAAAAAATTACTATAATTAACAACTTTAACTAAAGGGAAGTTTAAATGATGCAATTTGCTTAAAAGGAGAGGTACTTCATGGTTGAAGGCAATGAGTCCTCGTGATAATTTCCTTCAAGCCCCTAGTTGTTTCTACTAATAATTTTATAGTTTATACTTTGAAAATTTTTTTGGATTGACCAGTTATAGTTTCTTTTTTTCTTTTTCTTTTTTAAGCAGAAACTTCTTATAGTTTCTGAATAAAATATATATTCCTTGTTGAAAATATACATGCTTCAATTCTAATGAAGAATTTCAACAAGGAATATATATTTTCCCGTGCATACATGCGCTTTATTTGTTCTCTACAAAAGGTTAGTTTCATTTTTTAAGTTATTTACTTTAGCCTTATGTTTAATTAGTTCAAGTTTTTGATTCATTAGATTCTATGTGGTTGTAGAGGTGGAACCTTATGAAAATGGAGGTGGAAGAGCAATGAAGGAGAGAGAAACATGTAGTGGATGAGAAAGAGAGAGCAGAGAGAAAAATATACCTATTTTTGGGATTAAAGATTGGTATGGAATATTATAAATAAGGATAATAAATGAAATTCTTATCAGAATATCAACATTAATGAGTGCATTTTTTTTTTTACCATTGGATCTACTTAAATCCAATGATTTAGAAAATGTGTAACTTGAACCTCTCTATCATATATATATATATATATATATATATATATTATGTCCTTTGGGCATGGATTTTCACATCCCACATGATTCTAAAAAATCTAAATTTTTGCTTACTTGTGTCAGCCATTATGTACCTTCAATCAGATGCACATGATTGTTCACTTCTTGTCTACATTTTCTGATGTTCCTGGTATTATGGAGGTGACAACCAAAAGAAATTTTCTTGAGTTATTTCAAAGATCCATGGGCAGCATTTTTAATTTATTAGAGAGAGCGATGGCATATTGAAAGCCATGGTAGGTCTGGTTCAGGTGCTTCAAGTCCAGAAGGTTTACATAATGAAGAAGAAGATCCAACGGCTACTCCCAATGCCAAAACGCTGTCGTGTAGAAGGCTAGGAAAACATAAAGCAAAGTTGAAATAAAACACCACCGTTTCTCATTAAAGTAAACAGTGCCATTTTGTGTATATTGTAATGTTAACACCTGAGAGTTTGTTATAGTTGGTAATGCACGTGTATAAGTTAGTTTGAGCACATGTGAGGTAGTTACCATTTTTCCTTCATTCTCTATCTCTCCCTCTCTGGTTCTAATCTCTTATTCTGTATGTAAATAATACTGGTATACCCATTGTATCTAAACAGTTTTTCAGTTAATATACTTGAAGCATTTCTTTCAGTCTTTGTTTTCTCTCTTCTTTTCTCTGTCTCTCTATTTTTGATATAGAATCTGAGTTTGAGAGAAGTTTACATGGTATCAGAGCTTTGATCCATTTCAATGGCGTTTGCTAACTCTGGTTCATCCTCTTCATCATCTGTTTCAGCTACTCTGCTTGCTATGACTACTACAAGCTTACTAGTGAATTCTTCACTGCTATTGTTGTCAAATATGTCATCCATGATGACTATGAAGCTCGACTATGGAAATTACATAGTTTGGAAGCATCAGATTGAGGTAATTTTTGATACCTATTCAATGATTGATGTTCTTGATGATTCAATCACTGTTCCAAATAGATTTCTTAAAGATTCATATGGTAATTTCACTACTAAAGTTAATCCAGCTTTCATAGCTTGGAAGAATTGTGAACAAGCTATGTTCACTTTCTTGAATTCAACTCTCTCCCTGGCAATTCTTGCTCTTACAGTTGGGCAAAAGTCTGCTAAAGGAGTTCGGAGAGTGTTAGAGAAGAGATTTGCATCTGTCTCAAGATCTCATGTTATGATTTTGCGTAATGAATTGAATGCAATTAAGAAGGGTGTTGATTCAATTGATAGCCATTTTCAGAAAATTAAGGAAGCTAGAGATAGATTAGATGTTGTTTCTGTGTTTGTGGATGATGAGGAACTTCTTCATATCATTCTTGATGGCCTTCCCTCTTATTATAACTAGATGTAGACCCGCGCAATGCGCGGGGAAAAAAAAAACTATTTAATACAGTGACAAATATTATTTCTCTTTTAAGAAGTCAAATGATAAACCTAAAAGCTAATGATTAATTAAACCAATATAATTTTTTCCTATCAAGGGTCTTAAATTTAAGTATGAATTTCAAATTTGTGTGCTTTCCATAACATGAAGTCTCAAACAATAGGATGATTAAATAAAGATAGACTGAGTATAATATTATTACCAGAAATAGTTTAAATTAAAAAAAAAAAAAACAATAAAATGGACCAAAAATGCAATTGTAATTAAAAGTTAAAAGTGAAATTTCAAGTTCTATTACAATCCCTCACAACATATTTGGTTCACAAACTACAATCATTGTTACTCATACGGAGTTTGGATTGTGCACCTATACTCGTAGTTTAAAATCTTGACATTGAAATTGATAGATGATAAATTCTCTTTAGAATCATGTACATCCTTTGAGACCTCAACTACTTCAAGCACTTTGTTTTATCCACATTACTCCTGGAATCAAAACTCAAAAAATAAATACTAATGTCATCACCATAAAATATAAATGCATCTAATTTGACAATAAGATCTGAGAAACTAATCACTCACCAAATACAATTATTCCTACCAATCATAACCATTTGAGCCAAATAATTAAAAATAAAAATCATTTGGATGGAGACTGAGAAATCAAGAATGAAACAAAATTCCTACATAATGCAATATAGAAAGACAGGAAGAGACAAACCAACTCTTAAAAACAAAAGTGCAAGAGCATGACAACAAAGGATTAAGACTTGAAGAGATGCCCAAAGAACCAAAAGAGAACACCATGGAGCTTGATTAAACTTAAGTTCCACTTACAACAGTTACAAACCACTTAGCTGCCAAGTGCCAATACTCACAACTTTCAACAAACACCTGTTGCCCACCAAATTGATACCAAGTGAAGGCCTAAGGCCTTGACATGGCAACTTTGAAAAGTATGAAAAATATGCCAAGGGGAGTACAACAAACATCTATTAGACAAAATAATACCTTACATGAAACCTAAGTCCAAATATATATATATATATATATATATAGAATAAAAAATAAAGAAGCTTGTTCTACAAATTCTCTCATGACTTTGATAGGGAGAACCCTCAAAGATAACAATATAGCAGTAGTCTTCCTATGCACTTTACAACCCATGAACATATTGGAACTTCTTCAAATTCTTACACTGAAATGAAACACCAATTTTTTTGCCTTTCTTAGACTTGGAAGCTTCCATGAGGACCATGATTTGCTTGAGAATAGGAAAATTTTTCATCTATTTCAATGTTGTTGCAGACTCTGTTTCTTAGAGTTTCTCTCCTTCCAAAAGCACTACATAAAGACAAAATTTTATTGGGCATCTTCTCAAATAAAATATGATCAATAAAAAAATTGTTTGCTTCTCCTTCCAAAGGCCGTAAAAAAGAGGTACATCCCCAATAAGAAATTGAAAGATTAATAAAATCTCTTAGTTTCCGTGTAGTTAGCTATGCCCCCACTTATTGAATTATTGTTAAAATCTATTGCCGGAGAAAAGAAGAAACAACTATTAGAAAACATTGAATAAAAATAAAAAGGCTATATTTTTCATCTCAACGATTCGACATACAACATTGCTCATTTTGCACAGATGATCAGTCCTTGACCCTAATTGCACAAAGATTAAACTCACATTGAATAAAGTTAAGTAAGACCCACATTCTTTTTTGCTAAATAATCAAGCGAAAGTGGCCCTTACACACACTTCAATCATTGAATTTTTAATTCCATTTTAAAGAACAAACCACTTGAAAGATAAATATTCACATAAAAAATAGGCAGGGAAGGGAGGAAGTCATGATCACATATTTCAAGTCACAGTGAGAGTATAGAAATTTGACAGAAAATCTCAAACCCATTAATCTTTCTAAGCTTCACAGTGTAGTCTGAAAGGCAATAAGATAAAAATTAATTTAATCCTATAAAAGATTAAAAAAAATGTATAACCACGCCACTTCAAAAACATTTAAGGAGCAACATAATTGGCAATTCAAATATCAAATATAAATTAGAAGAAGAAAGATGTATATTAAGTAACGAAGCACACTTGCAGCCCATGCCTCAGTTCCAATATGGTGACAAACAGAAGCCAAATTCTCAGCCTCAATGCTTAAATCAAGGAGATAATTTACAAAGCAAGACAGATTGGCCCTTAATATCACGCCCAATGTCTGACTTTGTTCTTTGCAATTACCTCAGGAATATATTATGCATTTACTTTATAACTTTTCCTTGTACAAATTACTTTCTATACATGATGTAAATAGAATTTCTCATAAACATATTTCAAGCCTGCATCACTGTCCACAATTCCAACAGTATTAAAAGCATGTAAAAGTTTCAAATTGATCATACCCTTTCTGGTAGAAACAATGGTGTTTTTTGTATTGCATGAACATGGCAGTGGTCACTTCGACTTCTTCATTGTTGTATCTTCATCATCAACTTGAGCCCTTGCATCACTATAACACATGGCATCAATTCAAAAGTAGAAAAAAAAAAAAAATTAAGACAAACAATTTAGAATGGCAGAAAAGAATACATGGCCGACCCCCTAAAGATCTATAGCCTCAGAAGCATGAACACTCCATCTCTCTCGATCTCTCTCTCTTTCTCCATTCGCTGCCTCTCTACTTCTCTGTCTCTCTTTTCTCTCGGTCTCTCTCTCCTTTTTTTCACCGTGTAGCAATCTTTCTTTTTTCTTTTTTTTTAAGCGGTTAATTTTGTTTTATACAAAGGGGCTCCCAAACAGTATTTTAACACATTGTGAAACACTGCACCGTGCGGCTTTTTTTTGCCTTACGTGTCATCTCCTCCTTAATTGTAGCAAAAGTCTTCTGCTATTATATATAGTATTAGATTAGATTACTTTAGTTCAGCTATTAGAACTAGGAGTGATGTGCTGTCAGTGGAGGAGTTGAATGCTCTTCTCAATGCTGAAGAGAGAGTTATCAAAATAAGGTCTAATACTGTTGATTCTGTATCCATGGCTATGGCTGCAAACTTTCATTCTCAAATTTTTCAACGAGGAAGAGGAGGTAGAAATCATAATCAGAGAGGAAGAGGCCGTGGTAATAACCCTATTCCTGGAGGCTCTCACTATGGTGGAAATAATCAATTTCATAGTTTCAATCCAAGCAGTTTTAATTCAGGCAATTCTGGATTTTCTCCTTAGTTTCAAACCTTCAATCAAGCTAAACAATCTTCTAATCAAAGTTCAGGCCCAGGCCAATCAAGCAAAACTATCTGTCAGATCTGTGGCAAGAGTGGTCACTCAACTCTTGATTGTTACCACCATATGGATTTCACATACCAAGAAAAACATCCACCTGCCAAGTTGGCCTCTATGGTGGCTAATGCTGCTCAAGTTCGAGCCTCTAATGCTTGGCTTACTGACACAAGTTGCTCACAACTCTCTCTTTTGCAGCAACCAACTCAAGGATCAGACACTGTCACAGTAGGCAATGGTCAAGAATTGCCAGTTACTCACATTGGCAATGGTGAGCTTCGAACCCCAACTCATAATTTTAGGCTTAATAACATTTTAAGAGTGCCTGAACTTGCTTCTAATCTTTTATTTGTTCATAAACTTTGTCTCCAAAATAATGTTCTTTGTTATTTTGATGCACATAAGTTCTTAATGCAGGATTTGCCCACTAGGAAGATCCTCTACACAAGGTTGAGTAAAGATGGAGTTTACCCAATTCCATCTCTCTCTAATTTGTCCTCAACTTCTTGCTTCACTCCTGTCCAAACTTTTGCCTTTGTCACTGTCAAACCACATCACATTTTACTATGGCATCACAGACTTGGGCATCCAAGCTCTAAGATTTTACTTTCTGCCTTAAAACATGTATTTTCATGTCTTTCTTTGTCTCAGATTGATGAAGTTTGTTCATCTTGTGAATACTGTATAAGTGCAAAAATGCACAGATTTCCTTTGAATAAAAATCCTTTTGTTTCTACTTCAATTCTTGAGCTTGTGCATAGTGATGTTTAGGGTCCTTCTCCAATTACATCTTTACTTGGTTTAATTACTATGTGATTTTTGTTGATGACTACTCTCGTTTACTTGGTTGTTTCTTCTTAAACATAAAAATGAAGTTCTTTCTGTTTTCAAGCACTTCAAGTCCATGGTTGAAACTCAGTTCAGTTCTAAGCTCAAGGTATTAAGGACTAATAATGGTTCAGAATACATTAATGCAGATTTTAATTCATTTTGTTCTGCTTCTAGTATTCTCCATCAATCTTCTTGTCCTCATACTCCTGAACAAAATGGTGTTTCAGAGAGGAAACACAGGCATATAGTTGAGACTGGTCTTGCTCTTCTTTACCAATCTCATCTTCCTCTTAATTATTGGTCATATGCCTTTTCTGGTGCAACTTATCTGATCAATAGAATGCCCTCTTCAGTCTTAGGTTTTCACTCACCTTGGGAAAAGGTTTATTCCAACCTCCTTCTCTTCATGCTCTTAAAGCATTTGGCTGTGCCTGCTATCCATACCTTAGACCTTTTAACGAGCACAAACTACAACCTAGATCTAAATCTTGTGTATTTCTTGGTTATCCTCCCCTTTCTAAAGGCTATATTTGTCTTGATTCTTCTTCCAATAGGATTTACATTGCCTGTCATGTTTTGTTCAATGAATCTCTCTTTCCTTTTGCTCATGATTCTGCCTTTACTGATTCTACTATTCCTTTTCCTTCATCATTATCTAATTGGCTTTCTCATCCTCAGCCTTCCTTTGATGAGTCTACTTTTTCTTTCTCTGGTGATGCTGCCTCTTCCACACCTCCTAATCTCACCTCTTCCCTCCTTCCTTCTTACTTTTCTCCATCACTCCCCATTCCTGTTATTCCCTCTCCTCTAGATGTTCCTTCCTCAATTTCTGGTTCCTCTTCTGTTTCCAGTTCATTACCTGTTTTTGCTTTTGTTAATCTTCCTTCTTCCTTAGTATCTGCTCCAACTTCCTTAGTTTCTAACTCTACTGCCATTATTCCTACTCCCACTAATTCTCATCCTATGATCACAAGGTCAAAGCATGGTATCTATAAGCCTAAAGTTATGCAAGTTCATTCTGATTACACTACGACTGAACCACCATCCTTCTCTATTGCCTCTAAACATCCTCAATGGGTAGCTACTATGAATGATGAGTTTCAGTCCTTACAAAAGCAACATACCTGGTCTCTTGTTCCTCTTCCTCCTCATAAAAATGTTGTCACTTGCAAATGGGTTTACAAGTTGAAGAGGCATAGTGATGGCTTTATAGCCAAGTATAAAGCAAGGTTGGTTGCAAAAGGCTATCTTCAGCAATATGGTGTGGATTATGATGAGACTTTTAGTCCTATGGTCAAGCCTGCTACTGTTCGGATTCTTCTTGCTTTGGCTGTCCAGTTTGGTTGGGAATTGAGGCAGTTATATGTTAGTAATGCATTTTTACATGGGGTTCTTAAAGAGGAGGTTTATATGGCTCAGCCTCAAGACTATGTTGATCCTACCTATCCTAAGCATGTCTATCTTCTTCATAAGGCCCTTTATGGTCTCAAACAAGCTCCTAGAGCTTGGTTTGAGAGGTTCACCTCCCAATTGCTTCACATTGGCTTTTGTGCTTCTACTGCAGATGGTAATCTTTTCATTTTGAGGCATCGTCCTTCAATTGTCTATCTCTTACTATATGTGGATGATATCATCATCACAGGCAACAAATCTAGCTTTGTTTCTTTTGTCATCAAGCTTCTAGGGGTGGAGTTTGATCTCAAGGATCTTGGGTTGCTTCATTACTTTCTTGGCCTGCAAATTCATTACACCTCTTCTTGTTTATTTGTGCATCAGACAAAATATGCATCTAATCTTCTTACCAAGTTTGGTATGACTGATTGTAAGCCCTACAAAACTCCTCCTAATTGTCATCTTCTTCCTAATGATGGTCATTTGTTATTTGATCCTACATCCTATAGGAGTCTGGTTGGTGCCTTATAGTATCTTACATTTACAAGGCCAGATTTCTCATTTGCAGTACAACAAGCTTGTTAGTTTATGAGTTCTCCTACTCAAAACCATCTTCAGGCAACCAAACGTATTCTTAGTTATCTTCATGGCACATTGCATTTTGGTATTGCCTTTACTCCTGGTCCCCTTGCTTTGTCTGACTATAGTGATTCTGATTAGGCTGGGATAGGCGTTCCCTTACTAGTATGGTGGTCTTTTTTGGTAATTGTCCTATTTCTTGGTCAGCAAAGAAGCAAGGCACTGTCTCTTGTTCTTCCATTAAGGCTGAATATCGTGCCTTGGCTTCCACTACTGCTGAGTTATATTGGATTAGAATGCTCCTCAGAGATTTTGGACTTTTTCTTTCTCATCCTCCTCTTCTCTGGTGTTATAATGTTAGTGCTTTGGCAATTGCCTGGAACCCAATCTTTCATGCCCGTACCAAACACATTAAGGTTGATTACCATTTTGTTCATGAGAAAGTTCTCAAGCGTGATTTGTTGATTAAGTTCATCTCTACTCATGATCAACTTGCTGATTTGTTTACTAAAGGGCTTCCTTCTCCTTGGTTTAATTGGCTTACCTCCAAACTCATGTGGAAATTCCCCATTTGTTTGAGGGGGGATGAAAGCCATGGTAGGTCTGGTTCAGGTGCTTCAAATCCAGAAGGTTTACATAATGAAGAAGAAGATCCAACGGCTACTCCCAATACCAAAACGCTGTCATGTAAAAGGCTGGGAAAACATAAAGCAAAGTTGAAATAAAACGCCACCATTTCTCATTAAAGTAAACAATGCCGTTTTGTGTATATTGTAATGTTAACACCTGAGAGTTTGTTATAGTTGGTAATGCACATGTATAAGTTAGTTTGAGCACGTGTGAGGCAGTTACCATTTTTCCTTCATTCTCTATCTCTCCCTCTCTAGTTCTAATCTCTTATTCTGTATGTATATATATACTGGTATACCCGTTGTATCTAGACAGTTTTTCAGTTAATATACTTGAAGCATTTCTTTCAGTCTTCATTTTCTCTCTTCTTTTCTCTCTCTCTCTGTTTTTGATATAGAATCTGTGAGTTTGAGAGAAGTTTACACATATGCACTTATTTTGTCACTTTGATGTGTTAGTATGACACGTTTTAGAACCTCAAAATTTTGATCCTAAAGGATTTGGTAGCCAATTTTGTAGTAAAAACTTTCTGCCTAAGAAACAAACAAAAGTATCTAGATTCACATAAGAATAGTATGAACACAAACTTAGAAGATGAATCTGAACTGAAATCACCAGATCTGGTTCAGTTGGGTAAAGCAATACTAAATAATAAAGCTTTGGCTTATGAGAAAGCTGATATCACATGGACATCTTTTTCTATTTCTTACGTTTGGCCATTTACTCCAAAAATTTATTGAACTTGTTGACTTTACATTTGGCATAACCAAAACTACATACACTACATGATAAAGACTACAGACAAGTACCTAGGAATCCCAAAACTAAACAAGTCCATAAAATACGACCATAACACGCCAATTTTAAGGAAGATCATGTTATATAGTTGTTCTTGGATAAAGTAAACATGGTTCTGGCATCATCAACTATTTTATAATTTTCAAGAAGTCAAACTCCACCAAGATGATTTAGCTTTCACTTAAGCCATCTGTCTGTCATCGTTGACACAGTCTCTGAAGATCTTACTAAAAGGCCAAGAACCTTTGTTCTTAAAATTCCATGCTCAGTGATTACAAGCTCATTTCTTTTCCTCAATACAATTGATAAGGTTTCTAACTACTATTCGATTTATAGTTTACAACATAAGTTTTCATTTTTTTTGCCAAGCTTTATTTAGCCAAAATGTTAATTTAATATTTTTCTTCTGGATAAGTTCAATACTATGTTTAGTGTAGTTAAGAAAATCAACTTTTGATTCACTTCATCTTATTGTTTTTCTATAATCTTTTTCCATATTTCTGTTCCTCTAGCTAGCACTAGCAGTGACAGAAGTCCCAGGTTCAAGCCAGAATACAATGTTCAGATTGATTTTATTTAGATATAGTTTCATTTCTATATAACCGGTATTGAATAAGCTTATTTTTCATTTTTGTTATTTGTATCTTTAACATGGTTCCCGTAGACCATTTCCAGTATCGTTTATATTGCAATTATGTCCAACTACATGAGAAATATGCCTTACATGGTTTTTCTAATTTTATAGGGAAGTAATGACTATTGTTGATAAAAGTGAGCCTCAAATAAGACTTCAGGTTTGTGCTAAGTCTTTGTTACATTGGTTGAATTTCTTTAGAAAGGAGATATATATATATATATATATATATATATTAATTTCTGTAAGAAGCAGGGAAGATATAAAGCAGTGGTAGTTTGCTGGATTCTTGGACTGGGGTCCCTTATGTCATGGAATAGTATGCTGACTATAGGAGATTACTACTACAAGTTGTTCCCAGTAAGCTATTCATAACTTATGTTACTTGCCATTTCTTCTTAAAGCTCAATGAAAATCAGTAGACAGCTAGATTTGCCTTCTGTTAAGTGATCTGACGTTTTTCTGACCCAATAATATGAAATCTAGCCTAAGACCTTGTTGTGATTCAAATAAGTCACTTTGCAGCACAAGGTGAAATTTCAATTTCATTGAAGTGGCTATGATCTGTAGAGAAAAGACAGGTTTGAAATTGTCTGCTGTAGGAACCTAATTCTTAGTAGAATAGGAGTAAGATTGTCTTATCCATCCTGGAAGGCAAGCCTTAACAATGCATACAAGTAAGATTAGCATATTCTTCAATTCTGAAAAGAAAAAGAAAATGAGGAAGAGTTCAAATTCCTTGATTACTAATTTTCTATACTTGTTAGTTGGTTAGTGTCTATAGTAGTTGAAGACTTGAAGCATCTTTCCATGTTCACAAGATGGTAGAAGGGAGAACTAACCCTCATTGATTTCTCAAACTTGAACAGCACAAGGGAATTACTTGCTGAGTTACTTAGAAGATAAATGTTACAATTATATATCTTACTACATATTAGAACAAATTGAAAAAAATTCTAGATTGGCTGATAAAATTTTCCTCTTTCTTTGAAGCTATACCACCCTTCAAGGGTACTTACCCTCGTTTATCAACCATTTGCATTTGTGACAATGGCATTAGTAGCCTACAATGAGTCAAAGATTGATACTAAATGGCGGAATTTGCTTGGATACTCTCTCTTCTTTGCAAGTACTGTGATGCTCATAGTTGTAAGTAATGCTGATACAGTGATACTTTGTGATATGCCCAACTCAATCTTATATTGCATCATCAGATTAATTACTTCACACTTGTTTGATGTCAATTCGTTGATCATTGCTTCTAATATATTTGGTTCGACCTTCCATTCATTTTTCTGTGAAAGTTGGATTTAGCAACATCAGGGAAAGGAGGATTTGGTCCTTATATTGGTATATGTGCAATTGTTGGTTCCTTTGGAGTAGCAGATGCTAATGTTCAAGGTGGAATGGTTGGAGACCTATCTTTCATGCACCCAGAACTCATTCAGGTTTCTTCTGCTCAATGTTTTTTGACATTCTTTCTCTCTGTTACTAGCCTATCAGCCTGCTATCTCTTCTTCTTCTTCTTCTTTTTTCCCTCAGGCTATCAAATTGCTATATTAATACACACTGTTATTATGTTCTGCAGTCCTTCCTTGCTGGCTTGGCTGCATCAGGGACTCTAATGTCTGTTATGAGAATAATCACAAAAGCCGCCTTTGAGAAATCTGATAATGGTCTTCGCAAGGGGGCTAGTATGTGAATTTTTTAAACTACATTCTCTTTAAGGTCCATCACTGACATTACTTTTATTATACCTTAATCAAAACAGGCCAAAATAGTTGTGAAAAATAGTGTCCCTAGATTGATCGAATCTCAAATAATAGAGAAAATTGCCTGTTCTACTTCAAATATTTGTTAGTTGCTGTGCTAAATTACTTGGATCCTGGTGTTTTGTATTCTGAGTTGGTCCTTCTCTTGTGATTTATATAAGTTTGCTTTTCTCATATGCTATAGTGATCATAAGTGCAAAGGAAGGTTTATTTTTATAAACTGGACTAGTAAGCATCTACTTTTTAGGCTTACACTGCAATAAAAAATTTGACTCCACAATGTTTTCGATGTATTTCAGGAACTTTCCTCAGCAATAATTTGTTTTATGACTGTCATTTGCAGTGCTATTCCTAGCAATCTCAGCATTCTTTAAGTTTCTCTGTGTTATTCTCTATGCCTTCTTCTTCCCTAAACTGCCAATAGTGAAGTACTACCGCTCAAAGGCAGCATCTGAAGGATCAAAAACAGTATCGGCTGACCTTGCTGCCACTGGAATCCAAGTGGAAGCAGACCAAGAAGTATTGTTACACTCCCATTATTCTCATAATACGTGGTGTTTCAAGGACATTATAAGATTTCAAATCACTAAAAAGCTTTTAAAATTTTCACAGGCACATGGGAATGCTAAACGCCACGAACGATAGAGCAATAAACAACTATTCTTTGAGAACATTGATTATGCAATTGACCTGCTCCTGATATATGTGCTGACATTGTCAATTTTCCCCGGTTTCTTGTATGAAAATACAGGAACACACAAGTTGGGGTCATGGTAAGTATTCGTTTGTCCCAAAGTGAGATTATTTAGTTTATTAATGGTGATTTTTGTGCACTCTTTTTGTAATGATCTATTTTAGGGGCCCTATAACTTGAAGTGTTCCGTATTTTTTTTTTTTAAATGAAAATTTGTCATTTTTTTTTTTTAACTATAGAATTTTTACAAGGCTTGTGGCGTTTGCAGGTACCCACTAGTTCTTATTGCAATGAACAGTGTCTGGGATTTCCTATCAAGATACATTCCTCTTTGGCAACGCCTAAAGATAAAATCCAGAAAGGGCCTTATGATTGCAACTCTTTCTCGGTTCTTACTCTTCCCGGCTTTCTACTTCACAGCAAAATATGGTGACCATGGATGGATGATCATGCTCATATCCTTCTTGGGACTATCCAATGGTTATCTCACAGTTTGTATCCTCACAGTAGCACCCAAAGGCTACAAGGTTAGTTGAAATCATTGTTCACAACATGTAGCACATTTAACATTTTCCATAGGCTCCTAACAAAATTTCCTTTGGTTTTTTGTTTTGTAGGGACCTGAGCAAAATGCCTTGGGTAATTTGCTTGTGTTGTGTCTTCTAGGTGGTATATTTTCAGGAGTTGCTCTTGATTGGTAGTGGCTAATAGGTCATGGAAAATTTTAAGGCGAGAAGTCGAAAACTATCACTGAATAAAACCACTCGCCTCACTTGATTGTAGTACTGTTAGTGTAATTATAATGAAAGCAAACTGTAGAGGCTTGCTGAAATTATTGACCTTGAACCCAAGAACAACAACAAACAAACAAACAAAGCCTTAATCCAAAAGTTTTAAGGTCGGCCATAGATCCTCAATAGGTTTTTTAGGGTCGGTTATATGTATTTTTTTCCTCCATTTTATTATATCTACTATAGTCATAAGATTTGTATTCATCTATAGTCATACTCCATGTTGCTCCCCTATGAAAATTGACCTTATTTGAGTTTGAATCCAATTATATATATATACTAGTCGCTAACCCGTGCGATGCACGGAAAAATCTTATGAAAGTATAGTTTATACATTAAAGCTTTTTAATTTTACATGAACTATCATAGTTTTCATAATATTTGAAAAATAAAATAAAAAGTGAAAACTCAAGCCAATTCAAGATGAACCACTGCAATAACAAAGGCAGTCCTCCCATTCATTTTTAGCAAGCGATATCAAGTAAAAATCACATTTGCACAAAACCTAAACAGACATCAACAATTTTACCAAGTTTTTTTGCTAACTTCATAATAATTATGGAACACCTTGCAAGCTTTAATCACCGTTGGTTCATCATTGATGTTGAAGTTTATACATGTTTTCCATGTGGTATTAAGTTTTAGGGTTTTATAGATGTGGCAGCCAAATGATACCTAGAAAGACTTTTGTCACATAATAATGATACAGCAATCAATATATAAATATATTGTGTGTAACAACATTTAAAAGGAGCAAATAAAAAATAAGTGTACTCATTGTTTTGAATTATCCCTTCATCTTAATCAAAATTTAACAAACTAAATTTGATTAAAGTTTTCAAATGAGTAAAACTATATAAAGCTTGAGTATAGTTTCCTCTTATTTGCAAAATTTTCCACGTAATTCATCCAAAAAAGTCTACAACCCTTCCCAGACCTTTTTTGGATAAGTGAATGACTCTTCTCAGACCTTACCAAACCTAAAAGAAAAGATTGAAAGAAAACTTTAAATCAAATAATCATTCAGAGGAACAACTACAAACAACCATGAAAATATTATGACTTGAGTTTTTATTCATTGAAATTGAACATTTACATGTTTCCTACCCTAAGGTTTTGGATTCTAACTCCAATTCCAAGTGCCATGTTGCTTAATGTAAGGTTGTAAACTGTCAGCTTCTTATCTTTTTTAGGAATCCATCACCTCTTCTCAAAGGCATCATTCTAGCACACTGAGCCTTCACCATCCCTGTTAAACTTTAGCCCAAACAACTACATAAAGATGCTTGAATCCCAAACAAACTAAATAAAAATCCAAAACCTATCATATGTATTATATCCCTACACTTTCTTAATAACCAAACCGAAATTATTTATAAAAAAATACAAACTTGCACACTATGATACAAAAAGAAAGAGAGTGTTTTTAAGATGATACCCAATTGTGATAATCATAGTCCACTGGCAGCCCATGTAAAAGATACTTATAGTCAACAACAATGCAATGCAATCTGCTAGATAGATTAAGATCATTCACCCAAAAAAAACAAAAACAAAAAGTGCGAAATGGAAAGGGACATATATAGATAATAAACTTGAACATCTTAGTAAATCCTATGAAAATTTCAAAGTAATCTGACTTTCAAATTAAAATTTGCTAGAGCACACATCAAGGAATTTAGAATTTTGAACAATATTGAGTCAAGATCTGTAAAAAAGCACAAAATAGTCCATCAGATTTGTGTAGACAAATCATCGAATTTAAATGGGATTAGTTCGAAAACTATTAACATCAAATGGAGGAGAAAAGAGAACTTAATGGGAATGAAGATAAGCTCACTCTTCTATGTTTTGCTCATTGCAAGTAATTTTGAAAACGATGCACACATCTTTAACTCTCATTGCACCTTTGCAGTTAGACATTGAAAGACAGAAGAAAAATGTTTAAATCAAACTCAAACACTTCAACAAAATAAAATAAATATGTAGAATGATTAAAAACCATCTTTTCTATAGGAAGTAAGGTTAATTTAAAAACACAAACTGGTCAAGGTTTAGATTACCAATATTGATGTGTCAAAAATTAGTAGAGATTGTCACTGATATCAACAGCAACAACAGCTCCTTAAATCTCAACCATTTCAAATAAAATATTTTCTCTCACTTTGAGTAAACATGAAAAATTCGTACCAAAGTTAACAAAATGCTTAATTGGACATGTGAAAACTCTAAAAGAAAACTGAAAGAAGCACACTTAACTTTTTTTTTTTTTTTAATTTCTCCTCCCAAATGAAATCTTAGGGTAGCTTTGATAATACCAAAATGTGAATAAATATTAATTATAGCTGCTGCATGCAAAGCAATGAAGTTGTCTAATTTTGAACAATTCCATAGTGGTGCACACTACACAGTACACTCACTTGGCCTTCCTGCTTGGTTTGAATTATAGTCTTTTATGTTGTAGGTTTGAATTATAGTCTTTTATGTTGTAATATTACAGGACAGGTTTAGAAATGTATTGGGCTTTTTGTTTTCTGTCTTTCAAAGATGTTAACTGACAGTGAAAAACGCTAAGAGTTTTGTAACTTAGAGAGAATATCTGATCTCATAAAAGTGAAAAACAAAGGTTCGAATCTTCCTTCCTCACTTAGTATAACAATTGTATTATTTTTTTAATAAAAAAATTGACAATGAAGAATGAAGATGATGGTAATGTCTGAAAAACTCCCAAACAAATTCTCATATGGATCCTTAAATGAATAAATACATGTGTCTTTGTATCATCTACAAAATAATTTTCAATACCATTTATCACAGTCCAAGAAAAATGTTAGTCACGTTGCAAATTACAATTAAGGATTTTTGTGAATCATCTATATAACCAAATTCTACCTAATAAACACTTAGCACACATTTGGAGAACTAATTCAATAAAAATATA
Source organism: Castanopsis chinensis (assembly GCA_032878915.1). NCBI lineage: Eukaryota > Viridiplantae > Streptophyta > Magnoliopsida > Fagales > Fagaceae > Castanopsis > Castanopsis chinensis. The sequence goes on from JAVQMG010000131.1 coordinate 25,806,634, forward strand.
AAATCCATATCAGCTGGGTCTCAAAGTAAAGTAAAGTAGGTTCATCAATTTTACTAAGATCTAGTATTGTGTTTAACAGCCACCTTAACAGCTAATCAATAAATTAAGTAATTAACAAAAGAACAAAAAAGTTATGATTTTATATGATTGGCAAAAAGACAATGTCTTATACAATAAATACAATCAAAGCTTTCAGGGTGCTATGATTTCACTTTAAGCAGTAATGTTTTCAGTCTGCAATTCTTAGCTTCTTCCCTGAGCAATTCTTAGCTTCTTCCCTGAGCAATCCACAACTACAATACTACTTTGGAAGTGGGCATGGCTAAAATCCCAATTGTAGTGGCTTTCAACCACAAATCAATAAAGTAAGAACACCCAAAGTATTTGTCCATTCAAACAGAGTCTAAAAGAAGATCAGCTTCAACTCATTATATTATGATATCCCCTCAAATCATCTCTCCCTCAAAACATCCTAACAGGGGAAGGGTAACTCCCCGCCCCATTCCTTATCTTTCCTTTCCTCTCCTATCCTTGTAAACACACTTAAGTCAGGGATTGGACTTAGCTGAGTTAGCTCCCTCATTGGTTTTTTTTTTTTTTTGGATCGGTAGATGTAAAACTTTATCGGAAATGAAAAAGAGGCACAGCAAAAAAAAAAAAAACCCAAGTAAACAGAGTGTACAAAGGGAAATAAAGCACTATACAAAACTACATAAATATTGGAAATCAAACTAAGAAGATACATGAATACCACCAAAGCCAAAAAAAAAAAAACAGTTTCACCACAATTAATTGGGTACCAATCCAACTAATTTCATAAATTAAAACCTACCTTTAGCATAAAAAATAAAACACAGAAAAGAAAAACGGTAAGAAGGATAGTATACAATGTTTTGCCAAAGCACACTCCCTATTCGATATAGATAAGACTTGAGCAGACTGCCTATGATAGTAGCTATCAATCATTTTGCCAAAACACAGCACAGAGAAATAGATAACCTTTAAAGAGTCCATATTCGATCAATTTTTCTGGGCTTTTCTATCTCTCTCTGTTTCTCAATTACTCAATTATATCTCTGTATTCGATATAGATAAGACTTAAAGAGCAGACCGACTATGATAGTAGCTATCAATCAATTTGCCAAAGCATAGCACAAAGAAATAGATAATCTTTAAAGAGTCCATATCCGATCAATTTTTCTGGGCTTTTCTATCTCTCTCTGTTTCTCAATTACTCAATTATATCTCCGTCAAAGTCCCAAACTCTCAGAACAATAATAAAGATTCAAAACCGAGCAGCAAACCAATCCATATAACAAAATGTAATAAGGGAAACAAAAATCATCAAGCAAAAGAATGGAGCAAAAAAGAACTGAGATTTGGAGATACCTCAGTTGAAGCAGGGACTGTAAGTATTTATACACCATGTGGAAAGGAAAACAGGAACGAAGGAACTCAGAAAGGCGGCCATTAATGCGACACAGTAGAGTAGGAAGGTGGTGAGCACAATTTCAGACTCGCTGTTTTCCTTCACAGTTTCAGTCTCTCTGCTTTCCTCACGTTATAGGTTATATCCAGCAAAACCCTTCAGGGTTCCACACTTTCACCTTCCACGCTTTTTATTTATTTTGTTTTTGTTTTTCCTTTTCACCTTCCACGGTTTTTTAATACCATTTATCACAGGAAAAAAAGGTTTGGGTTTAATAATTTTCCTTTTCACCTTCCACGGTATTTTTAATACCTTTTCAGCTTAAAGGAAAAAAATAAAATAAGATAAAAGGTTTGGGTTTAAGCTGAAAAGGCTTTAGGTTGGGCTTGATAGTAGAAGTAAATAAATAAGAAGTGGGCTCAAATTTATTATACAGATTTATTATAGGGCTGAGATTTATTATGCAAGAGTTGTTATAATTCTGAAATTTGCAAAAACCATTTTCAAATTGTAGGACAAATAAAAAAAAAAATTTGGAATGACATGGCTACTGACATGGCGCAATCTGAGCACAGCAGCATTAAATGCTACGCTTCAGCTTTTAGTAATATATAGATAGATATGGGGGTAAAAATAGTCTATTTTTTTCCCAAGTATCTTATATGCTTGTCTTACACACAACCACTCTTTTTTTTCTTTTTTTCTTTTTTTTTTTTTTTTTTTTTTGGAGAAAAAGCACACTGCCAATCTTTATCCAACTATACACAGATCATAAATATACCAAATAACTATAGTCTACAGACCCTCTTAAGGAATAAGAATATCAATTCACATACATCTACCATCTATAGGATCACTCGGGTTGGCATCTAAAAAAAGAAAAGGTGAAAAGCCATATAAAAGGAATATATCTATGGACCTCATCTTTCTCCTACATGAAGCATGAAGTATACCACTATATATGCCTTGACTTATACACAAATTTCCATACAAAAGTAACTAAACACAATTATATCTGTAAAAATATAAATTGACCATAAAAACTCGTCCTTCAATCACCCACATCACGTGGCATGAACAGAAATCTTAAACATGAGGTAAGGAACAAACATGAACGGAAAATTCAACCCACCCTTTTCTTCTTAGCCTAAACTGGGTTTTTTTTTTTTCTTTCCCCCGCTCTCTTTAACTAATGATAAAAATAAATAAAAAAGTTAAGGATGTTCACAGTGAAATATTGACAGACTTAAACGGAAGGGTCAAATAATTGGATCTGTTCTCAAAGTCAAGGGTGTAAATTGACAATTTTGAAACACAAGGGATCAATTGACAATGAGCACAAGCTAAGAGAGTAAAATACATTTTTACCATTACATTAAAATGTACTTTTTGAAATCGCCTCTTCAAATTAAAAGTCTATATGAGAAATTGCATCTTTAAAATGCGATTTCATGTTGAATTTGGAACAACATACGTGACAATATTGTATACTTCACATTGTGATACCTCAGGTTCATATCCTACAATTTGACTACATGGTTCAAATCGCGATTCAAAGTTGTGTTTTCATTGTTAGCAAACGCGCATCTTGATCTTGAATTCGTGATCGTGATTTCATTGCATAGTGAAGTTGCAGTTTAATTTCATTTGGGTTCTTAAAATAAGGCCAAAATGGGCAAATACTCTTTTCACGCAAAAAAAAAAAAAAAAAAAAGCGCATTATGCCCTATTTCCCAAACTAATTAGAAAAACGCCTCCCTTTTAAAACTCGATTTTCTCAAAATCGAGTTAAGCCCTATAGCAACGTTTTTAGAAGCCTATAGTGACGTTTTTAGCGCCTATAGAGGCGTTTTGTAACTCAAGCTCATTGAACTCCAGTTCTTACAAAACGCTGCTATAGGTCCTTAAAACATCACTATAGACTATTTAAAACGTCGCTATAAGGCTATAGAAAATTTTTTTTTTGAAACTCGATTTTGAGAAAATCGAGTTTTAAAAGAGAGGCATTTTCCTAATTAGTTTAGGAAATAGGACATTTGCCCATTTTTTTTGCGCAAAATGGGAATTTGCCCATTTTTGCCCTTAAAATAATAATAATAACAAACAAACAATCACATTTGCACATTCCAAATCCCAAATAAATGATTTCATGAACAATCCCTCTCCAATCTTAGCATTCATTATGTTATTGGTTAGACTTGACTGGAGACCCGAGACCAACCTACTGGAGTCGGTTTTTGGAACAAATGACCCGCTGCCAACCGATGACTTGATCAGGCCGGCCAGTTTTCGAGTCGGATCCTTCGGGTGGGTCGGGTCGTCAAATTGGATGGACAGCCCTACTTTTAAGAGAGAACTAGTAGCTAGTAGATAAGCACAATGTGCGGAAAAAGTTGTCAATTTTTATTTGTGCAAAATGAAAATAGTAAATGTGACTTATAAATGTTAGTTTCAAACCCTTTTTAAAATGATGCTATATTTTCTAACAAATTATAGACAATATATTAGATTTTATAAATTAAGCTATTTATATATTTGTTTCTTCTAAAAAATATCTATTTATATTTGTTATTTGAAAGTGTTTTAGATTTGTAAGTTCTTTTTTTCATTGAAACATAATACATTTTACATTCAAATTTTTTTTTTTTTTTTTTTGAGAAGGATCAATTAATATATAAAGCGAGATATCTTGTAAATAAAATAATGTAAGGTTGGAATTTGTTTTTAATGCTCCTTACAAACAGTTCATCCTCTATATGTCTTGAATGACCTAAAAATGAAGCATATATAAATAAATCAATCACTTATATTAGAAAAACTAAATTAAAATCATGCTTTAAAAACCCAATTTCACAGTTTTAACTAAAATCATGTTTTCAAAACACGAATTCAAATGTGTACAAAATGCATGGTTTTAAAAATCGGTATGATCAATGAGTCAATTTTGGTCCCAATTCTTAGTTTTTTCCAGTTTTTAACCAGGTCTTACTAATTTTGACCAGTTTTAGGACTTTTACCCGACCAAGCCGCCAAGCTACTCTTATTGGCCTTTTTATTTCTCGCACGCATGTCAAATTTTCCCTATATATATTATCGCCGCTATTCTCTTAGAGCATCTACATTAGTGAGTGTATAATCTTCTAAAATACAAAAATTCCTTCATTTTACACATTTTGGCAAAAAAAAACACCCACATCAGTGAGTGTAAAATTGTGCATAAATATATAAATACTACAGTAATCGTGTATATATACACGGTTACTGTAGCTCGTGTATTTAATATTTTATTATTTTTTTCTCTCTCCAGCCTTTCTCTTCTTCTCTCTAATCTAACTCTCCATCTCATTCGGGTTCCCTCTCTTTCCCAACGATCACAGCAACTCAGCAAAGAAGAAGAAAATTTTCCAACCACCAACGCAGCACAACCCAACTATCACCACCACAATCCAAACCGGCTGAAAACCCATTCCAAACCCAAACCAAAATCAATAAAAACTAAATCCAATGGGAAGCCCATAAGAAAAATCCAACAGAAACCCACATGAAAAACCCAACGGAAATCAGTCAGATTTACCGTCAGATCTACCTTGCTGCTGTGGCCGCTGCATTTGCCTTGCTGCCATCGCCAGATCCAACTCAAATGGACTTAGATTGACATGAGTTTGTGTTGAAGTGAAGATTTTTGGTTTGTTTATGGAGCTTTTTGGTTTGTTAATGGAGTTTTCCAGTGAAGAAACGGGCAAAAGAAGAAAATTTGACCGGTGAAGAAAGATGAGAGAAGAAGAAAAAGAAAGGAAACTCACCGTGTGAGAGATAGAGAGATAGCGAGAATAGTGTTCAGAAAAGAAAAGTGGGAAAGTGGGTTTGACTAGGAGGTTGTGGAAATGATAAAAAAAATAATATAAAATGATTATTTAAAGAAAATAGTGTATATCATAGATAAACTGATGTGAGGGTTTAAATAAATGGATGTATAATATAAAAAAAATAAGTTTTAAATGTGTAAATTTGTAAAAATTTTGCATTCACTGACGTGAATGCTCTTATAATGCTTTTCTGACACCACTTCCTTTAGGTAGTTGCCTTATCATCTATAACAGCTTCTCTTACATGCAGTGGATGCTCTTATAATGCTTTTCTGACACCACTTCCACTAGGTAGTTGCCTTATCATCTATAACACCTTCTCTTCTGCATGTAAGAGGTAGAACCGTAGAGGGCATCTTATACATACCTTTGTCTGGAGAGAATCTAAAAGCCAAAAAAAAAAAAAAAAAGAAGAGCCTGTCTTTTTAACTGACCAAGCTTCTCTTGACATTTATAGAAGAATTAAGTTACACAGTTTCATCTTCTTGACACGTTCACGCCATGTGTTCAGTCTTCTAGGCTCACTTCACTCCTCACTTTTAATACACACATTCCAATCTCTTCACGTTTTGCTTAATCCATTAATATGTACAATGTAGTCATTGACAACTATTTTTGAATCTTATCTTAATATTAGGCAAAGACCCTTTTGCTCTAATCCATTCTTTCAAGTGCCAAAAACATTTGCTTTTCCCAGTACGCTTGATAAGGTCTCTCTCTCTCTCTCTCTCTCTCTCTCTCTCTCTCTCTCTCTTGAATAATTCACAACATAACTGCTGTTTCCGTCTGTATGGTTAGTTTCCTGCTTCTTTTTTGGTTGATTGTTGTGTATTTCTTCTCTCCATGTGAGGGGGTTGCTATGGTGTAATTGTTGGTGGTGGCCCTGTTTTTATGTTGTTTGTGGTTGTAACTGTGTTTCCTCTTGGATGTTGTTGGTAATGTCCTAAAATCTTACTTGATTTATCGGGAAAAATAATGATAAATTTTCATTTTGCCAAGTTTGATTAGTGCAAAAGTTCAGGGACTATGTATGGTTTCAATGTTTGATTCCCGGTGTCAAAGACAAGCTGCATGTTGGAGACATTCCTGCTTATCATTAATGTCTTATGGAGGGGGAAACAATTTATAAAAAAAATTCTTTGGAAAAAGATATATTTTATTTTATAAAATGCTTTGATTCTATATTTATTTTTTAAAAAATTCACAATTGTTATTTATTTTTGAAAAAGTTGACATTTCTATCTTTCATCTCAAAAAGAAAAGTTGACATAAACATAAAGTGTTTCTATAACTAAATAAAATATACATAAAGATATACATCTTTGCGGTCTTACTTTTGTTTTCTAATTCTTATAGGGAGTATTCATGGCGACTGATAATAGTGAGGCTCCAAAAAGACTTGAGGTTTGTGCTTAATCTTTGTTACATTGATTGATTCAAAAGAGAGTTGAATTTCTTTAGTATATTATAAATTTCAAACTAATTGAAATATAATACTTTTCAAAATTTCTGTTAAAAGCATGGAAAATTTAAAACAATGGTGGTTTGCTGGATTCTTGGACTGGGGTGCCTTTTCTCTTGGAACAGTTTGCTGACTATAGGAGATTACTACTATAGCTTGTTTCCGGTAAACTATTCATAACTTATGTTACTTTCCATTTGATTTCAGAGCAAAATGCAAGTCAGTAGACAGTTAATTTGTTTTGCTTTTATTAAGTGATTATTGTCTTTTTTCTAACCTTGGAATATAAAATTAGTCTAGGACCTTATTATGAATCAAATTACACTTGGCAGTTGGCAGGATAAGGTACGGTTTCAGTTGAGAAATTTGTCTTTGATGTGACTATGATCTCTAGAGAAATACACCAGTTTGAAATTGTCCACCGTAGGAACCTCATTCCTAGTAGATTGTCTCATATAAATTAAAAAAAATATATTATGTTCCATTATGTAATTTACCAATTACAACCTACCTACTGTATGTCGTTTTTTTCTTTCCTTATAAAATAATCAAAGTTTAAAATTGAAAAAAACAAACATATAAATGGCATAGTCTAAGTGATGGACTATAAAGTGAAATACTTTTAAGATGATCGAAAACTTTTGTTCATGTTATTTTATATTCGATCTACAAAAATTAAGAGCAGTATATTCTTCAATTTTGGGAAAATCGAGGAGAGTAAAAATTTCTTTTTTTTGGAGGCAAGAGTAAAAATTTCTTGATAACACATGTTTTTATACACTTTTTCACTCATAAGTGTTTTCAAAAAATATAAACAATATTACTAGAACAACATTACCAAATAACACCTTAGTTTCTACGGCTTTATTATTGTTCATGTATCTTTTCAAGTTCACAAGATAGTACAAGGAGACTAACCCTCATTGACTTCCCAATTGATACACTTTAGAATATTTCCTCCTTCAGCAGGGTTACTGAGACTATAAGTGTTACAGTTGTATATCTTACTATATATTTGAGTAAAAAAAGATGGGTTTTCAAATTAGTTGGTCTGATAAAATTTTCCTCTTCCTTTGAAGCGATACCACCCTTCAAGGGTACTTACCCTTGTTTATCAACCTTTTGCATTTGCAACAACAGCAGTACTAACTTACAAAGAGGCAAAGATCAATACTAGATTGCGGAACTTAATTGGATACGCTCTCTTCTTTGCAAGTACATTGTCGCTCCTAGTTGTAAGTAGTGCCGATTTATGTACCTCATGATATTTATTTCATAACAATTCTCTGATCATTGAGTCTAACAAATTTGATTTGACCTTACTTTTACTTTCTGTGAAAGTTGGACTTGGCCACATCTGGGAAAGGAGGAGTTGGCCCTTATATTGGTATCTGTGTAATTGTTTGTTTTATTGGAGTTGCATCTGCCAATGTTCAAGGAGGAATGATGGGAGAATTATCTTTCATGCTCCCTGAACTCATCCAGGTAATTCTGCCAAGTGTTCTTTTAAGGTTCTTTCTGTTTTTGTTACTTTCCTATCGTCTTGTTATCCTAATGCAGAATAGTACTATGTTCTGCAGTCCTTTCTTGCTGGTTGGGCTGCAGCAGGGACTCTAACTTCTGTTTTGAGACTACTCACAAAAGCAGCATTTGAGAAATCTGATAATGGTCTTCGCAAAGGGGCTTGTATGTAAATTTTATTTAATGATGAAGAAAAATGTTGGTTCTATTCATTACTTTTGTTAGTGAGTGCCTTACTGAGAACATGATGTTTCATATTCTGATTTAGTCCTATTCTATATGCTTTTCTCATTTGCAAAAGTGATCATAGTTGCAAAGGTCAGCATGAGAATTTAGAAGATACAAAAATGGAGCCTTAAGCTGCTTTTATAAACTGGACTAGTAAACAATTACCACATGGGTTCACATAGCACCGCTTGCATTTTGATTTTTGACACTTCAATATCTAACTTGATTTTAAAATGTATTATAACACTTCTATCGACTATAATTCATTTTTATTCCTGTCATTTGCAGTGTTATTCCTAGCAATCTCAACGTTCATCACGTTTCTCTGTTTTATTCTCTATGCCTTATACTTCCCTAGCTTGCCAATAGTGGTGTACTACCGCTCAAAGGCAGCTTCAGAAGGATCAAAAACAGTATCATCCGACCTTGCTGCTGCTGGAATCCAAGTGGAAGCAAACCAAGAAGTATTGCAACACTCCCTTTCATCTCATAATGCATGAAGTTCAAGGACATTATAAGCTTTCACTAACAAGCATTTAAAAAAAATTCACAGGTTGAAGGGAATGCCACGCCCCAACAACGATTGAGCATTAAACAACTATTCTTTCAGAACATTGATTATGCATTGGATCTGTTCCTGATCTATGCAATGACATTGTCAATTTTCCCTGGATTCATATTTGAAAATACAGGGGCACACCAATTGGGTTCATGGTAAGTATTCATTTACCAGAAAGTGAGACTAGTGGGGTATTTTATCATAACATGGAACAAGATGGTAGTATTTTGTCCCAAATCCATTTTGCAAGGCATTCAGGTGTGACTGCAAATGAAAAGCTTCATTTCTTCATTTTGCATATTCTCAGAACAACAAAACATCTGCTTGCTATTTGGAAAAAATGTAAATCACGAGCTTAAATTCAATACTTATTCCCTATACTTTTAGCTATTGTAATTTGATGACATGGATGTAATTCATTATTATCATATTTTTTTTAGGTCCATCACAAGCAAACAATTTTTACTACTTAAAACGATTTTTGCATGTACTTTTAGATTGAAAAATCAATTGTCATACTTATTAAATATTAGCATTGATACACCATGTTGAACATGCTAGTATGAATGCGGAAACGAAAGCATAAAGTATAGTAAACTAAACCCTATACTAATAGACTTCTAGTACAAGTAGGAGACTTGGTTTGCACACAAAGAAAAATTAGGCTTAGGTTTATGCTAATGGGCTAATATATCTCTAACAATACTAATGCCGATTGGAAAAACTTGACTATCTTTGCTTTGACTAAATGATGTACTGGGAATATTTCAGGTAGTTTTTCTCCACATTACCTCATCATTTGGCTTTTGATCTTTCAGGTACCCACTTGTTCTGATCACCATGTACAATGCCTGGGATTTCATAGCAAGATACATTCCACTTGTGCAATGCCTGAAGATAGAATCTAGAAAGGGTCTTATGATTACAGTTCTTTCTCGCTTCTTACTCATCCCGGCATACTACTTCACTGCAAAATATGGTGACCAAGGATGGATGATCATTCTCACATCCTTCCTGGGAATATCCAATGGTTACCTCACTGTCTGCGTCCTCACAATAGCACCTAAAGGTTACAAGGTTAGTGGATGTAATTGTTCACAATATGTAGCACATTAACATTTGTCACGCCACTATATACCTAGGTGCAATAGTCACTCCACAAGTATAATTGTTTGTGAAGTGTGGGGAGACAAGGATTGGAGTTTAAGTCTCCAAAAGGGAGCTCTACACATATATACACTTAGATTAGACTAAAGTGGAATTTATATCTTGTACAAAAAATAAATAAATAAAAACATTTGTCACAGGCTCCTAATAAAAGTATTTTGATTTTGCAGGGACCTGAGCAAAATGCCTTGGGTAATATGCTTGTGTTGTGTCTTCTAAACGGTATATTTGCAGGTGTTTCTCTTGATTGGTTGTGGCTAATAGGTCATGGCCACTTTTAAAGTGACTAGTCCATAATGCTCTTATCGAAGAAATCCAGTTGCCTCATTTGATTGTAAAACTGTTCTTATAATTATAATTAGAGCAAGTTGTTCTGGCTTGATGAAAGGATTGACTCACCAATCAAATCTTAGTACATTGGCCTTATATTATTGATTAAGCATTTTAATTCATCCTTTTCTTTTACAATATTCAACAAGGATCATCTATGCTTGTCTTATGCACAACCAATCTTAAACCAAATATATCCCAATCTAAGAAACCTTTACTTTTCTTCTTTTACTGGTGAGAACAAGAAGCCCAATTGGCTATTGTCTCCAAGTGAGAATAAGAAGCCTATTGTCTCTTGATGATTAAGAATGTCAATGTTATGATCCAGGTTGATGTGTTAGATAAATTGTAATTTAAATTATTTGAATTTAGGCTTAAGAGATAGAACTTATCTCAATAAGGCTCGTTAGTCTTTAGGAGCAGTGATAGATATTATCAATTTGTTTTATAGTAATTGTTATCATTAACCTGTAATTCCTCTTGTATTCAATGGGATATATAATAAAAGCAAGCAAAAAATTAATTTCTATGCTTATATTTTTATAATGCATATATCAACAGAGAGGAGAAAGTCTAAACAAACAAATAGTATATCCTATCAGAAAATTTAGAATTGGTGTCTGCCAAAACTGGTTCATTTTCCATTTAAAAGAAAGCCGGTTGTTCCTTGATGGATGTATCTTCTAGATCTTCTTCACGAGGGTGATTTCAATAATACTTATAATAGCATCAACTGAGAATGCTACATTCAAATTTTATATATTACTATTTGCAAACTCATGCAATGCATGAGAATAAGTAATTATTTTGTACTTGTGGTATAATGTATAATGAAAAATGTTAACAAATGTCTTAAGGGCATTGGTTTAGAAATTACTTTTATAAACATTTCATGGAAAAATGATAAAATAATTAATTTTTCTAACAATTTTTTATATTTCTCATAAAAGTAGTGTTAAAACTTTCTCAATATAATTTATTAATAATTGCCTTAAAGGCACCCATTAACATGCCCATATATGTATAATTTATTTCTTTAAAATTTGTTGAAAATCATTTGTTCTCCCTAAAAATTAAATAATTTCTAAAATTATTTTTTCATCTCTCTATTTCTACAAATATATCATTCCATTATTTTGGATGTGTTTAACTAATATTATTCCTTTTTAAGGTGGTCCATATTCTTCTAAATTATGTTATAGTGTGTTATGTTCTCCTAATTTGTTTCTATACAACTAAACTTTAAGGAGGTTATCATGCTATTTTCCATACTGAAATTTATCATTCTCTTAAAGGAGATTATTATGATAATCATAACTTATAACAATATTATACTTAATTTACTCAAATAATTGATAGACACATTTAAATACAAAGTCAACATTGTGTTTTGATATAAATTCAAATTTTCACTTCCAAAATAACTAAGTGTTAACTTAAATACAAATCTAAGCAAATTTATACGAGCGAGAAAGGCAACTGATGATGGGGAACTCAAAATACATAACACTAAAACGTATTAATCCAAAATAGAATTATATATATATATATATATATACAAACATATTTTAAAAGAGAAAAATACAAACAACGATTTATCATCATAAAGTAGAGTTACAAGAAGAAATTTAAAAAAAAAAAATCAATAAGATAGAAGTTAAATATTTGCTTTGATACACCGTGTTGAATATACTAGAATAGATGCAGAAGCGAAAGAATAAAATAGATAACACGGGAACACTAAGGTTATATGGTTCAGTTTAACGTCCTACTTCCATGAAAAAAGCCCTTAAGGGCTACATTTTTATTGTATGAGGGTGTAATAAAAATTTTGCGTTGCAATAAATCATAACATAAGTATATATAGAAGGCTAAACCCTAGACTAATCATACACTAATTATATATAGTTAGTAGACTTGTAGTACAAGTAGAAAAGACTTGTAGTACAAGTAGAAAACTTAGCTTGCACACAAGGTAGGATTGAGCTTAGGCCTATTACATTGAGCTAATATGTCTAATATATCTCTAACACCCCCTCTTAAACTCAAGGTAAAAGCTCAATGAAACCTTGAGGTTGGATACGTTTGAGAAGATGCCTTAAAGATTGCCTTGAAAAAATCATGAACATGACCATGAAAATGCCTTGAGGAAGCCAGAAAGAAAGCCTAAGAATGACCTTGGAAGAGACCAGAATGATCAAGCACTATGAAGAATGAACCATGCACAATGAAGGAGACATCCAAAAAATGCCGGAGAAAGGCTGCGTCAATAACCAAGTCAAACTGGTCAAAAGGCTCTATCAAGGAATGATTGGTCAAGCATGTGGCTAGGTGCTTATCTATATCTATATTTATATATTATTAAAAGTTGAAACATAGCATTTATTGCTATTGAGCTCCTATTGCGCCACCTCATTGTCACATCATTTACCACATAATTATTATTCTTTTTTTTACAAAAAGAATATATAAATAAATTGTTAACTTTACATATTCATTTTTGTCGGTTTTAACATCTATATATATATTTCCTTTTTATTTCCAATTTTTCTATATTTTTTTACATTCTTTTTTTTTTAATATGTGCACTTTCTTCAATCTTTCTTCTTCCCTTACCCTTTCATCTTCTCACTACTCTGTACCTTAATATCACTATTCATCTTTCCCTTCATCTTCCTTTATTTATCTCTTTTTATTTACTCTCTCTTACTATAAATTTGTCATTCTCTCTTCCATTCTTTGCATAGTTATCTCTCACAAAAAAAGTTCTCTCTCTCTCTCTCTCTCTCTCTCTCTCTCAATGTTTTGGAGGATTTTTATATTTATTACATCTCTGCTTTAAGTTGATAATTTTTTTGTGTTTTTTAGAGCTCTAATTTAGGTTGATACAATTTAGTTTTGTGTTTTAAGTTTTTTTTTTTTTTTCTATTTGATCGTTAAATTTTATCCAATTACATTATAAAAAATTAAAGATAGTAGATAAAAATATAATAGTATTCCATTACATAGCATAATAATTTAGTGTTTATTGTTACATATTTTAATTTTTCTTTTTCTTTTTTTTGCTTCGCATCTTATTTTATTCAATATTCAAATTCAACCACATCCTCCTTATCATTAAATTATTGATATTTTCTCTCTCTTTTTGTTTTAAAAAATAAAAAATATAATATTTTACTTAATTCAAATAAAAGAAAATTGTGCTCATCAAATTGTACTCATTTTTTAACATTTACACTTTCAACATTTACACTTTCTTCAACCTTTCTCATTCGCTTTACCTTTTCATCTCCCTAAAAATTCTACCTTGATATCACTCTTCCTCTTTCCTTTTATCTTTCTTTATTTTGTTTCTTTTTATTATCATTCTCTTACTATAAATTTGTCATTCATTCTTCTATTCTTTACATAATTTTCTCTCACAAAAAATGGGTTATTTTCCACCCTTTCTCCCTCAATTTTTTGGTGGATTTTAATTTTATTTTTCTTGCATCTCCATTTTAGCTTAATAAAGTGTTGTATTCTTTAGAATTCTATTTTGATTGATGAATTTAGTTTTATGTTTTAAGTTTTTTTTTTATCACTTTGATTGTTAAATTTTATCATATTGCATTATAAAGAATTACAGATAGTATATAAGAATATACTATTATTATATTACATAGAATGATTTGGATAAGTTAGTGTTTACTGCTGTGGGAGGGATTTTCATCTCGGCCCCCAATTAGCAGGTATTGTCCTCTTTGGCCTCCTGGGCCTGAAGGTTTTGCTCAATCCCACATCAGGGAGAGACGCCTCCCACATGTGTCTTATAAGCTTCTGGACAAAACGTCTCTCTTTAATGTGGGATTGAGCAAAACCTTGAGGCCTAGGAGGCCAAAGAGGACAATACTTGCTAATTGGGGGCCGAGACGAAAATCCCTCCCACAATTATTATTATTATTATTATTATTATATCAAACCAAACATATCATAAAACAAACTAATAGTTATGGAAATACTAACTTCATGGTAGCAAAATGGAATGAAAGAAAATAAATAAATAAACGTTACAATGCTTTTTTTTTTTCTTTTTTTTTTTTTTTTTTTTTTTTTTTTTTTGAGAGAGTTACAATCTATGACGTCTACTCTTGATGATGCTCTTTATCATCATACCAAGAAACCAATCAGCTTTTGGTGTAGACGAGGATTGAACCACAAATCTCTTATTCAACTATCAGAGACTTTACCAGTTGAGCTAATTGGCACCCACGTTACAATGTATATTTAGTACATAAGAATTATCATCAAATTTCGAAAAAAAATATGATGTAAACGAAGAGAGAGAGAGAGAGAGAGAGAGAGAGAGAGAGAGATTATTAAAAGAAATCAAACATCAATTAAATAAATTAATTAATATCTATTAATTGGAAAACTAAGAGACCGACAACTAAAGGAGTAAAAAATTAATTAAAGATGACCTTACGAACAATTAAATAAATCGTTAAATCACTTAATTAAATCATATAATCAAAAATTAAATATAATCATACAAAATTTAAACTTAAAACTAATCAAACTCTAATTTAGAAAACCATGTTTATTATCAAAACTAAAAGGAAGACGTCATTCAGTAATAATAGAAATATATAAGATAAAAAGATTGAAAATTTCAAAATCCTTTATTTTTTTGACAATTCATTTAACATTATTTACAAATAATAAAATATATGCTTATATTCTTCACTCACCACGACTTTTAAAAATCTAATGAAATGTTCTAAGATTTTAACTCTCATTTAATGCCTTTATTATAAAAATCACCAACTAGTAAAATATGATAATAGTAAGAAACATTATAAATGAAATCATGAAAAAACTAATTAAACACTATTATTATGGAATAGATTTTTTTTTTTTTTATGCATCTAAGGATATGAAACATATAGAGTTTACTTATTAAGGTATACATAAAGATTCACGTTAAAAAAAATATGTGAAGGTTTTTTTGAAAAAAAAGTATATGTAAGGTTTTTATTAAGTTAAAAGATAATGAAAAACCAATTGTTAATTACTATAACCATCACTACTCTATAAATCACACACAACACTATATTTAATATCCTAAACAACAGAATTAAGCCATTTTGGATATGCACCATTATTAGTTTTTTTAAGACTTTCTCCCTCTCCCCGTATATGTGTGTGTGTTAAAAATACTTACTATTCTAAAAACAATATCCCAAACAACTTATAAATTACAACCCAAATCAATCATACAATTACACAATCAAAGCATGAACCTATAACATAAATTACTTTCTGAATTACTACTTGGAATTTTCACAATTATTGAAAGAGAATCGCCAAATTTAATTTTTAGAAAACATCAAGACAAGGTATAAGAATTTTAATTTTTTTTTTTTTAACTTCCATAGAAAAAAATATTACCTACATTATTTCAGCCCTTACGGAAAAGAAGGCTTACATGTAGCATGCAAAATGTGTTTAATTGACTTAGAGATTTAAAAATTAATCAACCGACTATGGTAGAATTAAGGTTTCAAAATTTAAATAAAACAATTCTACAATAATAAAAAAATTATTTTGCGATAAATATGATTATAAAATGCATTATTTTATATTAAACTAGCATATAACCCATGCAAATGCATCGATGTATTTAAAATTAAGCAAAAATTTTATTATAAAAATATAAATAATTGGTCAAAAATTTTTTTAATTAAACGTAATTAGTCACATATTAAAATTCTTACTTAAATTTAATACTACTTATAATCATTTTTTTATTATTTTTAACAAGATAGAACGTGTGGTAATTTTTACTAAATATATATATATATATGATTGTTTTTTTAAAAAAATTTATAGTTCATTAATATTAGATTCTTAGTAATTTCACTCATTAAGAGGGTCTTTGACAATTTCTTTATTTGTATTTTTTGGAAATACGTGTGGGTGAAAAAGTGTGTGGAAATACATGTAATGTTGTTTAAAAATTGAAAATGGTTGCTCAAAATCACGTATCAAATGGCCCCTAAATCACTTGACACAAATATTAAAAAATTGGGATAATTACAGTAAACCCACCTGTGGTATGGCCCGTTTTTACTTTGTCTATCTGTGGTTTAATCATTTACACTTTGTCCACCTGTACTTCAATCCGTTAGCCTTCCGTAACCCACCTCTCTGTTTGCCGTTAGAAAAACACATTTTTAGACAAAAACAAACATAATAAGAATAAAAAAGCTAAAGTTTTTCATTGCTAAAGAACTTCAAAGCTGGAGACGTTGGTCATAAATCTAGCATATCTTTGGAGGTTCGTTACAACAGTGGGGCTTTCCTCTATAAAAGACCAAAAGTGGATGAAAACAGAGGCTGATGCCAAAGCAAAAGCCAAGGAATCCGTGATGACAAACACATTGAAAGCAAATTGTTTAATTAGAACCACCATGCCCTTATGAAAATCGTTCTGTTCGTAACCACCAGGAGTTTGTAGAGCTGCTTGAAATGTTACCGCTGCTATGAGAGTGGCCTCCACTAAGTCAATATAGTCAATATACCTACCACAGCGTATGGACCTGCTATATCTTCCTTCGAAATCAATATCCCCAGTATTAAGACCTACATTGTCCCCACTATCAGGAGATACAGTGTCCCCAGGACTATGTAGTGCTTCAGCGTTGCTCCATGGCTGGATCGAAGTCACGGCGTCGCTCCACGACTAGATTGAAGTCGCGGCGTCGCTCCACGGCTGGATTGAAGTCGCTCCATGTCTTTTGTGGGTGATGCCGTGAGTGGGTTGGGTTTGAAGAGAGGGAGAAGTCAGAGAGATAGAGATGAAGAGGGAGAACTCTAACAGGACTTTTAAGAGAGAGAAGTCTAATGGAAGAAGATGAAGAGGGAGAAGTGTGGAAGCTATTGGATTTTTTTATTTGTATTTGATTTGTATTCCTCCATATTATCCATGCAGAAGTTCTTTAGCAATGAAAAACCCTAGCTTTTTTATTCTTTTTATGTTTGTGTTTGCCTAAAAATGTGTTTTTCTAACGGCAAACTGAGAGGTGAGTTACGGAAGGCTAACGGATTGAAGCACAAGTGGGCAAAGTGTAAATGATTAAACCATAGGTAGGCAAAGTGAAAACGGACTATACCACAGGTGGGTTTACTGTAATTATCCCTAAAAAATTTGAGTGGATAATTATGGTGTGGTCCCCACAAAATTTAAACACATGGCACAAAATTGAATTCCAATTTCAAATTTTAATTGAACTTCCTTTAAGTTTTACCTATTATTATATATATAGATTAGTTCAAATTACAAAATAATAATAAAAATGAGACTACTCTTAAAAAATAACCATGCACAACACGCGGGTCTGCGACTAGTGATTATTAAAACTTGAACAAAAGCCAAATGTGTCAATGATTTCAACGAAGGGCACAATACATATTATACCTTTAGAGACTACAGGTAAGATGCATGAAGATACGCATGACCAAAGAAAGAAAATCAATTAAACCAGGTACAAAAGAAATATGCATGTGCACGTTGAATAATAGCCAAAATCACCAAGATCATCAAGGTTGTCCGTATACCGTCCACAACAAGAAGTAAATTAAGATAATCTTCTAGAGTGGCTGGCAGCATGTAAGAGGAAACCTTGAGTATAATCCAAGCCCAATTAAAAGAATCTATGCATAAGGGTGACACAAATCACATTGTACATAATGACACAACTTGCTTTCACACCCGTTGCCCACATATGAATGAATTTGCATCCATTAACCCGTGAAGGAAGCATTTATTGACCCAGCCAATGTGTCTAAAATACTTTGTTACTTGCTAAGTTCATCCATGTTGATGCCATCTAGTATTAGAAGTCAATGAACCCAAACCACGTTGTTGTGTTACAAGGACATATGGCAAACCATGGATATGGATATTGATGGGATGTGCTTTGTAGGGACGAATGGATGGACCAAATTACATATATAGCAGAGTCCGTGTCGCTGAAAGAGCAACCAAACCGCAGCTACAAAGCTTTCAAAGATGCACAGATGGTGTTCTTGGCGATGGTGGGGTTAAATTTCTTGAACCGATGAGCTATGAAAGCAGCAAGCGTGGCTTTGACTGAAAATTGGAATTTATATATATTGCCACAGAAGTAGAGAGAATCTATGACAGTAACTTGGGGAAGACAATGGTCTTGTGGTGTTGATGTGGCTTCTGACAGCCTTACAGCAGCGAGGCTATACTGAAGAGGTGGGAGGTCATAGAAGACGAACGCAGTAGAGAAATAGACAAAGACCGCTCTTAGAACATATTTTAAGTGCAGAAAATCATGACCAAAGAAAAGTAACTCTAATATGTTAAATATTAGCATTAATATACCATGTTGAATATGTTATAATAGATATCATTATCTCCTCCACTCTATTTACCATTTAAATTCCCACTTGTTGGATCTTACTTATTAAAAGGTAGTTTGAGCCGACACATGAGGAGGAGTGATAGAAGTGTATGATTAAATGATAAAATTTATCATATTTCAATAACTTAAGTTTTTAGAACAATCGGTAAAATAAAATAAAAATAACAACTTAAAAACACAAAACCAAAGCACATCAACCTAAAGTAAAGTTCTATAGAATACAAAAAAAAATCATTAACTTAAAGGGGAAATGCAAGAAAAAAAGATTAAAAGATTTTAAAAATCCACTGAAAAAAGAAAAATATATACATATGAGAGAGAATGAGGATGAGAAGAGACAAAATAAAATGAAGATGCAAGGATAGAAGGAAAAAGTAACATTATAAGATAGAGAATAGTGGGGAGAAAAAAGGTAAAAACAAGACGAAAAGGTTGGTAAAAGTTTAATAGTAAATTGAAAAACTAATAAGAAGAAGAATAAAATGAGGGAGGGGTAGAATATAGGTGAATGATGCGGCATAATAAGATAGCAAAATTAATTACTACTGAGTGATAGGCCACAACTGCGTTGACCCATTGTGATTAAGTAAATTAATTAATTAGCTAAGTTATTAATTAATCAAATTAACATGCAAATTCACGTAGCAGCACAAACAAATCACCAATAACTAAAGTATGCAGCGAAAAATAAATGACACGGTGATTTGTTTACGAATGGGAAAAACCTGACGGCAAAAACCCCATCGGCTAATTTAAGGTCACCACTCCCGAAACTCCACTATTATCACAACAAGCGGTTACAAGCAAGGAATCCCAAGTACCTTAACAACATGCAGTTGAACCCTTACCCCAATACCCAATTGGACTTGTTCTGTAGTGACAGTTTCGCCTGTTAATGCATGGCTCCCAAGTACGTGACTAACCAATTGCGCGGATCCTAGTACGCGACTTCAATTCACCAACTAGAGATAGAGTTGTTGGCTGCAAAGTTCTTCAAATCATCCACACAATGAAGCTCAAGAAGATGCTTGGTTACAAAACCCTACGGCTCTCTAGTACATGACTAACCAATTGCGGGAATACCAGTACACGACTTCAATTCACCAACTAGAGAGAGAGTTGTTGACTGCAAAATTCTTCAAATCATCAACACGATGAAGCTCAAGAAGATGCTTGGTTAGAAAACCCTATGGTGCACATTACACAGCAACTTCTTCACAAAAGATGAACTAGGGCATGAACTTTGTCTTAGGTCACAAATTGCATGAACAAGAATTTCTCAATGCTTGTGCAACTTGTGTCACTTTGACGGCCCTTAAAACAATCCTTTTATATGTCTAGGGTTAGGAGAAAAGAAGTCCCAAAGACACATTCACAGATTAGAATCAAAACAGAACTTGGAATCTTTTTTCCTTAAATATCGACAAATAGAGGTGTCGAGGATCTGTCGAGAAGCTGTTGAGCCTCGGGCTAAAACAGCTTCTAAAGCTCGATAGATGCATGGGTCGAGACTAGGTGTCGAGCTTTAGTAACTTGCACTTTCCAGCTTGTTTCTTGGACAGACTTGATGACTTCAACACTTGATCTTGAAACAAAGTTTCTTGAAACATTAAACACATCCTAAATCTACCCAATTACAAGTAAAGTGCGTTTTGTCAAAGGATAAGCCAATTACACAAAATAGTGACATATGTTTGAAACCACTTGAACCACATATGTCCTAATAATCTCCTCATTTGGCAATCCGTGACAAAACCACAACAAACAAATGAAGATATAAGAGAAGTCATAAAACACTTAACTCATATTCACTTGTTAAATACAATAAAATCTATCCTAACTCAAACTCTTGAAAAACTTTGCAAGAAGAGAGTTTATGGCAAGTAGACTTTGACAACCTGTATTTCTGAAACACTTTTAAACAAAACACATCAAGGCATCTTTGTGTGAAGTAGAAATAATATATTGCATACAAGTAAAGAAACATATGTATAAAAACAGAAAAGAAACAACACATGGAAAGGTAGGTGAAAGAAACATACATTAACACACACACACACACACACACATATATATATATATATATCAAGAAATAAGCACAATATATGTCAATAAATGGTCACAAGACTGGAGTACATGATCAATGTATCTCTAAAAGAAAGAAAAGAAAAGAAATACATGTAATCCTCACTACATCCCTCATATCAACACTCCCCCTATCAAAAATGTCCTATACAAGCTCTCCTCCTAAGTATGACTACTCTCATACATCAAAACTACTCTCCCTTTTTGTCACGAGTGACAAAGGGTAAAGTGTCAAGTAGACATCTCATCAGAAGAGCTCGTATCTCCATCATCATCATCGGAAGCATCATCGTTATCATCGTCATCATCATCCTCAGTCTCAGAAACGACATGAGGAGGCGGAGGAGAAGCCTTAGAAGCAAAGCCGCCCAAGGTCGCCTGTCTCCTGGCAATGCGACCAATACGAACGTTCACCTGATACAACTCTATAGAGAATGTATCGAGGCGAGCATCCATGCACTGAAGCTGGGCCATGATGTCTCCAAGCGTCACATCGCTCGAGAAAGAGGAGGGAGCAGATGTGGCTCGAGCAGATCTGGACGGAGTCGGACGGGAGGAAAGAGCAGCAGAATCCAACTGTCGCAATCTAAATTGTGCCTCACTACGTTTTACAGTAGTAGCGTCTATGGCAGACATGACATGAAAAAGATCGGACGATGGAAAGGGAATGGAAAAACGATGAAGAATCCTTATAATAGCGGAAAGGAAAATGAGCTTATCACGGGTAGCCGTATCTCTATAAACATCTATGATAGAGAAGATGAAGTGCGAAGGGAAGTCTATAGTGAGATGCTCTAAAAGAGACAGCAAAAATCGAGCACGAGGCTCTGTGATAGAGTTGTATTAAGATAGTGGATGCAAAACAAATGTCATCACCATGTTAAGGAAACGAGGACCTTTAGCAAAAGGCCTACATGGTGTGTACTGATGATCTCCCTAATCAGAGAGGCGCTCACAGAACGCAGAGATCATCTCGTCTTTGGACACAGTCCATAGACGCTCACATCCAGGGTAATCAGGATTATCCATCCTCAGGACATGAAGAACCTCAGAGACTAACTCCGAAGTGACAGCAAAGCGCGTACCTCAAACACGTACCTCAAACACGTACCTTGAACGCGAGAGTGAAAGAGAGGTACTGAAGAATCTATCACGTGGATGTTGGAGTAAAACTCCTATATCAACACAAGAGGACAAGTGACTGGGATGTCACACAGTGACTCCCAAGTCTGACTGTGAATGACATCAGGAAGGTCTGTGTCGGCAAAGTCTACCAGGATAACTTGGCGTTTCAAATGAACACCTCGTTTAGAAAAGTTCTCCGAGAAGTCCTGTTGGGCTTTCTCATCACGGAACCGGACAGACATAGGAGTGGGATCAGAAGAAGAACCCCGAGAACGCAGAGGGTTCTGGGATGGAATGAATTTACGCTTAAGTGCCATAGACACTGCTAACGCAAACATAGAGAGAAAGAGAAAGAAAGAAACACACAGAAAAGTCTTAAACAGTTCAATATATGACAAGTATATTGAAAAGAAAGAACGTATGCATGGAAAATGCATGAACATGTGACATGCAACATAAAAAAAATCATGGGCTCAGCCCAATCTAATCCTACCAACACACAAGTAGAAAACACACATCTAAATGCATGAAAATACAGTTAGAATGCTAATGTGATGCAATGCATGTAGTTTTAAAAATCAAATCTATAAAACCAACCCAAAAATGTCATTAAACACTCATCCATTTTGAAAAACCCCAAAAATTTTAAAAACCCCAAAACTTAGGTTTTGAAACATGAAATGCATGAAGAATGAGAGGATTGAAGCTTACCAAGTGAGGAAGATCTCAAGTAACGCTTGAAGAATCCTTAGGAAGGGGTTTTGAGTGAGTGAGAGAAATTTTGGAAGAGAAAACAGCAAAGTATCGAGAGAGAGATCAAGCGAAATGAGAGAGAAATCGCGAAAAACTAATATATAGACCTTTAGTAAATCTCGACAGATGCAGGTATCGAGAGGTGTCGAAACAGCTATTGAGGAAGGTATCGAGAAAAAGAACTTCGACAAATACAACTATCGAGAACAGGTGTGGAGAAAGGAAGATCAGACACAAAAGAATCTCGATCGATCCAGAAGCTGTCGAGAAGCTATCGAGCAGACAGAAAGTTCCTTGATCCATCCACCAGGTGTCGAGAAATGTGCCGAGACTGCGATAAGAAAAAGCTGAGAAGCTCGACAAACAGCTAGGTGTCGAGAAGGTATCGAGGAGGTGTCAAGCTTGCCTTAAAAAGCAGTTTTTCAAGAGAGGAAAAACACAGACATAAATGCAATCATGCATGCAATCTCAACCAATGATCCAAGAAACACATTAAGTTCTCAAAATCATCTCTCAACAAACATTTAAAGCACATAGATCCCAAAACACACACACACACACTAAACAACTCTAACCAACTTTATATTTCAAAAATGAGTTAAGACAGTTTAGTGAGCATACATTAACGCATGTAAACCTTGTGATGACCAAATCACATTGTACCTGCACATGTATCAAGAATAGCAAAGAATATTGCTTGTTGTGTGTGAAAAACATCGCAAGATTGCATAAGTATCTCAATGTTATGACGATTTGAGATATGAGAAAATCACTTTAACTCACACACAATCATAACTGCTTGATGGGGACTATCACCTTCGAGGTACATCCTATAACTCTCACATCTCCTAGAAAACACGCTTGCAATCATATTTTAAAGCATTTTGACCTTTTTGCTTTTTATTTCTTTGCATATTTTCTTTTATTAAACATATCATGCATGGGCATATAAGAGAAAGAAAAGAAATACCCAATTATGTTAAGCTTTTGACATTGCACTTTTGCTATGCCAAAGCATACAGATGTCATTGACATTGTACTTTTACTATGCCAAAGTATACAGATGTCACATCATGATTGGCGAGTAACAGTGGCGAGATGGTTATTTATGCCTTTCTCTTAGGATTTTCTAGTCCTACCCGTCAAAAAGAGTGATACGAGTGTTAAGTACAAAAGATCACTTCACCTTACTCATCACGAACAAAGAGCTACAAAGCTCACTTGATTAGTTGTGCATAAGAATGCTCATCTAAGCTACAAACGATACAAAGTTTAGAAAACTATGTTTCAATGGCCATATTAAGGTTTACAAGACCCAATGTACACAAACACACACACACTGTTTTTGTATTTTTTAATTTTTCAATATTTTTTTTATTTTTATCAGAAAAGTAAAAATAAAACACAAAACTGAAAACACACAAACGAAACATGTTAAAGAAAGCAAAACAATGCATAAAGCTAGACTAACTCAAAACAGTAGAGTAACACACAAGTAATGCAAAAACAATAAAACGGGGAGAGAGAGAGAAGAAGTGAACGCACTCACTTAGAACCCTTTTCCTTCCACACTTTGGAAGAAACTTTCCTTTTTGCCAACCCTTGAACCAGTGATGAGAGGGAAGAATTTAAATCGTTCAAGTTCGAAAGGAATATGAGGGCTTTGAGAATATCTCCAAGAGGAACAAGAGAGGTCTAAAGCTGATTCTGGTTCCCAAATGCTATCATGCCATTGCTTTGTTGAGTGGTTAGCACTTATAGCAATTTGGTCGAGTATGACCGGCAACACCACAATGATAACAGAGATACTGCTTCTTCTGTTTAGGCTTTTAAGAGATAACCTTCTTAGTCCTAGGGTTTCTAGTTTCCCTCTTTTTAAGCTTAGGGGGTGCTCCTAAGATGGACTTGCCATTGTCTAAGTTCTCACTTGCTAATTCAGTTTTAACATCTTTATTCTCAATTTTAATGTTATTAGCAGGAGGAACAAAAACAGTAGTACTAACAGAAGGAGTATTAGAGAGAGAGAATTCATACCCCAATCCTGTACAGTCCGAAGAAGATTTCTGAACACTTAATTGTGCTCTTACTTGAAACAATTCCGCTTCAAGCTTTTTCGTCTTCTCAACCAGGAAATTGTTCTCGAACCTCAGTACCCCAATGGTTTGATTTGCTTCATCAACTTTAGTGGAAAGCTCCTCTCGGTCAAGTTCCACATCACTGAGCTTCTTGGTGGCCAGTCGATAGAGTTTCTCATACTTCTCAGAAAGCTTGTATTGTTGCTCATAGGCGGTATAGATATCATCTTGATCATCCATAGTTTCAAACTTAGCATCCACCAATTCCTTTTTTTCATCTACTTCTTCAGTAATCCCTTCAGTAGGATTAACAGTGGCAGTGAAGGCATTCAAGATTCCGTCATCTTCATTGTTGGAATCATCCTCAGGCTCTATGTCACTTAAGGTAGCAGCAAGTGCCTTGCTCTTCCCAATGCTCTTGAGGTACGTTGGACACTCTTGTTTCATGTGTCCGAAGCCTTGACACCCGAAGCATTTCGGTCCAACGGGAACAATGTATTGACCGCCATCCCTGGTATCCTTCTATCTAGGCTCTTAAACTGAGAAAAACTGGATTGCCTACGATCCTTGTTGAAGCCTTTTCCATTAGCATTCTTCATGAATTTATTGAATTACCTAGTAATGTAGGACTTCATCTAAGAGTCTTCATCGTCTGAAGAATCATCTGTATCACTGCTCTTGGCCTTTAGTGCCATGCCCTTGCCCTTGCTTGACTTGCCCATTCTAGTCAGCCCTAGCTCATAGTTTGCAAATTTCCAACCAGCTCAGTCAGAGGAATCCTGTCAATATCCTTTGATTCCTCTATTGCTGTGATCTTAGCATGGAATCTCTCGAGCAAAGATCTGAGCACTTTTCTTACTATCTTGGATTCAGGAATGGTTTTCCCAAGATTGAAGGCTGAGTTCACTATATCTTTGAGCTTTGCATAGAACTCATCAAATGACTCATCCTCCTCCATCTTAATTTTTTCGAAGCTTGTAGTGAGCCTCTGTAGTTTCGAATCCTTCACAGTCTTGGTTCCCTCATATGTTGTCTAGAGAATGGTCCATACTTCCTTAGCAGTTTTCGTGAAGGAAATTTTCTTGAACTTCTCATTGGTGACCGCACTGAATAGGGCATTCAATACTCTGCTGTTGAAATTAGCCGCCTTAATCTTGGCATCATCCCAATCGACTGGTACTTCTGTAGGCTTGGTCCAGCCTATTTCCACAGCTTACCACACCTTCTCATCTAATGACTGCAAAAAAGCTCTCATGCGTACATTCCAATATGCATAGTTAGTACTATCAAACAATGGAGGTATAATAAGAGACTGACCTCTATCCATGACAAATAGGGGTCAATGGATCACACACGAGAATTAAATCCTAATCAAAGTGTGCCTGCTCTAATACCCCTTGATAGGCCACAAATGTGTTGACCTCTTGTAATTAAGTAAATTGATTAATTAGCCAAGTTATTAATTAATCAAATCAACATGCAAATTCATGTGACAGCACAAACAAATCACCAATAACTAAAGTATGCAGCAGAAAATAAATGACACGGTGATTTGTTTACGAAAGGGGAAAACTTGACGGCAAAAACCCCACCGGGTGATTTAAGATCACCACTTCCGAAACTCCACTATTATCACAACAAGCGGTTACAAGCAAGGAATCCTAAGTACCTTACCAACCTACAGTTGAACCTTTACCCCAATTCCCAATTGAACTTATTCTGTAATGACAGTTTTTCCTGTTGATGCAGGGCTCCCAAGTACGTGACTAACCAATTGCGCAGATCCTAGTACGTGACTTCAATTCACTAACTAGAGAGAGAGTTGTTGGCTGCAAAGTTCTTTAAATCATCCACACGATGAAACTCAAGAAGATGCTTGGTTACAAAACCCTACGGCTCCCAAGTACGTGACTAACCAATTGCGCGGATCCTAGTACGCGACTTCAATTCACCAACTAGAGAGAGAATTGTTGGCTGCAAAGTTCTTCAAATCATCCACACGATGAAGCTTAAGAAGATATTTAGTTACAAAACCCTACGGTTCACATTACACAGCAGCTTCTTCACAAGAGATGAATTAGGGCATGAACTTTGTCTTAGGTCACAAATTGCATGAACAAGAATTTCTCAATACTTGTGCAACTTGTGTCACTTTGACGGCCCTTAAAACAATCCTTTTATATGTCTAGGGTTAGGAGAAAAGAAGTCCTAGAGACACATTCACGGATTGGAATCAAAATAGAATTTGGAATCTGTTTTCCTTAAATCTCGACAGATAGAGATGTCGAGGATCTGTCGAGAAGCTGTCGAGCCTCAGGGCTAAAACAGCTACTAAAACTCGATAGAAGCATATGTCGAGACTAGGTGTGGAGCTTTAGTAACTTGCACTTTCCAGCTTGTTTCTTGCACAGACTTGATGACTTCAACACTTGATTTTGAAACACAGTTTCTTGAAGTATTAAACACATCCTAAATCTACCCAATTACAAGTAAAGTGCGTTTTGTCAAAGGATAAGTCAATTACACAAAATAATGACATATGTTTGAAACCACTTGAACCACATATGTCCTAACACTGAGCTACTTTTATATATAAATATAGATATAGATATAATGATATGTTCCACAACATGTTTGCTCTCAAACTTTGCAGTGCCCCCCTCTACTTTTATATAGCTATTTACTAAAGTTCTTTTCTTTGCTTCATACTCTTGATAGGTTTTCTATATTTTACCCATTTTATGCATTATAATATATCATTTCTGATTAAATATGTTTTAATTACATCCCAAGCTTAGAAACCTGAAGAGCAAGAAGCCTCATGTCTCTTGATGATTAAGAATATCAATTTGCATGTATCTTACATTTATAGAAGCACACTCTAGTCCGAGTATGTTCAAGGTGAAAATCATATTCCATGACCGAAAAAAAGTACTGGGTCATTTATTTAGTGCTATTTTATTTTATTATAATATTTAATTGATTGGAAAGTTGATTTGAAACAAGATTATGGATTATGAACCATTTATTATTTTAAATAATATAACTTGGGAGACTAGGAATTCCAAATACTAAAAATTATTTTCAAGACCACACAAAGGTGTGGCTTGATGGTAAGGATTCTTATCTTAGCCTCCAAGGAGGAACAATTTGAGCAATAAGCTCTTAAAAAGCCCGTACGGTACACGTGATATTACCCATTGCAATCATGTGACATGGGGTTGATGAGCCCACACTAGAGACCTTTTTTTTTATTCAGCATAAAAAATAAAAAATAGAAAACGTACATTTTCAAATCTAAATCCTCTAAAAAATTTACACACCAACCCAATTATGGTGTAAATTGTAATAATTTATCAGGTAGGTGTAAGTTGTAATTATCTGTTGAGAAATGGGTTTAAAAGAGTTGAATAAAAATCTAAATTATTTTTATAAGGCTTTACAAAATAATTTAAACTCAACGACCCAACCCAATTGGTGTTCAGACTTTAGAGTTATCACGTTGGGTTGGCTTTTCAGCCTACCTTTATAATGCTATCATGGGGTGGGCTCGCTTTTCAGTCATGAGAGCTGTGACAACTTGTAATAACAAGATAGAGAAATGCAACAAAAGACAGAGAAGAGTAGTCATGGAATATGAGTCCATCTCCTACCATGACTAGTATTTATAGTTCCACTATTTTTTTTATGAATTATATTTATATAGTTCATCTGTGAAGCTTAAGCAACATAAGTAATAAAATATTTTGAGAAAACGGCACTGTAATCCCATGGATCTACCCACAAGGAAAGATAATATATATCATTTTTTATATAAGTAATAATAACGAAAGATAATATAAAATTAAAGGATTTAAATAAAATTTTGGGGAAAAAAACCTACTATAGTTATATATATATTTTTGGAAAGCAGTCTAAAACTTCATTTCTAACTAAATATAAGTGAAACTAAAGTACAAAGATTCCAAAGCATAAGGAGGAGAGTCCTCGATCCAAATGACATTAAAACCTTACACTACACTACAATACTTTTAATAATGTCAACTTAAACCCTACACTTTCATTAACATGACAATCAAAATCCTATCCCACTTTATTAAGTTCTAAATGAGACATCTAATATATACACAAAAAAAAATGCATTGATTTATCCAATAAAAGTGCAGAAAATTATGAATTAAATCATTTAACTATGTCACAAATACTCTCTTATGAGTGGACTCAAACTCTCTTAATAAGTCTAGCCTAACATATGAAATTTTATTACTTTATAAATTGAAGATAGAGTGGAGAGTGGAGACTGTTCAAACTCAAAACCATATTTCTAACAACTCAGCAAATAACAACAACAGGCCCTACCATGAAGCAAACCCAGAGTACAGAGAGTGCTCAAAATTAGATTGGGATTCATATTACTAGTTATTATGATCCATCCACCTAGTAAAGTAATAATAAAATGCTATTAAAGTCTACATAATTTAAACAATTACTATTAGTTAAAAACTTCAACTCCTGCCCATCCAAGATTCCACTATGATCACGTTGATGTCCTTGTCTAGGATGAAGATTTTTTAATATAAAAGTATGAAACCCTGACCCAATTTCCTAAGAAATGGAAATATCAAACACTGGCTAAAGCAAAGTGCAGATAATGAAGTTTTGTCAGCCAAAAAAAAAATAAGGCAAATTACTACTTTAGTAGATTCCTTTGCTTTTTAACAATTGGCCTATACTTGAATTTTATTCCATTGATTGACTATACATTTGAGCTAACATTCTTAGACAAATTGAATTGGCTGCTGCCAAGTGCTATGGCAATCCTGACCTCGCTCAAACTTTAATGACACTAGGTTGTCTTGGATCAAGTAGTAAATGTAGTTCTAGCAATAACGCTTCTTCATCCAAAACTTTAATTCACTAGTCAAAACTCACCCACCGAGATTCTTTGGCTATCCTTTTGCTTCATTAGTCATTCATCAAATCACAACCACTTTCTGTCCTTCCATGATTCTAAAACAAAAGAATCTTAGTTCTTTTTCTTTTTCTTTATAAAATTATATGGTCCACACCCATTTTTGCTCTCAAACTTTGCGGTCCAACCCCATACTTCTATATAACTATTAACTAAAGCTCCTTTCTTTGTTTCCATACTCTTGATAAGGTTTCTATATCCATCTTTTTCATTATAGTTTGCATTTCCTTGTATAAGTTCAAGCCTTATGTTTTAATACATTGAAAAGTGAACATTTGGTTCATGGTTTTTCCTCCTTTTGCATTCTTAAAGCCATTCCTACCACTTTTTTTAATCTTCTTTGAAAGTTTTGTTCTTGGAAGGAGCTAGTTACTACTCAAAGCCTAAAAGCAAGGCTTGTTAAAACTCATGCTAGCATTTATCTTTTTATCAAAAGTAAGCTGCATAATTATAGATGTTTATTCCCATATTATGCATAATCATGCTATGTTATCTCTTCAGTTTATAGCTCTTCCATTCTTCCTTCAATGTTTTGTTTTCTTCCAATGGACCATTTTAAGCATCAATTACAATAAAAGTACATATCTATTGCAGAATCTTGACTTGTGAGAAATAGCCATGAGGCCCATGACTATTGCTGTAAAAACTGAGGCTCCAACGAGGCTTGAGGTTTGTACTTCACAC
This sequence comes from Castanopsis chinensis, assembly GCA_032878915.1. NCBI lineage: Eukaryota > Viridiplantae > Streptophyta > Magnoliopsida > Fagales > Fagaceae > Castanopsis > Castanopsis chinensis. The sequence goes on from JAVQMG010000131.1 coordinate 25,837,325, forward strand.
ATTGTTTCATTGCTAGAGCATTAACTTGGGGGATTTTGCAAATTCTCAAAGAAGACTGAGAGGAATATATTTTAATCAGAACATTTATATCTAATATTTAATTAATATCTGTAATAAGCAGGGAAAGCATAGAGCAATAGTAGTTTGTTTCTTTCTCGGGCTTGGGTCTCTTGTGTCATGGAATAGTATGCTAACAATTGGAGATTACTACTATCAGTTGTTCCCGGTAAGTCATACTTATTTTCAATATATATTTTGAGGCTAAAGATGACTGCATAAACTGTTCCCTTTAGATATTGTACAAGTACTTTAATCTTTTGAAGCAAGACACTACAGCTCTTTGAAATTCAATGTTGATACTGTATGAGGAGGGGCAGGCTTAACTGAAACTTTTCCCTACTTTTATTTGGTTTATATTTTATATTATATATGCCCTTTGAAAAGCTAGAAAACTAAAATTGCTTAGAGCCTAAAATGGAGTTACCTATTCCTGTTTTACAACATAGTTTTAAGGACAAAACTATTGTTTATGGCATCCTGTACTTCATTTGATATATTGTAAGATGAGTTTTGAGATTAATTAGACTTACAAGGTTTTCCCTCTCTTTGGAAGAAATTCCATCCTTCAAGGGTACTTACGCTTGTTTATCAACCATTTGCGCTTGGAACAATGGCGATACTAGCATACAATGAATCAAAGATTAATACTAGGAAGCGCAACATATTTGGATACACTCTTTTCTTTGCAAGCACTTTGTTAGTCTTAGTTGTAAGTACAGCTTTTCCCATTTTATATTCTTAATTTAGCCATCTAATACTTGTAATTCTTATTGCATTCATTGTAATTTCCCTTCCTACATGTTTGGTGACAGTTGGATTTCGCCACATCAGGGAAAGGTGGAATTGGAACTTTTATTGGTTTATGTGTGCTTTCTGCTTGTTTTGGAGTTGCAGATGCCCATGTTCAAGGTGGAATGCTTGGAGACTTGTCTTTCATGTGCCCTGAATTCATTCAGGTTGATATTCTTAAGAGTTCTTTTTACGTCCCTAAATTTTAGTCTGTGAGTGATTATAATCTAAAGTTTAAAGTGATCAGTTTTAGTCCCTATGAAGTGATGACATGTCAATTTTAGTTTGGCCACGTAATATAAGGACTAAAAGTGATCATTTTAAACTTTAGGAAATAGAATCTCTCATGGGCAGAACTTTAGGGATCAATAATATATTTGAGCCGAATGTTTTCTACAATTTTCATTGTTGTCTTCTTCTGTTTAACCTTAACTTTAATTGGTCCATTTTTTATGCTCTGCAGTCTTTCCTTGGGGGTCTAGCTGCATCAGGGGCTCTGGCCTCTGGTTTGAGGCTACTCACAAAAGTATCCTTTGAGAAAACTCATAATGGGCTTCGCAAGGGGGCTAGTATGTTGCTCTTATTTTACTAATAGTCGACTGTTATGGTTTTCACAATTTCGCTCATATGTAGTCATTGCTGATTTGATGGAAAATGATGTTCCTTACTAGTTTGTGCTGTTTCAAATTTCAATCTTTCTCATACACTATTATTATTAGTATTGAGAAGCCAACAATATGGAGTTGAATTTAAGCGTACAGGAAAAGGAGATTGAGCTTCACTAAATTGCATAAAATAAAATTCTTGGTTTTATATAAATTTTCTGAAGCTAAGATGACTAAAAAAACATCTTTATTTTGCAGCACTGTTCCTTGCAATTTCCACATTCTTTGAGTTTCTGTGTATTCTGCTCTATGCAATTGTCTTCGCTAAGCTGCCAATAGTGAAGTACTATCGCTCAAAGGCAGCATCGGAAGGATCAAAAACTGTATCATCTGACCTTGCTGCTGCTGGCATCCAAACAAACTCAAACCAAGGAGTAATGCACCTTCTCTTTAACCTCATAATGCATCATGCTCAATGAAGTTTTGAGATTGCAATATCCTAATGGCCTTAGAAATTTTCACAGGATGAAGATGACGCCAAACAACTAGAGCGCTTGAGCAATAAGCAATTGTTCTTTCAGAATATAGATTATGCAATTGGCCTATTTCTGATTTATGTGTTAACGTTGTCAATTTTCCCCGGCTTCTTGTATGAAAATACTGGGACACATGGGCTAGGCTCATGGTAAGTGCTCAATTATCACAAAGGAACATTTGGTTTACTTTTTCAAATGATGGAAGCTGAACGAGTAAATGTTTTTCACTGTATTCTGAGTGAGCCGGCTTTTTATCAAAAACTATCATTTCCATTTTTAATTTCAATAAAAACTAGTAACATTTGGATATATATACCCCATTAGTCCAGTTCTTTAACATTATCATTCCCTAAATGATTTCTTTGCAGCTTTTCATTGTTTCAAATTGCACTTTGAATAAAGTTTGCAGTTTCAAACCATAGTATTGTTTCTATGCATAGCTATGTGCTAGTTGCCTACATGTTTGCCTTGTCTAGTGAACTAAAAAAGTGAAACTACAATACTAGCACATTGATGATGATCTTTCAGGTATTCACCTGTTCTGATTGCAATGTACAATGTCTGGGATCTGATATCAAGATACATTCCTCTCATCAAAAGCCTGAAGTTAGAATCAAGGAAGGGCCTTATGATCGCAATTCTTTCTCGTTTCTTATTTATCCCAGCGTTCTATTTTTGCGCAAAAGATGGTGATAAGGGATGGATGATCCTGCTGACATCCTTATTGGGAGTATCTAATGGCTACCTTACTGTCTGTGTCCTTACAGTGGCTCCCAAAGGTTACAAGGTTAGTTGGCATAGCATGCTACATAATGTGCAGCAAATATAAGTTTTATAGCGGTTCCTCATTAATATTTATTGGTTTCATTGTTTTGTAGGGACCTGAGCAAAATGCTTTGGGCAATTTGCTTGTGTTGTGTCTTTTATGTGGTTTATTTGCCGGAGTAGCACTTGATTGGTTGTGGCTCATAGGTAAAGAAGGGTTTTAGAGATCCAAGTTATTGTTGTAATAGATGAAGCAAAGTCAGTTCCTCTTGACCATGTATCACTTAACAGAATGAAAATTATTAGATGAATAGCCAAATGCTAAACTTTATGCATTGGAATTATATTGTCGATTATATAGCCATGACATTTTCTAATTTTTTTTTTTAAATTATCAAAAACGTCATAAATAGACTTCATAAATTGGAATTATATTGTTGATTACATAGTCATCGCATTTTCTAATTTTGCTTAAATTATTCAAAAACCTCATAATTAAACTTGACGAAGGTACAAGAAATTTTATGAGCCAAACAATATTGTGTCCCATGTAAGAAATATGGAGTAGAGCACATAACTGAGTTGAGAACGACACAACATATAATCCATTGCAAGTTTGCAACTGATTTTTTGCTTATAGTCAAGCCAAAGCAAGAACACAACTTCCTTACATTTTTTTTTTTTTTTTTTTGAGAAGGTCCTTACACAAATTTAAATTACAAAAATTTATAAAAAAGATAGTTAAAATATATTTCAGCATAAAAAATAAGTATTGCTTTAAAAACATTTACATTAGTCCTTGTATAATGAAAAAATGTATAAAATTTACACAATTTTACTTAAAAATGACCCACATCAATCAATCCGTGTATAATTATATAAATTTACAAGTTTGCTATAGTAACTGTATATATTTACACTAATACTATTCATTTTATATTTAATTGTTTTTTCTTTCTTTACGTATTTTGTGAATAAAGAAAGAGATTGGATGATGGTTGTTATGTGTGAAGAAAGAGAAACAATTTAAAATTTTAAGAAAATTTGATATTTACATGAAATGTAATGTAAAATAGATAATCTGATATAGAATGTTTTGAAAAGTGAGGATGATGTGAATGCGCTAAAAATGTGTAAGTAAATGAGCTAAAAGAAATAGTTGATGGCAGATAGGCTTTTCTCACAGCAAATCTGAATCCTTGCAAAAATACATCATACATGCCTTTTTTAATGACAGTAGTGATAAAGCTGAAAATAGAACATATTATTTGCAGCTATGGTTCAAAATTCTGTAGCAATTAAAATATACAACCAAGACATACACATAAATGCAGTCTGTTTCTATATCATTAAAAAATAACAAAGTAAAAGTTGTCCCCTAGTAATCAAAATAGACTCTAGATGGTCATTTATGTGTATTTTGATGCTGCGACAGAATAACCCTATTACAAAAACATGAAAGATTTTACTATACATAAAAACTAACATTAGTAGAAGCAACCTTTTTTTATAAGTAACATTAGTAGAAGTATTAAAAAAGGGCATGTCAATTAGGGAAGTAACTCAGAGCATGACTTTAGATGGAATAGAATGGAAGAAAAAAATTTATATGGCTGATCCAATCTAATCTATTGAGGATCCATAGCCGACCCCAAATTTTGGAACTAAGGCATTGCTGTTGTTGTTGTATGTAAACTAAGCACAAAAGCATAACTTTCAAAAGAAATAGCCTTTGACAGCAATTACTTGGGCCCATGAATAAGAAGTTCAAGATCCTTTGTCATCTTCCCTGATTTGACTGTTCCAACACATGCTGCTCCCAGTTTCATAGTAAATCCAAAAGTTGTGTTGTCATCCAACTTTGCCCTGATAACGTTTGCTCAATTTTCACATGATGATTTAAATAATAAGAAAAATCCAATTCCTAAAACTTCAAATTCACAGAACTAAAATTAAACAAAACTCATCAATAAACGAAGAAACTAATCTGATACCTGAGTGCAAGATCTTGTGTTCAAGCAAATATTGATGCTATGCTGTTTATGCTGGTTTCAGAACCTCTCTGATGGAGCCAATGATAGTGGTAACTGTCCCATGTGCTGCTTCAGGTTTGATTGTCTTTCCATCTAGGCACACCCCTGAAACCCAAGTCCAACTTCACATGTATTAGAAGTGAAAAATGGACAAAAAGGAAAGGCTTTAAAAAATATACCAGGAAAAATAAAAATGAGAACAGCAAAACATACCAGCATTACCAATGGCAAGAGTTTTTATCGTAGACTAGATGAATAACTTAACACTCAAGACACTCCAAGAGCAAGAAACTTTTCATACAATTCCCGCATTGATACAAACATTGGGTGAAACAATCACTCTGCACATTGCGAACTAGTTTCTGCAGGTCCACATAACCTCCTTCACTTTAAGAACCTAAGCTACCATATTATCAGAGGCGGTATTCATACCTAGCAATTCAACCACATAAGTTGATGACAAACTACTCAAACTTCATAAATCAATTAGCATGATGAACTAGATATCTCACCATATCCCTGCAGCATCAAACTTAGATTTCCATTGAGTTTCATGAACTTCCTGAAATATGTCCTCAAATCTTCATGAAATTCACATGATAAGAAACTGGCAATACATAATAAGTAGGACAGACACTAAAGGTCCACATAGAAGAAAAAAGGTCATGCCTCTCAATACATAATTAGTAAGACAGGCACTAAAGTTCCACATAGAAGAAAAAAGGTCATGCCTCATATTAAGGTAAAAGAGAGTTTTTAATAATTCAGTTGGAACAAAATTGGGCAGAATTAGAATACAAAAGAAAGTCTAACAAGGTAACAGCATACCTTCCATCATATTTCTTAAGAATGGTGTTTTTAGTACTAAGATAAAGTAGCCACCTTTTCTGGTAAGCAGTATTCATTGAAGCCTCATTAAAAGCATGGATGCATTTAAAATTAAGCAAAAATTTTAGTATAAAAATATAAATTATTGGTCAAATTATTATTTTTTAATTAAATGTAATTAGTCGTATATTAAAATTCTTACCTAAATTTAATACTACTTATAATTATTTTTTTATTATTTTCAATAAGATAGAACGTGTGGTAATTTTTACTAAAATTATATGATTGTTTTTTAAAAAAAATTTATAGTTCATTAATATTAGATTCTTTGTAATTTGCACTCATTAAGGGGGTCTTTGGTAATGTTGTTTGTTTGTACTTTTTTGAAATATGTGTAGGTGAAAAAGTATGGGAAAATACGTGTAATGTTGTTTAAAAATTGAAAATTGTTGCTCAAAATCAAGTACCAAACGGCCCCTAAATCACTTGACACAAAAATTAAAAAATTTAAGTGGATAATTATGGTGTGGTCCCCACAAAATTTAGACACATTGTGCAAAATTGAATTCCAATTTCAAATTTTAATTGAATTTTTTCTAAGTTTTACATATTATTATATATATAAATTAGTTCAAATTACAAAATAATAATAAAAATGAGACTACTCTTAAAAAATAATCACACACAACACGCAGGTCCGCGGCTAGTGATTATTAAAACTTGAACAAAAGACAAATGTGTCAATGATTTCAACGAAGGGCACAATACATATTATACCTTTAGAGACTACAGGTAAGATGCATGAAGATACGCATGACCAAAGAATAGAAAATCAATAAAACCAGGTACAAAAGAAATATGCATGTGCACGTACGTTGAATAATTAATAGCCAAAATCACCAAGATCATCAAGGTTGTCCATATACCGTCCACAACAAGGAGTAAATTAAGATAATCTTATAGAGTGGCTGGCAGCATGTAAGAGAAAACCTTGAGTATAATCCAAGCCCTATTAAAAGAATCTAACTATGCATAAGGGTGACACAAATCATATTGTGCATAATGACACAACTTGCTTTCACACCCGTTGCCCACATATGAATGAATTTGCATCCATTAACCCGTGAAGGAAGCATTTATTGACCCAGCCAGTGTGTCTAAAATACTTTGCTAAGTTCATCCATGTTGATGCCATCTAGTATTAGAAGTCAATGAACCCAAACCACGTTGTTGTGTTACAAGGACATATGGCAAACCATGGAAATGGATATTGATGGGATGTGCTTTGTAGGGACGAATGGATGGACCAAGTTACATAGTAGATTCCGTGTCGTTGAAAGAGCAACCAAACCGCAGCTACAAAGCTTTCAAATATGCACAGATGGTGTTCTTGGCGATGGTGGGGTCAAATTTCTTGAACCGATGAGCTATGAAAGGGTCTTGCGGCTTTGATAGATGGTAGCAGCAAGCGTGGCTTTGACTGAAAATTGGAATTTTTAAATATATATATATATATATATATATATCGCCGCAGAAGTAGAGAGAATCTACAGTAACGACTCCAGGAATTTTGTTTAGGGGGGTCATTAAAAAATTTTAATAAAAAAAGAACTTGAATATATCGAGTTATCGACAAAAAAAATTAATATATGAAGTTTTACAATTTTCTTTTACAAATTCTGAAATTTTTAATTGTTATATGATAGTTTATTATGATTTTTTATTGTCAATGTGGGTAGTTATGAGCCTATGACTATTTTATTTTGTTAAGTTTATCTAAACCACCGCTTCTCTTTGGTGTGGTGATCACTCTATAAGTATAAATGTTTGTGAGGTGTGGGGGACAAAAGTCGGGATTCAAGTCTCCAAGAGAGAGCTTCACATACATATACACTTAGATTAGGCTAGAGTAGAAATTTTATCTTGTATAAAAAATAAATAAATAAATAAAATGAGTAGTTTATCTAACATTTTTATTTTTATGCAATTGTTATTGCCAATTTGTTAATTTTTTATTAAAATATTTTAAACTAAATGACTAAACTAAACTCATTAGCTTTATATTAATTATTGATGCACACAACCACACTCATTCATACATAAAATTATATACTACAGGTCTACTTAACCAATCAAATGCTTGGACAAACACTAACTTTACAATTTTTTTTCTTAAATTTTACTAACTTTATAACAAAAAGTTATTATAATATGATAACAATACACATACATGTATCAAACCATTTCTATTTCCTAATTATTAAATTATATAAATTTATATTATATTTATATTGTACATGTACACTAACGTCTACGCACATCATAATTCACACAAATAGCATCTATATATTACTAAAAGCTGAAGCGTAGCATTTATTGTTGCTATGCTCTAGTTAAGCCACATTAGCAGCATGTCATCATTTATTTACTTTTTTTATTTTTTATTTTTATATTTACCATTTGACATTTATTAAGCATTTCCTTAAATTAAGGTGTTACTCTATCTTCAACTCTATCATGTGTCTCTCCATCAACCCATACTTTTCAAATGCTACTATTATATGGAATTTTGACAATCACCGATAGATTATAACCTCCTCACATCCTTTATCCGTTGTAACTTCTTTAATTTTTTTAGCATGTGTCAACAATATGCACTATAAGTTCACCATTATAATTAATATCCACTATAAACTTATATACTCCATCAATTTTTTTTCCTTTTCTTTTTTCCCTTAGATCTTTTTTAAGAAACCCAAAATTCATGTTTTACCATAACTAAATCACCCCTAACAAAATCTATTCTTTCCTAAGAAAGAAAAAAAAAAAAAAAGCACTCTTTCCTTTTTCTTTTTCTTTTTTTGGTTTTAAAAACTTCATTATTTAAAAATTAAAATATCTTTTAACCATTATTTTTATAATTAATTTTCCAACATTTCTCCCTCCCTTTTGCCTTTTCATCTCCCCACTACTTTCTACCTTAATATCACTCTTTTTCTATCATTTTATCTTTCTTTATTTTGACTCTTCTTATTCTCATAATTTTACTATAAATTTGACATTTTCTCTTCCATTCTATACATAGTTTTCTTACACAAAATGGTTTCCTCTAGCTTCTCTCTCTCTCTCTCTCTCTCTCTCTCTCTCTCTCTCTCTCTCTCTCTCTCTCAATTTATTTTTTCATTTTTTGTTATTTTTTTTTAATTTTATTGCATCTGTACTTTAGGTTTTGATTAATTTTTGTGTATCTACCATTGCTAAATTATGTTGTCCTTGATGGACTAGCTGTAGATTTTGCGAATATTAAAGATTTTACTTTTGTTCAACGACACAATTGAGTGAAGACTTGGTACATATGTGCAATCTTAATCATAATAAAATGAGCTGCGTGTTCCTCCCCTCCCTCTGCCATGTTTATTCATAGAGAGGCCATTTATTCAATGTTACTCATTGATAGTTTATTTTTGTCTCATGAGGCTACCACTATAAGGAGCATCCCCTTAAGCTCTAGACAAACCAATGATACTATACGTGGTCCAACTTTGAATTTAGGTATGCCTTACATTCTTAAGAGTGCATATCTTATCTTTTAACCATTATTTTTATTCACCATAAAAAAAACCATTATCTTTATTATTAATTTTCCAATATCTCTCCATTCCTTTAACTTTTTCATCTTCCCACTACTTTCTATCTTAAATATCACAATTTTTCTATCATTTTATCTTATTTTATTTTGACTCTTCTCATTATCATCATCTCACTATAAATTTGACATTTTTCTCATCCATTCTATGCATAGTTTTCTCACACAAAAACGTTACATCCATCTCTCTCTCTCTCTCTCTCTCTCTCTCTCTCTCTCTCTCATTTTTGTTTTTTTTTTTTATTGCGTTGGCATTTTAGGTTGATGAGTTTTTGTCTTAATTAGAATTCTACTTTGGGTTGTTGTGATTTAGTTTTGTGTTTTAAGTTGTTATCTTTTTTATTATCTTACTACATTATGCATATAGTATACAATAATATAATGTTCTTATATTATATAGCATGACTTGGATAATTCGATGTTTATTTCTATATATTTTATTTTTACTCTTTTTTCTTCGCATATTATTTTATTCAACAAAATTCAGCCATATCCTCCATTTCACTCAATTATGTAGCACAAATCAAGAAAAAGCTAGATACACACATGCCTTCCTTTACCATGCATTAGGGGAATCAAAATATTTGTGTATGTGATAAAGGATCATATAATTCATAATTTAGATAGCATTCTTTGAATGTGTATGGACCTATAGATTGAGCAATTTGTAGACTTAAAAGACTATTAAGAATGGACTCTTTAAATCAGGACTAGAAATATTTGGACTACTATATATCATTTAGATAAAAACCTTTATCATAGTTATATTAATTTTTTTGCCACAAATTTAAATCACGCAAACTTAATAATTTTATATTATGTGTTAGCATATTCTCTCCTTCTTCTTCTTCTTCACAAAAAATTTTATGTATCAACTTTAAAGGATGTCAACAATATTGATCTTATGAGAAAAGTTACATAAAATATTAGGAAAAAAATGTTTTATATTTCAATTTTCTAAAAATGCTTTTTAAATATTTAAACATTTCTATTATTTATATCACTAACATGTGTTACAGCTACCACATGTGGTAACTTAAATCTTAATATTTTTAAGTTGTTTCTACAAAAAGAAAAAATTGAAAAAAAAAATTGTTACAAAAGAGAAGTTCATGTAAATTTTTTTGCAAAATGAAATACCTATTATGTAAGGCCAACAAACTTGATAATTTACAAATGGTGGAACCACTTGCAATAATATTTGCATGGTTATATAGTTCTAGCTAAAGCAATCAAGCATACTTTTGGCCTTAAAAAAACACACATTTACTGGTGGTTAAACGTTCATCTTGGATAGTTTTAACTTTTCATATAATTTTACTTTCATATATTCTTCGATTTTAATATATATTTTTCTATTAAAAAAATTTAATTTAGACATTTATATGAAAACAATGAAATAATGATTCATGTATAATCAAAAACAAAAAAAAATATTATTTATACATATTCATCTTGTGCAGTTGTAACTTTACATATAGTTTTGCATTTATATATTCATCTACTTTAATTTAAAAGTTTATAAGTAAATAATGAAATCTTTGACCAAACTTTTGAAAAATGATTTTTATTACCTATAATGAAAGTTTATAAGTAAATATGATTTATGTTAAAAGTTTAAAAAAAATCATATTTCTACTCTTCAAAAAGTTACCAATTCTATTTTTCAAAAAAAGACCTTTTACATTTTCTTGGAAATTCTTTTTTTTTTTAATAAAAAAACTATGACATACCACTAACCTAACCAATTCATACATTAAAAAAAAATTAAAGCTCATTATTACTTCAATTAAGATATTATGAGTGCCTTAATTGACCGTGACCAAACTAGAGAAATGTCTTTTATATATCCTTGAAAATTCAGAAAAAAAAAAAACAAAAAACAAAAAACAAAACAAAAAAAACCCCTGATATTCCACTAACGTAACTACATCTATATCTATTTAAGACATCCATGATATCTATTTCTTATTGATAACCATAAAAATTATAGCAAGCAAGAGAACATACAAAATAATAAAGAATAAATGAAGGAAGAAAAGAAGAAATGAAATCAAACGTCAATTCGATTTCTGGGAAGTATGCATGATCATCCAATAAAAAGAGTTTCAATTTTTTCAAATGAACTATTTGAAGACCTAATGATTCTAACAACTAACAGTAGAAATCAAATAGAGGACATTAAAAACTTTACCGTGCAATAAAATCAACCATTGCATTCACTTGATTAAATAAATAATACCAAATTAAATATAATAATACAATATATAAACTTAAAACTAATCAAACTCTAACTAAGGAAACTATATTTCCTATCATAACTAAAATGAGATGTTCTCCAATAATAATAGAAATTACATAAGAAATAAAATTGGAAAATCTAATGAACAGTTATACCTCTCATTTAATATCTATGTTATGCAATTTATCAACCAATAAATATATGATAATAGTAAGAAACCTTATAGATGAGATCATTAAAAAAATATGATAAAACTTTTTATTTTTTAATTCTTTACAAAGTTTAAGGACCAAAATAATATTTTACCTAAAAAATTATCATGCGCAACACGCAGGTCTGCGACTAGTTATAATAAAAAGTAATGCACACAATCAATATTAGACACACTCACACACATAATATAAATTTATAAAAAAGAGTGATACTTACAATTCACAAACGCTTACTTTTTACTCTTAGAGTTTGAAATATTTGTAATAAGATGTGCAAAATTTAATTCAGGGTGTGCAAAAATATTTTTAAAAATAAATTAAAGTATTAAACTAAAAAAAAATATTTTATATATATAATTTTTTTTTTTTTAAAGTCAGGGGGTTCATTTGAACCCCCTGAATATAGACTAGTGCCACCCTTGAGAATCTGTGACGGTCGCTTGGCGAAGACAATGGTCTTGTGGTATTGATGTGGCTTCTGACAGCCTCACAACAGCGAGGCTATACTGAAGAGGTGGGAGATCATAGAAGACAAACGAAGTGGAGAAACAGACAAAAACCGCTCTTTGAACATATTGTAAGTACAGAAAATCATGACCAAAGAAAGGTAACTCTAATTCGTTAAATATTAGCATTGATATACCATGTTAAATATGCTATAATAGATATCATTATCTCCTCAACTTTACTTACCATTTAAATTCCCACTTGTTGGATCTTACTTATTAAAAGATAGTTTGAGCCAACACATAAGAAGGAGTGATAGAAGTATATGGTTAAATGATTCAATTTATCATATCTCAATAGCTTAAGTTTTTAGAACAATCGGTAAAATAAAATAAAAATAACAACTTAAAAACACAAAACCAAAGCACATCAACCCAAAGTAAAGTTCTATAGAGTACAAAAAAATCATTAACTTAAAGTAGAAATGCAAGAAAATAAATTAAAAGTTTTAAAAATCCACAAAAAAAAAAAGAAAAAAAAATATATATATATATATATATGAGAGAGAATGAGGATCTCAGGTCCGTTTGGATACAACTTATTTTGCTAAAAACTAAACACTGAAAACTGAACACACTGTAACAAAATATTTTTTAAATGTGTAAATAGTGTCATGAGACCCTGTGAACAGTGTGTACTTTGTTTCCTGCACAGTGAATCCATGTGCATAACAGTGTGGTTACTGTTCATAAGCGCTGGAAAAAAAAAAAAAAAAAAAAAAAAAAAAAACGCAATCGTGAGAGAAAAATGTGGATCCAAACGGGTACGAGAAGAGACAAAATAAAATTAAGATGCAAGGATAGAAGGAAAAAGTAACATTATAAGATATAGAGTAGTGGGGAGAAAAAAGGTAAAAACAGGAAGAAAAAGTTGGTAAAAGTGTAATAGTAAATTGAAAAACTAATAAGAAGAAGAGTAAAATGAGGGAGGGGTAAAATATAGGTGAATGATGTGGCACAATAAAATAGCAAAATTAATTACTACTGAGCTACTTTTATATATAAATATAGATATAGATATAGTTACAATGATATGTTCCGCAACATGTTTGCTCTGAAACTTTGCAGACCCCCCCCCCCCCTACTTTTATATAGCTATTAACTAAAGCTCCTTTCTTTGCTTCCATACTCTTGATAGGTTTTCTATATTTTACCCATTTTGTGCATTATAGTATATCATTTCTGATTAAATATGTTTTAATTACATCCCAAGCTTAGAAACCTGGAGAACAAGAAGCCTCATGTCTCTTGATGATTAAGAATATCAATTTGCATGTATCTTACATTTATAGAAGCACACTCTAGTCCGAGTATGTTCAAGGTGAAAATCATACTCCATGACCCAAAAAAAGTACTAGGTCGTTTATTTAGTGCTATTTTATTTTATTATAATATTTAATTGATTGGAAAGTTGATTTGAAACAAGATTATGGATTATGAACCATTAATTATTTTAAATAATATAACTTGCAAGACTAGGGAATTCCAAATACCAAAAATTATTTTCAAGACCACACGGAGGTGTGGCTTGATAATAGGAGTTCTTATCTTAGCATCTAAAGAGGAACAATTTGAGCAATAAGCTCTTAAAAAGCCGTATGGTACATGTGATATTACCCATTGCAATCACGTGACATGGAGTTGATAAACCCACGCTAGAGACCTTTTTTTTTATTCAGCAAAAAAAATAAAAATAAAAAACATACATTTTCAAATCTAAATCCTCTAAAAAATTTACACACCAACCCGATTATGGTCTAATTTGTAATAATTTATTCAGGTAGGTGTAAGTTGTAATTATATGTTGAGAAATGGGTTTAAAAGAGTTGAATAAAAATCTAAATTATTTTTATTAGGCTTTACAAAATAATTTAAACTCAACGACCCAACCCAATTGGTGTTTAGACTTCAGAGTTATCACGTTGGGTTGGCTTCTCAGCCTACCTTTATAATGCCATCATGGGGTTGGCTTGCTTTTCAGTCATGAGAGCTGTGACAACTTGTAATAACAAGATAGAGAAATGCAACAAAAGACAGAGTAGTCATGGAATATGAATCCATCTCCGACCATGACTAGTATTTATAGTTCCACTATTTTTATATGAATTATATTTATATAGTTCATCTGTGAAGCATAAGCAACATAAGTAATAAAATATTTTGAGAAAACGGCACTGTAATCCCATGGATCTACCCACAAGGACAGTTAATATATATCTTTTTTTATATAAGTAATAATGACGAAAGATAATATAAAATTAAAGCATTTAAATAAAATTTTGGGGAAAAAAACCTACTATAGCTATATATATATATATATATTTTTGGAAAACAGTCTAAAACTTCATTTGTAACTAAATATAAGTTAAACTAAGTACAAAGATTCCAAAGCATAAGAAGGAGAGTCCTCAATCCAAATGACTTCAAAACCTTACACTACACTGCAATACTTTTAATTCTGTCAATTTAAACCCTACACTTTCATTAACATGACAATCAAAATACTATCCCACTTTATTAAGTTCTGAATGAGACATCTAATATATACACAAAAAAATGCATTGATTTATCCAATAGAAGTGCAGAAAATTATGAATTGAATCATTTAACTATGTCACAAATACTCTATTATATGTGGACTCAAACTCTCTTAATAAGTCTAGCCTAACATATGAAATTTTATTACTTTATAAATTGAAGATAGAGTGGAGAGTGGAGACTATTCAAACTCAAAACCATATTTCTAACAACTCAGCAAATAACAACAACAGGCCCTACCATGAAGCAAACCCAGAGTACAGAAATTGCTCAAAATTAGATTGGGATCATATTACTAGTTATTATGATCCATCCACCTAGTAAAGTAATAATAAAATGCTATTAAAGTCTACATAATTTAAACAATTACTATTAGTTAAAAACTTCAACACCAGTCCATCCAAGATTCCACTATGATCACGTTGATGTCCTTGTCTAGGATGAAGATTTTTTAATATAAAAGTAAGAAACCCTGACCCAATTTCCTAAGAAATGGAAATATCAAACACTGACTAAAGCAAAGTGCAGATAATGAAGTTTTGTCAGCCAAAAAAAAAAATAAGGCAAATTACTACTTTAGTAGATTCCTTTGCTTTTTAACATTTGGCCTATACTTGAATTTTATTCCATTGATTGACTATACATTTGAGCTAACATTCTTAGACAAATTGAATTGGCTGCTGCCAAGTGCTATAGCAATCCTGACCTCGCTCAAACTTTAATGACACTAGGTTGTCTTGGATCAAGTAGTAAATGTAGTTCTAGCAACAACGCTTCTTCATCCAAAACTTTAATTCACTAGTCAAAACTCACCCACCGAGATTCTTTGGCTATCCTTTTGTTTCATTAGTCATTCATCAAATCACAACCACTTTCTGTCCATCCATGATTCTAAAACAAAAGAATCTTAGTTCTTTTTCTTTTTCTTTATAAAATTATATGGTCCACACCCATTTTTGCTCTCAAACTTTGCAGTCCACCCCCATACTTCTATATAACTATTAACTAAAGCTCCTTTCTTTGTTTCCATACTCTTGATAAGGTTTCTATATCCATCTTTTGCATTATAGTTTGCATTTCCTTATATAAGTTCAAGCCTTATGTTTTAATACATTGAAAAGTGAACATTTGGTTCATGGTTTTTCCTCCTTTTGCATTCTTAAAGCCATTCCTACCACTTTTTTTAATCTTCTTTGAAAGTTTTGTTCTTGGAAGGAGCTAGTTACTACTCAAAACCTAAAAGCAAGGCTTGTTAAAACTCATGCTAGCATTTATCTTTTTATCATAAGTAAGCTGCATAATTATAGATGTTTAGTCCCATATTATGCATAATCATGCTATGTTATCTCTTCAGTTTATAGCTCTTCCATTCTTCCTTCAATGTTTTGTTTGCTTCCAATGGACCATTTTAAGTATCAATTACAATAAAAGTACATATCTATTGCAGAATCTTGACTTGTGAGAAATAGCCATGACTATTGCAGTAAAAACTGAGGCTCCAACAAGGCTTGAGGTTTGTACTTCACACATTGTTTCATTGCTAGAGCATTAACTTGGGGGATATTGTAAATTCTCAAAGAAGACTGAGTGGAATTTATTTTAATCAGAACATTTATATCTAATATTTAATTAATATCTGTAATAAGCAGGGAAAGCATAGAGCAATAGTAGTTTGTTTCTTTCTCGGGCTTGGGTCTCTTGTGTCATGGTATAGTATGCTAACAATTGGAGATTACTACTATCAGTTGTTCCCGGTAAGTCATACGTATTTTCAATATATATTTTGAGGCTAAAGATGACTGCATAAACTGTTCCCTTTGGATATTGTACAAGTACTTTAATCATTTGAAGCAAGTAAGACACTATAGCTTTTTGAAATTCAATGTTGATACTGTATGAGAAGGGGCAGGCTTAACTGAAACTTTTTCTTACTTTTATTTGGTTTATATTTTATATTATATATGCCCTTTGAAAAGCTAGAAAACTAAAATTGCTTAGAGCCTAAAAATGGAGGTACCTATTCCTGTTTTACAAAATAGTTTTAAGGACAAAACTATTGTTGATGGCATCCTGTACTTCATTTGATTTATTGTAAGATAAGTTTTGAGATTAATTAGACTTACGAGGTTTTCCCTCTCTTTGGAAGAAATACCATCCTTCAAGGGTACTTACGCTTGTTTATCAACCATTTGCGCTTGGAACAATGGCGATACTAGCATACAATGAATCAAAGATTAATACTAGGAAGCGCAACATATTTGGATACACTCTTTTCTTTGCAAGCACTTTGTTAGTCTTAGTTGTAAGTACAGCTTTTCCCATTTTATATTCTTAATTTTGGCCATCTAATACTTGTAATTCATATTGCATCCATTGTAATTTCCCTTCCTACATGTTTGGTGACAGTTGGATTTCGCCACATCAGGGAAAGGTGGAATTGGACCTTTTATTGGTTTATGTGTGCTTTTTGCTTGTTTTGGAGTTGCAGATGCCCATGTTCAAGGTGGAATGCTTGGAGACTTGTCTTTCATGTGCCCTGAATTCATTCAGGTTGATATTCTCAAGAGTTCTTCTATTTACATCCCTAAATTTTAGTCCGTGAAGTTAACCGTGAGAGGGGGATTAAAAAAAAAAAAAAAGCTTTATGACTTATTTATCCAAATGGCCAAACGCAACCAAATAATAAATAAAAAAAACGAGAGAAGCTCGTCGGACCTGAGAATGATTATAATCGCTAAAGTTTAAAGTGGTCATTTTTAGTCTCTGTGGAGTGATGACATGTCAGTTTTAGTTTGTCCACGTAATATAAGGACTAAAAGTGATCATTTTAAACTTTAGAAAATAAAATCTCTAGTGGGCAGAAATTTAGGGATCAATAATATATTTGAGCCGAATGTTTTCAACAATTTTCATTGTCGTCTTCGTCTGTTTAACCTTAACTTTAATACATGTCCATTGTTTACGCTCTGCAGTCTTTCCTTGGTGGTATAGGTGCATCAGGGGCTCTGGTCTCTGGTTTGAGGCTACTCACAAAAGTATCCTTCGAGAAAACTCATAATGGGCTTCGCAAGGGGGCTAGTATGTTGCTCTTATTTTACTAATAGTCGACTGTTATGGTTTTCACAATTTCGCTCATATGTAGTCATTGCTGATTTGATGGAAAATGATGTTCCTTACTAGTTTGTGCTGTTTCAAATTTCAATCTTTCTCATTCACTATTATTATTAGTATTGAGAAGCCAACAATATGGAGTTGAATTTAAGCGTACAGGAAAAGGAGATTGAGCTTCACTAAATTGCATAAAATAAAATTCTTGGTTTTATATAAATTTTCTGAAGCAAGATGACTAAAAAAACATCTTTATTTTGCAGCACTGTTCCTTGCAATTTCCACATTCTTTGAGTTTCTGTGTATTCTGCTCTATGCAATTGTCTTCGCTAAACTGCCAATAGTGAAGTACTATCGCTCAAAGGCAGCATCGGAAGGATCAAAAACTGTATCATCTGACCTTGCTGCTGCTGGCATCCAAACAAACTCAAACCAAGGAGTAATGCACCTTCTCTTTAACCTCATAATGCATCATGCTCAATGAATTTTTGAGATTGCAATATCCTAACAGCCTTAGAAATTTTCACAGGATGAAGATGATGCAAAACAACTGGAGCGCTTGAGCAATAAGCAATTGTTCTTTCAGAACATAGATTATGCAATGGGCCTATTTCTGATTTATGTGTTAACATTGTCAATTGTCCCCGGCTTCTTGTATGAAAATACTGGAACACATGGGCTAGGCTCATGGTAAGTGCTCAATTATCACAGGAACATTTGGTTTACTTTTTCAAATGAAGGAAGTTGAATGAGTAAATGTTTTTCACTGTAATCTGAGTGAGCCTGCTTTTTATCAAAAACCATCATTTCCATTTTTAATTTCAATAAAAACTAGTAATATTTCAATAAAAACTTGTAACATAAGGATATATATACTTCATTAGTCCAGTTCTTTAACATTATCATTCCCTAAATGATTTCTTTGCAGCTTTCCATTGTTTAAAATTGCACTTTGAATAAAGTTTGCAGTTTCAAACCATAGTGTTGTTTCTATGCCTAGCTATGTGCTAGTTGCCTACATGTTTGCCTTGTCTAGTGAACTAAAAAAGTGAAACTACAATACTAGCACAGTGATGATGATCTTTCAGGTATGCACCTGTTCTGATTGCAATGTACAATGTCTGGGATCTGATATCAAGATACATTCCTCTCATCGAAATCCTGAAGTTAGAATCCAGGAAGGGCCTTTTGATTGCAATTCTTTCTCGTTTCTTACTTATCCCGGCATTCTACTTTTGTGCAAAATATGGCGATAAGGGATGGATGATCCTGCTGACATCCTTATTGGGAGTATCTAATGGCTACCTTACTGTCTGTGTCCTTACAGTGGCTCCCAAAGGTTACAAGGTTAGTTGACATAACATGCTACATAATGTGCAGTAAATATTAGTTTTCCAGTGGTTCCTCATTAATATTTATTGGTTTCATTGTTTTGTAGGGACCTGAGCAAAATGCTTTGGGCAATTTGCTTGTGTTGTGTGTTTTATGTGGTTTATTTGCAGGAGCAGCTCTTGATTGGTTGTGGCTCATAGGTAAAGAAGGGTTTTAAGGATCCAAGTTACTGTTGTAATAGATGAAGCAAAGTCAGTTCCTCTTGACCATTTATCACTTAACAGAACGAAAATCATTAGATGAATAGCCAAATGCTAAACTTTTTGCATTGGAATTATATTGTTGATTATATGGCCATGACATATTCTAATTTTGTAGATTATCAAAAACCTCATAAATAAACTTTATGCATTGGAATTATATTGTTGATAACTTAGCCATCATATTTTCTAGTTTTGCTTAAATTATCAAAAACCTCATAATTAAACTTGACGAAGGTACAAGAAATATTATGACCCAAACAATATTGTGTCCTATGTAAGAAATATGGATACAGAATTGAGTTCAGCAGGACACAACACAATCCATTGCAAGTTTGCAACTGATTTTTTGCTTTCAGTCAAGCAAAAGCAAGGACACAACTTCCTTACTTTTTTCTTTTTTCTTTTTTTCTTTTTTTTTTTCTTTTTTTTGAGAAGGTCCTTACACAAATTTAAATTACAAAAATTTATAATAAAAAAAAATAGTTAAAATATAGTTCTGCCTAAAAAATAAGAAATGCTTTAAAAACATTTACATCAGTGCTTGTATCATGGAAAAATGTGTAAAATTTACACAATTTTGCTTAAAAGTGACCCACATCAATCAATCCATGTATAATTATGTAAATTTACAAGTTTGCTATAATAACCGTATATATTTACACTGATACTATTCATTTTATATTTAATTTTTTATTCTTTCTTTACGTATTTTGTGAATAAAGAAAGAGAGTGGATGATGGTTGTTATGTGTGAAAAAAAAAAAACAATTTAAAATTTTAAGAAAAATTGATATTTACATGAAATGTAATGAAAAATAAATAATCTGATATAGAATGTTTTGAAAAGTGAGGATGATGCGCTAAAAATGTGTAAGTAAATAAGCTAAAAGAAATAGTTGATGGCAGATAGGTTTTTCTCACAGCAAATCTGAATCCTTGCAAAAATACATCATACATGCCTTTTTTAATGACAGTAGTGATAAGGCTGAAAATAGAACATATTATTTGCAGCTAGGGTTCAAAATTCTGTAGCAATTAAAATATACAACCAAGACATACACATAAATGCAGTCTGTTTCTATATCATTAAAAAATAACTAGTAAAAGTTGTCCCCAACTAATCAAAATAGACTCTGGATAGTCACTTATGTGTATTTTGATGCTGCGACAGAATAACCCATACAAAAACATGAAAGATTTTACTATACATAAAAACTAACATTAGTAGAAGTACCTTTTTTTTTATAAATAACATTAGTAGAAGTATTAAAAAAGGGCATGTCAATTAGGGAAATAACTCAAAGCATGACTTTAGATGGTATAGAATGGAAGAAAAGAATTTATATGGCTGATCCAATCTAATCTATTGAGGATCCATATCCGACCCCAAATTTTGGGACTAAGGTGTTGTTGCTGTTGTTGTTGTTGTATATAAACTAAGCACAACAGCATAACTTTCAAAAGAAATAGCCTTTGACAGCAATTAATTGGGCCCATGAATAAGAAGTTCAAGATCCTTTGTCATCTTCCCTGATTTGACTGTTCCAACACATGCTGCTCCCAGTTTCACAGTAAATCCAAAAGTTGTGTTGTCATCCAACTGTGCCCTAATAACATTTGCTCAATTTTCACATGATTTAAATAATAAGAGAAATCCAATTCCTAAAACTTCAAATTCACAGAACTAAAATTAAACAAAACTTATCAATAAAAGAAGAAACTAATCTGATACCTGTGTGCAAGATCTCGTGTTCAAGCAAATATTGATGCTATGCTGTTTATGCTGGTTTCAACACCTCTCTGATGGAGCCAGTAATAGTGGTAAGTGTCCCATGTGCTGCTTCAGGTTTGATTGTCTTTCCATCTAGGCACACCCCTGAAACCCAAGTCCAACTTCACATGTATTAGAAGTGAAAAATGGACAAAAAAGAAAGGCTTTAAAAAAAATACCAGGAAAAATAAAAATGAGAACAGCAAAACATACCAGCACTACCAATGGCAAAAGAATAGCCACCTTCCATCATAAAATGCATTTCATTGGGCGAAACAAAGCACAATGGTGTCCACATAACCTCCTTTTAGAACCATATTATCAAAGTATTCATATAGCAATTAGTTGATGACAAACTACTCAAACTTCATAAAGTAATTAGCACCTGGATATCTCACCATTCCCTGGTAAGAACTTCCAGTCCTTGAATTCATGAAATTCACATTAAGAAAGCAATACATAATAAGTGGGACAGACACTAAAGTCCACATAGAAGAAAAAAGCATGAATGAACTGTTCCACATAGAAGAAAAAAGGTTTCAAAAAAAATAAATAAATAAATAATAATAACAATAACACTCCAAAAAGAAAACAAAGGAACCAGTATTCATTGAATCAGTAAAAGCATGTGAACTGTTTTCAAAAAAAAAAAAAAAAAAAAAAAAAAAAAAAAAAAAAAAAAAACAATAAATAATAATAATAACACTAAAAAGAAACACCAAGTATAAAAGAAACAAAGGAAAAAGAATAGCATTTGTGAGATCTGAACCTGATCAGTGTTATGCATGGACAAGGCTACACCTCCAGCACCAGTAAAGTTGAAAACCTCTAACTCTTTCTTCTCATCATGTTTATCCAGTACTGCAGATATTCCAGTTTCCCTTAATAGGATGATTACATACAAAGGCATTGACAGAAATATAGAACTGAAAAGACTAAGTGTGCGTTTGGCATTGCTTAAAAAGTCAGTTGTTTTTACTATTCAGCTTATTTTTGCTACTATTCATGGATTCCATTGCACTTTTAGTACTATTCATGAACACCATTATACTATTTTTGCTACCTTTTAGCTTTATCTACCGTACTTTTAACAAAAAGTTTTCAGTTTTAGCTAAATAAGTTGTTTCCAAACAAACACTAAGCCGTAACAAGTCTCTATAAACAGTGAAACTAATAAGATTATTGAAAAGCTGTCAACTGGGAGAGGATTTTACCAAATACCTATTTAAGTTTCCTGGATACTGGTATAACTGTATCAGTTGCCCTGTACTGATCACCAAAAGCATGACCTTTAATGTACATAGGCTCAGTCCAACCTGAGAAAGAAAACCAAGTTAATCTCGGCCCTTGGCTTTTTAATATTACAAACCAAGTCAAGAAAACATTACAAACCTCTTTCCAGATGGCAGATGTTTTTGCAGATATTTGATTCTTTGAAAAGAGTACCTTGTGTAAATGGAAAGCACAGTGACCTCTTTCATCAAATTAAAATCTGGAGCAAATAACCAAAAAAAAGCAAAAAACCATTACCATGGGTTTGGGTAAATTTGGGTAAAGAATTTATATTTGCACAAAAAAAAGAATGGGGTTTAAACCCCATCATTTATCAATTTCATTGTTTCGTTATCATATATAAATACAAGGAAATAGTACCAATATCTACGTAAATTCCTTGTTTAAAAAATTCTGGAATTCCTTGACCAGTTATTGCTCTACTTTATCAAATTTATAAGAGAGGAGGGGGGACCCTGAATCCCATCAAATACTTATTGCTCTGTATAAAAAAACTATGTGGCCATGTTTTGGTGAAATTATTTATATATTTGTAGCAGAACAGTGCAACAGGGTATGTTACAGGAAGGCTGCTAGCTGCCTTGATAATTAAGGGCCAAACCACAGAATCTCGAATCTCACTGCTCTAAAATATACTGGAAAATGAATGTACTATTTGGGGGGCATGCATTGAGAAAAATTGGCATTTAAATGAAATTGCCACAGACAAGACACCTTTGGAGTGAAAATAAAATATTTGATGGAATGATATCAGCAAGATTTGGTATGCAAATCCACATTGTTTTATGTGGATTTTAACGGTGAAAGCTTAAGAATTAATCTTCAATTCATGTCAAGCTCTATTAAAGTTTTCCCTAATTGAATTGAGGATATTAAACTGAAAAGCCCATCAAAAAGAGAAATTTTGGGTGATTTTGATGCAATTAATTGAAGTGAGGAACAAAACCATAACAAATCTGGGATGATGGTGGAAAAGTTTTTTTTTGATAAGTAATGATGGTGGAAAAGTTGAGGTGAGAAAGAGAAACATAGCTCCGATGGGATCTGGAACAACAAAGTTTCCACAAAGACAACTAAGGTAGTGAATCTAGTGGTGCTGACTTTGATCAAGGTTGTGGCATAGCAAGGAGTATTTCAGTCAGTGACAAGCTGGCCAAGGTCAGAGGAGCAAGTGTACTTACGGCAGGGGATGATGTGGGAGCTGGGGACAAGCTGGTAGGGGCCATGGAGATGGGAAGGTGGTATTGACTAACGAGCGAGTGAGCAAGAAACGTGGAGGAGTTTTGA
Organism: Castanopsis chinensis; assembly: GCA_032878915.1. Lineage (NCBI taxonomy): Eukaryota > Viridiplantae > Streptophyta > Magnoliopsida > Fagales > Fagaceae > Castanopsis > Castanopsis chinensis. The sequence continues at coordinate 25,861,138 of JAVQMG010000131.1, forward strand.
AATAACAACTGAATAGGCAGAATTTGTAAATCAAAATTTAAGAACTGAATTTCTGGCTAAAATTTTATACAGAATTTAGAATTTCTTCCTACAGCACACCCAAACAAGGAATTTTATTTTATTTAAATTTGAATTCTTTCATACCCCTAAATTCTGTTTACAAATGATCTAAGTAGCTTCCACATAATTTGACAACAAGACACAGCATTTAACAACCGTACAAGCAAGCTATTTAAATAACAAAAATAAGGACAAGCAATTACAATCTCTTTCTTTGCGACAGCTCTAATAAATTGTTCAAAAAGAAAACCAGCATTAATGGACACAGCAACAAGCCACAATTTGTTGAAGATGGTAATCATATTTTTTTTCCTTATAGGTAAGAGTGAATTATGTTAACCATGCCTAATGGGCACAAAGCAGACTAAAGAATTACAGAAAAAATATGTGGAGGGTAATGTCGTGAGTTTGATAGCCATTGGCTGCATGTATAATATACCTATAGAAACAATGTTATGAACAAGAAGCTAAGAGGTAAAAGCTAGTAGACACACTTAAGAGTGGCTTAAGCATTTTCAATTATAACTCTATTGTTGATGGCATCACAATTAAGGAGACCAAGATCAAAGTATTTGATATCCAACTCCACAAAGAGAGAGAGAAAGAGAGAGAGAGATAGTCTATTTGCAATTTAATCTTCCACTTCTAATGATTAGAAAAAAAATTTAAAAAAAAAAAACTAATTCATGGTAAATGATGGTACAGTTTAGCAGTTTCCACTTTCCGGCCTCTGTTTTTATTTTGATAAGTAATAAGACTTTATTGAAAAAAATTGAGAATCATGTTCACGATGGTGAACATGTTGAACAATGGACCAAATACAAGAAAATCAAGAAGTAAAGGAAATAGAAACTAAAAAATCAGATACAGCAGTACAGTTCGTACACCGCCAAACACGAGCCCAAAGAAACAAAGTACGAAAAAGTAGACTTTTTAGATGTTCCAAAGTTCTCGCCTTATCTTCAAAAATGCAGGCATTACGTTCCTGCCAGACTAACCACATTACACATGCCGGGACCATATTTCAAATGGTTGAACGATGCTTTCCAAACCAGTTTCTCCAAATATAGAAAAAAGAGTTCACTGACCTTGGCATTACCCATTGACTCCCAAACACTGCAAAAACTTCACACCATAAGGCATGAGAGAACTTACAATGAAGAAGTAGGTGATCCACTGATTCCCCATCGCAGCAACATAAGCAACACCTATTAACCAAAAACTGACCTTTCTTAATAAGGTTGTCAATGGTGAGTATCCCATCATTAACTGCTGTCCATAAGAAAAAAGACACCTGTTTAGGCACCTTAATACGCCATATACACTCCCAAGGAAAGGCATCAGTGGTCGAACTAGATAATAGCTTATAAAAAGAGCGCACATCAAAAACACCCGATGTAGTCAATCTCCAAACCAACTGATCATCCCCCTCACCCCTCGGCATAGAAGAATAAATAAACTCAAAGAATGAATAGACAGTGATTGCCTGCCAATCTTGAGGACCATGATGAAACAATAAATTCTAGCTCCTCTCTCCTTCTGAATTTGATACAACCAAGTCAGGGACCCATGCTTCTTTAGAGACAGAGCAATCATACATAGAAGGAAATAGTTCCTTCAAATGAGTAGGCCCACACCATGGGTCATGCCAAAAACTAACACAGCTACCCTCCCCCACATTATACAAAATCTGGCTAAAGAACTTCTCTGTTCCTAATGTAATACTCCTCCACATCCCACACCCGTGGGCACCTCTTACCCCTCTAGTACACCAGCCTCCTCTTGCCTCCCCATATTTATCTACTATAACCTGACGCCGTAGTCTATGTTTTTCTTTCCCAAAACGCCACAACCACTTCCCAAGCAAAGCCTTATTAAACAACCCAATCCTCCGGATTCCCAAACCACCACAGTCAAGTGGCAAGCATACCTTATCCTAAGCAACTAAAGGATACTTAAACACATCCTCTGAGACCCCCCAAAGGAAATTCCTTTGAATCCTTTCTATTCTTGCAGCCACAGCTTGAGGGATAGTAAACAACGATAAAAAGTAGGTGGGAAGACTCGATAGGGTACTCTTTAACAAAGTAAGCCTACCACCTTTCGACAAATAGAGTCTTTTCCATCCAGCCAGCCGCTTCTCCATCTTTTCTATAATAGGATTCCAAATTGATGAATCCTTATAATGTGCCCCGAGGGGCATGCCCAAATATATCATAGGCAGCGTGCCCACCTTGCAGCAAAGGATACAAGCCAAATTGTTCAAATTTCCCACATCACCAACAGGAACAATCTCACTCTTGCCTACATTAACTTTCAAGCCTGTAATAGCTTCAAAGAAGATCAGCACCATCCGCAAGTATAATAACTGTTCCCTAGAGGCATCACAAAACAAAATAGTATCATCAGCAAAAAGAATGTGAGAGATATGGATACCCCCCTGTCTATGGGACCCTGCTTGAAATCCACAAAGAAAACCACCATTTTCTGTCCTCTTCAACAATCTACTTAACACTTCCATAACCAAAAGAAATAAAAGTGGAGACAAAGGATCCCCTTGGCGAAGACCACGAGAACTACCAAAAAAACCCGCAGGAGATCCATTAACCAGAACAGAGAATTTAACTGTAGAAATGCACGCCTTAATCCACCTACTCCACCTCGCCCCAAAGCCCATCCTTTCCGTAAGGTAAAATAGTGCATTCCAATTCACATGGTTATAAGCCTTCTCAATGTCTAGCTTAATTATAACACCAGGAGTACCACTCTTCAACCTGCTGTCTAAGCATTCATTGGCAATTAGAACCGAGTCAAGAATTTGTCTCCCTCCCACAAAAGAATTTTGAGAGCCAGATATCAATTTATCCAAAACCCCTCGGAGCCTATGAGCCAACACCTTAGCCAAAAGTTTACATAGGCTACCCACCAGACTAATAGGACGAAAGTCTTTAATATTTACTGCATTAGTCTTCTTAGGGATCAAACATAGAAACGTGGCATTAAGAGATTTCTCAAAAACACACTGGATGTGAAAATCTTTGAAAAAAGCCAATACATCCCCTTCTAAAACACTCCAGCATTTCTGATAAAAAGCCATAGTAAACCCATCTGGCCCAGGAGCCTTATCGCCTTCCGCCTCCTTAAGAGCCTCAACAATCTCCTCCTTCTCAAACTCTCTCCAACATAACCCTCTCAGTTTCGTCTAGACAAGCAAACTCTAACCCATCAAGATTTGTTGTGGAAATAAAGTACTTTTTCCCTATAAGTCATGTTTATATTTCATTTAAAAATTAAAAGAAAGGTTACATTTAAAAAAGACATCTTAAAAAAGCTTCAAACCTCCCATCTTTATACAATAATTTTTTTTAGGAAGCATAACAGCGCTTTGCAACCAAGAAGTTCTCTAGTGAAGCAAAGGCAGAAGTCACGCTAGACAGATATACTCATACAAAAGTGGTTTTCCTCCTTTATTTGCAGTATATACCCCATATTACAGGAAAGAGCAAATATGTAGGTACTGTTTCTCTTTGAGCTTGCAATAATATTTCTTACTGATTCAAAAGCATATATATGCAGAAGTAATTGAATGGGGAGTTAATTCCATTTTGACTCAAATATATAGTTGTATGATACCTGAAGATGAGTGACTTCAGAGAGGCCTACCCATAGAGCTTCCTTTCTGCTCTGCCTGCAAAATCAACAGCCACCTTCAATGTAAGGTTACAACAAAAAGTGTTCCCATGTAAAGTACTGAAAATCAATATATAGCATGATTCATTCTGTTTTACCTTTGAACAGTTGACTGAACTAGTTTTTGGATTTTGGGTTCATCTGACCATTGGCAGCCAATAGAGTGCAGAGTGCTATCTCCGAAATTGCAGTTTCTTGGCTTTTATAATTCCATGGTGTAGAATAGAGACGGTGCGGGTATCTGTCAGTATTCCCTTAGTAGACATCTCCTTAAAGAGGTCCACAGCCTTATCCACATCTCCCTTATTACAATAGCCAGACAAAAGAGCTGTGTATGTCACTGTATCAGGTTCTAGTCCTCTGTCGATCATATTATCAAAGAGGGCAACAGCATCCTGAAGGTTTTCGGTCTTACAGTACCTATCAATTAAAACAGTGTAACAAATAACATCAGGTCTTATACCATTGTCCCTCATTTCTGTCCAAACAGTTGAAGCATCCACTATCCCTTCCGTGTTTTCCCTTGCATCTAAAGGGAAACAAACCCTTCTTAGATTTGTTTTGGAAAGACCATCTAGCAAAACCGTGTAAGTGATGACATCAGGTTCAATCCCCCTCTCCTTCATATCATGGAAGAGATCCTGGGCTTCTTGTAAGCAATGCATTTTGCAAAAACCATGTATCATCATTGTGTAGGAAATGACATCAGGACTTGATCCTCTTTCAACTAAAAAATCAAAAAACCATCGAGCCTTTTTCATATCTCCAGCCCGACAAAGAGCAGCTAAGACTTTACTGTACATTATCTCACTTGGTTCTACATTCAATGCCAACATTGTCTCAAGCACCATAAGAGCTCCATCAGAGACACCTTCCAAGCAAAGGTTAGTGAGTAGTTTAACGCATGAACTTTTTTTAATTAAAACTCCTTGCTTTGACAGCCTAACAAAAAGTTTATAGGCCTCACTTGTACAGTTGGCTTCACAGTACCCATTAACCAAAGCAGAATAGTTATCCACACTCTTATCCTCTAAAGTCCATAGAAATTCTTCAGCTTCCTTTACTTTGCCACCTTTACATAAACCTTCAATAATCATGTTGTGTGTAACAGAGTTTGGTTTCAAACCCTGTGCCTCCATATATTCCAAAAGGTCAAGTGCCTCAGATGCGAGGCCATTTCTAGAAAACCCAGCAGCAAGTACATTATAAACAATGATATCAGGCTTGAAACCTTTTTCCTTCATTTCCTCGAATAGATTCAAGGCATCAACAATTTTTCCTATGAAACAATACCCTTTAATCAAGGTTGTATAGTGTATAATATCTAAACTCATACGCTTACCTTTCATTTCTTCAAGCAGTTGCACAGCTTCTTCAACTTTCCCCTGTGTGCACAAAGCATCCACCACAATATTGTATGACGCCTCATCAAGAAAAATTCCAGCCCCCTTAAATTCTTCAAATAGACTCAATGCTTCCGAAGACATGCCCATGTTACACGTGCATTGAAGAATCGAGCTAACAATCACACAATTACTTTTTATACCCTTTGACACCATATCATTATGGAGAGCCAAAGCTTTTACCAAATTGCTACTCTTGCAGTACCCATGGATCAATGCACCATAGCTTTGTGCATCAGGTACCACCCCTTGTTTTTGCATATCAAGAAAGACACTCTCTGCATCATCTAATTTCATCTCGTCACAGAATCCACGAATGACAGCAGCATAAGCATACACTTCTATAGGGGCATCTACCCCTTTCCATGCTTGTAGCACTTGATATCCCAAATCCGACCTCTGATGGGTGCAAAGCCCTCTGATATATGCAGTGTAAGCAAAAGCTCTGGGAGTAATCCCTGCTACCTCCATTTCATGAAACATATGAACTGCTGCTTCCAAATCACCCTTCCTGCAGAGTGCCTTGATCATAATTGCATAGGTGTAATCATTAGGGCTCAAACCTAATCTCTTCAGCTGCTCGTAAATGGCCACAGCCATGTCCACTTTGCCATGCTCAATTAATCGATTCATTAGAAAATTACAAGTGAAGATATGAGGAATGAACCCCCGTCTCTTCGTCTGGAACAAAACATCAATGGCCTCATCAAACATACCGATACTAACATAAGACTTAACCAGCGCATTGTATGCTCTAAGCAAAGTCTCGTCAGCCTGCAACCCCTCCACCACCACAAGCCTTTCAAACAAATCAGAAATTTCAAAACCCGGGTGTTGCCAATGGCCATTAGAGGACCCAACAATGACTTCCAAAAACACAGCATCCAACTTCCTATCCAAACCCCAATAGCATAAAATTCTAACAAGCGCGGCATACGTGGATACATCATGCGCAAAACCCTGCTCCTTTAACTGGTCAAAGAATGAAATTGCGGTCTTGGGATCCCTTTTCATGGAGTTCAAGATTTGGACAACCCGGGACGCGTCAAACAAGTCCTGAGCTACAGGGGTGCTAGTTTTGGTGGGGTTAAGGTTGTGGGTATAACCAGAAATATCAGTTGCAGTATTATTAGCATAAGAAGAAAAGGCAGTAGATGAAGACAACGATGATGATGATGATGATGCATATTCATCATCATCAGACGGCTGAGTTGGGCTGAGAAAGGCAAGGGCAGTAGAGATGGACTTGAAAGAAGAAGTGGAACTCAATATTCTGGGAAAACCCAAATTGAGTCTAACTGATGGATGAAACCACATGGACATTAACACTCATATCGAAAGCAGAGAGAGATTCCCAAACACCACATACATACATACAACTATATTTTATGCCCCGTTTTTTTTTCCCCCAAGCTAATGAAAACTAAACCAAAACCAATACCAAGCAATGAACTCAAATGGGTGTTTAGGAAGTGTTATACCTTACCTCAACTCACTACAGTTGGCGGCGCACAGCCGGTTTTCGGAATATCACCGCCGGGTGATGGCGGTTCTGCGGCGGTGGCGGCGGCGGCGGCGGTGGTGGTGGGTGCAAGGAGAAGGTCGACCACCGCTGGGTTTTAGGAGAGGAGAGGGATAGAAGAGAGTCCGACAGAGAAAGAAAACCTAGGTGTTGAGAAGCTAACGTTAGTTTTAGCTTAAATTTGGTCGGCTACTGATTTTAATGACGTGGCATATTTTTAGACCATGGATTTATTTCGAATCAATCTCAGCCCTTAAAAAATATATATAAATAATAAAAAAATCATCTTCTTTTTTACAATTTTTTTTAAGAATAAAAAATGTTGATACAAAATTGGTTGTAGCTAGTAACTAAACTTCCACAAACAAAATTAACATTGTTATATATTTTTAAAAATCTAATCACTAAATTGTATATTCTTTATATTATTAACATGTATGTCAAATTTTTGAGTCAATCATGCTATTTATATTTACTATTCGAATTATAAAATTAGATTTTATACATAAATTTAAATAAAAAAAATTTAAAATTTAAATATTTGATTGATTATATAACTATTGATCTTAATTTTCTGAAAATTTTGCAGGTTTTAAGGGAAAAAAGATATTTAGTGGAGTTTTGTACCCAAACTTTGCCCATTTTTTAATTGATGCCTACATAATAATTGCTCAAAATACCTAATGAGTTTATTTAGCCAAAGTTCGAAATACTCTCTAACTTAGCTAAATCTTGGTACGCCCTTCTTACTACACACTTTGAAATCTGAATACACTTCTTATAAAATCAAGAACAATTTTAATTAAAATTATGATATCATGAAAGCAATTTCAACTCACGTGATAGTGTGTATGATAAGTGTGCAATAGCTCATGTGTGATACTCATTACTCCTCTAACTTTGTCCTTGTAGTAGTGTGAGATGGCAAGTTGAAACTTTCACGTAGGTCCATTACTTGCCATTTTTGTTCTATATTAGTAGTACGCTCATAAGATGCACAACTTAATCAAGAATAATGTAGAAATTTTTATTAAAAAAACTCCATTAATATATTTTAAAATTAAAAAAAAAAATCATTTTAAGCAACATGACAAATGAGTATAGTATTACTCTAAATTTTTATCAAAAACCGAAAAATATAATGGATTATAAAATATTTTAAAAAAAATGAAACTCATTTTAAATAGCTTAAGATTTTTATTATTGAGTTTTAATCAAATGGTATTTTTTTTTTTTTGGGCAGTAGAGTTTCATTTAAGGTGTGTTAATCATTTAATGTACATATAATCAATCACTATATTATACCATATAACTTCTAATACTTGCATTGAGTGAGATGGTATGATCTAACACAACAACCCAACTTTTATCATTAAATCAAAAAATTCATGATATAATATTATAATTATTAAAATAATTTTTTTTTTTAAGATTGTATTATAGGGTCAATGGGCCCAAGATATGTGTTGGGCCAACCCAAGAGTGCTTGTAAGGTTGAAAACCCAACCCAACAGTAGAGGTGATCCGAGAATGTGAGAAGGTTTGCCCATGAGATAACGTAAAATGATGAAGAAGCCATACCCGGTTAAAATATTCTAAGGCATGATGTCCAAGGATGGGAATGTTCTCGGCCATTGACGGTCGAGAACGAGAAATGTGATCTGGCAATTCAAGGGCATCATTACTGAAGACTTTAGACATGAAAGCGAAAAAAGTGAAGGTAAAGGATAAGGAAAGGGAACGTAAAATATCTGGGGTAAAGTTGCTACCACCGCATTAAAGGCTCTGCAACTACTTCTCTGGCTGCATTAATGAAGAAACAACGCCTGAGTATTAGAATTCAGCCTTACAATTGCCGCCAAAGACTCAAGAAAAAGGGATGATGGGACACGTATCTAAATGGAGCATCTGATCCACACGTGGAAGAAAAAAGAGAGGGAGGAAGGCAATATAAAAACGAACGATAGAAAAAAGGGAGGGGAGGGAGAACAAAAAAAGTAAGAGAGAATTGTAAGAAATACCCAGCGATTGTCCTCGGCATTTATATACGATAAGAATTTTCAAGCCACATAGAGGTGTTATGCATGTATTTATAATCTGGCTTCAAGTTCATGTTACTCCACGTCTACAAACCTAGATTCGAAATCCATTCTCTATAAATTCATTGTTTTGGGCCCTTTGGGCTGGTTCCCTTGGTGCAACTGAGGTCCAGTTTAACTTATGTCCATACATGTATAAACAAAAGTTTATTATAGTTACTAATTTAACATACTTATAGCGCATGACACAATAAAAAAAAAAATTTTAAAAAGAGGAAAATATTAACTAAAAAAAATGTGTCCATCTAACATAATCACAACGTATAGGACATAAATTTTATTATTTGATGATGATATAATATATGCAAGGGCAACTTAATGCAATTGGGGGCCTAAAGCGAAAATTGAAATTAAGGCCTTATATATTTAAACATGATTTTTAAAAAATTAAATATTATTTAAATTCTATTATCTTGTTTTAGATGCAAAATACCTACTAATTAACATGGACAATGTAGATTTTTTTTTTAAAGTCTATAGACAAAAAATTTGACAAAACTTTTCAAACTTATTAATGTGGCAAATTAATAGTGATAAATAAAAAAATAATGTTAGTGATGAACTTAGATAAAAACTAGTAAAAGTTTGTCAATTCAACTTGTGAAAAATGTTGTGAATTTTTTTTGTAATGTTCTTTTTTTTTTTTAGAAGTGCTACATTTATAATATTTTTCGTAACAAATCCTAGGTGTTAATTTGTTATTAGTTCTAATTTAAACTCATCACTGACATTAATTTTTTGTCATCAATAATACCCTATAACAACCTACTAATTAGGATTTATTCTAAAAGTGTTGTGAAAAATGTTGGGGATGTATCTTTTTTTTCATTTGATAAAAAAATATTATTTTATTTATTGATTAATGTAGGGACACGAATCAAGCCTGGACCCAAGTGCGTGACTGAGCAGGCCTAAGTGGCCTAAACAATAAGATTTGTAGAGAGTGGGCTTGAAGTCTGGATTTCTTAGGACAATGGAAAGCAGTGGAGTTTGGGCTAAGTCCACAATTGCGTGCAATGAACCAGTAGTGCGATTCTAGCTTTTCTTGGATGTGAGCTAAGGAGTCTCTGTGTTTGTTTCCCTTGTTCTACTTGGGAGAAAGAAGCCTTTTTCTTCAAGAAGCCGCCCCTTCTCAATGCTCTCTCCCTCTCTATTTATATTCCTCCTCTTCATGTTCCTGTTCATGGAGCCATAAATATAGATCTCTTTCCCATCCATGGTCTTCTTGGAAACTTCTTCCAATGGCTATAAGGCTGATCACCGTCCCCTCAGGGGTCACTTCCCCATTAATGCGACTAAATGGGTACGTATGAAGCTTTTAATGCGGTGGTAGCAATTTTATGCAAAGTACTCCCCACTTGTTCTCCACTGGAGCGTAACATTAGTTGGTGAGCCTTACGAGCTCCTCCCTAGGTATCATGGTGCATCTTATGGTCCTTGCTTCAGTTGCCCGAAGAGACTCTCTCCTCGGACTCTTCCCAATTGGCCAATGACCTGATCGGTGGGCTTTCGGGCCCTTAAGTTAGGTGGCCTTATCCTCGCCTGCAGCCATTTGGAGGAGTTAACGTTCTCGGACTAGGCCCAAGGCCCACATTGGTGTTTTGACACTTCTGCCCCCACAATTAATATTTGGATTTAATTAATACTATTTTAATATTTTTAAAAATTCTATTAGTTAAAATTTGGGAGCTTTTTTTTTCTTTTTGGGGCCTTAGGCAGCTGCATTAGTTGCTTTACTTGTAGAGCCAGCACTGAATATAGGCTTGACATAGTATGTAACGCCTTGTTGTATGTAGCTTTTTGTATGTAGCTTTTTGTATGTACTGTATCATGTTGTAAACAAGATGCATGAAATTTGCGATCTAAGAACCATGGTTAAGATAATCCAAGAGAATGAGAGAGAGGGAAAGTTTTCTTTTTCCCCCTTTTTTTTAATTAGTTACACCCTCTTTGCAATCCACCTCATGTAAATTGTTCGATAAAAATTTAATAGCACATTACAAATTTGAGAACTGGTGATTTTACCAAAATAAAAATACTTGTTTGATATGTTTATAAAAATTAGAATTGAGTCTGAAAGGGTATACAGATTTAGAGTATAAAGTTGATGAAATTTACAGAAATCCATAGAATCCACTAATAAGTTATAAAAACAAATTGATAGAAATTACTAAGTTAAGTTTATTTCATCGTACATAACCACGGTCCCTATCATATTAAAATTAATAATGGAATGTTGTTAAGAGCATCTGATCAGTATGAAAGAATTTCATTTTTTATGTTAGTATAAACCCGTGGAGTTCTTCTAAGTTCTAACTTAAAAATTGAAATATTTTTCTCAAAAATAAAAATAAAATCAATAATTGGATATCTTCTAAGTTCTAACCTTTGCTATTCTCTAAAAAAAAAAAAATTGGACGTCTTATATATATATATATATATATATATATATATATGATTAAATTCAATCCCTATACAAATTGGCAATCCTAATACGAGTAGGACTTGGATTGGGCCGTTCATAAAAAAAAAAGGACTTGGGTTGGGCCAATGCGCATGAGTATATGACCGTTGGTTCTTAAAAAAAAAAAAATAATAATAATAATAATAATATGACCGTTAAACCGCCTTGTATATGCAGGTAACTATAAAATCAAAACCAAAGGCACCCACAACACAAATCCAACAAAAAAGAATCAGTGAAAAATACCCTCTTTGCTCTGCGTGTCTTTCTTTTTTCCCTTTGGAATATTATATCAATGGAAGAAATCGCAACAGTGACAGAGACCGAGTCAGAGGCCAAGAATTGGCTGCAGAAAACTCCAACGAAGAAAGGTTTGGGAAGGAAGCGATCTTTGCAACAAGATTTCTTGACGCTGTCTCTCAACGCAGCAACAAGAGATCATCAGCAAGAAGAAGAAGAAGAAGAGTGTCAGATGAGTTCCCCGTCTCCGCCTCCCACTCCCATTCGCCGCCGCAACAAGCGTTGCCGCCGCCTCCTGTTCTTTGCCACGGGTTCAACAACGGCTCCTGCTCCTGCTCGGCCCCGTGTTTTGTTTGCGTCAGAGGGAAACGCCTTGTGATGAGTTCCACCGTTCTTTGTCTTGATGGCAGGTGAGAGTGATCAACTTAGTTTTTTTTTAAAAATATATATATATATATATATATATATTTTTTTTGATAGTTACTTGGGATTGGAATCTTGAAATTTCAATTAAATTACAAGATTTTTGACACTGAATTGGCTCATTTTTACATTCTTTAATTTAAGTTAACCTACAAGATTTTCGACATTCAATGGGCTCTTTTACATTCTTTAATTTAGGCTATTTAGTTATTTTTCTTGCATGTTAACAAAGTTTGACTATGCGTGTGTTTAGTAAAAATTATTTTTTGCCAACTTATTTTACTATTCAACTTATTTTTACTACTATTTATGAAACTTTTATTTTTTAATACTATTCATGAATCTCACTGTACTATTTCAGCTAATTTTTTACTTTATGTAGTACTTTTAGCAAAAAAATTTAAGTTTCAATAAAATAAACAAATTCTAAACATACCATATATATAAGAATTATGATTATCACATATTTGTTATTACATGTGCTTTTTTGAAATCATGTTTTAAAATACACATTTCACAATTTTATTTAAAATCAATTTAAAACATGATTTAATTTGAAAGGAAGGTGTGCATTGTGTGCGCCATTATAAGTCTCCATAATTGCATGTATCAATCTAGCTAGAAGATTTTTACCCACAAAGAGCATCATTGAGTCTGCCTTTTTGAGTGCTCATTATTATTTTTCTATCTTTACAAGCTTATCACTTTTACGGTGTTAAAAGTGAGTGTGTAGATTGCATTAAAAAAAAAAAAAAAAGTGTGTGCAGGTTGTTGTGGTTCTTCAGTGCTACATTTGTTGATTAATAAGATTGCCTTATTTCTTCCAAAAAAATAAAATTTTTTACTTAAAAAAAAATTGATTAGATATGTTTTTTTTTTTCTTTCTATTTAACATACTGTTTTTTTGTTTTGGACAAATTACATTTGATCTCTTAATCTTTAAGGTGGTTTCAAATCAAACACTATAGTTTCTAAGTCTTTAAATGGAATCTTAAAATTTAAGATAGTTACCAATAGAATAATATAATTTTGTTAATTTCAAATAAGATCCTTAAATTGTTAATTGGGCCGTTCATAAAAAAAAAAGGACTTGGGTTGGGCCAATGCGCATGAGTATATGACCGTTGGTTCTTAAAAAAAAAATAATAATAATAATAATAATATGACCGTTAAACCGCCTTGTATATGCAGGTAACTATAAAATCAAAACCAAAGGCACCCACAACACAAATCCAACAAAAAAGAATCAGTGAAAAATACCCTCTTTGCTCTGCGTGTCTTTCTTTTTTCCCTTTGGAATATTATATCAATGGAAGAAATCGCAACAGTGACAGAGACCGAGTCAGAGGCCAAGAATTGGCTGCAGAAAACTCCAACGAAGAAAGGTTTGGGAAGGAAGCGATCTTTGCAACAAGATTTCTTGACGCTGTCTCTCAACGCAGCAACAAGAGATCATCAGCAAGAAGAAGAAGAAGAAGAGTGTCAGATGAGTTCCCCGTCTCCGCCTCCCACTCCCATTCGCCGCCGCAACAAGCGTTGCCGCCGCCTCCTGTTCTTTGCCACGGGTTCAACAACGGCTCCTGCTCCTGCTCGGCCCCGTGTTTTGTTTGCGTCAGAGGGAAACGCCTTGTGATGAGTTCCACCGTTCTTTGTCTTGATGGCAGGTGAGAGTGATCAACTTAGTTTTTTTTTAAAAATATATATATATATATATATATATTTTTTTTTTTGATAGTTACTTGGGATTGGAATCTTGAAATTTCAATTAAATTACAAGATTTTTGACACTGAATTGGCTCATTTTTACATTCTTTAATTTAAGTTAACCTACAAGATTTTCGACATTCAATGGGCTCTTTTACATTCTTTAATTTAGGCTATTTAGTTATTTTTCTTGCATGTTAACAAAGTTTGACTATGCGTGTGTTTAGTAAAAATTATTTTTTGCCAACTTATTTTACTATTCAACTTATTTTTACTACTATTTATGAAACTTTTATTTTTTAATACTATTCATGAATCTCACTGTACTATTTCAGCTAATTTTTTACTTTATGTAGTACTTTTAGCAAAAAAATTTAAGTTTCAATAAAATAAACAAATTCTAAACATACCATATATATAAGAATTATGATTATCACATATTTGTTATTACACGTGCTTTTTTGAAATCATGTTTTAAAATACACATTTCACAATTTTATTTAAAATCAATTTAAAACATGATTTAATTTGAAAGGAAGGTGTGCATTGTGTGCGCCATTATAAGTCTCCATAATTGCATGTATCAATCTAGCTAGAAGATTTTTACCCACAAAGAGCATCATTGAGTCTGCCTTTTTGAGTGCTCATTATTATTTTTCTATCTTTACAAGCTTATCACTTTTACGGTGTTAAAAGTGAGTGTGTAGATTGCATTAAAAAAAAAAAAAAAGTGTGTGCAGGTTGTTGTGGTTCTTCAGTGCTACATTTGTTGATTAATAAGATTGCCTTATTTCTTCCAAAAAAATAAAATTTTTTACTTAAAAAAAAATTGATTAGATATGTTTTTTTTTTTTCTTTCTATTTAACATACTGTTTTTTTGTTTTGGACAAATTACATTTGATCTCTTAATCTTTAAGGTGGTTTCAAATCAAACACTATAGTTTCTAAGTCTTTAAATGGAATCTTAAAATTTAAGATAGTTACCAATAGAATAATATAATTTTGTTAATTTCAAATAAGATCCTTAAATTGTAAAATCATATATAATTTGAACCCGCAAAGTATTGGGTTTAAATTGATATGATTTTAAAACTTTGTAAGGGTTAATTGATAAATGTCTACGGCCTACTTCATGATTTAATTTGAAACTTTAGGGTAGGAAATTATATTTATTCTTCTTGTCTTCGCTAGTTGCATGGTGATCGATATGTCCAATTTGATTTTGGTTTGAATTCAGTACATCTAGTGCATTGAACTTGTTGGGATAATGACACATGACTAAAAATGAACACAAATTATCCTATTGTGACATATCTAATATAACTAGATATTGGACGGAAGCTTTGTTTGCCCAACTTCCATATCAATAATATCAAAAGAGAAAATGGACAATTTTGAAATAAATGTCAAAAGATTAATAAAAACCAAATGTGGAATTACTCTATATTTATTCATTATTGGCCCATTTCTTTCCCCAAAAAAAAGAAAAAAAAAAAAGAGGCCCATCCAAGATTGCCTTAACCTTTAAGGGGGTATCCATATTGATAATTTAATATTCCCGTATTTTGAAACGAAACGTGCCGAAAGGAGTATTTTTGATTTCATAGACGGAACCCAAATATATAGAGACACTATTAGCACGCAAACACCGAACCCACACGACTGTTAAGTGTTAACAGCTTATTACTAATACTAAACAGATGTTGTTAATAAATGTAAATCAACGCAAATCAATTGAACTTGTGATTCTTAACGTGGGTACATTGAAAACCCAATGTATACGAAAACTCATCCACGTGGCAACAATTTGCGAGAAGGTTGCTAGAAAAACTGATTACCAAAACTGGGTCAACTAAATGCCAAGATGTCAAAATTTTAATTTGATTTTCTATTTTAATTCTTAGTTTTCTGAAAATGTCAAAATACTAATTCTTAGTTTTTGCTTCTTACACAGGGTACAAATATTTTAAGCAAGTTAAAGATTTCAGCCCTTGTAACCCGCCACCATCCACATGCCTCACATGGCCCTAATTTTTTTTTTTTTTTATTATTTATTAAAAGATTGAACATGGCCCTAATTATTTGGTGCATAAGAGATTGAAACATACTTTCAACATTATGGCATTTTCTAGGGTTTATAATCAATACCTTGAGGTTTCAATCCCATCTTCTACTATAAAAAGAATCAAAAAAATATTTACTATGAAAATTCCCTTTCCAAACATGTGCTATGAAAATGTCAAGCTTATGAAAACGTCAATAGGATACTTAAATAACCTTACCAACTGTATGGGAATGAATGAAAACGAAAAGATGGGACTAATATTTTGGTATACATGTCAAAGAATGAGACAGTTGGGGGTGCTTGGGAAGAAATTAATGTAGTACAAGATAAAAGATTCCAGTACAGTTTACTAGTACAAATCTCAAATCTCATATTGATAAAGCATTTTTAAATTTGGTCTAACAGCCTGGTATAGAGTTGCACTAGCTCAGAATCTGGCAAGTAAAAATGGCAGTACAAATCGTGTACTACACTATAGAGGCTTCTTTGCATATACATATACATACAAATTTTAATGAACCAAGATGCTTAATTTGACGTGATTCAGTTTTGAGTAAGCATTGGAGACTCCCAGATTGAAGAAACATCATTGAGTGCAGCGTTGATGAAAGTGTGTGTCTGTTTCCTATCTTCTATAGGGAGAATCATGGGCTAGTGTTGTGGGACAATTTCATTAGCGCTGCACTCAATCATGTTTTTTTGCTATATGGGGACAATGCTACAGAGAAACCTAAACATCACAGGTTCTTTCTTCTTCACTTGTTTGATTTTTTTTTAAGGCTCCATTTTTTGTTTGGAAAGAGCAAATCTTAGAAATTGTTCAGAATAACTTTTAACATTTATTTTATATATATATATATATATATATATTGAATTCCTGATAAATTCTTCGCATGTTTTGTGAATAGTTAGGACATTGAAGAACATCTAAAGAATCATTTAGCGAATTGGCTTGATTCTATTTCTACCGTTCCGTTTGAAGAAACGAAGAATTCCAAAGATTCGATATCTTTTTAGTTGTTGAATCTTTCTTCGATTGAACAATATGTGATATTCCGAATTCCCATTATTAATGGAATGGAAATGATCTCTAAATTGATTTTCTATATATGCGCAACTTGCAACCAAGTTTTGACCCAAGGAGAGGGAAAATGTGAAATTTTTTTCTTATAACGTTTTCAATATACCATGTTGCAGGAAATAGATACCAACAAGCAAGTCCTCTCAAAATATAGCTTACAAGCATGAACAGCTTTTTTCTTTTATTCTTTTTTTTTTTTCCTTTTTGTTTTTTACAAGTAAACCCCTGGAGCCTTAATTCAACTGCACATTATCTACAATTCAGAGTAAAATTAATTTCTCTCTTTATTTTCCAGAAATGATGGATTGGACATGAACTAAGAAGACTACTGTTTTCAACCCAAAAAAAAAAAAAAAAGACCGCTGTTGCAAATTGTCCTCATATGATGATCAGCCAGATTCAAACAATGCAGTATTAATTTATAGTGAAGCATTGACCCAGAAATAAATCTTATGAAAGGTTCTAAGATTTTAACTCTCATTTAATGCCTCTATTATGAAAATCACCAACTAGTAAAATATGATAATAGTAAGAAGCATCATAAATAAAATCATGAAAAAACTAATTAAACACTATTAATATGGAATAGACATTTTTTTTTCTGCATCTAAGGATATGAAAAGTATAGAGTTTACTTATTAAGGTATATGTAAAGACTCGCGTTAAAAAAAAATATGTGAAGGGTTTTTTGAAAAAAAAAAAGTATATGTAAGGTTATTATTAAGTTAGAAGATAATGAAAAACAAATTGTTAATAACTATAACCATCGCTACTATATAAATCACACACAACACTATATTTAATATCCTAAACAATAAAGTTAGGCCCTTTTGGAAATGCACCATTATTAGTTGCTTTAAGACTTTCTCCTTCTCCCCGTATATGTGTGTGTATTAAAAATACTTAGTATTCTAAAAGCAATATCCCAAACAACTTATAAATTACAACCCAAATCAATCATACAATTACACAATCAAAGCATAAATTACCTTCTGAATTACTACTTGGAATTTTCACAATTATTGAAAGAGAATCGCCAAATTTAATTTTTAGAAAACATCAAGACAAGGTATATGAATTTTAATTTTTTTTTTAACTTCCATAGAAAAAAATATTACCTACATTATTTCAGCCCTTACGGAAAAGAAGGCTCACATGTAGCATGCAAAATGTGTTTAATTGACTTAGAGATTTAAAAATTAATCAACCGAGTATGGTAGAATTAAGGTTTCAAAATTTAAATAAAACAATTCTACAATAATAAAAAAAATTATTTTGAGATAAATATGATTATAAAATGCATTATTTTATATTAAACTAGCACATAACCCATACAAATGCATCGATGCATTTAAAATTAAGCAAAAATTTTATTATAAAAATATAAATAATTGGTCAATTTTTTTTTATTTAATGTAATTAGTCACATATTAAAATTTTTACTTAAATTTAATACTACTTATAATCATTTTTTTATTATTTTTAATAAGATAGAACGTGTGGTAATTTTTACTAAATATATATATGGTTGTTTTTTAAAAAAAATTTATAGTTCATTAATATTAGATTCTTAGTAATTTGCACTCATTAAGAAGGTCTTTGATAATTTTTTTATTTGTATTTTTTGGAAATACATGTGGGTGAAAAAGTGTGTGAAAATACATATAATGTTGTTTAAAAATTGAAAATTGTTGCTCAAAATCACATACCAAACGGCCCCTAAATCACTTGACACAAATATTAAAAAATTTAAGTGGATAATTATGATGTGGTCCCACAAAATTTAAACACATGGCGCAAAATTGAATTCTAATTTCAAATTTTAATTGAATTTCCTCTAAGTTTTACCTATTATTATATATATATAGATTAGTTCAAATTACAAAATAATAATAAAAATGAGACTACTCTTAAAAAATAACCATGCAAAACACGTGGGTCTGCGACTAGTGATTATTAAAACTTGAACAAAAGCCAAATGTGTCAATGATTTCAACGAAAGGCACAATACATATTATACCTTTAGAGACTACAGGTATGACGCATGAAGATACGCATGACCAAAGAAAGAAAATCAATAAAACCAGGTACAAAAGAAATATGCATGTGCACGTTGAATAATAGCCAAAATCACCAAGATCATCAAGGTTGTCCATATACCGTCCACAACAAGAAGTAAATTAAGATAATCTTCTAGAGTGGCTGGCAGCATGTAAGAGGAAACCTTGTGTATAATCCAAGCCCAATTAAAAGAATCTATGCATAAGGGTGACACAAATCACATTGTACATAATGACACAACTTGCTTTCACACCCGTTGCCCACATATGAATGAATTTGCATCCATTAACCCGTGAAGGAAGCATTTATTGACCCAGCCAATGTGTCTAAAATACTTTGTTACTTTGCTAAGTTCATCCATGTTGATGCCATCTAGTATTAGAAGTCAATGAACCCAAACCACGTTGTTGTGTTACAACGACATATGGCAAACCATGGATATGGATATTGATGGGATGTGCTTTGTAGGGACGAATGGATGGACCAAATTACATAGCAGGTTCCGTATCGCTGAAAGAGCAACCAAACCGCAGCTACAAAGCTTTCAAAGATGCACAGATGGTGTTCTTGGCGATGGTGAGGTCAACTTTCTTGAACCGATGAGCTATGAAAGGGTCTTGCGGCTTTGATGGATGGTAGCAGCAACCGTGGCTTTCACTGAAAATTGGAATACTAAGATAGCAAAATTAATTACTACTAAGCTACTTTTTTATATATTACTAAAAGCTGAAGCGTAGCGTTTAATACTGCTGCTCTTACGTTGCGCCACATCAGGTGCCGCGTCATTTTAAAAAAAATATATATAATTTGTCCTACAATTTTAAAATGGTTTTTACAATTTTCAGCCCTATAAATGCAGCTCACTACTTATTTATTTACTTCCACTATCACCCTATAATAAATCCAGCCTACTAATTATTTATTTACATTTACTATCACCTTATAATAAATCTGTATAATTAATCCAGTCCACCTCTTATTTATTTAGTTTCACTATCAAGTCTAACCCAAAGCCTTTTTGGTTCAGTTTTAAGGTTTTGTGTAAGCCTTTTCAACTTAAAGGAAGAAAAAAAAAAAAAAAAAAAAACCATTGAAGCCTTTAAAGCTTTAGGTTTTTTTTTTTTTTTTTTTTTTCAATTTTCCTATAATTGTTTTTAACATTTATTTTTTTAATATTATTACTTCTCCAACCTTTCTCCCTTCCTTACCATTTCATCTCCCCACTACTTCTTCAATTTTTCTCCCTCCCTTACCTTTTCATCTCCTCACTACCCTCTACATTAATATAATTCTTTCTCTTTCCCTTCATCTTCCTTTATTTTTTTCTCTTCTTATTCACACTCTATTACTATAAATTTGTCACTATCTCTTCTATTCTATGCATAGCTTTCTCTCACAAAAAATGCTTCTCTCTCTCTCTCTCTCTAAATTTTTTGGTGGATTTTTTTTCCCCGGCATCTCTACTTTAGGTTGATAATTTTTTTATATTCTTTAAAACTCTATTTTGGGTTAATGCAATTTAGTTTTGTTTTTTAAATTGTTGTTGTTGTTGTTTTTTTTTTTTTTTTTTTTTAATTCTCTTTGATTGTTAATTGTTATCCTATTGCGTTCTAAAGAATATAATATTATTCTGTTACATAGCATGATTTGGATAATTTGGTATTTATTCTGTTACATAACATGATTTTTTATTGTGCTCAATTTAGATGTTAAACTATGAGACTTTACTAATTTTTGTTTATTTTTCAATCCTTTGTGGTGGACAAAGTACTCTTAATAGTTGTATTAGAAGTACTCTATAATGTCATTCATTTAAAGAAAAGCAAGGTTAGCCAAACGAAAATAATCAGATAGGTGACAAATTTTAACTTTTGCAATTTTATTTTAATTATTATTATTATTTTATAACAATGCATGTATAGAAATTTAATTCTTAGATTTTGCTAATAATTGTTTATTTGATAATATGTTTTGGGTGGCCGAAATTATAATTTCTACAAAGAAAATAACCTTAATAGATAGTCAAAAACAAAATTTTATCCTAATATTGGTTCAATTAATTATTGTTAAGTTTTATTAATTTTTTAGTTTACGTTTTTTTGGTGTTTTGGATTGTTCCTATATTACATTTAAGATTGTTCCTATAATAAATAAAAATATAATTACAAATACATTACTCATTATTAGATTAGTTTAAATTGTAAAAAGAAAAATTAATAAAATCACTATAAAAATAATTATCACACGCAATGCGCGTGTTTGCGGCTAGTTTATATATAAATATAGATATAGATACATTGATGTGTTCCACAACATGTTTGCTCTCAAACTTTGCAGTCCCCCCCCCCCCCCCCTACTTTTATATAGCTATTAACTAAAGCTCCTTTCTTTGCTTCCATACTCTTGATAGGTTTTCTATATTTTACCCATTTTGTGCATTATAGTATACCATTTCTGATTAAATATGTTTTAATTACATCCCTATCTTAGAAACCTGGAGAACAAGAAGCCTCATGTCTCTTGATGATTAAGAATATCAATTTGCATGTATCTTACATTTATAGAAGCACACTCTAGCTAGTCCGAGTATGTTCAAGGTGAAAATCATATTCCATGACCGAAAAAAAGTAATAGGTCATTTATTTAGTGCTATTTTATTTTATTATAATATTTAATTGATTGGAAAGTTGATTTGAAACAAGATTATGGATTATGAACCATAAATTATTTTAAATAATATAACTTGCAAGACTAGGGAATCCCAAATACTGAAAATTATTTTCAAGACCACACAGAGGTGTGGCTTGATAGTAGGAGTTCTTATCTTAGCATCTAAAGAGGAAAAATTTGAACAATAAGCTCTTAAAAAGCCCATACGGTGCACAGGATATAACCCATTGCAGTCACGTGGTATGGGGTTGATGAACCCACACTAGAGACCTTTTTTTTTTATTTAGCAAAAAAAGTAAAAAATAAAAAACGTACATTTTCAAATCTAAATCCTCTAATTTATCAAAAAATAAAAAAAAAAATCTAAATCCTCTAAAAAATTTACACACCAACCCGATTAAGGTCTAAATTGTAATAATTTATCAGGTAGGTGTAAGTTGTAATTATCTGTTGAGAAATGGGTTTAAAAGAGTTGAATAAAAATCTAAATTATTTTTATAAGGCTTTACAAAATAATTTAAACTCAACGACCCAACCCAATTGGTGTTTAGACTTTAGAGTTATCACGTTGGGTTGGCTTTTCAGCCTACCTTTATAATGCTATCATGGGGTTGGCTTGCTTTTCAGTCAAGAGAGCTGTGACAACTTGTAATAACAAGATAGAGAAATGCAACAAAAGACAGAAAAGAGCAGTCATGGAATATGAGTCCATCTCCTACCATGACTAGTATTGATAGTTCCACTACTTTTTTATGAATTATATTTATATAGTTCATCTGTGAAGCTTAAGCAACATAAGTAATAAAATATTTTGAGAAAACGGCACTGTAATCCCATGGATCTACCCACAAGGAAGGATAATATATATCTTTTTTTATATAAGTAATAATAACGAAAGATAATATAAAATTAAAGGATTTAAATAAAATTTTGGGGAAAAAAACCTACTATAATTATATATATATTTTTGGAAAGCAGTCTAAAACTTCATTTCTAACTAAATATAAGTTAAACTTAAGTACGAAGATTCCAAAGCATAAGGAAGAGAGTCCTCAAACAAATGACATCAAAACCTTACGCTACACTGCAATACTTTTAATTGTGTCAATTTTTTTTTTTTGGTAAACAGGAGGATTGCATAAAACTAATCGAGCAAACCAACTATTTGAGGACAAGTCCTCTCATAATACATGCCAATTTGGTCATAATACAAAAACATAGAAATGTCCATAGGCGGACTATCAAAAACAACAAAATCTTGCCGAATACAGGGCCCTTTACCCGCAAGAGCATCTGCACACTTGTTAGCTTTACGAAAGTAATGCATCAGTCTCACCTGAGACACTTGGTTGACAAGAGCCTTGCAATCCATAATAAGAGGAGATTGGTTCAAATTACTGCAACACTCACTGTTCACCCAATCCAAAATCACCTTTGCATCCACTTCAATTTCTAACGCCATCAGATTAAGAGAAAGACATAAAGATAATTCATCCCTCAAAGCCCAAAGCTCAGCCTCAACACTGGATGCAGTACCAATGTTACGCGTGAAGCCCCTAATCCACTCTCCATTTGCATCACGAATAAGCCCACCTCCGCTAGCTCTCCCCGGGTTGCCCAGCGCTGAACCATCCGTATTTAACTTGACCCAGCCCACCCCCGGCCTTCTCCACCTAACCTGAACCACGGTCTGAATGGTCCTCCTACCAGCCTTGCCCACACAGTACAGATGCTCTTGAGCAGCATGGATAACGCCTTTATACACAAACTGATCAACCGGTTTCTCCTTGAAAGCCATGTTATTCCTATGCAACCACAGCTTCCACACAGCCATCGGGAAAACAATACACCAAGGAATACCATCGGTCTTAAAGGAAGCTCGCCTCATTCTTCCCGAGCCACTCCTGCAAGTTCCCAGTGAAAAAACTAGGATCGTGATCCACTATACCTAACATCCCCCAAGTGTGCTTGGCAAACACACAGTCCCTTAACACATGCAAGATTGTCTCCCCATTATCATTGCAGACCCTACATTGGCCATCCTGCACAATACCTCTTTCCTTTAGAACCTCACCCACGGGGATGCTCTACAGGAAACACTTCCAAAAGAACGATTTTATCCAATAAAAGTGCAGAAAATTATGAATTAAATCATTTAACTATGTCACAAATACTCTCTTATATGTGGACTCAAACTCTCTTAATAAGTCTAGCCTAACATATGAAATTTTATTACTTTATAAATTGAAGATAGAGTGGAGAGTGGAGACTGTTCAAAATCAAACCATATTTCTAACAACTCAGCAAATGACAACAACAGGCCCTACCATGAAGCAAACCCAGAGTACAGAGAGTGCTCAAAATTAGATTGGGATTCATATTACTAGTTATTATGATCCATCCACCTAGTAAAGTAATAATAAAATGCTATTAAAGTCTACATAATTAAAACAATTTCTATTAGTTGAAAACTTCAACTCCGGTCCATCCAAGAGATTCCACTATGATCACGTTGATGTCCTTGTCCAGGATGAAGATTTTTTAATATAAAAGTATGAAACCCTGACCCAATTTCCTAAGAAATGGAAATATCAAACCCTGGCTAAAGCAAAGTGCAGATAATGAAGTTTTGTCAGCCAAAAAAAAAAAAAGGCAAATTACTACTTTAGTAGATTCCTTTGCTTTTTAACATTTGGCCTATACTTGAATTTTATTCCATTGATTGACTATACATTTGAGCTAACATTCTTAGACAAATTGAATTGGCTGCTGCCAAGTGCTATGGCAATCCTGACCTCGCTCAAACTTTAAAGACACTAGGTTGTCTTGGATCAAGTAGTAAATGTAGTTCTAGCAATAACACTTCTTCATCCAAAACTTTAATTCACTAGTCAAAACTCACCCACCAAGATTCTTTGGCTATCCTTTTGCTTCATTAGTCATTCATCAAATCACAAGCACTTTCTGTCCTTCCATGATTCTAAACCAAAAGAATCTTAGTTCTTTTTCTTTTTCTTTATAAAATTATATGGTCCACACCCGTTTTTGCTCTCAAACTTTGCAGTCCACCGCCATACTTCTATATAACTATTAACTAAAGCTCCTTTCTTTGTTTCCATACTCTTGATAAGGTTTCTATATCCATCTTTTGCATTATAGTTTGCATTTCCTTGTATAAGTTCAAGCCTTATGTTTTAATACATTGAAAAGTGAACATTTGGTTCATGGTTTTTCCTCCTTTTGCATTCTTAAAGCCATTCCTACCACTTTTTTTAATCTTCTTTGAAAGTTTTGTTCTTGGAAGGAGCTAGTTGCTACTCAAAACCTAAAAACAAGGCTTGTTATAACTCATGCTAGCATTTATCTTTTTATCAAAAGTAAGCTGCATAATTATAGATGTTTAGTCCCATATTATGCATAATCATGCTATGTTATCTCTTCAGTTTATAGCTCTTCCATTCTTCCTTCAATGTTTTGTTTTCTTCCAATGGACCATTTTAAGTATCAATTACAATAAAAGTACATATCTATTGCAGAATCTTGACTTGTGAGAAATAGCCATGACTATTGCTGTAAAAACTGAGGCTCCAACGAGGCTTGAGGTTTGTACTTCACACATTGTTTCATTGCTAGAGCATTAACTTGGGGGATTTTGCAAATTCTCAAAGAAGACTGAGAGGAATTTATTTTAATCAGAACATTTATATCTAATATTTAATTAATATCTGTAATAAGCAGGGAAAGCATAGAGCAATAGTAGTTTGTTTCTTTCTCGGGCTTGGGTCTCTTGTGTCCTGGCATAGTATGCTAACAATTGGAGATTACTACTATCAGTTGTTCCCGGTAAGTCATACTTATTTTCAGTATATATTTTGAGGCTAAAGATGACTGCATAAACTGTTCCCTTTAGATATTGTACAAGTACTTTAATCTTTTGAAGCAAGTAAGACACTACAGCTTTTTGAAATGCAATGTTGATACTGTATGAGAAGGGGCAGGCTTAACTGAAACTTTTTCTTACTTTTATTTGGTTTATATTTTATATTATATATGCCCTTTGAAAAGCTAGAAAACTAAAATTGTTTAGAGCCTAAAAATGGAGGTACCTATTCCTGTTTTACAAAATAGTTTTAAGGACAAAACTATTGTTTATGGCATCCTGTACTTCATTTGATTTATTGTAAGATGAGTTTTGAGATTAATTAGACTTACAAGGTTTTCCCTCTCTTTGGAAGAAATACCATCCTTCAAGGGTACTTACGCTTGTTTATCAACCATTTGCTTGGAACAATGGCGATACTAGCATACAATGAATCAAAGATTAATACTAGGAAGCGCAACATATTTGGATACACTCTTTTCTTTGCAAGCACTTTGTTAGTCTTAGTTGTAAGTACAGCTTTTCCCATTTTATATTCTTAATTTGACCATCTAATACTTGTAATTCTTATTGCATTCATTGTAATTTCCCTTCCTACATGTTTGGCGACAGTTGGATTTCGCCACATCAGGGAAAGGTGGAATTGGACCTTTTATTGGTTTGTGTGTGCTTTCTGCTTGTTTTGGAGTTGCAGATGCCCATGTTCAAGGTGGAATGCTTGGAGACTTGTCTTTCATGTGCCCTAAATTCATTCAGGTTGATATTCTTAAGAGTTCTTTTTGCGTCCCTAAATTTTAGTCTTGAGTGATTATAATCTAAAATTTAAAGTGGTCATTTTTAGTCCCTATGAAGTGATGACAGGTCAGTTTTAGTTTGGCCACGTAATATAAGGACTAAAAGTGATCATTTTATACTTTAGGAAATAGAATCTCTCGTGGGCAGAACTTTAGGGATCAATAATATATTTGAGCGGAATTTTTTCTACAATTTTCATTGTTGTCTTCTTCTGTTTAACGTTAACTTTAATACATCCATTTTTTATGCTCTGCAGTCTTTCCTTGGGGGTCTAGGTGCATCAGGGGCTCTAGCCTCTGGTTTGAGGCTACTCACAAAAGTATCCTTTGAGAAAACTCATAATGGGCTTTGCAAGGGGGCTAGTATGTTGCTCTTATTTTACTAATAGTTGACTGTTATGGTTTTCAAAATTTCGCTCATATGTAGTCATTGCTGATTTGATGGAAAATGATGTTCCTAACTAGTTTGTGCTGTTTCAAATTTCAATCTTTCTATTATTATTAGTATTGAGAAGCCAACAATATGGAGTTGAATTGAAGCGTACAGGAAAAGGAAATTGAGCTTCACTAAATTGCATAAAATAAAATTCTTGGTTTTATATAAATTTTCTGAAGCTAAGATGACTGAAAAAACATCTTTATTTTGCAGCACTGTTCCTTGCAATTTCCACATTCTTTGAGTTTCTGTGTATTCTGCTCTATGCAATTGTCTTCACTAAGCTGCCAATAGTGAAGTACTATCGCTCAAAGGCAGCATCGGAAGGATCAAAAACTGTATCATCTGACCTTGCTGCTGCTGGCATCCAAACAAACTCAAACCAAGGAGTAATGCACCTTCTCTTTAACCTCATAATGCATCATGCTCAATGAAGTTTTGAGATTGCAATATCCTAATGGCCTTAGAAATTTTCACACGATGAAGATGACGCAAAACAACTAGAGCGCTTGAGCATTAAGCAATTGTTCTTTCAGAATATAGATTATGCAATTGGCCTATTTCTGATTTATGTGTTAACGTTGTCAATTTTCCCCGGCTTCTTGTATGAAGATACTGGAACACATGGGCTAGGCTCAATGTAAGTGCTCAATTATCACAGAGGAACATTTGGTTTACTTTTTCAAATGATGGAAGTTGAATGAGTAAATGTTTTTCACTGTATTCTGAGTGAGCCTGCTTTTTATCGAAAGCCATCATTTCCATTTTAATTTCAATAAAAACTAGTAACATTTGGATATATATACCCCATTAGTCCAGTTCTTTAACATTATCATTCCCTAAATGATTTCTTTGCAGCTTTTCATTGTTTGAAATTGCACTTTGAATAAAGTTTGCAGTTTCAAACCATAGTATTGTTTCTATGCGTAGCTATGTGCTAGTTGCCTACATGTTTGCCTTGTCTAGTGAACTAAAAAAGTGAAACTACAATACTAGCACATTGATGATGATCTTACAGGTATTCACCTGTTCTGATTGCAATGTACGATGTCTGGGTTCTGATATCAAGATACATTCCTCTCATCAAAAGCCTGAAGTTAGAATCAAGGAAGGGCCTTATGATCGCAATTCTTTCTCGTTTCTTATTTATCCCAGCGTTCTATTTTTGTGCAAAAGATGGTGATAAGGGATGGATGATCCTGCTGTCATCCTTATTGGGAGTATCTAATGGCTACCTTACTGTCTGCGTCCTTACAGTGGCTCCCAAAGGTTACAAGGTTAGTTGACATAGCATGCTACATAATGTGCAGCAAATATAAGTTTTATAGCAATTCCTCATTAATATGTACTGGTTTCATTGTTTTGTAGGGACCTGAGCAAAATGCTTTGGGCAATTTGCTTGTGTTGTGTCTTTTATGTGGTTTATTTGCAGGAGTAGCTCTTGATTGGTTGTGGCTCATAGGTAAAGGAGGGCTTTAGAGATCCAAGTTATTGTTGTAATAGATGAAGCAAAGTCAGTTCCTCTTGACCATTTATCACTTAACAGAATGAAAATCATTAGATGAATAGCCAAATGCTAAACTTTATGCATTGGAATTATATTGTTGATTATATAGCCATGACCTTTTCTAATTTTGTTTAAATTATCAAACACGTCATAAATAGACTTCATAAATTGGAATTATATTGTTGATTACATAGCCATCACATTTTCTAGTTTTGCTTAAATTATCAAAAACCTCATAGTTAAACTTGACGAAGGTACAAGAAATTTTATGAGCCAAACAATATTGTGTCCTACGTAAGAAATATGGAGTTAGACCACAGAATTAAGTTGAGAAGGACACAACATATAATCCATTGCAAGTTTGCAACTGATTTTTTGCTTATAGTCAAGCCAAAGCAAGAACACAACTTCCTTACATAATTTTTTTTTTTTTTTTTTTTTTTGAGAAGGTCCTTGCACAAATTTAAATTACAAAAATTTATTAAAAAAATAGTTAAAATATAGTTCTACATAAAAAATAAGTATTGCTTTAAAAACATTTACATTAGTCCTTGTATAATGGAAAAATGTATAAAATTTACACAATTTTGCTTAAAAATGACCCACATCAATCAATTCGTGTATAATTATGTAAATTTACAAGTTTGCTATAGTAACAGTATATATTTACATTGATACTATTCATTTTATATTTAATTGTTTATTCTTTCTTTACGTATTTTGTGAATAAAGGAAGAGATTGGATGATGGTTGTTAAGTGTGAAGAAAGAGAAACAATTTAAAATTTTAAGAAGAATTGATATTTACATAAAATGTAGTGTAAAATAGATAATTTGATATAAAATGTTTTGAAAAGTGAGCATGATGCGAATGCGCTAAAAATGTGTAAGTAAATAAGCTAAAAAAAATGAGTCTTTTGGCTAAATATTGCAAAAAATAGAGTTTTTTTATTGTTATAGACACTATTCAAAGTTATTTAGGGAATTGAGGAGAGAGAGTGAATTTCGGCAACAGTGTTGTCGAAATTCTAAGAAGAGTAGGAGAGAGAAAGAGAAAAAGGAGATGAGAGAAATTTTGGAATTTCGATAACAGTATTACCGAAATTGCTTCTGCCCAGCCCTTGCCCGGTTAGTGAGAGTGCGCGAGTGTCTGAAGTCAAAAAAAAAAAAGAAAAGGATTTTTAGCAATCCCATTGCAGAAAATGGAGGGAATAATAAATAAATAAATAAATGCTACGTTCGCAACATTTTTACAAAAAATCAAAAGTGGTTAGTTGATATTGGTTCAAATTTGAACCTAACACTAAGATTACTTTTTTACCCCAATAATAACAATCAGTAACAATCTGTCACTTAGAATTTGTTGTAAAAATGTTGTGGACATATCATTTCTCAAAAAAAAAAAAGAAGGATTTTTGGCAATCACATTGCCGAAAATGGAGGGAAGAATTAAAAAAAAAAAAAGGATTTTTGGCAATCCAATTGCCGAAAATGGAATTGCCAAAAACTTCTTTTTTTTATTTTTTTTAATTCTTCCCTCCATTTTCGGCAATGGGATTGCCAAAAATCCTTTTTTTTTTTTTTTTTAATTTTTCCCTCCATTTTCGGCAATGTGATTGCCAAAAATCCTTTTTTTTTTTTTAGAAATGATATATCCACAACATTTTCACAACATTTTTACAACAAATCTTAAGTGGCAGGTTGTTATTGATTGTTATTATTGGGGCAAAAAAGTATTCTTAGTGTTAGGTTCAAATTTGAACCAATAACAACTAACCACCTGTGATTTGTTGTAAAAATGTTGTGGACGTAGCATCTTTTTTTTTTTTTTTTTTTTTTTTATTCTTCCCTCCACTTTCGGCAATGGGATTGCCAAAAATCCTTTTTTTTTTTTTTTTGACTTTGCACACTCGCGCGTTCTCACTGACCGGACAGAAACAATTTCGGTAACACGGTTAGCGAAATTTCAAAATTTCTATCACCTTCTTTTTCTTCTTCTCTCTCCTACTTTTCTTAGAATTTTGGCAATACTGTTGCCGATATTCACTCTCTCTCCTCAATTCCCTAAATAACTTTGAACAGTGCCTATAACAATAAAAAAAACTCTATTTTTTGCAATATTTAGCCAAAAGACACTAAAAGAAATAGTTGATGGCAGGTAGGCTTTTCTCACAGCAAATCTGAATCCTTGCAAAAATACATCATACATGCCTTTTTTAATGACAGTAGTGATAAAGCTGAAAATAGAACATATTATTTGCAGCTATGGTTCAAAATTCTGTAGCAATTAAAATATACAACCAAGACAAACACATAAATGCAGTCTGTTTCTATATCATTAAAAAATAACAAGTAAAAGTTGTCCCCTACTAATCAAAATAGACTCTAGATGGTCATTTATGTGTATTTTGATGCTGCGACAGAATAACCTTATACAAAAACATGAAAGATTTTACTATGCATAAAAACTAACATTAGTAGAAGTAAACTTTTTTTTATAAGTAACATTAGTAGAAGTATTAAAAAAAGGCATGTCAATTAGGGAAGTAACTCAGAGCATGACTTTAGACGGAATAGAATGGAAGAAAAGAATTTATATGGCTGATCCAATCTAATCTATTGAGGATCCATAACCAACCCCAAATTTTGGAACTAAGGTGTTGTTGTTGTTGTCGTTGTATATAAACTAAGCACAACAGCATAACTTTCAAAAGAAATAGCCTTTGACAGCAATTACTTGGGCCCATGAATAAGAAGTTCAAGATTCTTTGTCATCTTCCCTGATTTGACTGTTCCAACACATGCTGCTCCCAGTTTCATAGTAAATCCAAAAGTTGTGTTGTCATCCAACTTTGCCCTGATAACATTTGCTCAATTTTCACATGATGATTTAAATAATAAGAAAAATCCAATTAAAACTTCAAATTCACAGAACTAAAATTAAACAAAACTCATCAATAAAAGAAGAAACTAATCTGATACCTGAGTGCAAGATCTTGTGTTCAAGCAAATATTGATGCTATGCTGTTTATGCTGGTTTCAACACCTCTCTGATGGAGCCAGTAATAGTGGTAACTGTCCCATGTGCTGCTTCAGGTTTGATTGTCTTTCCATCTAGGCACACCCCTGAAACCCAAGTCCAACTTCACATGTATTAGAAGTGAAAAATGGACAAAAAAGAAAGGCTTTAAAAAAAATACCAGGAAAAATAAAAATGAGAACAGCAAAACATACCAGCACTACCAATGGCAAGAGTTTTTATCGTAAACTAGATGAATAACTTAACCCTCAGGACACTCCAAGAGCAAGAAACTTTTCATACAATTCCCGCATTGATACAAACATTGGGTGAAACAATCACTCTGCACATTGCGATCATAGTTTCTGCAGGTCCACATAACCTCCTTCACTTTAAGAACCTAAGCTACCATATTATCAGAGGCGGTATTCATACCTAGCAATTCAACCACATAAGTTGATGACAAACTACTCAAACTTCATAACGTAATTAGCACGATGAACTGGATATCTCACCATATCCCCGCAGCATCAAACTTAGATTTCCATTGAGTTTCATGAACTTCCTGAAATATGTCCTCGAATCTTCATGA
Source organism: Castanopsis chinensis (assembly GCA_032878915.1). Classification (NCBI taxonomy): domain Eukaryota; kingdom Viridiplantae; phylum Streptophyta; class Magnoliopsida; order Fagales; family Fagaceae; genus Castanopsis; species Castanopsis chinensis. The sequence continues at coordinate 25,892,848 of JAVQMG010000131.1, forward strand.
AATTCACATAATAAGAAACTGGCAATACAAAGTAAGTAGGACAGACACTAAAGGTCCACATAGAAGAAAAAAGGTCATGCCTCTCAATACATAATTAGTAAGACAGGCACTAAAGTTCCACATAGAAGAAAAAATGTCATGCCTCATATTAAGGTAAAAGAGAGTTTTTAATAATTCAGTTGGAACAAAATTGGGCAGAATTAGAATACAAAAGAAAGTCTAACAAGGTAACAGAATACCTTCCATCATATTCCTTAAGAATGGTGTTTTTAGTACTAAGATAAAGTAGCCACCTTTTCTGGTAAGCAGAGTATTCATTGAAGCCTCATTAAAAGCATGAATGAACTGTTTTCAAAAAAAAATTATTAAAAAAAAAAAAAGTAATAATAATAACACTAAAAAGAAACAAAGGAACCTCATCAGGTCAAACACCAAGTATAAAAGAAACAAAGGAAAAAGAATAGCATTTGTGAGATCTGAACCTCATCAGTGTTATACATGGACAAGGCTACACCTCCAGCACCAGTCAAGTTGAAAACCGCTAACTCTTTCTTCTCATCATGTTTATCCAAAACTGCAGATATTCCAGTTTCCATTAATGGGATGATTACAAACAAAGGCATTGACAGAAATATAGAACTGAAAAGACTAAGTGTGCGTATGGCATTGCTTAAAAAGTCAATTGTTTTTACTATTCAGCTATTTTTGCTACTATTTATGGGTCTTATTATACTTTTTAGTACTATTCATGAACCCCACTGTACTATTTCTGCTACTTTTTAGCTTTATCTACAGTACTTTTAGCAAAAAGTTTTCAGTTTCAACTAAATAAGCTGTTTCCAAACAAATACTAAGCCGTAACAAGTCTCTATAAAGAGTGAAACTAATAAGATCATTGAAAAGCTGTCAACTGGGAGAGGATTTTACCAAATACCAATTTAAGTTTCCTGGATCCTGGTATAAATGTATCAGTTGCCCTGTACTGATCACCAAAAGCATGACATTTAATGTACATAGGCTCAGTCCAACCTGAGAAAGAAAACCAAGTTAATCCCAAGTCAAGAAAACATTACAAACCTCTTCCAAGATGGCAGATGTTTTTCCAGATATTTGGTTCTTTGAAAAGAGTACCTTGTGTAAATGGAAAGCATAGACCTCTTTCATCAAATAAAAATCTGGAGCAAATAACCAAAAAAAAAAAAAACAAAGCAAAAAACCATTACCATGGGTTTGGGTAAAGAATTTATATTTGCACAAAAAAAAAAGAATGGGGTTTAAACCCCATCATTTATCAATTTCATTGTTTCGTTATCATATATAAATACAAGGAAATAGTACCAATATCTACGTAAAATTCCTTGTTTAAAAAATTCGGGAATTCCTTGACCAGTTATAGCTCTACTTTATCAAATTTATAAGAGAGGAGGGGGGACCCTGAATCCCATCAAATACTTATTGCTCTGTATAAAAATACAATGTGGCCATGTTTTGGTGAAATTATTTATATATTTGTAGCAGAACAGTGCAACAGGGTATGTTACAGGAAGGCTGCTAGCTGCCTTGATAATTAAGGGCCAAACCACAGAATCTCGAATCTCACTGCTCTAAAATATACGGGAAAATGAATGTACAAGTTGGGGGCATGCATTGAGAAAAATTGGCATTTAAATGAAATTGCCACGGTCAAGACACCTTTGGAGTGAAAATAAAATATTTGATGGAAAGATATCAGCAAGATTTGGTGTGCAAATCCACATTGTTTTATGTGGATTTTAATGGTGAAAGCTTAAGAATTAATCTTCAATTCATGTCAAGCTCAATTAAAGTTTTCCCTAATTGAATTGAGGAAATTAAACTGAAAAGCCCATCAAAAGAGAAATGTTGGGTGATTTTGATGCAATTAATTGAAGTGAGGAACAAAACTGTAACAAATCTGGGATGATGGTGGAAAAGTTGAGGTGAGAAAGAGAAACATAGCTCCAATGGGATCTGGAACAACAAAGTTTCCACAAAGACGACTAAGGTAGTGAATCTAGTGGTGCTGACTTTGATCAAGGTTGTGGCATAGCAAGGAGTATTTCAGTCAGTGACAAGTTGACCAAGGTCAGAGGAGCCAGTGTACTTATGGCCGGGGATGACGTGAGAGCTGGGGACAAGCTGGTAGGGGCCATGGAGATGGGAAGGAAGTATTGACTAACGAGCGAGTGAGCAAGAAACGTGGAGGAGTTTTGAAATAACAACTGAATAGGCAGAATTTGTAAATCGAAATTTAAGAACTGAATTTCTGGCTAAAATTTTATACAGAATTTAGAATTTCTTCCTACAGCACACCCAAACAAGGAATTTTATTTTACTTAAATTTGAATTCTTTCATACCCCTAAATTCTGTTTACAAATTATCTAAATAGCTTCCACATAATTTGACAACAGGACACAGCATTGAACAACTGTACAAGCAAGCTATATAAATAACAAAAATAAGGACAAGCAATTACAATCTCTTTCTTTGCGACAGCTCTAATACATTGTTCAAAAAGAAAACCAGCATTAATGGACACAGCAACAAGCCACATTTTGTTGAAGATGGTAATCATATTTTTTTTCCTTATAGGTAAGAGTGAATTATATTAACAAAAAAAAAAAAAAGAACCACTTCATGCATAATGGGCACAAAGTAGACTAAAGAATTACAGAAAAAATATGTGGATGGTAATGTCGTGAGTTTGATAGCCATTGGCTGCATGTATAGTATACCAATAGAAACAATGTTATGAACAAGAAGCTAAGAGGTAAAAGACATTAGACACACTTAAGAGTGGCTTAAGCATTTTCAATTATAACTCATTGTTGATGGCATTACATTTAAGGAGACCAAGATCAAAGTATTTGATATCCAACTCCATAAAGAGAGAGAGAGATAGTCTATTTGCAACTTTAATCTTACACTTTTAATGATTAAAATAAATAAATAAAACAAAAGAATAAAAACTAATTCATGGTAAATGATGGTACAGTTTAGTAGTTTCCACTTTCCAGCCTCATAAAGAAGTTTAATCAAGATTTGTTGCGGAAATAAAGTACTTTTTCCCTTTCATATTTCATTTGAAAATTAAAAGAAGGTTACACTTAAAAACGGCAACTTAAACAAGCTTCAAACCTCCCATCTTTATACAATAATTTTTTTTTAGTAAGCATAACAGCCAATCATAAGCTTTGCAACCAAGAAGTTCTCTAGTGAAGAAAAGGCAGAAGTCATGCTAGACAAAACTAAGACATGCAGGGGCAAAAAAAAGATAGAACACATACTACAAAAATGCATGACAGATATACAAAAGTGGTTTTCCTCCTTTATTTGCAGTAATTTTATATACCCCATATTACAGGAAAGAGCAAATATATAGGTACTGTTTTTCTTGAGCTTGCAATAATATTTCTTACTGATTCATCAAGTATATATATGCAGAAGTAATTGAATGAGGAGTTAATTCCATTTTGACTCAAATATATAGTTGTATGATACCTGAAGATGAGTGACTTCAGAGAGGCCTACCCATAGAGCTTCCTTTCTGCTCTGCCTGCAAAATCAACAGCCACCTTCAATGTAAGGTTACAACAAAAAGTGTTCCCAAGTAAAGTACTGAAAATCAATATATAGCATGATTCATTCTGATTTACCTTTGAACAGTTGACTGAATTAGTTTTTGGATTTTGGGTTCATCTGACCATTGGCGGCCAATAGAGTGCAGAGTGCTATCTCCGAAATTGCAGTTTCTTGGCTTTCATAATTCCATGGTGTAGAATAGAGACGGTGCGGGTATCTGTCAGTATTCCCTTAGTAGACATCTCCTTAAAGAGGTCCGCAGCCTTATCCACAACTCACTTATTACAATAGCCAGACAAAAGAGCTGTGTATGTCACTGTATCAGGTTCTAGTCCTCTGTCGATCATATTATCAAAGAGGGCAACAGCATCCTGAAGGTTTTCTGTCTTACAGTACCTATCAATTAAGACAGTGTAACAAATAACGTCAGGTCTTATACCATTGTCCCTCATTTCTGTCCAAACAGTTGAAGCATCCACTTTCCCTTCGGTGTTTTCCCTTGCATCTAAAGGGAAACAAACCCTTCTTAGATTTGTTTTGGAAAGACCATCTAGCAAAACCGTGTAAGTGATGACATCAGGTTCAGTCCCCCTCTCCTTCATATCATGGAAGAGATCCTGGGCTTCTTGTAAGCAATTCATTTTGCAAAAACCATGTATCATCATTGTGTAGGAGTAATCCCTGATACCTCCATCTCCTGAAACACGTGAACAGCTGCTTCCAAATCACCCTTCCTGCAGAGTGCCTTGATCATAATTGCATAGGTGTAATCATTTGGGCTCAAACCTAATCTCTTCAGCTGCTCGTAAACGGCCACAGCCATGTCCACTTTGCCATGCTCTATTAATCCATTCATTAGAAAATTACAAGTGAAGATATGAGGAATGAAAAATCATCTTCTATTTTTTTTTTTAAATATATATATATATATATATATAATAAAAATCATCTTCTATTTTTTTACATTTTTTTTTACGAATAAAAAATCTTGATACAAAATTGGTTGTAGCTAGTAACTAAACATTACTAACAAAATCCACTAAAAAAATTAACATTCCTATATATTTTAAAAATCTAACCGTTAAATTGTACATTCTTTATATTTCTAATATACATGTCAAATTTTCGTGTTAATCATGTTATTTATATTTAGCATTTGAATCATAAAATTAGATTTTATACATAAATTTAAATAAAAAATTTTAAAAATTTAAATATTTGATTGATTATAGTACTATTAATCTTAATTTTTTGAATATTTTGCAAGTTTTAAGAGAAAAAAAAAATTAAATGGAGTTTTGTACCCAAACTTTACCCATTTTTTAATTGATACCTACGTAATAATTGCTCAAAATACCTAATGAGTTTATTTAGCCAAAGTTCGAAATACTCTCTAACTTGGCTAAATCTTGTTAAACCCTTCTTACTGCACACTTTGAAATCTGAATACACTTCTTATGAAATCATGAACAATTTTAATTAAAATTATAATATTATGAAAGCAATTTCAACTCACGTGATAGTGTGTATGATAAGTGTGCAGTAGCTCATGTGTGATACTCATTACTCCTCTAACTTTGTCCTTGCGGTAGTATGAGATAACAAGTTGAAACTTTCATGTAGCTCCATTACTTGCCATTTTTATTCTATATTAGTATTACACTCATAAGATGCACAACTTAATCAAGAATAATGTAGAAATTCTTATTAAAAAATTCCATTAATATATTTTATAATTAAAAATTTTCATTTTAAGCTACATGACAAATGAGTATAGTATTACTCTAAATTTTTATCAAAAACCGAAAAATATAATGGATTATAAAATATTTAAAAAAAAATGAAACTCATTTTAAATATCATAAGATTTTTATTATTGAGTTTTAATCGAATTGGTATTTTTTTTTTTTTTTTTGGCAGTAGAATTTCATTTAAGGCGTGTTAATCATTTAATGTACATATAACGAATCACTATATTATACCATATAACTTCTAATACTTGCATCGAGTGAGATGGTATGATCTAAACTAACAACCCAACTTTTATCATTAAATCAAAAAATTCATGATAGAATATTAGAATTATTAAAATAATTTTTTTTTAAGATTGTATACACAAAAGTTTATTATATTTACTAATTTAACATACTTATAGCACATGACACAATAAAAAAAAAAAAAAAAAAAAAAAAAAGAGGAAAATATTAATTAAAAAAAAAAAAGTGTCCATCTAACATAATCACAACATATAGGACATAACTTTTATTATATGATGACGATATAATATATGCAAGGGCATCTTAATGTATTTGGGGGCGTAAGATGAAAACTAAAATTAAGGCCTTATATATTTAAACATGATTTAAAAAAAAATTAAATATTATTTAAATTCTATTATCTTGTTTTAGATGCAAAATACCTACTAATTAATATGAACAATATAGATTTTTTTTTTAAAGTCTATAGACAAAAAAATTTGACAAAACTTTTCAAACCTGTTGATGTTGCAAATTGACAGTGATAAGTAAGAAAATGATGTTAGTGATGAACTTAGATAAAAATTAGTAAAAGTTTGTCAATTCAACTTGTGAAAAATGTTGTGAATTTTTTTTGTATTTTTTTTTTTTTTAAGAAGTGCTATATTTATAATATTTTTCATAACAAATCTTAGGCGTTAATTTGTTACTGGTTTTAATTTAAACTCATCACTGACATTAATTTTTTGTCATCAATAATACCTTGTAACAACTTACTAATTAAATTTATTCTAAAAGTGTTGTGAAAAATGTTGGGGACGTAACATTTTTTTTTTTTTCATTTGATAAAAAATATTATTTTATTTATTGACTAATATTTGGATTTAATTAATACTATTTTAATATTTTTAAAAATCCTATTAGTTAAAATTTGGTAGCTTTTTTTTTTTTTTTTTTCTATTTGGGGCCTTAGGCGGCCGCATTAATTGCATTACATGTAGAGCTAGCACTGAATATAAGCTTGACATGATATATAACGCCTTGTTGTATGTAGCTTTTTGTATGTAGCTGTATCGTGTTGTAAAAAAGATGTATGGAATCTGGGATTTAAGAACCATGGTTAAGATAATCCAAGAGAATGAGAGAGAGGGAAAGTTTTCTTTTTCCCCTATTTTTTTAAATTAGTTACACCCTCTTTGCAATCCACCTCATGTAAATTGTTCGATAAAAATTTAAAAGCACATTACAAATTTGAGAACTGGTGATTTTACCAAAATAAAAATACTTGTTTGATATGTTTATAAAAATTAGAATTGAGTCTGAAAGGGTATAAAGATTTAGAGTATAAAGTTGATGAAATTCACAGAAATCCATAGAAACCACTAATAAGTTATAAAAACAAATCGATAGAAATTACTAAGTTAAATTTATTTCATCGAACATAACCACGGTCCCTATCATATTAAAATTAATAATGGAATGTTGTTAAGAGCATCTGATCAGTATGAAAGAATTTCATTTTTTTATGTTAGTATAAACCCGTGGAGTTCTTCTAAGTTCTAACTTAAAAATTAAAATATTTTTCTCAAAAATAAAAATAAAATCAATAATTGGATATCTTCTAAGTTCTAACCTTTGCTATTCTCTAAAAAAAAAAAAAATGGACGTCTTATATATATATATATATATATATATATATGATCAAATTCAATCCCTATACAAATGGGCAATCCAAATACGAGTAGGACTTGGGTTGGGCCGTTCATAAAAAAAAAGGACTTGGGTTGGGCCAATGCGCATGAGTTTATGACCGTTGGTTCTTGAAAAAAACAAAAAACAAAGAAATTAATATGACCGTTAAACCGCCTTGTATATGCAGGTACTATAAAATCAAAACCAAAGGCACCCACAACACAAATCCAACAAAAAAAAATCAGTGAAAAATACCCTCTTTGCTCTGCGTTTCTTTCTTTTTCCCTTTGGAATATCATATCAATGGAAGAAATCGCAACGGTGACAGAGACCGAGTCAGAGGCCAAGAATTGGCTGCAGAAAACTCCAACGAAGAAAGTTTTGGGAAGGAAGCGATCTTTGCAACAAGATTTCTTGACGCTGTCTCTCAACGCAGCAACAAGAGATCATCAGCAGAAAGAAGAAGAAGAGTGTCAGATGAGTTCCCCGTCTCCGCCTCCCACTCCCATTCGCCGCCGCAACAAGCGTTGCCGCCGCCTCCTGTTCTTTGCCACAGGTTCAACAACGGCTCCTGCTCCTGCTCGGCCCCGTGTTTTGTTTGCGTCAGAGGGAAAGGCCTTGTAATGAGTTCCACCATTCTTTGTTTTGATGGCAAGTGCGAGTGATCAACTTAGTTTTTTTTTAAAAATATTTTGATAGTTACTTGGGATTTGAATCTTGAAATCTCGATTAAATTACAAGATTTTTGACACTGAATCGGCTCATTTTTACATTCTTTAATTTTTGTTAACCTACAAGATTTTCGACATTCAATGGGCTCTTTTACATTCTTTAATTTAGGCTATTTAGTTATTTTTCTTGCATGTTAACAAAGTTTGACTATGTGTGTGTTTGGAAAAAATTATTTTTGCCAACATATTTTACTATTTAATTTATTTTTGCTACTATTTATGAACTCTTCATTTTTTAATACTATTCATGGGTATTACTGTATTATTTCAGCTAATTTTTAACTTTATGTAGTACTTTCAGCAAAAAAATTTCAGTTTCAATAAAATAAACGAATTCTAAACAGACCCTATATATAAGAATTATGATTATCACATATTCGTTATTACATGTACTTTTTTGAAATCGTGTTTTAAAATACACATTTCACAATTTTATTTAAAATCAATTTAAAACATGATTTAATTTGAAAGGAATGTGTGCATTGTGTGCGCCATTATAAGTCTCCATAATTGCATGTATCAATCTAGCTAGAAGATTTTTACCTACAAAGAGCATCATTGAGTCTGCCTTTTTTAGTGCTCATTATTATTTTTCTATCTTTACAAGCTTATCACTTTTACCGTGTTAAAAGTGAGTGTGTCGATTGCATTAAAAAAAAAAACAAAAATGTGTGCAGGTTGTTGTGGGTCTTCAGTACTACATTTGTTGATTAATAAGATTGCCTTATTTCTTCCAAAAAAATAAAATTTATTACTTAAAAAAAAATTGATTAGATATGTTTGTTTTTTCTTCTATTTAACATACTGTTTTTTTTGTTTTGGACAAATTACATTTGATCTCTTAATCTTTAAAGTGGTTTCAAATCAAACACTATAGTTTCTAAGTTTTTAAATGGAATCTTAAAATTTAAGATAGTTACCAATAGAATAATATAATTTTGTTAATTTCAAATAAGATCCTTAAATTGTAAAATCATATATAATTTGAACCCGCAAAGTATTGGGTTTAAATTGATATGATTTTAAAACTTTGTAAGGGTTAATTGATAATTAATTTGAAACTTTAGGGTAGGAAATTATATTTATTCTTCTTGTCTTCGCTAGTTGCATGGTGATCGATTTGTCCAATTAGATTTTGGTTTGAATTCAGTGCATTTAGTGCATTGAACTTGTTAAGATAATGACACATGACTAAAAGTAAACACGAATTATCTTATTGTGACATATCCAATATAACTAAATATTGGACGGAAGCTTTGTTTGCCCAACTTCCATATCAATAATATCAAAAGAGAAAATGGACAATTTTGAAATAAATGTTAAAAAATTAATAAAAACCATATGTAGAATTACTCTATATTTATTCATTATTGGCCCATTTCTTTCCAAAAAAAAAGAGGCCCATCCAAGATTGCCTTAACCTTTAAGGGGGTATCCATATTGATAATTTAATATTCCTGTATTTTGAGACGAAACGTGCCGAAAGGAGTATTGTTGATTTCATAGACGGAACCCAAATATATATAGACACTATTAGCACGCAAACTCCTAACCCACATGACTGTTAAGTGTCAACAGCTTGATACTAATACTAAACAGATGTTGTTAATAAATGTAAATCAACCCAAATCAAATGAACTTGTGATTCTTAACGTGGGTACATTGAAAACCCAATGTATACGAAAACTCATCCACGTGGCAACAATTTGCGAGAAGGTTGCCAAAAAAACTGATTACCAAAACTGGGTCAACTAAATGCCAAGATGTCAAAATTTTAATTTGATTTTTTTTTTTATAGGAAACTGTAAACTTTATTAATGAAATCAAGTCATGCACGATATATCATGAAGAAGAGCTTGCTCTAAAAAGTAAGGAGTCTCTTCTATTGTCATATAATCATTTATATCTAACATATATTTTGCTAACAAATGAGCTGATTTATTGAGTTATCTTATAATATGTGAAAAATCAATCCGTGAGCTGGCCCCATATATACTTCCCAAGTATACCTCATATATATGACGTGTGCCACAGATGAAGGAGGATCAGAATGACCAGTCAAAGAATTCTATACCACCAAGGAGTCCCCTTCAACAGTAAACTCAGATATTTTAAGAAGAGAAATGCTAACGAATGCCCTTAGGGCATTGGTTAACAATCCATTTAAAGAAAGTTTTTATGGGAAAATGAAATAAAGCAATTAATGTTCTGACAGTTTTTTCATTTTAAAAAGTGTAAAACTCTAAAATGAATTATTAATCAATTAAGCAACCCTTTTAAGAATTATCTTAGTTTTTGCTTCTTACACAGGGTACAAATATTTTAAGCAAGTTAAAGATTTCAGCCCTTGTAACACGCCACCATCCACATACCTCACATGGCCCTAATTTTTTTTTTTTTTTTGATTAAAAGATTGAACATGGCCCTAATTATTTGGTGTATGAGAGATTGAAACATACTTTCAATATTATGGCATTTTCTAGGGTTTATAATCAATACCTTGAGGTTTCAATCCCATCTTCTACTATAAAAAGAATCAAAAAAATATTTACTACTAATTTTATTACAAAATTTTTAACAAGAAATGTACTTAGTGTTGAATTAATAATGTAAGAAATAAAATTTTGATTAGTTTTTATGTTTAAAAATTGACATCGACATTGGTTTTCGAATCTTTTATCTACAAAAAAAAAAAATGACACTGATATGCAAATAACATTTCTCTCACATCTCAATTGGCTTTGGCATCTTCCTAAGATTTAGGTAAAACACCAATTTATAGATAATAATAATTATAGTACTTGGATTAAAATTATCTGAAGATTTCATGGAATTCTAAATGTTTTTACCATTGTCCATGTTGAAATTAATGGATTGGATTTTACCATGTCACCAACCTTTAAATAAACTCTAAGAGTCCGTTTGGATAGAGTTTATTGCTGAAAACTGAAAACACTGTAGTAAAATAATTTTTAAATGTGTGAATAGTATTGCGGGACCTATTTTTAATAAAAAATTGCTAAAAAAGTACGTGAACAGTATGCGCATAGTATGTGCACAGTACGCGCACTGTGCGCACAGTGCGCGCACTGCACACTCTGTCCCCCCAACAGTAGAAACGAGAAAAAAAAAAAAAAGGAGAAAACGCGTTTGGATAAAACGCAGCCACAATTCAGCTGAATCCAAACGCATTCTAACACTCATTCCAAAATGTATGGAAAGAACTTTTTTTTTTTTTTTTTTGGAGAAATACACACACATACATACATACATATATATATATATATATATATATATATATATAGGGGAAAGAAAATGAGATGAGGGAATACTTTCACAAACCAACACCAAAATTGCATGTTGCAGTTAATGTTACGGAATAAGTCATAAACCACTTCTCAATATCACACCTTATCGATGTGGAACGAATTAATAATTGTAGTTAATCTTTCCACTTTCTAGGACAAAAGCAGTTACTTATACAGTTACAGTTTAATGGTGACAGTTTTACGCGTACCTGCTCTTTCTTCTCTTGCTCATGCAGTGCAACCCTTCTTCTTCTACGAGAGATATAACCATTCATGCACGTAATCCTTTGTTTAAAAAGCCCTCCATGCATATTAACAGAATATGCTTGAGAGTTTTTGAAGAAATCTGTCTGTCCATCTTCATTGTCCGTGAATCAAATTGTTGCCTTGTGTTTGTGAAATTCAGAATCTCTCCCTTACTTTTCCCATACTCCAACTTTATTAATAAGAACTTACGTGAAGCAACATTTCCTTATTATGTTACCACAACAAAGATGATCTTCTCAGTTACTTTTGTTTATATATATTTTTGAGTTTGAGAAGATTATAAACTATCTTTCCCTGCAACATTTCTGGGTTTGATTAATGCACATCATCAAAAAATATTAGAGAAACCATGTTATCCGTTACAAATATCTTGAGGTGTCAAAGACCAATAACAAAACAAATCTCAGTTCGAATTTTGATAGGTAATTGGCACAAAGAAGCAATTCCAGTGGCATGGGAAAAGCCTGAAAAAGGGTGGACTAAGTTGAACTTTGATGGGTCTTCCAAAGGTAAAGCAAACAAGGCCAGCATTGGAGGGGTGTTTAGAAACCACAAGGCTGAATTCATTCTTGGTTATGCAGAATCCATAGGAAGGGCTAATAGCACCATTGCTGAACTGGCTGCACTCCGACGAGGCCTTGAATTGGTGCTCGAAAATGGTTGGAACGATGTGTGGCTTGAAGGAGATGCCAAGACATTGATTGATATTATTGCAAAAAGGAGACAGGTTAAATCCTCAGAAGTGCAAAGGCATGTTAGTGACATAAATTTGATTATATTGGAGCTCGACAATTGCCTTGTGACTCATGTATATAGAGAAGGTAATAGAGCTGCTGATAAATTTGCTCAGATTGGCCATCATATGAAGAAGCCTGGAATTTGGAGGAATGTCCCTCCTGATGAACTTTTAGCCATTATGAAAGAAGATGCTGAGGGTAAGACTGTACTTCGATTAAGATAAGCAAATTAATTATAGGACTACCTAGTTTTGTTTATTTGTTAGTTTGTACATTTATTGCCAGGAAGATATATATATATAGTAATTCTTCATTTTTCATGTGTAAGATGCTTAACATTTCTAAGCACCTTTCATCATGGTTAATTACTCGTATATATATGCAGTTCATTGGATACCCAAAATGTATTTAGTTGTAAATTTTTTTTATTGAAATGTAATTGTACAAAGTAGTGTTTATGCACTACAAAATTGATCTAGGCCCTTTCTTATAATGTCAGATTTCTCATATATATATAGTTCGTCAAAACAAAAAAAGTTATAAGAGGGGACCCCTTTTGTCTTTTTACAACAATTTAATCATTTCTGTTCATAACAAAATAACAATTTAATCATTTCCGTAGTACTATGTGCGTGCCATACCATCAAAAATGAGTTTAGAATGTCCCTTTCATCTCATTTTGCTTTCTGAGTTTTCCTTAAATTTACTTAAAATAACTCATTTCAGCTCACCAAATTTAATTAAAATAACTCATGTGATGATAATTCTTATTGACACACCTTATATGTAAATGTAAAAATGATTTCATTTTCATGGATCTTCAACATGACTTTATTTTTTTTGGAGAAAAAAAAATATATGTTGTGCACAAAGTTTTGGTCCTCCTTTCCTGTCACAACTTCAAAAAAGCAGTACCCTTTTCATAATGCCATATGTAGCTCCAAGATGAAGTTGTTTCCCTATAGGATTTCATGCATAGTCACGACACATTAGTCGGTGTCAATTTTATACCACAATATGTAATACTATCACTGCCACTTCATTTTATATGATAGAACTCTTACAAACACAAAGCAATTATCATAGAAAAAATGCCATAAGTTTTTAAAAGAAAGAGACGCTGTAGTTGTGGATCAACTATTGCTATGTGAAACACAACATAGTGTAATTTTTTCGTCTTTTCGAGACATCTGGAAGCCCTAAACTAGATGACAAGTATTTATACATACTTAAAAATTATGCATACATGACAGAGATCCACCAACCACTTAAAGGTCCCTTTCCAAACATGTGCTATGAAAATGTCAAGCTTATGAAAACGTCAATAGGATACTTAAATAACCTTACCAACTATATGGGAATGAATGAAAACGAAAAGATGGGACTAATATTTTGGTATACCTGTCAAGAATGAGACAGTTGGGGTGCTTGGGAAGAAATTAGTGTAGTACAAGATAAGATTCCAGTACAGTTTACTAGTACAAATCTGAACTCTCATATTGATAAAGCATTTTTAAATTTGGTCTAGCAGCCTGGTATAGAGTTGCACTAGCTCTGAATCTGACAAGTAAAACTGGTAGTACAAATCGTGTACTACACTATAGAGGCTTCTTTGCATATATATATACACATACAAATTTTAATGCACCAAGATGCTTAATTTGACGTGATTCAGTTTTGAGTAAGCATTGGAGACTCCCAGATTGAAGAAACATCATTGAGTGCAGCGTTGATGAAAGTGTGTGTCTGTTTCCTATCTTCTATAGGGAGAATCATGGGCTAGTGTTGTGGGACAATTTCATTAGCGCTGCACTCAATCATGTTTTTTTGCTATATGGGGACAATGCTACAGAGAAACCTAAACGTCACAGGTTCTTTCTTCTTCACTTGTTTGATTTTTTTTTTTAAGGCTCCCTTTTTTGTTTGGAAAGAGCAAATCTTGAAATTGTTCAGAATAATGAAATTGGCTTCCTTTTTAACATTTATTATATATATACATATATATCGAATTTCTGATAAATTCTTCGCATGTTTTGTAAATAGTCAAGACATTGAAGAACATCTAAAGAGTCATTTAGAGAATTGGCCTGATTCTATCTCTACCGTTCCATTTGAAGGAACGAAGAATTCCAAAGATTCGATATCTTTTTAGTTGTTGAATCTTTCTTCGATTGATCCATATGTGATATTCCGAATTCCCATTATTAATGGAATGGAAATGATCTCTAAGTTGATTTTCTATATATGTGTAAGTTGCAACCAAGTTTTGACCCAAGGAGAGGGAAAATGTGAAATTTTTTTCTTATGACGTTTTCAATATACCATTTTGCAGGAAATAGATACCAACAAGCAAGTCCTCACAAATTATAGCTTACAAGCATGAACAGCTTTTTTTTTAATTCTTTTTTTTTCCTTTTTTTTTTTTAACAAGCAAACACCTGGAGCCTTAATTCAACTGCACATTATCTACAATTCAGAGTAAAATTAATTTCTCTCTGTATTTTCCAGAAATGATGGATTGGACATGAACTAAGAAGACTACTGTATTCAACCCCAAAAAAAAAAAAAGACCGATGTTGCAAATTGTCCTCATATGATGATCAGCCAGAATCAAACAATGCAGTATTAATTTATAGTGAAGCATTGGACCAGAAATAAATTAGCCCTCTATAGTATAGAGTTCAATTGAGCTTCTCGAGATATGCTTAAACATAGCACACTTTTTTTTTGGGTTATTGCATTCTTTACTGTCACATAGTTTTGTATATCAAACAGTTCGTGCCATTCAATTCTGTGTATCCACATCATGGTCATCAATGACGATTGAGAAAGTGTACCAAGAAATATATTCCATTTTTTAATCTGTGTCATATTATAAGAACACGGTTCGTTTTACTATTATTTTTGCTTTTTGGAAATCCATTTTTGGCTACTGCAATGCCTCAAAGGCACCTTTAATTTTTGTCAATAGCCATGAACAAGGATTAAGCAGCAGCATTCAATTTAGATTTACGCGAACTTTGAACCCAATGACTCAAATGAATCTGTACAAATTCTAAACACGAACTTCGCAATGTTGATTTTTCTGTAAGGATTGAAAAGGCTCATTGTTTTCTAGAACAAGCTCTTCTTCATTATGTTATTATTGGCTTGAGATCTTAATGAAGTTTGGCAGTTTTCCCATCAAAAAGAAAAAAAAAAATTTCTAACTCGTCTGTGTATCATATCTGTTTTATATAAGAGAAAATGACCTAACCATCTCAGAATGACGCACAATGAACTGCAGCCAAGCCCTTTACTATATTTAGCAGGCCCCATGTAAACAAAGTGAGAAATTCTTTTCTTTTCCTTTAGGTTAGTAAGTGAGAAATTCATTTCATTATCAAAGTTTATGAAAATGGTTCATGTCACATCCCCTTGATGAGAGAATTAATTCAGCTACATGAATTAGAAAAGGACGTCATAGATTTTAAATCCTATCGGATCTACCAAAAAAATCAGCTATAGATTGCCAAACAAGCCTCTACACCAACAAAATCTGCTGTACCATGCACCAAAATGGAGTTTGATTGTTTGACAAAAAACTTCGTAATCATATGATACAACTCCAAATATGGACAGAAACTTTCAGATCAAACTTTACATATATGACACAAAAATAATGCAGATGGCAATCTTTCAATGAATTGCACACACTTTATAGTGCCTATTCTATAAGATATAGATCGATAAATTTAACCCAATAGAGTAGGTAATCAGCTAACCCCAGATCAACCAAAAAAAAAAGACTCATTCCTCACTGGTTACTGCATTTCCTACTCATTGCATTACCAATAATTGGTCCCAAAGCTTATAACATTGACAAGAACATTAATTAAAGCATATTAATACACTATATTGCTTTGCTTTCACTCCCCCACATCAAATTAGACCATATCAAATACGAAACAATAATACCAAAACAAACAAAAATTCTCCAATTTCTTCAATTTACCAACAAAATTTGCTTCCAGAATCACTCCAAAAAAAAAAAAAAAAAGCCAAGAAAACAAAAATTTATAATCTGCTTTGAGATTGACAGTCTGCTATAAAAGATAAAATCTGCTAATAACGAAAACAAAATCTGAAAGAGTCGTGATTCGTGGCAATTACACTGATCCTGATCCTGATCACCACTTGTGATCAAAAAATTGAAGACATCGAGACCAAATTGGACTCTTTATTTCCCGTTAATTACGGAATATGCCATCTCTCTAGACTCTAGACTCCAATCTCTCACAATAAATACTCACCGAAGAGATAACAGAAAAAAAAAATAAATATTAAATAAATTACGAAAGCCCTATTTTCTTTTTCTCTGACCCCAAAAATCTCAGCCACTTCTCGTTTTCTCACTCCCCAGCAAAATTTTCTCGAGAAAATTTCAATTTTCCGAGAAAATTTTAAAAAAATTTGCAATGGAGGAAGAGGAGGCTCTGGCGGACCATCTGCGGTGTAGCCGTACCGACGGTCGGCAATGGCGGTGCAAGAGGAGAGTGATGGAGAACATGAAGCTCTGCGAGATTCACTATCTCCAAGGCCGTCACAGGCAGTACAAGGAGAAAGTACCGGAGTCTCTGAAGCTCCAGAGGAAGAAGAAGAGCAAGAAATCGCAAGGCGGCAAGGAGACGACGGCTTCTTCGGAACTTGGGATTAGGGTAGAGAGAGTGAAGATGAAGCGGAAGGTGAAGAAACCGGCGAGGGTTTCGGGCTTGGAGGCGGCGTTGCTGGACGAGACATTGCGGAAGATGAAGTCGAAGAAGAAAGGGAATTTGCAGCTGGAGCTGATCAGAATGGTGCTCAAGAGAGACTTGGAGAAGAAGAAGAAGAACAAGAAGAAGAACAAGAAAAGCGATTTTTCTTCGGTGAAGATGAAGAAGAATATGAAGACGAAGCAGAATGAGATTGAATTGGAGGACAACAGCGAAGAAGAAGAAGACGAAGAAGAGTTGACGAGACAATTGCCGAACGGAGTTATGGCGATATCGCCGGTACCGTCGCCTTCGCCGCGGAATTTCAACAATGTAGATGGAAATTGCGATGTGAAAGTAGGAGTGGAGAACGGAGTGATCAGGCGGCGGTGTTTCCGGTCCAAGAACATCGAGCCTCTACCGTTCGGCACAATGCAGGTACTAATTGTGGTTTTTTACTTTTTTTCTTTGTTTGTGTTTATTGCTTTTTGATTGGTTTCTGACTGGTTTTGTTGAATGTAGCTCATGCCTTGTGGTCAGAATGTGGCGGAATCAAGGAGGGGAAAGAGGAAGAGGAGGTGCCACTGGTGTCGAAGAGGCGGCTCGTTGAGTCTTGTAACGTGTTCCAGTTGTCAGAAAGAGTTCTTCTGTGCGGATTGCATCAAAGAACGGTTTGTTTGGCTTTCGTTTTTGATATAATTGAATATGATTATCAATGTTCTGTTTTGTGTTGAGTTTAGCTAAATTGTGTGTAGAATAATGTGGGTTGTTGCTACAAATGTTCAATTTATTGGTGCAGTGTTGAGACTAAGAAAAGAATGGAGAAGCATAGTTAAATTAGTTAACTATTTATCATAAACCAATCCATATTTATATATTAGATAGTACAAGTGTGAGATCATGAAAGAGAAGAACGAAACGAGTTTCGAATGATAAAAATTGGTGCAGGATGTATTTAAATCCTGATGTCAATCAAAGGCATAAAGAATTTATGTCTAGCCACTTTAGTTAACTATTTACCTATTTCCTTATCCAATTTTGGATATCACACTTCTGAAAACAATGACATAACCACAATAGGTAGGATAATTAGTTAGGGATCAAGCCTAATGAAGTAAAGGTTTACTAGTTAGCAATTCTCCGTCTCCTCCCCTTGGGGGCCAGAACTTACTTAGGAAAGCAAAAAACAGTTTGGGAGATAATTTTGGATCCTACAGGTAAAAATTCCTTTATCTATATTATATCTTTTCCCTTTCAAGCTTAAAACGATTTTGTCTTAACATTGTTTCAAAAGGCATGTCATATAATGATGCATTTCAGCTTGTGAATGTACGAGTAGGCCCATTACTTAACTCATAAGTGGACTAGGATGACGAATCTTTTAGAACAGGTCCTTCTGAAAAATAGGAGGTTAGCTAAAATTATTTTATAAAGAACACAATAACCTAGATAGTAATAAAAAAAATGTAGTAGTAATATTAACAGGTAAACACAAACGCACATGCACTTGCACAGGCATAGATAGAGAAAAGAGTGGTCAATTCTTTATATTGCAGCCAACGCTGGCAAAGAAATCATCCCTTTGGAAGCCTTTTTTTTAAGAGGAGGAGGAGCATATAACCATTCATTCATGGTTTTTCGTTTAGAACTGTTTATAGAACTTTGTGCGTGCAGCCTCCTCCCGTGCTTTCTTTCAAACTATTCCTATACTTCATAATTTATATTTTTTTCCCAACTTATTTATTGAAATTATACATGAGTGAAACATATTTATGCCCCTTAGCAACATTATCTAAACTTATTTCCAGGTCACTGAACCAATTGATTTTATTTAGGTATTTTGATACTCAAGAAGATGTTAAGATGGCGTGTCCAGTCTGTCGTGGAACTTGCACCTGTAAGGATTGTTCAGCTAATCAATCTAAAGACAGAGAAAGTAAGGTCTGACATCAAAGTTGGCTGAGAGGTGAATTATGCCTGCTTGTTTCAATTTTGAGTGCTGATTCTTCAATTTCCGTATATGCATTGTATCAGGATTCTTTAGGGGAGGAAAATAAAGTTGAAAAAATACTACGTTTCCATTATTTGATCTGTATGCTTCTTCCTGTATTAAAACGAATGAACCACGACCGGAGTGTTGAGCTTGAAACAGAGGCAATAACAAATGGTAGTGACGTTGATTCTCCACTTATTGATGTTTTGTGCCTCACCTTATCATCATTTTCTGATGTATCTGTGTGCAACAGGGAAGAAAACTTCCGAAGTTCATATCAAGGAGTCTGAATTTGGCTGCAATGAGCAAAATTGCTGGTATGTTATATTCTTCTTGAAAGTTTTGATATCATTGATGGAATTTGACTAATTTGTCTTTTGTTGTCTGTCTTTTGCATGATATGACTTTGGGCACAGCAATAACTGCAAAACTTCTATTGTGGATCTCCATAGAAGCTGTCCAAATTGTTCATATAATCTCTGTTTAGGTTGTTGTAAGGATTTTTGTGGTGGGAGCTTCACTGGAAGAATTGACACATTTATTTCAAAGAACTCAAATGGAAGGAAAGCTTGTATATCCGGTGACAAGCAACTTTCACTGAAGAAGCTGGCCAAGCAAAATTCTGGTACATTCCTTTCCTCATCTGCATCAGTGTCTGACTGGAAAGCTTGTAATGCTAATGGTAGGATATCTTGTCCTCCTGCGGAATTTGGTGGTTGTGGTGATAGCTTCCTTGATTTGAGATGTGTTTTTCCCTTGAGTTGGATCAAAGAGCTGGAAGTAAGTGCTGAAGAAATAGTTTGCAGCTATGAGGTTCCAGAAGCTTTTGACACATCTTCATGCTGCTCAGTATGTCTTGACATAGATCATAAAGCCGATGGAATTGAGCATTTGCAAGAAGCAGCTGCAAGAGAAGATTCTGTTGACAATTATCTGTATTACCCCACACTTCTGGACATTCACAATGATAAGCTTGAACACTTTCAGAAACATTGGGGTAGAGGCCATCCTGTAATAGTTCGTAACGTGCTTCAGTCTGCATCAGATTTGAACTGGGATCCAGTAGTCATGTTCTGCACTTATCTTGAGCAAAGCATTGCCAGATATGAGAATAATAAAGATTTTCTCGAAGCTACCAATTGCTTGGATTGGTGCGAGGTCAGTGTATTCCCATTAAAATATATGCCATGTTAGAATGTGATATACTTTTTTGCATTCATGTTAAAATTGTTAGGATGAAATCATGGTTCTTATTCATAGTTTTTGTTTGCTTCATGTATCCTGATTCTGTCATGGCAGGTAGAACTTGGTATCAGGCAGTATTTTATGGGTTCTCTGAATGGGCACACACATACGAATACGTGGCAAGAGAAGTTTAAATTGAAGGGTTGGCTTTCTTCGCATTTATTTCAAGAACAATTTCCATCTCATTATGCTCAAATAATCCACTCTTTACCACTTCAAGAATATATGAATCCCATATCTGGTCTTCTAAATTTAGCTGCGAAGTTGCCTCAGGAAATCCCAAAGCCGGACCTAGGTCCATGTGTCTATATTTCCTATGGCTATGCTGAGGAACATGTACAGGCTGATTCCGTGGCAAAACTATGCTATGACTCGTATGATGTGGTATGCCTAGTTCTTTCTCCAAGCATTGTGATCAAATTTACTATTCATCTCTTGAATTTTGGATTTATGCATTTTTTTTTTGGGGTCAAAACCACTCTATTTTACTCAATTGAAAAAGAAATGCTCTGTTTCTAACTTAATTGACAATTTTTAACCCCCACCCCCACCTCTTTTCCTGAAGGAAAAGAAAACCTATCATTTATGGATGATCAGATTTCCATTATCTTTGCCATATTGTGTGTTATATATATGCTGATCAAAGATTTTAGTTGAAGTTCTCATCCTTTTGAGAATAACCTTCCTTATTCTCTCTGCAGGTTCGTTGTGCTATAATGTGACACTGTCCAATAGTTCATGTAACCAAGCCATGATGTGTTCAGTGGCGCCCTTATCCTTATTCCTAATCAAAATAATTAGTTGTTCAAGCAAACCTAAATTATTTACTCTTGTTTATTGTGAGTCTGTGACACATGCTTTTAGTGATCTAGGAGGATCAACCTGAGCAATTCTCTTCCAATTTTCTAGTCATATATGGCATTTTGAAAGAAAAGCATCTAACTCTGCTGTAATCTATGTTATTCTGGGAAGCTAGCATCTTCAAATGTAGTATCTTCTTTTATTATTCTGCCCCTTGTAGCATTCCCTCTGAATATATATGCATTGGTGCTCATTCTTTCCTATATTATAGAAGGTAGAGATTAGTTGGCATGTATGTAGTCGTGGCTTCTGTGAAAATTGTGTAATCTGTGCCATTTGTTTGTTTCTGTGATTCCAGGTGAATATTTTGGCACATACTACAGATGCCCCTATCTCTGCAGAACAGCTTACAAAAATAAGAAAACTGCTGAAAAAGCACAATTCTCAATGTCAAAGGGAGTCATCCAGGACTACTGATCAAATAAAAGCTAATAAAGTAAATAAAAAATTGTCAAATGGTGAAAACATAGAAGACTCAGGATTGCAGAATATCATTGGGGAGGAAATGCACTTGCGAAAGAGAGTCGCTAGAGTATCTTGCTTCTCTCCTGCTTCACATGAAGAATGTGTTAGGAGTCTCAAAAATAGTAAGATGTCCGAAGATGAGGATTCTGATTCTGATTCCGACTTTGATACTGAAGCCTCTTTATCTTCTAATGGGCCTGTTCTGAGCTCTAAAACATCAGATAAGAGGAAGTTTGGGAATCACAGTCAAAACTCTAATTCTTATAGAAAGAAATTATTTTCCGAGTCTTCTGGCGCCCAATGGGATGTCTTTCGCAGGCAAGATGTTCCAAAGCTAATAGAGTATCTCCAAAGGCACTCTAATGAGTTCATCCATATGTCTGGTTTACACAAGCATGTAAGTGCAAAAAAAGAAGAAATATTCTATTAGCAGGTCAGAGTTAATGCTGATTCACTTTAAATACTTCTGCAGGTTGTTCATCCAATTCTTGATCAGAGTGTCTTTCTTGATACAACCCACAAAATGAGGCTTAAGGAGGAGTTTGGTAAGTATATGTTCCATGGGTTTCATCTTTTTCTTTCAATGAAGAATAACTGAAATAACCCACCTCTCACTGCCACCAGAAATTGAACCCTGGACTTTTGAGCAACGCATTGGTGAAGCTGTCATCATTCCTGCTGGATGTCCATACCAGATTAGGAATCCCAAGGTCACGTGTGCAATTCTATTGATATCTATTTTTTTCTTCAGTTATAATAGTTTCTGGATGAATGAATGGATTTTATGCATATAATTGCGCAGCTTGTTCTCATGCATCACTATATAATACATTATTTTTGCATAATGGTGAAAAGTTTAGGATGACTTTATGTGCTATTTTTCTTTTTGGCTGAAAAATGTGATAATCTTCTTTGCATGCTTCTTTTCTTCTTTCAATTTTTAACAGGAACCCAAAAGAAGTGCTTAAATGGAGTAAATATATGATTGATGAATGACGTGTGTTTGTTCTGATTTGGATTATTGATTTTTAGGATTTTGGCATATTGTTACAAGTGGATCTGGAACTTGTATATTTTTCAGTTTCTTGGTTAAATTTAGAAATAATAATAATAATAATATCGGTGATACCCCCATCATAATCTTGTACACGTCATTTGTTTTGACCTACAGTCTTGCGTTCATGTGGTGTTGGACTTTGTCTCACCTGAAAATGTTACTGAGTGCATCCATTTGATTGATGAAGTGCGGCAGCTTCCTGAAGACCACAAGGCAAAAGTAGACAAGCTAGAGGTATACTTTATTAGAATCTTAATTTCTAATATATCATCTAGAATTGATCAATAATAGAGAGGCCATTTTTTGTTGAAAGCAGGTGAAGAAAATGGCCCTGCATGGTATAAGTGCTGCAGTGAAAGAGATCCGTGAGCTTACATGCACTATGTAAGTGTCCCTACTGATTATTTCTATTCTGCTTGCCTATTTATCTCTATGGCTTGCACTTGTATCAATTGGTAGATTTGCGTTGAGCACGTCAAGATGTAGCATGATACTTGCCAAAATAAAAAATGTGGATTATTCACTTCTTGTTTTTATTGCTGTATTCTTGGACTTTTAGGTGCCACCCAAAACTGTAATTACCATATTATGGTCTGCATTACTCTCTTCATAATTAACAAAAGTGATGAGTTTATTTATCAGAAATGTGAAAAACATACCAGGTAGAGAGAGAGAAGACTATATCTGTGTGAGTCTGAGAATTTGCTGGAGGTCCAACATATCCATCATTTCCCTTATAAATTGTAATACAGCTGATGGGATGGGTTCAAATCTGAAAGAAGGGTTATAAAATATAGAGCCAAAAGAATCTGCATGCTTGTGTATAACTTGAAAAGTATAAATGTGCCGCAACATACCTCTAACCACCTGATGATGCATATAATGTGCTATGGCTTAGGACCTCCTGACCTCTCAGAAAGTAACACCCCAATGAGAATAGAGTTATTTCAGACATCCAGATCCAGTGTCTTTATACTTGAAAAGCTCAAGAGTACTTCAGAAAGTGTGGTATCGAATGTGTATTGAGGGACTGCTCCTACTCTGGTGCATTGAATCTATTTGTAGTACATATTCATTTTGCAAGTTCATTAATATGGATGGTTCCCATGAATGATTGCAGTAATGGCATATAAAAAACTTTGAAATTTTTTTATGTAGATACATAGTTGGTTCTAATTTAGAGACTGCAGTTGCTAAGAAAAGCATCCATCCATAAAAGGGCCGTTCTAACATAATTAGATGTTTCTTGCATTTGGTTAGAAGAAAAGGACAGACTTACATGTCCAACGAGAGGCAATGGTTATGTACTTATGCGACTATAGCTGTTGTTTTTCTAGGACACTGCTGTCACTGCTCTCCATTGATATGGGGTAATGGTCCATCGTGTTGAGAGTGATTATTAACTCGTTTATAGCTCTCTGTGTGTATTCCTCCCACCTTATGCAGTAAGCTTGGATGAGCAAGCTCTTGAAACTCTAAATGTTTTGACTTTCATGTCGTTAATTTGTCACATTGCGCCCTTCACCTATCTATGGAGTGTTAATCATATTGGTCTTTGAATTAGAATTCACATATGACCATGTTCGCTATTGATTTCATGGTGCTTTAAATTCCCTTGGGCATCCAAAGCTAGTTTGAACACAGTACGGCTACCGGCTGGTTTTTTTTTTTTTTTTCTCTATAATGCAGGGGAATTAAGCTTCAATCACTTCAAGAGAATGAATACTAGATCTCACTATCTCAATTCTCTGTTGTTGCATTGGATATTGTTCAGTTTACGGAAATTTTTCCACTTGTTATTATGCTCTTAGCAAACAGTCTACAGCACGCATGGATTTTGATTTAACTAAAAAACCATCTGGAATATTTAATGAGGAAATCAGAGTAAACTTGATTCTCATCTTTGATTTACTGGCATTTGTCGCATAATAATAGCTTATGATCGTAGCTACCAGCAAATATACCACTCAGAATGTTTTTTTAATAAGATTACAATTCGCTTTCAAAAAAATAAGATTACAATTCTAGGTTTTGATTCTGCTCTGCTGTGCATACGAGAGAGGAAGTGAGAGAAAAAAGAGCCATAACTTGGAATAGCTCTGATTCATGCGTATAGCTGATTTCTGAATCTTTTTGTGGATGCAATCTCGTCTATAATGAACTATTAATTCTTACGTGATATGAGTTTAAACTTTAAAGTATCTTCTTTCGTCCCGCTTTGTTCCTTCACTTTTGAAAAATCTAACTTTTAAAAGAACATTTAATTTTGTTTCAAAAAAAAAAAAAAAATTGTAGAAGTTTTTTAAATTGTCCTTAAAACTTCTAAGACTAGGTGTACGTCGATAAGTCAGTAAATTTATGACTTTCAATTAAAACCGATGAGCATATTGGGACAATAAAAAAATGAAATACCTAAAAAAAAAAAAAATTCTAGATAAATAAAATGAGATTAATGGGAGTACTGAATTTGAAAAAGTGATGCAAGCAACGCTACCGTGTTATATTTACAACCATAAAAACAAACCATTTTAAATGTTCCATGTTCCTTCTTTTTCTAATGTGAGAGGTGCAAACTAGCAATAGGCGTGTGAGTTAAGCGAAATTGATGCCATGGTAAGTTGCAGGACAGGGAGTGGAACATTAAGTAACGTTCATTGCGGCAGGCATAGCCGGAAGAATTGAAAGTAGCCAGAGAGGAACCTTTACTTATTTATTTATTATTATTATTTTGTAGACTTCTTTGACACCAATATTGCTGAGAAATATTCTCACTATTGTATTACCTACTGACTAACTATTATTCTTCATGACAATGATGACAGCTGCATAATGATCCCTATTGCTACATAGTTCACTCCATGATAAGTTTTTACTGTTGCTTTACCCACTGTTAATGATTTCTCTATTAACTGCTTTTGACACACCATGCCAAACACTGATGATATATTTACTTATGGTGAAAAGAATTCTCTTATGACTACTATTGTTTTACCCACTAGTAATGATTCCTCTCGAACTACTTTTGACATATCATGCCAAACTACAGTGGCGCCAACGACGGTAAGAAGGAACACAACAACGAAGTATCACAAGGTTGGATAAACATAGAAAGAGTATAAAGAACACAACAACACTATTATTATTATTATTATTATTATTATTATTATTATTGATTGGGGTGCTAATTAACTACAAGCTTTCCATAGTACACACTGCCATAAAGGTCGCTTGAGTTGAGTAGTGGTGTATTAGCGTTACTATTAATTAAGGGTGGTTGATTTGGGGACCTCTAGAAATTGAAATCATAGGATCCAGATAGGAGCAACCACCCAGCAGCTCAGCTGATTTGTGACATTTTTAATTCGAGATAGGCCGGGTTGATGTACCTGGCTGGCTAATACGTAGACCAGACCATGGGCCTGGAGGCCTCCTCAGCCCGATATAACCCATTTCCATTTGGACGGGCTTCGGTTTACATTTCAACCCCCAGTGGGCCTACATGTTTTAGTAATTATCATTCAAGTCATGTGCTATTAGCCCTCATCCAAACCCAGTCGGAGGAAGCAGACCAATTTTAAGTAAATGGATTTTTATTTTTGGGTCTGAAAAAGACAAACGGGTTTTAGTAAATTTAGGAGACAGCTGAAGAGGTTTCTTCTTTTTGTTAGGAGGAACTCTACAGGTGACACTTTTGGGAGCTAAGCCCCGTCTACATCTACGACTACGAACTCTGACAAGTACAAAGAAAATGCAGTCATTGATTGTTGAATGTTGGAAAATCACAAACATGAACACCTCAAAATAAAACACTCTGGCAATGGAATTTTTAAATCCAGCAAACTTTGCCTGCAAATGGCTGCTACAAAAATCAGCCAAAACCTCAGAAATGAGTCAAATGACCCAATATAATGCTAGCTAGCTAAAAGTCCATCTTTACTCAACTACATATTTTTAAACAAACGTGTCAAATAGCAAGATGGATAGAGAAAGCATATATACATATATACATGAAGGTAACTGGGTAGGCCACCGCTCTGTCTGAATGATCAGTTCCAGCCATACATCGACAAGGCAAACAGAATCAAGCCAGGTGTTGAGGAAGGAAGTAGCATCAATAATTAGATAACACTCAACTCGATATCTTCTTAAACAAGAAATACTAGCCTTCTTTAGTTGGTGCTATATTGCATCGAAATTTGCCATCATTTGACTGTATGATCGATCCAAAGATTTCTCAAAGCCAACTAAGCTAGTTAACTACAGGATTATCAATACCCTACTTATACAAGTTAAATAATGGTTGAACCAAATACATTAACCAGCAATTCAAATAAAACTGAGCTAATTATTCTTCTTACAATCTTACATAAAAATATGGTAATTGTACAAAAGGTAGACTAAGAATGAAAGAATTTCAAATAACCATTTTATTTCCTTTATATTACTCATTTTTACTGTATTTGCTTGACAATTGTGAGGCATGAGTTAACAGCAGTTGCCGGGGGGAAATAACACATTAAATACAGAAGGATAAGACCTTCACAAAATGAATGGGAGGAAAACAAAATTTTTCAAAAAGGCAGCAGGAAAAAAAAAATACAAAACAAACCTCAGACAATCATGTATTTTCTTAAGACTGGTATACCATTAGGTTTCAGCATTGTCAAAATTGTTTCCAAGAGCATCAACAAATAAGAACCTTTTTATGGGGCCATCAGCCCCTCAATTGTGTAGGAAAGAGACTTTGCCCAGTCAGCTCTGAGTAGAAGTGTTTGCAGTGTGTGCATCACATTGTATGCAGGATCAAGTTTACACTGCCAACCCTTCAATATAAAACCAAGTACCAAAATCAGCAAAACGCATTACATCAACTAGTACTGAGGACTACTTTCAGCAAAAACAGGCACTTCAGTCAGCAAACCAATTTATATTATTTCACTTATTAAGGGTAGTCATAACAGGCATGTCATACAAGAGCTGATATGGCAAAAAGAAGTAAAAACTTACCTCAAGAACTAATGTTGTTACCAACACGGTACAGACATTGCCATCGACGTTGACTTGATGACGCCTAACTTTCTCAAGCAATTGCTCCATGCACTCGGCAGGATGGACAAAATCACCTTCTGGAGTACCCCAGAAATCGAATGACTCTGTCACTTCCTGTTAAAACAAGATATTCAGGAAATTTGTGTGCAGAAAATATTAAAAAATCATACAACAGAAATTAAAAACAAATTTAAAAATATATATATAATCAGAAAACTTGTACGGACAAAATCAATCAAAGAACATATAACAAAAGTATATATTATGGATGAACTTAGCATAAAAAGAAATTACTAATGTCAGAATGTCATTGAGAAAATGAAGCCGTCAAATAAATAACGAAAACACTCAGTATAAATACATATTTTAAGAGCCACATTTAAGCATTTCTTATTCATTTACGAAGTAATTATTAGAGAAACAAAGAAGCCATGATTTAAGCCCAAAACTAAATTACAAACACATTTTCTTTTCTCATTACTATTTTAAAAAAAAAAAAAAACAGAAGACGCATATGATTCAGGAGGGATGATTTCCTATCATACATAAAACTATGAAAGATATACAATTAAATTTCTATGGTCCTATGTAGAGCGTATACCTGCACAGACTTTGAACAATCATTCCTAAGAATAAAGCTGTCCCCAACATCTTACCTCGATAAAAGCCTTGGGATTTGGGCAGTTTTGTCGTTTTGATAATCTCAGTGTGCACTCTGCTGCAGTGTGGCCATCTCGACGGGCAACAGCCTTAAAAAACTCCACCAAGTTTACTCGATCACTTTGAGAAAGTTCAGCAGTCATGCCTACATCAAGGAAAATGACATGAGGCTTTGTTTTGAAGAGCCCTTTTCGACGAGACTTGCTCTGGGGTACCCGTACAAGGATATTTCCAGGATGCATGTCTGCATGAATAAAGTTGTCCACCTGAAAGAAAAAATTCTGATATCTTGGAAACCAAAACTATATCGTACTTAAATTTCAAACAAAACTAACTCAGAAATTCAACTAATATATTTTTTTTAACAAATAGCTTCAACTGATAATTAACAACTGGAAAATGATATTATCACAAAAGAAACAAGAATGCAAAATCAAGAACATATTAAATCACCAGTGCATTAAATGCAAAAGAAGGAAAGGAAGAGTTTCCACTTTTTCTTCGTTTTTCTCTTCATTTTCGTAGAAAATATGCTTCTCTATTAGGTATGCTATGCTTCTCTTATTTGTAAGTTTATAAATATCGAGAGAGAGAGAGAGAGAGAGAGAGAGAGAGAGAGATGTTCACAAATACAACTAGACATTTAGACTGAGTAATCAATGATGACACTACTCATCCAAAAAAAAATCAAAGGATGACACTATGAATGAGGAGGCAAGGCATGCACAGCCAAAGGGGCATCTAGTAATTATCCTATAGAAATTTGTCATGAAGGAGCTGGGGTTCTCTTGGGGATCTTAACCTGGGAAAAACATTTACTATAGCATGAAACTGGGGGTCCTTGACTCAATCATACCGTGACAATTGTTGATTGTCTAGGTTATTCAGGATGCTTTCAGGGTATATCATCAATCATTAGAAAATCATTAGCTGTAATTGATAGAGATTTTTTTTTTTGGGGGGGGGGGGGGGGGGGGGGGGGGGGGAATAAGTAATAGAGATATCTTTAGACTTTATTTGTCATAAAACCATCACATGATTCACATGAAAATCAAGAATTAAAAAATCAATGCAATGCAATCACCACATGCCAAAGCAACAGAATCAATGCAAGCCATGTCAAATCCAAATAGAAAATGTTACCAGAAGCATCTTTAGAAGTGCATGAGTCCCAATATGAGCAAGCGCAGATTTAATCCGTTCATGTCCTTGAAGCCCATCAACATAGTGTGCAACACTTTCCCCTTGCTCATAAGTTTCAACCAAGACCGCAGGATGCACAAGTGGATACACTGGTTTAGGGAATGAAACATCCTTCCATCTACGGAAATTATAAATAAATCGACTCAAATGAGCAGCTTCCCTAGCAAGGTCTACTTGAGACATCATGAAAACTGCAAACTGCTGTACACTTTCATCCAACCTCAACCACTTCAGAGTAGGAATGAACTGTGAAATTTTTGCTACCAAATTGATTATCACAAAATCCCTCCTGATTGATTCACCAACACCAGGATGTCTAACTTTTACTGCAACCACCATGGGTTTCGCCTGTTGACCAGGGTATCTAAATCTCAAAGAAGCTCGATGCACTTGGGCAATACTTCCAGATGCCACAGGTTCCTCTTCAAAATTCTCAAAAATTTCAGAGAGCTTGCGACCAAATGATCTTTCAATAGTTTTCCTTGTATAGGCAAAGCTATGTCGAGGAGCTTGGCTGTGAAGCTCTGAAAGCTTGATGCATAAATCTCTGGGGAAAAGATCTGGTCTAGTAGCTGCCCATTGTCCCCATTTTATGAATGCAGGACCCGCTTGTTCAAGCGTCCGATGAACAACCTGAAGCCACATTTTTCTAAACTGAGGTCCAAAAGAATCTGCAAATGGTGCCATCACGATGCTGGGTGAAAACAAAATTGATAAATAGAGGGCTCTCAGGAGCAATATTACGCCTTCTACCACTGAGAACACTAATGAGGTCATATATGCATGCCCATCTTGTGCACGCATATACAAACTGTTCTGTGATGGGTAGTATTCCGTGTCTGCCATTGTTTTCTGGGCCCATGCTAGCTGTCCACATGTGAAGGCAAAAATACCAGGAACTAGCAAGTGAGAGCGTGTCAAGGCCAAGCTTACTGCTTGAGCAATCCTATTTAAGTGGGTAAAGGAATGACCATTGGAAGAATATATTTGGTAAAGCCTTTTCCAAGCAAACTGGGCATGATTTGTTACTAACCTACTAGCAGAGACGGCAGAGTAATTCCTGTGTAAAAAACTGCGGCCAAAACTCTTGCTGGTGTTATACAATGATAATGAAGCATTCCCCCTACTTGAAAACCTATTATACGAGTATAAACTGTATTGTGGTAGATGCAGCCCAACTGTAGAAATACCTGTGTGCCTAGTTACTTCTGGATAATTCCTCCCTTGGTTTCTAAGAACCGAATTCGCAACTTTCTTTATATTTCGAAACATCAAAAGTCTGCAGTTTTCAGAATTATGTTACTTAGCACAACAAACATTTTGCAAAATTTTACACAACAGCTAACATAATCATAAATCTTTTTAAACTAATTATAATCACTAAAAAAAAATTGTATCCCCCTACAATCCCAATTATTTTACTTATAAAAAATCATTAAAATAAGTAAACAAATTAACATATCTTCATTATTCAGTATATAACACACCTTATTGCCTTTTACGATTCAAAATAAGTCCGACATTAGAACCGTTCCAAAATGAGAATGCAAGTTTCTTTTCTTTTTCTTTTTTTTTGGATAGGTCAAAATGAGAATGCATGCTTCAGCATATTAATCTCCCTTTCTCCATAACTTCAACCCTTGGCTAATGGCAAGGGCCCTTTCATTCGAAATACTAAAACTGTCACAAAAAATAATAGTACCTCCAAAATGCCAATGAGCACTGGCTCAAGTAGCACCTCCTCCCTTATAAGTACTAGGTAGGGAGTGAGGTCGTGAGTTTGAGACCAATCAAGTGCATGTGTAACTTACCAATAAAAATAATAATATTAACCTCCAAATTTGAAATATCTAGTAAAGCTCAAAAGACTTTCTTAGATTACAACAGCAACAACAACAAAGCCTTAGTCCCAAAATTTTGGGATCAGCTATAGGTCCTAAACAACATTAGTTAGGGTCGACCCACATGCTTTCTTTTGTCTATTCTATTCTATCTGAAGTCATAGTCTCTGTTACTAACTACCTTAATTAACATAAAGTGTCCTTTTAAACTAGTAATAATATTATTTTTGGTCTTTCTCAACCTTCTCTTGTTCCCTCAATTCGCCAATGACTACGTCTACTGATGCACTCTACCTCCTCAATTCAAATCTTAAAATTTGCCAATAAGCTCTAGCTCAAATCACACTTCCACCCACCATAACAATAGAATTGAAGAGCAAGATTTTGGTTTCAATACCTACTGGGCGCATGTCTAACTTATCCACCAAGAAAAAAAAAAACACAAAAAACAAAAATTTTACACTAAATTTGTTGCCTTGGTTCAACCCCCATTATGAACTATTTCAAATAAAATAAAATACATTAAGATTCAACAAAATGGGGTTACCATAATCAAAAAGTAAAACACTATAATACTTTCAATTAACACATAGGAAATCAGCTAATTTTTGCATTGAAATAGCAAAGATAAACCCATAAATCAAGCACTCATAAGAACCCCAGAAAAAAAAATTTTACATTGTGAGAAGAAAAAACTATGCAACGAGTTACAAAAACAAAGACTGATATTTGCACCGAGTTTCCCAAGACTCCAAGAAAGATGGAGGAACGAGTCAGCTAAGTACAGCGAACTCGGGAAGAATAAAAATCCGAAATTTGAGAAAACAAACCCTAAAATCTCGAGCTAGAGAGAGAGAGAGAGAGACGGACCTAGACATGGCGGCCGCCGCGTGATAGAGAGAGAACGAGAATGAGAATCTTAAAAGGAGTGGTACGTGCTAACGTGCGCAGGTGGTGAATAGCTGTTGCTGTTGTTATTGATGTTGTTGATGGAAGCATTTTCTCGTTGGAGATTCAGCCTTGCTCATCGTCGTCTAGGGTTTTACCTTTCAGCCACCATAGGAGAGAGAGAGAGAGAGAGATTGATGGTAGAAACGGTGCGTTTTATTGGTGTATGGCGGTGCGTGCTGCTCGCTTTTGCTTAAACAGTTAAAACCTTTGGTTTCACGTGGACCTCACGCCAAGCGCTTCAACTTAGACCCCAAATAATAATAATATTTTTTTAAAATTTTTTTTTGAGAATTAGAAATTGAATAAATAGACAAGACCAAAAAGGTTGGGAAACTTGGAAATAAAAATAAAAGGGGAAAGGTAGCTGCGAGCTTCATGGAATGAAGGAGAGATTGACAAGGACCCCTGTGAAGTTGTTGAGAGATGGAAGATTTTTTCTTTCTTTTTTTCTTAATTTTATTATACTTTTTGAATTTTGAATGATTTTCATGCACCCACATCTAACCATTTAAAAACTCATTTGGAAAGTCAATTTACTCTTATTTTGGGAAAACTTCAATAGACACGATACAATGAACATGAATGAGAGCGGCAGTGACGAAATTAACTTAGAGACTATGCTTGCTTTTGCTTGTCAATTGACTCTTAATATACAAATGGTATTTTATATATATATATATATATATATATTTAAATTCATATGGTTTTTCGGCAAGTTTTGATTCATAAAATTCACATATATAATCTTCAATCTCCCTCTAGGTGGGTTGAAAGATTTTTAATGGGATTTAAAAAATATAGTGGAACCTCTCACAAATAATATAGTTATCTTCGACAAATTTTTATACACGATGAGCGCATACACCC
Organism: Castanopsis chinensis; assembly: GCA_032878915.1. Classification (NCBI taxonomy): domain Eukaryota; kingdom Viridiplantae; phylum Streptophyta; class Magnoliopsida; order Fagales; family Fagaceae; genus Castanopsis; species Castanopsis chinensis. The sequence goes on from JAVQMG010000131.1 coordinate 25,926,082, forward strand.
CTCACTCTTAGGCCAACTAACTTCAGTTTTTATTTGGATGTAAGATATGTGTTATTTAAAAATTAAGTAAATAACGCATGATGCATGTAGCTAAAAATAGAATACAATTGGAGGGAATATAGCTAAAATAAAACGTATTGCAAATCTAGCTAGAAATAGAATTCAATTGAAGGGAATCTGGCTTAGGGTGAGCACTCCAACAATTTAGCTGGCACTAGTGATAATATTTGTTATTTGAAAGAACAACGAGAGCTTGGTAGTTACATACCTATGTCAAGTGAGGAGTGAGGGTATTTATACTCTTCATAGTTTGCACTTATGTTAGTCTATCTCATAATATTTTTGTACTCTTTCAGCGAATGTGATATGCATTTGCGATCAAGCTAGAATGTATACTTAGACACACAGTTGGCACTCCCACTTAGGGACAGGCCACATCTAATTGAATGTTAAACCAAGTAATTGAAAGCGAAATAATTGTGAGATTGAGTCTGACCATTCAGACTCTCTTGATGGGAGTCAATGCATGGGTAAAACCTTACCGAACTAAGATTGATTCTTATTCATTCTATTCATGTAACTCCATTTTGCTTCTTTTTGCCGCTCTAACCTTCCACGCCCCCCAAACCCAAAGAAAAAAAAAATATTAAATGTAAATATGAGTAGATAGATTCGCACATGTGACAGTGTTGATTGGTTGATCTCAATTAAATGTAACTTTTTAATTGGCATTTCTAGTAAAAATAGGCTTATAATATATATATATATATACCTTTTTTTCCTTAGTTATAAATAATTCTTGTCTTTTTTTTACTATAATATATTAATCTCTTTCATTTGATTATCTATTCTTTTCCCCTCTTTTGTTTTCATTAATTTTATTCTATGAAATTCATAGAACCACAACTATACAAACAAAATATAACTTTTAAGTGCCATCAATTTGATTGTAGATTTTATGAATTTATTTTTTTGATTGATATATTTAGTTAGATTTAATAGATATCACAGCACACATAATTATTAATGGAATATGTCCCAAGTTTTAATATACATAATTTTTAAATAAATTTTATAGATAATACAAGCTTACATGATATGCAATATAGTGGGAAAATTGATTTTATGATACAACACTTCAACTGAGGAACTAATATATCATACAAGGACAAGATACTAATCAATTTTTGGTTCATGCAAGATTCAAACCTTAGATTTCTCATTTAACGACAAGAAACTTATTAAGTTGATTGAAAGATTGAATCCTATCCAATTATGCTTTTGTGTTAGAATCTCTTTCCCTCTCCCTTATGTGTGTGTGTTTGTTTGTTTTGTTTTTTGTTTTGTTTTTTTTAAAAAACAGTCATTATTGTTATTAGTATCCAAATGTTGGACTTCAAATTATCCTTTCACATGTAAATATTCCAACGATGAGGAAGCCTTGACTCAGATTCCAATAACACAAATACAAAAGAAGAGATTACTTGTAAGAGAGACTATAATAAGGAAGAAAAAAAAAAGATTATAGTTACATTCATTGGTTTATTTACAAAGAATGGCATCTCTTTTATACCAAAAGAGAGATGAGAGGAATACAAAAACTTAAAGAATCATGGAGTATATAGGTGCCATGGCAATTACTAAAAGAAGAAAAAAAAAGATATATAGATAAACAATGAAAGAAGATAGGCATAACTACAATGTTGATCATTTAAGTTTATCTTATGTGCGTAATTAGTCCCTCAAGTTTAAAACGAGCACAATTGATCCCTCAAGTTTTAATATTAAGTTGTATTAGTCATTTTACTAACTGTCGTTAATGGTGTTACTTACGTGGCTAACAAATTAATGATTTGTCATTTTTTTTTAATGATATGACATTTTTTTATATTAAAAAATTACAAAATGCGAAGTTGGATCAGGATGTGAAACCCAGCTTTGATTTCTTACCATAAATAATAGTCAAGCGTAGCTGAGAGAAGGAAGCCGAGCCACAATAAGATAAATACTGTAGTTTCGCCAATAAGATAAATACACGTCTTGATACGTTAGGCGTCCATCCACAATATCAATCCAAAGCTTGATTTGGCCCAACTACTCCACAACCAAGGTTGGACATCATTTCACTTTATTGACAATGCATGTATTAGTACACTAGGTGTCCATCCATAATCTCAATCCAATGCTTGATTTGGCCCAAGCTACTCCACATCAAGGTTGGAAATCATTTCACTTCAATGAGTTTTGGGCTAAGGCAACCAACTAAGCATGGTCGCCAGGGTTGCATTTGAAGTACTCGCAATGTATGGCAAATCCTTACTTCGCAGTTGGGCTTTGGAATGGACTTTAGGCCTCAAAGATATTAGGCCCACTAGAGTTAATTGAAGCGAAACGAAACTTCCCAATCTATTTTAGTTTAGCCATTCCTTCTGCGGCACATGCACATAGCACCTTTTGATTTTTCAAGAAACAAAAAGGCACACATTGCTATCATGCGATAATCATAAGGAGCATCAACCAATTGACAATTGCCATGGTGCGCTGCAAAATCGAAGTTGCTCAAGAGTCTTGGGATTATATGCCAAAAAGTCGTGCTCATTTTACTATTTTAGTCCTCGATAACTAATTGGAAGTTCTTAATTATGTCATGATGGCAATCGATTATCACCCTAGAACTCAAAAAAAAAATACATTATCCTATAATTTTCTGGCAGTTTCAACAAGAAGGTAAGGGATACTTTTTCATCAACTTTAAAAATCCATGACAAGTAAGAAACTTACACAAACCAAACCAGCATACAAGCAACCATGTGAATCTAATTTCTACCTTCTTGCTAGCCTATACCAAAATGTGAAATTATTCATGTAGCCAGTATACTACACTTTCCCCTTACATATAGACTCCACACATAGATTCTGTGCGTGAGACCTATATTTATGAGAGATAAATGTATAGTATATCAGACATCAGGATAATTATTCATACTTCATATAAGGACAACATACACACCATCAAACTACTAACATATTGGTCAACGTTTCTTAGTTGCAGGTTCCTTCTGTGAATTAAAATACACCGCGGCGACTGGAAGGCCAAGTTCACATTGAGCAGCAAATTGTCGAGTTCTAAAATTGCCACGTGCATTTGGAGGTGGACAACCCACCATCATTTCACTTTTCTGCTTAAATAGCACAAAAATGTATCGATGAATTCCTGTTGGTGGCTTTGGTCCCATGTAAGGTACCAATTCTTTTCCTACAATCCAAACCATATAGATAAATTTTCTTTCAACATTATACCTTAAGATAACTTAAATTCATACTTCAAATAAAATGGTGAACAAAATTAAACCTTTGGTGGCATCAGACCCTTCTGGGATATCTACAACAATCCTGAATGAAGCAACATGTAGATGCATATTTAAAAATTGTATCCTTGCAATGAACAATAATTCACATTTTTTTTTTATCTATTAAAGAAAGGGTAAAAGAAAATTGTCACCAATGGAGCCACTCTCTCAATGCTGGTTCACTAGGGCTAGGAGCATCAGGATCGACCATTATCTATTAGACAAAATCATTATAGTTTCACACACCAAAACATGCAAATTTTCACAAGGTACCTTAAATTGAAGAAATAAAAGAGCTACATACAAGAGTATAGAGATTGGTAGAGACACGAGGACCAAGAATTTGGACTTTAGGCCTATCCACTGCCATAGAGGGCTTGATATCACAACCATTAGCAACCTGTTTGGACCCATAATGGACTGTAAAATTGGCAGCTGGAGTGAACATGTCAAGCACTTCTCCAATCACTTTTCCAACAATTAGTGGCTCTATGGTCCGAGCCATAGCATAAGACTAAATGTGATTATGTAAGTGGTGTAAACCGAAACACACTTGGTACTTATAAGTAGTGAAAGCCAAAGCCAGAGAGAGAGAGAGAGAGAGAGCAACAAAGAGACACTGAAAAAAGAGTCACAGAGTTTGTTGTTGTTGTTGTTGTTGTTGCACACAAACAGTACTTGCAAGTTGCACCCACTAAACTATGCCGCGAGTGATATGGGACCCTAGTTACTATTATGTTTTTGTGCTGACTATGCTTCAGAGATTGCTTTTGGTGTTTTTAGATTGAGATGTCAACGTGTGTTTTGGAGTTATCATGTGTGGGCGTGACACGTAGCTTTAGAGTGCTTGATGAATGGGCACTGTTCTTGTCCACAATGATAGTGCCAACGAGACACGTGTCTGTCTTGTGAATGCCTGTCGGTTGTTGATGTCACTGTTGCGAATATGACTTTTTGATGTCTACAAGTGCAGCACTCTCGCCGCCGCAATTACGAATGGACCCAAATACCCTTTGTCGATTTGTCGATAAAAAGATAGCTTTAATTAACTCCACTCGCAAAGTCTCTTTTCCGCCGGGAAAAATAGGCTAAAAGACAATCAATCATTATGAATCATCTAATAATAAAAAATAATTATTATACCGTGAATGTTTTAAGTTGAAAATTTTATTTAAGTTAATAGGTGTCTTTAGGTTATTTATTAATAAATTATTTTTAAAAAATTTTGATATAATTTTGATAAAATATAAAAAAAAATGTTAAACTAATAACATTTTTTATATAAAAAATTTCTATGAATATTTTCTAAATTAATGCACCCAAAATATCTATTAAGAAAAGCCGGAAAAAAAGAAAAGAAAAAAAGAGAGAGATAACTAGCACTACAGAGACATAATTAAGCATATTCTACACTCCATTTCCTTTTTTTAAAACGTGCTTCCACTGAAATGAAGTGGTGGCTTCCTGTTAAGGTTATTGGATTGGTCAATGCTGAATACCCTCCCACCTGATCTTTCCATATTATTTGATTTGAAAGGCTTTGAATAATTGGTGGCGATCTGTGGATGGACTGGAGTTCATTGAACCATTAAACAATAGCTAATGATAAGTTCACCTTTTGCCTTGAACTTGATTAGGTTGTTCCAATGTATTTGGTTGAGACAGTTCTTATATTTTGGTTGGTCCAACACTAATTTTCTTTTTGGGTCAAACTTATATCTTAAGTGACTTAAATTGTTTTTGTTATCCTCTCATTCTTCTTACTTTTTTAATAATTAAAAAAAATCCTTCAAACAGCCCCATAAGCTTCTCGCATTAAAAAATTGAGAGAGAGAGAGAATGCAGATTTTTTTGGTGGATGTTACAACCTCAAGAGTCAAAATACTCATTTCCAAGATTATGCATCTAAAATTCATCCTCTCTTACATCTTACTTAGCTAAAAACAACCAAAAAGATCTAAAATGTGGCAACGTGTACAACAACACTACCTATAACTTAGCTACGTTTTTTTTAGGTAATAAAGGAATTGCATTAAAAACTAAATAATTTGGATACAAGACACACCATGTCTATCAGAATGCATTCCCAAATGGTCTAAATATAACTAAAGAGCAACATAAGAAGGGGTGTAAAAAACAACAAAATATAGGGACTGTCTAACACCCTCTACCTCTAATTCTATGGCACTAAAGTTGAGTTGGGAGCATAGTAGCTGCCCACCTCTGCGACCCCAGAGTTCAATGAGGCAGTGTTCACTTCTCTAGAATAGCCTTTTACTCAACTCCCTTAGCTAACTCTAATGATGCCCCCACAACCAGCCATTCCAAAGTTTCCAAATGAGTCATCAAAGTTGAGTTTAACGCAATTAGGCCCAGGTTTTTTTTCCTATCTGACTAGCTTGTTGTTTCTTTCTCTAACAGACCACAATCTTGGGTGCAAAAAGTAAATTCCAGCATATGCTGATCAACTTCAGCATGTAAGGAAGGATTGACGGTTTGATTGTTGAAAGTAAATTTCTTTTGTTGAAGCCGAAGGCACCAAATTCCAAATAAGAAGTAATTGCACCGATGAACCTGATTAGGAATCTTTTTGCTAAGGGTATTGGACTAAAACCAGTCCAAAATACTGGAGCTTAATAAGCCCCTGCTCATTAAAATTTGTTTAATAGGCAGGTGGTCATGTAAGCATTTCCATAGAAATATTTGAATTTTGTCGAGTGGAATTAAAGTTTCATAATCCATTTGCCATTGGAGTCAGAGTTGGCATCAATGTCATCAAAAGCCAATTTTTGAGGGTCCAATTTGCAGAGGAGACCCAACTCAACTTGTCTATGTTAGCACTTAGCAGAGACTTTTCTAATGGGAGTGGCTTTAATTATAAGATAGATGGAAGGGGGCAAAGTCATGGAAATGAAATTAAAATTCCAATCCCCATTAAAACAGATATTGGAAATTTGTAGCTAGTCCTCTCTATTTAAAGGGCCATGGATGAAGCTTCCGAATGACCCTTTTTTTAGCCATTTATTATGCCAAAAGGAAAGGCCACTATTGTTACCTATTAGCCATCTAGAACCTTTGTCACAAATAAGTTCTCCTTCTTTATTTATTTATTATTATTGCTTTCCAAGTCCTGGATTGGGTGTTTTTCCTAGCATAAAGGGTATCAACATATTTCAAACTCAAAATATAGTTTATTTGGTGTTTTAAGTTAGGTTTTTCAATAAAATTCAACCACATAGTTATATTAATTCATAATAAAAATGGAGTATTAATTCATTTAAAGGGCCCAAATTGATTATTATAGAAAATGAAGAGCCATTAACCCACTTAATGGACTATCCGTTTGGGCATTTTCATTCTTCAAAAACTCCTTATCTCACCATTAATTATTTAACTCCAGCCCATCAAATTCATATCTAGCAATTAATTTTATAACACCTACTATATTAGAATAATGGACCTAATTAATCAGATTAATTTTGGTAGTAATTTCGAAAGGCCCATTGAGCCTATAAATAAATTCATTCAGACCCAATCTAAGTTACTGTAACATACAAAAAAAAATTGAGAGGTTCTTGGCAAGGAAGGGTGCTCTTTCTAGTGGAGTTTTGGGTTTGAACACTTTGTGCAGAGGTTGTTCTAGCCATACGACACTTGTTGGGCTATTGTATCTTGGGAGAGACAAGTCAGAGAAGATCTTCACCAGTTACAAAGTTTAGCCAATCAAGGGTTTGAATTGTTTTAAAGAGAGCGAGTGCCGTGTCCCAATTCAAATAATGTTGTATATTTTTTTTTAAATTAATAATATTCAAAAGTATTATTCAGTTTTTTGTTATTTCTATTATGATTGTGTTAGTACCAACAGACTTGATTGACACTGACAGGTACAATAAAAGCTTTCAACGCAGGAGAGGAAAAGACTTTCACACAACATGTTGTCCACTTGAACAAGGATAAGTCTTTTAGCAACATTGGCAGGCCACAATGAGATCGAGAGGATTCTCAACTGTCTTAACGTTGACAGATTAGCATCCGGTGAATTCACCTCATTTGTCTCATATATTTTTTTTATTTTTTACTTTTCAACTTTTTCTTTTTACTTCTCATAAAGTTTTTCTTAACTTTTTTTAATCAATGATTGAGATTGGAAGTTACCTTTTGTAACTATCAATCTCAGCCATTAAAAATAATTGCATCAAATGCAATTGCTGTTTGTTTAAGTCTATTTGCCATAGTTGGTTTATTTGATATTTTTTCCTAGTGTATTTTATTTAATTGTTATCTTTTCATGTTTAATATATTTATTTAATTGTGTTTTATTTTTTTCCTTTTTATATTGTGTTGTGATTTTTAACATGTTGTTTGTGTTATTTTATTTAAGTGCATAATGTATGTTTTATTTATGTCCCTAAACTATTGAAAAAGAACTATTGAAAAAGAACTTTTTCAATAGTTTAGGGATGAAAAATGAACTTTTAATAAAATTTACGGACATAAATAAAACATTTCAATAGTTTAGAGACAAAAAATTTGAATTCAAACTAAACTTACTATTAAAAAAGAAAATTTCATTAGTTTCAAAAGGATCCTATGTATTTGCATCTCTGCTAAGGCTTATTTATTTTTGCCTATTCATTATTTCTTTTGTTTTGTTTTTTTTTTAGCTGAATACCTATTCATTATTTGTTGAGAGTAAAGAATTGATTTTATTCATGCATGGATACAAAAGCCAAAATGATACATTGCTGTTGGAAAAGAAAAAAGAGAACACTAACAAAAGAAGAAACATGAAATGAGAACAGTTTGGCTTAGTGAGAAATGAGAATCGTCAACCAATCAAGTATGAATTTTTAATTGAAATTTCTTACCAATTTCCAAACATAAAAAAAAAAAAATGAAACTGTTAATAGTACTAATAGCCTCTTGACAAGTTCTATCTTAAACAATAGACGGAAAATGCAGTCAAATGGAACTTTTCATTTTGATTATTATTAATTCCCTAGTAGCAAATTAAAATTTGTCTGACTTTTAGTAATAGCAAGTGGCTCGGAAATTAAGTCAAACATTCTTATTCAAATAAACCATGATAATTGATAAGGTAGCTGGTAGGAGCTGATTGCTAAACAAGAATCATTCATTTAGATACTTCAATGAATGATGGGGAAATGATTAAAAAAAAAAAAAAAGAGTTTGGGATGAGATTTTGGTTAGGAAATTGTCCAGATAAACATAATTATTTTTTAAAAAAATTTACACCACTTTTATTTATGAGATAAAAAACTGTCAAAAAAATTACTAATTACTTTTTTTCATTTCCTATAAAGAGTTTTTAAAAATATTTCATAAACTAATGCCTTAGAGTATGCGTCGACATTTTTTTTTTTTTTTTGGAGGAACATATGAGCTTTAGCAAAAATGCTGGCCACTTCTAAGAGAAGACAAAATCAATGAAAAACGTGGGAAAAGGAACCAATAAAATGTGCTCTCACAAACTCAACTTTTGCTTGAAACGAATTTTTTTTTTTTTTTTAGATTGATAAATACAATTCCAAATTTTCAATACGTAAAGAAATAATCCACAAATCTTTTTTTCAACCATTAATGAAAAGACAAAAATAATAATATCCTTATACTTTCCTCTAAATAGCATTAGCATGTGTCTTTTTTTTTTTTTTTAAAATGGAAATTAATAACATTCTTATTATACTAACCTCGAATGCATGAAAACAAGCCTAACAGGACTGGGTTTGAATAGATTTGGGCTGGTTGGATCGTGCAGTAGACTGGGGTTTTAAAATGGATTTTGGGCCAAACATTTTATAAGTAGATTTAGGCCTGCTGAGTGGGTCTTTATCTATTCAGAATTGATGAGCTTCGTCCCAATTGGGCTAGCAGTCAATCATCGCTTGAACAAATCAAAGTGAACCATTAATAATTTTGGTTTGCCATAATTTTACATGAGCACACGAGTCAAATGGTTTAAGAAAATTGTGAGTTTCTTGGCCAATTAGAAGAAAGTCATGACTTAAATGTTCGATTAACTAGTCACAAATCCAAGAGATGTGAGAGAAACTGTAATATAATATTTTATAATAGAGTATAATATAAATTTTGTAAATTAAAAAGCGCATGTAATTTTTAAAGTATTGACTATTTTTATAAGTTTATGCATGTAATACAATCTAAAAAGAATTTTTTATTCAACAACAATATATAATTTTAGTTTTAGGCATGTGCCTAACATAGCATTTGATAATTACCAACTTTTTCTCATATTTAATTACCAAAAGGACAAAAAGACATTTAAAAAACTGAAGTATTATCGAGTTAAAAAATCATAGCTCCTTTTGTATAAAAATAATAACAACTATTTAGAACACTATAAGTTGCCACAATTTTTTTTTTGTGAAAAAAGTTGGCTTATTTTGATTCATCCCTAGAAGTTTTTTAGTCTTTGCAAATTGTTTACAAATTCCTTTTGATTATTTGGGTAGAGCAAAATAAGCTTCCTGTGGATAAATTTTTATTAATAAAAGAATGAATTAAAAGATGATTTTTTATTTTTTTGGGCTAAATTACAATTTGTATAACTAACTAAATAATTAATTAATTAAATAACTAATTAATATATCAATATTAATCTCACACATTAATGTTAATTAGAAAATGACCTCAACTATGTCGTTTTAAGAAGGAGGTATGCCTTGAACATTACAAGAATCCAAGTGTTACCAAGCCAACCATTTTGAGTATTTTAAAGATATCACACTATGATATGTCAAAATCCTTGGAGTTTATAAAACAACTTCATCAAGAAATACTAGAAACAGAGAGTATCGAAATTGCTTCTAAAACGATATATATATATATATATATAGAGAGAGAGAGAGAGAGAGAGAGAGAGAGAGAGAGAGAGAGAGAGAGAGACAACTAAAAGAAGACAATGCCATAAATTATATGACTTAGTCTCAAATCCTAGTAAATAGGTTTTACTTATACTGAGGAGTTAGTGAGGGGTACTATCAGCCACCCATATGAATGAACAAAGTATAGAGAAGAAAATTGACCTTTTAATAGCCAATTATATTCAAATCACACGTTCCAATATTTTATAGGAACAAATACCAAATGGTTTTAGAATGAAGAGTTTGTATAAATTTTGTGAAACCTTGAGAGAGAGAGAGTTTGTATAAATTTTGCGAAACCTTAAGAGAGAGAGAGAGAGAGAGAGAGAGAGAGAGAGAGAGAGAGAGAGATAAGTGCTTTATGGCACTGATAAGTCTTCAATAATGAAAACATTTCATTGCTATTAGAGCTCCCTCAGACTTAGTTAGTGGAGACTCTGTTGACTCAAATGAGGCTCACACTTATCATTATAGTCAAAATGTTAAACTCTCAATGACAACATTATTTTGATAATTTTTTTAAAAAGGACTGGGTTGTTCGTTTTTGGTCAATTTGGTCAATTGTGCTTAATTGTTTTTAGCTTTTCTATTGGTAATTTTTGTTATTGTGGACATTTTTTGGGATGTTTATTTATTTTAGATGGGTCTAAATGTAATAATAATTTTATGAAACAAAATTACATAGACACTTTAGTTGGGGTGGTTATACCTATGTCGAACACAATCACTTGACACTTCAGCACATGTGGATCTAATGAAAATACCTAAAAAAATATAAAACCCGGTGTAGTAGCCTTGATTGATGACTATTTCATACTGGATCTATAGTTTTAATTCAAGTGTTTACTGAAAATTTTAAAATTGTTAACAATCTTTGGATTGGATTTTTTGCATAACTTGCTAATTGTATAGTCACCTTATTTCCAACCTTAGACACCACAATAAACACAAAACTATGATTAAGTGTTGCATAAGAACAATTAGAGAGCACATAAGGTTATACATCTTCGGTTTTATAGTATATATAAACAATAAAAATATAAACATAAAGAAAGTGCCCTCAACTATGTTATTTTATAGGGAGGTATGCTCCTAAATGTGATGGAAGCTACCAAGGAAGATACGTCAGAAGTTGATTGGTATATTCAAATATTTGTGGAAGAAACCAAGATAATTCCAGCTGATTTTTTTTTTTTGGTGAGCAAAAGTAATTATTGTGGTTGGGCTAATTTCTTGGGATGCTTTTTTTTGTTTTGTTTTAGATTTTAGATCTAAATTTTTAATAACTTTTAAAAAATTGCTATTGTAATGCGCGGTTATTAGTAAGTAAAAAAGTGACTTTAGTGATGAGTCCAAATGTAAAATTATGGTCAAATGTGATATTGGTACCGCTTATTGTGACGATTAAACTATCAATTGTAAGGAAAAAAAATAGGATACCACCGAATATAACAAAAGTACGGTCATAAAATAATATTGGTACTGCCAAATATAATAATAGAACAGTCAAATTTGAGAATAAAAAATAAGGTACGATTGAATGTGACAAAAATAGAGTTAGATACGATGTGGGTATTGCTTAATATGAGAATGGAACCATTAAATTTGAGAAAAATAAAGGAACCACTATATGTGACTGAAAAACTGTCAAATTTGATATTAGAACTACACAATGTGATAATGGAACCATCAAATTTGAAAAACAAATAAAGGAATCACTAAATGTAACAAAATAACTTGGAACTGCACAATGTGAAAATGGAATCGTCAAATATGAGAAACAAATAAGGGAACCACTGAACGTGACAAAAGAACTGTCAAATGTGATGTTAGAACTACACAATGTAATGATGAAATCGTTAAATGTAAGAAAAAAAGTAAGGAAACCACCAAATGTGAGAAAAGAACTGTCACATGTGATGTTGAAACTGCACAATGTGAGGATGAAACCTTCAAATGTGAAAAAAAAAAATAAAGGAACCACCAAATGTGAGAAAGAATTGTCACATGTGGTGTTGGAACTGCATAATGTGAGGATGAAATTGTCAAATGTGAGAAAAAAGTAAGGGAACCACCCAACGTGACAAAAATGTGATAAAAGAACTGTCACATGTGACAAAAATGAGCAGATACGATGTTGGTACTACTTAATATGATAATGGAACCATCAAATTTGAGAAAAATAAATAAATGAAGCACTATATGTGAAAAAAGAATTGTCAAATGTGATATTGAAACTGCACAATGTGCTAATGGAACTGTCAAATATGAGGAAAAAAAATAACGGAACCACCAAATGTGAAAAATGAACTGTCAAATGTGATGTTGGAACTACATAATGTGAGGATGAAATCGTCAAATATGAGAAAAAAAGTAAGGAAACCACCAAATGTGAGAAAAGTACTATTATATATGATGTTGGAACTACACATTGTGAGAATAGAATCGTCAGATGTAAGAAAAAAGTAAGGGAACCACCAAATGTGAGGAAAGAACTGTCACGAAATGTTGGAACTATACAATGTGACGATGAAACCGTCAAATGTGAGAAAAATGTAAGGGAACCACCAAATGTGAGGAAAGAACTGCCACATGTGATGTTGAAACTGCACAATATGAGCAAGATGGAATTGTCAAATGTGTGAAAAAATGTAAAGAAACCACCAAATGTGAGAAAAGAACTGTCACATGTGATGTTGGAACTGCACAATGTGAGGATAGAACCGTCAAATGTGAGAAAAAGGTAAGGAAACCACCCAATGTGACAAAAGAATTGTGATGTTGGAACTGCACAATGTGAGGATGGAACCGTCAAATGTGAGAAAAAAAGTAAGGGAACCATCAAATGTGAAAAAAAAATTGTCACATGTGATATTGAAACTACACAATGTGAGGATGAAACTATTAAATGTGGAAAAAAGTAAGGAAAACCAATGTGAGAATGAAACTATCAAATATAAGAAAAAAATAACCTGGTGTAACAGGTTACCTACTAATGGTTACCGTACCCTTCTTTTTCTTGGGGGTACCGTAAAATTAGCCAATAATTAATAGTCTTTAATCAAAAGTAAAACCAAAAGGTATAAGCGACCGTTGAAAAGGTTAAAGTGTTGGATTGATATAAACAATTTATTGCATAAAAGGTATTAAAGAAGACAAATAATCACACTATCCTCTTTTTTATATATAGGAATAATTATTCTATTCAGAGTGATTATAAATGTCAGTCAGTTTTAGTTATTGTATAGCGATGATTACATCTTGATCTTTATAGTTGATTTGGTACCTAAGAATAAGATCAAATAAATCTCAATATAAAAATGTCTAAAAACCAACGAATAAGACTTCACCTACCCATAAAGCAACCGTAATGATTCCGAATTGCAAACCTATAGAGCCAAGAGTTTAAATAAGATTTTTGACCCTTAAAATTCAGATCTTCTTTCTCAGTAATCTTTTTTTTTTTTTTTTGATAATTTGCCATTTCATTAGATTAAAAAGAAAAACAGGAGGTACAACAATCTTGCCTACATGCTTTCAAGATTGGGGAAGGCAAATCACAGTTTTTATAGAAAAAACCTACTTTAAGAGCAATAGCATGTTTAGCTACTGAGTGAGCTGCTAAGTTTAGAGATCTCTTAACCTAACAAAACTCACAATTATCAAAGGATACACTCATGTCAGCAACATCATGAATGATGGAGAAGATGGACCAATCAGATGGTTCTTTTGCTTTGAACAGGGCATCAAGACATATTTTTGAGTTCCCCTCCACAATGATGTTGCACCAATTTTCAGCTGCAGCCAAGCTTAGAGCCCACATAATTGTAGCTGCTTCAGCTTAAGTAGGTGTGCATAAATCATGAATTTTTGCCCATTCCTTTAACACCTATCCAAACTTATTTGTTGCTACCACAACTAAGGAGGTGAAAGCCTGTGAGACAGAAGCATCCACATTTAGTTTATATAGTTTTTAGGAGGAGGAACCCATGAAGTCTATTCCTCACTCCTATCTTTGTCTTGCTCATGGTCCAAACACTAAAGCTAAAAGTAAATAAACACATCTTATAGAAGGAGAGCAAAGCCAGTGCTGAAGAAGAAGAAGTTGTTGAAAAGGCGTTTGTTTTTTTGGGTATGTGGGTTTTTGCATAGGGTTTTTATCGAGGGTCTGAGGGTGGGAGTAGGATTGGCTTGGCAGTGGCACTAAGGCATCGATCAAGTGGGAATTGTCTTCTGTGTTTGGGTTTTGATGGTTTTAGTTTGGGGCTTGTAGGACTAAGGTCTATTTGGTTAGGCATTTTGGGGGATTAAAAGAACTTCTTCTCATATATATATATATATACATGCTTACAAAAACTTATTTTACACTCAAAATACAGTTTTCCAACAGTTTATACAAATGCACCCTAAATTTCTTTTGTTTAGGAAGAATCAAAAGAAAGGAAGTCGAGATTGAAAGAAGGAGAGTTGAGAGAGATGTAAAAGAGTATTGTGGAGGCTCCAAAGCTTATGTGGCACATCTTCGATTTTATAGGATTTATAGATTATATTATTGGTGTTAAAAGTTCATTTTCTTCCTAATTTTTTGGGTGTCTAATAAAAAACCAACAAAAAAAATTACTAATTTCAAACTGTTTAATCTTAGGAAAACTTCTTTAGAAAATAAAAAGGCCCCAATTTTTGTCTTTACATGCTTTCATGGTAACTTGAGAAAAAAAGGTTGTCCATGGCTTAGTGGAATAGTGAGTTCAATTGCCTACAATTGGTCACCAACTATTAAAACCAGCATCGGGATCGTTCACACTAGGTACATTTTTTGTTGCTCATATAATTGACATTCTTTGATTTTTCAGACATATATTTGTTTGTAATTTTATTGTTTGATTGCTAGGTAAGTTTTTGCTGCTCTTATAATTCAGATTCTTTGATTTTTCATATATATATATATATATATATATATATATATTTGTATTTTTATTACTTAAGGTCTAGATATGTTTTTTTTAATGTTTTTTTTTTTTTTTTGCTAACCAGATATGTTTGTTTTTATGTGTACCTTCTATTGTGATGGATGATATTATTTATCTTACCAAGTTAAATAATTTTTAATTCCCTCGGGGGATATACTCATATTCTTAATTTTGTTATTTTTTCCTCCTCTTAGTGACATACTATAACTATAGATAAATCCCTAAATATTATATTATCGGTATTGTATATGGGCAATTAAAATAGTTAAAATTATTTCCAAATGAAATTACAAAATATCAACACATCGTGAGAGGCATTGGCTAGTAGTAATTAACGAGGGAATGAGAATAAGAATTTACACAAGATGTAAAACTAACATTGAATCCAGGTTCAAATCTCCCCTCTCTTAATGTAAACATAGAATTATATATATATTTTTTAAAACCTACTATGTAATTACATTTTAGTTAAATTTTGTAAAATTACTTTACTTATAAATCACGTCTTTTTAGGGACAAAAATATTTATAAATCACATTTATACTCATAAATGAGTGCAGTTTTTCCAAAATTAATATACACACACTTTATTCCCTTTAAAGAGAAGGCCCGTCAACGAAAATTTATAATGCTATGTCAGCCTGAAAGTTTAAATAATAAAATGACATTAGAAACAAAATAAGTTAAACTATGAATTTAGTCGTTTACCTTTTCGTTGTTTTTCAATTTAGTCCTTAACATTTAAATGTGTTAATTTAGTTTCTAATCTTTTAATAATGAGTCAAACTAGTTCTAATTGTTAAGTAATGAATGAAAAATACTGATGTGACTAACAAAAAAAAAAAAAAAATGTCAACTCAGATGCCATGTGTACTGCCGATTTGGATTAAACCTAAGAAAATAAAAATAAGACCGAGCTTAATGAAGACACCTAATTGGGATCAAAATCCTAAATCGATCAAGTAAATAAAAGAGCATAATTAGTTATAAGTAAGCTCCGTAGCTCGAAGCAAACGTTGCTTTCGCAATACTTCAAATGACTGGGAAGTAATATCTCAGAGACACACTGAGAAACAAGGAAAAAATACGAAGAAAGAAAGAAACTGATTAACTACCGTTGAAGCACTTGCCTTGCCTCATATGTCATAATATCTCAATGAATGAACCACCAGCATGGAGATATACTATTCATTGTCATTGTGCTTTGTTGTCACAATCACCTTATCAACAACAATGTAAACTGAGTAAAACTCAGCACCGAATTGACCAAATCATTCTCACATCTGCTCTGGCTTGTAATGCCTTATACCTCCATGAATTCTTTCGTCCCAGACCTTGCAATCAAACCCAAATTGTTCACCAAATCTATAACAAAAAAAAAAAAATCCAAAATTTTCCCTACGTTCCCTTCACCATCGGCAATCTGACCTTAGTAACGTAAACCCCGCACAGATTTTGAGATCATGATTTATTTAGGATTTTATCATAATTTGGTGTCTTCCTTAAGTTGGGTTTTGCTTTTTATTTATTTATTTATTTATTATTATTATTTATTTTTTTAAGTTTAATCCTTGTTAGCAGTACAGGTGGCATTTGTGTTGACATAAATTTTTTTTTTGCCGTTGGCCACATCAACATTTTCTATCCATCACTTAATGGTTGAGACTAATTTGACACAATACCAAAAGGTTAGAGACTAAAGTGACACATTTGAAATGTCAAGGACTAAATTGAAAAACATTGAAAATGTCAGGGACTAAATTCATAGTTTACCCAACAAAATAATATATTCTTTAAATATATATATATACACACACACACACACACACACTACTAATAAAAGGATTCCTATGTTTCCTTTTCAATTTTGACGTACCAAAATATCCACATACAAATTCTAAAATAATATACTCTTTAATTTAATTTTTTCCTACAAAAAAAAAAAAAGGTTAAAAGAGTAGCACTATCTCATGTACAAAAGGGGAAAAAAATTGTTATTCTCATTTGTATTCAAATATTTAATACTTATCTGTATTTGTTATCTATTTGAATTCAAATATGTTTATAAAAAAAAATACAAAATTACTTCTTCCAAAATAAACCCACTTCCTCACGTAAAAACTACTCATTCGTATCCCGTATTCAAATGTATGATACTTCAATTATGTTTTAGGCTTTTTCTTTCATTTTCTTCATTCTGCCTAAAACTTAAGACATTATCTCTATCTCATTTTTAAACATTATTTTAGGTTATCTTACTTTAAAAAAAAAAAAAAAAAACAGTATATCACTTTTAAACATTATAACACTAAACCAATAAAAAAAAAGGTTTGCACACGCAAAGCATGTGTAATGAGTCTAGTATCTATATTATTAATAAGAAGATTCCTCTATTTCGTCTGCAATTTTTAAAGTACCAAAATATCCTCAGACAAATTTTGAAATAACATATCCTTTAGTTTAATTTTTTTTTTTTTTTTTTGCTACGAAAAGCGAAAAATGTTAAAATAATAATACTATCTCACGTACAAAGGAAAAGGAAAGAAAAAAAAAACTGTTATTCTCACAACCCATTTGTATTCAAATGTTTGATTTCTATGGTTTTTTTTTTTAAATTCTTTAAAACATTCCAAAATTTTTGTTATCTAAATTCTATATAGTTATCACAAATTCTCATCCATCTATACTAATGTATATAATCTTTCTTTTATTTAAATCTCATATTTTTTTACTTATCACAATCAATAAATTCAAATGTCCTATTAGGTTTCAATTTCTTATGATTCTTTATCTCATTTTTAAATATTATTCCACATTACCTTATCTCTTTCTTAAAAAAAGAACATGGTTATTTATATATCACTTTTAAATATTATAACACTAAACTATATATATAAATATATATATATATATATATAGAGAGAGAGAGAGAGAGAGAGAGAGAGAGAGAGAGAGAGAGAGAGAGAGAGAATTGGGTTCAAGTTACACTTGGTGTAACTCTAAGCAATGTTACACCACTCAATAACTTGTTATTGAATTAATAATTTGAAAATTCAACTGTTGAATTACATATTCTATATATTTTTAATATACACGACAATTTTCATATCAATTGGATGTTATTTACCATTTGATCCTTAAACTCATCTTTTATGCTTTTTTTTTAAACTACAAAAATTTTAATTTTAACTATTGATCGATGGCATGGCTTAATATATTTGATTGCCTTGAAATTTTGCAATAATGAAGAATATACGAAGATAATGTAATCTAATGGTGGATTTGTCAATATTCGCATCCAATTGAAAAATATTGAGTGATGTAACATTGCTTAGAGTTACACTAGGTATAACTTGAACCCAATCTTCTATATATATAAACATTATTGCACGCGCAAAGAGCGTGTATGAGTCTAATTATTAATATCAGGATATCCTGTTTGGTTTTCAACATTTTGCATACTAAAATACCCTCACACAAATTTCTAAACTCTCTAAAATACCCATATCTTTTAGTTAAATAATTTAAATTAAAAAACACGAACTGGTTTTGAGTGATGATTTTGGTGTGATGAAAGATGGGATATCACTCACTCACCATCCAAACAAGGCCTTAGTGGTCTCCAAACTTCCGGACAAGTACAAGAGAAGTGGTTTGCAATAAGAGATTATATAGGTATACCTCAAAGTTGTGACATTACTTTAGCAAGCATTCCTCCCAACATAGCCTTACAAAAATATTCATTTTAAATATTAAAAAACATTAATGCTTTAATAATGTAAGGAATAGCTACATAATATTGCTTAGTTCTTGAAACCAATTACCTACCTCTAGTTTTTTTTTTTTTTTTTTTTTTTTTTTTTTTTTTAAATACCTACCTCTAGAGTGAATATTTATGTGTAAATTAAAAAAAATGCATATATGGAAAAAAATACAAAAAATATTATTTAATTTATTTCTTTTGATATGTAGAACACGTTTATGTTTATGTTTAAGGTTATATTTATGTGGGTTTAGCTCAACTGGTGATGACGTGCTGAAATCTTCTGTGAGTTGTAGGCTTCAAATCACCCTAATGGGTACATGTGGAATAATAGCAAATGGACCAAACAAAAAGTGCCGGTGTGGGACCAGCCAACAACCCTCCGATGATTAAGTCAGTGAATGGAAAATCTCTAAGCATTCTATAGTGAGAGAGCTAGGGATTTTTCGCATACCTAGGGAAAGTGGAGGTTTGGTGCTTATATAGTAGTGAGTAGGGAATTGAGATCCATTGGAGGTAGGGATCTTTCCTTGTAGAGGAGAGCTAGTATTAGGGTTTTCAATATTTTAAGGTGTCTTTCCATATGGTGGAGATGTGATAGCGTGAGAAGGCCTTTGTGCTTGATGTGCAAGAATATATATATATATATATATATGGGTATTCGTGAGGATGAAGAAAGACCACATAAAACCCGTTGGTTTCTCCACCCCGCCAGTCTTATGGTTATCTGTCGGTTTGTGGGGAACAGTATCCATCAGTTAGGGTGGAAATATAATTGTCGACTCTCGTGATAGCGTCACTCATTTGAGAATTTTGTCAGTTTATTATAGGTATGTTACTTCCGTCAGTCATTATGGAGCTTTCGTCATTTTTGTGGAGCTAACGGTCTCGTGGAGGTTGTTTGCTTTCGTATAAGTCAATTTGACCTCTGTCGAAAATACCCTTATCAACTGATAAAGTCTCTAATAGTTAAATAAAAAATCTGGGATTCAATTCTCGACTACACCAAAAACTGATTGGTGTTTTGGTCTGATGATAATGAGTTATCATCAAGAACGAATGTTATTGGTTGAAACTCTTTTAAAAAAAATGGTTATATTTATGTTTTACATTTTTCAATATATAATTAATAAAACATAGTTAGTAAAATATGGTACATGTATCTGGTGGATATGATTTAACACATTTTAAGAAAAGTATGTTTCAAATCTTGGAAGAAAAATATGGAAATGGAGAAAAAATCATACGAGTATAATACAAGTATTATACATTTATATTCTAAAGTTCACAACAAAAAAAATGAAAACTTTCCATTTACTATTTTTGGAGATAAATACAATAATCTAACATAAACTCAACAACCAACTTACTTTCCAGCCAAATTTCTTTTCCTTATGATAAAGAAAAGACAATAGGACCATCATTATTCTGTAAAGACAAAAATATTTAATACAACATCATTCTAGTCCAAATGAGGATTTCATAGCATTACACAAGCAAATCTTTAAATGTTAAATATAAGTTAAAATGATTTTCAGTCTCAAGAATTGTATAATAGTTGGTTTAGATGTAGTTAAGTTTTCAGTTTTGTGAATTATATTGGGTTTATATTACAAAATATCGCCCCAACTACACTAGGGGAGAATTTAATATGGTTTATATTGATGCATATATCTAGTCTAGTGGAGTTACTTACAATTAAACATCTTTTGTCTCACTTATTTTTCTATTTTAAAATTTATTTTTATTTTTTCAATCTCTAACAAATTAGTTGGTGCATTGTGTTGATCTCTATAGTTTTGGCAAATGTAGTCAAAGTCACATGTTTTATTTTGCAATATGAAATCATAACTACACTTAAAAGTTATGACATTACTTGTGTGAGCACCCTTGCATACAAAACTAAATAAAATCTTTGCTTTTAATCAAATAACACCAAAGCTTTATATTCGAAGGTTTAGCTGCATCATTTAGCTTAGTTCCTAAAATCACTTGCATACCTCCTAAGTGTACATTTATGAGTAAAATTAAAAATATGTATATATTGAATAAACAAAAAAAAATATTATTTAATTTATCTCTAAATCGAAGTGAATAACATATGTTTATATATATATATTTTTTTTGTTTAGAGAACATATGTTTATTATTACTGTCATGTGTATGTTTTTTTTCTTAGAATACATAATTATAGAGCATAGTTTGTGAAATATAGTATGCATATAATACAATAAGGGAATATTTGGTAGACTGTAATGGTGATTGCATAGGAATTAGAATATGTATCATAAGGAATAAAAGATGTTGTAATATAATACTTAAGGGCAAATGCAGTTAACACATTTGTGGTTAGGCCAGTTTTAATTAACACTCTGTTTGTTTCAGCAATAATGTTTTCTAGAAAATGAGTCATATTTTTCAAAAAATATTTTCTATAAAATTATCTTATTTTCCTATGTTTGGTAGCAATCTTAAATGAGTTGAAAATCAATCTTCTAACTTTCCTTATTTAGGTTGTTTAGATAGAGTTATTTTTCAAAAAAAAATTAATGGAAATCAATTTGTAAAAATAAGTCATACTTTTTTTTGTTGACTAAATATAGTTTTTCTTTGACTCATTTTTTTTTATGATGCTACCAAACATTGGAAAACATGGAAAACTATCTTAACATAAAGTTTTCCATTGAAACAAATAAAGCATAAACCTACCCATGGTTTAAAAAGTATCACTTAACCCACATAAGGTGCCCTCCGTTAAACATCTGTAATTCACCTTATCGTTTTCACTGTTTAAAATAGAAAAAACATAACAAAAACAAACAAATTAAGATCTAAAATTAAGTTTTAGGGCAATGAAGGAGAGGGAAAAGAGGTTAGAGATCTAAAACTGACCCTTGATCTCTGAGACTTGTAAATGCCCCATCATTCTTAACATCAATGTTCTTTGATTATAAAAAGTAAAAAAATAAAAATAAAAATCACTGATTTGAGAGGTCAAAAAGTAGGTTTTGGAATTTGGGTTTTCATCATGGAAGGAGAGAACAAAGACGAGGGAGACTTTGACATATCAGTGCTGTAGTAGTCTCATAATGGTGCGATTTAGTGTTTATCTAACGAGATATCAATAGTGGCACCCTAGGTTTGGTTGGGTTTGGTAGGAATTGTTGTTAGAAATCTGGGTTTTGTGGCTTGGTTGATTTGAAATATATATGGCTATCTATTCGTAGAAATTATCATTAGATTTTTGGGCATCTGTAACAGTTCATGTGTTTGATATTGCATTTTTTATGTTTCCATTTTTTGCTTTTTGGGTTTTGTAGAAATGGGTATTTAGTTTTTTT
Source organism: Castanopsis chinensis (assembly GCA_032878915.1). Taxonomy (NCBI): domain Eukaryota; kingdom Viridiplantae; phylum Streptophyta; class Magnoliopsida; order Fagales; family Fagaceae; genus Castanopsis; species Castanopsis chinensis. Next base: position 25,948,411 of record JAVQMG010000131.1, read on the forward strand.
AGGTTTTGTGGTTAACAAGATATGGTTTATAAAAAATGGGCTTTGATGTGGAATTTGCTGTGGTGTAGATATATTGAGGCACAAAAGTAATTGTTCTTGAGTATACTTGAGTCCATGACCTCGGATTATGTAGTTATTGTAGCCAATTTCATCCTCTACGTAATATTTTCCAACAAATAAGTATAACACCTTTGATTGTTCTCACTTCTCACATGATAATTCATATCTTGGATTCCCATAAATTTCTGGATCGCTCTTCAAGTGAAAGAGATATCTTATATTATGGATATTGCCATAGGGAGAAGGAGATAGAAGTAGCACACTGTAAATTTTATGGACAAAGCAATTCTTAGACCTAATAGCAGAGGATTGAGAGATGTTTAAGAGGAGAGAGAAACTTGGGTTGAGTTGAGAGAGACCTAGGAGATTGAGATTGGATTAGATGGCACTATTTGTGGTCTTGTAGGATCCAGGGGCTTGGAGTTCATGGTCCTACTGCCGATGAAGCTATTCATGGTCTCACAGGACGACCAGAGCTAGAGTTGTAGGTTTAGTTTTATATTTTTTGTGCAAGAGAGAGAAACAATTTGATTTCTTGAAGCTTGTGTTTTCATGGGAAGGATGGAGTGGTGAAGGTTGTCAAAATCGGGATCATACGTAGGATCGTGAGAAGTAGGTGAGATCATGGATCGTAGGATCGAATCGTGGATTGTAAGATCCTAGATTATTTGAGAAAAATACAAAAAATACACATTCGTATGTTAAATAATCATATAAATTATACATTCATTTATAAAAAACCAAAAATTATTTGCATCCATTTGATGTAATTACCATACATTACTAAATTCATTTGTAAGCACCATTTAAAGAGGCCAAAACCCTCAAAACGTGACACTCTATCTCTCTACATTAGAATAACAAAACTTGGTTTCTTGGGATGTTATTTTTCATTTGGGTCTAACTGACATTTCTATCAAGTTAAAGAAGATTACAAGAAACCAAGATCATTAGAATCGTACGATCCTACCGATCTTGAATGATCGCAAAGATCCTTGAAAAATTTGAATCGTTTTGGACAAGTGAAATCATAAAATTGTAGGATCCAAATCGGGATTTTGACAACCATGATTAGACACAGATTTTCAAAAGATGTTTGATCTTATTTAGCAAGTAATATTGAATAGGAACTAGAGGAGGATCAGATGATTAAGATTATGTTTGTGTTTTGTGACATGGAGTCTAGAAAGCATGGGTGTGCCTCCAGGGACCCATGCTGGACTTTCACAGACGTGGCGTGCAGTTGCCAACACAGCTACGGGCGTGTTCGTTGCGAGTCTTTTATTTTTATTTTTTTTCCAATTTTTGATTCGGGCTGAAACAAGTTGAAACAACCTCGAATAGGTCAAATTTGGGCTGAGACACGTGATTTTTTTTTTTTTTTAAAGTTAAAACACATGGCAAAATGCACCATTTCACTCTATTTAAAAGTAAAAAAAAAAAGAAAAGAAAAAAAGAAGGCAAAACCCATTTTAGTCCCTACAATTTCACATGATTCCCACTTTAGTTCCTAACTTTTTTTTCCCACCGATTTTAGTCCCTATCATGGGAAACGCGTCTCGTTTTTATCCTTGACATTACATCAGAGACGGAAATTGCACAGTTGACAAACGGCATGCACTATTGGCACTGTCAAAGCTGACGTGACCATTAAAATAATAATAAAATTTGGCATTAAAAAATTTCACGTTAGCATTTAAATTAAAAAAAATTACTTTATTAATTTTAACTAAATAAAAAAAATAAAAATAGAATTAAAAACTAAAAATCATATGAATTGAAATTTAAGTGTGTTTTGAGCAAGAACAACAAGAACACAAACCCACATCCAAGAACACAAACCCAAAAATTAAAAAAAAAACCAACAAACAACCATTTAACACCGAATTCTTTAGCAAATCACTAATCCACATGATTTTCACAAAGTTCATAATTGAAAAACTAATCAACCATACAACACCGAATTCTCTAGCAAATCAAACCCATAAACCCAGTAAATAATCCAATCTCCAACAAACTCATAAACCTATATTTTCTTAGGAAACAAACAAAAAATAAAGCCAAAAAATTTAGCTCAAATTCAAATTCATAAATCCTAAAGCCCCCATTTTCTCAAACCCAACAAAATAATCAAAGACCCATTATAGGCCACACCCAAAATCTGGGTTTGTTTTCACTCACTCTCTCTCTCTAGCAGCTACGAGTGAGGGTGGTTTGGTGGGATTTTTTTTTTTTTTTTGGGGTTTGATTGGAGGAGGGATGGTGATGGCGGAGAATGATTAGGAAGCGAGTGGTACCAAGTCGAAGTTGAAGTCTGCGTGGAAGACTCCGACGGCGATAGCGATGAATGGCGACGATGCTCCTCCTTCTTCTCCTGTGATGATTGGTGCCTTGCCTAATTCTTGGCCAGCTCTTTCCGATGCGATTGTAGTGGTAGCGGCGGGAGGAGCAGCCTCAAAGCCTTGAGGTAGAGGTTGGAGAGTTTCAAGAGAGAAGTCAGGATTTTTTGCTTCAGCTCCACCATTGCTAGGTGGGTTGATATGAAGGGAGATCTTGTGTTTTGCTTTGTGGCTTTTGGATTGGATTTGGGTTCTTAGCTTCTTGCTGTTGCTGTTGTTGTTGTTGGGATGACATTTTTGAGAGAGAGAGAGAGAGAGAGAGAGAGAGAGAGGTGTTGTTGGTGTTGTTACATTTGAGATCTGGGTGTTGTTGGTGTGTATGTGGGTGTTTTTTTTTCTTTCTTTGTTGTTGTTGTTGTTTTTTTTTTTTTTTTTTTTAAATTTTTTTTTTAATTTTTGGGTTTGTGTTCTTGGATGTGGGTTTGTGTTCTTGTTATTCTTATTCAAGACACACTTAGATCTCAATTCATATGATTTTTAGTTTTTAATTCTGTTTTTAATTTTTTTATTTAGTTAAAATTAATAAATTAATTTTTTTTAATTTAAATTCTGACATGGCATTTTTTAATGTCAAATAATATTTTTTATTATTATTTTAATGACTACGTCAGCTTTGAGAGTGCCAACAGTGCATGTCATTTGCTAGCTATGCAATTTCCGTCTCCGTCTCTAATGTAATGTCAAGGACAAAAATGAGACGCGTTTTCCAGGATAGGGACTAAAATCGATGGAAAAAAAAAGTTAGGGACCAAAGTGGGAATCACGTAAAAATGTAGGGACTAAAATAGGTTTTTTACCAAAAAAAAAAAACCCTGAAACGCATCTCACTCTCTCTATTTTGAGTGTTCTCTCCGTCTCTCTCTCTGTCTCTCTCTCTCTCTCAAACCCACAACTCAATCCCTCCATCTCTCCTCAAGCTCATTGACCTAAGCTCACTTCATGGAATGGTTATGTACTTATGTATTCAGTAATCACTTTATTATCTACTATTGCTTTTAAATTGGTATATGTTTACCATTATATGAAAAAAATGCTTAGCAATATATAGAAAAATATAAATAAAAATATTTTTAATAATTTACTAGTAAATGTATGCCGCTGCACCTTCCCCTTACTTTTTCAAAAATTACCAAGTCGTCCCACCGCACCCGCACGTGAACTTGAATCTGCATATGTGCTTCCTAACATGGAGTTCAAGTGTCAACAAATTGGTGGGAGACTGATGACGAAAAAATATAGAAGAAGTTTAGGGAGAAAGGGCATGGGTTTGTGGTACTGGAGATTGTGTTTTGGAACTTGAGTTGAGGTTAGCACTTTCTGCTTGGATTTTATCTCCATGAATTGAAAGGGCCAAACATCCAGGCAAAGCTTCTGGGTGATCTAGTTCCACTCTAGTGGAAGACATTCACATGTGGAAATTGGAAGGAATATCCATAGGGAGCAATGGGCTAGTGATAGGTACAAAACAATAGTAGATAAAACAATATTACTATTTATTTGAATATTAACAGTTGCTGGGAAAATGATTGATTTTTCAAAAATAGTTTTTAAAAAATTATCTTATTTTCTTATATTTAGTAGAGACCTTAAAATAAGATGGAAAATTATATCTTGAGTTCTCTTATTTAGTTTCGTGTGAGATATAGTTGTTTTTTTTTTTAATAGAAAATTTTAACTAAAAACAACTTTATTTCATGCTAAGCTAAATAAAGGAAATTAAAAGACAATTTTACTTTGACCAATTTTTTTTATGATACTACCAAATACAAAAAAATACAAAAAACTATCTTCATATAAAATTTTCCATTTAAATAAACAATGGTACTATATTTTTTTTATGTAATTTGAGTGAGAAATGCTATGTTTACGATATTTTCACAATAAATTATAGGTTATAAGTTGTTATTAATTCTAATTTGCATTCACTATTTAAATTATTTTTCGTCCACTTATAACAATCAATAATAACTTATTACTTAGGAGTTGAGATTTATTATAAAAGTATTGTAAAAATATTGTGGGCATAATATTTTTCAATTTGAACGGGATTAAAAAAAAAATTGATAGTTACCACTCAAGGACCCAATAACACACGCAATAGCCTCTCAAAAAAAAAAAAAAAAATAACACACACAATATATTAAAAATTAAATTCTAGAATTTGGCCCACGATAAAAATTCCAGCCACGAAAACCCAAGCCTTTTGGGTTTTTAGTTTTTGTTTCTCAAAAAAGAAGAAGAAGAAGAAAAAGCCTAGCCCAAATAAATAACATAGGAAGGCTTCCAAAACTACGTAGTTTTAATATTAAAAAAAAAAAAAAAAAAAGCCGCACAACCTTAAAGCCTTAAAGGTCATAAAACCCAAGCGTTAGGGTTTTTCTCCTCTGGCCTGTTGGTTACCTCTGCTTCTCTCTCACAACACAAGCAGCTGCTGAAACTCAAAATCACAGCTAAAGGTATGATCAAATCAAAAGTGCCCACAATTCATTTACTTTTTTATTGAATTAAAAATTAAATCTTTCTGCATCATTGTATGTTGTGCTCTTCATTTTACTCAAATTATTAGCTTCCTATTAGAACTGTTGTAAACCCTGTTGTTCATAAGCTCTAGAAACCATTATACAAACCCAAAAACAAAAACTTTAGTGTAATGTAATGATTACCCTTTCAAGAATGAATGTTTTTGTTAAAAAAAAATTGCCCATTTCGGTAATAGTTTTTTTTTTTTTTCACCTATATTTGCTTTTGTTTTCATTTGGGTTTTTATTGTAATGCTTTGTGAAGGTGGTAATGGCTTCTCATTCGGAGAAGAAGAAGAAGAAGCACCGGTCCAAAGGCGAAGATGAATCAGTTGCCCAAATTGATGTTTCTGAGAAGGATTTCATGATCAAGCCACAGAGCTTCACTCCTTCCATTGACACCTCACAATGGCCAATCCTCCTCAAGAATTATGATCGCCTCAACATCCGAACGGGACACTACACGCCCCTCCCGTGTGGTTACTCACCTCTTAAGCGCCCTATTGATCAATACATCAAGTATGGTATTATCAATCTTGACAAACCTGCTAACCCTTCTTCCCATGAGGTTGTTGCTTGGATTAAACGGATACTTAAGGTCGAAAAAACTGGTCATAGTGGTACCCTTGATCCCAAAGTTACTGGCAATCTCATTGTTTGTATTGATAGAGCCACTAGGCTTGTTAAATCCCAACAGGGTGCCGGGAAAGAGTATGTTTGTGTTGCTAGATTGCATTCTTCTGTGAATGATAAGTCTAAGGTGGCTCGAGCACTTGAGACGCTTACAGGGGCCGTGTTTCAGAGGCCGCCTTTGATTTCTGCTGTCAAGAGACAGCTTAGGATTAGGACTATTTATGAAAGTAAGCTTCTTGAGTACGACGCAGATAAGCATTTGGTTGTTTTTTGGATTTCTTGTGAGGCTGGAACTTATGTTAGGACAATGTGTGTGCATTTGGGGTTGATTCTTGGGGTTGGAGGGCATATGCAGGAGTTGAGGAGAGTGAGGTCTGGGATTTTAGGGGAGAAGGATAATATGGTTACGATGCATGATGTGATGGATGCTCAATGGGTTTATGAGAATTATAGGGATGAGAGTTATTTGAGGAGGGCGATTATGCCATTGGAAGTGCTTTTGACGAGTTATAAGAGGTTGGTTGTGAAGGATTCGGCTGTGAATGCTATATGTTATGGTGCTAAGTTGATGATTCCCGGGTTGTTGAGGTTTGAGAATGAGGTTGAGGTTGGGGAAGAAGTGGTTCTTATGACTACTAAGGGTGAAGCAATTGCATTGGGGATTGCAGAAATGACCACTGCAGTGATGGCAACTTGTGATCATGGTGTGGTGGCGAGGATTAAGAGGGTGGTGATGGATCGGGATAGTTATCCGAGGAAGTGGGGGTTGGGGCCAAGGGCATTGATGAAGAAAAAATTGGTTGCGGATGGGAAGTTGGATAAGCATGGGAAGCCGAATGAGAAAACACCTCAAGAATGGGTGAGGAATCTGGTTTTACCGACTGGTGGGGATTCAGTGGTTGCGAACCTTGCTGCTGCTACTGAACCAGTAGTGGAGAAAGAGAAGAAAGAGAAGAGTAAGCGGAAGTTGGAGGATGAAAGCACTGATAGCCCTGTTCCTGTTTCTTCCAAGAAAGCTAAAGTTGCCGAGGTCCAAGAAGTTGAGAAGGTAAAGAAAGTCAAGGAAGAAGATGTGGAGGTTGAAGTTGAAAAGAAAGAGAAGAAGAAAAAGAAAAAGAAGGATACAGAGGATGGTGATGCGGAGCTTTTAGGTGATGAGAAGGCTGAGAAGGAGAAGAAAAAAAAGCACAAAGTTAAGGTTGAAGCTGGTTCTCCTGAAGCAGAGAAGTCTGAGAAGAAGAAAAAGAAGAAGAAGAACAAAGAGGCTGAGGATGGTGCAGGTGATGGTGAGGCTGCTTCAAGTGAGAAGAAGAAAAAGAAGAAGAAGAAGAATAAAGATGCGGATGAGGAATAGGTGGAAGGAATGAATGTATGCCTACCTATCTGTTTCCCATTTCATCTGTAATGAGTCTTCATAGTTTTGTAACTTTTTGATGCATTCCCCGGAACTAATTTTCACTGTTTAGCTTTGAGGCTTTTTTCTCTATCTAATTTGATTATGTCAATTAGTCATTATTTAAATTTTTGTTGAATTTTTCCCCTAACTTGAAAGGTATGCTAATTCTTTCTGATATAATGTTTGTGATTTCTGCTATAAAATCAAATTTTAGCCTTTAGATATTGGCATGTCTAGTTGAAGCTGCAATTATGTGTGCCGATATGGTTTGAAATTAGCTTGTGTAAAGATGCAATCAGTTAGTATTTGAAATGAAAAATAAATTGGATTTTTGTGGTTCTTAGATTGATTGGCTAACCTAATTTGCCAGTGTTGGTTTTTAGGCGTTCAAACCCCACCTGTCCACTCCTCCCTATTTACCTAGGCAAAATTGAAAATAAAAAAATTGAAAGTGTTGGTTATCATTGGAATGTTAGCTAAGAATTTAGGCTTTTCCAGTTAATAATCTTCCCTGGCCTTAAAAAGAGTGAGGAAGGTCAAATGGTTGCTTCCTTCCTGGATTGACATTTGTTATTGCCTGCATAATGCGCTGCCAAGTTTGCTGATTTTTGTATGTGGTTTTCGGGTTAGGAGTGAATTTGTAATATGTGGTCTTCTCTGTAAAAACTTACTTCTATTTCATCTTTGATTTCATGAAATACAGTTTCCTTTGTTTTATATACTGTGTGGGGTATCTGAGCTAGCTAAGCAATGCCTTATCTCAACTAGTGGAATTTCTAAAGTCATGAACACAGAATCTCAACTAGTGGAGTTTCTGAAGTCATGAACATAGAAGGGAGTTTCTCTATATTATGTTATTTTTCTTGCTGTCTATTTAATATTCTTAAAGGTCATGTGACGGTATATGACTTTTAATGAAGTTGAATGGTTAATATTTAATTGGTATATGTAAGATCAAGAGCTAGGATTCTAGGGTTACTAAAGCCTCTTGTGAGTCATTGTAGGCAGCTTTTTTCTTATCTATTTTATGAAAGTTTAGATTTGGATATTTCTTCAACTCTTTGAGCATAGCAAAAGATATTTAATTGTTCCAACTTCAATGTTATTATCTTTTACTTTGCTTTGATCTTGTTTGTTGTTGGAATATTTTCTTAAACCCTTCTACACAACACCTAAGTTTCCACATCACTAACTCATGAGTCATGACATGGGACAAATTCCAAGTGAAGTTGTGTAAATAACTATTCTTAGAATTTTAATATTAGATTAATTCGCGGGCTCTTTCGTCTGACCCCAAACCTCTTTCTACCTTTTTTGCAAGATCCAGAACTAATTGGAGACTTGCAGTGCTGTTTCAACTTGATTAGATTGAGTTTATCTTCTTAAATTTTTCAGTTTTTTCTTCTGCAAATTATGTTGCTAAGATTACAAAATTTTCTTGGTAGCATTTGTAATTTTGCGTTAATACCATGACTCCATGAGTCAGCTGCAAATTGTTTTGTGTGTTCAAGCAATTCCTCTTTGAAACCATATTTTCTCATAGTTCATGTTAGCTCCTAGTGCCTGTAGCTTGACCTCAGCCTTTAACTTCCTTCAGTGATGCTTTCCCTTTCTTGCAAAGGGAACTTAGCCAACCAATAAAATGACAGCAGAAAGGACTAGACCTTAGGATGAAAAGGAAGAGGGGAAATAATGACAAAGAGGATGGGCATGTTAGTGCTGGACAGTACACTTCCATTGTTAATGGTGCAGGTAATGGTGATAACGATATGTGCAAGGAGAAGAAAAGAGAAAAAAGATGCAGAAGAAAAATAAATGAACGGATTTTGATTTCTTTAATGTAGTCTCTGTTTCTTACATCTGCAATGAGTACTATATGGTTTCTGTAACTTCTGGAGAACACTTTTGGCTGTTTAGCTCTGCGTGGTAGGCTGTTTTCTCCGTCTAATTTGGTATTTTAGTTCATTATAATTTACACATTTTTTGACCTGTTTTGAACATGGAAGGTTTGATTACTTTTTCCAGTAACATGTTTAATATCTCCTACAAAATTTAGTTTATAGATATGGGCATGCTTATTTGATGTGTTTTAAAATAGCTTGCCAAAGAATGGACATAGTGCTTGAAATGAAAGAAAGATTATCTTCTTTTTTTTTGGCTCCATGATTGATTGGCTTATCTAATTTGCCACTGTTGGTTGTCACTTTTTACTGGAATGTTAGCTTCGAGTTGAGGCATTTATTCTCAAATTTTTTTTAAAGGTAATGATAATATCATTAAACTATAAAAAAAAAGTGTAAATTTTATTCTTAATTTACACTGGATAATAATCTTATTAGCTCCTAAAAGAAAAAGGAAGCTGCAATGGATCCTCCACCTTAGGGCAAAGTAGAAGAGAGAAAGTTACCCACCCACAAGAGGGCAAAGAAGAAGAGACAGGAGAACCCACCCACAAGAGGGCAAAGAAGAAGAGACAGGAGAGTCCAATGTTCTCCTCGAGATGAAGTGAACTGTTCATTATGCCCTTCTCTTACCTTTTTCATGTTATGTTTGTTCTGGCTTGCTTTGTAAGATGTTAAGTGTGGTTTCATTTGAGTGTTAGTCATTTCTGGTTCTCATATGAATTGCATCTTTCTTTTTTTTTTTTCTTTTTTTTTTTTGCTAAAAAGAAAGTCAATTACTAAAATTGATCACTTGGTCTTGAAGGAAATGACATGGAGTATTCATTTACATACAAACACTATTCTTAAGGTGTTTTACTACGTAGACAGGGATAATCTTCTATTATTTCGTACTCTTTGTCTTTTGGATTGATTTTGATTGAAACCAGATCCTTCATTTAATCATTGTTATCACAGTTATGTATTTTTATAAAATAGAATTACATAAAATTTTATGTTTAAATGTTTACAATTGTTAAGAATCTCATTAGATTATTATCATATTGTCCATCGCCAATTGTTTTCAAACTGTTAAGAAATTGAAATAACTCATGTTAAATTTGAACTTACAAACCTTGTGTAATTGCACCAACCAATTGAGTTAATAGGCAAAGTATAGTTTTAGTTTCTGAGTCTATTAACCTTTTTTAAAATTATAGTTCTTACAAATTATATTTGAAAAATGTGTGCTTTACTTCAATCAGGGCCACACTTTGCTTTGCTCCTTGGCATTAAGAGGTCTATGCGCTAAAGTGCGTGTTACGGTTTTAATAATGCTGATTTTTTTACAAAACTGATCTGATACTGTTATGGTACCATAGCTCTCTGCTATTTGAGATTTAAATAGTCTGTTTCCATGGTGATTGCTGCTTCTGCCATGATTGGGACATTAGTCAATTTACATTTGCACTCTTAAGTAATTGAAGATACTTGATTTCATCTAGAAACTGATACTTTTGTCACCAGATTGACATAGGTGAGCATTGATGGATTTCTATATGTAATTTGTGTCTTGATGCATCGTATTGGATTTTTGCCATGTGCAGGACTGGTGGAGCATCTGAGAAGAAGAAATGAGGGAAGATCATAGCGTTTGAAATTTTTGACTTCATAAAGTACCTGGAATGATTTTTGTAGCTCTGTTATGCTGACAGTTTTGGTTATTTTACTAAGACCTCCATAAAGATGTAGAACTTTGTAATTTTTGAATCTTTTGTGATCACTGGAATTTCTATTGCATTCAGTGCATGTTTATTAGCGGACTAAAGATTGATCTTATTTATATGGATGTTTTGATTATGTGATTGAAGAACTCTTATGGCTATAGAAGGATCGCCATTCAACAACGTTAGTCTTAAATGTGAATGTCACATTTTTTGCCATTTATTATCAACGTTTGTCGTAGATGCTAAGGCTTGTTGATGGCAAAGATTTACCATGATGAATATCATTTAGTGAAGATAGGGGAGCGGAGACTGCCATGTCCTGTGAAATGGCTCTTATGTCTCAAGCTATAGCTTGATTTTGGTGTTTATGTGTCAATCATTTTGCCTATTCCACTTCTTTTTTAATAAAATTAATCTGTGTGCTGCATTAGGCATTAGTACAATATCATGCTTTTTTTCGGATTAGCTTCAAGTCTACAATAGCAGAGTTTTATATGTTTGGAGCCATGGATATGTATGTGCTTTGATTTTACTAGTGCCTAATAAATCAGTGATGCTCTCGGTTTCTTGCATTTTTGGCAGGCAACAAGCACTGTAAACCCTAGAAACCAATTCCTACATGTTGTTTAGTAGGTAAATTAAGTTGGATATGTGATTACACTAAGACTTGTTCAAAAGATGAACCTGAAGTTTTCTCAATGTAGTATCCCATTTTTCTCACCCAAAAAAAAAAAAAAAAAAAAATTGTAGTATCTTATTGAACGAAAATGCTGGCTTCTGCAGCATGTCAAGACTGATGGCCAGTGACATTAGTTCAGCCTAAGTATTAGGCCAGCTCTAATAAGTGTAGCTGAGAGGGCTGGGTCGAGCTGCAGGGGCAGCAAAATTTCTGACCACATTCCAAAAATAAAAAGGTGTAGCCGAGGGAGCATGAGAGGCAGTCTATGCAGAAACTGATTTGCCATGTCCTTGTGGGAAACTTATGATATGCTGTTCTACTTCTAGTATCCTTGTAACCATAAGGTTGATTACAAAGTCAGTCTCATTTGATGTTTCCAGTTTTTTTTCCCCTCTGATGAAATGACAAGGCAGAGTGATTAATGTATTAATGAGAAATGGATCGAAGCGGACTGAATAGACCAAAGTTGACCGAATTGGATGGAAATGGACCGAAGCAGACTGAATAGACTAAAGTGGAACGAATTTGACGACAATGGACCAAAGCAGACCGAATAGACTAAAGTGGACTGAAATAAACTGAAGTTGACCAAAATTAATTGAAGTAGACCACCAAATTGAATTGAAATGGACCAAATCACCATTTTTTATTATTGATTCGTACTTCTAATATTCTTTTTTTATTTATAAATATTAAATATATTAACTGATTGATTTTACACATGGATCTTGAATATTTTTTTTTCCTAATAATATCTTGGACAGTTCAATATGTTTAATATAAAAAAATCAGAGAAATAAATTATTAATAAAAAAATAGTGACGTGACCGATGATGTAGCTTAATAAGAACATAGCAATATTACCACCGCACACCTTAGGTGCGATGGATACTTCATAAGTATAAGTGCTTGTAGGATGTGGGGGGTAAAGGCCGGGGTTCAAGTCTTCAGGAGGGAGCTTCACACGCATATACATTTAGATTATATTAGAGTAGAAATTCTATCCTGTATAAAAAAAAAAAAAGAAAAGAAAAAAGAACATAGTAATATTAAATGCTTCATTTCAACTTTTAAATATTATATAAATTAGTATTGTTATTATTATTTTGTCTTCAAAACCCTCTTCTTAACCTCAACATAATAATCAATCTTTGCCGTGCTTTATCCAAATTCAAAGTATAACTTAGAACTAAAAAAATTTGTACATGCGCCACCGACTACTTCTATTCCGTCCTTTGACCACTCACTCACTCCAACTCCACCTCGCCTCTTTTCTCTTCCAAAATTAGTGCACACTTCCCATATGAGAGCAATTGCATCAGTCAAACTAAGTTTTTCCATCTATTTTACACTAAAAACCTACATTTTCTATTTCACATTACCACTTTTTCAAAGTACTCATATCAGTTTATCTATTTTACAATCCTCTCTATTTAAATAATAATTTTTTATTTTTATTTTATCCTTATCTTTTTATCTTTCCTTTTGTACTTCTCATTTTTTTTTTTTTCCTTATCTCATTTCTTAGGCCCTATTTGGTTAATTTTTTTTCATCATTCATCATTCTCCACTCAATTTTCGACACCCATTACTCAAAAATACCTTAATTTGTTATAACCCTGGTGGCCTATTTGGTGGAATATCTCAGGGGGTTTTCCAATTGGCTCACTCACCTTTATGTCACTCACTAAGTCCCACAAAAATCAATTGCAAATCAGGTGTACAGAACGGTCACAAGCTTACCCGTTGTCTCTTTCTTACTCTCTCCTCTTCACGCCCTTTCCATAACAAAACACCCTGTACCCAATTTCAGAAACCCACACACCACAGCAGCGTCTCCATTCTATCACCACAGATCTTCAGCTCTCCAAACCCTCATTCTGACTCTCATTTTCTGCCCCTCATTTCCCGGCCTCCACTGCGTTAGATCCCTCCCTCATCTCCAGCAGGACAAGTTTGATTCTATCTATGATTTCTGATGATGCCGAATTCCACCAGTGAGTTGCACGGTCTTATGTGGCGAACGATAAGGGCCTGCGAGAAGACAAGGAAGGACCTGGAAGGGACACCGGTGTGGTGCCGGCCTAAAACCCTCCGAAGGTCAAGTCAGGAACCCCGCTAATAACTCAAGAGCGCTAGAGTTCAAATGAGCGTGCGTACCTTGATTTGTGAGGGTTCTGGCGTATTTATACTTGTGTAGACCTATTGATCTTTTTCCTTGTAGGGGCACCCTACCCTATGAGGCCCAGGCGAGTGGATCAGGCAGGCGCTACAGTACCCTAAATGGGCCGCGACCAGACCTGTTTGGAAGGCCCTGGAGCCCAGCATCCGATGAACAGAACACACACCAATGTTGTCAAATATTTTCCTCTTCAGCTGCCCCCTATTCCATGAATCCGTCATCCCACGTGACGGGTCCATGGAATAAGCTAGTCGGTAACATCGGCTCACCTTTATCCATGACGGACATATGGCGAGCATACGTCCGTCCCCATACATCCGTCGCGATCTTGGCGTTGGTGAACCGTCATGCTGGAACAGGCATAAATGCCTGGGGACACGCGGCGACCCTCGATTGGTAGCTAACTAAGATCGAGGCGTCTCTTCGTGAGTCGTGTCGCTACCCCTATATATTCATCTTTTGCTCATGTCATTTGCGCTCTTTGGAGAAATTTTCACTGACTAGAGAGCATCCGTCATCTCTGTGATTACCGTCGCGTATCTCTACCGCCGACCCATCCTTTCAACTTTTCACCGTCACCTCGTTACCAGTAAGTTCATTTCTGACCTGCATTTTCTCCTTTTTGAACGTTAGTCCGTCGTCAGTGTAGATCTAGAGTCTTAGGTTTCCTTTCCGTCATTTGTAGGTGTCAGATGTCTAGTGAAGCTTCCAGCGGTCAATCTTTTGTCCGTGAGGGAGCAGGATATGACGAGGCTTACCCTTCAGGTCAGGGTGACCGGGGTTCCTCCGTCGATGTCAGAGAACCGTCATCCAGCTCTCCTTCCTCTACGGAAGATGAAGGGCGAGGAGAGGACGGGTCAGAATTTGACTCAAGCGAGGAACTAGAAGTGATAGATCCCTCCGTTCAGCCAGCTATTGGCGAGGACGGCTTGAGGAAGTTCATCCTGCCCCCCGAGTGGACGGTGAACTACTTCACTTCCACCATCGCTCTGCCGCACTTCAATACTCTAAGGGAAAAGTACCAAATCCCAAACTCAATAACAGTCCGTCTACCCTTTAAGAACGAGAGGTGCTACTACGAGGGACTGGAGGACGTCGGCGTGTACGAGCAAATGCTCAAGGCTGGCCTTCGTTTTCCTCTAAGTGCCCTGCACCGTCAACTTCTCCAGTATCTGGGTGTGTCCGTCACCCAAATTTCCCCAAACGCCTGGAGGGTGTTCTTGAGTGTAGAAGTCCTATATGGCGTCATGTCCAAGGGGACAAGACGGTTAACAATGGAGGAGTTCTTCAATTGTTACCGTCCGGACGAGATTGTCAAGTCAAAAGGAATGTACAGCTTCGCGGCGAGGAGCCCGTTGCTTAGGTTGGTGTCCGAGACCCCTGACTCCAACCGTAATTGGAAGAGCAGGTTTTTCTTCCTACAAGGGGACGAGTGGATGGGCCGTCGCGACGACCCGGAATTTTCACCCGTCGATAAGACATGGGGTATCGTACCCCCGTCGGGTATGTGATTTATTCTAGGCCCGTCTTGTATCACCTGCGTGCCATTTGGTTACCTAACCGTCTTCCTCTTTGCAGCTCGTAGACGCACGGACATCACCGTTGAGCAGTTTGGCTTCCTTGAGTCCATCTTTCAGAAAACCAAGTTGTTGGAGAGGACCTGGGCCAAGCTCGTCACTCTCAACACGATCCATTGGTACTGTGACGGCCCAGAACCTTCGGCTGCCGCCATTAAATATGACGAGGGAGTACGCAAGCGTAAGAATTCTTACCCATCTTGATTTTGTTTCTGATTTTATGCCCGTCATATGACTTAACCGTTCACCATTTGCAGAAATGGACGACGCTAAGAGACGAGCTCTAATCAAGCAACAGGCAGCCCATAAGAAGAAGAACGGGGGTGATCATCCCTCCAAGGGGCCGGAGAAGAAGGGGCCAGAGAGAACGGACCGTCCGGTGAAGAGGCCGAGGCTAGTGACGGGGCTTCCGGCCGTCCAGGGGGGCAACGAGCCTACCCCCAAGGTTGGCCTTGGCAAGGGTAAGGGTCTTATGACCAAACCTGCCACCGTCCAGGAAAAGGCTCCCGTCCTCCTTCGGGAGGACTCACAGTATGCTCTCGCCCAGGTCACCTCGATCATAAAGGAGGAAGACTATGAGGACCTGGGAAACCATGCGACGGAGGCAATGGGGGAGACGGCTCTATTCAGCCTAACCCAGGTAATATGTCCGTCTAGGTACATCTTGACTTGGGCCAAATCAGTGTATGCAAACTAACTTTCTGCTATTGTTGGGTGTAGACGGTGTTAATGGCTAAGGGCCTGATGGACCGTTGCCTGAAAAGTGAGAAATCTCTGAGCGGGCACGGTCCAAGGGCAAGGCCTTGACGGAGGAGCTGGACAACATGAAGCTCTGGAGGATCCGTCACGAACAAAAACTTAAGTTGACGGAGGAGGCTCTTGGTGCATCGGAGAAGGAGGTGGAGTTCTTGAGGGAACTGGTGAAAACCAAAGACGAAGACATCCGTCGGGCTAAGGCCGAAGCCGTCCGGGAGTACCGTGATTCAGAAGCATTGCTGACGGAACTCGGTACTTCCTTCGCCGACGGGTTCGACGACTGCCTCCGTCAAGTGAAGGCGTCGTATCCAGACCTTGGTGTTGATCACATCAACATCGATGCCGGAGGCCAGACCCCAGCTCACGCCGTCGACACGGAGGGGACGGCTGAGCTTTTTGGCGAGGCACCCAATGAGGCCCCTCAAAACGGTGACGACACCACCCGTCCTCAAGAGCCCGACGGTGCCAGGGATCAAGTCGATGCCCCCCAAGTTCCGTGATTGTCCTGCCTTCTTTCCGTCGTTTTTCTCTTTTCTCTTTTAAAAGCAATTTGTAATTTGAGGACAACTTGTTGGTGTAATTTTGCACCCGTCATGTATGCTTTAATATATTCAAGGCTTTTATTCACTCGTCGCATATTCTTATGAATGCTTTTAATTACTTTGCTTGTGTAAACAACGATCCGTCAACGTAATGAGCTACAAGACTAATCCGTCCACCCTGTGGACTTTGCAATTAAACCGGTTGTCCAATAGACTCGCCGTCCACGCTATTGACGTCCGACAGTAGAACGTTTTGGGATCGTGCACCCACGTTGTTGATTATCCGTCCATTGTTTGGTCCGTCCTATGCGTGGACTTGTTGGTTATTCCCGTCGTTTATACGGTCCGTCCATTGTTTGGACCGATGGATGATGTCCACTTTTAAATTGTCCGTCCACTGTGTGGATTTTGTAGATCATCCCATCTTTCAGATGGTCCGTCCACTTTATAGACTTAGTTGACTAACCCATCGTTTAGATGGTTCGTCCACTTTATGGACTCATAGATTATTGCCATTTTGAAATGGTCCGTCCACTGTGTGGATTTTGTAGATTATCCCATCTTTTAGATGGTCCGTCCATATTATGGACTTATAGGTTATTGCCATTTTGAAATGGTCCGTCCACTGTGTGGATTTTGTAGATTATCCCATCTTTTAGATGGTCCGTCCACTTCATGGACTTATAGGTTAGTGCCATTTTGAAATGGTCCGTCCACTGTGTGGATTTTGTAGATTATCCCATCTTTTAGATGGTCCGTCCACTTTATGGACTTAGTTGATTAACCCATCGTTTAGATGGTCCGTCCACTTTATGGACTTATAGATTATTGCCATTTTGAAATGGTCCGTCCACTGTGTGGATTTTGTAGATTATCCCATCTTTTAGATGGTCCGTCCACTTTATGGACTTAGTTGATTAACCCATCGTTTAGATGGTCCGTCCACTTTATGGACTTGTAGATTATTGCCATTTTGAAATGGTCCGTCCACTGTGTGGATTTTGTAGATTATCCCATCTTTTAGATGGTCCGTCCACATTATGGACTTGTAGGTTATTGCCATTTTGAAATGGTCCGTCCACTGTGTGGACTTATAGATTATTGCCATTTTGAAATGGTCCGTCCACTGTGTGGATTTTGTAGATTTCAGATAGTCCGTCCACTGTGTGGACTTTGTAGATTATCCCATCATTTAGATGGTCCGTCCACTGTGTGGACTTTGTAGATTATGACCATTTTAGATGGTCCGTCCACTGTGTGGAACTTGTAGATTTTAGATAGTCCGTCCACTGTGTGGACTTTGTAGATTATCCCATCATTTAGATGGTCCGTCCACTGTGTGGACTTGTAGATTATGACCATTTTAGATGGTCCGTCCACTGTGTGGAACTTGTAGATTATCCCATCATTTAGATGGTCCGTCCACTGTGTGGACTTGTAGATTATGACCATTTTAGATGGTCCGTCCACTGTGTGGAACTTGTAGATTATCCCATCATTTAGATGGTCCGTCCACTGTGTGGACTTGTAGATTATGACCATTTTAGATGGTCCGTCCACTGTGTGGAACTTGTAGATTTTAGATAGTCCGTCCACTGTGTGGACTTTGTAGATTATCCCATCATTTAGATGGTCCGTCCACTGTGTGGACTTGTAGATTATCCCATCATTTAGATGGTCCGTCCACTGTGTGGACTTGTAGATTATGACCATTTTAGATGGTCCGTCCACTGTGTGGAACTTGTAGATTTTAGATAGTCCGTCCACTGTGTGGACTTCGTAGATTATCCCATCATTTAGATGGTCCGTCCACTGTGTGGACTTGTAGATTATGTTTTCATTGTGGATTTAGGTATCATGCAAACAAGAGTTGCAAAAACTTCTGCCATTGTGTGTAGAATCTTGAACAAAGACTCGCCTTTAGGCGTTCCGGCAGTGCCGTAGGAAACAAAATTACAAGCATCACAAAAGGACACAACATTGTTTGTCGTCGTCTTCTACTGATAATATTTCTTTAGGTGCTCCGTATTCCAAGGGTGGCTTAGTTTTTTCCCGTTTAGGGTCTCGAGGCAGTATGTCCCCTTCCTGTGCCATGCTGTGACCCTGTACGGTCCCTCCCAGTTTGGTCCAAGCTTCCCTTGGGTGGAATCCTTCGTAGAGCCGAGCACTCTCTTTAGGACAAGGTCCCCGACCTGGAAGTCTCTGTGTCTAACTTTGGAATTGTAGTGCTTAGCCATAAGGTCCTGGTACCGCGCAATTCTCTGTTCTGCAGCTGCTCTGACTTCGTCCACTAGATCGAGCTGGAGGCGCATGGCTTCATCGTTTCTTTGCTCGTCGTGGTTCCCAACGCGGTAGCTTGTAAGACCTATTTCGGCTGGTATGACAGCCTCTGATCCGTATGCCAAGCGGAACGGCGTTTCTCCCGTCGGTGTTCTCACCGTCGTCCTGTATGCCCACAAGACGCTTGGTAACTCGTCCGGCCATATGCCCTTTGCCCCCTCAAGCCGAGTTTTGATGATCTTCAGTAAGGATCGGTTTGTGACCTCGACCTGTCCGTTGGCTTGTGGGTGTGCGGGTGACGAATAGTGGTTTTTTATCCCCAGCTGGGAACAGAATTCCCTGAATGCTTCATTGTCGAACTGTTTGCCATTGTCCGATACAAGGACTCGCGGTATGCCGTACCTGCAAATGATGTTCCTCCATACGAAACTTCGAACATTTTTCTCTGTGATGGTTGCTAAAGCCTCAGCCTCCACCCACTTCGTGAAGTAGTCGATGCCGACCACTAGGAACTTAAGCTGTTTTGCCGCGATCGGGAAGGGGCCCATGATGTCGAGTCCCCATTGCGCAAACGGCCATGGGGCTGTTATGGGCGTGAGCTCCTCTGTTGGTTGCCTGATGAGGTTGCTAAAGCGTTGGCATTTATCACAAGACCGGACGTATACGTCGGCGTCCTTCTGCATTGTCGGCCAGTAGTACCCTGCCCTGAGGAGCTTATGTACCAAAGACTTTGATCCCGAGTGGTTCCCGCAGATCCCCTCGTGGACTTCCCTCATGACGTAGTCCGCCTCTTCGGGAGTTAGGCATCTCAAATAGGGTCGGGAGAAACCCCTTTTGTAGAGCACACCTTTCATTATGATGAATCGAGATGCTTTGACTCTTAATTTTCTAGCAGCCTCCTTACCGTCTGGCAACAGGCCGTCTTCCAAGTACGCAGCTATAGGGGTCATCCAACACCGCTCATCGTTCACTTCCTGCACCGTCGTACCGTCTATCGTCGGGGATGCTTGGGTGAAGGATAGTACTTGGTCTGGGACGACCAATGTCTCTGCTGAAGCTGCCTTGGCAAGCTGGTCAGCCTCTTGGTTTTCATCCCTAGGTACCTGAATCAACCTGACCTGGAGGTTGCTCATTCGATTCTTTACTTCGTCGAGATACTTCATCATTCTCTCGCTTCTGCACTCATAATCGCCATTAATCTGGCTTGTAATGACTTGGGAGTCGGAGTGGACCTCCATTCTTACGGCTCCAGCTGCAGTGGCGATGTCCAACCCTGCAATTACGGCTTCGTACTCGGCCTCATTGTTCGTTGCTGAGAAGGACAGACGGACCATGCACTTAATCTGATCCCCTTCTGGTGTGCGGATTACCACACCGACTCCTCCTGCGTGTTTAGTAGAGGATCCATCCGTGTGAACCGTCCATGCGGGGAGTTCGCTTGCCCCCGGTTCTGTTGCGGCGGTGAATTCTGCAATGAAGTCCGCCAGGATTTGTCCCTTCATCGCGTTGCGGGGTTGATACCGAATGTCGTACTCGCTCAGCTCGATCGTCCATAGTGCCACTCGCCCCGCAGCTTCTGGGCTACTCATAGCCCTTCTCAGGGGCTGGTCGGTCAACACATTTATTACGTGTACTTGAAAGTATGGCTTCAGCTTTCGCGCCGCGATCACCAACGCGAAAGCCAATTTCTCCATCGGGGGGTATCTCTCTTCCGCCCCCCTGAGCGCTTTGCTCGTGAAGTAGACGGGCTTCTGAATCCTGTCCTCTTCTCTAATGAGGGCCGCACTGACAGCCGCCGGGGAGACGGCAATGTACAATATCAGCTCTTCACCCTGCTTGGATGGGCTGAGTAGTGGGGGAGAGGAGAGGTACGTCTTCAAGTCGTCGAAAGCTTTCTGACAAGCGTCCGTCCATTCAAACGATTTCTTCAATGTGCGGAAGAATGGTAGGCACTTGTCTGCTGCCCTTGAAACGAACCTGTTCAGGGCCGCTATCTTGCCATTCAAGCTTTGGACCTCCTTCGCCGTCCTCGGGGGAACCAGCTCTACTATCGCCCTGACCTTCTCTGGGTTGACCTCAATGCCCCTTTGAGACACCATGAAACCCAAGAATTTCCCGGCCGTCACCCCGAATGCGCATTTGCTGGGGTTCAGCTTCATGTTGTAGGACCGCAGGGTGTCAAAGGTCTCTTTCAAGTCGCTCAGGTGGTTATACTCACGGGCGCTCTTCACCAGCATGTCGTCCACATAGACCTGGACATTCCTCCCAATCTGTTATGCGAACATCTTGTTCATCAATCTCTGGTACGTGGCCCCAGCATTCTTGAGGCCAAAGGGCATTACCTTGTAGCAAAAGAGCCCTTGACTAGTGACGAACGGCGTTTTCTCCTGATCCTCCTCGTTGAGTTTGATCTGATTGTAGCCGGAGAAAGCGTCCATGAAACTCAATAGTTCATGTCTTGCCGTCGAGTCCACGAGCGTGTCAATACGTGGCAGGGGATAACTATCCTTTGGGCAGGCCTTGTTCAGGTCCGTGAAGTCGACGCACATCCGCCACTTCCCATTTGCCTTCTTGACCATGACCACGTTTGCAAGCCAGCCTGGATAGTACACCTCTCGTATAAAACCCGCCTCCTTCAACTTTTGGACTTCTTCGGCGATGGCCCGGTCTCTCTCTGGGGCGAACACTCGTTTCTTCTGTCGGATTGGAGGGAATGATGGGGATACATTCAGCTTGTGCACTATGACCGTCGGGTCTATCCCCGGCATGTCCTCATGACTCCAGGCGAATACATCCTGATTCTCCCTCAGGAAGGTAGTTAGGCTTTGCCGCGACGAGGGGCTAGTCGTCGTGCCGATCCTAGTGATCCGGCCAGGCCTTGTGCCGTCGAGTACTATTTCTTCCAGCTCCTCGGCTGCTTCAGCTGTGACTCGCTGTCCCTCGACATTCAATGCTTGCAAGTGATCATCCATCTCTATCATGGCGAGATAGCATTCTCTTGCCGCAGCTTGGTTCCCACGGAGCTCTCCGACCCCATATTCGGTGGGGAATCTAACCATCAAGTGGTAAGTCGATGTCGAGGCTTTCCATTTGTTGAGGGTAGGTCTCCCCAGGATCGCGTTGTAGGCGGATGAGCAATCTACGACCAAGAAGACCACGTCCCGGGTGACCTGCTGTGGGTAATCCCCCACCGTTACAGACAAGGTGACGGTTCCCAGGGGATAGACTCTCGTCCCGCCAAAGCCGACGAGGGGGTAATTGGTTGGGACAAGCCGATCTCTATCTAGCCCCATCTGTTGGAATGCAGGGTAGTAAAGAATGTCCGCTGAACTCCCGTTATCAATGAGTACTCGATGTAGGTTGTACTCCCCAGCTCGTATGCTGACCACGAGGGCATCGTCATGTGGATGGTGAAGGCGTCGGGCATCTTCCTCCGAAAAACCAAAGGTTGGTACTTCTGCCCGTGCGAACCTCGTGGTTACGCCCGTCGCCTGTACGCTCTGTACCATCCGTAGGTAGGCTTTGCGAGCCCTCTTTGACGGTCCGTGAGTACCGCCCACGATCATCCTTATGTCCCCAATGGGTGGTCTTGGGCGCTCATGCTCCCGAGGAGGGAGCTGGCCCTGTGGTGGATTCGTCCCTTCCTTGCTGACAAACCTCTGTAGCCTCCCTTGCCTGATGAGCGCCTCAATCTGTTGCTTCAAGTCATAGCACTCCGACGTGTCGTGGCCGTGGTCGCGATGGAAGCGACAATACTTGCTTCTTGATCTCCTGTCGGGATTCCCCTTCAACTTCCCAGGGTACGTCAGGGCTTCCTCGTCTCTTATCTGCATTAATACTTGATCGATCGGGGCCGTCAGAGGGGTGAAGCTGGCAAATCTCCCCATGGGCGGCCTCGGTCGTCTATCATCCCTTCTTTCATCCGTTCTAGCCTTCTTTCGTCCTCCATCATGTCGTTTTTCTTCCAATCTCTCCCTTTTCTTAGGCTTATCGTCTCGCGCTATCAGCGCGTCTTCCGCGTTCATGTACTTCGTTGCCCTGTAGAGTACCTCGGACATTGTTTTCGGATCATTCTTGTACAAGGAGAAGAGGAACTTGCCCTTTCGCAGCCCGTTGGTAAAGGCCGCTACTTGTATCTTGTCGTCCGCTTCGTCTATAGAGAGAGCCTCTCTGTTGAACCGTGTTATGTAGGATCTCAGTGTCTCGTCCTCCCTCTGCCTGATACTCATCAAGCACGCTGTTGACCTCTTATACCGGTGGCCCCCTATAAAGTGCGACACAAATTGGGCACCTAACTCCTTAAAGGCACCAATTGAGTTGGGCGTTAATCTGCTGTACCAAACCCTCGCGGATCCCTTCAGCGTAGTAGGGAAAGCCCTACACATAATCTCGTCCGGCACTCCTTGTAGGTGCATTAGGGTCTTGAAGGACTCCAAGTGGTCCAAGGGGTCCTTGGTTCCGTCATAGCTATCCATCGTAGGCATTCGGAACTTCGGGGGTAGATGGCACGAAGTGACATGCACCGTGAAGGGTGAATCGGTCCGCTGGACCAGGTCGTCGAGGTCACTGGACACCCGTCCTTTGAGGGCGTTCATCATCACGGCCATTTGTTCCCGCATCTCCCGCATTTCTGCGGCGACGTGGGGTGGTAAGGTTTCAGAAGGGGTCGTCAGGCTAGCATCCCGCCTTTCCTGTCTGCTTGGCGCGTTACTTCCCTCTGGGGCCTCGTCATCCCTCCTTTCTACGCTTGTTCCTTCCTCTTGAACTCGGGGGGGCTCATCCCTCCGTCGTAACTGCTCTTCCAGATCATAATTCCGTTTGGTCAGGCGTTCGACCGCTGCTGCTAGCGTTTGGACTTGTCTTTCCAATGCGGTTGAGCGAGGTTCGTCGCCTGGGTTGTTAGTTGTTGCCATCGACCTCGTGAACACCATGCAACTCTTTGTCTTAGGAATAGGACAACGTTTGATCGTCCTAGCGATTCCTACAGACGGCGCCAACTGATGATGCCGAATTCCACCAGTGAGTTGCACGGTCTTATGTGGCGAACGATAAGGGCCTGCGAGAAGACAAGGAAGGACCTGGAAGGGACACCGGTGTGGTGCCGGCCTAAAACCCTCCGAAGGTCAAGTCAGGAACCCCGCTAATAACTCAAGAGCGCTAGAGTTCAAATGAGCGTGCGTACCTTGATTTGTGAGGGTTCTGGCGTATTTATACTTGTGTAGACCTATTGATCTTTTTCCTTGTAAGGGCACCCTACCCTATGAGGCCCAGGCGAGTGGATCAGGCAGGCGCTACAGTACCCTAAATGGGCCGCGACCAGACCTGTTTGGAAGGCTCTGGAGCCCAGCATCCGATGAACAGAACACACACCAATGTTGTCAAATATTTTCCTCTTCAATTTCCATTAACTGTTGCATTAGAAATATGCAGAGTATATTCATATGAATCTTTGAAACAAAAACAAACACTTTTGTTGATGACAGATTTCAGAGATTGCAAACCCAAAAACTCTGTGTGTTTTTTAAGAAATTGTAAGATTTTCCTTTGGTTGCATTCCCTATAAATTTAAGTTCAAGTTGCACAATGTTTTCACCCTATTGCAAGTTCAGCATATTCTACTTGCTCACTATTTGGAACAGTTAATTTGAAGGACTTTAAATTGAATTCCTCACACTATGAATTGACATAGAACTATTCCCCGAGAAACAGAAACTTTTTGGGTAAGTACCTGTGAAGCAATGGTACCTGGAAAAGGCGTGAAGGGTACAATGAGTCTCTTAAATCTTGTTGAATACAATTTTTAACAATATAGATAGAAGAATATCTTCTTCCTCTTGCCTTTGGTCTGTTGTGAAGGCATTATATTGCTGTTACTCTAGCAGGGGGTCTTCTAATGCCAAATCCCCAAAATGACAGCAATGCTGAAAAGTAAAAGAAGTGTACCATCTCCCGCTAGCAAGATAGATGACCTGCAAAATCTGAGCATGAAAATTAGACACTATTGACAGTTAATTTAGAATAGACAAATGAATAAAAATTATTTGTATGCAATCAGGTCTGCATAGTAGAAATTGTTTTGAAGATTTATCTAATTATTCTCTAAAATGGCATCAAAGTAGGTAATGAAACATGGAATGTGGGAGATATTGCTACTAATTTCTCATGTAAATTAGTTAATTTATTCCAGGCGTAAATGCACTTTTAGTCCCTACATTTTGCACCTTTTTCTATTTTGGTCCCTACATTTTATTTTTACCACTTTTAGTCCCTAAACTAATTAACGCGTGACATTTAAGTTCTTACCGTCACCCAACTAACAGAAAATGCTGACATGGCTAATGGCATAGTAAAAAAATAATTAAAAAAATCTATTTTAGCATTAAAAAATTGCCACGTCAGCATCTAAATTAAAAAAAAATTAATTTATTAATTTTAACTAAATGAAAAAAATTAAAAACAAAAAATCAAGCCCACCCAATACAGATCAAAACACCACAATCCCAAATCACAACTCTCTGAAACTCTCCTGTCTCAACTCTTTGCTTGCTCAGTGCTTGTGGGTTTTGTGGATTTTCCTTTGATTTTTTTTTTTTGGGTGGGTTTTAGTGCATATGGTGTTGCCGACTTGCCGTGGTGAGGTGGAGGGTGTGGGTTTGTGGGGATCGGCGTGGTGGAGGGTGTGGGTTTGTGGTGATCAGTGTGGCAGAGGGTGTGGGTTTGTGGTGATTAGCGTCTGTGGTGGAGTTTTGGTGATGGCACAGATCAGAGTTTGGGTCGGTCGGTGATGGGTTGCATGATTGTTTGGTGGCTGGATCGGTAATGGTTGGTGGTTGGATTGAAGTTTAGTGGTGGGTTTGATCGGATCTGGGTTTAGAGAAAGAAATGGCTTCTCTGCCTCTCTCACACAAAGTGAAGTCCATACGATCGACAAAAACCCCTTAGTCCTTGCTGTGTTTGAGGACTGTTGTTGCGAGCTTCACACCATTCGGTCTCCTCAGTTTCTTGGCCTTAAGAACCAACGCGGTCTCTGGTCTGATTCCGATTACTGTTCTGATGTCATTATCGGTCTTCTCGATACAGGTATCTGGCCAGAGCGGCATAGCTTTTCCGATAGGAATCTTGGTCCGGTTTCGTCTCAGTGGAAGGGAGGTTGTTGGTAGGTGTTGGGTTCGACTAGGTTCATTAGTTGGGATTGCAGGGTTTGTTGTTGTTGTTGGTCTGATCGGTGTGTGTTTGTTGTTGTTGGTTTGGGTGTGGTTTCGTGTGGGTTTTCCTGTGTTTGCTCTTGTTCATGCTCTTTGATTTATTGATGTTCATTTTTTTTTCCTGTAGGTTGGATGTTCATGTTCTTTGATTTTGGGTTTGCTCTTTGATTCTGGGTTTGATGTTGTTGCTGGGTTTATTTCTTGATTTAAGAAGAACATTGAAGAACAAGTCCTTATGTTCTTAGATCTCATTTCATGTAATTTTTTGTTTTTAATTTTTTTATTTAATTAAAATTAATTTAGATGCTGATATGGCAATTTTTTAATTATTATTTTACTGTGCTGTCAGTCACGTCAGCATTTTCTGTTAGTTGGGTGACGGTAAGGACTTAAATGTCACGCGTTTAGCAACTCCATAATTTCGGTAGATGATTTTATGGCTGTAGACATTGGAAGCCTATAAGTATCAACTGCGCTTACTATCATCGTTCCTTCATGGTTAAAGTTGCTATACTCCTTAGCTTATGTACTTACTAGTTTTGTTTAATATGCAGGGCAATGACGAACATTGTAAGTCCTTTAAATGGTTGGATGGCATCCCATGTAGGCATAGAGCCGAAACATCACTGATTGTCATTGCAAAATTTACTAGGCTTGATGCAGAGACATCTATGGCAAAAAAAAAAAAAAAAAAAAAAAGAGATGGAAGCCCGTGCGATGATAGTAGACCTACTCCATAGCAAAAGAGTAGCAAAGCGTAGTGTTGAAAAAGTAAGGGTTTACCTTCGTATGGCCAATGCGCGTTCACATAAATATCAAATTTCTCTACTTATGTCATGGTTGGCATTTGTGGTGTTGTTTATATTTGCACTTGGTAATAGGGAAGTTGGATTACGGCAAATGTGTCTGCCATGATTCTGAATTTGGATTAGTGGTTTGTATAATGAAATTCTATTATGTGGTTGGACATGGAAATGTATTGTAGGTGTTGGGAGTGCCTTCTAGTGTAGGTGTTGGACTTGGCAACGTATGTGTTGAATGACAGACTTATTGTAACCTTATATATAACATTGTTGTTTTGTAATGGTAGCATTCTTATTTTTTGCCATTCCTATTGTTTATGATTCAGTTGTGTTGTTAGTGTATTTAAGCATTGATATGAATAAAAACAGGGCAAGCAAAATTTAATCCCAAATATCCCTCTGCAGTTCACTACACATAGTTTGTAAAATCACGCTATACCATTACAAAATCACCCATCATCACCAAAGTAAAAAGTAGGCAAAAAGTGGACTTCACAGAAATTTCAAATACCATTTACCCTACAATAATAGTGCATAATACAATGGTACAAATACTAAATATCGAACCTATGCGCATCATACATTTGTGGTTCCAAAATAGCGCATTATTGTTATAAAAAAAAAAAAAATACATAACATGTGCTGAATATGCACCTAGTAAATGCTAATCGCCTGGCCTATGCTACCAAGTTTATAAATATCAAAATGTAAGCATTTACAATACAATTCATGTGTGAAATCAATGCTTACGGTTGACATAATCTGCCCACATAGCACTAGTGATGTCATCCCTAAAGTTGGCCATATGTCTCTTTGATGCTTCCGACATCTCTACAACATGCCTCTAGTTTGCAGTGCTGGTGGAAGCTCCATTGTTGCCACTACCGGGTGGAACAATAGGATTTCCTTCATATTTCCCATGTGTTAAACAATTCATCACAATTGTTATTAATGCGTATAAAATTGTGTAGACAACAACATGCAGTAATCACATAACACTGCTTACTGCGCATGAAGTTTGGCATTAAATTGAGGATGGGAAAACAAGCCTTTAGCACCCCAAACAACCATTCAATAACCATTCACAAGGAAGAGTGTCGATAGTTGAACAACTCTTTCTTGGTTGTTGGATTCCTGTTACTAGAATGAAATTCCTGGGCATGGTACCTAGTTGATATGTGAGGTGGAAGGAAACTTGTGCCAATAGGTAGGCCTGAGTCCACTAAGTAGTATGATCCTACATGTTTATGAAGCTATTCAGAATTGGCTACAATAACTGTAACAAAAACATGTAAAAATTGATAGCCTTTGAGATTAATTTTAGTACTCGTAGGTGGCCATGGGAATTCATGTTTTGGGTCACTAATCGCTTCCTCCAACACCCGTGAGTCATTAGCACTACCTTCCCCCCCTGCATGAACATAAATAAATTGCATATCCATATTGCACGCACACAACACATTTGTGGTTACGGTAGCCTTTCGACTCTTGTACGCTTGAGTTGCATGTTTAGGAGGCCTAACACTCACATGGGTGCCATCCATTTCCCCAACACATTTTTGCACATGACATAAGTATTGATGATGTATGTACCTAGTTAAACAGAATACTTTTACAATATAATTAAGTGATATATATTATCTCGAACTATGGCCAGTATTTGTTGACCCGAAGATGTTCGGGGAGGCAAACTACATTTGGATCTAGCTTAATCAGATATCTCGCATATGAGTGAAGAGCCCGCAACACCCTGGGGAAGTGGCGGGACACCGTCTCAGTTGAGTGCTGGAATCTGTCTGCGACACACCTCATTTGGATATTGTGGCCAAGTATGAATAACAACATGGGGACTGCTTGTGTGGCATCCACATCACCCTGCCCTTACTTTAAGTATCTATGGCCGACCAACTCATCCACTAAATGAAACAGCTATGGGCGTGTCATGCGAAACATCTCAAAGCTCTTATTAGGATTACTGTCAAGTTCCTCCATGTATCCTTGGCCCATGAGGATATTATCACGTATGGGCTGTTTATCATAATGTCGCTACGTATAGGCAAACATCTTACCTACCAAAGAATTCATAAAGCCAAACTTTGCTTCATCTTCACTATCACACTCTGAACCCCACCAGTCATCATCATCAGTATCATCACCAGCATTATTATAATCAATGTTGTCAAAGTATGATTCGTCATAATCATAAGCCAGGAATGCATTTAACCATTCACTCCTCGATGCCATTGTCACCTACACACCACAATGACATATTATTAACCCCTTTTATTTTATACAGTAAACCAATGATAATAACAAGCACTCAACATTAAACCAAAGCGAATATAGGAAATTATCATAAATATTCTGAATAATAAGTTAAGATTGTTCAACATACAGTACTACATCAAGTCTAGAAATAAAAAAGGTAACCTGACAAACATCCATAATAGAGAAAATAATAACCAATAAAATATCCATGTCTCAATCCATCACATAATACTACAATACTACAATGACCATAACATGATAAAATAAGATCCATGTCTCAATCCTCTAGGTTAAGAATATCCTCCATCTATGCCCGCCTCCTATGCTCCAACTTGCCCTTGAACACCACCCTATTCTCCTTCACATGGAGAGCCTTTGAGATCTTCAAATATGCCTTGTTTCCAAGGTCCTCATACTGATTAAACATGTCGATGGCTTTCCCTAGAGAACATGGATCACCTACAGTTGCTGATTAGGCAAATTGCTCAGAAGTGCCACTTGACTTGCCCCTGTTACCGTAAAACCTCTCCCTTGTTATTACGGTGTAGTCCTCTAGGGCCACAGTCATCTTACTTACTTTGTCGACTTTCATCGCCACTTTCTTACCCTTGGCATTTGCTTCTTGCATAGGACGCTTGTCTGTAGCTTGGGTTTGGTCAACACCATCAGTCATCTTCGTACTCCGAGGAATACTATCCAAGTTGGGGGTGTAACAGTCATTATCAAGATGGATAGGAGCAGCATCAGCGGCAAGCTTATCCTCTAGTGCATGCTTTTCATCTCTGTACAGTGTAGGTGTGTTTGATGAAATCTGAAGGTGCCCATTTGCAGTACTGGAGGCAAACAACTGCTTCAGCTTATCGTAGTCTGGGCATCCCTTCTTTCGCAGGTTATTTGTGTTCCGATCACCCTACACAACACAAGCATAGGAACAATTGTTAGGCAGCAAAATAATCACAACAATGCAAAGGCATACAATACTAACATGAAACTTGAAATGCATAAAGTAACATACCGCCACGACATGCGCCCAAAACTCGTCAGTGCATGTAACAATTTGGGTGGCCTCATCCCACCCAATCCTGTACGATTCAGCAATTGACTCCACTTGCGTTGTTTACCCCGAAGTCTATTGTGCTTTTGGAAGACTTTCTTAGCGGTGAAAAGTTTACCAGTCCTTTTATTAAGTTATTTTGTCATTGTTGCCCACATAGAGCCCTTAAAAACACCATTCTCCATGTTACCCTTAATTTGTTCCTCTACCATAATCTCTATAAATGTGTTCTATGTGGAGAGGACACATTTTGTCATTCGCATCTTGGGATTCATATGCCATCTAATTCAAATATCTTACATGGTATATAAAACACACTTTGTATTGACAGGTAAATAAATGAACAAGGAATATTAATGTGTTACTGCGGCCAAGTATGTTGCGTATTGAGAAAGTGCACAAGTAACTCTACATAAACAAACAGTACATGAAAAGCACTCAACACCATACATAGGTATACTCTAGTTTATAGCTAAACATACCCATTGTGACCATGTAACATACAACAAGTCAAAAGACCGAAGCATTGTTTTACTACAAAAGAGGTCACTAATAGCCATAAGATAGTGCATGTAAAACTGTACACTAACAACACCATAGTAATCTACATACCATAGTGGGAACAAAATAAGTTAGCATAAACAAAATGGTTAGCTATGCACTACAATGCTTCGGAGTCCACCAACCACCTCTTACTGAGACGGACCAGTCCCCCCATCCGAACTAGCCCCCTCATCCGAACCCACCACTGGCCACCCACGCCTTGGCCCATAACAAACTCCGTGGCCCTACAATACTTCCTCCGGACATGCATGAATTGACGCATAACCTGCCTCTTGAGTAAATCCTTCCCAGTCTGAGCGTTGAGAGTTTTTGTGATCACATCCCACTATAGCTCACAGGGAAGCCCTGCCGCAAAATTACCCAGCATGAATTGGTTGAAGACAATGTCACAAAGTTCATCGACACAGTCTTAGTCCCACGTCCTTAAAGCCCCAGCCATTTAACAAATGCCTTGTTGATCATGTAACAATCACATATAAATAATAAACATTTCCATGTATTTAATCAAAGTCAGACAATAGTGCTTAGGGGTCTTATCTTAAGGTGCAATAATTTTCACTTTATCCTCCCTTAAAAACCCACCATATTGTTTATGGATATAGATTCAATTAGCTATGTTACATACTCTATTGATCTATTGATGTATATTCTATCAATAGCTACATCTTATCGGTTAAACTAAGTAGTAACTAAAGTAACAATCATAATAAAAAACAAGATAGAGCAACTAAGGCATATCCATCTTTGATTATAATATATATTTTTTTTTTGAAAAAGGTACATCCATCTTCCATTATAAGAATATTACATGAACCATGTCGAAAAATAGTATAATTAGGACGTAAATAAGCAGGGGAATCCACGGCATGGATTAAGCAAAGAAAAAAAAATGATGATTACTTTTCGTAAAAAATGAACAAAGTAAACATTGTTCATAATATTAATATTTCTTTAGGGTAAAGCAGACATTGTTTACATTGTTAAAAAATGAGCAAAGCAGGGGAACCCGCGACATGAGAGGGTGATTACTTTTCTTAAAAAATGATGATTAAAAAAAATAAATCTAAACCTCAAGGAATTTGTGATGGTGTTTTGGTAGAGTTTCGGTACAGATAATTTTTTTTTTCCCAAGCCAATAGCAAAGCAAAGCAAACATTGTTCATAATACCATGGCTATAACAAAGGAACAAGACAGAGAAACTTCTAAAATAAAAACAAAAAAAGAAGCATAAAAGCTATACTTGAGTAGAGATTAAAAAAAGAGGCATAAATAAATAAGCATTCATAGCCAAGTGAGCCAAGGTCTCAGTAAACACAACACAAAAAATGGAGGAACACGAAAATGGAGTAACATGGAAAAAACAAAAAATATCAAAATAAAACCCAACAGATGGAGGGGCTGAATTTGGGTCTCACCAGAAACAAAAAAAGTTGAATGGAGCTGTGTATATCTCAGGCTGAAGGTGCTGATCGGCGAAGAGCTCTGCTTCAGTTGTTGCTATGCTGTGGGTTTGGGAGAAGGAGAAGGAGAAGGAAAAGGAAAGTGATAGTGAAGTAGTGAAGCTTGGATAGTTGGGAAAGTAAATACAAAAGTGCTGTTGGAGCTCAGTGGGTCTGTAGTGATGTAACTACACAATGTTGTGGGACCCAACTCTTGTCCAAAATTACGCCTTTTGCCATTAAGTTAACATGACTCATCACTTGAAAACAGGCCACAACAGTTTCCGAATTTTTTAACTCAAAGTCCAAAAAACTCAGTTTTGTTAACTGAGTGTACACTCGTGAAACCATCCAAACAAACATTATACAGGTGGGCCCCATGGATTTTGGGTTATGAGTTAACAAAACTTGAGTTTTGTTAACTCAGTTTGGCAAAATCCAAATAGGGCCTTAGAGACTCAGACCAACTTTGTCCTTATTTTACTTCTTTCTTCTTCCTTCCATGGTAAACCCTCCTTCTTCCTTTCCTCACAGTCAAATCACCTCCCTCCACAAATCACCTTCTTCTTCTTTTTCCTCTCATGGTCAAATCATTTATCCACCACAAGCACCAATTTCTACCATAAAAGCCACAAGAATCAACACCCACAAGCACGAACTCCATCGACCCACAAGCACCAATCTCCGCCGCCAACATCGATTCACAAGCATCTAGACCTATTTCCATCGACCCACGAACTCTGATCTAGCGCCACCATCACCGATCCATAAGCGACCAACACCAGCACCGATCTGTCTTTTTGTTGTTTTGTCTGTGTAGGTGTGTTTGTGTGTGGGTGTGTTTGTGTATCTCTGTGTTGATTTGTCTGTGTGTTTGTGTTTGTGTGTGGGTGTGTTTGTGTAACTCTGTGTTGATTTGTCTATGTGTTTGTGTTTGTGTATCTCTGTGTTAATTTGTCTGTATGTGGGTGTGTTTGTGTTTGTGTGTATCTAAGGAAAAAGACAATGAGGAGAGAAGTTAGTTTGTTTTGCACAGAGAAGAGAGAGATAAAAAAGCACAAAAAGTGAAATTAATAAAATAATGGTATACACAAGCTACAGTATCTATGCATATATGTACGGTTACTGTAGCAAATGTGTAAATATACACAATTTTAGAAGGACTGATGTGAAAGATTTTTGGTGTAGAATGTGTAAAGTTTATTGCTTTTTGTATTTTGCAAAGTTTTACATCTACTGATGCAGATGCTCTTAGAAGGACTAATGTGGAAGATTTTTGGTGTAAAATTTGTTGTCTTTTGTATTTTGCAAAGTTTTACATCCAATAATGTGGATGCTCTAATCATTGTATTCCACTCACCACAAAATCACCACCACCTTTGATACATAATATATTAATATAAATTAGAGATTGGATTGTATATGTTTGTACATCAATTTGTAAGATATCAAAATATTATTTGCAATGTATTGATAATGTAAATAGTCCATTGCATAATAAAAATTATATATATAATTTTTAATAATAAAAGGTTGGCTAATCTAATAATTATAACTTTATAAATGAAAATTATTCTATCGAATTAACTCAAATAATTTAATTATTAATTATTATCATAGATTTGTGAAAGTGGTACAAAATTGTAGTTGTGGTTTTACTTAATTTAGTAAAAAAAGAGTTAATTTAGTAGTTTGTAAACAAATTCGAGATTGTTCAACCCAAAAAAAAAAAAAAAAAACCTAAGTTTGACGATGAACTTGAGTTTAGCTCATGTTCAAAATAAAATTAAGCAACCTATTATGCATTTTTAATATTCAGCTTTGCTCAATTTGTTTAAAGCTCTAAACTTAACAAGTTGTGAAGTTGGTTATGAAAAAATCTGTAACCATGGTTTGATAATATTGGAGTGAAATTTGCTTACCTCATTTATTCAAATTTTTGCCTTGTTCATAGTATCTAGCTGTGAGACACTTAACTTACTTGCCTAATCCACAGCTGAGGTCGTTTTCCAAATTATAATTTTGAAGACTCATACACTGAGAACCACAGATCCACAGATAGGGATTGATGCTAATGAATTGACAGGGGTGCCGGCAAACTATAGTATAAACGATAAATTAGCAGTCAATTTATATGATTATTATATCCTAATTTTATTTTGACTACATTAGACTTAGGTGGCACTGTGATTACAACAAGATAGAAGTTCAAATACCCAACTTTTGCCGCCCGTAGAAAAATTTGATGGTATCATCGTTGACAGACCCAATGGATTGCATTGCACAATTCAGAGACAGAACATGGTTTGAAGAAAGACATTCAAAAAAAGTAGAGGTTTTTCAACTTGATTTTCTAACATATGATGATGAGACCTTGTCCACAAAGTACCGACACTAATTCAAAATGTATTTCTTAATCATAGCTTCTCATCAAAAGACACTTGGAGATGAAAAAAAAAAAGAAAAAAAATCCCATGTTAACCTCATGTTGTAAAAGCTATTAAAGAATGCCCAAACGATAAAAATCTAGCAGCAGTACTTTGATGACTTTAGTTCTCTTCAAGTAGGAGTTATGAGCTATAATTAGTCCATATATTATGTCATAGGTTCATGTTAAAGCACTAGGTGCTTTTGAATGTCTCAATATGGTATACCTTGAATGATCACAATTCACAATGGTGTACTTCGCAATGTGAAAGCAGGCACTCATGGTCGTGGGTTTTACTAAGTGATCATGAGTTTGTCAAAGTCGAACTCATTGAGAGGTCAAATTTTTTGCCTCATGAAGAGATGTTATGAAACTTTTTTACCCTTTTTTAGGCCATTGAGTGGAAGTGTTATCCGCTCCATAGACCATGAGTCGTGGGTCCACAATCTTTGTATGACTCGCTCCATAAAACAATTATATAAGATAAAAAATAAATATAATGATACAATGTTTTTTCATTCACAATTATTAATTTGGCCAATTATGATTGGTAAATAATAGAAGTGAATTCAATGGTAGATTTAGGCCTACATCAAAAGGCACATGCTCATGATCAGAAAATGTCCCCCTTCTATGCTTTTGAAATTCAAAATTGGAATTCATCAAAGCCAAGTTACTCTTTCAATTAAAACTTACCAACTTAACAAGTGTGAACTTTGAAAGTTTGTAACTTACTCCGCGACACTAATTGCCGCATACAGTTTTAGTGTTGGCATATGAATGTATTCTCTTACCTCATCCACCTTCTCCTATATATATGTGTGAGCGTGTGTTTTTATCAAATTAAAAAAAGTGTGAACTTTGAAAGAAATGTGAAAATTTCGTTACCTTAACATTTCTTATCCTTATAGTGACAAAATAAATGATGTCAAGCTTAGAGCACAATCTTTCCTAACTACATATATAATTGAAAATTGTAGGGTGGATTTAAGAATTCACATCTGGCCATAATCTCTAAGTTGCACATTACTTTCCACCATTTCGTATTAAACAAACAAAGTGTTAGCCACAATGTTTCTTTAGTCATAATACAGGTGTACACTGCTTTTGTAATAATGTTCTGCGAAAAAGATTTATACATTGATTGGAGAGAAGGCCTTAATATTCAAAGAGATATTGGGCATCATAATCATGCAACTATGGTGGATTGATGAATTAAGACGAAATTGTACGTAATGAGTATGATATTGAAATTTAAACTTTTTATTGCCACAAAGCGGGAATTGCTTAAAGATAATTAATTGAACTTAACTAGTTGAAGATAATGACTTAAGATAATAACGACTTTTTATATTTCTTATAAAAATTTTGTTAAAACTTTTTAGAAATGAATTATTAATAATTGTCCAATGCACAACGTTAACATCACCATTTATTTTGAATGAGAAATTAATGTTTACCATGCTACTTATGCAACCTGATCATTACTCTCTCAGGATCCCAATATTATCAAGTAATAACTACCTTGAGGGAACCACATTATCCACTAAAGATCTTGGGCTCTTATCAGAGCATAAGGGAGTGATTATTTACCACTAATTAGTCACCAACCCTTCGAAATCAAAATGTCATTCATATGTCATGGCACAATCTTTAAGAAACCTTTCAAAAGTCAATTACAATCAAAGCTCAACTCATTGAGGTCGTTTTCACTACTAAATAAAGTTTGTCTGAACTTTGAAGTCATTCAGATTATTAATTAACCTTATCTTTCTTTTGATACCAAATATGCTACTTATAAATTATGAACTTAGCATCATCTACCATCAATTAAACAAATGGATCCTCTCTATCAAAAAAAGAAAAAAGAAAAGAAGAAGATCCTTATAAGGTTTACTGTCTAACCAAATCTTGGAATACCTCAGTTAAGGTTAGCATTTTGGTGTCTTGCTCTTGCCTACTTTTACCCACACGGATTCAAAACCAATGGCAATACATTTTTGCTTCTACAGTTGCAACAAAATACTAGAAAACTGCAAGTTGATGAGCTTTCTTACATGGAAATTCATTTCCTGGTCAGTGGAAGCCTGAAAAAACAAAAACAATTCCTAGTCAACAAGGCTGTCACCCCACAAAAGAAATTTGTCACAAGTCTCATATCCCAATTTCTTTTATTGTGCACATTTTCCTTATAGAAGGTGCACTGTCAATTTGT
Organism: Castanopsis chinensis; assembly: GCA_032878915.1. Classification (NCBI taxonomy): domain Eukaryota; kingdom Viridiplantae; phylum Streptophyta; class Magnoliopsida; order Fagales; family Fagaceae; genus Castanopsis; species Castanopsis chinensis. Next base: position 25,985,018 of record JAVQMG010000131.1, read on the forward strand.
CATCTCAAAGTAACATAATTAGAGAAAGAAACAAAAGAAAATAGCAAGAAATTTGAGAACAAAGAAAAGTGAAGCTCAGGCTAAGACATAAACCATCTTTTACGAGTTTACTTATTCAAAACGTTGAAGAGCTTTTTCTTTGGGCGGTAGAAGGAAAGATATAGACAGGAAAGGTCTCTCATTGTTTATGGTCGGCATGGGAGTCAAAGACTAGCCGCATCCGTCTACCACAAAATTGTCTGCATTGTTCAACACGTCAAGCTCTCAAATATGTCCTTTTTAACATGATAATACAACCAATAAGCCTATGAATTGACATAAATTTTTTAACTATAGTTGACGAAACTTTTTATGATTGATCGATGCATAATAAATTTGACAGACTGATATCAATGGTGAATCGACGTAAAAATGATGTTGGTCTAATTATAATTTGCCACCATAACAAGTTATGAAAAGTTGTATTCTTAACGATGCGCGAATTTTTTTTTTTTAAGATAACTTTCAAGTTTGTACATCACTGAATCTCGCGAGTATCGAATGATTGCTTCCTTGCGTTGCTCTAGAAAACTTCTTTTGATTGATAATTTGATAGTGATAGCTTATAACAAAAGGGAGCGAATTTGTTCTGTTCATAAAAGAGAGCAGTTAATCATGTCGACTTAATCCTACACAGAGAGAAGGGTTTGGCGCCCAATAAATTTTTGTATACAAATCAACAAAGTCTTTTGACGTAGAAATGACGTATGGATTACCTGCTAGAGTGGGTGAGGCTTTGACATAGAGATTCAGTAAAAATATGGACCTTCGAATCGTATTAAGTACAGAGTCAGAGAAGATGGCAAATCTGGCTATTTATTGACATCGAAGAAGTGTGGTTGTTCTTGGATCTCTCATGTTAGGGTTGACTATAGACTCATAATTCATTGATGATTGAGATTGAGATTGAGATTTAGAGGCCATAATTTCATGGAGCATAGCACAGGTGTGTATTTTTAAGTAGGTTGGTTCGTGTCACCTAAATAAGTTCTATCTTATTTGAGTGGTCAGTAAGTGTTTGCGAAAAATGTCCCCAAACAAGCATTTATCTGCATTCTTATTGTTTTTTTCCCTATAGAAAATCAGTTGTTATGATCTGTTAATAAATAATATGCTATCCTATTCGCCCACCCAAAGAAAAAAAAAAAAAAAAAATTCAGGGCCTCAGTTTGAAAGAATATTATTAGCAATTGTTGATGAGTAACAATGTTGCTGCTTATATATATATGCACCTGTTTAACCAAAAAAAAATGTTGCTGCTTATATGCAGTAATCTTAATTTGGTTAAGACTTATATATATATATATATATATAGACACTTAAGAAACCCAATGGACCTATAGTGTGATGTATTAAATTAATGACCTCTGGATTTAAAATGCCCTAGACTAATGAGACCATCACCTAAATATCCCTGTGGGAGGGTTTGACTCAAGTCTTATTATCTTTGTCAAATGAGAAATTATTTATTAATCAATTATCAATTCAATTTTTTTTACATGAAATTAGTAACAATTTCTTATACTTGTTATACATTAGGTTCCTAACTAAATTCAAACATATGATTGCATTGATCAATGAAGGACAAAATAACATTGTCATTTTTAATTAAGGAAAATTAAATTTAATGCAATTATTTATTTGAATTTAATAGAGAAAATTAATATACTGCACCTACAGAACCATACTTAAGTTTTAGCTTTCATAAGATGTAATTTGTAAAAGCAATAAGTAAGCTTTCACAGTTTGTGCGTAATAAATACTATTCTTTTGAATATATCCACTTGCAAAAAGAACTTTGTTCTTTGGCAATGATTTGCTCATTGTAATGCACAAATATTCAACTTGCAGCATTAATAGACGTTTCTGGGTCAGCAAGGGTTTCAACTTTTATAGTTCTCTCCCATGTGCAAAAAATGGTAAGAATCGTTTATGAGGAAGTAATAATTGGTGTCTATATGGCCACGATTATAATGCGCTAGCTAGCTAGCTAGAAGTTGTGCAAGTGGTATATTTTTAGAGACGTGTGTGGAAAACATTCCAAAATCAAAGACAAATGGATACAGACAACACTGTGTCACTGTGAAGCCGCAATCATGTGAAGAAAATGTACATGCCCAGAGGAGAGAGCATTTTGTTTCACTGCGTGATTGAGCTCCCTTCTAGCTATCTATCGTGGAACGGTCAGAGATACGTTCTTTGAGTTGTCACTTGTTGATTAAGGAAACCAAGAAGCCAGAAAGCATAACGACAATGAAATCTGATCTTCCATGTGCCTGAAACTTTTGAATTTTGTTTTCATTTGTTTGGCTGCTTAAGAATTAATTTACGGATCTGTCAGCATGTACGTGCATAGTAGAGAAATGGCTTTGCAAATTGCAAGAGTCGGTTGAAAGAACAAAACAAACACAACTCAGACAAGCAATCAAATAACCTTTTGGCATTGTCGTAAAGAAGGACGGAACTAAGAATTTTTGTTTGGAAGGTTGAGATATGAAATTGAGACATTAATCAAAACTCTACACGCGCGCGCGCGTGCGCGCGCACACACACACACATATATATATATATATATATATATAGACATACTAGAGTAAGTCATGATAATTTATGAATATATTACATACAAAATTATAACTTTGATGTATATATATTTATTAAAATTTTAGAATTTATCATTTTTTAAATTCTACTAAGAACCAAAAAAAAAATGTCTAGTTCAATAATAAATATGCATAAAAATATTTTTTAAAAAAACCATTATCTCTTATAAAGGTTATATTTGATGAAAATATTTCTTAAAATAAAATTTATATGCTATCATGCATCTCCAAATAGAATTTCTTAACAGTTTTAATTTCAATATAAATTATAAAATTGTCTTCCAATGTGAATAACAAAATACAATGGAATAGATGAAGTCTTCAAACAAAGAATAGCCCAAAACACTATAAGAGCAAATTTGTTTCAATAACCATTTTAAGAAAATAAAAAGGAAGAAATAATTTGTTTTTGTAACCATTTTGTAAGCCTATATATAGTAAAATTCGCCATATCACCAACATCGCTCTTAAGTTAAAGAAACATGGACCTAAATTTATGCACCAACTATAGGGTTGAAATAATTTCCCTCACCCAAACATTTCAGAGTCATATAATAAAAGTACTTCATGCTATACATTAAACTTAAAAAAAAAAAAATTGCACATTTATATCCAGCCATTACAAAAAGGCTACTCAAACGAATCTAGACCTCTTGTTTGAGCTGTCATTTTTGGAATAAATACCAATATTCCATCATACTAATATATCATTATTGATAAGGAAAATATTGATACATTTTTTTAATTGAAAAGTTCTCAAATTTTAAACAGTTAACTAACTTTTAGATATGTATGATTCTTTGGACTACACCATTCTAATTAGAAAAATTAATTGATGAAAATTATTAAAAAGCAAAAATTATTTTATATAATTGGTAGATGCAATAATTCTTTCATATAATATATACGAAAGAAGTTTCTAAAAAAAAAAAAGGCTAAAATGCAAAACTGACTCTCTAACTTTCTTTAGATTTCATTTCAGTCTTCTAATTTTACTTTCGTTTATTTCAGTTCTCTAAGTTTCATTTTTATTCAATTAAGGCATTTTCGTTAACTTTTGTTGAAATTTTTTTAAAAAAAAAATCTTGAAAATATTTTTCAATCATTAATTGATTTTTTTTAATTTAAAAATTTTGAAGAAAAATTTATTAAATTGAAAAATTAACCATAACATATAACAAAAATTGATAGAAAAGCCTTAATTGAATAAACTTGAAATTTAAAAAACAGAAATGAACAAAAGCAAAGTTAGAGGGTCAGTTTTGCATTTTATCAATATATATATATATATATATATATGAAAGAAAGATTATATATTCCCGATAGATAAAATTTCATCTTATAACAAATTCAAATCTTACCCACAAAATTAGATCACCATTGAAATTTTGTAATTTGAGTGATACAATTAGGGTATTGTGTGAATTTAATCCGCCACAAAATCCTCTCTCTCTCTCTCTCTCAATTGAAAAGAAAGATTACTTATACATTATGCATAGAAGTTCATCTCATAATCAATAGGAAAACCCTACCTTCAAAATCAAATCACCACCGAAATTTTACAATTCAAATGGTACGATTAGGGCCAGGTGTCATATGAGTTCAATCCAACACAAAATATAATTGGTCTAGAATTTTACCATACCAGTTATAAAACAAAAAACGGTAGAAAATTAGGTCAAAACTTATCAATCATTTTCAATTCTAAGCCCATTTATTAGCGTACCAGTTTAGAAATTTGTGGACTAACAAAATCGCAGCAATGTTCAAAGATTGAAAGAATCGTGCCAAGCCTCAAGAGTCACAAGTCAAAAAAAACAGACCCCACTTGCGAAGCCATTTTCATTCTACAGTGAGTGAGGGCATTCACTCAATGATTGTCTTGATAATGTACTAACTCCATTGTTAATTAAGGTTACCAAACAATCACAATGCCACTGCACAAACCTCAAGAGTCAAGACTAATGACTTATGAAATAAGAATAATTAATTACAAGGGCCACACTCAATCTTAAATTTAATTGAGTTTTACTAATAGATGTTCTTCGTGTATACATTAGTAAACATTTTAGCAAAAAAGTTTTATGAAAAAATAATTAACTATTTTAACAGATTTTTCAATTGTCCATAAAAATTTTTCTAAAATAAATAAGCATACATTGATCTGACCTAATCTAATTTCATAATTTGTTATCTGATCGTATGATAGTGAGTAATCGAAGCCTTTTTCCCACTGCTAATTATACAAACTCATCATTTTTCTTATTGTGTACTCATAATCACAAGTCAACATATCGGGTAATTTGATCCGAACTGTTCTAATTACAAGGGAGTAAAGTCCCACTCAGCAGCCTAGCTTCCAAACGTGATAAGATGTCTTCCTCAACCGGGTCAACCGGTTACCTCCAAACCCATAAAGGGGACCCACCAATTGTATTATTGAGACCACGTGTCCCAAATGCTGACGCAATAAAATATTAGGTTTGGGTTTGACACTGAAGCAATTAATGGTAGTAGGATAAAAGAGACAAAACTAGCACAAGAACCATGCCGAGATTTTCAATAAAGCAAAGTCCTTTTATATTGTGGTCCCCACTCTCAATTTTGTCGCCTCTACCTCATTGACACGTGCATACCTTTACTCGGTCAAAGTCTTATTACCACAACCCCATGCAAAATATTACTTTATTTTTACTTGAAAAGACAGTTAGCTCTACAGGTGGCATAGACACGTGTCACCCTCACAAGCTCCGGCAGAAGTCTCCGGCCTCGTCGCCCGTTATCTTAGATTCAATGTCGGGATCAATGAAACCACCCTCTTAATCTATGATCGATGATGATGATTCATAGTTCATATCAATAATCTATGATTGTCTTGTTGATTTTTGTATTTAATTGTTTTTTTTGGTCTTTTTCTCTTGGATTACTTTTAGCAACTCTCCTCTTTTAAAAAAAAACTTCCCAATCAAGGAAGGGAAAAAAAGAAAGATTGCTTATTACTATATGGAGAGCATTTAGTAGATATATATATATAGGGAGATGCTAACGAATGCCCTTAGGGTATTGGTTAATAATCCATTTGAGGAAAGTTTTTATGGGAAAATGAAATAAAGCAATAAATATTTTGATAGTTTTTTTCATTTCCCATAAAAGTGATGTAAAAACTTTCCTAAAATGGATTATTAACCAATGCCCTAAGGGCATTCGTTAGCAGGATCCACATATATATATATATATATATATATAGTTCTTATGACTTGTGAGCAGTGAGCACGCCTAATTTCCAATTATGTAAAAAATTGTTTTTCTTTTAAAAAAAGAAAAAGAAAGTAGTGCTTTTTAACATTATGCTTTTTGGTGAAAGACAATATATTTGACTAAAGAACGATACAACTTGACAAGGTTGTGTGTCTAATAATGTAATCTAAATATTATTAAAATAAAGGAAGACAATAGAAGGAAAAAAATGATACTAGTACAATGACATATCAATAATGGAAACTTCTGATTGATTGAGTGAAAAACACAAAGACTAGATCTTGCTTCATGAGGTACAGTAAGCTTAAGCAAATGGGAACAGATTGATTATTAATTAAGAAAAGTTTACACGTATAAACACGATCAAAATCCAAATCCCAGAAAACTGTAATAACGTTTGGTTACAGCAACAATAACAACAACAACAAACCAAATCTGAGTTATAAAATCAGTTTTGATTAGGATACATTACATGAATTCATTGACATCCAATAAATCTGGTATTTCAAATTTCAACATGTTGCTGCAGTAGCTTTCCCTCTCATCTTCAGTGCTGCTGCTATTGATGTATGTTGAATTTGAATTCAATGGTGTTGGGCTCGATGAAGGCGTTGATAAAACCGAAGCGAAGCTGAAATTCTGATTGCTGTTGTTGGATTGGAAAGTTGATGTTTCAGAAGGATCCATGATAGTTTGATTAGAACCATAATAATTGTAACTTGGTAGAGGAACATAGTCTTCATCAGTAAAATTTGAAGGCATCTCACTGGCTTGCCACTCAGTTAGTTGACAATTTGAGGAGCTGAAATTGTTGAAATTTGATGGGAATTGGTCCACATTGGAGTCCTCGAGTTGTGGATGTGCTTCACTATCAAAAGGAACACAAGGGGTACTCATTATGGTGCAAGTAATTGGATTAATATTTTCTTGAATAGGGGCATGCAGTTGATTAGATTGGAACTGGACAAGTTGTGGAATTTGGTTTTGGCAAAGCTGGTTTTCTTGTAGATTTTGAAGAAGTAAGTTTGGGTTTTGATCACGTTGGGATGACATGAATGATGTTGCAAGCCTTAAAAGTTCTGGATTGACAAAGGGTTGGACCCCAAACAACCTTGAGACGTTGTTCATTTGAGATGGGTTATAGAGTGATGAACTTAGGATTGAGGAAATGTCAAGAAGATCAAGGCGTGGGCTATGAGTCACTGGGTCAATTCCCATTCGAAGAAGCCTCTTTCTAATGTGTGTGTTCCAATAGTTCTTGATTTCATTGTCCGTTCTTCCAGGCAAGCGAGCAGCAATTGCAGACCACCTATATGATCAAACAAAACAGTAAGGACATAAGAAACTGTTTTATCTGAAATCATGAAATAGATCCATTTCCAATGACACAGACTTCAAAGTGCAACCAAACTTTTTTTTAAAAAAAAGACTTACTTGTTGCCCAAAATACCATGTAGCTGAATAATCGTTTCCTCTTCTTCAAAAGAAAATCTGCCCCTCTTGATATCGGGTCTCAAATAGTTAGTCCAACGAAGACGGCAACTCTTTCCACACCTTTGAAGTCCTACAAAATTGAAAAATTTATAAAACCCCATTAGCATAATGTGCACAAAGAGCCTAAAACTCAACCATGCAAAGCAAAAAAAGAATCAATAACACAAAGCATACCAGCATTCTTTGGAAGTGTCCTCCAATTCCCATATCCATGTTTCTGAATATAATCAATGAGTTTCTGATCCTCCTCCGGTGTCCATGGCCCTTTTTTAAGGCCATTTTTTTCACAACATGGTGCTCTTCCCATGGCTAATTAATTAGCTAGCTAATAGTATAGTCCTCTAGAAAGTGTAACTTTGTTTTTAAGATTTAGGGTTGTGTAATAAGGAAGAAAGATAGAGAGAGAGAGAGAGAGAGAGAGAGAGAGAGAGCTAGAGTTAAGAGCAAACAAAATTGAAGAGAAGGGATGTAGGGTCCGTATGAATACGTACTTAGTATAAATAGCAATGGGAAGAAAGCACAGGAAACATTAAGAAGTCAAAAGGATTCGGTGCCGTCCTCTGTTTATCACTATGTCGACGTGTCCTCTTTCATTGAAGAAAATTTGTCATCAAAGTCCAACCTCTCTCATTTTAGATTGTACTGAAAAACTTAAATGGTTTTACACAATTTTTCATTTACATTTCTTTCTCTTTCATATTACCCATCGTTTTCCGGCGGCAGTGACAACTCCTAGCTTTATGGATTCAAATTAGCTGTCACCAAGGATTTAATGCCACGTAAACCCCCTTTCCCAGAGGATGTTACTGGGTCTCCACGGCGTTTCTTTCTTTTATGCATGGCTCCATGCTACAAGCTAAGCTAGCAGCTAGCTAGCTTGATCGGCTAGCTAACCTTCTAGATCAATTTCATTTGAGTTGTCTTAGGATTGGGTTTGGTCCCGTGTTCTTAGTGCATTGGATGTCCAAACTTAACTACTTGTCGGTTTTTATATTAGAAAGATTTTATGATTACAAGCAATTTCATACTTATTTTCACAACTGTTCGATGTAATTGATTTTGAATGATGGAAAAAAAAAATTGTAGATCTATTTAAAAGTAATAGCTCGTTAGTTATAGTCAAATATATAAGATGATTATGAAAATGAGTGTGAAATTGCACTCTCTATATGCAGGGTACTGGATGCAAGCTTTGGTTAATGAGTAAGTCTTCGGTTTATAAGTCTCGTTAGTATTATAAAAGTTAGACCCTTTTGTAAGTGTCAGTGACTAGTGTTATAAGTTTTGTTTTTCTACTCTTTCCTTCTCTATTTTCTGTGTGTTCTGTTTATTTTATCTTAAAATAAAAAAATAAAACTTTGGGTTCTTATTTTATTCAAAGACAACTGTATCCTTTTCAAAGCTAGCTAATTACGGGATTGCCAATATTTGTTTCTTCTAGAAGGGTAATTTTAGCATCTTTTCGTGTTCATTTTGGAGTCATTTTCGCAAACCACTTATGATACGAGCATTTAATACACGAAGCCAATAACAGAGCTCGGAGTTTGTCTAAAAATAGGAACATTTATGATGAGGAGATGGTGATAAAGAGGGGCTCTCCAATAAAATTCAAGATTAGGTTCTTCAATTTTGAGTTTCTTATTAAATTGTGTTTTTCACTTTCCTTTACAGGGTTAAGTAACTGTTGTTATTTTTTGGAATGTGTGAATATTATTAAGGGTTCGGGTGCTTTTAGGATATTAGTTAATGGAATATTTAAAAAAAAAAAGAATACTATTTTTATAGATAATATATAAAATTGTCAAAAAAATCAATTACTTTTTTTTCATAAAATTTTTCTAAAAATATTTCCTACACTAATACACTTAAGGCATTTGTTAATTTTTCCCTATTATTAATTATTACATTATTGAAAGAGGTCAGTTTCATTATTTTGGTAAATCAGGATTGAGTTTCAAGGTTTAGTCAACACTGGAACGATGTAATCATGGAAAAGATGATGTTTTGCGTAAATATGAACGAAACAACAAGAGGAATCTCATGGTTTATATAGTCCACCCCAACTTTGACGTTTTTGATAGCCACGTTATACAAGGCAACTTAAATAAAAGCTTTTCTTTTAATAATAAAAAAAGAAAAAGAAAAATTCAATAGTTAGAAGTGCGGAAATTTAAACCATTGTATTTTTGTTTGAAATACAAAAAAGTGTCAATTAAGCTATCAAACTCTTGGCAAAAACTTTTTTTTTTTTTAGAACTTGGTGACAACTTAAAAGAAAGCTAAAGCATAAGTGACTTGGATGATGTGTTTAAAGTTTGAGATAATTATACTTTATCACCTTAAACTATACTCCAATTACACTTTACACTTTAAATTAAGGAAGTCAATACTATACTGGAAGTCGTTTCGGTTTAGTTAGTGGAATGAAATATTTCGGTACTGGTGTACTGTTTCAGAGTTACCGCAGCACATAAAAAAAATTCTATATAAATTAATATATCTAATTACATTTCAAATTTTTACCTCTTTTGTTCAAATTATTTTAAGCTAATGCCTAGCCCATTTCACTACTCAATAAAAAATAAAATAAAATAAAATAAAAATAAAAATAAAAAGCATAATAAGCCTTCTACATAGGAGTGGGCAAAAAGAAAAGAGTGGTAAATTGTAAACGATTTTCTAAGAAATTAAAAAACAAAAATCAAAAAGTAAAAGAGTGGCAGATAAACCACGTTGGTTTGTTCGCCCCTTAGTAACTTTTTTTAAATAATAATTAAAAAAAAAAACTTTTAATAAGAAGTAGAAAGTGGGTAGGCGTAAAAAAGTGAAAGTCATCTAACCTCTTGTCCCTTCGGTTTCTCTGCTAACAGTATGTTTAGAAACCCAGACTAGAAATGCCAAACGAAAGAGAGTGACAACGAGAAAGAGAGGAAAACTGAAAAAGCTACTATGGGATGGCAGTGAGCTCAAGCCTCAAGATCTGACAATATCTCACTGGTGGGTGAAGGTTCAACAATGGTGAAGAGACGCTGTAAGTAGTTGTTAAAGACATGTTATGTAATTGACTAATCCTTTGACAAAATGCAATTTACTTGTAATTGGGTAGATCTAGGATGAGTTTAGTACTCCAAGAAACATATTGTTCAAGCCAAGTATTAAAACCATGAAGATTGGACCAAAAAATAAGTAAAGAAAAGCTATTCATTAAAACTCGACATATACCTCAATGGAAAATCTATCAAGATCTATCGAGATAAAAGCTGAATCTATCGAGATCTACGAAATTAGAATTTTCAGATTTGATTTTCAGCCCATGCTGAAATATTTGTGTGAGGTTTCTTTTCTCACAACCTTAGACATATATAATACTTATTTTAAAAACTGTCACAGTAGGTATGCACATAGAGAACATATGAAAAAGTGACTCAGTGCCTTATTCTCTTTGCAAGAAGTTACTGCGTCTTTTGCGCCTTAGGGTTTTGAAACAAAATACTTAGGATTGTGAAGAATTTTGCAACCAACAACATCTTCTTCAAGTTGCTGGAGTTAGTCATGTACTGGGAGCCGTGTATTATTGGTTAGTCATGTCTTGGGATCCGTGTAAAAGGGTGGCGTTCATATATTAAAGAGTTCAGAGATTTTGAAGTGATAGAAGATTTATGATATAAGCTCATCTACGGGTATTGTAGAGTCTAGAGATAAAAGTTTTGTACTAGATCTAAAAATTCTCTTTACTATAGTGGATTGCTTTTTAGGAAGGCTTCCTCTCAGGTTTTTTACTGTGAAATTAGTTTGTTTCATTAGTTTTCTTAGGTCATCATATCTTGTCTTATTTACTTTTGCGCTATGCATGATATTAACATGATATTGATATTTGTTTGTTTTAACAAGGTTTATTCATAATAAATCTAATTAACAATTTGGGTTTAAAATTTGTTAATTCTATCAACCGGGGTCTAAATTTCCTATCAGTAGTAATTTCTTTTTTATTTATGAAAACCCATTTCAGTTTGTATTGGTCTGGAACGAAGTTACCGTCGAAACAAGCCAAAACACACCGGTAGTTAGGACTGTATGAATCAACCCAGTTCCTGTATCGGTCTAAGTACCAGCACGAAAAATTCCAGCCGTATCGATCGGTACGGTACGAAATTAACTTCCTTGCTTTAAACTTTCAAAATACATGATTAGCAGCCAAAACCATGACTCATGTTACATTTTGCATCCTACCATTAAATTATACCGTTATCTTAGATGGAAAAACCAAAATTTAGAGTGCAAAGTGTAATTGAAAATATAGTCTGTGGTGATAAAATGTAAATTCTCTTTTATTTGTAAGACATTGAGAAGATGAACAATTAGGTATTTTCACATGATATCATCCAAGGAAATGACACAATTGATGGCGAGTTGCATAGTGTAACGTGAATTATAGTTTAGGGTGCTAATCGTGTATTTTGAAAGTTTAAAATGTAATTTAAGGTATAATTTAGGCAAAAGTACACTTTTGGTCCCTACACTTTTGGTCAATTCCCATTTTGGTCCAAAAATTGATTTCGTCACTAAAGTCATCCCTAAACAAAGAAAATCGTTTTTAAAATGATCATTGCCGTCAGTCAACCAACAGAAAAATCCTACGTGTCTAACGTAATGTCCAGCTTGCTGACATGGTGTTGACGTGGCCATTAAAATATTATTAAAAAAGATTATTTGGCATTTTTTAAATGCCACGTCAGCATTTTAATTTTTTTTAAAAGCCATGTAAGAAAATTTAAATAAAAATAATTTTTTTTTAAAAGCCTTAAATCTAATTTTATTTTTTTTTTTTTTACTTTTCATTATTTTTTCATAGGAACATAACAATTTGTTCTTCAGGTTCTTCCCAAATCCAAGAAACAAACCCAACAACCAAATCCAATCTCCAACAACCAAATGCATTCTCCATCAATGCTAGGAAAACAAGAAATAAATCCAACAAACCAACCAATCTCCAGCAAACCCATAAACTCATAAATTTCACATTCAAATGATCAAATTCCTATTCCAAATTCATCTTGATCATGAACACAAAGGAACAACAAACCCAGAATGTTCAATCCCAAGAACAAAAGAATAGAAACACGACCCAAATCATCGTAGTGTTGCAGTGGAGCCGACAGCATCATCGTCCAAGATCCACAACCCAAACAACCTTCTATCAAAAGCTCTGCCTCTCTCTCTCTCTCTCTGAGCAAGCAAAAAAAAAAAAAAAATTTCATAATCTTTCTGTGTGAAAAATTTGGGCCAAGCTTTAGATCTTGGAGACTATAGAAATGACGGTCAATCGCATCCGATTCTTGCATTGCAGTTGTTGATTTTCGGTTGCCAGAATCGGAGTTGGCAACGATTGATTTCGCAGGTTAATGCTTCTCTGTGACATTCTTGTTTGAACTCGCACATGGACTCGATCTGGAGCAATGGCTGGGATCGGGCTTGATCTGCTCCAGACCACCGCTGGCCTTCTTCCCCTTGATCTGCTCTAAACCACCGCTAGCCTCCTTCCTCTAGATCTGCTCCAAACCACCGCCGACCTCATCTCATTATCTCCTCATCTCCCTGCTCTAAACCTAGATCATGGGTTCAAAATGGGCTAATGAAAAAAAATCGTTGAAATCTAAGAGAAATTAAAAAGAAATCGTGAGAGGCAGAGCTTGGGGTCATTGGCCATGGGTTCTTGGGGTCTTTGGCCATGTGTTTCTGGGTTTGGAGCTTGGTGTCTTTGACCATGGATATTTGGGTATGGAGCAGATCAAAGAGAAATCAAAGAGACAGAGAGCGAGAGAACAATGGGTAGAGAGATTAAGATTTACAGTTTGTTTAAATCAAATTAAAATTAAGAGAGTGAGAGAACAATTTCAGTTTAAATCAAATTTGTATTTTCAGTTTGAATTAAAATTAAGAAATTAAAGGTTTGTTTTTTTTTTAAAATTAGATTTAAGGTTTGTTTTTTAATTTATTTTTTAATTTAGTTTGAATTCTCTTATGGCTTCTTTTTATTAATTAAAATGCTGATGTGACCTTTAAAAAATGTCAAATAATCTTTTTTTAATAATATTTTAATGGTCACGCTAGTGCCAGTTCTGTAAGCTGGGCATTCCGTTAGACACTTAAGATTTTTTCGTTGGTTGACTGACGGCAAGGACCATTTTAAAAATGATTTTCTTTTTTCAGAGATGACTTTAGTAATAAAATTAATTTTAGGACCAAAATAAGAATTAACCCAAAATGTAGGGACCAAAAGTTTATTTTTGCCTATAATTTAAGGTGATAAAGTGAACTTTCTACTTGATCTGGTTGTGGAATTTTATTTCAAAGGGTTCAATATATTTGGCCAATAAGAATGTTTTCCTCTCCCTCTTTCTCTTTCTCCCCACCCTCAACATTAATTGGAAGTTGGAATTTGATTTGCTGTGGATAAAAAAGGTCAAGAACACAACTTTCATTGACTTTTGAAAAACTAATTGATGCTCTTATATATGTAGGCCCGCTTTTGAATTTGCCTGTAGAGTAGACTATAAGGGATATGGATAATTCTAGCTCTCTCCCAAATATGATATATGGTGATAGATAATATATATATCTAACAGAAGGTGAAACCGAAAACTTAAAGCAATTTTATCCCCAGTCCCTTAAATAATTCTTACTATATATACTCGCGCTAATTTACAAGGATTCGATGGAAAACTAGCTATATTTTTTGTTATATTAGTTAGTAGTCCAAAAACAATAAAGCATTCTATTTTTCATCGACGACTCCCAGCCCATACTTCTTTTATTCTTTCGTTCAGCCACAGTTCATACCTAAGAAAACACACAAAAACACGAAACCTGCAGAAACAAAAACAAAGTTTACCTTTAGCAGACCACGATAGCATTAGGTCAGCAATGGATCTCAGAAACTACACCAATCATACAGTTACAGAGGGCCGCACTCTGTACAGGTCCTTTGCAGACGTGCAGTTCTATGTATCTATGATTCTATATATATATTAAGAACAACGTGGAAGAAAGGGAGCCCTTAAAAATTAAAATAGAACAATTTTCCTTTTTCTCAAAAAAAAAAAAAAATACAAGCAACTATTGTTTTTACTACCATAGGAAGAAAACTTAGTCATTTTTTATTTTTTTGAGAAAGGCGTGAAGTGAATTTTTTCATCACATAATAAAAGTTAGATGCGAGTATGGTACTACAGTTATATAGCAATTAAAATGTGAAGTGAATCTTCCCAAATTATTAAAAAAATTATAATAATATGTTGTGTAACATGTGCATATTTGCAAGAAGAATTATATAATGTCAAAAAAATTAATAACGTGTTACACGACATATCGCCTAATTCGTACAGACACAGTGAATCAGGAAAGGTGGCAAGAAAAGTTAGTCTTGACTGAGGCCAATGATGGCCAACTTTTAAGTTTTAAGGGGTCCATGCCTTTTCGTTTTTGAAACTTTGAACTTCTCTTTTTCAAGAGAGTTATGGTGAAGTTTTGACTTGAGAATTGAGCATTTCTTAGGCGAAGCGAGTCTTGAAAAATGTGTACATAAACAAACAAGCTAATAATTAATAAAAACTATGAACAACGACCAAATTTTAGTTCAAAAATAGGATACCCTCTTCAAATGCCTTAGGCTTCAAGAGTTTGTTTTGGAGGGTGATTTATTGGTGGTTTATGGAATTACCTCTTTCTCACATGATTTTTGTAGGTTTGAAGAATCAAATATTGGTAGTAATAAAAATAAATTGGCATATTTATTAGCAAAACATATTCAAAATATTGAGTACTATATTATTTGAATTAAAGAGAACTATTATTTCTCATAACATGCTCTCTCAAATTATATAATTTATTTTTTTCGATTTGAATAAAATTTCAATCTTCCTGGCAAAAAATAAAAATTAGTTCAAAAAAACACCAAACAAGCACCAATACTGATTAATGTGAATGGGATCAAAGTTCAAACCAGTGTAACTTACATACCAATTTACTTTTATTAAAAAAAATATATATACGTATAGAGGGTTCAAAAAAGTCGGTCTCTAAGCCGACCCATCATCACCCATGTCGGCTCAAAGAGATGACTGATGACTCTCTCTCTCTCTTTCTCTCCTTCTCTCTCTCTACACAGCTCGCGTGCGTAAGCAATGCCATTTATTATTTATATATTTTATGATATTTCATAGTACGGATATTAATTGGGAAAAAAAATATATATATTTTGCATGCATGAGTCGCATGACGATCTCTCCACGTACGATCCTATATTTGCTTTGTGCATAATTAATTAATTAATTAATTTTGTTGCTTAATTTAATTAATTGTGACTTTCCTAAGACTTAAACACTATACGTGTCTTCATATATCACACTCCAAATGTGGCGACACCATCGAAAAACCACTCTCCTTAGCAATCGGACACTTCATAAGATCTGACGTCTCATATGTCTGCTTATTTCTAATCAAATTTGAAACAGGGTCCTTCACGTTCTTGACGTGTTTAGAATCCAACATCCTTGAAATTTTTGTTTTACTATACTATTTAAATATTTGTATACGATAAGCTTTTTTATTAGTAAAACCTTTTTTTATTATCTTGTTTTCATTAGGAAATTGCTCAATAGAGTATGTGTTTGCATAAATTATTTTTATCAATTTATTTTATTATTTAGTTTATTTTTACTACTATTTATGAGTTCTATTGTACTTTTTAATACTATTTATGAGTCTCATTATACTATTTGAACTAACTTTTATCTTTATCTACAGTACTTTCGGCAAAATATTTTTAACTTCAGCAAAATAAATGGATTTCAAATAGGCACCGAGTTGTTAGAGTGAAATCATTACTAAACTTGGCTTGAATTCAAAGCATTTGTTTGGAATTCTAGATCATAAAAAATGACATTATTGTACGGTTGTCAATCATTAGCACTATGCATATGTTAAGCTAAAGTCAAATTGGATGTTTAATTGAGATTAGATGATTATAAATTTATAATTAGGTGTACTTTTTGCTTTTTTACTTTTTATCTATAGTTTTCTCAAACTTTACTTTCTGATACTATTTATGAGCTCTACTATACTATTTCAACTAATTTTTATCTTTATCTGCAGTATTTTTAGTAAAAAGTTTTCAATTTCAACAAAATAAACGAATTCTAAACAGACATCGAGTTGTTAGAGTGAAATCATTACTAAATTTCGCTTGAATTCAAAGCATTTGTTTGGAAATCTGGACTATAGAAAATGACATTATTTGACAGTTGTCATTAGCACTATGCATATGTTAAGCTGAAGTCAAATTGGATGTTTAATTGAGATTAGATGATTACAATTAAGTGTACTTTTTGCTTTTATATTTTTTATCTATATATTTCTCAAACTTCACTTTTTCGAATGGTTCTAGTGATGTAAAAAATTATACAATTTTTTTGTCATAACTTTAACGTGATAGATTATGAATAGTTTTCTATCACTAATTCATGGATCCATTACTTTCTTTACCAACCACACTTTTCCGTATCATAATTGTGGCAAAAAAGTTGTGTAATTTTTTGTGTCACTAGACTTTTCCCACTTCTTTTCGCTTTTCTAAGTACAAATGCATCTTAGGCACATTTTCAGCAAAAGCTAAATAAGTTGTTCCATTTGAGAATAGTTTATCTAACTTTTTGTTAAAAGGTTTTTTTTTTTTTTTTTCTTTTATACTAAAAGTAAGATAAATAGAGCTAAAAGCTAAATGAAATAAGTAGGGAACTTATGAGAAAATAGTAGGAAAAAAAAAAACCATAAGCTGACTTATAATCAATACTCTAACGCACACTAAAAATAAGCATATGGTTACAATTCTGAATAAGTTCATATATTCATTAGTGGATTAATTATTGAATTTGGCTTAATTAGCATTTGATTGCAAATCTGAATTATAAAATGATATAATTACCACATTGGACAAGTGTCAATCATTAGCACTATGCACATTTCTTAACTACGGGCAAAGTAGTTTATGCCTTTGTTTATTAGACTTTATAGACGCAGTAATAGACTATTCACTCACTAGTATTAGTTTTTAATTACTTTTTTTAATCAGGTGAATTCATCGTGTGAAGACACTATTGGTTCGCAAATTTATTTGTAAGAGCACTTGGAGCAGTGGAGCTAAAAAGATATATAACTATTTTAGTTCCACCAAAACACAAAAAATTACCATCCAGCAATGGAGCTATAGCTATTTTTTTTAGCTTCATTGCTACAGTGCACATCTATAAATAGATGTGCACTGTAGCTAAAAGCTATAAAAATAAAAAACAATTTTTTATTCCTAGCTCGTTGTGTGTGTGGCTGTGATGGTTGTGTGTAATTGATATATTACTTTATTGTAGTAAATATCTTATTTTATTGTGGCGTTTATATTATTTTATTATATTAAAAGTTAAAATAAATTTACTGCTACAGCATGTGTGTAGGTAAAATAAATAAAGTAACTTTTTATAGTGCCAAATAGCAAAATTTTTAGCTTCACTGCTGTAAATGTGCTAAAATTGTCTTGTACTCTCATCCACTTTATCTAGGTGTCACATGGTCAAACATTATAATATTCATCTACTAAGATTTCCCCCCCTAGCTAGCTAGGTACATATTTCAGTAACAACTAGATAATTCTTGACCTAACCCCGCACTTTTTGCCTTGCTTGCATTCCCTTCTCACCCCTATAATTTTTATATTCCTTCATTGTTGTTATCAAAGCTTATTAGAATCTAGAATAACATTTCCCACAGGCTACATATAACTCATATGTAAGCAATGAGAGCAATAGTACATATATAAATCAAGATGAACATGATCTTAGTTTAATGTGATAATGTACTCTAGGTTGGTATCACAGAGACAACCTCATTGGAATGTGACAAATCAAAATGGTCCATAATGGGAAATAGTGGATTAAGAATTCGAATTTATTTACTTAATTTAATTAGGAATTGCTTACATCTCTTGCTCAATTAGGTAATTGCTTGTCCAAAATTAGGATTTGGGTTACCCAAAAACATTGTCTACGTGGTACTTTTAGGGTTGACCAGCCGAAACATATTAATTTGGTAGATAATCTATAATAACAAAAAAAAAAAAAAAATGTTGTTCGTTTCCGTTGTGAGCTGGTTGATTGCTCCAACAAACTTTGAATAATTACGTGGGCCTTTTGTTTATTCGTGTCAAGGACATTTTTTTGAAAAAAAGCACAGTGTTCACATAATTTTGGGCTATTTTCTGATACGAGATCCAAAGATTGTGTGAAAGAAGAGCCATTTTTATTATAATAAGCATTCCCATGCATAATGTTTATTTATTTATTTATCCTTTTACTACTATATAATTGATATTATCAAACATTTAAACCCACCCATTTTTGTATAGAGAAGAAATAACACCTGGCCCCTATCAGACATCGAGAACTTTCCCAAACTAGGTTTTTCTAATTAACCTATTATTAAAAAAAATTCCTAATTAACCTTGTGTTCAGCGTAAGCAATTTGGGACACGTAGGGACTTTTTTTTTAAAAAAAAAATTTATGGGAATGGTATTGACAAGAGCCTAGATTCACGAGATTTGAATATGACTACAGTAGATAAGTTCAAAACGTAGAAGTTTTTAATATGATTTTTCTTTTGGTTGACTTCGCATGTAGATAAGTTCAAATGTTCAATCCATTTCTTACACATTGGTAGCTGATGTTGGAGCGTTTATTAGTGCGTTAAAAGCAAGGGCATACTCAGGGAAGTTAATCATAGTTGTCAGATTTTTGGATGCATGATTTGCCCTCTAAATGGCAAGCAACCATTACATGAAACAACATTTTATTTAAGCTATCTGCAAAAAAATCTTGTAGACAAGCGCACAAATTTCATACAGTTTTAGTTCCCCCTCCGGAAAACAATGATACTTTTCAAATTTTCACAAATTTGAAGTAATAATGTTAGGGGTTGTTTCTTTCACACAACACTGTGTGATTTTATAACTAAAAACGTGGGTTTAACTCATGTTATCAGTTTATTATAACACATCTATACTTTGTGAAAGAGAACTTTCCCACAACGTTAATTTGCATAATAAGTAATGCTAATGATATTACAAATTTTACGACATAGATAATAGAGCTTACAAACTTATGTGTCATCAATCACCAAAAAAACAAAAAAATCATTAATTAGGTGGTTGAACTTAAAGCTTAATAACCACATTCTTTGTAACGTCAGTTTACAAGTTCTAAATAGTAAAAGTTTTTGTAGTACCTTTTGCATTATTCATTTACATAGATTTTTAGCTAGCAATTTCATTTATTTACTGGAAATAAACAAATAATAATTACCAAAACAAAGGACATAAGCAAATTGACAGTGGAAAGACCAGCTTATTAGAATATAGTGGCATTCGTGGGAGTAGATTGAACATATAGCCTGGCCTAGTTTCAAAATAACCCAAGCTTGGAGCCTCCTGTACTCAATTTCAAAACAATGATATTCCCTCAGGAACCCTTAGGACCGATTGATGAACATCAAAAGACAAAAACCATAATAACACAAGGCAAATGTAAACTGCTTCAGGAAATGTCTAGTATTAGCATAATGGAGACAATAAGAAATAGTCCAAAATCAGAATTATTGAATGAGTTTATTTCAAGTTTCAAACATGATCCTTTCTACTTTTGAGTTGAAAATCCATATCTACACTTAAGAAAGCCATTTCTTTGTCCATAAACAATTCTTCATCATGTGTAGACTATTCTCCATGAGCGCACCTATAGTTTTATTTAACATGTTCAACTTTGGCAGCCAACCTAAAGTTTCAATAAAATCCTTTTTTCCTAGCCAGTTCCTAAAGTTATTGGTCTGCAGGCCACCGAATATGACTTAACACCTCCCATATTATGTCCATCACATCTCCATTACAGATTTATCATGCAAATTTACACATGCTCGTTCCTCTTTCCCTAAAATGCTAGCTATAAACTTCCTCATTCTCTATGTTGCAAGAAATTTTTATTTTTATTTTTATTGGTAAGTTACACACGCAGCTAATATGCAAGAACTGCAGAGGAAACTTACCAGGGGAGGAGGAGAGTTGAACTAGAACTCACTAGCCAAGTTGCAAGAAATGTCTACATTGCCTCATTGCCAATTACTGCCCACAATATGATCTTTTCATCATAAGGGCAAAACAAAAGGCTGAGACAAGATTTTAAAAATATGGACAATGTCAAAATTTTCGTGGTCATTAGCAAAGTTTCATCCAGAGCTCCCCATATGTGATTTTTTACAGCCAAATCCCAACTGATCATATGTTTAATCAACTGAAAATACAAAGGAATATGTCCAATTTGATTTTGCATTAAGATAACATTTGCTCTATAGACAAAATTAAAGAAGATTTAGTTCTGGATCTAAATAAAAGAAGATAGCTTGGGCTCCAAATTTGTAGGCCACAAACAGCCCCGTAAACAACACATAATTTCAATAGCAATAGCCTAACTAATGATATGTTCAAGTTTAATCAACTGAAAATTTGAAAAAACACAGGAATATTTTGATTTCGACTTTGCATTAAAATAAAGTTTTAGTATAAAAAAAAATTTAAAGAAGATTTAGTATTGGCCCTTAAATAGTTGGCCATAAAATAGTTTCTTGTATTACTTATGTTTGTTTTCTTTTATTAGCTAGCTGAACTTGCCCAAGAAACTAGTAGACAATGTGTAATGTCAAATTAGGGCATCACAATCTCCCTTACTTAAATTCCTAACGTCCTCATTAGGGCTCACTTTGTAGGATAGTGTCTCTGAGCCCACATGAAGTTACCAGGCCAGCTCTGATTCACATGTAATGACCCAATGAAAAGCGCTAGCCACATCTGCGCTATACCTCAAAAGGATTAGTCACAATTGAGGCTCCTTGTAGTTGTTAATAAAGCCCAGTTCAACCTAATAAAGACCCAATGTAGGACTCATCACACCCACACACATCACACAATCAATCAAATTGGGGCATCACACAATGAAAGAAAACTGAGCATGATTTTGTTATCTGACAACAGTGAACTAATACAACTGGTTTAACATTCCGCAAATTTTGCATTGCATGTGAACTGAACTAAGTATCAATTCAAGAATGGTTGAATCAAATGGTAAAAGGAAAAGGAAAAAAGAATACCATGATCAGGTAGGGGTCCAACCATCAAACATTTGATGAAACAGAAGAGATCTTATACAGAATCTGATCATGTAAGTTGCCATTAGTCACAAGGATTCCACCTGAAGGAAATATAATCCTCCGTCCATCTTTATCTGCAGCAAGATCAACTTGACTCCCTTTCCAGTCAGTAACCTGATTTTTATTCAAAATTTATTTATGTAATCAATATAAGTGAAATAGTTCTCATATGTGTTCTTTTTATGAATAACAATCTATGAGGACACAAAAAGCTTACAAACAAAAATGGCTGATAAGAATCCAGAAAGCCAAGAAAGGAAAAACAGAAAAAGGAAACTGAAGACTTTCACTGCTAATCAATGATCTCAACATGATACCTATTATATTTAACATAGAAAACTCGCGGTCATAAATATGTGGAAGAAGAGGCTGAACAATTGTAACTTGTTTCCCCTTACATGATGTATTATGTCACATTTATGCAAAAGGAAAAGGTACAAAATTTTGATGTCGACCAAAGCTCTACTCCTTGGGTAGGTCTTTTATACATATTTAAAAAATTGAAATAATGACATAATGGCATAGATTATCAATAAGCAACATGGTATAAACACTGCATACATGGTTTCCACAAAATCAAAAATAGCATTTCTTCTATGCACATGTGTAAACCTCAGTGAAAGAGATTTTAGCATATCGGAGACGAGGGGCTTAAAGCCTAAGAGACGTCATAATTCCAATGTGTGGAATTCTATGCCATTATGTCTGACTGGAGTTTATGGAGGGAACCAAATTCTAGAAAATTCAAAGAAGTGGAGACTTTGGTCTTTATTCTTAAATCTTTGCTAAAACTTATTGTAAGGGATATTGTGAATCTAGATTGTACTTCCTTTATTGAATTTCTAGATCTTTGTAATTTTAGATGTTAATTGTTTGGTGGGGCTCTTTTTTTAATAAAATTATATTACATGCAAATATATATATATACACACACACAAACGCACGCACGCACACACTTATGTGCAACGTTTGTCTTCTCACATTATCTACTCTGTTAGAGATGATTACACATTTCTTCCGAAATTAAGTTCCATTAAACTTTTCATATATATAGTTTGAAAACACTATGAATGCGAGAATAACAATGACATTGATGAAAAGAATTCTTTTAGCGAATGTTATTATTATTATTTTTTCGGGGTTCAAAAGTTTGATCAGTTTAGCTTGTTTGTGGAGTATTGCATACCTTTCCCCCTGCTTCTAGCACACATATTATGCCAACAGCATGATCCCAAATCTAAATTGTAGATAAGATCAGGAATTAAGTTATTCAACCACAATATTTGCAAGAAATTGAGATCTAGAAATCAATGTGATACCTTAATGCTCGTTTGAACTTTTGCTCGATGAATATAAACAGAAGCCCTACCTGAAGCCACCATTAAATACTTGCATAAGCTGCATAAACCAAAAAGAATGTGTGACATACAAGTTAGAAAAATTCATAAATCCATTAACAGGATGATGTGACGATTCACATTTGATAGGCAGAGCAGAAGTTAAATAGCATACATGGAACTGAATAAAAAATTATGTGCCACAAGTTTTATTGAGATATCTGATCGAAAAATCAAAACAGTAGGTCCTTATGACACTCAAAAATTGTAAATTAACTCACAAGAAGTGTATACAAGCCTGCTTTCTGCCAAGTCAGGAGCTAATTATCAGGGAGCACCTCAGATCTCAAGTTTAAAAACCAAGAGTAGAAAATACAATTTTTGTTCCATATGCTTTTACTCTACTAAAGAATGCCAATGGCTTAGGCATTGGCATGTTGAGTGAAACTTAAATCCTTATGGAATTGAAAGCTGGCATTTTATTCCTTAGAAAGAGCAGTTGAGGATCCTAGGTAAAGAGCTCATTACTACAGAACAAAGTACTTAAAGCTCTTATGGTCTTGTTTTGGTACTTTCTTAGCACCAAAACAAAATTAGGAAAAGAGAGAAGAAAAATCTAAAATGGTCACTGAAAATAGCAGTCAATTACCCAGTATTCACACCTGAAATGTAGAATGATTCACTTTATGCTCTGAAAGAACTCCTTAGTTAGCAATATAACCAATCATAGGGCTAATTTGAGAATTTCATGAAATTTTTGAGAATTTTTGTTGCGTCCCTAGCTTTATTGAGAGATTATTTCAGATTTTTCAAGTTGGGACACCATCTATATCAAGAGTTTACAAACATTTATTTCAGGTTTCTATTGCTTCATATTTTTTATTTTTTTTTCATTTTAGATACCAGTTGACATTTTGAATTTGGAATTTGGGTTTTATGAGTGAGAGTTTTTGGGATGTAATTGTGTCCTGCTGTAACTCTTGAAGCCACTGAAAAGGCTCCAGGAATGGTTTAAGACATTGAACTTTGAATGAAAAATTTTCTTTAACTTGGTGGTGATTCCAAACCCCTATGTGAAGTGTAGAATTTTGTATTCTGCCTCTTATTTTCTTTTTGTTTTTTCCAATACATTCTGCATTGAACACAAAACAGAGTAAGGTAAAAGGCTGACCATTGAATAAGTAAGCTAAAAGAAACTAGACAAAGGCAAGACTTAAGAGATTTCAAAAGTAAAGGAAGACAGAAAAAAAACAACCTCTACTTGTTGAAGCACACTATTGTCAGTAGCTCTTTTAAGCCTTTCCTCAAATGAAGCAGAGAATCTTAAATTAGAAAGTTGTTCTAAGCCTTAGAGGAACAACTTTTATAAGATGCAATGGTGAGAATGAAAATTACAAAAAACCAATCAGTATTTCAGTGAAAGCGAGGATATGTATATGAGAAACAGTTACAAAACCTAGAATTAGTTCCAGCATAAAATAAAAGAATCAACACTAAGACAGTTTGGATGCATAGAGGGAAGAGAAAAGGATGTGTGGAGAGAAGACATGAGTGCACAAAAAAGGAACCATAATTTATCAAACAAAAGAAAACAAGAAAGAGTTTCAAATTAGTCATCATGCATAAAGCAAAGAATAGCATCACCATATGGGAATGAAAGACTTTAACAAGGACGATTCAATAGAAAAATTAAAGAACAAGAAAATAAAGATAGAGAACCTAGGAGTTGGCACCTAAGCTTGCTTGGACTCAACACCAAGCACAAGAAACCTCTAAGAGTCAGCACCTAAGGTTGACTGGAGTTGACAACAGACCATGGAGAACAATTTCCACAGAGATTTTATTTGTCAGAATATTCCCCCTTTCATTGGAGTACAATACTTTGCTCATATGGGAGTGCTAAATCCTAATTCTAATTGACATAGGAAATCTCTAATTGGCTTATATTATTAAATTCCCTTGACGTTAAATAAAAATACTAACTAAATACTAGGACCTAAAATAAAAAATAAAGTTGACTCACAAAATAAAATAAAACTAAATAAAAATAAGATTGTTCTTGCACTTCCTGCATCAACCTCTAATTCAAATTCTACATAGGTAACTTGACACTGCAAAACCAAACTTTGGTTATGTAAACGCAAGAAATAATCCTCCCATAAACAAAGGCGGCAAATTAAGTCCAATACATGCATGTGTATGTACAGTAGATGTTTCGTTTTGGATCTATGCATAAGAACTCTGGCAATGAGTTAGCACCTTCTCGCAACATATTAGCAATCAAGATTTCAAGTAGAAGCAGGTAAGTAGGAAGATATAGTTTTACTATTAATGATACAAATATAAACCTTCCACAACATGTGGGCAAAAGAAGAATTTGATTATTCCCTGCAATGTCTGCAATTGTTGTGGCGCTAAATGTTGTTGACAGTGGGAATGAGTCTGATGATTGAGTATCTGGAGCACAAAAGCGTGCCTCATGTATTAAGCAACATCCATCTACAAAGCATCTGGTCCAACCATTAATCATTTTGGTTGTTGTATGCAGCATATCTGAAAACCTCTTTGTCCATACTCCACAACCAATATGAGCAATCATTATGATACCTGACCCAGCTAAGTTTTTTCTAATTTCCTGGACCTCAGTTGTAGATTCAATGGAAGAATCATGCTGCCAGTTAGGGCAACCCATAACACCTAGTACAATCTCTCCTTCAACTACAAGAGCCAAACCTACCTGAAAAAATTAGGGAGTTCCTTGAGCAAAAATCAAGATATTAAGAAGGATACCCTCACAGGGAAAACTATGTACAATTTCCATACAATGGATATATATCTTTGAAGAATATATTTTCTGTATAAATTATATAAAATCTGTTCAATGTTGTTTATTTGAGACTAGCAGCCCAAATGTTTAATTCCTTCTCTCCTGAAACAGAGAATCAATGAAACAACCATCATAGATAATAGATTGCATATAGAAGTGTTTTCTTAACCTTGTCATCATACAAAACATGCAATTACCCTTTTTTTAGTTTTGGAATTAGAAGTGTTTCTTGGTGAAAGTATCAATCAGTATCTATTTGATCATAGAAACCCACTTCATAGCTACCATCGATGTCCAAGAAGATGACTCAAACTACCAATACCACAACAACTAAGGATAACATATCCAACCCAATACAAGCATTAATTATGGAAAAGAGTTTTTATCGTTACTGTTCTTGTATCCAAAACCTATTTATTCAAAAGAAAGAAGTTTTATAAAAAAAAAAAAAAAAAAAATCAACAACAACAACAACTATAACAGAAACTATGATATATGTGATTACAAATGTTATAAGTTCACTATCTATCTTACTTTTTAAATGTAAAGCACTCATATTTCTTGAAGGATTAAATTTCATACTTCAGTCTTGAAATGATATAAGCTATTATATCAACACGTTGATTCTATTCTATTTACCAGCTGAACAAAATTCAAAACTTCATTCTCATGCACATCTCTTATTATAACTTCTGATTTAAATTCAATTTAGTTTTTCTCATGGTTTTAAAGACCATATTGGACTAGTTAGTCTGACTGGATCAACCACAAACCAGGATCTATACTGGTCCAGTCCACATTCAAAAACCAGAAAAGGTAAAAAACTAATCAACTGGTGGTTCAACTGCCAAAACTGCAAACCAAAATTAGTTTGGACCAATCCTGACTTTCTTTTAATGTGTTTGGATGAGCTTATTTTCATCAAATTATTATTTTTTATTATGTAAGAGTACAATTGTACCTTGAAAAAGGTGATGCTTTACATTCCATTTTAAGATGGAAATGAGCTAACCCAAATGAGCAACCTTTCTAAATTAGAAAGACTTACCACATATAAGGCCTCACTTCCTTTTAGAAATCCTCGTGTGCCATCTATGGGATCAAGTACCTGCATTGAGTTAACACCTTAATAGAAGTAAATAAAGTAAAAATCCAACCAAAAAGCATATTATGAAGTCAAAAACTATGAAATTAATTAACACCTAAAAGGCCATAAAAGAGACTAAACTGAGAATCCCTTTCTGATAAGAAGCAGAAGGTACCCTTAACCCACACTCATAGATTATATCATCATACAAGTTGCAAGTCAAGGAGTCCACAGATATATTATATACCAACTAACACAAGCATACATGGTGAGTGATCGTCCCAAACAGTATAAGAACTCGTTAAACCAACCCAATATGTGGCTGGCTTGGTTCCAAAGGTAAAAGCTTCCTTCCCTCCTCTGTCAATTGCCTTAAGCACATCATCATGTGTCCATGGCTTATCTTCAGCACTTGCTTGACGAGTTACTGCCTTTACCACAGGATCTTCTAGATTATTTGAACGTACAAAGGCAGAATCTTCTTCAGCCACCAAGGGAATAGAAGGGAACAGTTTGCCCAATTCTGTCACCATAATCACAAAAGGCAAATCAGTAATGCTTGAATTCCAGACAAAGAATTTTAAGATATCATCAAGCAAAAAATTTCTTTCACTTGGATATTGCTCATTAGGCAATCATATTATTCTTTTCTTATTTATACATTGTTTGATGAGCATTACAAATAGCACAACTTATGGTTATGTCACTCTCCAGTGTAAATCGCACGAAGCTCTAAGACTTGTGATATGAGACAAGGTGATGCCTAACTTAAGCAATATGCCCCTGTTTCTTCTCTCAGGGCTCTTTGTGCTTATGTTTATTGCTAAATCCACAGTCATAAGATGACAGGCTTAATATTATCATAGGGTCTGGTCTGTTTAGAATAACATTGCAACAATGATGCACCGAAGCAACATTTGCAATATTAGATAAATTCCCTTGTCCAAATGTGCATCAAATGGTACCATCACGAAAACCCATCAATAAGAAATCACAATTACAAGTCAACATGTTTAACAGTCAAAGAGCAGGTTCAATTAGTTGGCATGGAGTAATTTCTGGGACATGAAGATCAATCCACGCATATCATATATAGGAAACTTTACCTCTTTCCATTTTGCCCACAAGTGCTCCAGCATTGACAATAAAAAAAATTTTAAATTCCAATTTTAAAACTAAGGTAATTACAAAATACCAATTTTTTTTTTTTGGTACTGATAATGTATAATTTAATCCCTATGTTGTCCACTCCATGATGATTGATCTTATCATCAGACTAAGACACTAATTCTTGTATTCACACACAACAAAATTCATGCAAGGACACCCAAAAAACAAACACATTAATAGTCTTCTCATATAATGTATCATTAACAAATTTTCAATTAAAAATTAAGTATAAGCAAACAAAGAAGCTATAAGCAATGAGCATTTTCAGATAGCTACCCAAACTGACCAGAGCCTGCACCCCAAAATCTGCAACCGTGACTGGAGTCTGGTCAATCTTTTCTACGATCCGTCCATCACTCGAAAACAAAGATGCTTTCACCTATAAAAATTTATCAATTACAATTTAATGAACATAAATATAATCAATTAAAGAACTAGAAAAATAATAAACCACAAAAAAGTATTGTTTGGTTCCCTAGAAATTGCAGAGCTTTTGAGTTCTTGCTTCAAAAACCAATAATTTGCATGTTGCAAGTTGTTTTCCTTTCTGGCATTTTCTCAGTAACCAAACAGGCAATTAAGGAAGACAAAAACAAAAGGCAGAGAAAGGAAATTACGTCGACACAAAGATGACAAGCTCTCTCGACTACGTCCACGGCAGCTTCGAGCTCTCTGTAATACTTTGCTTCCTGAATCGGAAATGGCAGAGAGTGCAGAGACCTTACAGTAGAGAGTCGTGTGCGAGTGATAGTGGATCTGCAACGATGGTGATGATGAGTGTGGATGAATCGGACGGCGGGGAATGGAGGAGCGTAGTGGAGGAGATTCATTGATGGAGTTTTAACGGTGGAGATTGTTGGATAGTGGAGGCGAGTCAGTGATAGTCGTGGCCGCTGGGGAAGTGTAGGTGCTTTGCTTTGCTTTGGAGTGTTAACGGTCTTTTTGGGCGCATTGGTTGATTGGTTGGTTGGTGAGATTGGAAGTTTTGCTAAATGTCACACGTGTGGGATGAGGTTCAGCTATTTAACTAAAGGCTGTGTTTGGTCAAAGGGAAGAGGAGAAAGGCAAATGTGTTTTTTTTTTTTTTTGAGAGTTTTAAATTTTGACGTTGGTTCGTGATAGTGTTTTTTATCATTAGATTAAGATATCAGAGATTTTACCAATTGAGTTAACTAAAACTTATAAAAAATATACGTTTGAATGTAAAAGAGATGAGAAATGAAAGAAATGCAATGTATTTTAGAATTTTATCCTTTTGATTTATAAAGAAATAACTATATAAATGTAATTTGAAACGTAGAGTCAAAACTTTTTAGGGTATAAGAGTAATTTTATGGATTCGGAGGGAAAGTTAAAAATACAAAATTGGTGGGATCTATAGAAATCTTTTCTCCCTTTTATTCTCTTCTAAATAAACAAATGACAATGGCCAATGGATCTTTATATTCCCTTCTCCCCACATTTCATGTGAACAACTCATTTCGGATGTTGAAATATAGCACTTCATTGAACTCTTTAGAAATTGAAGACAACCACCAAAATCTTTGTAATTAAATTACTGTTGGGAACGTTTTACTATGAGATACAAAAATGCAAGATTAGCCCAAATCTCTCCTTGGGTTCTTTAGAAAAGTTTATTTGTGAAGAATCAAGCCCAAAATTCCAAATGTATGATGAACAAAAGCCTAATAATGCTTTAACAAGAAAGAAATCAAAATGTCATAACTGAAATACAAGAAAATGTAGAAAAAGTACACAATAGGTTTGAAATTTCAATCCACAATCAGTGAGAAAAAGAAATTGAAAGAGGTTGTGAGGAATAGAAGGAAGGTTCTATTGTATTCATATTTCCACCTCAAAGCTTTAGAATTTTGAGGATGTTAGCTAGCTGAATGGGCTTTTGCTCTAAAGTTTCAGCTTTGTAGGAAAAATGTGATTCATTGGTTTTTTAGCTAAAGAAAGACTCTTGTATTGAACTTAGGGTGTTGCTCTAAGAGTAAAATGTGGTTCATTTTGTTTTGAGCTGAAATGAGAGTTTTATAATAGCCTTTAGATGTCCTTAATGACTGGTTTTTAAGCTAAAATATAAGGCTATAGACCTCCAAGAGGCTAAGTTGATGTTTGGTTTAGATTTGTTTTACTTGGGTAGAAGAGTTAGCTTGCTTTATATACAATTTAGGAAATATTTGACTAAGCCCCCATTAGCTCTTCATTTTTAGTTGTTTCAGACTCTTGGGGGCTCACCTAAGTGAGGGCTAGCAGCTAGAGTTAGCCAATGAGAGCCAACTATTTTTAAAAGGAAAAATTGGTTTGAGTAGAAACTTTGAGCCTGAGTTAGCCAATACATAAAAGCTCTTTTAGTGTGGAAATTTCGGATACAAGATCTTCTACGTGAGCTTGAAGTGCTACCAATATCCTTTGCCCATTTGGTAGCATGTATGAGTTGGGTTCATGCAAAAAGTTCAAAAGAAACCGACCTATACCCTCTAAATCATATTTCCTCAATTTCCCCCAATATGTCACATGGGCTTGGGTCATACTCAAAAAAATAAAATATAATACAATACATGAATTGGCATTGTAAAAATATGTCACGAAAATGAGTATCAACAATTGTCAGTTTTTTTTTTTTTTAATATTTTGAATGGAGGATCCAAAAAGTAAACAAATTAGAACTTAACCCAATTAATAAAGCCACGCTCTATTTGGGGATTTAATACGGAATGAAAGGCTAATGTGTTACATTTCAAAATCAATAGAATTAAATTTCTCTAAAAACCTATCTCATATTATTGTTGAGTTGGATGCTCTTGTGGCGGTGTTGGTTTTTTTTTTTTTTTTTCACTTAATATTCATCCTAAGTCGTTGGCTTTGGTTGATGACTGCATGTCGCTGTTGCGGAGCATACCTAACTCTCAAGTCTCCTCTCAAAAAAAAAAAAAAAACTCTCTCAATTTCACCATGTTTTTAGAGTAGAAAGTAGAAGTGCGGATGCACTGGCTAGTTTGGAGTGATCTCAAATTGAGGATTTTGTTATCTTTTTTACCCTAGACTCTATTAGGGGTTTTTTGTAATGGATAATTCTGTAGTGTCTTGCGCTTGCACCCGCCTTTTTTCTGCTATTTAGGCAGCTTTATATACAACCCTTTTTATCCCAAAAAAAAAAAAAAACTCAAAATCTAATTTAGAGAAAATTTAATGGATGTTCTAATGACATTGGTTTAGAAAATATTTTTAGAAACTTTTTATGAAAAAATATATAAGTAACTGGGTTTTTTGAAAATTTTTTATATTTTCCATAAAAATGGTATCAAAACTTTCTTAAAATAGTTCATTAACAAAAGCCATAAGGAAACCTATTAATTGGGAGAAATTATTAGGTCAATCAAGAGGATTACTGAAATGGTCCTCCTAGTATATGAAATGATGTCACCTATGCAAATGTGTGGGTCAGTTTCATAATCATCATAATTAATAATTAGCCTTTGAGCACGCGTGTGCAAATGTTTGAGTCAGCTCCATAATTATCATAATTAATAACTAGCCCTGAGCACGAGCTCACACGCGTGCTCAGAGGCTCTTCTATTTTTTGGGTAAGAGGTAATTTAGAGTATTCATTATAATTTGGGATTACTACATTTTTCAATTACAAAAAAAATCTACGGATGTGATGAATATTGTGCCTTTGCAGGTGAAATAATTTTTCATCACACCGCTAGGTTTTTTTGGTTTAATGTCATAATTTTCATCACACCTCTAAAGTGCTCAGAAGTTCTTCTATTTTTACGGAAAAACTTTTCAAGGTTGATGTATTTTTCAGTCACAAAAATCTCTAGGAGTGTGACGACATGTAGCACATAATATAAACACATTTGGAAATACATAAATCTAATCACATCTCTAGATATTTTCATGATTGAAAAATGAATCAGTCCTAAATTATGATAAATGAAAAGTAGTCTCTTAGAGAAAAGTAAAAATAAAAAGAAGAGTCTCCAAGAATGTGCAAAAATGATAGTTTCTTCTAATGTGATTGTCAAATTGTTTATATCATTAGAAAATTAGTTTTAGAAACTTTACCCAATTTGAGTGCTCCTCGAACTAAAGCTTATGTCCAATAACATAAATGAGCTACAATGTACATAATAGCCCTTTTGTGCATGTTTAGAGACTTTTCTATTTTTTAAATGTCAATACTTTCCTTTTCTTAATATTTTTCCCATTAATATACAAATTGTAATTATAATGATAAGATACAAAAAGAACAAACTTTTGTCAATGGATTCATCTCTTCCTACCTTTACTTGATTTATAAAGAAAAAATTTACCAAAAATTAGTGTATAATTAATCCCAACGTCTTAAAAGAATTATGTAAACATCTAGAATCGACTATTAAAATATTCATAATTTTTTGACCACTTTGAACCAACAAAGCATTTACTATTCAAGTAACAATACTTTGTATTAGTGTCATGATTAATACGATACAAAATTAAGACTCAACTTCAACTAAAATATTTATAAAAAACCTTAAACTAAAATATTCTTAAAAAATTTTTAATTTTTTTTTTTACATTCTTGGAGGAGAGAATAAAGATCATTATGGAGAACTTTGCAATTTTTATAGAATCTAAATTCAAATGAGAAAAGAATGGAGGAAAAAGAAAAGGCCTTGAAAGGTAAATGATTTGTATATCTTGCAAAGCTATGATATTTCTAAAAGTTTTGAATGCATGTGTGTAGAGACCTTTTTTATTTTTGTAAAATTTGTCATTAATGATTTCAAATCAATAAGTGCTTTTTTTTGTTTTTTTTTGTTTTGCTTTTGTGTGGGAGATCAGAGCATGCCTTTTAAAATACCAATCTTACTATACATGAATTTGAAATCCACTTTCATTTGTAAGATCTTAGACATATTCCCATTCACGGTTTTTTGGAGTCATAATTTGCTAATGAAATTGTATAAGAAATTATAAAATCTAAAAAGTAAAGGAAAAAAAAAATGAATTTCAAAGAATAAGTAAGACATGGTCATGAACATCAATTCTCAACATGTTCATCCTCACTTAATTGAGTGTAAAAAATTGCTCCAATACCAGAAGGCCTTGTCTGTGCAAATCTTCTACAAAATATAGAAAACCAACTGACAAAATTAACATGCTATAATATGCTGATAGAATTATATAAGAAATTCTAAAAAGAAAAAAGAAAAATTAAAATTAAAAGATTTGGGCGTAATAAAGTTCTAGGTTCTAGGCATGCAGAAGAAATGCTATCATGGTCTTGGAATATTTTGGCAAACAGAACCCAGTAAACAAAAAACTAAAAATTGAAAAAGAACGTGAAAGAGATGGGGATGCTTAGCATATAGTTAAAATGCTACATCAAATTTTTGTTATAAATTACAACCAATAAAAACCAAAATTGGGGATCGCAACACAAAAACTCAAATGTCAATAACAAAATATAGAGAGAGATTAGAGTAGCTTCCTTTTAAATTCTATTTTGAGATGTGGCACATTTTTTTTGCATTTCGTCTTTGCCTTTTTTTAACTAGCTGAATTTCCTCACGATGTGCGGTACAACTTATTATTAGTTTTCTCCAAAATTTCAATAATTTTTATAAAGAATATTGTAACTTAACTGGTTGCCACTCAATTTCTAATAGAGACATTTATAATTCAGATCCCTCAACTATTGATGTGTAAAAAAAAAAATTTCCTTATAAAAACTATAATCTTTAGTTATTTTATAGACAATATAGAAAAATACTAAGAGTAGTGTAGTGATTTGATCACACTATATATATGTGTTCACTAATTAAAAATTACACGATATAATGGTTAATATAGATAAGCATGATTCGTGCCTACTAAAAAAGGCATATATACTTTTTTTTGTAACATTCTTGATTGTGTGTTACTAAATTTCCCCCTTTTTGTTGGGCATTGCATCAATTGTTGCATAATACAGTGTTTCAATTGTCACACACATTAAAAAAATAATAATAATAATTGTTTCTAATATGATTCTAAGAAAAAATGATACCCCTCCATCCCAGTTTGTTTGTCCTCTATTCTATTTTGGAATGCCCCAAAATATTATCCAGTTTCTAAAAATAAAAGTCATTAATATACTAAAGTTCCTATTATACCCCTACTGTATTTTCAAAATTATTTGAAAATAAAACTAACAAATATTTAAAAAAATCAATCTAATTGGGACACCTTTTTAGTTATCTTCTTAAGAATAACAAAAAAATGATAAATATATTTAAGAATAGTTTTGGAAACACAAGACAATAAATGATATTCCCTTAAAAAATTTGACTTTTCAAATAGGATAAACAAATTGGGAGGGAGGTAGTATTAAAATTTCATTATGCTATAACAAAATAAATAAATTTATTCTATTACACACACACACACACACAAATATATATATATATATATATATATATGAAAGGAGTTAGGAAGTTTAAAGGATTAGCAACTAAACATGAGTAGGAATGTCATATTCTAAATTTGTTATTATTATTCCAACTAATAATTATCTCTTTTATAAATTTTATAAAAAATAATCATATAAATACATTTAATATATATAATTAATACACAACTATTGATAATTAATATATGCATTTAGATATTTTATAGAAGATAATTTTGGATAATATTGTACATATATCATAAAGAAAAAGTAAACTAAATTAGAGTAAATAAATATATACATTTTGAGATATTAAAAATTAATTTAATAGTTTCACTGGATATTTATAGCCTTCTAAAGGTAAGATTAATTTTTTTTTTTTAAATCACGAAACCAAAGATAAATTCAAAAAAGTAACGGAACTATGAAAATCAACTGATTTGTGTTGTGTTCACGTATTTTATACTATAAAATGAAAGTATGTCCAACTCTCTCACCGTCTTTTACTCATCGATAGTGTAACATTAAGACATGATCTGGGCAAGTGTATATGCATATATCTTATAGATGATTTAAAATTAAATTATGGTAGAATATGGTTTTACATTGTGCACCAAAATAAAAACCATCCAACCAAATTTCCCGAACCTAAATTATATTTAAGCCCCTAATTTTAAAAAGAAAAAAAATATAACCGTAGGGGTTTCAGCGTCTTGATAATAGTGGGTGGCCC
The DNA here is from genome assembly GCA_032878915.1 of Castanopsis chinensis. Taxonomy (NCBI): domain Eukaryota; kingdom Viridiplantae; phylum Streptophyta; class Magnoliopsida; order Fagales; family Fagaceae; genus Castanopsis; species Castanopsis chinensis. The sequence continues at coordinate 26,020,295 of JAVQMG010000131.1, forward strand.
GTATAACAAAGGTAATGACCTCATAGAATCCTCTTTCTCTCCCTTTCAAATATTTTATCAGCCTCAAGTATTTTATTTTGGTAATATATAGTGAAACAATGCGTTTTATTTAACAATCCATAACATATTTGCGTCTTTCTATATTTTTCGTGCCTTATCTGGTTAGTTATTACTATTAGTTCTTAATTATTATTATTTTTAAAAAAAAAATACTAAAATAGTGGGTATGCTAAAAGACAAGAAGAATAGAAAAATGTGTGGTGTAAGTTTAATCAATTAATTGATTCTAAAAAAAAAAAAATTTAATCAATTAATGTGACATTGATGAGATAATAGTAAAATAAGTTGATGTGGACTTTTGGATAACAATGAAAAAAACTTAACGAAAGAGGGGAAAAAAAAACTAGTTGCAAAATTAGAGCTCCACTTGGCAGGACTTCATGCATTCTCGTATGAGGTTTTTGCTTTTATATATACTAGCCTCATCACACGCGCGTGTAATGGGGTTTTTCTTTTTTAGTGGTCCTATTTTGTAGTAAAAACAAATATGTGTTTTTATTATATATATATATATATATAATTTTTATTTTGAGAATCGAATTTATAAGTGGATAACGAAATTTGAAAATCAACAAGAGAGTTCTCTTATTTTTTAAGCAATGTTTTAGTGGGAGTTAATGTTGTATTTTTACTAAATTATTCTTTAGTTTTGTTTCTGCTTAAACATAGGAATGCACAGGCATTTTTGAACAAAAAACAAAAAAGGAATCCAAACGGGGAAGCCTCTTAAATAGTAGTATAGATATTGATTTTTTGCTTTTATCATAGTCCTCTTTATCTCTTAACGTAGCAAGGTTGGTTTTGTTCTGTTTTGTTTGTGTTTTTTTTTTTTTTTTTTTTTTTTTTTTTTTTTTTTTTTTTTCTGAATTAGCATTAGAGATGGGATGTGAGGATTTGGATGGCTAGCCTTAAGGTAAAATTGTAATTGCATGATTGCTAAGTGCTAACTAGTTGATGATAATGGGGAGTTTAATCTTTAAATTTGTATTATTTTTTTTTTTTGAGGAACTTTAAATTTGTACTTGGGTTTGTACATGGGTGAAATTGTGGATGAGGATAACTATAAGTAGTTTTTTTTTTTTTTTTAAAGTTTAATAGTTTTTATTTATTTTTGTTGCGTTAAAAGGCTCACATGAAAAAACTGAATATATTAAAAGCATTTTTTTAGGAGTAAAACATGGGAAGTGAAATTTAAATATAATCCGTTTTGAAAAAAAAAAAGAATTTGGTAATTGAAAAAGTGGAAAATGTTATATTAAAACTAAAAGCACTTTTTTAGGAGTAAAACATAGAAAGTGGAATTCAATGTTTTTTTTTTTTGTTTTTACGTATCTATCTTCTATGCTAGTATTTAAGGAGCTTCCCTATTTAAATTCCTAATTTTTTAAGTTAAAAAATGCCTCTATTCTCTTATGTTTAAGTAGAGACAAAACTAAAGGACAATCTGATAAAAATGTAACTCTAACTCCTATTAAAATATTGCCTAAAAATAAGACCATTTTCCTGTTAATTTTCAAATTATTTTATCCACTTATAAATTAGATTTTCAAAATAAAAATTATGTATATAAAATTAAAAAAAAACACATTTTTTTTCTACAAAAAAACTAAAGGCTAGTGTTCTCTAATTTGTTTTGTAAGGAAGACAAAAGCAATATGTTCATATTATTATAATTATTATTATTATTATTATTAGTATTATTATTAATTTTTCGTATGAGAAATACAATTCAACCCGTAACCCGATTAACTCAATCTACTCACAAACTGTTTAAGATAACTTATGTACCCTATTTGACTTAATCCATTTGCCAAATCTACTTATTTATAAAGGAAAAAACCATGACATGGATTAAACAGAATTTTGCATAGATCCAAAATCCCAGATGAATCAATATGTATCATGTATGGTGGTATCCATAGTTCGCATTAGTTTGTGCAAATTTTTATTTGTTTATTTTAGTATAAGTACCCACTTTTTATATATTATATAACTACTTTTTTCAAAAATCCAACATTAAATTATCCACTTTACGCTATATTTTATTAAAATATTATTTATTTTATCAATTTTTTTATTTTTTATTTTTGAGAAAATTTTATCAATTTTTTTATTAGTCTTCCAAATGATCTTATACTGAATTCAAAACTAATAATAAAAACTAATGTAGTGAATTATTTTAATACGATGACCTATTCCACGTTTCTAATGTGGTGAATTATTTTACTATTTTACCTGATGTAAAGATTTCAAGTTTCCTCATTTATCCATCAATTTCTTTATAATAAATTTTGTAAATATTTTCACAAGTAATTTGTAAATATTTTTATAGTTACAATTTCATTATGCATTTTCAATATATGCACTATTTATAATATTTATTTAGACGATATTATTTTCCTCCCCCTAAAGGTTAATACTAAATTATAGCATCATTTTCTAATCAATAACACGTTGATTACTGCATAAACAAAATTGAAAAAAATGGATAATAATTATAGAATACTAGCCTTTGAGCAAGTGCTCACGAGCGTACTCAAATAGCTCTTCTATTTTTTGGATAAAGGTTAATTTAGATAATTTATTATAATTTGATATTACTACATTTTTCAATCACAAAAAAACCTAGGAGTGTGATGAGTATTATGTGTAGTGAAATAATTTTTCATCACACTCTTAGATTTTTTTGTAATTGGGAAATGTAGTAATCTCAAATTATAATAAATGTTTTAAATTAACCCTTACCCAAAAAATAGAAGAGCCTTTGAGCATGCACGTGAGCACATACTCAGAGGCTAGTGTTAGTTAAAAAACTTGTAAGAGAATAGACAGAAGGTATTTTGGGCATCAAAATTGAGGAATCCAAATAGAAAAAGTTCCTTAAATAGTACTATAGATAATAATAATACTCCCTTCGTCCCAATTTTTTGTCTTATTTGAAAAGTCAAATTTTTAAAGGGAATATTATTTATTATCTTGTTTGCCTTATAAAAATGTATAAGTTTACAAAACTATTTTTAAATAAACTTATCAGTTTTTTTATAAAAGAGTTATTCTTAATGAGACAACTAAAAATGTGCCTCAATTACATTGATTTTTTTGAAAAAATATTTGTTTGTTTTATTTTCAAATAGTTTTGAAAATAAAGTAGGGGTATAATAGAAACATTAGTAAATTAATAACTTTTATTTTTAGAAATAGGACAATATTTTGGCACATCCCAAAATCGAATAGAGAACAAACAAACTAGAACGGAAGGAGTAATAAACTACCAGGTGATGTCACACTTGTATGAATGACAACATTTTATTGGTTAGGAGGACCATTTCAGCAGTCATTTGGTGGACCTATTAATTTCTCATTAACTAGGCTCTTCAATTTATTACTTTTAAAACTATGGTTTAATTTGCTAAACCCATAAGGTATAGGGCTTTAAATATTATTTTCTTATTTAAGTATTTTTAATGTTAGAAAACCCATAAAACATTACACAATTATTATATTGTGTTTACTTTTTAAGAAATTTTATATATGAATAAGGCATTTTGTAATTTTTCATAAGTAGTAATGCTATAGTTACAAACTATTTTACAACATTTTTATAAACTATTGACATGACAAATTCTTACTAGTTCTAATATGAGTCTACCATTAATATCACATTTTTACTTACCAATAACGGTTGGGAAAATGTTAAAGCCATATTAGCAGTTTGTAAAAATATTGTAAAATAGCTTGTGTCTGTAGTATTACTCATTTTTCATTGTCAAAATTTAATGTATAATGCCAAAATCCTTATAGTTGAATTGACACCTTCCCATGTACAAAATGCTTGGGAGTATGGAAAAGAAATGGTTTGAGTTACGAGATTAGTAACATGTTGTAATTATTTCTCAAAAAAAAATTTAATATATAATTCTCATGAAGTAAGTTCTAATGATTAGGGGTGTGTTTGGGAGAGTAATTTGAGTTATGTTGTTTGGGTATTTTTGATATGTGTGTGAGTGAAAAAGTGTGTGAACAAGTGTTTAATATTGTTTAAAATGTGAAAAAAGGTTGCTAGAACTAATCTACTAAATAGACTATAGATAACCTCTAAGTACTATTAATGTTGATTTCTATCAAACTCATAAAATGATTTAATAATTTTAAATTATAGATTAATCATTTGTGTCACTAAAACCGTAAAGGTTAACCTGAAAATAATACCAAATTATATAGTTTATTATATAAGATTTCAAAATTTATTCTGTATGCACCCATTTTTATGAAAAATAATAAATTATTACTTAAAGACTATGACTCCTTAATCCTTTTGAAAGGTAACATTTTATTTTTTGTTGTAATTTTGTCTCTTCAATTAAAACTTGTACTAATATAATTCATTTTTATATTATTGTGTTTCTTTTATAACCTTTGGACTAAAAAAAGAAGAAGAAAAAATAGGAAATTTTTCTTTCTATTTTTCAATGAAGCTTATAACATATAAAAGAAATATATAAATAGAATATACATAAATAAACATAGAAAAAGAAAATAAAGTATGAAACAAGGACAATTTAAAAAATATATATATATATATATATATATATATTTCTCTGGCAAGGTAGAGGTATTCCTAGGATCATCAAATTTTATGAGAATTTAAATATTAATAAAAAAAATTATAATTCGCGAAAAATTTGTTGTAGAAACAAGTAAATTTTCATGATTTTTACAGAATTAATAGTTCAAATTTCAAATTTTTAATTTTCTTTATTCTAATTATTAAATTATAAAAAAATTATTACATTATCATATTCTCCAATCCGTTCTTGGAAGGAGGTGTACATTATGAAAAAGCCAAAAGCCTTTACACGTAAGATAATTGCCAAAAACCTTTACATTATGAAAAAGCCATAAGCCTTTACACGGTTTCCTAATTTGACTTATTCTTCACATTCCAATTTTCAATAAACAATCCAATCTTCTCAATGGTGATTGAGAAGATAAAGCCATGTAAAGATAATTGCCCCAATAAAATGAAAAAGACGTTTAGAACAAAAACAAACTGGTATTACTTGCTACTTTTATTAATAGGCTTGTTTTTCAACAGCCTCAAAATATCTGGCTTAGAAACATCAAATTATCCGATTAAAAAAAGAAAAATGTAGAAACTTCCAAAATCCCACGTAGATATCATTCGTCCTTATCCGAATATTTTAACAAGTAACCTACACGTGTCATCAACCCACAGGATCATACGCCAATGCGGCAATGCCCCTTGTTTCTTTTCAGACTTTTGCTCAAAATATATCCATCACTGCCGGTTGTTTCCGCAAAATCTAGAGGCTTTATTACAAAACCTTTGGCTTTGGTAATGGTTCATTTCTATAAATAATTTGGGTCCATAAAAAATTTTGAGAAAATCCTTCATTTTTGTTGCAAAATCTTCATAGTCCATGTTGTGTTTTATTTTTGGAAAAGCTAGGCTTTGAATGTTTGTGAATATATGGGCATGAGTAGGGCATTGTATCAGTCAGGAATGAGGGTGATACAGGGGATGAAAGACCAGGTTTCTAAGTGTGATTCCTCTGTTAATTCTCTAAGAGATTCAGCTTATTCTTCTTCATCAGCCAAGCAGGCAAGGCTTTTCTCTACTGCTTGTGATTCAGCTGCTTACAAAGCTGCAAATAGCGAGAAAATTAAGCAAGCTGAGGAGTCTCTCAGGACTGTCATGTACTTGAGCTGTTGGGGTCCTAATTGAACATCACCAAAGTTGTATTATAAGATGAGAGATTAAGATTTGCATGGCAGTCAGATTGATGAGGAATTAATTAGTTTCTTGTTTTTTGTTATTTTGTTTTTTTTTTCTTAGACTTATATATATATATATATATATATATATATAGCTTCTAAAATTTGTAACTATGGTTTTGTATATATTGTCAATCAGATACGTGAACAATACAGGCTTTGTTGATTCAGAGCTCTTCTTCTTCGTTTTGTTTAATATTGTATTTGGTACAAGTAAAGATCTTTTTTTTTCCCCTTATGTAGAAGTATGCTCCCTTTACGTTGTCATTACAATAAGGTTTATCATGCTGAACAAGATCAAGATGACAAGGTTTCCAACATGTCCATTAGAATCTCATTTATGATGTTAGAATAAGGAGTCTAGGTATAATCTTCACATGCAGATTAGTATTTTGGTCTATTAATAAAAAATTATCATCAAGAACAAATGCTAAAGGTTGAAACTGTCTTCAAAGAAAATTAAGAGAGTTTCAAAGAAAATTAAGAGAGTTTAGTAATTTACCTTGGAGACATTCACTCTAATTTAAGAACATAATTTCATAAATATCATTATAAAGAGGAATATATAAAAAACCTCAAACATCCCGTACACTCTTACAACTCATTCATGAGCAAATGAGAATTCACCCCCTATTTCTCTATGATAAGAGAAACCTGTCGATGTTCCACAAAGTCGTATGACATATATTGCAGTTTAGATTTAGACCAAAGCTCGCACAAATTCAAGTACTCCACCCTTGGTCTTTTATCACTTTAAGCCATGGAAATGAAACGAAGCATTCTAAGGTATATGAAATAGGTGTAAACAAGTGCAGTATATCCCTCACGTGGTCATATAAAATCAAATCCATCATATATCATTAGTTCTTATTTAAGGAGAGGAGATATATATCATTCAATCCAAGAATCATTAACTAATTAATCTTTTAATTACAATGTTAACTTTGTGATGATAATAACTTTATTATTATATTGAGTTTTTGGCTTGTAAAGACTCCGCAAAACAACACATGGGATGGAGGAAAATCCAAAATCCTGAAATTAAGGGATTAATTGGCCAAGCCTTTTATGAGGTTTGAAATGGGGATGGGCAAAACATCTTTTTTTTTTGGAGGGGTTTGTTGGGGGGGGGGGGGGGGGGGGGTTGATAAAATATAGTTTTAGAGTTGTTTATGACGCAACTAACCACTTGCATGCCAAATTGTCATGTGTTAAAAAGATGGAAACTTATTTTGGGGGCTTGCAAGGTCAGAAGACTTGATCATCATACAAAGTCAAAACTCCCCATAGTTAAAAACTTAAAATTAAAATGGGGGTCTACATAATTTGTACAAGTATAAGATATGGAAAGTGCAAAATTTTCCCCTTTGAATCATATAAATTCATATCTGGAGCAGGTTTATAATAATTTCTTTCAAAATTGACTATTTGTTCCTCAATTTGATCGGTATTTATTACCTTTTATCATTAGTTGTTGTTACCAACGAATGGAGGAATTGAATAAAGAAAGGCAAACATAATTATAGCACTCTCTTCATAACCCTCACTCACGTTTTATACACACCTCAAATTTGATTATCTTTCCATTGTAAAGTCTAAACTCTCTCAAGGTGATATAGATTTTCATTTATTTTTATACAATTTACATCTATCTATTTTTGTATTTGCATGCATTTGCATATATGAATGTATGTAAATGTTTATATTTATGTTTATGTATATGTATGAAGAAGTATAGCTTAGTTTATTATAATTTCATGAAATGACACTCCTCTTTGAGATTCGTATAATATAAAGATACGTCAATTCCTTTCACTCTATGATTTCCCATACAGAATAGGCGATTTTCAAAAAAGATTCATACTCAAACTATAGACAAAAGGACACTCTCGCTTGAGGGTTGTATGGAAGTAATAATAATTTTTATTTTAAAAAGAATATCCCTGATAAAGTGATACTCCTTTATGTAGAATTATATGTTTCTTGATAGCAATATTTTCTCAATTTCTTTATACCACAACGGCAATTGCCTTGTTTTTTATGGCAATCACATTAGGTCAAAGTTTGTTTAACTTTTTAAAAAAGGTGGTGAGTACAAAACTTGCATCATTATTGATATGCATTCCAACTTTTGTGGCTGTAGATAAGAAGTGTGACTTTGGAAACAATTGAGAAGGCAATTTAAAAAAAAAAAATCCTCAACAAGTTAATGGGCTTGATTAACTTAGGAATAGTTAAATCTTGCGTTTAAACAGATGCTCATCTCAATATTGGCTTATAGTATTTCCCACCACTAGTGAAGTAGATAATTCCACAATAGTGCAACAACTATTCATATAGTCCAAATTACTAGATTGATCTCAATTGATTATGTTTTTTATATATGTATTAATTGAAATACCCTTACCTCAATAAGGCACAAACTGACCCATTAACATGAATTGTCACCCCTAACCTTAGGATTAATCGTAATAGAAGAATATTTTTGTAAATGCAAATCTCAAAGATGGAGGGAGAAGGAGTGAGTCTCCCTCCTTTCCAAACAAACCATTAATTTCCAATTTTCACTCATATCATACCAATCAAAGTAATATTATTTTATGGAATCAAACCAATTATAAAATACAATTGGATGACACACACACGTGCTAGAAGATGATATGCGATCTTTACAGAAAAACGTACCACAAACTTCGCTTAGAAGCCATGGTCACACACATGTTTATGTTTTTGTTTATGTATAAAGTATAAACAAGCATAACAAATTGTGGGAATTATAACTGATATTCTGGTACTTAATTTTAGTGGCATTTTTAGTGTTTCCTATTATCAAGATTCGTATTTATAAAATAATAAATAAAAGCTTCAAGAGAAAAAAGAAAAAAATAGCATGTATTACCCCAAATCTAGCACCTAGCACTATGATTTCACCATCTCAATAAACCTTAAGTTGATTATGTATGATAAAAATTGTCCACTAGCAAGTGAGAAACAATTAAGGACAAGTAGCATGCTCTTGATTTTATGCTACTTAACTTCATTGACATCCTTCATTATGTTATACTATTGACATTCTTAAAAAATATTTATTTTAAGAGGAGTACCAGTATAACTCTAATATGTATTACACATAGAAACAGTAGTAGAGTTAGGATATGACTTCAGGGGTGGAAAAACTTGTATACGCTATGAGTGTGCATTGGAACTTTTATATATGTATTAATGTATATTACTTGATATAAAAAGTAATTCATATGTATTTTAGTGATATTTAATAAAATAAGAGCTACATAATAATAGCACATTCTCTATGTTTTGTTTATAAGTAAAGCATATCTATTACAGCCAGTCGTTTCTCACAAAATCTAGAGGCTTTATCACAAAACCTTTTGGCTTTGGTAATGGTTCACCTCTGTAAATATTTTGGGTCCACATAAAAGTTTGAGAAAACACTAAATTTTTGTTGCCAAACCTTCATAGTTCATATCGTAGTTTTATTTTGGAAAAGCTAGGCTTATGTTTGTGAATTTTTGGGCATGAGTAGGTTATTGTATCAGTCAGGATTGAGGGTGATACAGGGGATGAAAGACCAGGTTTCTAAGCGTGATTCCCCTGTTAATTCTCTAAGAGATTCAGCTTAATCTTCTTCATCACCCAAGCAGGCAAGGCTTTTCTCTACTGCTTGTGATTCAGCCGTTTACAAAGCTGCAAATAGAGAGAAAATTAATTAAGCAAGCTGAGGAGTCTCTTAGGACTGTCATGTACTTGAGCTGTTGGGGTCCTAATTGAACATCACCAAATTAAATTGTATTATGATCGTGAGAGATTAAGATGTACATGGCAGTCAGATTGGCGAGGGTTACATATATATATATATATATATATATATCTCTTTTTGGATAAGAGTTTTATATAGAGCTTCTAAAATTTGTAAATTTGGTTTTGTATATATTTTCAATCAGATATATGAACAATGCAGGCTTTGTTGATTCAGAGCTCTTCTTCTTCGTTTTGTTTAATATTGTGTTTGGTCCAAGTAAAGATATTTTTTTTGTTGAAACATGCTCTCTTTAAGTAATCATTACAATAAGGTTTATCATACTGAACAAGATCAAGATGACAAGGTGTTCAACATGTCTACTTGTCCATTCGCCAACAATTTTTTTTAAAGTGAATAAGAGATTAGAGATCAATTTCGTTCACATTAATAATTGATTGGTGTTTTGGTCTGATAAAGAGTTATTGTTAGAAGTGGATAGTATAGATTAAAACTTTCTTAAAAAAAATCTTAAGAGTTTAATATAATTTATCTTGTAGATATTCACTCTAATTTAAAGAACATAATTTCATAAATATAATGATGAAGAGGGATAGATAGAAAACCTCAAAACAATCCGTACAATCTTACAACTCATTCATGAACAAATGAGAATTTCACCCCCTAGTACACTGTTTCTCTATGATAAGAGAAACCTGTTGATGTTCCACAAGTGGTGTGACATATTGCAGTTTAGATTTAGACCAAAGCTTGCGCAAATTCAAGTACTCCACCCTTGGTCTTTTATCACTTTAAGCCATGGCAATGAAACGAAGCATTTTAAGGTATATGAAATTGGTGTAAAGTGTAAACAAGTGCAGTGTATCCCTCACGTGGTCATATAAAATCAAATCCATCATATATCACTAGTTCTTATTTAAGGAGAGGAGATATATATCATTCAATCCAAAAATCATTAACTAATTAATATTTTAATCACAATGTTGACTTTGTGATGATAATTACTTTATTATTATATGGAGTTTCTGGCTCGAAAAGACTCCACAAAACAACACATGGGATGGAGGAAAATCCAAAATCCTGAAATTGATTAACTGGCCAGGCCTTTTTTGAGGTTTAAAATGGGGATGGGCAAAACAATTTTTTTTTATTTTTTATTTTTTTTATTTATGTGGATATAATATAGTTTTGGAGTTGTTTACGATGCAACTAGCCACATGCATGCCAAATTGTCACTTGTTAAAAAGATGGAAACTTGTTTTGGGGGGCTAGCAAGGTCAGGAGACTTGTTCATCATACAAAGTCAAAACTCCTCTTAGTTAAAAACTTAAAATTAAAATGGGGGGCAACATAATATTGACAGATATAAAATATGGAAGGTGCAAAATTTTCACCTCTGAATCGTATAAATTCATATCTAAAGGAGGTTTTCAATAAGTTCTTACAAAACTGATTATTTGTTCCTCAATCTGTTAGAAGTGTTCCAAAAATCTAGTAAATAGCTCTACAAACAAATAGATCAGATCAAATTGAAAAAATGGAAAGATTTGTACATGTTATACCTTCTCTTGTTACCACTTTGTGAAAAATTGTTTGATATGAATATATTAGATACTTGTAATTTGATTGGTGAAAATCATGAAATAGTATCTCTCCAAAAAAAAAAAAAAAACCATGTTTTGTTTTTCACCGCCACGCAAATAAACCAATTGTGCTGAAACTTGGAAGAGTGAACAAGTTAAAAAAAAAATGGTGGAAATTGATGCGGTCATCACATGTAATTTTGATCATCAAAAACATGGTTGGCTTTTGATCAGAATTGGTTAGCTTTTAGAAACAGATTGACTACCCTACATGATACATCCCTCCTAAGCCGAACCATTTATTCCTTTAACCAAAAAAAAAAAATAATAAATAAAAATACTACCATACATAATAACTTTCCTTTCGTTCGTCCTCATTTGATTCCTATATCCGATATAAATCTTCACATAAGGAAAATTGCCATATAATTTGGGATTAATTGCTATGCATGAGCACGACCAAAGACCAATCTCTATTCTCTACCAAACCAAAAAAATCTTGTACATGTCCAACGCATACAGTTTATGTCAGACTGTTATGTGAGCCTCAGCTGTAAGGCCTACATATCAATCTCACATAAGTCTGATATGCCTGATGTAACAGTTTCACATAAGTCTTATACACCGGACGTAACTTAACAGCCGGTAAGGTTAGTAGGATTGAAATTAGCCCCCAATCTACTTGACAGTGCATTCCCAAGGACCCACTTGGTCCAATCATATAATTGGATGTGTTCCAAATATATGATATTTACACACCCATCTCCACCACATAATGGTAACTTGCAATCAAACAAAGCCGATAAGCCTTTCTCTTCCTCATCTTCTTCTTTCCTCTACATAATCATTAACTCCAAAAGAAACAAACCAGTTTTGCTCTTAAGGGCAAATTATGATTCTCTTGAGACCATGTAAGAGCTTTTATAACTCACCATTTCTACACAACCCTTCCAAGCTCCAAAAACGAACAATAGCACAAACCAAGTTCGCACCAAGCAACAAGGTAGTGGCTGATGATAGAAGAAAACTTGGGGTGACAAGATGTAGCGGAGAAGAAGGAGAAAAGAAGACTGAAAGGCGAACTTTCTTGAGCCTTGAGGAAGCTGGGTTGGTGGAAATTTCTGGCTTGAGCACTCACGAACGCTTCCTCTGCCGTCTAACGGTACAATCTCCCTTTCTACACAATATGAATGCAAATTTTGAATGCAGTTTTTTGTTGAAAGTTGGTATATGTGTAATTGTATTTGGATAGAAAGTAAGGTTTTAAAAGACTGTATATTAATAAATTAATTAAAAAGTCAAAAGAAAATATTGTGTACAAAGTACATTTGAGTAGTACTTTGAAGTACTTGAGGTGAAATTTAGATACACTTGTGTTAATGTGTTATATTGAGTATACCTTAGGTTCTTCAATAAAATTATATTATATTTTTACATTGACCAATGTAGAATAAAAGATGTTATCTTCCCCCAAAGATAATTAAACTCGACTATAAGGTTCATTCATTAATACAATTACATAATTGAATTTTTATTCTTTACTAGAGTGTTTTGTAAAAATATTACCAGATGGCAAATGTTTAGACTCTTTATACCGTTTGTAAATCTATATTGAAAAATGCAGGATAGTGTCATGTGCGAAATGGTAATATTTTACATAACTTTCTTAGCTAAATGGTAGAGTTTGAATCACAAGCATGAGATACCATAAAAGATATCATTATTATGGAACTAGCACTTAAACTTGAAAACCCTCTCTGCACTTGACTGTATGATTTTTAGATTTAAAATGCTTGTTTAATTTCAATGCAGATATCATCACTGAACTTACTAAGAGTGATTTCGGAGCAAGAAGGATGTCCAATCGAGGAATTGAATGCTGGGAGAGTATGTGATTGGTTTTTGAAGGATAAGCTGAAAAGAGAGCAAAATCTGGATTCCGCAGTACTTCAATGGGATGATTCTGAGTTGCAATTTTGAGCTTTTTATTTTCTCTGAAAAAAAAATGGTTTTGATCCTTCATGAAATACTTAATTTGATGTGTACACTGTCAGTATTGGTTCGATTCAAAGCCACTAATCAATATACTTCTCCCCCATTGAAAAGGAAAGGGAAGGATATCAGTCCGTGTGTAAGATTTCTACTTGGGCATAACCATAGCTTCCTTTACTTAAAAATGGCTTGACTTGTTGTTATTAATTTTTGAGATGTTTCACATCGGAAAAATGGCATATAATGCATATTTTCGTGATAATGCATATGGTGGAATAAACGAGTATTAACTACTAATTTAATGGATTAGTATTGAATATTGAATACTTTAGGGGAAAAATGGCATATAATGCATATTTTGGTGGTAATGCTTAGTGTATAAATATGGTGGAATAAACAAGCTATTATCAACTACTAATTTAATGGATTAGTATTAAATATTAAATACTTTAGGGGAAAAAAGTTAAAAAAGTTATTTGCATAATAAATTTAAGGAAATATTTCATGTAATCTTGCCATACTTCAATTAGTTTAATTAATTTATATAAATCTTGAGTTTCATGTCTTAGGGAATGTTGTTATTAAAAAAAAAAAAGGATAGAATATACAAAAATTTAGTAAATTTCAGTTACCTTCTCATGATCTCATCTCTTAACTCCCATTCCACTGCGTCCAAACATAAGGGATAGTTACATAACTGTCATCTTTATTATATAATAAAAAAACTGCAATTAGTTTTAAATTAATCTTAACGATTTGAGTTCTTATTTGGTTTTTTTTTTTGTTTTGGTTTTTGTTTTTTGTTTTTTTTGTTTTCCTTTTGTTCATCTAAAAAGAAAATGTACAATTTTTAAAGAATTAGGTTCAAGTTACACTTGGTGTAATTCTAAATAAAATGTTACACCACTCAATATTTCTTAATCAAATGTGAATTTTAACAAATCCACCGTTAGATTATATTATTTTCATATATTCTTTATGCTTGTAAAATTTCAAGATGATCAAAGATTAATAGCCATGTCATCAATCAATTGTTTAAATTTAAGTTTTTATAGTTTAAAATAATGCTTAAAATATGAGTTTATGGATCAAATAGCAAATTACATATGATTAATATGAAAATTGGCATGCATGTTAAAATCATATAGAACATGTAATTTAACGATTGGATTTTTAAAATATGAATTCAATAAAAAGTTATTGGGTGGTGTAACGTTTCTTAGAGTTACACTAGGTATAACTTGAACCTAATTCATTTTTAAAACTTTATATATATTTTTAGTGCAATTGTACCTTTATTCAACTTATTTTAAAGTACAATAAGTCAATAAAAATAAGTTGTACCAAACTAAACTACTTAATTTTTTATATACTAAATTATTACATAGCATTGGTTTTCAACAACAATAACTACACCACCCAACTTATTCAAATCAAGTTTTGGGTATTGAGACAAACTATTATAATGAACTAATCAAGCAAAGATAGTGGTTGATAAATATAAAGTTTTCATGAACTTCTAGAAGAAGGGTTTCACTTGAGTCAAAGAATTGATGATGTTGCTTCCAAGTTTCTTGCTCCAATAAGTCTCTTCTAGTGAGTATAAGTGTCTTCTAAAAAAAAAAAGTGAGTGTAAGTGTGTCAAATCCCTTGTAATTTAATGGCATTGATTGGTCCATTTATAATGAGAATTATGATTCAAATCTATCTCCCCACTTATTGTAACAATTAGTAATTTTAAATAAATAAATAAACATATATGTTAAAGGCTCATATTTTTACAAAAGAAATGACTATTGCAACAAAAAATATTGGCTTGACTACTATCAAGCGAAAATTATATTGTCTTATGAGTATGTGAGTCTCGCATAGTCTATATATTTGTGAGTGATCCGCTTTATAGAACAAGCTTAAAATATACTTTCTTGATTTAAACAACGAGCAAGTCCTCACAAGTATGTGTTTATCTGTTTGGCATTAATTTATAAGTTTAGTTTTTAATTTTTAAATTTTATTTACAGTTTTTTAAAACCCTAATTTTTCACACTTCTCTCACTTTTTCAACATATAAATATACTTTAGCATAGAAAAAAGCTGACAGCAAAAACCTAAATAACCTTGTGAGTGACCCACTTCCTGAAATGGGCTTAAAAGATGCTTTTTTTTTTTCCTTGCTAGGGAGACACACAAACCTATAGAAAGAGGCTATAGTGAAGGAGCAACAAGGCCCAATTTTCTGTTGTGTGGATGCTGGTAAACATGCCCTTGAAAGTTGAAACAGTCTTTCCCACAGCAAATATTTATTAATGAGATACATATATTCTTGTTCCCCCAGTGGCTAGTGAAAGCATTGAGTCCACCAATTTTCACCACACCCACTCTCAAATTTTCAAAATTTGATTTCTAGTGACACTTAGTAGTGGATGCCATGGGCCCCTGGTTGGTCTTGCACCTGCTCTCTAATGGCCCCTAAATTTTTGGACACACACACACACACACACACACACACACACACACATATATATATATATATATATATATATACACACACACACAGGAAAAAAGGAATGGGATAAGAAAATATATTCACATGCCAATACCAAAATTGCATGCGGCAATTAGTGTCGCAGAGCAAGTGATAAATACTTTCTCAATATTATACTTTACCAATATGGGACGACTTAACAACACTGAGTATCTTTTTTAAAAAAAAAAAAAACACACACACACATATATATATATATATATATATATATATATTGACGTGTGAGTGTATTTTCTAATTTTTTAGACTTAAACAATGATTTTGTATTCTTTCAATTAATATATCATCAGTTTTGAACATTAATCACAAATCTCACCTCCAATTTAGCCGTGATTGATTGCCATTAGTGAACCTGGTGCAGTATGCCTCATATTTTGCCATTAGTGACCTTTGCACTACTTTCTCGTGTTCACGTTCAATCCAGTTCTCAATCAATGACTTGAAAACGCGTTAGAAACCCTTTTTTTTTTTTTTTTTTTTTTTGAGAATGAAAAACGCGTAGGCTACCTGATACTGCAACTACAACCATAGAAAATAATTATAAAAAAAAAAACCCACCTTTGAACTGCTCTTATTTTTTATTCACCCAATAAATTACATTTGTTGTCTCTCAAATTCAAATATGGGGTCAATCATTAAACCTAACCCTCAATTATTGAAGATATATGACAAAAGTTTTTAAATTCTCTCAAATCATTCATTCTTAAATTGTCTAAGACACACTTTTAATTATAGAATCTATCATCCATCTGTAAAATAAAAAAAATACTAAATTATTATGTTCTAAAAAACTTTAACAATGTAATTATAAAAAGTTTAAACTAAATACGAACAACCTTTGAATTTTTATTTTTATTTTTATTTTCTAAATTAAGAGTTTTAAAGCTTACGAGCCTGTTTGGATTGAGGGATACTAAATGTTAGTTTGGGTACAAATTATTTCCTGCTCGTCGCGCAGCGTTTTTCTCTCTTTTTTTTTTTTTGGCTGCTGCACGCTTTTCAGAGGGGGCAAAAATTATTGTTCACGCACTGTTTACAAACTGTACACGCACTGTTCATGTATTGTTTACGCACAGTTCATGGAACTCACAACCACTTTATTCAGAAAAAATATTAAAAATAGGTTCCACGGTACTATTTACACATTTAAAAATTATTTTACTGCAATCTTTTTAGTTTTTAACTGTATCCAAATGGACCTTAACTGTACTTCAGTTTCCCCTATTCTCCTTTACTTTCCATCTCTCTCTCTCTCAATCCAAACAAAAATTAACAACTTGTATACTCCGTTTAGATTAACGGTGTGTTTGTTGAAGGTAAAATAAGATAGACAGAAAATTTTGAAGAGAAAATGAAGAGATAAAACTTTTTAGAGGGTGTTTGATTGAGTGGAAGAGAAGAAAAAATATAGTGTGTTTTCTTTTCGAACTCACCAAAATATTTTCTCCCCAAATTAAAGAAAAAACTAGAGACAACAAAAATTGACAAAAGCACCATCGTGCATCTGTGATGTTGCTCAATGTTAACTAGGTTTTGATTTTTTTTTTGATAAGCAAACTGGATTTTGTTTTAGGCGTTTTTTTTTTGTCATTTTCTGTGCATCCTTTATTTTTTTTTTATAATATATTTCATTTCCTACTTTGGTTTTTGGTTTTTGGTTTTGTTTTTTCTATGCTCAATATATTCGGTTGTTCTTTTCTTCTTCTTTATTCATGTTTCATTCGGTTTTTTTTTTGGGTTCATTCCTTCTTTCCTTCTTTCTTTCCTTTTTTACTCTCTAATTTGCTACTTTTTTTTTTAAATTTAACAGTGAAATAAAAGTAAATCTATATATTCTATATTTTTTATTCTTCTACTTTTTCACTTTAAACCAAACATCACGAAAAAAAAATTAAAATATTTTTTATTCTTCAATTTTTTTTATCCTTTTTTTATTTTCAGTCCTACCACATTTTTACTTTTTCAACCAAACAGATTCTTAAAAAAATGAGACCAAAATTGACAAAAAATTAATCTATTTTTAATCAATTATACTTTACTTTTCTCTGTGACCTCATTTTTCCCTAATCCAACGTAAACATAGAGATTCAAATACTTTATCCCCAAATATCGAATTACTAGAGAAAAAAAAAAAAAATTCCAAATCCGATTGTCCCAAGTCAACACCACACGTCAACGACTCGCCTTTAATGCCACCAACTTGCGGAAAAGACCACACACCAAATAGTTTTGATCCATTCAATCCAACACAAACCCGACGACGTCGTTTCATAAACCCACGTCAGGGTCCACCAATCAAGTACTGCCAAAAAGCGAACAAGAAAGAAAGCGAAGCACACAGACAAACACGGACTTGAAACCTCATCACTTAAATACGCTTAAATCCTCCCCTCTTGAGTCCGACTCACCTCTCTCTCTCTCTCTCTCTCTCTGCAAAACCAAACCAAACCAAACGAAACGCAAAAACACCGAAACTTCCATTTCTTACAAATTCCACTCTGACCGCGACCTAGTCAGTCAGTCAATCAATCAAGCAATACGACACCGTTTTCCACCTCTCTCATGCTCTAATAAAAAGCCAAAACCATCACCACTACCACTACTACATGGCCATAGCTGAAGAGCAGCAGCAGAAATCTCCGTCAGACGGAAAAGTCTGGAACTTCTTCAAGCTACCTTTCCGTCACTCCAATACGACGCCGTCGTCTTTGTCTTCGTCTTCGTCTGCGTCTGCGTCTGCGTCTGCGTCTCACAACGCTCCTCCGCCTCACGCGAATAACAATTACAGTGCTAATCACAGCACCGTTTCGCATAGCAACAACAGTAGTATTATTAACATGAATAACATCAGTAATAATCATCATCATGTTGAAGGATCGACCCCACACGGTTCCAACTCGGTTTCTTCCGTAGCCAGGTCGCTTCTTCCAGCTCGCCGTCGACTCAAGCTCGATCCTTCCAATAAGCTCTACTTTCCCTGTACGTTTTTTTATTTATTTATTTATTTATTTTTAAAATTTTTCGTGTTCGATCTAATTAATTGTTGAATTTGATGATCTCGATCTATTTTTGGCTTTGGTGATTTTTTGTTTGACCAACAACAAAAAAAAGCTAGTGAATATTGACTATAAAAATTGACCCTAAAAATAGCAGGATAAAAGCTTTTTATTTGTTTTGAATTTTGAATTTTTTTTTTCATGTGTTGTTATACTTGGTTTTTGTTCAATCTTACGTGGCATGTTTTTTTTTCCTAATTATAGATTTTTTTTTGGTTTAATTGATAATTAAGAAGTGGTATAGAAATCTTGAATCTAATTGGGTTATTTGAAGTACAAAAATACAATGCAGAGAGAATTAATTGTAAACCTAGGTGGGTTCGAGTTAGCTTAATTGGGAAAGTTTTTGTTGTCTAATTAGGGACCTAGGTTTGAATTGCGTTGTACGTATAAAATTAGGCTGTTTGGGTGTCTTGGGTTAATAATAAAGTGCTATTATTATGGAGCAGATGCCATAGTTTCAAATCCCGGTCAATTTAATAATTAAGCGAGTTTAGACTTTAGACTTTGATCAATTGTTAGGATAAAAATGATTTTCGATGTTCTTAAAATGTTTTGCAACTTAAATATGATGCATTTGTTGGGGAGGTCAGGTTTGATATAATAACATGTTACGACACTACATTAAGCCAATGTACATCAACCTATGTTATATCAATTACCCCCTCTTATGATTACATTTGATGTACTCCAACAATGTTGATAATCCAAGATCAAATGTATCGGGACCTTACACTGAAATGTTTGTGTTATGAAATCATGTTTTGCAGTTTTTTATTTTTTTTATTGGGTACTTGCATTGTGTTCTTCTGATATGAGTACCTGGTTGCTGGATTCACTTATTCTTACCTGATGATTTTTTTTTTTTTTGAAATAATTTCTTTTGAAGATGAACCTGGCAAACAGGTAAGGAGTGCTGTTAGGATTAAAAACACAAGCAAGTCTAATGTAGCCTTTAAGGTAATGAAATTTCATTTTCTCCTTATGGTTGTGTTTTCGTGGTTTTTATCTGTAATGGATTATAGGCTCTTAGATTATGCGTTGAAATTAGGAGAACGTCATAGACATTCACGGTCTCTGTACAAGAATAATTCCCATAATAGCATGTTTTAGTTGATTGTGTCATTATAAGGAGTGCTTGAGCAAACCTTTTAAATTTCTAATGAGTTTTTATTTTTATTTTTCCTTGCTTTAGTTCCAAACAACTGCACCAAAAAGCTGTTTCATGCGTCCTCCTGGGGCTATTCTTTCTCCTGGTGAGAGTATCATAGCTACTGGTAATAACCACTTTACCTCTCATGCCTTTCTTTCATTTTAATGATATTGAGCCTTCGGGAAGATAATATATCAATTTTGTCATCTGTCTGTTTGTTGAATATATTTCCAAGTTTATCCTTTTGCTTTGGATATATATGCCAGTGTTCAAGTTCGTGGAGCAGCCAGAAAACAATGAAAAACCAGAAAAGAGCAAGCTTAAGTTTAAAATAATGAGCCTTAAGGTCAAAGGAGTAACAGATTACATACCTGAGCTGGTGAGTTTCACTTTCTGAATGGCTATTATATTATCATGTGAATTTGATGAACATATTCATTATGGACATGAATATGTATATTCTTGGTGGCGAGACCATGATTGGGTAAAATTATCCTAAATTGTTGCATTCATAATTTCTTTCTATTGGTGGCATAAGTATAATTAGAGCTGTTCAAAAACCTGATCCACCCAAAAAATACTTACTGATCTGATCCGACCCAGCCCATTTTGGTCTGTTTTGCAGATTAGCTTGGTCTGAATTAGGTTCTGTAACCCACTAACCCCGAACCCAACTTGTTCCTGTTGATTTTGGGGTTGACTCCTTTCAATTTGATTAACCCAAACTTACTGAATCCCATCTCTCAAGTCCTATTGCTGCCCCTCCCCATCCTCGTCCACCATGCCTCACCCCCCTCCTTGATTCTCACTGTCCCTCCCGCCTTGCTCACCTCTTCATTTCAATCCACTCACTTTTGACACTATTTTACCCTTGCTGTTGTTGTTGACAAGGCGAGCTGATGGGACCGACTGTTTCCAATCTGACCAGCAACTCAAAAAGGAAGTTTGGTTAACCCAATCCTTTTCCAACAGTGTCGATTACAATTTTCAAACCCAATGTGATCAAGTTAGGCGGTGGGTTGATCTTCAACCCAACCAAACTCTACCCATGAACACTGTTAAGTGCAAACTATCATTAAATTGTTAGGTACTGAAGGACAGTATATATACAAGCTTTTTTATTAAATTTCTTTCAGATTCTAATGGGATGTTTGAGCAATTAGAAAACTGAGTGCTATTCGTCTGCCTAGTAGATCAGATTTCTTCTTCTTCTTCTTCTTTTGGCTAGGGCCTTGAGGATGTCCTTGACACCTTGTACCAATGAATTGTGAAATGCTATGGTTCTTAAAATATGTTTTATTAATTTATTGAATATCAACCTGCAGCTCCAAATAGAATTGCTGTGTGTAATCATGATGTACCTCTTGATAGGGCTTTGAACCATTTTACCATTCAGTCTTAATCAAATTCTGAGCTGCTTGCCACCTCTATTGGATGATTACTTTTCCTGCATGTTCTATTCCTTACTCGTTACCTCTGTAATAATTGTCTTAGTTCACAAAACCTTTTTCTTAACTGTTCTTGGTGAACTAATCTTTGTTATTGTATTTCCTGTCTGGCCTTTCTTTTTCTTCAGTTTGATGAGCAGAAGGATCAAGTAGCAGTAGAGCAGATATTGCGGGTTGTTTTTCTAGATCCAGAGCGTCAAAGCCCTGTAAGTACTATTGTCATTAATTTTAAATCTCAGTATGATTGCTTCTGCATCTGCAGTGTATTTACTATTTGACACGCATAAAATACATATGTAGAGCTTCCTATTATGAGGTTTAATTTTTTGTTTTCTTCTAGGCCATGGAAAAATTGAAGCGCCAGTTGGCTGACGCTGATGCTGCAGTTGAGAATCGCAAAAAACCTCCAGAAGAAGGTCCAAGGATTATCGGGGAAGGTCTTGTCATAGATGAATGGGTGAGTTTGCTGTCTCATAACATTTTATGAAGATTTCCTTGTCTCATAACTTTTACTTATATGGTGGACTTCATTTCTTTTTGTGCTATTGTTCTCTCAGAAAGAGCGAAGGGAAAGATATCTTGCTCGACAGCAGGTTGAAGGGGAAG
The DNA here is from genome assembly GCA_032878915.1 of Castanopsis chinensis. Classification (NCBI taxonomy): domain Eukaryota; kingdom Viridiplantae; phylum Streptophyta; class Magnoliopsida; order Fagales; family Fagaceae; genus Castanopsis; species Castanopsis chinensis. The sequence continues at coordinate 26,042,312 of JAVQMG010000131.1, forward strand.
TCTCTGTATAGAGTGGTGCTTGCAGTTCTTCCAAGTAATTACTTCCATATGGACATATCAAAAAAATTACTTCCATGTGGTGGAAAATTGTATAATCTTCTGTTAAGTATCATTTTCAACCCTACCAAAGATTTTAAGTAATGAGAAGGATGTTTTATTTTCAGAATTGGTTAGAAAAATTTTAGACATCTTTTGGTGAAAAAAGACGGGTGTGAATCTTCTATACTTGGAGTGACTTATTCAAGCAAGACACTACTGCCTGTAGATAATGTGATTTTTGTTTTTTTCTCCCCAAGGAATAAAATGGTATTTCTTGATGTGTTCCAGTAAATTGGTCACTGCATGTTTAGGAGTGCTCTTATGGATTAACAATCATTTTGATGATGTTAACAACTTAGCATGGCCCTCTTGGTAATTTGCGGTGCTTGATCCCGTATGTTTTACTACACACCACAGCACACATTTCTGAGATAGCATATCATAATGGGTAGTCTTTTGCAATAAATAGAATAGTGAAGTATTTACTTCTTGAAGGGAACTAATGTTGCAAATTCCCACAGTTGTGGTTGACAAAGAAGTCTGTTCCTGTTACCAGTCGAATACTCGGATCTGTTATTCATGTTACCAATGTTATTTAACAGACATGACTTCCCTCTGCTCTGTATCTTTTACTCTTTTATTTTTTTTCTCTCTTTGTCGAGCGATGATCTAGTAGTCAGTTGTGTGATGTTGTTCATGGTTATATATTAAAAATGGGCTGGAGAAAATTCATTAACCCTTGTTGTGCCAATAATTATCATTTATATATCCGATATATATTTTCTCTCTCAGAGCATATGAGCTCTACAATTAGGTGGGACTCACGTGCTATGAGGAGGTTGCATATGCCGGATGTATTAGGTACTTTCATATGCTACACAAGTTGTCAATTCATCTTATCTTAAACCACATTGCCTTCAGCATGCAACTGATTATATAAATAATGATTGATTTTGAGTAAGTGGTAGAGGGGTAAACAATTCAAACAGGGGACCAATTGAAGGTCTTCTCAACCAGCTCATGTAGTTGTAGCTAACTGTAGTTGGAATTTGGAAAGGACATTGGGACAACCAGCAATGATGAGACAATAGAAGGACAGGCCTAAATTGAAACCTATTGGCGCCCCAATTGGCATTGATGGGCGTATAAATGAATTTGTGCCAAGATATTTTAGCCGCTACCTATGATCATTATTGTTAGTAATGGTTTTGCATTACCTTCTCTTTTTGTTGTGGTCCGTGTGGGCACCACAACAGGTATCTCTCTCTTTTTTGGCTGGAAAGCACCATGAACCTTTCATATATACAGCTCTATTTTGGTTTATATATGATGTGACAATATATGGATGTGTTTATGTATATATAATAATGTAACTACCCAAAACTCAATCTATTCGCTGCTTAACATGAGTCCCTACTTACCAAGAGAAAAATCCCATTAAGGTAGAAGTGAAAACGGGGAGGGTATTATAAAAAAAAATTATCTTGCCTAGTGTACAAAGTTCCTACTTTTACATGACTGTTTGGTAGAATTAATCGATAGATATATTTACCTAAAATTTTGAAGAGGCCACGACAATTTGCTTGAATGGACGGCATTTATGAATATGCTTGGATCCGAGGTGTGTTACTGAAAAATTAAGCTAAATTGGCCATTTTGCTTTACTTAAAAAGAAAGTTTTGTTCATGTGCTAAAACTATAACGTTTTTTGTGCTTGTCTTGTTAGGTTTATGAGGATAAACTAGTGAGAAATTGCCAAGACAGTTTCTGTGCACATTATCCCATATTATATCCATAAAATACAAAACCTCGCCAATGGTAAAACCAGAAACCATGGACAGGGCAAGCCAACATAATTTGGGGGAAGGCAAAAATTTTATGGGGGCCTTTAATATGTAAATATCTAATACTAATCAAATTAATATTAAATTGATACATTAAATACATAAATAATACCAACTAGATTAATGTTAATTTCATGTAGAGAATTGAATATCATAGTTTAACTATAAATATTAATAAAAAGAAATAAAAATATATTGTGATTGAAAAAGATACTTTATTTTGGATATAAGAAGATGTATAGTTAAATAAAATTGTAATCTAATTTTTAATTTTATATTTTGAAGATATTATTTGGTGTGTGTGGCTTTGTAGGATATTAGTTTACAAAAATCAAAGTCTCAAACTATCCCGGGAGATTAATCTATAATTGATGATTTAACACATTTGCAACATCTCTTTGAAATACTTTAGGATTTCAATTGAGTTAAGATTCTATTGGCCTCGTAATTTGAGAGTTTTAATAGAAATAAAAAAGATGCACTAATTAAAAGCACTATAAAATGTTCAAAATATAATGTGACATTGTCTCTCATCGATGAATTTCATCAATTTAACTAATGAATGTTTATATCACTTTTTTGTGATTAATAACATGAAAATTTGTAAGCCAATAGTAAAATTTGTAGTATTTTTAACATCATTAATAAAAAAATATACAACCTTTAGAAAATATATATAATTTTATAAAAATTTGGGCTTTTAAATATGAAAAGTGGGGCCTTTTTTCTTAAGTAAAATTTTAAGGCCTAGGCCTAACTTGCCTAGGCCTTGGGCCGGCACTGACCATGGACTCCCCACCAGTGGTTTTGCTATCAAAAGTTTTCAACTCCCCAAAACCACTCCCTCAGCCAACTGATACTGCTCCATTGCTCCCTATATATATATATATATAGAAGTGTACCTAAGAAAGAAAAAAGTCAGTTAACATTAACATAAGCAAGGAACTTCATTGAGAATCAAAACTAAGATGAGTTATTTGAGCAGAGTTTGTATGGCAGCTAGTGTGGCTGTGATTGAAGGAAGCACAGGCCATAGTTCTCAGATGAACTCTGGCTTTCAACCTCTTGATGCTGCTAAGCAGAGACATTTCTCCTCCAATAATTTACCTAACGATGGACTTCATGTCCAGGGCAGCAATGAAGACAATAGAAGAAAAGAGGCTGAAGAGTCTCTTCAAAGAGTGATGTACTTAAATTGTTGGGCACAAAGCTAGCCAGCTGATTGGGGAAAGAAACTCAAGAGAGTCAGAATTTGCATCAGAGATTGGATGCTTTGCCTGGGGCTTACCAAATGAAAGAAAGTGTATGATTCTTTGAAGGAAGGGCAAAGCTTGGGTCTAATGCTCTTGTGCACTCTACCTAAGGCAATCTTCAAGCATCAGAACACAAAATGGGCTGTCGATCATTTAATATTATTCAATGAAAAATTGTTGGCTATTTTGGTTATATATAAGTGCAATAATATGACTACAAATTTATAATGGATGATTGTTCAGAGATTTTGTTTGCTTCTCATGTTTGACAATATGATATGTAACAATTTGTTGAACGTTTTAGTAGAATCTTTATTTTTTTTGTGATATCCCAAACGATTCTGTTTTGATGGGCCGCATATGGATATTTGTCTAGTGTGTCGGTTATGCGGGGATTTGACTTTTGAGGGCTGGGTAGCCTAGTCCCCAATTGAACAAAAGTAATGTGCACATAAATTATTATTATTATTTTTTTAAATGGGAATGTCCATATAATTCGTATAATTATTGCTGTTAAGTCTGACAACATTTTAAATGACCTAGTTCCTATATTGTAATTTTGTGTAGCCCAAGTAATAGGATAGTGTCCAGTAACTCCTGCAGCATCATCTATCATAATAAACACCTTTAAAAATTGTGTACAGAGGATTTGTAATGGTGTACACATCGTAACATCCTCCTAATTTTTTTTTTTTTACTGGATAAATACTTTATTGCTCAAAAACTCAACCCAAAGCAGGAGAGAAACAAAAATGATCAGGCTTGAACCCATCTCTAACAAAGGCCTAAGATACATGAAAAGGCAGATTGGAGATAAGAACCAGCCTCGACCAGTTTACAAGAACTGCCCATTGAGTTAGCAAGTGCGCAAATGCATTACCCTTTCTATGAACAAAAGAAAATTTAATATTTGAAACACAATTAACTAAGCACAAAATATCTTCTAGAATAGACCTGATACTCCAGTGCGGGGTTACATCTGACTTTTTCAGTGGCTCAATGACATTCCAAGCATCACCCTCCAAGATTATATTTTGAAGCCTTTCATTAATAGCACACCTCATGACATACCAAGCAGCTCTCGCTTCCCCTAATAGGGAATTCCCTCTCTTAAATTGCTCTGACCATGCCAGTAAAAGGTTGCCATCTGCATCTCTTCCCACAACAGCAGTTGTGGATTTCTCTTCACAGATTGTAGCCTCAAATTTTAGCTTTATCCAGCTCCTTGGAGGGGGAGACCAGACCACATCTTTGGATGGTCTCTCATGTTGCACCTTCCAAGCTTCTTCATGCACCATGAAAACTCTAAAACTTTGCTTAGAAAGATCAGAAGTGTTAAAGATATAAAGTGAGAGAAAGACTGAATAGTCTGTGTATATTGATGATATAAAATAATGTACAGTAGAGAGCCTTATATAGGCTAGGTATGTGTGCAGTTCAATTAATATGAGTAAACTACAAGTACAGTATATTGGGCTAAACCCAATGGGCTAATCTAGTCTAAGTTATATAGCATCCCCCCTCAAACTTGAGGTGGCAAGGAGGAAGCCAACTGGAGTTTGGATATAAGATCTCGAAAATGACCAGGCGGGTGAGTCTTGGTGAAGATATCAGTAGGCTGGTCAGCAGAATAGATAGAGAATAACTTGAGATTGCCTTTCTTGAGATGCTGGCGAGTGATGTGGCAGTCAATCTCAATGTGCTTAGTGCGTTCATGGAAGACATCATTATGAGCAATATAAATGGCACTACAATTGTCACAATAGAGAGGAGTGGCAGTGGGCTGTGGAGCATCCATGTCAGCCAAGAGCCAGCGGAGCCAGACAAGCTCGCAGGTGGTGTCGGCAAGGGCACGATACTCAGCCTTAGTAGTGGAACGAGAAACCACATCCTGCTCCTTGCTACGCCATGAGATAAGGGAAGTACCCAGTAGGAAACAGAAACCTGTAATAAAGCATCGATCAGTCGGATCACCTGCCCAGTCTGCATTTGAATAAGCATGAAGCTCGAGAGAAGAACGAGAAGAGTAGTGGAGGCCATGATAAAGTGTGCCCTTGACATATTGAAGAATCTGAAGAACTGCAGCATAGTGAACAAAACGAGGGGCATCCATGAACTTACTAACCATACCCACGGCATGTGAGATATTAGGACGAGTAACAGTGAGATAGATCAGACTACCAACCAACTGACGATAGCGTGTAGCATCAGATATAGGTTCACCATCCAAAGGTGTGAGCTTGGCATTGTATTCCAAAGGAGTGGAAACAGTCTTGCTATCGGTGATACCGACTTTGGAGAGAAGATCAGAAGCATATTTAGCTTGGGAAAGATAGTATCCATCAGAGGATGAGGTAACCTCAAGCCCAAGAAAATAGCTGAGAGTGCCCAGATCTTTCATCTCAAAATACTGACTGAGGAAGTGCTAAAGAAAGCGGATACCTGCAGAATCATCTCCCGTAATAATCATATCATCAACATAAAGAAAAATAAGAGTGATACCAGCAGAGGATCATCGGACAAAAAGAGCAGTGTCATGAGGACTCGAAGTGAAACCCTGCTGAGCAACAACTGAGCTAAACTTTTCAAACTAAGCTCGAGGAGCCTGCTTGAGGCCATAAAGAGTACGACGAAGGCGACAAACTTGATTGCCTGAGTGTGGATAGCTAGGGGATGGTTGCATGTATACTTCTTCTTAGAGGTCTCCATTGAGGAAAACATTCTTCACATCCATTTGATAAAGAGGCCAACAGCGAACAGCAGCCATAGCAATGAGACATCTGACAGATGTAAGGCGAGCAACAGGAGCAAATGTTTCCTCATAGTCAATGTCATACTCCTGAGTAAAGCCCTTGGCAACAAGACGAGCCTTGTATCGTTCAACAGATCCATCAGTTTTGGTCTTGATCTTGTAAACCCACCTACAACCTACTATAGACTGACAATGAGGCAAATCAACCATATCCCAAGTGTGATTCTTATGAAGGACTTTTAATTTTTCATTCATAGCTTGCTGCCAAAAAGGGTCAGTATGGGCCTCACGATAGGTATGAGGTTCATAGAGGGTGGCAAGAGCAAAAGAGCAATGATAATCAGTGAGATAAGGGGGAGGAGTGCTTACCCGGGTGGAACGACGAAGTTCAGGACTAACAGGTAACTCAGGAGAGGGTGGTGCCACAGGATCCAAGACAGGCGGGTCATATGCTGGGGATGGAATTGGAGGTGAGTCGTCTGGAGAGGCAGCCGATGTAGAAGAATCCTCCACAAGTTCAGGATAGAGAGGGAGGAAAAGATCGGTAAAAATGAGAGACTCTGAGGAAGAGGATGCAGGAAACTGCTGGAGACTCGTGAAAGGACGATGTTCCCAAAACTCAACATTGCGGGAGACACGAAGCCGATGAGAAATGGGATCATAGCAGCGAAACCCCTTTTGAGAGACACCATAACCAAGGAAACAACAAAGACGAGCACGAGGTTGAAGCTTTGTTCGTTCATGAGGAGGAAGAGAGACAAAGCAAGCACAACCAAAAACCCAAAGAGATGAGTAGTCAGGGATTTGACCATAGAGAAGCTCGAATGGTGATTTGTTATGTGTAGTTGGTGAAGGAATACGATTAATGGTGTACACAGCAGTGAGTGCTGCCTCACCCCAAAAGCGCTCAAGAAGAAAGACAGAAATGAGAAGGGTGCGGACAACATCAAGAATGTGACGATGTTTTCGTTCTGTACGACCATTTTGTTGAAAGGTGTAAGGATAAGACCACTGAGGAAGGGTACCATGACTGTTTAAAAAGGATAAGAAAGATTTATCATTATATTCTTGGGCATTATCTGATCGAAAGACTTTGACAGTGCAATTAAACTGTGTTTCAACCATTTTATGAAATGTTTGGTAAATAGACACAAGTTCAGACCTCTGGTGAAGCAGATAAATCCAAGTATATCGAGAAAAATCATTTACAAATATGACAAAATATCTAGATCCCCCCTCAGTGGGAACCGATGCAGGACCCCAAATATCAGAATGTATAAGATCAAAAGGTGCAGAAGAAAAAGAGTCACTATTATTAAAAGGCAATTTAGCTTGTTTGCCAAAATGACAGGAAGTACAATCAAATTTTTGAAACTGAACTGAACCTAAATGACCTTAAGAACCTACAATTGAAGACGAGATAAGGATGGATGACCAAGACGAGCATGCCAAAGGTTGGGTGAGCGGGTGGTAATGGTAGCAGCTGCAGAAACAACTTGTGAAGGAATCTTCAAGTCATGAACCTCAAACATGCGACCAACCTTATGCCCTGTCCTAAGTACTTGACCCGTCCGGGGATCCTGCACATCCACACCATGATTAGTAAAGAGAAGATCTATACCTAATTCATAAAGTTGACCAATAGAAAGCAAATTGAGGGATAACTTTGGGATATGAAAAGTGTCACTAAGGGATAAACTAAGAAAAGAGATTGTTCCTTTATGACTAACAGGCATAGGAGTTTCATCATCAGTGTAAATAGTGATAGGGTGTGCTAAGAGTGCCTTATCAGAAAATTGGGATTCATCAGGAATCATATGGTTACAACATGCAGTGTCAAAAAACCGAGGTTGTTTACCTGAGGTGACAGAAAGGGCAGTAGAAGTTCGGGATAAAACCTGTTGAACAACTGCCTCAATATCAGCCGTAGTAAGCGAGGAGGCTAAAGATGGACCTGTAGGAACTGATGAATCTGGAGGACATATAGCAGCTGCCCGAGGAAGAGAAGCTTTATTCTGCTCTTGCACAAATTTCTGCAGTTTGCGACAAACTGAGATATCATGGCCTTTAGCCCTGCAAAACTCGCAGCGAGTACCTTTGGAAGATTGAGAGGTAGGACGCCCAGAGTTTACTCATGGAGGAGCAGTGAATGCAGCAATGAGAGGCTGTGGAGATGGTGTAGCTAATACATGATCAGATGATGACATGTGATGAGTAGGCCGACGGTTCTCCTTAGAAATGAGCTCTTTGACTGCAGCATCAAGAGAAGGAGTAGGAGACCGGCTAAGCAGAGAAGCCCTAGTAGGCTCAAAATTCTCACGTAAACCCATCATGAAGTGCATAAATTTACGGCAATCCCGATATTTGGCAAAGAGCTCAATGTCCTTAGAACACACTAGTGGAGGATCTGCAGCAGAAGGTTGTTCCCACACAGTAGAAGTCTGAGAGTAATAATCAGAAATAGACTGACCTGTCTCTTGGCGCATTTGATAAAAAGCTTTAATTCAATGTGGAACTCTAAGCTTGAATCATTAGTATAATTATAGCGATCAGCCAGAAATTTCCAAGCAGCCTCAGCAGTCTCAAGACGAGGAAGAAGATTATGAATGGAGGGAACAGAGGTATTGATAAACCAAGACAAGATCTTACTCTGAATACTCTCCCATTCCTCTAGGCGTTCTTCATAATCATCTTCAGCAGCTGTGGCTTTGGACTTAGGGTTTGGTACTAGCATAGGAATTGAACCGGTCACATATCTCCACAATTTACGACCCTTTAGGAAGACAGTCATATTCTGAGACCATGCATGATAGCTAGTGGGACCATCCAACATAACAGTGATAGGACGTATGATATCTCGATCATTTTGTTGAGCCATAATGAGGAAAAAATGCCCAAAAAATGGGATTTAGAAACCTTAAATGCAAAAAAGAAGCCCAAAATCGGAATCTACGCGAAAAACTGAGCAAGACAGGTCCTGTCAAAATTTTTTGACTCTGGTCAAAAAGTCAACAGTTAAGTCAACGGCTGACATGTGCTGACGTAGGTGGATGACACGGATGCTGACATAAGCAGGATGACGTCAGCTTAGGGCTGACGTGGCAAGACGCTGGAGGTTCCTGGCGCGTGGAGTGCGGGTGCGAGTGGAAGCACGTGGGACCGGCGCGTGTGGTGCGTGCAGGGACTTTGGTGGCGCGTGGAGGTGCGTGCAGCGCGTGTTCGACAGACAGAAACTTGGAGAGGCGCGTGCGGGCGGGTACAAGCTCTTTTCTGGCTGTTCTTGGTTGGGTTTTGCTCGGGATTGGCTATTTTGTCACTGTATGTCTTTGGTTTGACAGTAAAATGAACAGAACGATGAGATCCGAGAGGTGCAGGAACTGTGGACGTGACGGCGGTGACTCGCTTCTGACAGTGGCTACTGGATGAAGGCGAGGGCAGCGGAAGAACGCCAGAGATGTCCACAGAAACCAGAAAGTCAGAGGAATAGCTCTAATACCATGTTAAAGATATAAAGTAAGAGAAAGACTGAATAATATGTGTATATTGATGATATAAAATAATGTACAGTAGAGAGCCTTATATAGGCTAGGTATGTGTGCAGTACAAGTAATATGAATAAATTACAAGTACAGTATATTGGGCTAAGCCCAATGAGTTAATCTAGTCTAAGCTATACACTAACAAGAAGGATCACTTTTGGAACCCTCCACTCTAGCTTTATTTCTAGCCATCCACAAATGATCACAGAGAATGGTAGCATAAAGCTGGAAATCTTTGACAGATTCTTCATTCAACCCTAACATGGATTTTGGATTTAAAATCACCTTAATCGAATCCAAGATAGATAGAGAGGATAACTTACTCATATATATATAGGCTATAGTGCTAGTAACCATAGCTGAACAGCCCAATCACACTGCAAAAACAAATGCTTAATAGATTTAGGGGCATTATTACACAAAAAGCAATTCAAGGAAGATATAGTACAACGACTATTAAGAACAAAACAAGTGGGAAGAATGTTCCAGCACATTTTCCACAAAAAGTTTTTAAGTCTGGCATTTACCTTCAACTTCCATAAATCCTTCCAATCTTTAATGACCATGTGAGGGTGGCTTGGAGGATATAGCCCTCTAATAGCATTATAAGCAAATTTCACTAAAAACCCACCTAAAGGAGTAAGACACCAGAATACTTGATCATTGATGGTTTGATGAGATAGATGGGTCTTTAGGATTTTACTTACTGTGGGAGGTTCAAATAATATTGAGAGTTTACCTCTATCCCATTGTCTGGTATATTGATTAATCAAATCTGCTACCAAGTGAACATCAATAGAAATACCACTTCTTGTTTGAGGAACGAACCCTGGCTCATTAGGGACTCATGGATCTTCAAAAAATCCAAGTGTTAAGGACATTGCCAATTCTATGGCACAACCCCTTACTAATAACCTTCCTGCACTCAAAGATTCTTTGAGATGCCCAAGAAGCACCCTTCGGAATGGGCATTTTCATGAAGTTTCTGTTCCGAACACATTTCTTCTTGAAAGCCAACACCCATATTTTATCACTATTATTGACCACATCCCAAGTCATTTTGGCCACCAAAGCTTTATTCATGTATGCTATCTCTTTAGTGCCAAGTCCACCAACATTTTTGGGAGTGCATATTGAATCCTAGCTTTTGAGACAACAACCTTTCTTACTATCATCCATTGTACCCCACCAAAATCTTCGGTTAAGAGAATCAACTTTTGAACAAACTTGGATTAGGGATGAAGCTTGGTAAGATGGAATGGAAGAGTTCACAGATGAGATGAGTGTCACTCGACTAGCTTGGGAGAGAGTTTTCATTTTCTACCCCTGCAACCTTTGCTTAACCTTTTCAATAATCTCTTCAGCTGCTACTTTTTGTCTCTGCCAGAGGCCATTGGAATACCAAGATATTTCTCCTTATTTGAGTCGTTAATTCCAATAGAGTTTGCTAGCTGAGATTTCAGATATTGAGGAGTATTTCTGCTATAAATTATAACAAATTTAAAGAAGTTTATCTCCTGCCCCGACTAGCTTGAAAAAACATTTAGGCAAAATTTTATCCTTTCTAAATTTTCCTTATTAGCTTGAGAAAAATAAAAAGATCATCCGCAAATTGCAGATGAGTAATAGGAGTTAGATCTTTGGCCAGCTTGAAACCCTTTATCCCATTACACAAAGCTTCCCTCTCAATCAATCGAGCCAAAACCACCCCTGCTAAAACAAAAAGGAAGGGAGAAAGGGAATCACCCTGCCTCACCCCCCTTTGAGGTCTAAAGAACCCAAACGGACTTCCATTTATAAGGATGGAGAAGGATGTTATAGGAATACATTGCATTACCCATTGTATCCAAGTATCAAGGAATTCAAAACAGCGTAGGACTTTCTCAATAAAGCCCCATTCTAGGCGGTTATATGCCCTTTCCATATCTATTTTTAAAGCCATCTAACATGTTTTACCCTTCTTCTTCTTCATTGCATGGAGAACTTCCTGAGCCAAGAAGGTACTTTCTTGGATTTTGTGACCAGGAATGAAGGTTGTCTGTCATGGAGAAATTAACTTATTAAGGACTTGCTTGAGCCTATTTGCAAGGATTTTATAGATGATTTTATAAAGCACATTGCAGAGGCTTATCGGCCTAAACTGGTTTACTGAAGCTGCACTATTGCCCTTAGGAATAAGAGCAATAAAGGAGTGATTGATTTCTTTTAACATGTATCCCCTTCTAAAAAAACTTATAATTGCTTTAGTGACCTCTCCACCTATTATATTCCAATCGAGCTTGAAAAAAAGGGCCGACATTCCATTTGGTCCAAAAGCCTTATTGGAACCCAAACTAAAAACCACATTTTTAATCTCATCCACAGAAGGCAGCCTTGATAATGTCTCTTTATCTTCTTGAGACAGGCAAGGCAAGATTAGGTTATCCAAGTTGTTTGGGATGGAGGGATTGGATGAGGTGAAGAGAGTAGTGAAGAACTCCTTAAAGCACTTTCCAATCTCTGCCTTACCTGAGACCCAAATCCCTTGTTGATTCTTCAAAAAATAAATTGCATTCCTCCTCCTCCTAACAATTGTCAAAAGATGAAAGAAATTAGTGTTCAACTCTGCTGCAGGAAGCCATTCAGTTCTAGATTTTTGTCTCCATAAAGTTTCTTCTCTAATCAACCATTCATGTAGCTCTAAATTTATACAAGCTTCCTTTTCCAAATTCTCCTGGGTGGGTTCTTCCTTCTGGATTTGCTCTAGTTAATCCCATTTCTCCTTAATTTTTGTCTGAATATTCCCAAACCATTCTTTGTTCCATCTACGAAATTCATCTTTTGTTTCCTTGATCTTCTTACAGACACTGAACATGGGAGTCCCATTTAAATATTTTTTTCCTTGTCTTCTCCACAACAAAAAAACTAGTTTCATCTCTTGTCCAAGCTTCTTCAAATTTAAAAGGCCTTTTAAACTGCCTCTGTTCTCCTTTAGTGTGAATAATTATTGGGGAATGATCTGAAGATGAGGCAAGAACATGTTGGACCGCTGCTCTTGGGAACATAAATCTCCATCTCTCATTTGCAAAGGCTTTATCAAGCCTTTCTTTAATATTTGCTAATCCCTCCCTCCTATTAGACCACGTATAGAGATTCTCAAAAAAATTAAGGTCTATGAGGCCGTTCTTATCAATTACAGCATTAGGACCCCCACTAGATAACCCAACAACCGGTCTTCCACCTTTTTTATCTGCTTGGGAAAAAATATGGTTAAAATCACCGACACAAAGCCAACCTCCATTAAAGGATTCTCCCACTTTCTCCACAGCTTCCCAAAAAAGCCCTCTATTATTTCTACTAGGAGGACCATGTACAAAAGACACCAACCATGGTTCATTAACTGGATCAGAAAAAATTAGGCCATTAATCATATTAACCCCTTTTGAAGTAATTTCTAAGTCAACCCCAATCTTCCACCTAACAACAAGCCCTCCTTTCCTACCTCTAGGATTCACAAATTCCAAATAGTAAAAACTTAGGGAATTCAAATATTTCTTTATTTTGTCAATCAGAACCTTGGTTTCTAATGAGAAAATTATATTCGAACCAATATCCTTTATCAAGGCTCGCAAAGTTCTTTTTGTCGAGGCCCGAGCCAAACCTCAGCAATTCCTAGATAATAGAATCATGGTTGGGTTGGGGGCATGTTTAGGCCCGCCTCCTCAGCCATTTTGGATATAAGGGAAGGTATAATATGAGAAATTGAAGAAGGTTCAGAGTTTACCTCTTGAGGGTCGCTATGAGCTTGAGGACAAAGTAACTCTCTAGCAGAATCTTTCATCTTTTTCCTTCTGATAAGAACATTTTTATTGGAAGCCTTTTGTTGGACATTTTCCATATAATTTTTGGATTGATGAACAACTTCAAGCAATCCTGAACCCACTTTAGTCAGTTTAATGGCCCTATTATTTACCCTCATCTTCCTCTAGTTTTCTTTTAGCACTGGCCTTCTGCTCCTTCTCATGCTAGGTGGGCTTACTTGGATCTTGCTAGATTGCTCCCCTTCATTAAAATAGGCAGTTCAAGATAATGAATTATTTTGGGCCTTTGAGAGCCCAATAAGTAGAGTTGGGTCAGTAGAGACAGAGTCTGGGATAGGCCCACTAGGTTAGTTTAATTGGTGTTGAGGACTTGAGTTATTGCTGGCAGCATCAGAGTTAAAGTTTTGTGGTTGCTGGGATTCAATGCATTGTGTGTCGTGGAAAGAAATCTGTGGTTGATTTTGATCTGAAGCTGAGGACTTGATGACATTAGAAAGTTCAGTTTCCATGGGGGTTAAAGTATTAAGTGTGGTGGGAATAAGGAATTCATTTAAGGGATTTTGGTTTTTGTAACTAGGATGGTTTTCTGGTTTGGTGGGAGAGGGAAGCTGAAGACCGTAATCTAAGCGCAGCTGGTTTGCAGTGACATCGTCTGCCAACCTTTCAAAATTTGTCAGTGAGCTTCTCGAGCGATCCACCTGCCTTTCCTCAGCTACTACTTCCCTTTGCGCGTACTCAACATGCTCTTCTTCTACATGTTTCTTTGAATTTTGCTGCTTTACTGTACTTTCTTCAGCCATGAATTCAACCCATCTTGCTGTTCTTCTCCCTGAAGATTCTGCCTTCATCCAATGCCCAAAACCATATGGCTCTTTTGATGAAACTTGGACATCTATGTGGTTAACTTCCAAGCATCTAGCCTTGAAATGCCCCAACCTACCACAATTATAGCAAAATTCAGCCATTCTCTCATATTTAAATTGGACCCACAAGTCAGGTTGAAGACTTCTATCAAGAAAAAACCCACACCGGAGAGGATCATCACACTCAGTGGAAGACATCAACTCAGGTCTTCCCTCTAACCCAATTTTAGGTTGTCAAAAAACTACCTTTTGTTGATTTAGGATGGCTCGATTTAGAGGCTCACTTAATGGATGTACAGCGTCTCCCCCTATGTAAAAGAAAATTATTTCTACCTTCATATTGATTATTATGTTCTGTCCCCTATCATTGCTAACGGCCAAAAGAAAGGATAAAAACAGAAAAAACAAGAAAACGAAAGACATTGTTGTCCAATGTTTTGTGCAATCCGCCATATAATTTTTGAAGGGCAACAACTTAATGTTTAGAAGTTAGAACCAAGAATTCGGCTGCATAGAGAAAGCAAATGACAACTATTATTTTGGCTACTCTCTGTTGGTCTTTTCTCAGATTTTCTACTATACATTGGAGTTTCTATGAAGAACAAAACCCACTAGAAAGATTATATTAGAAAAGAAAAAAGGAGAAGCAAGTAAAAGAACATGGCAAAGTCCACCAACGCAATAGCCATAATTCTTAATTTGGCTTTGATGCTCGCTCTTCTTCACATCTTCCCAGTGGTTGAAAGTCAATTTTTTGGGAGTAAGTGATTTATTGAGTTATGGTATAGATACAATTTATTTTTCAAGACTTATGATAACATCGATTTTACATAATTTATATTGATACAAATCTTTATGGGAAAGTTTTGATCTACACATGTGCATTTGCATACCGTTAAAATATAATTAAAAACATAATTTTAAGTCATGCTTTCAAGTCTAAAAATATGGCTTAAAATCTAAAATGATGACTTAAAATCACAATTTTAGTTGTTTTGAGCCGTATGTAAATGCACACAATGTGTACAATAAATATTACCTTATTTATTTATTTATAATGTACTAATTACATTAAGCAACATTAACAACAAAAAAAAGTATATTTAGACTTATTGTAATATATTTTCTTATTTTGACATGTTATCACCGTTGCATGCAACGTAAATGTTTTCATCACTTTGATTTGACGGTCTAGTTCTTTGACAACTTAAGTTGAAAATTAATGTGATCTACAAGTCCAAATGGAAAAATTGACATGTTCTTCTTTTTCTCCTTTGAATTGAAATAAGCAGATGTCACGCTCACGCCAATCCACGTCCCAGTTTGTGATCAAGTCTACGGTGTAAATAGTGGAGACACTTGCCTTGATGTTGCAGAGAATTTCAATTTGCCTACTGATTTTTATAATTCCATCAATGCCAACCTCAACTGCAGTGCACTCTTCATTGGTCAATGGCTTTGTGTTGATGGGACTGTAACTTAAAGGTCTAAATCAAGTACATATGAATTCATCCACAAGAAAAAAAAAAAAAAAAGAAAAAAAGAAAAAGGAATTTACACATGTTATTCTAAAAAAGGTTTGGAAACAGTGACGATTCTAGGAATTTTGTCCAGGGTGTTCTTATTTTACATTGAAAAAATTTTGGGTCATTTCAGCCTATTTCGGATGTTTCGAGACATTTCGGTAAATACTGGCTGAAATTCAAAATTTAGTAAGCATGAAGTTTATACTTAAAAAAAAAAAAAAATCTTAAAACAAAAACAAATTTGCATTCTGTACACCAAAAAACCTCAAAAGGAAAAAAAAAATAAAACAAAAAGAAATTAATGAATAAAGGTATCGGTACAATAAACTATAAGTTTATTTGAAATATTAATAAAATTATTAATTGTTGTTCTTTAGTTGTTTCATAAATTTGTTTGTCTTTTATAAACTATAATTTGTTGTATTGTTGTTTCATTAATTATTAAATTATTAATTATTGTTTAGCCTAACATAATTTATTTTATTTGTCTTTTATAATGTATTAGTTAATTATATTATTAATTATTGGTGTTTAGTTGCTTCATTCATTTTTTTTTACTAACTATTAGGAGTCTAGCATATACCCCATCGTGCGTTAGCACACACTTCATGTGTACACACACCCCTGTCTCTGCATGCCTTTTAGTTCAAAATTTGTTTAGCATAAAATTTTTGAGGGTGTTCCTGATATTGTTTGAAGGTGTTCCTATTTTTTTTTTTTAAGGATAAACAAATAAAAAAAATTAAATTATTATATAAAAAAAAAAAAAAAAATTCAAGCCAGGGTGTTCCTAGGAACACCCTGGCTACTAAGTGGCGTCGCCACTGTTTGGAAACAAATCCATGAATAAGGAGAGGAGAACTGTTTATTTCTCCATCTACATCTGTTTTTATTTATTGGCTATTGGATTATGTGTCAATAGCCATTTGCATTGTTTTTTTTATTTTTTATGTGAAATAATATTTTTCTCTCTCATCAGAGTCATGGTCTCTTTAGTTGAATTTAAATGCTTAAAAATTATTTCAATATTACTTTTTCAGGCTTTCCCCCATTAAGATGAAATTCAGTGGGATTTTTTTTAGAGTAAAAACAAAATTCACCTAAATTTATTGGCTTTAAACAAGTAAAATTTTTAATTTTTAATTGAGAGTAGTATGGAAAAAGAGTTCTATTCATTAAAAATAATAAAGAAAAAGAGTTCTAATTCCTAACCATAAACTAGTTTTTGTCCAAAAAAACATTAGCTGATAAAATGTGATAAATTTTATAATTTAATCATTATTTTAACAAACTTAGATAGCATATACCATACCAAATGGTAATGTAGCATAATACGTGCAAGCACATATAAGGATGTGTAGAAAATGTTACAATATTCCTAACTAAGTGGATTAGATTGGATTGAATTGTGCGAGTCTCTTCAAAGTCTCAAATCAGAACATTATAACGATTACAAGCCTATATGTGTATTCCTCGAATCATGATAAGTGATATTAAAAAATCATTGTGTTGTGTAGGTATGTGCAAATTTATACACATGGGAATGTACTAGATCAATCTGTATTATAAAATCAACTATAGGGAGCTCTAATTTGAAGTAATTCTTTTGAGGTATATAGCTAGGGCTTTATCGAGTCAGAACATTGATAACTAAAACGTCATCTTTAACGTAAGCTTTCCTTGAATTAAATAAAAAATAAAAGCAATATCTGATTTGAACCAAACCTTTTTGCACATAAGACAAACTTTTTTATTTTAAGTAAATACGTAAGTAATAATAATATTTTAAATCGGGTTTACAATGACATAAGACAAACTTGGATAGTTGTTTGTGTAAAGGAATCAGTTGCAAACTTGCAGTGGACAAAATTTATGAACTGGTAAGATATAACCAACATGAGTACACCCAAAATTGCTTGCAACTTGTAAGATTTCGATAAAAGATATACTACATGCATAATATTTTCACAATAAATTATATATGTCAAGTTATTATTGGTAGGTAAAAAAAAATAGTGGCAGACTCAAATTAAAATTAGTAACAACTTATCACATAAGATTTATTGTGAAAATATTGTCAACAGGGCATTCCTATTTCGATAATCTCAATTCAAAAGATGATCGGCTATTGTGAGTGAAATTGAAAATGAATTTGACACATTGCTTTCTGATTGGACCCAAGGGCCAAGTCCTATACATTACCTTCAACAGCATTGTTTTTTGCCTCCTCGAGGTTCAATTGGGCTGTGAATTATAAACTTACAAACTCAAATCAGGCCCAACCATTTTTTGTTAAATCAAGTAGTTAACCTCCCGAAGACAACGGACCAAAAAAAAAAAAAAAAAAAAAGAATTCATGGAGTCCATGTTAATCATATTTATTTTGAAACAATTTTTTGGGTTTAATTGTGTCAGTGAAGATATTTTTCTGAAGTATTTGTACTGGGAATAATATTTGTGTAACATGAATATTCCAGTACATTTTAAATTTAAAAAAAAAAAAAAATCAGTTTGGGCATGGTTTTGGGGGTAAAGTGGACAGAATTAAAGGGTTCATTTCACAACGAACACTTCCATGGCCAGTGTGTTCCAACTTTATTAAAATTCAATCACACAATAGAAAAGAAGTGTTTGGTAAGTGAGAAAACTTTGCTATGTGCAATTGTATAAAGCCTAGAAGAAAAAAAAAAATACATATACAAAGGTGTTCTTTATATAAGAGAATCAGAGATAAGTTGGAAGGAAATTAGCTCCTAACAGACAGTACACGTGGCTAACAAACTAGTAACCAATTTACACCTTTTTAGCTTTCTCATATTTACAATCAACAACTTGTCGTTTAGTTCCTATATCTACAGAACGACTTGTAGTTTAGATAGAAACTCCAGCTGTAACTTTTGCAAGTATTTAATCTTGGTCTGCACTGATCTTTACCATCTTTAATAAACTTATTAAGATCTACTTACAACTTTCAATGAAAGAAACCAAATTCTCCTTGTAAAGGAAAAAATGAGATCAGTTAATGCCACTGAGTCATAAGACTTTTAATAACAGTGTATATAAGATCAAATTAGGCTAGTTGAGCAAATTTTCTAATGCGAGACCTTCTACTATATTCCTTTTTATAACAATAATAAATCCAGGAAAATAAAAAATTTCACAATTTTTTTCATAATTTAGGCATAACTTAGTGCATAACAAAGTGTAATATTAACATTGGGTTAAGTAAAAGTGATGTTTCTCCAATTATAACTTACCACCTTATTGATTTATAGTGTTTCTAGGGTGTGTTATAAGCAGTAACCTAAATGGTTTAATCTTAACTCCCATAATGATTGAATAGTATCCTAAAAAAACGTCTAATTTATTGGTAAATTACACATATCCCTAGTGGCTTAAATATACAAGTTTATTTTCTACCACATTTTTACAAGAGAAAGAAGTATCATTTGAAAATTCTGAATTTACAACTCATTACTGAAGAAAAATTTAACATTTTAACAAAATATGTCTGCATTAAAAAATTCCACGAGCAAAAAAGTTGTGTACTACGTAAAAACAATGATGATTGATGAAAAGTTATTGTATTGGCTACAATTTAATGAATTACCTGAGGGAGGGGGGGTAGTTATGAAAGTCCCATGTGGGATGAAATTATGAGGACTAGAAAGAATTAATATTTAAATAGATAACGTTTTCGTTCATTGTATTGGAGCATTAGATAGATTTAAAATATTGGCGGTCAATTTTGAATATATGTCATTCTCATATCACGTTTAGTACCATAATTCACTTATGACTCGACGCGAGTCAAATTCGTAAGTCATAACAAATTATTTTAATACCAATTGAGAGAGAGAGAGAGAGAGAGAGAGAGAGAGAGAGAGAGAGAGAGAGAGAGAGAGAGAGAGAGAGAGAGAGAGAGAGAGAGAGAGAGAGCAATAAGAAATGAATTCCACTTGTCGAATTCTATCTTATCTAAAATCATATCTGTTAAGGCCAAAGTTTTCCAATATCCAATATAATTAAAAAGTGTGGTCATGCGATTCTCCTTTGCTTCATTGCAAGGCCGTGAACAAATTGACTAATAACAACCTTTCCTGATATGATATCTGATTCGTATAATTGGTTTTATTCAACTTCACGTTAATTTGTCACCGAAAGGCCGTACAGACTCTCATTATTACATCATAAGAAGAATAGGAAATGCTTCTTCGAAAGCATGTGAATTTGATTCCCCCAACTTGTGATAAAGTTGAAAATGTTGCATATATTCATTCAGTTTGTGGATTATGTATTCCTTTTTCTGGGAAAATGCCTTCCACATTCCCATATCAATTATCACAGCCACAATATGCATCATTATCTATTTTCTATTTTACTCTTTGAGAATCCATTATATAGGTGATGCTCATTCAAATATGTAGAGAAGTATCGGAATAAATTTTATCCACTACAATACAGTACTAGAGGCAAAAAGTTTGAACTTGGGAGGGCTGTGGGCCCAGAGCATGTATATATTCATTTGGCATTCAATAATTGGACTAATACAACAAATTTCACAATAGTTGTAGCTCTTGTGGGTTCTAGTTAGCTCAACTGATAACGTTTTTGATCAATAAAAAAGAGATCTGAGGTTCAATCTCGGTCTACACTAAAAACCAATTGGTATCTTGGTTTGATGATAAAGAATTATTAATAGGAGCAAACGTCATAAGTTGAAACTCTTTTTTAAAAAAAAATCACAATAGTTTTCATAATTGTTGAGGTAATACATTGTGATTGGTATATATTTAAAGTGATATAAATAATAACCCCATTAAAAATGATTGAGTACCAATCATAATTTGTTATCTCAACAAATTGTGAAATTTGTTGTATAACCATTATATGTAACATTGTTATACACAATTTATACCAAGAACATTTCAAAATTTTGGAAGTAGGTATCCAAACATTTTGAAAATTATTGCACAACAGAAGAATAGCAGGACTAAGTAATCAAGTTATTGTTTATATGGTTTTGAAGTTTGATCATGTTTGTTCAAGGCCAACCTCATGCCTCTTTTGTTTTTTGTGTAATAAAGGTTGGAAATGAATTAAGTTGTTTATTAA
This sequence comes from Castanopsis chinensis, assembly GCA_032878915.1. NCBI lineage: Eukaryota > Viridiplantae > Streptophyta > Magnoliopsida > Fagales > Fagaceae > Castanopsis > Castanopsis chinensis. The sequence continues at coordinate 26,063,043 of JAVQMG010000131.1, forward strand.
TAGCTTGAGCTTGGTTTGGGAAAAGACATGTTTACATTTGTTTGTTAAACAAACAAGTCAACCTTGAGCTCATGTTTAAACTCGACTATTAAATGTGCTAAGATTAAAAAAAAATCGTTCACGAACATGAAGATTGAATTACCTATATATAATATTATATTTTTATATGTATATTTATTTAAAAATATACTCATATAGACTTTAAATTAGATTTGTAATATTTTGAATAAGTTTATATGATATCAAATTGTTATTTATAATTTATTGATAATATAAATAGTTCATTTATAGTAAAAATTTATAGATGTGTGAAAAAGAATTAAAAAAAATTAATCTTGTTTTTACTATATATGAGAAAATAATGAGTTAATTAGGTAGCTTGTGAGAAAATTGGAGTTTGTTTGACTAGAAAATGAACCAAGTTTGAACTTGCAATGTTAATTGATGATAAGATCGAGCTTGACATGTGTTCAAAATAAAATAAAATGAATAAGTTAGAACTTGTAATATTTAGCTTGTTTATGACCCTATATTTGTTAAAGAGTGGAATATGACAGAAGATTGAAAAAAGAAAAGAAAAAAGAACTACATATAAATTTCAGCTCCAACACAAGAAGAAAATTTTAGTAGATATGTAGCCAACTAATGCAATTATTCTCATCCCCCTTCTCCTATATATGTGTGTGTGTGTTTCTAAAAAAAAATGCAATTATTCTCTAAAATAGGCACAAAACCAACACAGTAAGCTTTATCAAGTAAGTATGCACCAAAAAAGGAATTAGTGTTTAATTCTTGTTGAGGTGTGAAGATAATCCAAACTTGGAAAATAGATAGAGGTCAAGGATAAACTAAGATCCTAATTAAATTTTTTATGGGGAAGTTTGATTCCTTCAACAATCAAGATGGAGAGAGAAAGGTATTTATTTGTTCTTGCCTCTTTTAGAGGGGTAATTATTAGGTATCCGTGGAGTACTACAAATGCGTATTTCCTCATTTCACATAACTGTGAGTCCTACTAATAAAATTTATAGTGGGATCCACAATTTATGTGAGAAGGGAGAGTACACATTTATGATACTTCCGAAATATTCAATAATTTTCCCTTTTAGAGAGTCATTGTCTATCTCTTGGAAAAGTTGGGAACAAGTATTAAATAGGTATCTTTGGGTATGGGAGAGTGTAAAATTTTACACTTTTTAATAACAGTAGATAGAGTGCACACAGTATTCAAAGAGTGTAATTTTTTTTATTAAAAAATAACTTATATTGGTGGAAATATTTTGGGACAATGCATTCTAGGGGACATATTTTATTTGGGAAAAGTAAGAAGATCTTAATTATATTTTTGGGTAATGGAGGGAGTCTTATTTAATTAGGGGTCTTTAGGTCACTGCCTTAGTGTCACGACCCAAACCCGATACCCGAATTTGTGACCATGACCGGCATGCTAATATCAAGTTTAAACCTGATATTAACAAGAACCAACTTAACTTTTAACAAAAGCTTTCACAAAAGCTTTCATCTTTCTTTTCATTCTTGTTTCTTTACTTAAAAGATATAACCTTTCCTTGAACATTCAGAGCATCTACATTGTACTTCAAAGAATAACATAATCCACCAGTTACTCAAATTTTGAACTTCACATAATACATCTCTACATACTTTAAGGTACACAACTTTCATTAAATCCTAAAATACACAATACTACAGAACTAAACATCAAACTACTAATTCGGGGTCTATACTTTTAAAACTAAAACCAGCTTCTTCCAAAACTCGACTAAGGCTCCCTCTGCTCCAAAATAAAACCTGTTGACTGAAAGGGTGGAAGGGGTGAGCTACACAGCTCAGTAAAGGTAAGATACATAAGAATTTAATAAGAATGCATGTAAAACAAATCATTTCATTTTATAAATGATCAGATAGGAGAACATCCTTTCATGCATAGTATTTTATACTATTCATAATAATAACTTATACGTGTTTCATAAGAAAATATTGTTCTCCTTTTCTCTTATCAGATTAATATGACCAAAACCTTTCGGATTGAATTTCTTTCGTTTCTTACAAAGTTACCAAATACAATATTGATTGTTTAAAATCATATACATACATACATACATATATATGTGTATATATATATATATATATATATATATATTCGTGTTACAAAATAATCATTTTAACTTAAATCAGATAATTGGTAACTTTGTCTTAAACTAGAAACATTTTAACAATTAAGAAGACTTTTCTTTATAAACTTCAACTCGTAAAATATTATAACTTTCATTGTCATAAAACTTAACGTTTCATAAACAACAGGTATCTAATAACTTTTTAACGTAAACTTGTACTTTCATCAGAAACGTTTTCTTTACAAACACTAAAACCTTTTCATCAGATTCTGTATCTTTAAAGCATGACAAAACTTCGGAAACTTTTATCTTTAAAGAACAACTTTTCTTTTCATCATAAACTTCTTTTCATGAGAGCTTTTAACTTTTCATAATGCATATAAACAATTCATTCTCTCATGATCAATAAAATAATATAGATGTTCATAACATATTGGTTAGTCCATATCTAATAAGTCTGTACAGAGAAGGCCTCATCACATTTAGGTGCTCCTGTGTGTATGATATTGTCCTCTTTGGGAGGCCTGATGGCACATCCCCTCAAGGTTTTATTCCTCCCCGCCGTCCGTACACATTGGGGAGAAGGCCTTGTTTAGATTAGAGTTACGGGCAACCCCATTTCCTCTACTTTAAATGGCCTAGAGTTACGGGCAACCCCATTTCCTCTACTTTAAACGGCCAAACAGATAACATTTTCCATGGAAAGCCAGTAATTAACCCCTACTGGCCGAGTTCAGATTACCAGAGGACATAACCCGAAAATATTTCATACTTATACATCATCTGAAATTCATAGTTTGCATAATATTTCACAATAATAGCATTTCCATTATTTTCTTTAAACATCATGTTCGTGGAATTAGTAATGGCATCAATATGCTTAAATTATATACATAAGGTTTCGAAAGTTCACGAACACATTTTTGTCTGAAACATGATTATATGTCATATCTCTAATCAAAAACCTTTTTAATGCATCATATACTTTAAAATAACCTCATGACTTACCAAATGCCCATATAACTTATCCCTTACCTGGAAGCAGAGGAACCGAGAGCCAACAGTCGAAGGAGCCTAGACTTGAGTACTGGTAATCCCTAAACCAAAGATCAACGCTTATTACTATCCATTATACCTTAAAACAAACTTACATATTCATTTCAAAGCCTATCTCTTAAAATCAAGAAAGTCCTAATCCCACCTCCAAGAGGTTCCCACAAACATATTATGCACACATCAACAAAGGATGTCCAAACTGAAGAAAACCAACATTCTCATATTTATATCATATCTCCGGAGAAGCCAACTTCATTTCAAAAGGTGCTTTGAGATTAGGGCAATAATGCATGCATAAACATAAACTCTTTTAAGCATGGTCATGTAACTATATACACTCGCATGAACAATTGGATGATTCTCCTTTGAGTACCGAACCTTGAACCAAGGTATACAAAATTAAACTATGATCTAGACATACCAAAAGATGAGCATAATAAATTATAGCTCAAATCATTCACCCTAACTTTAGAATTAAATCCTCAAAGTTAGGCATGTTCCTTACTGTTCTCTGTTTTATTCCAGCAGCATATGCCTCATTTGTAAAATACAAAAGGGCTACCTAAACACATCAAATTCTCATGAAATTTTACAGAACAACTCCTCTAGATGTCTATTAATTACCATATAAATTTCGGAGTCAAAGTATAAAACCACAATTTAATAAAAACCATACAATCCAGCATACTCAAAACTGTCCTGACAGAGTTTCATGCAACTTAGAAATTACACCATTATTTTTATGTTCATCCAAATGCTGTGAGACCACTTCCATAACAACCATACGTGTCTTAGGATTCATAGGAATTATCCCTAGCATTCAAATTCACTATATACAATTTAATACCTAATTTATCATGCATAAACACAGAATCTGTCACAGTGACAGCTCTGAAACGTTTTTCTTGTAAATTCACAAAAAATTACCAAACGATGGTATTTTCCTATGAAATTTAATACACACATACTAGACATATCATATAATAATCTCCAATAAACCTTTCACCCATAGCTATCCTAGAAAAATACAGAATTTAAAATAACCAAACAGGTTAACAGTGAGTGCAATTCTTAACAAGTTAATAAACTAACACTCAACAAGCTTCAATTATTAAATCAACTACCCAAATACAAAATCATATAACCATCACTCAAGTTTAAAATGAACAATAGACTAAAAGAAATAGATTTTCTCCTTACCCTAAGCATGGTTCATGGAGTGATTGAGCTAGAGCCACTCTAGCTTTAAATTTGGGAACAAAAGCTTGGGAAGAATGGAGAGAACCTCTTGTTGCTGCTGGAACATAGGTGTGAAAGGGAGAGGAGAGCTGAGAGCTTTTCTTTCTATTGGTATTGATCCGTGGGAATGAAAGAGGGAGAGAGTTTTTGATTCTTGTATTTGCTTTGAAAGAGTCAAAGAAGAGATAAGATGGAGACTTATCTTTCTTTTGGTGTGTGAAACCTTGGACTCAAAAGAGAGCTTCTAGCTCTTTGCTTTAGAGAAAAGAGAGAAAAATAAACTTAAAATTCTGATTCATTGGACCCGTGAGAAATGAGAGGAAGAGAGTTTCTTGAGTCTTCTTTCTTTGAGAAAGTCAAGGAAGAGATAAATGTGCAGCCAATAAGAACAAAGAAGGAAGAAAACAAAGAAGCAAGGCAAGAAAGACCAAGGAAGTTTCAGCCGTATAAGTCCAAGGAAAGAACAAAGAAATAAGACAAGAAAAAGGAATGAGAAAGTAGAAAAAGGGCTGAACCTTCAGCCAAAGAGTCAAGGGAAATAACTTCATGGGACACGTACTTGCAAAGGAAAAAGGGAGTTGATGACTCACCTTTTGCAACCCTTTTTTTTTTTCTCACTTTCCACCCCTCCATAACCTTATATTCTATAAATGCCCAAAGTATAAAATGACTTTGCATATTAACCATTTCCTTAAACACTTAATTAAACATCAACAACTATATATCTAATAACTTAACAACTTACTATAGTTTTGTACATACTTATACTTAGTATTTATTTATAATACAAATAGCCATTTCAATTATTTATAATCTTTACAATTCTTATTCAATGACACTATAAAATAATATCTTTATTAAATACTCTTATATTAATTTTAGAAAGTAAAGAATTCAAATAATAATTAACCACTTGAACACATAGGGTAATTATAAAATTGGGGTCGGGGTGTTACATCCTTCCCTCCTTAAAAAAATTTTCGTCCTCGAAAATTATAACTATAAATATCTTTGTATTACAACAATGTGAAAAGATAAGTTGAGAAAATCACAAAACTTTGTAGAATCACATGTCAATTCATTTATATACATTACAACTCCTTATCTCATTATAAAATTTCCTTAAGTTATGATACATGCTTTCAAAAATTTTCATGCCCAGTTAAAAGATACAACACTATATACACGTGCAAACAAGTATTAAGAGCACGCCACATAATAGATATATTCAATCTAAGAATGTAATTAAGAAATTCTTTCACGCACAAATCAGAATTTATAATATCAATACTGATAATATCATTATAATCGGGGAATTTAATAAGACAAGATATTAATTGTAACAAACGGATATTAAAAATCATTCACTTGTCAAAATTTTAGTAACTTGGGCAGCAGATTAAATTTCAAGAGGTACGATAAAATGAATTATCAAATAAGATCAATTCTACAAACTCAAGGAATTTCTTAGAAAGCCTCCATTTAGCATATATCTCTCCTTTATAAAAATTATATATATAACATTATACATTATCCACAACCAAAAACTTACCAAAATTCACCTTGAAAACACTTTTTTTTTTTTTTTTTTTTTTTCCATTTCAAAATAAACTTCATCAAATAATATCATCACAAGTGATATTATGCTATACTAAAAATTTTCATTGTCAATAACTTGTTTAACCACACGTGAGCTCAACGGTAGTTAACAAATTACTTGACTAAGAAATAGGCATAATAATCATTTTATGTCACCCCACATAAGGTTAGTTGGCAAATGACTTAGCGGATCACACGTGGCCAGCGGTGTTCCACTAATTCAGTCCATACCAACATTAGGAAGGCTGACTACAATAAAGTAAGGTAGACCAATTTTCAAAACATTTAATAACTCACTCTCAAAAATATAACTTCTTTCTTTCTTAAAAGTTTAATAAGCAATTCCAAGTAAGCATTATAATCACTGTTTTACATTTCAAAAATCAAAAGAGTCATTGTTTTACATTTCAAAAATCAAAATAGTCATTGTTTTACATTTCAAAAATCAAAATAGTCATTGTTTTACATTTCAAAAATCAAAATAATCATTGTTTTGCATTTCAAAAATCAAAATGGAACCTTCATCATTGAAGTATAAACATATTATCACCACACTATAGTTTACTTGAGGGAATGATACCAAATAAAGTTCGCAAAAGAAAAATCGTACAAGGATTGAAACAACATAAGATTAAAGGCGACACATGATCCAAGAAGCTTAAACCTTGCAAAATATGCATTAAAGTGAATTGCAGAAAAATTTCCTAGCTTATCTTAGTAGTGTTCAAATAAGGCCATAGAAGCACAATGTCCATGGCGTTAATGCTGATTTAATCTTTACTATAGTAAAGTCCCATGTAGCATATAAGAAGTATCATATTAAAATAACAAGAAGAAAGAAAAGGCAAAGGAGATAAGCACATCCTTAGATAGCACTAGCAGCCAGCAAACAAAATAATCTACAACCTTATTTTCCCTCATTTCACTATTCAAACAATATTACAATTTATAATGGGAAACTTTGTCTCAACTCTGCATGAAAACTCAAAAATGCAGTCCCTCAATTGACACATGCAATTGTTGTACAAGAACAAATGCACGTTAGCAAGCACAAATTTTTTTTTTTTTTTTTTCCTCTAAACATACATACTATGAATGTGGACATGTAATGGAGAAAAACAGTGCAAGGAAAATGAAAGAATACATATATAAAAATTTTACAAGTTTGACCCCATTTAAAAAAAAACTGAATAATCCCAAGACATCAATTATGAATCACAGAGCACTAAACGGTTATGTATATCATACTTGAACAAGCCAAAACAATCATTCTGACAGAATCATGTGCCATGCAACTGCTTAAACCTTCCAACACCTTAGTAATGTCTGTTGCATTGAATTTACTAAGTTAATAGCAATTGTTATAAACAAAATCTCTGTGAAAAAAATGAATTCCTCGGCTAAAGGTGTAACAAACTTGCACTACCATGTATGCTTCCCTTTTTCCATGTCACAGAAATACAAAGAGTTAGATCACCAAATAATAGAAAAGACTGAAGTACTATAGTTTTTTTTTTTTTTTTTTTTTTTTTTTTTTTTTTTTTTTTTTTAAGGGCTTTAAGATTTGGCTTCCATTTAGGCGGTCAAATCTACTTTTTTAATAAAGATATATCACACATCTTGTCTCTGCTCCATTTTCATTTTTCTACTCAAATAGAGAAGCCAACTATAATTTCTTTCTTCAGAGAAATACATAATATATCAAACCTAGAGTTAGCCTACTATGATCCCATAGTACTTATTACAAAAATGATTCCAAAGGTTTCTATGGAACAAAAATGATGAAAGTGATCTTCTTTGACCTGTGTGAAACAAGACAGACCACAAAACACCAATGTAGCAAGCATCATAGTACTAATAACAAAAGAGCTAAAACCATAGCAATATTGAGCATGTTTTCATAATTCAAGATATTCAAAAAAATGCTAGTAGACATCAAATAATAAGCCAATGATCAAACAATTCAAACATCTCTGAAGAGATGTATCTTACTTGTCTACCCTTAGCTACCCAATCTTAATATCTTAATCTGAAGATCAACACTTAGAGTCTACAAAATCATAACCTTTGCTCTGATACCACAACTGTCACGACCCAAACCCGATACCCGAATTTGTGACCATGACCGGCATGCTAATATCAAGTTTAAACCTGATATTAACAAGAACCAACTTAACTTTTAACAAAAGCTTTCACAAAAGCTTTCATCTTTCTTTTCATTCTTGTTTCTTTACTTAAAAGATATAACCTTTCCTTGAACATTCAGAGCATCTACATTGTACTTCAAAGAATAACATAATCCACCAGTTACTCAAATTTTGAACTTCACATAATACATCTCTACATACTTTAAGGTACACAACTTTCATTAAATCCTAAAATACACAATACTACAGAACTAAACATCAAACTACTAATTCGGGGTCTATACTTTTAAAACTAAAACCAGCTTCTTCCAAAACTCGACTAAGGCTCCCTCTGCTCCAAAATAAAACCTGTTGACTGAAAGGGTGGAAGGGGTGAGCTACACAGCTCAGTAAAGGTAAGATACATAAGAATTTAATAAGAATGCATGTAAAACAAATCATTTCATTTTATAAATGATCAGATAGGAGAACATCCTTTCATGCATAGTATTTTATACTATTCATAATAATAACTTATACGTTTTTCATAAGAAAATATTGTTCTCCTTTTCTCTTATCAGATTAATATGACCAAAACCTTTCGGATTGAATTTCTTTCGTTTTCTTACAAAGTTACCAAATACAATATTGATTGTTTAAAATCATATACATACATACATACATATATATATATATATATATATATATATATATATATATATATTCGTGTTACAAAATAATCATTTTAACTTAAATCAGATAATTGGTAACTTTGTCTTAAACTAGAAACATTTTAACAATTAAGAAGACTTTTCTTTATAAACTTCAACTCGTAAAATATTATAACTTTCATTGTCATAAAACTTAACGTTTCATAAACAACAGGTATCTAATAACTTTTTAACGTAAACTTGTACTTTCATCAGAAACGTTTTCTTTACAAACACTAAAACCTTTTCATCAGATTCTGTATCTTTAAAGCATGACAAAACTTCGGAAACTTTTATCTTTAAAGAACAACTTTTCTTTTCATCATAAACTTCTTTTCATGAGAGCTTTTAACTTTTCATAATGCATATAAACAATTCATTCTCTCATGATCAATAAAATAATATAGATGTTCATAACATATTGGTTAGTCCATATCTAATAAGTCTGTACAGAGAAGGCCTCATCACATTTAGGTGCTCCTGTGTGTATGATATTGTCCTCTTTGGGAGGCCTGATGGCACATCCCCTCAAGGTTTTATTCCTCCCCGCCGTCCGTACACATTGGGGAGAAGGCCTTGTTTAGATTAGAGTTACGGGCAACCCCATTTCCTCTACTTTAAATGGCCTAGAGTTACGGGCAACCCCATTTCCTCTACTTTAAACGGCCAAACAGATAACATTTTCCATGGAAAGCCAGTAATTAACCCCTACTGGCCGAGTTCAGATTACCAGAGGACATAACCCGAAAATATTTCATACTTATACATCATCTGAAATTCATAGTTTGCATAATATTTCACAATAATAGCATTTCCATTATTTTCTTTAAACATCATGTTCGTGGAATTAGTAATGGCATCAATATGCTTAAATTATATACATAAGGTTTCGAAAGTTCACGAACACATTTTTGTCTGAAACATGATTATATGTCATATCTCTAATCAAAAACCTTTTTAATGCATCATATACTTTAAAATAACCTCATGACTTACCAAATGCCCATATAACTTATCCCTTACCTGGAAGCAGAGGAACCGAGAGCCAACAGTCGAAGGAGCCTAGACTTGAGTACTGGTAATCCCTAAACCAAAGATCAACGCTTATTACTATCCATTATACCTTAAAACAAACTTACATATTCATTTCAAAGCCTATCTCTTAAAATCAAGAAAGTCCTAATCCCACCTCCAAGAGGTTCCCACAAACATATTATGCACACATCAACAAAGGATGTCCAAACTGAAGAAAACCAACATTCTCATATTTATATCATATCTCCGGAGAAGCCAACTTCATTTCAAAAGGTGCTTTGAGATTAGGGCAATAATGCATGCATAAACATAAACTCTTTTAAGCATGGTCATGTAACTATATACACTCGCATGAACAATTGGATGATTCTCCTTTGAGTACCGAACCTTGAACCAAGGTATACAAAATTAAACTATGATCTAGACATACCAAAAGATGAGCATAATAAATTATAGCTCAAATCATTCACCCTAACTTTAGAATTAAATCCTCAAAGTTAGGCATGTTCCTTACTGTTCTCTGTTTTATTCCAGCAGCATATGCCTCATTTGTAAAATACAAAAGGGCTACCTAAACACATCAAATTCTCATGAAATTTTACAGAACAACTCCTCTAGATGTCTATTAATTACCATATAAATTTCGGAGTCAAAGTATAAAACCACAATTTAATAAAAACCATACAATCCAGCATACTCAAAACTGTCCTGACAGAGTTTCATGCAACTTAGAAATTACACCATTATTTTTATGTTCATCCAAATGCTGTGAGACCACTTCCATAACAACCATACGTGTCTTAGGATTCATAGGAATTATCCCTAGCATTCAAATTCACTATATACAATTTAATACCTAATTTATCATGCATAAACACAGAATCTGTCACAGTGACAGCTCTGAAACGTTTTTCTTGTAAATTCACAAAAAAATTACCAAACGATGGTATTTTCCTATGAAATTTAATACACACATACTAGACATATCATATAATAATCTCCAATAAACCTTTCACCCATAGCTATCCTAGAAAAATACAGAATTTAAAATAACCAAACAGGTTAACAGTGAGTGCAATTCTTAACAAGTTAATAAACTAACACTCAACAAGCTTCAATTATTAAATCAACTACCCAAATACAAAATCATATAACCATCACTCAAGTTTAAAATGAACAATAGACTAAAAGAAATAGATTTTCTCCTTACCCTAAGCATGGTTCATGGAGTGATTGAGCTAGAGCCACTCTAGCTTTAAATTTGGGAACAAAAGCTTGGGAAGAATGGAGAGAACCTCTTGTTGCTGCTGGAACATAGGTGTGAAAGGGAGAGGAGAGCTGAGAGCTTTTCTTTCTATTGGTATTGATCCGTGGGAATGAAAGAGGGAGAGAGTTTTTGATTCTTGTATTTGCTTTGAAAGAGTCAAAGAAGAGATAAGATGGAGACTTATCTTTCTTTTGTTGTGTGAAACCTTGGACTCAAAAGAGAGCTTCTAGCTCTTTGCTTTAGAGAAAAGAGAGAAAAATAAACTTAAAATTCTGATTCATTGGACCCGTGAGAAATGAGAGGAAGAGAGTTTCTTGAGTCTTCTTTCTTTGAGAAAGTCAAGGAAGAGATAAATGTGCAGCCAATAAGAACAAAGAAGGAAGAAAACAAAGAAGCAAGGCAAGAAAGACCAAGGAAGTTTCAGCCGTATAAGTCCAAGGAAAGAACAAAGAAATAAGACAAGAAAAAGGAATGAGAAAGTAGAAAAAGGGCTGAACCTTCAGCCAAAGAGTCAAGGGAAATAACTTCATGGGACACGTACTTGCAAAGGAAAAAGGGAGTTGATGACTCACCTTTTGCAACCCTTTTTTTTTTCTCACTTTCCACCCCTCCATAACCTTATATTCTATAAATGCCCAAAGTATAAAATGACTTTGCATATTAACCATTTCCTTAAACACTTAATTAAACATCAACAACTATATATCTAATAACTTAACAACTTACTATAGTTTTGTACATACTTATACTTAGTATTTATTTATAATACAAATAGCCATTTCAATTATTTATAATCTTTACAATTCTTATTCAATGACACTATAAAATAATATCTTTATTAAATACTCTTATATTAATTTTAGAAAGTAAAGAATTCAAATAATAATTAACCACTTGAACACATAGGGTAATTATAAAATTGGGGTCGGGGTGTTACACTTAGTGACCTATAGTGTTGAGTTAGCTCCGCCAAACTATTTATGAACAAGTCAAACTTGATTTGAGAAAAACCTTGTTATATGTTTGTTTGTTTAGTAAATAAGTTAAGCTCAAACTCAAATTTCGACTCAACTAATAAATGAGTTAAGCCCAAACATAATAATGAGTTTGTGAAAAAGATTGTAAAAATGAGGTTCAATTTAACTATATATAATATTATAATTTTATATGTAGACTTATCTAATAATATACTTACATAGACTTGAAATTTGATTGTGTATGTACGTAAATAATTTCATATGATATCAAATTATTGTTTGAACAATTTATTTGAAATACAAATTCATAGATTTGTAAAATATTAAAAAAAAAAATAGTCATGATTTTACTATATATAGAAAAATAATGAGTTAATAAAGTAGCTCGTGAGCTTGTTCGGTGAAAACAAATGAACCAAGTTTTAACATGTAATCTTGTTTGGTGATGATGTTGAGCTCAACTTATATTTTAAATAACACAACCTTTTAGAATATAAGTTGAGCTCAACATCATCACCAAACAAGATTACATGTTAAAACTTGGTTCATTTGTTTTCACCGAACAAGCTCACGAGCTACTTTATTAACTCATTATTTTTCTATATATAGTAAAATCATGACTATTTTTTTTTTAATATTTTACAAATCTATGAATTTGTATTACAAATAAATTGTTCAAATAATAATTTGATATCATATGAAATTATTTACGTACATACACAATCAAATTTCAAGTCTATGTAAGTATATTATTAGATAAGTCTACATATAAAATTATAATATTATATGATGTAAATAAGTTTATTTGATTCTTAATAAAAGTCTTAGTCTTCTCATAAAAAAAAATAAAAAAAAAATTATATTCTAAATAAATTTAAATGAATCGTCCTAAACTATTAAACTATTAATAATTTATAGTTTGCTCGTTTAGGGCTGTCAACAAGAGTTCGATAGGATAGAAGGTTGACAAGAAAGAACTAAATAAACAATTTCAGCTTTGATTCAAAAAGCAAAATGGAATTTGTTTAGGGTTGTTAACAAGAGTTGGATATGACAGAAGATTGACAAGGAAGATCTAAATAAACAAATTTAGCCCTAATTCAAGAAGCAAAATGAGGATTAGGACCCGGTGCAATACCTAAGGTATTGTATCAGGTGTAATTTACCCACCTTCTCTTACAACATTTTTTCACTTTACACTTTTTTAACTTTTACTTTTTCTAACTTTTTTCTTAATATTTTTTAATCAATGGTTGAGATTGAAGGTTACTTTTTGCAACTATTAATCTCAGCCATTCATAAGTATTGCGTCATGTGTAGTTATTGCATTTGATGTCAATCTGCAAAATGATTAACTTCACTGCCTAAAATCTCTTCCACCTTTCTCACAACATTTTTTCACTTTTCACTTTTTTAACATTAACTTTTTACTTTTTTTAACTTTTTATTAATATTTTTTAATCAATGGTTGAGATTAAAAATTACTTTTTGCAACTATTAATATTAGTCATTTATAAGTATTGCATCGGTGTGGGTTTGCATCTGATTTGAATCCACAAAATGATGAACTCCACTGCCTAGAGTCACTTGCTTCAGATTACGTAAGATGGCACTCAGGTTTGTGGCCAACTATAGTGCAATTATTCTCTGATTAGACACAAAACCCAATTATTCTCTGATTAGACACAAAACCAATAACCGTAAGCTTTATCATGTACATGTGTATCGCCATTGGACTAGTAAGAGTGGCTGCTTATTTTTGTCTTACTCAAACATTGTCCTATCTTAGCCGACTAAACCAATTTTGTGTATGAAATTAGGTTTAACTACAAGTTATCATTAAAAGAAGAGTTAGTCTTTAATTCTTGTTGAGGAGTGCAGATTATCCAAACTTTGTAAATAAACAGATGTCATGGATATATTTAGATCCTCATTAAATCTTTTTATCTAAAGTGAAGTATAATCCGAACCATATTTTAAGTTTTCAATACTTTATAGGAAAAAAAAAATGAAAATGTGACATACTTGGTTGATGAAGTATAAAGTGAAACACTAATACGATTGTTTTTACTGAAAATTGTTTCTCTCAAAACCAAACAGGATAATTCTCATTGGCATTGTGATTATTATTTGTCAAAGTCTACTCTTCCATAGCGCATAAGTTTCGAGGGCATTGTAGAAGTAGACCTTAAATTCAATAAAGTAATCGAGAGAATCACAATCAAGTGTAATAATCAATCGCATGCAATTATTTGACTAAAACTGCTCAAGATTTCCAACTTAATAATTCAATCCATTTACTTAACAGATCAACATACTTTTAGTTCACCAAATCGATCACAGTTGAAGGTAACTGAATAGGGCTGGTCTGTTTTTAAGTCTTGGACAAGCCGACATAGCCATCTTTATCAACTTTAATCATCACAATACATTTCATGGTATCGAATTCAAGATTTCTAAGCCATTAGTGCCTAATATAATGTGACATCTCGCAAAAAGAGAAGTAAAAAAAAAAAAAATTAAATCAAATAAAAACCCATAATAATTATCATTAGTATAATTGTAGTTCATCTTACAGAATTGGACTCTATTTACCAGAATTCCATTCGAAATAAAGCATAGGACAACCGTAAATTTTTTTTTTCTTGAGGAACAAAGTACAAAAAAATTTAAAAAATCAAATGAAAACCCATAATAATTATCATTAGTATAATTGTTGTTCATCTTACAGAATTGGACTCTATTTACCAGAGTTTCATTCGAAATAAAGCATAAGACAACCGTAAATTTTTTTTTTTTGAGGAACAAAGTACAATGCTGACACTAACACATAGAGAGCCTTGACATTTGAAATCCGAATAACCCATAGGTATGTATTTGATAAAGCCCAAAAGTTAAGAACTAAAAAGCAGAACCAAAACAAATATTAGATCCAATTAGACATTTTTAAGAGCCTGGCCTCCCTTGTGCATCTCCACGTTTCCATTAGAGAATTCTTCAGTCATGAATTTGGCCCAGAACCAATGAGACCTCCATACTTGGTTCATCTCTTCAATTGGAATATTCTTTGTCTCAGGCAAAAAGTAGTAGATATATATGGTCATTACCAGGACAAAGAAGGCAAAGAAGAGGAATAGCCCAAACTTTAAATGGCACAGCATATTTAAGAAGATTTGAGCAACAACAAATGTGAAAACCATGTTCACTGACACGTTGATACTCTGAGCAGCTGATCGAATTTCGAGTGGGAAAACTTCACTAGGCACCAACCAGCCAAGAGGACCCCAAGACCATGCAAATGCAGCAACATAGATGCAAATGAAGAGCACCACAACAATTGCATACCACTTGGGCAATTCACCAGGATGACCATCTATTCCAAATTTAGCACCAATGCAAGCTGCAACAATGATCTGTGGACAAAAAAGAACATCAAATTAATTTTGTGCCAACAAAAACTATAATATATTGGATCAAATTACTAGCTAGCTAAGAGTTACCTGGCAGATAAGCATTTGAGCTCCACCCTCAAGGAAGAGGAATCTCCTTCCCCATTTATCAACACCATAGATTGAAACAAGGGTTGCAACAACATTGACAAGGCCAGTGATCACAGAAGACATCAGTGAAGCATCGTCTCCAAACCCAATGGTGTTAAACAAGACAGGTGCATAGAACATGATCACATTGATGCCAGTGAATTGTTGAAAGAAGGGAATCAGGGTGGCAACAGCCATGTGTGGCCTATATTTTCTTTGTAACAAGTTTCTCCAAGGGTGTTCCACTTGCTTTGATAATTCACTAGCAATGACAAGGTCGTTGAATTCCTCATCAACATTTTCAAGACCCCTAATTCTCTTAAGTTTTTCTCTGGCGTCGTCCATGTTACCACGTTCAATCAAGGAGTTCGGGGTATCGGGAAGAAACAATGAACCGCCTGTTAATATAATTGCAGGGACAATAGCACCACCCAAACTCAAACGCCATCCCCAACCACCTTCAATCTTGGCAAAGAAGTAGTTCAACACATTGGCAACGAGGATACCAACTGTGATTGACAATTGGAACCCAATGTTGAGAGCACCTCTGTATTTGTATGGAGCCGTTTCAGATAGGTAGAGTGGCACAGACTACAATTACAATTTACAAACACCCAAAAAAAAAAAAAAAAAATTTAATCAGATTAAATGACTGATGATAAAACTGATACTATTTTAATGTGGTTAGTAACAGCTAACAAGTAATAATCAGACTGGAGAAAAAGAAGAAAAAAAAAATTGAAAATGTCATTCTCTAGAGATGAGTAAAAAAAAAAAACCCATATTTCCAAAAGCTAAATAATAAACAAAATATCAAACAAAGGGAGTGCAGAAGCCTATATCGGATCAGAAACAATTTTGTACACAAAATTCATTTTTGTCATGTTCCAAACAATTGTCTCATCCGGTACACTTTTTCTTATTTAAGATACCATAGTCAAAACTATGAAACAAGATTCAAAAGGTGAGAAAAGTAGAAGTAGAGTTTCAACAAATCTAAGAATACAAATACAAAGAGGCATATAAAACGACAAAAAACTAAAAAAAAAAAAAAAACCTGAAGAAACAGACATCACTAAAACCAAAGGAATATCGCATTGTTCATGCACTTCGATTTTGTACCAAAACACAAAAACACACCAAAAATAAAAATCATGATCCAAAACCAAAAAAAAAAACAAAGAACAATACCTGATTAGCGAACCCAATACCGAAACCAAGAAGTATACGGCCAACAATCAACATCCACACAGCTTGGGCAAAGCCATTGAGAAGAGCACCGGCGAAGAAGAGCAGACCACCAAGCAACATAGACGGTTTCCGTCCAAGTTTACGTGTCACAGTGGATGCCACAAGTGATGAAAGAAGAGCAGCCAGATACAACGACGATGTGAACAAGGTTAAAGTCTCACTGTTATATTGGCAGTACTGGTTGGTCGACGTAACATCATGCTTCGACCGATAAACCTTTGGGAAAAACTTGCGCAAGAAAGGGTCCATGGAGGTGACCCCACCTGTTAAAACACCATTACTTTACCGTAAAAAAAATATATATTAAAAACAGAGACGTTCATGATTCAAATACAAAGATATGTTCTCATATAATTACCAGAAATTCCAATATCGTAACCGAAAATCAAACCCCCCATGGCGGCAACGACACACGTTACGAGGACATAGGGAGTGAGGTTTCCGGGATACTCCTTGCCAGGACCCGTGGGAATTCCTCCGACTGCAGGCATTCTGGCTGTGTTTTTTTGTTCACGTCCAAATTTACAAAAAAATAAAAAAAGACAATGAACAAAAAAATAGAGACAAAGAGAGTGACCAAAAACCGCCTACTAGGCCAAAAGGGAAAAAGATGGATCTCCTAAACTGGTTTAGCTAATGTTTATATAGACATAGAAAACGAGGAGAATATATATATATTTTTTTTCTAAAATTTTGTTTTAACTATTTTACTTAAATTAAGGAGAATCGTTAGCTGTCAAACTATAATAATATAGCTATCTTTTATACAAATGCAAGACAATTTTATACAAGGACACGGTGTTTACTTTGTAGATAAGGTCAATGAAGTGGCATCTATATATACATTACTAACTTTCGACCGTTGGATTATCCTTTAAATTTAGAAATTTATAACAATCGGACTGTGGGAACATCACTAATTTTTCCAAACTATCGAAGTTCGTTACTAATGGTCAATTTATTTTTGGATGAGGTAGTTGCCTTTGCAGTTAATGCAGGCTGTAATCTCTGAAGTTGTGCTGTAATTTATCTAAATATATTAACAATATATATTTTTCACCTTTTATAAATAAATAAAGGGAAATACTAACGAATGCCTTTAGGGCATTGGTTGACAATTCATTTAAAGAAAGTTTTTATGGAAAAATAAAATAAATCAATTAATGTTTTGACATTTTTTTTCATTTCTCATAAAAGTGGTGTTAAAACTTTCTTAAAATAGATTATTAACCAATGCCCTAAAGGCATTTGTTAAGTAAGACTTAGGTACAGTTTTTAAAAGCTGTTCATTAAATTATCTTCTTAAGATTATGCTAAGTGGATTTTTTCTTATGAGATGGATATGTAATGTTTAGTTAAGTAGCCACATAACATAATCTTAAAAAAAAAAAAAAAAAAAAAAAAAAAAAAAAAAAAAACTTAACAAATACCACATAAAATTACTGTACCTAAATTTCGTCCAAAATAACATACATACTTATATACATACATATACACACACGCGCACGTGCGTGCGCACACACACACCTATATATATATATATATATATATATAAGTGAGACATTAATCTTTTCAAAAAAAAAAAAAAAAGTGAGACATTAATAGTACTTGTAGAGGAAAAGGAATTGCCCCGTCCAGCTTATACAGGATGTACTTTTAGATTTTTTTTTTTTTTGGTTATAATTAAAAAAAAAATATTAACCATTAAATAGATCCGATCGCAACTTCGAATATGGAATTCAAAGGGATCAAATAGGAAATGATACTCTGAATCATAGAACTATAATGAAATATACGATCAACCAACATTTATCAAATTTGAAAAAGAGCCAGAAGAAAGGGTTCGATCCTCGTAGTTTTATTTCTCGAACCGAGAGATCCATGAATCGGGATCCTAATGCATATAGATACAAATGGTCCAATGGGAGCAAGAATTTCCAGGAACATTTGGAACATTTCATTTCTGAACAGAAGAGCCGTTTTCATTTTCAAGTAGTGTTCGATCAAATTCCTATGATGCAATTGGAGCTTATCGTCAGAAAAGAATCAATTTAGATAGTACTTTATGGCTCCGGTGGCAACTAGACCAACGCGTTATTGCTTCAAGAGAAGCTCCTATCGAAGTTCACTATGAATCTTTGGGTACTTATCATGAGATTTATGAGCACTACTTAATAGTAAGAACAAACAGTGACAGGATTTCAAAGTAAATTTACACGTCAAATATAATTTACTTGGAGAGTTTTTTTTTTTTTTTTTCAATTTTTTTTTGATGCATGAACTTCGGATGTGAGTCAGCAAAAAGTTTTTCTTGCTTTGCTCACAAAAAATTCGGCTTAGTTCATGGTATTAGGATTTTTTTTTTTGGTGATGTGAAATGGTATTTGGATAATTTTTTTTATTATTTATCAAGGTATTAGGATAATGTTGGATCAATAGTATAGAGTATGTGGATGTGGTAGGTACGTTAGGATATACTATTACGTCGTTGTAATAGTAAAGTGGGGGATACGTGAGCTAAAAAAAACCCTTTACAGCAAAGTAATAGGAGCATGTGATATCAATGATACACCTATACAATTGTACTTATTTTCCGAGGTCTTCAAAAGCTTTTAACTAGCCAATATGAGCACTTGCACAAAGTGATTGTATAATTGGGGGAAAAGAAAAATCAGATTTTAGCCAATCATGCCACAAATTTATCCATATCACTCTATATATAGAATTGTGTAAAAATATATGGTTGAAACCGTAGCCGCATAAATCACTAAATTTATACTAAAATTTAAATTTAGTTTCTTTTTTCTTTACATATCTTGATAATGTAGGAAAGAAGCAGATCATGGTTGTTGTGTGTGAAAAAGAGAGACAATTAAAAAAACCAAAATTAATCTATTTACTGAAATGTAATGTAAATTAAATAATTTGATGTAGTGTGTTTTAAAAAGTGAATATGTAAAATAAAAATAAAAGTAAGTTTTTAAACTAAAATAGACAAAAAAAAATTGTATGAATGGATGCAAAATGCGGAAGAAGAGTTTTCATAAATTAAAATTTTACAATATTTCACATCATAAAAACAGTCATTATTGATTATTATTTTTTATATGGTAACATAAGAACATTTACTTTTTATTTTTTAATCGATTTTTTTTAAAGAGAAGTGCTATGTCCACAACATTTTTTCAATACTTTCACAAAAAATTATAAGTGGTTAGTTGTTATTAGTTCTAATTTAGACCTACCATTGAAATTACTTCTTTATCCACTAATAACAACCCCTAAGGCCATAACAAGTAATTATAAATTACTCTCGAAATACCATAAATATATACTCTTCTCTTTCAAATAATTGTAAGTCTCATTAATTAAAATGTGGGAATATACATTTATAATACTCCTAGAGTAAATAATAATTTTTCGGCTGTAGCAATCCGTCACTTAATATTTATTGTAAAAGTACGGTGAAAAAGTTATAAATAATGCATTTTTCTTATTTAAAATTTATATATTAAGCATGAAATAACTTTTATCTATTTCAAAACAAATATTACTACAAAGATGGAATATCAATAAATATTGATTTAATCATTGCAAGAAAGTTGGAAGAGTTTTCGGTGTTACTTTTTGTGATTAAAAGCCAATAATTTTGTTTCTAGATATGTGTGTGGCCTTGGGAGCATAAATCGATGCTAATTTTCTATTTATGGTTCCACTGTTATCGGAATTCAGTTTATCATCACGCTGGGTCGGGCAAATAAAGACATGACCTTTAACTTATAAGTTAACTGTTGTGGTCTTGTCCCTCAATTCGCAGAAAACAGCGAAGCAGTGAAGACTTTTCGGTTTTTTTGTTTTTTTAAACAAATTATAAGTTTAAATTAAATAAATAAGTAAATAAATAAATTTCCTTAAATTAGATAAAAAACACTGAAAACTGAAAAAAAATTTCTGAATTGATTTTCTTTTTCTCGCGATGGTCTAACACACATTACTATGATTGTCTTACATGATGATAGAAAAAAATAGGGTTAATTACATATATTCCACCTGTGGTTTGGGCGAAAATTACTTTGCTTACCCATAATTTGAAAAGTATCACTTAATCTACCTGTGGTGTATTCTGTTTGTTTTTCGTAACTCACATCTGTTAAAATATGGGGTAAATAGATATTTTTGCTTAAATTTTATGTCTTTCTTCTCCTTAAACAAAAAATAGAGTAAAAATGTAAAAGAAACAAGATCAAAAAATAGTATTTGTCTCTCTCTCCATTCACAGTAATTTTGAACAGGAAAAACATACCCAAAAAAATAAAAAGCATTAGCCCCATTGCCTCCCTCAACCCTTTGGCTAACTCCATCACAAACAGAAAATGAAAAAGAACCAATACAAATCAGAATAGACTAATAATTTCCGGCTTAAGTTTTAGCTCAAAAAGTTCAATGTCCCACATTGCAAGACAATCTAAAAAACACCTTCCCCCAATTAATCTCTAATTTATGTTCTTCTCTTACTCCCATTTTCTCATAACTCAAACAATTCACAAACTAATTTTCATACTCTTTTCCTTTCTCAGCAATTAAATAAACCAAACTGCACACAAAAACAACAAAACAGAGCTTCATGTGGATTCTTTCTGCCTTGCATGCAGACTTTTGTTCATTTTCGTTGCATCTAAGATTTGGAATTACTGTACTAATCGAAGACTTTTGAGCACACTTAACCCAACCAAATACCAACTGCAGCCAAGATTGGTCTAAAAGCTCCTGTTGTAGCTGGGGATTGATCACAAAGCGAATTATGAACCACTCATGAGGTAATGTTTTGAAAGCAAGTCTTAGTCAAATGAGACGATTGGAAGTCATCAGTAATTTGATTTCATAATTGTTAATTAGTTATGTCTATTTTATAGTAAGGATACAACAAGAAGTATGACAACTTTAAGGAGTTTCTGAATCTTGCAACCTCTTTAAAGCACCATTCTTTCTATCAAACTGGAAAAATTGCTCCTTCCATGGAATCAAACGTTAGAAATTCTCCACCTTCGAGTTCCTCAATGGAATCGAAAATGACCAATTCCACCAAATCTGAGCCAAGTAGCCCAATTAGAAAAGACAAATTTCGACAATTTACACACTCTATAATCTCATCCTTCCCATAAAAAAAGTCTCGTTTTGGCAGTTCAACCTCTAAGAAAACGCTTTCACTAGTCTCTACTTTCATACCATCAATCTTGAGGGAGGCATTGGAGCTTAGGCTTTTTTTTTTTTGGGTATGTTCTTCGTGTTCAAAATTTGTGAGAATGGAGAGAGAGACAAATACCACTTTTTGATCTTGTTTCTCTTGTATTTTTGCTCTATTTTTTGTTTCGGGAGAAGAGAGACATAAAATTTGAACAAAAATACTTATTTTAACAAACGTGAGTTATGGAAAACAAATGGAACATATCACACGTGAGTTAAGTAATACATTTCAAACTACGGGTAGACAAAGTGATTTTTGCCCAAACCACGTGTAAGTTATGTGTAATTACCCAAAAAAATATAATAATAAATCCATATAATAATCTAAGATAATCAATAACAATTTGCTACCTAAGCAAATCGTGATAAAATTTATGTAAAAGTGTATGGTACTAACATTATTATATCCTATCTAATAATTTAGTTCTGGTCAAGAAAATATAATTACCAAGAAATTCTATTGGCCTGGGGGGATTCTATCTCTATGTACTATATTGTGACCCAATTATAATAAAATGACTACTTCAACAACTTAAAAGATATATAAGTTTAAAAAATAAGTTAAAATTTTATCCTATATATAGATATAAAAGTATTATATCCACTTTTCAGCTTTAGATAGCATTTCTAAATATATATTTTTCTGTTTTTACTTTTGTTTTTTTTTTTTAATGTTTTTTTCCCCACTTTCGTTTTTTGTCACCATATAACTTCTCTCTCAGTCGCATTTCTAAATATATATTTTTTCTATTTTTACTTTTGTTTTTTGATGTCATTCTTTTTTTTTTTTTTTTTTTTCCACTTTCATTTTCAGTCACCATATAACTCCTCTCTCCGTTGCGTATCTCTCTGATTTTTCTACCATTGTTTCTTATATATCCTTCCTTTGGAGTTTTAATTTTTTACTTTTATCTCTTATTCTTCCTTCGTTACACATTCAACCACAACTCTACATTGCAGGCTTGCACAAACACACCCACAAGCAAAACACATGCACACATAATGTCAAAACATATCTTAGTCTCGAAATCAAAACACATTTTACTGCAATTATTAAAAATGCCATATCCAATTTTACCCAAACCTCAAATCTTTGTACCTGAATTCCAACTGTACACCAACAGTAACGCACAAAACAAATTCCTCACCCTAAGTCTTGAATTTGTGTCCAAACTTCCCAACCCATGAAACCAATACTAGCTAGTCTACCCTAAATCTTAACGAAAACCAACAATCGAAATTGGAGGTGAGAGATCTGGAATAACAATTTGTACGGGCATCACCCCACTGGGCCATCCACCCTCAGACCCACAAGAGTAGCTACCTGTACGGGCGGTGCCCCGGGCCCATTCAGACCTAGGCCCACAAGAACGACCATCCCCTCATGGGCCTCGACCCTGAACATTTTAAAGGGGTTCACCTCGAACCGACCTAGCATGCATCTAGCACCCCAAACGCCAAAAGCGAAGCCATCCCAGATATGGTCGGCAGGAACGAGCAGCGCGACATCTGCGCATGATGCCCGAGGTCCTGCCGGATTCTGCCGATCGGCATCCCAGGTCGTCGTGCCGTGCTCCGCCGCCCATCTCGAAGGCTTTTCTGCCGGGAAACGAACGTGACAATGAAATCAAGTTTCGATGCCACAATTGCCCTCTTTACGCTCATAACTGCCCACCACTTAGAGAAAATGGCATTGGACCTCTCCATCCACTAAACTAGGAAATGGCCACAGTTACCCACCAAGCTATGGCTATAAATAGGCGAGGAGGCATCAGAAGCAAGGGCGCGCGAAAGAGGAAGAGAGAGAGAGAGAGAACTAGAAAGGGACAAGAAGGAGGAGGAAAAGAAGACAGGAACACTGGGGTAGTCTTGCGAGGAATCACTCCATTGCAAGAAACGCCAAAAGCCCACCATACAAATAGATTGTGAGCCCAACCTATCCTAGGCCCAATCGCCGTTCTTGGGTGCGCACACAATTCTTTTGTTTGAACATTGAAATTTTTGTTCCCATAATAAATACCCACATTTTTTATGGCAATAATTTCTCCCAATTTCCTAGTCATCTGTAAATGTCGGTGACTGTGAGGTTGTCTTTGGTATAAAGGGAGAGAATTTCTGAGTGGAGGAGCTCAGTGACCTTGGCAAGATTGAGCTTTTCATGTTAGGAAGCTTCTTGGAATAGTTAGAGTGTACCTTGAGGAAAGAGGAATAAAGGAAACCATCTTAGCTTTCCAACTTGTTACTGGTACTTTGAGTTATTTTAAGACCATAACTATTTTTGCCACAATTTTAACGCAATTTCTGACCTGATAGAATATAAATAGAGTCTAACTACTTACATTTTTTTTTTTTTTGAGGATCTAACTACTTATCATTTTATCACTCACATTTTACTACATCAAAATTGTAATAAAGTTATGGCCAAAATAATTGTGATTTTAGATTTTTTTTTTTTTTCGTTACTTCTTAATGCAATCCTTGCTTCAATCACCCTACTTTCCCAAAAAGAGGAAAAAAAAGTCAATCCCCTATAGTCTTATATTTAACGGGATAAATGAACATTAAAATTTTGTTGTCAATCATTAGATGATTATTTTTATTTTTGATAATTTAATAATTCGATAATTAGGAAATATCAATTGAGCTACAAGTGTTTTATTAGTCATTTAAAGCTAACAAAAAATGATCATTTAATTGTGGAGAATAGAGTAAATGGATTTTCAAAAATGTAAGGAAAAACAAATATTATTCTTTTTGTTTTCCTTGGTAAAATCTACATTGAGCATTTTAATGATTTATAATTCTTTTTTTATAACTTTTCCATGGGATTAACATCGAGTTTAGTGTAATTATGTCTTTAAATACATGGTAAAATTGTAGTATAATTAGATCATCTGTCACTAGCCTTTCATTACAAGATCTTGAAACAACAGTATAGTATAGCGACCTATGGCTCCAAATCTCCAATGCTTAAGTAAATTTATTTATTTATTTTGGTAATTAGGAATACTAATTTGCTTAATGTTAATGAACAATTTTAAAAAAGTTTTGATACTATTTTTGTGAGAAATATATAAAATTGTCACCCAAAAAAAAATCAATTTTTTTTTTTCATTTTCCATAAAAATTTCTAAAAGTATTCCCTAAGTTAATGTCTTAAGACACCTATTAACAAAATCCTTAAATTATATATTTAAAACAAAATACCTCATCATTATATAAGATTGTGTATGGGAAAGTTTTCTTATATTTATCAATATCCATTGTGGTTGTAAACCTTAAATGGTGGTCATTATCAACCCCATTATGTATGTTAATTCTTACAATATACTCATTTATTTCAATAATGGGGTAGTAATAGTCTTTCTCGATCTAATAATTGGTTTCGGTAATTGGACAGAATGCTTAATTAGATGGATACACCAGTCATAACATAATGCATAAATATCCAAACTCACTTTTTTGGTCCATTTTTACCGAATTGTTCTCAAACCCTCTTTGTTTGTTACTTTCTTGACAGCGTCTAATTTTTTTCCATAAAGCTAGCTAGCCACACGAATATGCTAATAGATTGTGTAAATCAAGGACTTGGCCCCCTTACTTCCATCCGGCATTTTCATTGCACAACTAAAGTGAAAAGTTGGATTGGGAAAAGAAAGTGAATTATAACAAAGAAAAAGAGATTCAAAACAAAAGGCAAAAGAAAATTAGAGAATTTCTTTTACCTTAATTTGTGGTTTGTGGTTTTCACTATTCAACACAATTTCCCTTAACGATTTCTTCACTTTAAGAACTTTTTTTTGGAATGCTTCAGTGAGAAGGTGACTCTTGAAGTTTTTGACTTTTGATTCCTCTTGGAATTGTTGATTTTTTTACTCAAAGTAAGTGAAGAAATTAAAAACAATAATACCTAACAAAAGTGAGGTATTAAAAAAAATAATTTAAACAAATAAAGTAAGTTTTTCAAATAAATTCAAACAATAACTATATTGAATTGAATTATTCTCCAAAAAAGTAACACTTTGTGTTTAATTGATGCAATTGTAAAGGCGGGCTTTGAATCCTAAGCCCAAAAAATAAAAGGATTAAAGCCCAAAGAGTCCAATATAAAGAATTTGTAGAGAGTGGGCTGAAAACTAGGCTTCAATTATTTGAACAGCACTTACAATAGATTAAAGATGATAAGAAATCAAAGACCGTTGAGGACTCTTTTTTCGGGCCACGTGGTACTACTTCATCGGCAACCTATGCAATATCAACATATTATTGATTTTTTGGGTAAATCTATTTAAAACCTAAAATAAACTCATATTTCATTCAACTACATGGATTGAGCTCACATGGCCCGTGAGATCCTTACTTCAAGAAGCGGATTCATGGTCCACATTCCCTTTTCATCAATTGGGATCATAACCCCACGACATTATCAACATCAACATATGAATCGAGCTTAAGCAATGAATCAAAGTTCATAACCCATATTACCTCTCTTACACTGATGGCAAGCAGCTTCTTCAACAAAAGCCCATATTTATACAAAATGACAACAAAACTTAAGGTATGTCATCTCATCTTCGGTTTACAATCCAAACTCATAAGTATCTTCGAGAAATTTTGGGAATCGTGGTTTGGAGGGTCAAGAGGTATGTTCAGTAAAACTCCAGCGGTTTAAAGTTGATA
Organism: Castanopsis chinensis; assembly: GCA_032878915.1. Taxonomy (NCBI): domain Eukaryota; kingdom Viridiplantae; phylum Streptophyta; class Magnoliopsida; order Fagales; family Fagaceae; genus Castanopsis; species Castanopsis chinensis. The sequence goes on from JAVQMG010000131.1 coordinate 26,089,901, forward strand.
AAAGAGACATGTTGCTTAGCTTGTCTTCTCCAACTCCTTGAACTCTGACGAGTCCGTGTGTAGCAGGTAACATATGGTAAGCATCTCTTATCACATAGCACTTAAAATGATAAAATTCCCCATTGCTCTTTTTTAAATCTTAATATTTATCATGTGACAAATACTCAATATCTCCAGCCATTTAACTGCTGGGAAAATAACTGTTCATTTAATCCCCAACTGTTGTTATATAAATTTAGAAGCTTCATTATATTATTCTACATAAACTACATTACTACTTTCAACTAAAATCCAACTCAAACACATGGCCTAATCTGATTGGCTATCTTTTATCTCCAACTATATGCAAAATATTCATGATATCTCTCATACCCAGTTGTTGTTTGCCACATCAGACCATATATTTCTCTGCCAACTACCAGAGCAGAGCATTAAATGCTTTTCTTGCTCACCAAGATTAATTCACAACACAATGAGACTTTGACTAAATCTCTATAGCTTCATTAACTTTCAACCAATCCTTCTATTGCTTACTAAAAATGTATTATAATAGAACCTTGGACCAAAAACACAAACACCAGGAAAAGAGAAACATTTCCAGCAGAACCCCAGCAGTGTATTTAGCACTTGACACCTAGCTGGAAGTGATAACATCAGCCATTTAATGCTGAAATCCCAACTGCCAGCTGCTATACTCAAAATAGCAAGATACCCTTGAAAGAGATCTTACCATTTCAGCCAAATCCATAAAATAAATGTTGAATATCCTCTCCAGCAGTTTGAAATCACCCAACTAACCTCATTTTCTATTGCCTAAAGTAGCAGCTGTCTCATGATAGCTGTCTCATGATAGCTGTCACAGCTTTTCCTGACAGCTAAGACAGATTTTTCAGAACAGTTTGTAGTTTTTTGAAATTTGTATAAGTGAAAAAGTGTATGAAAAAGTGTGTAAAGTTATTTAAAATGTAAAAATATGAGTTGAGATTGTGTAACAAACAGACCCTATATCTTTGTGAATCAAAGGGGTTTTCCAATCTAATTACTGTGGAAAATGCTTGTCATGAGTTATGAGTCATGACAGTCCAAACCCATCAAATTCAGTCAGGGGCCTTAGCACTCAACGGGCTCAGCCAATTGCTTTGAACACTTTGAACAATCCAGGTCCGTGGTACAGGGGCACAGCTCATCTCCACCTAGGAATGACTATGCAAAAAATCAAGAATGGGCATTATAGCTCCATGTGTGAAAGGGCCATCCACTGGCACGTCTGGCACCCAAAATAATTTTGTACCTCAACTGAATAAAGTCAAATAATTCCTTCCGTTTATTTATTTTAGATCTATTTGTTTCAATATTTTTTTAAAAATGAGTTATTTTTTAAAAAGTATTTTTTATAAAATCATCTTAATTTTTTTTATGTTTAGTAGTAACCTTAAATAAATTAAGAAACAATTTTGTAACTTCCTTTATTTAATTTGTTGTGAAAAAAAGTTTTTTTTTTCAAATAAAGTTAGTGGAAAACAATTTTTAAAAATAAATTATACTTTTTATGTCAATTAAATATTGTTTTCTTTTAACTCTTTTTTTTTTTATGCTATTAAACACGAAAAAATATGAAAAATTATCTTTACACAAAGTAAATAAAGATATATATCTTATCTAAAAAAAAATTAAGGTTATATATAATGTGTTATAGTTCTTTACATAATTTTTTAAAACCAAATGGTGGAATTGTGGGAGAAAATTACTTTCCACTTAGTGAGATAAACTCCACTCATGCATGGTCTCACTCTCACCACCCCAAAGTCAAATAATTTGGCTTCACAACTACAGTGTATATCTACTTTTATTCACGTGTTTTCTTTTTCTCCTGCCAATGTTCATGTGTTCACATTACCAGTTACTTTAGTCACGTGTTCACACTACGTAGGTCTTGTAGTGGTTGTTATATATTATAATGGATATATAAACCACTGATATTGTGTATTTTGTAAAATAAAAATGTAAAATAAATAAAGTAGCTTTTTTATGGAGTCATGTTGCTAAATTTATGGCTCTAGCACCCTAATGCTCTAAAAGCCCAAATGCTAATGGGTATTATATTACTCAAACTCAAGCGCTCAAAAGAGATAAAAAAAGGTGTATGTAATTTGTTGTGATTGGTTTAATATTATTAATTAAGCCATTGATGTGGCCGCCTAAGGCCACAAGTGAAAAAAAAAAATTGCATCTAAATTTTAACCAATAGTATTAATTAAGCCTAAATATATTTTCTTATCAAATGAAAAACAAATAAAAAAAGAGAAAGAAATGTTATGTTCACAACTTTTTTACAAAAAATCTTAATAGCAGATTGTTAAAGGTTGTTATTGATAGCAAAAAAATAATTTTAGTGGTAGGTTCAACTAGAAAACAAAATGCAACTTAACACCTCAGATTTGTCATGAAAAATATTCTGAATGTAGCACTTCTAAAAAAAACAATTCACAAAAAAATTCACAACATTTTTCATAATAGTCAAGTTAGCAAACTTATACTAGTTTTCAATTAGGTTCACTACTGACATCACTCTTTTACTCACTACTATCAATCTACCACGTCAACAAATATAAAAAGCTTTGTCAAAATTTTTTTTATATTTATAAACTTCTTTTTTTAAAAAAAAAATTTACATGATTCATGTTGATTAATAGTAATATTATATATGAAACAAGATAACCAACTTTTGCGTTAGGCACTAAATACATCAAGCCGCACCTGAATTTATTTCTATATGAGTTGGCATTACTTTATTACGCAAGACTTACTATATGCCTTACCATCACTTGTGGAAAAACAGTGTCAAAAGTTAAAATAGGTAGCTAGGTAAGTTGTTTCCAATTCCAAGTTAAAGCTCCAACTTCAAGTTATCAAAACACAAAAAGAACTCTGCAGAAATTACAGGAAAATTTGTTTTTTGAGTTTTCAGAAAAGGTCGGCTTGACCATATATTCCATATATGAATTATGAAGTAAAGCAGCAATGAAGAGGGGCCCTCATTGCTTTTATATATTATAATATTTTTTTTTTTTTTTTGAGTTATATTAAAGTATTATAGGATAATAGTATATAGTCTGCCCTCATTATCCAGGATTTGCCCGTATGCTTATTCTTCAATAAAGTTTAGAAATTGGGGGGCTCCATATGCACCCATGACTTTTTTTACTCGTGTGAATGATGATTTGTCTCATTCCCACAAATTGTGATTTGGGCGTACAAACGACCGATACAGACCTTTTAACAGTCTTCTCACACTCACACTCTACGTATTGATATGGTGTAGTGTAAAAATTAGTATATGGTTATTAATTTTGCCTGCACAAAAAATCGATTGGTACTAATTTTTTTGTTTTTTAAAAAGCAATTGGTACTGATTTGATAATAAAATGTAGGATCATAAGACCATACACTACAAGTTAAAATTCTATTAAAAAAAAACAGTATTATTCTCTCTTCTAAAAGAATTTGTATTATTCTTCTTCTATCTTTTGTTATTAGCAAAAGAAATACTATATTCTTATATTATTCCCTTTATGTAATCAATTTTTAATATTTAGAATCTAGAACATTTTAAATTTTATAATTAAATTGATGATTATCTTTTTTTTTTAGAAGAAAATTGATGATTATCTTTAGATAATGATTAGGTTTTTTTTTTTTTTTTGAGAAATAGATAATGATTAGGTTAAGTGATCCCAATTAATCTTATCAAAAAAAAAAAAAGATCCCAATTAATGCGCCAATCCACACTCTGTCTATTTCCAACCCCAAAATGGAAGTGTGCATTAATTTTTTTATGACTTCCTCTAATCTCTATCTTAATTTATAATATTCCCTAAAACAAATGCTAAAATTACCACAACTCTTATTAAGTAAAGTTTACAAACTGATATGACAATAAATATTTTTGATGAACTTTAACTACTTTATAAATGAATATTTATTTATCAAAAAAATTATAAATAAATATTTAAATGATTTATTTATGATTAATAACATATCAGATTGTAAGCTCCATATGATAAATCTGGTACACGCTACTTATTTCTGAGGCCCACATGTACCCCTTTATCTATTGGGTTCACAATGAGCTATAAAGGTACCAATGCTAGTACTCTCTTCATTGTTCAAACTTCCCACCGCCCACTTCTCTGTGGCCTATTAATGGTAAGCATTTACATTTACATGAAACGCTGCCTAGACTTCTGAGCCACTTTTGTACAATTGAATTGGTCAAATTGGATAAGCATCCATATATGCATACATGGCGGTGCTAGAAAAGTAGGGTGTAACTTCTATCTAGTGTCTTGTGATATTAAATTTGTCGTGATTATGGTACATGTTTATTTTTGAACACGTGTCATAATCTAACAAGTCCAGTGCACCGAAGGCACTGAATAAAAGCCACGCCCAAAAAATTAAGCTCGGTCCGAAGTGTTAAAGTGCATTGGTTATTTTTTAGATAGATGCACAAAATTTAATTAAAGAGATGCTTGTTTATTAATAATTATTATTTTCAATTAGGATCCTGTTAATAAGTGTTTGAAAGCAATAATTACGATTGAGTTTTTATTTTATTTTATTTTTTTATTGTAATCGATCAGTTTTTTGGGTGCAGTCACATGTGGGTCATTTAAAGAAATATTTATTTATTTATTTTTATTTATTTTTGTTTTTATACAAGATAAAAATTCTATTTTTAACCTAATGTAAGTGTATATGTGTAAAAATTCCTTTTAGGAAGTAAAACTTCAGCCCTTACCCTCACACCTCATAAACATTTATACTTGTAGAGTGATCATCCTACTTAAGATGTGACAATAGAGTGATCTAAAAAATCATGAAAAGATTATGTTCATACAGCCATTAACAAGAGCCAAAAATTAATGACATAGTTTAAGAGCTAGCGCGTAAATTGATAACCATTGGCCCATTGTTGATGGATAAGGTAACTAGAAAGAGAGAACTGGTTGTAGTATTGCATTGCAAGAATTTGAAGGAAGTCATTAGTCAACGCTCGTTAAAAAATAGTAAAAGTCAAACTGACATGCATAAGATTGAGTGGGCCGTCCTGTTTATTCTTCGGCTGAAAGTATGGCTGATTATATGACGTTAACATGAAGGTTGTAGCTGGCGAAGTCTGAAACTTGAGACATTTTACATTGAGTTCGGGTGTATCTGGTTGGCTAGGAATAATATTATTCTGTCTCTTTCATAATATAGTTAGCTATGCGATGATAGGATATAATTAACATTTTTAAGAATTCTAATTTTGTTGTACTTGGTGAATATTAGTTCTGATACCATGTTAAATATGCTTAAATAGATGCTGAAGCATAATACAAAAACAAGAGGGTTATGTTGTTTAACTTGACAATACACTAATAATAGTTACGTGGTTACATATTACAATGAACCCAATATGAGTATATATAGAAGGTTAAATCCTAGACTAACGATACATTCATTGTGGTTAATAGGCTTATAATACAAGGAGAAAACGTTTTGTCCGAAGCTGGCAAAAAAGGAGCTATTTATGTCACTAATTAGGAGCTGCCACGTCAAATACACATTGAAGCCTCAGTACACTCTATCACACAAGATTGTAGCTCAAACAAAACCAAAAAAACCAAACACGTTCTGTTCAAAAGAAGCCCTTACTTGGAGAAAACAGAGTCTGGTGCTAACGCCTCCTCTCCTCTACTCCTCTGACCAACGGAGCTCCTCCCCGCCGCTGGAGCCACCGTGGCATCAATCTGAGCCGGTGCCCACGCACCAAATACTGCGGTTTGTTCCGATTTCCCCTTTATTGTTTGCTTAGTTATCTCCCCAATATTTAGGTTTCAAAATTTTGATGGGTTTGGGTTATTTTTTTGGATATCAATCTATTCATATCGATATAGGTTTTGTTGATTTATATGGATTTTGTCTTTTTTTTTTTTTTTAGGGGTATTTTCATGGGTTTTGATTAGATTTTTAAGTGATAGGCCACCCACTTGTACAAACATAAATTTCTTGGAAGTTCATAGATTTCAATTTTAATGGATACAAACTTAAATTTCTTGTACCATTCTTGAATTTGGCATTGATTTAGTTCTTCTTCCTTCATTTTGTAAATTAAGTGTATAATAAAAAAGTTAAGCTTCCTTTCTTCCTGCTGTCAATTAGAACTGCAATTAGTTACAAGAAAGCCAGATATCTTACTTTTCTTTCTTCCTACTGTCATTTGTGTATGGCTTTCTAAAAAAATACCTGAGTTCCATCCCCATTTTATAGTTTGCTTCATGTCGATTTAGCTATGTTTGTTAATGCACCTCTAGGCATTTTTCTCCTGAAGGAAACACGACATTTAATGACAATGAAGATTCTATTTAAAGTGTAACGGATGACCATTGGGTCATTATTGCCTTTGTAACCGTTCCGACGCACTTATTCAGTGTCATCTGTCTTGATGGCATTTATTTACACCTTCAATATATGCAAGCTTGTCTCGTCTATATGGATGAGCTCTTGCCCTTACACTCATCCCTGACTTAGATGCGGCTGTGGTCGTCTTTAAGCTAGACGACCTTCACCCGATACTCGTCAGTTGCCCCCCCCCCCCCCCCCGCCCCCAATCTATGGTCGTCAAGAACTTGGACGATCTTAGGCTTTGGTCTTAAATGCAAAACGACTACTCTTCAGGAAACGAACATTTGTTGGCCTTCTATTCATGGCGTGTGTGAAACTTCCTTGATCTTGGCATGCTTTAATTCCAATTTTTCCTTCTTTAGAGAAACCATTCCTCTTCCTCCGCCCTATTTGGTTTGAACTTCGGAGTGCTAAGAAATCCCTACACTTCAAAATTTCTTAGTAAGGCCTCTTTTCCCTATGCTTTGATGGTTGGTTTTGAATTCCTTAGTTAAGAGTGCCCCTCAGTTTGATTTTTCTTTGCTAGGTTGAGGGTTTTCTTAAAGTATTCTTCTGGTCGCCGTCCCCAAGTGGGTTTATTTGTGTCTCGTCTTTCTGCACTTAGGTATGTTCTACTCTCTCTCTACCCTCTAATCCGTCAATCTTTGATAAAACAGCATTCGAAGATGGCCATCATTGAGTATAAGGAGGATGATGTTAGGTCCAGTGAGTTGGAGACAGGATTGTCTTCCAACGTGGAGTCTTTGAGTAAGGTAGTTGATACTACTGCTTCAAAGTTGCCTTCGTCTTTATCTTCACCCCCCTTACATGCTCTTTCTAAGTCATGTTCCTTGAAAGAGAAACATTTAAATAGTTTTAGGAAAAGGTTTCAGTTTTCCAAAAGTACCTTTATTAGACTACCTCGCCTAGGCGAGAAAGCTTGTAACTTTGCCCAAGGAGAGGTGTGCTTTTACAAGGCTGACCTTTTGTGTGGCCTTTCATTTCCCCGTCCATTCGTTCATCATGCAACTTCTGAACGAATTTCAGATCGCCCCAAGTCAACTTGTCCCTAATGCTTGGAGGATGATCATAAGTTATATGTCTATCTGGATGTCTGCTTATGATGGGAAAATGATAGCTTTAAATGAATTTTTGTTTTTGAACTGTCTGAAAGCCTCCACCCCCTATGGGTATTTTGAGCTTTTACCTTGGGATAGGAAATCTAGGGTTATTAGAGGTTTTCCTTCGTCCTTTCATGACTGGAAATCGCGATACTTTTTTATTTCTGGAATGGATTGGGAAACCCTGTTTGACGAATTCTGGGGGGAAGTCCTATGACAACTCTAAAAATGGGAAGTCCCAGGCGTATTTCCATTGTCTGCCTTTGCTTTTCTTTCATATTGTGATTGCTTGTATAATGATGTTTTCCTACTAATTTTTTGCAGCTCTTGATTGTCTTGACTTAGAAGATAAACACCATCATCAGGTTCACGCTACCCTCGCCTACGCTCATGAAATTGAGGATTTTGATGACCTCATTGATCCTCGTCATCTATTTGACTGTTGTTTGTGTCCTAAGCCTTCGAAGTATGTATTAGAAAAGATTTGCCGAGAGGAAAAAAGTAAGATCATCTGTCCATTAGTTTCCAAGATTCCTTTTTCTTTATTAGCTTCGTCTATATTTTGCCTAACTGCCTACTTGAAAATTCTTTTTTTTTTTTTTACTTAGCAGAAATGGCCACTAGATATAGTAAAGAGAAGTATGCCCACATCAAGAACTTGAAAAATGAGCCCTTATCCAATCTCACTGCTGATTCGAAGAAGAGGAAATTGGATGAAGAGAAAGGTGAGACTGTTGCTCTTCGTCTGTTCATACTGCCCCTTCTTCTCCTACTCTATCCTTAGAAGTGATTGCCTTCACCCCTCCAACTACTCGTGCCAAAGGAAAAGGCAAGGCTGGGAGGAGTGTTTGGGATGACCCTGCTACTGCTTTGGGCCTTGCTCACAATTTGATTACTGACAATGAACTCAAGGGTTTGTTGTCCATTCCCTCTCACGAGCTAGTCAGTAGTCATATCCATAAGTTGGTGCAGGTATGCGACTTTTCTCTTTCAACATCCCTTTTTTACTTTTGTGTACAAGTATGTGTGCATGGTCTCCCTTCTTATTTGCTTATCTTTATCAAGTTCTTGGGGAGTCACTGTGTGTCACGACTGACTACTTGAATACGGAAGAGAAGGTTATGGTGGCTAACTCAAAGGTGGTATCCGTCGAGGTTGAATGCTTCAAGTTGAGGAAGGATGTAATTGTTGCTATGAATGAGATGAACAACACGAATAAGAAAATAAGGGAGCTTACTAAGGCCTTGCTTGTAGAGAAAGCGCTTGTTGTCCAGAAAGACGAAGAGATTCAAGCTGCCCTCCTAAAGACTAATGCAAAGAGAGAAAATCGTCCAGAAATTCATGCAGTCAAATCAGTTCCCAGATCTTCAGTTCATCCAATACTTCAAAGGGTTCAAGCTCCTGCATCAGTGGACGATAAAGCACCACAGTTTGGCCGTGGACTTCTCCAATTTAGAGTTTGAGAAGATTGACACTGGCATACTTGCAGACGAAGCCAAGCAGCAAGAAGACACTGAAGTTGGTACCTCAATGGAGAAAGATTCTGCTAGGAAAGATGTTTCTAAAGGAAAGGATATCGACGAGACCGCTATCCCTCCTTCGTAGTATATTCATTCCCTCTTTTTTCTTTTATTTGGAAAACAATGGTTGCCCCCTTGTTTTGGGGTTCTATTTTTGAAGAACAATGGTTGCCTCCTTGTTTTGGGGTCTTAGTCTTTTTTCTTGCCTTATTGCCTCTTAGTTTTGAGGCTTTTTCTTTGGACAAACGTTTTTACTACTAACTTGCTGTTTTGCCCATGCTATAACATAAGCTTGCCTGTTTATAAAATTCGGGATTTTTAGAGTTTTTATCGTCACGAATTAAACTTGTAGTTTTTCATCGCTTAGATTATGCTTTTAACTCTTTAGAGTTTTTATCGTCGTGATTTGAACTTACAATTTTTATCACTCAAACTATAATTCAAACTTGTCATTCATATTAACGAAGTGTTTCATTCTCTGTGATTTATACTTTAATTTTTTATCACTTAATTAACAAGTTAAACTCATCATGTATATTGACTGAGTCTTTTATCTTCGTGATTTAAACTTAAAGTTTTTATCACTTGATTTTTAAACTCGTCATTCATATTGACGGAGATTTTATCTTTGTGATTTAAACTTATAGTTTTTATCATTTGATTTGGATTTTAAACTCATCATTCATATTGACGGAGCTTTTATCTACATGATTTAAACTTTTAGTTTTTATCACTTGATTTGGATTTTAAACTCATCATTCATATTGATGGAGTTTTTTTTATCTTCGTGAGATCACTTGATTTGTAAGTAGAACTTGTCATATATATTGACAGAGTTTTTTATCTTCATGATTTACACTTGAAGTTTTTATCACTTAATTATGATTAAACTTGTCTTTTATGCTGACGAAGTTTTTATCATAGTTGTCGTGCTTTGAACTCATCTTTTCGATAAAGTAGATTTTCACCATGAAGTGTTTGACATCTAATTATTTGAAAAGAAATAGCTCTGCAAACGCCTTGTCTGTTTTATTCATCCTTGCTTATACAGAAGAGATTACAAGGACAATTCTACACGAGAAAATAGAAAGTACTAAACATAAAGTACTAAAAATAGAACTAATGCATGAAAATAATGAAATCCTGCTTATCTACTGGTGAATAAACGAGGTGTTCCAAATTCTGGAACTTATTATTGCTTAAGGTTTCCCATTTACATCCTCCAAGTAGTAGCTCCCTCTTCTTGAATAGACAACCTTGTATGGACCTTCCTAGTTGGGGCCTAGCTTTCCTTCGTTTGGAACTTTGGTGGCTTGTGAAACCTTCTGCAGAACCATATCTCCAGGATTGAAATGCTTCAGCTTCACCCTCTGATTATAGTACCTTGTCATCCTTTCTTGATATAGGGCCATTCTCTGAGTTGCGTCGTCCCTGACGTTGGGTAAACAATCCAGAGTTAGCTTAAGGCTCTCGTCATTGCTGTGCTCGTCATAGAATGTTCTTCTAATCGTGAAGATTCCTAGTATGCTCTTGACTAGGTCACCTCCATCATCAAGGATGAAAACTATGAGGATCTGGGCAATCACGCTATAGAAGCAATGGGGGAGATGGCATTGTTCAGCCTTACACAGGTTTGTACCCGTCACTATATGCATTGTCATATTTTAACAATTTCATAATTACTCTATGATGTTGGTGTAGAGGGTATTAATGGCAAAGGGGTTAATGGATCGTTGTCTTGCTCATGAAAAGACCCTGGAACGTGTCCATGCAAAGTCTAAGGCGACAATGGAAGAATTGGATGAGCTGAAGGCTTGGAAGCTCTATCATGAAGAGAAGCTGAAGCTGTCCTAGCAAATTCATGGTGATTTGGAAAAAGAAGTAGAGTTGATGAGGGAAGCTTGAAAGACAGAGACGATAATCTCCGTCAGGCAAAAATTGAGGCTTTTTGTGAATATCAAGGCTCCGATGCCCTTTTAAGCAAGTTGGGTACCTCCTTTGCTGATGGTTTTTATGATTGTCTTCATTAAGTCAAGGCTTCGTTTCCTGACTTAAACGTTGCACACATCTCCATTGATGCTGAAGGCCAGACTTCTGCTCAACCCATCGGCTCAAAGGGGCGGACGAGCTCTTTGGCGAAGACCCTGGTGACGGTGAGGTTCAGAAGGATGACGCTACAGAGGAGGGTATTGTCCAACAACCATTAGCCCTGGAACCAGAAGATAAGGCGGATAACCCCGCTACTCTAGAGCAGTAGTTTTTTTTTTTTTATATGTATGGGAGAACTACTTTTGACTGTTGCCTTTGGTAGGCTTCCTGTAAAAATTTATTCTATTTTGACTATATTTTTCAATGTACTTTTTTCCATCTCTTGTATAATCAAGGACCAGATGAAATTGGTTGTGTTTGCGACAATCCGTCCTGTCAAGGATAATCCGTCCAAATATCGGGTTATCCGTCCTTTTAAAGACTTTAAATATATGTGGTTGTTAAGTTTGTATTCATTGAATAACTCTCCTATTGGATGAAACCGTCCATTGGGTGACATCGTCTCCGTCCACTTTTCGTGGACTATGGTAAATTTTTATCCTCCATAGGATGACCCATTCACTTTATGAATTTGATAAATTCTATCCTTTATATGGTAATTCGTCCACTTTATGGGCTACCTGAATTTCATCTATTATAGGATGATCCGTCCATTTTATGAATGAGATAAATTTCATCCTTTAAATGATGATTCGTCCACTTTGGGGACTAGAAAATTTCATCATTCTTGGGATGATCTGTCCACTTTATGGACTTTACTAAATGTCATCCTTCATGGAAGGATCCGTCCACTTTGTGGATTACTAAGTGTCATCCCTCATAGGATAATCTATCCACTTTTATGGATTTTTCTAAGTGTCCTTCTTCATGGGACGATCCGTCCACTTTGTGAACTTTACTAAATGTCATCCTTCATGGGATGATCCATCCACTTTGTGGACTACTAAATGTCATCTCTCATAGGATGATCCATCCACTTTGTGGACTTTGTAGATGAATCATAGCGGTAAACATTCAATATGTTCTGAATAAACTCCTTTTATTATAATGGATGAGTAGAATATTATTGTTCATAAAAACTAAAAAATTGCCCTTTCGGTTCTAAGAGTACTGTAGAAAATAAAAACTACAACTATCTGTTGAAAAAGATAAAGTGGAAATGAGGAGTGTGATGTTATCGCTGTCTTTATTCATCGTCTACTGGTCGTACTTCTTCAGGAGCTCCGTATTGCATGGGTGATTCAATTTTTGTCCTTCTAGTGTCTTTAGGTAGTACGTTCCCTTCCTATGCTATAAGGTGATTATGTACGGTCCTTCCCAATTAGGTCCTAGCTTACCCTAGGAGGCATCTTTTATAGCGCCAGTTAGTTTCCTCAAGACAAGATCTCCAACTTGGAAGTCCCTGTACTTGACCTTGGAATTGTAATGCTTTGCCATGAGGTTCTGATACCGTGCTAATCTTTGCTCAGCCGTTACTCTGACTTCGTCCACTAGATCAAGCTGCAAGCACATGGCTTTATCATTCTTGCTTTTGTTGTGGTTTCCAACCCGGTAACTCGTAAGCCCTACTTTTGCTAGGATGACTACTTTGCTACCATAAGCCAGTAGAAACATGTTTCCCCTGTTGGCGTCCTTGCCATCGTTCTGTATGCCAATAAAACTCTTGGTAATTCATCTCGCCATATGCCCTTTGCCCCCTTGAACCGAGTCTTGATGATTTTGAGCAAAAATTGGTTCGTGAATTCAACCTGTTCATTGACCTGTGGGTGGGCAGGTGACGAGTAGTGGTTCCTGTTTCCTGATTCCTAGTTGTGAACAGAAATCTCGGAATGCGTCATTATCGAATTGTTTCCCGTTATCTGAGACAAGCACCCTAGGAATACCAAACCTGCAATGATGTTCCTCCATACAAAACTTCAGATATTCTTCTCTGTGATAGTGGCCAAAGCTTCAACTTCCACCCATTTTGTGAAGTAGTCAATGCCGACCACTAGGAACTTTAAATGTCTTATTGATATTGGAAAGAGGGCCATGATATCTAACCCCCATTGCGCGAATGGCCATGGGGCCATCATAAGGGTAAGCTCTTCCGTTGGCTGCCTTATAAGATTGTCAAACCTCTAGCATTTGTCGCAGGCTCTGACGTATGCATCGGCATCCTTTGGCATTATTGGCCAGTAATATCCTGCCCAAAGTAGCTTATGCACCAAGGACCTTGATCTATAGTGATTTCCACAAACTCCTTCATGAACCTCCCTTATAACGTAGTCCGACTCTTCAGAGGCAAGGCACCTTAGGTAGGGTCGGGAGAAACCCCTTTTGTATGGAATGTCTTTAATCAAGATAAATCGGGCCACTTTAACCTTCAACTTTCTTGCAGCCTCCTTGTCGTCTGGTAGCTTGCCGTCCCTCAGGTAGGAGGCTATCGGGGTAATCTAACAATTTTCATTACTTATTTCTTGCACGCCAGTACTGTCTATCAATGATGAGATTTGAACGAGGGATAATACCTGGTCGGGGACGATTATAGGTTCTACAGAAGTTGCTTTTGCAAGTCGATCGGCATCTTGGTTCTCTTCCCTTTGGATTTGAACCAACTTGATCTGGAGGTTACTTGTTCAACCCTTCACTTCCTCCAGATACATCTTCATTCTTTCATTTTTGCACTCATAACTACCACTAACCTGATTAGTCACGATTTGAGAATCGGAGTATACAACCATATTCTTGGCTCCTACAGCTATTGCGAGGTCCAGTCTTGTTATCAAGGCTTCGTATTCCACTTTGTTATTGGTGGTGGAAAAGTCCAAACGGATCATGCACTCGATCTTATCTCCCTCTGGGGTCTGGAGCACTACGCCGATTCCGCCTGCATATTTATTGGAAGATCCGTCTATGTGGATGCTCCACACAAGAGCTTCTTTTGCCCCCTGGTCCTCCACGAAGGTAAATTCAGCGATGAAGTCAGCTACTATTTGTCCCTTCACATCAGTTCACGATTGGTACTAAATGTCGAACTCACTTAACTCGACCGCCCACAAGGCCATTCGTCCTGCTGTTTCGGGGCTACTCATAGTTTTTCTTAAGGGCTTATCTATCATGACATTTATGGTATGTGCTTAGAAGTATGGCTTGAGTTTTCGTGACGCTGCGGTCACTAATGCGAATGCTAGCTTTTCTATCTAAAGGTACATTTCTTCTACTCCTCTGAATGCTCGGCTTATAAAGTATACGAGTCGCTGTACCCTATCTTCTTCTTTGACAAAAGCTGTGCTGACTGCCGCTGGGGAGACGGCTAAGTATAGAAACAACTCTTCTCCCAGCTTCAAGGGGTTGAGTAACGGCAGAGAAAAGAGATACGCCTTTAAATCTTCAAATGCCTTTTAGCATTCGTCTGTCCATTCAAACGATCTCCTCATCGTGCGGAAGAAAGGGAGGCATTTGTCCGTCGCCCTTGATACGAACTTATTTAGGGCTTCTATTTTGCCATTTAGGCTTTGTACTTCTTTTACTGCCTTTGACGGAGACAATTCCATTATCGCATTTACCTTCTCCGAGTTGACCTCGATACCTCTTTGGGGTACCATAAATCCCAAGAATTTTCCTGCCATTACACCGAACACATACTTACCCAGATTCAATTTCATGTTGTAAGACCGAAGAGTGTTGAAGGTTTCCTGTAGGTCGCTCAAGTGGTCGGACTCCTGGATGCTTTTCACCAGCATGTCATCTACATAAACTTGCACATTTCTCCCAATCTGGTGCACGAACATCCTGTTCATCAATCTCTGATATGTGGCTCTTGCATTCTTGAGTCCAAAAGGCATTACTTTGTAGCAGAAGAGCCCCTAGCTTGTAACAAATGAGATCTTCTCCGGGTCAGCTTCATCCAACTTTATATGGTTGTAGCCGAAAAACGCATCCATGAAACTCGAAAGTTTATGTCTTGCGGTCGAGTCTACTAGGGTGTCGATACCAGTCATGGTTTTCAAACCCGAACCGTTCAATAAACCGTAAATGAAAGAGGTTCAAGGTTTTTAAGGTCAGACCGAGGTCGAACCGAGGTCAAACCGTGATGACGTCATAATTAATTTAATAATTATTTAAATATAAATAAATATATTAAATTAGTATAAATAGAAAATTTGACTAAAACAATCCAATTAAATATAAATATCTATATTTTAAATATATATTTTCATATCATAACTTTTACAAGACAAATAAGAAATATCAAATCCTAAGCAAATTTAAATATAATATCTATTTATTTATTTATATATTGATTAGTCAAACTTGTAATAATAATAATAATAATAATAATAATAATAATAATAATAATAATAATAATAATAATAATAATAATAATAATAATAAAAACACTCAAATAAAATAAAATAAATTATTTAATAATTTTAAATTGAAATAATTATTATATACTTAGCTGTAAATATTAATTATAATTAGAGCAATAATAGCACCATAACATTTTATACAAATTTTGTTATAATTTGCCACGTGACAAGATGTGAGTGGTAGAAATGTAGACCCATAATTTTTTTTTTCATTACTCACACTTTGCCATGTGTCAAATTATTACAAAAAATTATATAAAATATTGTGATACTGATAGTCTGATACTAGTACTACATTACTCTTAAAAATATTTAAAATATTTAATGCACTTTTCAAGGCATGTCAAATCATGTTGGGCAGCTGGGAAAAAATCTAAATCAAATGACTGAAATATTTTTGCTTTTATTAAAAAATTAAAACTTTCATCATTTCCCATGTTAGCCAAGTGAGGGGGACTTAGGAATTCAAAATGAGTAAAAAAGTAGCCAAAGTCTGAAGAAAGAAAGAGAATCACATAGCTCCATCAACGGAAATTACAGAGCTCCCATCAACGGAAAAAAGAAAGAGAAGAAGGAAAAAAAGAAAATAAAAAAAGAAGCAGCAGCCGCAGAAGACAAAGGAGTGATCGGCAACCTGCAAGCTACTGCTTCAAGTCTTCACCTAGGCGCAGATCCCTTCGTTGTATTCTTCTCTCTTTCTTTTCTTTTTTTTTTTTTTTTTTTTTTTTGAGGAACTTGTTTTCTTCTTCTCTGGTTCTTTTTTCCCCTTACAAATCCCTTTGTTCAAGATCTGAAATTATTAGATCTCCTTCCCATCTTTGTTCTTCTTCGTGTTTGTTCATTTCTTATTCATTTCTTCTAGAACTGATCATAACTTTGTACCGGTGTACCGGCCAAAATTCATCGGAAAAGCTAAAACAAAAAGAAACCGTTCGAACCCCAAAAACCAGTCATGGTTCTCAGAACCATATGGTCTGACCACGGTTCGTACGGGTCCCTGCTCTTTTCTCATTGTGCGGTTCTTGAAGCTAAAAAAACCGCAAAACTGAGAGCTTTGCGATTTTTTCGGTCGGAATGTACGGTCCGGTCCGGTCCGGGTTTCAAAACTATGTACGCAGTAGTAGGTAACTATCCTTGGGCCACGCTTTATTAAGATCTGTGAAATCTTCACACATTCGTCACTTCCCATTGGCTTTCTTCACCATCACCACGTTTGCTAGCCAATCCGAATAATTCACTTCACGTATGAAATCTGCTTCCTGCAACTTCTGCACTTCCTCGGCTATAGCACGGTCTCTCTCTGGGGTGAACACTCACTTTTTCTATCGAACGAGAGAAAACGAGGGTGACACGTTCAGCCTATGAATTAAGACCGACGGGTTAATTCCCGGCATGTCTTCATGACTCCAGGCAAATACGTCTTGATTCTTCCTCAAGAAGGCTATGATTGCTTGCCGTACCATTGGGCTGGCCATAGTACCTATTCTTGTGGTTCGCTCGGGCTTAGAATCGTCAAGGGTTATTTCTTCCAGTTCTTCTATCAGTTCTACTACCATCCGCCGTTCTTCTATATTCATAGTTGGGAGGTGATCTTCCATCTCCATTATCGCTATGTAGCATTCGCACGCGGCAATTTGATCTCCGTAAAACTCTCCTATTCCATACTCAATAGGGAACTTGATCATCAAATGGTAAGTCGAGGTTACAGCCTTTCATGCATTGAGAGTAGGTCGTCCGAGGATAGCATTGTAAGCAGATGAGCAATTGACCAGAAGGAAAGCCACATCCTTCGTGATCTGCTGTGGGTAATCTCCCACTGTCACAAATAATGTGACTACGCCAAGAAGGTAAACCCTTGTCCCTCCAAAGTCGACGAGTGGAGCGTTTGTTGGAACTAGCCACTCTCTACTAATCCCCATTTTCTGGAATGCGGGGTAGTAAAGGATATCAACCGAGCTTCCATTATCAACCAAGGCTCAATCCATATTGTAGTCTCCTAGTCGTATGCGGACGACAAGTGCGTCATCATGCGGATGGTGAAGGCGTCGTGCATCCTCTTCAGAAAACCCAACGATCAGGGTATCAATTCGCGCTATTTTTGGTGTAGAGCCCATCAGCTGGACACTCTAAACCATACATAAATATGTTTTGCGGGCTTTTTTAGATGACCCTGCCGTAGCGATGCTCCCAATAATCATCCTTATGTCTCTTATTGGCGGTGTGGGATGCTCTTTCTCGCATCGGAAGGCCTGATCTTGTGGCGGATTCATCTTCTCTTTGTTGACGAACCTTTGCAGCTTTCCTTGTCTGATAAGAGCTTTGATCTGTTGCTTCAGGTCATAGCAGTCAACTGTATCGTGGCCGTGGTCACGATGGAAATGGAAATATTTGTCCCTTGACCTCTTGTTAGGATCCCCTCTTAAATTGCTGGGAAAGGTCATGGCTCCTTCATCCTTTATCTGCATTAGCACTTGGTCGATCGGAGCCATCAGAGGGGTGAAGCTCGTGAACTTCCCTGTAGGTGGTTCGGAACGTCTATCCTCCCGTCATTCTCCAGTCCTGTCCATCTTTCGCCCTCTATCTAGTTGGGTATCTTCCTGTCTCTCCCTTTTCCTAGGCTTTTCTTCCCGGGCTAGTAACGCATCTTCCGCATTCATGTATTTGGTTGACCGGTAAAATACTTTTGACATAGTTTTTGAGTCGTTCTTATACAGAGAAAATAAAAACTTACCCTTCCGCAGCTTGTTGGTGAACGCTGCCACAAGTATCTTGTCGTCCGCTTCGTTTAACGAGAGAGCCTCTTTGTTAAAGCGAGCTATGTACGATCTTAGCGTCTCGTCTTCTCACTGCCTAATGTTCATCAAACACGTGGTGGATTTCTTATACCTGTGACCCCCGATAAAGTGTAACATGGATTGAGCACCTAACTTTTTGAAAGTGCTAATGAAGTTGGGTGTCAGCCTGCTGTACCAGATCCTTGCAGCTCCTTTCAGCGTAGTGGGAAAGGCTCTGCACATGATCTCATCTGGTACCCCTTGAAGGTGCATTATGGTCTTGAAAGACTCCAGGTGGTCTAAGGGGTCCTTGGACCCGTCGTAACTCTCTATCTAAGGCACGCAGAATTTTTGGGGAAAGGGGCATGAACTGACTAGCGCTGTGAATGGCAAATCAGTTCGCTGCACCAAGTCATCAAGGTCGCTGGATACTCAACCTCTAAGGGCGTTCATCATCACATCCATCCGTTCCCTCATAATCTGCATCTCGGCTGCTATGTGAGGTGGGAGAGTATCAGTGACAGATGGTCGGCTTATATCCTACCATTTCTGTCTACTCGAAGTATTGCTACCCTCAGGTCTGTCCTGGTTCCTTCTCTCAGCACTTGTCCCTTCCTGGTCTTCCTCCTGTGTACCGAGGCATGCATTTTTTTGCTGCAACTGCTCCTCCAAGTCATGATTCTGCTTGGTTAGGCGTTTAACTGCTGCCGCAGGCGTTTGGCCTTGTCTCTCCAAAGCCGTTGTATGTAGTTGGTCGCCCTGAATATTGTTTGTTGTTGCCATTGAACGAGTGAATACTATGCAACTTTGGTCTCAGGGATAAAGAAAATACTGATTACTTATGATTTTTCCCACAGATGGCGCCAACTGATGATGAAGAAAATCCACCATTAGTCGCATGGTCCTCATAAGCTTGAAACAATACCTGCACAACTAAAAGAGAAGACCTAACAGAGAGCACCAGTGTGGTGCTAGCCAAAAACCCTCCAAAAGTCAAGTTAGAACTTTTCACAACCCTAGAGTGCCAAAGCTGGGATGAATTATGCGTGCCTTGTATCTCGAGTGTTCATGGGTTTTTATAGTAGAATCGTCCTCCGTTTCTTGAGCATCAAGGTGTTTTATTTTTGGGAAGATCCTTATGAATGGGTGTGTATTATGGGATCCTCCTCAACTAGGATTCTACCCGCATTAGGACTCTATGAGTCAGAGTTTAATCATGATACACAAGTTATTTCCATTTAGGAGTCGGTGGAGATCAATTACATTGGATGGAGACCGCGTGGCCCTAAATCCGTCCATCCTTTACCCGTGCACCTTAGATCCGTCTTCTAACGACGCCATGTCTACTCAAACGGATCTGTCATCTACGTTTTTAATCCTTTTTAGTTAACTCTAAGGATAGACCTAATGTGATAACATGTAAAGATGGTAAATTGTGATTGGAACAATACCAATTTCACATATTGTCAAATTGAGTGTTTTTAGACTTATCATTAACTAAAAGCTTATAAAAATTTGTGCAGTATCGTCTTCTTTTTCGAAAGGTAAAGACACCTAAATAAGTAAAGACAAATAATGCTACATATTAAATCCCCATGATTAGGGCAATCGGTTTGAAATCATGTCTCATAAAACGGAGGTCATTATCGAAATTGCCCCCTAAACTTTTCCCAAGAGCAAAACTGACCTACAAAAAATAAGAAAACAATGCATACAGACCAGTTTTGCCTCATGTCCAACAATATATCATCTGTCTCTCATAATGGGCCAATGAAATACCATTTTTTGTGTCCATCTCACACCTTCTTGAGTCAATCAAACTGGAGGCCATTGTGGTTACTCAAGACTTCTGACCTCTTTTTGGCTATTAAAAAGATTTATTCCCAAAAAAAAAAAAAAAAAAAGATGAAAGTAGTTTTTACTTTTTACGACATTAGAGTTTTGAGAACAATTTATTTAGTTCTTTTTTTTTGTGTTAAAATATATTTTTACTTTGAAAAAAATGAAATTTTAAAAAGCTCTACATAAAACCAAAAATGCAAAAAAAAAAAAAAAAAAAGTAAACATATGATTTGTACCCAAACACACGCTCAGAGACAGATTACACCAAGTGGCCAACATATAATTCAGTCTAAATTATTCTACAAAATAAAAATTCAGTTTAAATTCAAGCAGACTTTAAAGAGATGCAATGTAAATAATGTTGACTGTTTAACACCATGAATTTAACAATATTGGAGCACAGCATTTACTACATCGAGAAAAAATATTACGACGTCGAAGGTAACAACCACACAGGCCCATGAGTAGGATATTAATTTCTGGTTAATTTATTAAGTGGACCACCTATTGATATGGACCTGTTTATTTTTTTTAGTAATAGGACCCATTTCTATGAAGCTTTTTTTAGGTCCTGCTTAGCTTATATTTGAAAATGTGAATGACTCTCATTGCACCATGTCTACGACTAGTAGGTCTAATATTTAACTTGGACCATCATCAAGTGGATGCCCTGTCCCGCACGCACTCGAGTTGTCAACTGTCTCATGCGGATTTTCCCTACCTGAAAAATGAGACAAGACGGGAATGAATTTATCGATCTCATCCTATTTTGCCAAATTCATCCTAAATGTATATATGTATATAATTTATTTATTTATTTATTTTTTGCACATATTCTAGTACCAATTTATCTTTTTCACCTAATACTCTCGTTGTCACCCTTCCTCTCACACCTTTTACTTTCATCGGCGTTGGCATCACCTCAAGACAAGCAAAATGCCTCGTTATACATAAAATGTTAAGATCATATTTCAGTTAGCTTTCAAGATTCAAAAGGATTAGCATTTTTTGTCCTATGCATTTGAACCTTGGAATTCAATAGTAAGCACTTTCATTCAATCAGACATGAGAAAATAATTATTAACTGCACTACCTGAGTAGGAAAAACATTAAGCTCTAACAGATAGACATATGCATTTTTTTTCGCGAGAAGATTAGAAATAAAAGAGACATTAAACTGGCACTTAGCACAAATGTAGGAAAGTTAAGGCACAAACAAACATACATACTAATCGCTCAGGCAGCTTCATAACGTCAAAGCATAACATATATCTATCCTAATGATCCAACCATTAAGGACTATACCAACACAACAGAGAATGTTGCACGACGGAGCATTTCAATTTGCACTATTTTTGGAGAGGGGAGGGGAGGGGGAGGGGGAGGGGGGGGGGGGGGGGGGGGGGGGGGGGGTTGCTTTGTATATTGATCATGGTAAATTAGTTCCAATAAATCAGTTCATAAATGATGTGGGACAGAAGGAGTCAATCTTTGTTGTTTGTTAGTTTTTTAGCCGATAGCAATTCAATCGAAGTAAAATTCTCTTATTTTGTGCTAGATTCAAGAGCTTTGGTTGTTGATCTAAGAAACTCCTTAGTTAGAATGAGATTCAGCTCTTTTACATTTTAGTACTGCATCCTTGTATCCTATGCACAAGCAATCAAATGTTGTCAAATGTAACAAGCTTCTTCAACACCCAGTTACAACCTTACAGGGATTGAAATTTAGCACAATGGAATAATTCCAATGTACCTTTGTAGAGTATCAAAAAGTAGCACAAGAAAAGAAATACCAAATAAAAGCAATATTCAGATATGTTCCACACCTTTGATTCTGCAACAGGAGCGATACCAGCACTCTAATATTCTTACCTTACAGAAAGAAGAAAGAAACTCTCAACAATCAACTGAGCATTATTACAACTAACGACAACAAAACTTAAGTCCCAAATTTGGGGTCGGCTGCAAACACATTAGTCAAGGTCAGCCGCATGTAATCTTTTCCTCAACACATGTATTATTACAACCACAAGGTAAAAATTTTGTTCTCTCTTTTCTTTTCTTTTTTAAATAATAAAGAGGCAAAATGTTCCTAAAAATAAATGCAAGTATGCAACTAAGAGTAAGATACTGATAAGTTCTCCATCTTCTGCTTCTATTTAGTAGTAACCATGCCAAATTATCACAGCATAACCACGCATTATTTGAGTTTGAATAAGGGAGATGGTAGAAGATGTGCACCAAAACTCCCACAATTTTCAATAGTTGAGGGACGATATCCCCTCTATTTCAACTTTCAAGCAAGCCTAATCCTATACCCTAAAAGAGTATCATAACAAAAACTTCCTAAGTGCAGATGGATAAGGAATTTCAATGAAGCACTACACATAGCCCACTTGCGTCATATCCAATAGCTATTTTGGCCCATAGGTAGAGTTCAAGGCTACCAATATGCTTTTAGGCAGCATGAAATGGAGCATCTTGGCCAATAGGTAGAGGCGTAGAGCCCAAACATCATGCTAACATGAAGATGAGACATTTTTAAGTTTCATGCTTGCAACGTGCTAATTTGAAATTTAATACACCGTATACAAGCTTTCGACATAGAAACGAGTGAAAAGGTTCAATTATATTAAGTAGCTTTTTTTTTTATATATACAATTAGTTGCATCAACGCTGAGGGTGCTTGACTCAACCCCCAAACACGACACGAACCCATGGGTTTTTGCTGGTTAGGATTGGGCCTTTGCAGGTTAGGGTTGGGCTTTAGCGGGTTTGGGTCATAAACGGGTCAACTCGAAAGCAATACGATAAGAAACGTGTCATAAGCAGGTCAACCTACGTAACCTGCAATAAACATATTTGATACACCAATTTATTTGTGTCAACCTGAAATGCCTCATTTAACACAGCCTGTTTAACTCGTATAACAAATAAATATTCATTTTATTTTAAATTTGTCAAATACGTTTTTTATCCAACTATATTTTAAATTTATAAAGAAAAGTGAGTAATTACAAAAACTTACAAGGAATATAATTGGAAATTGAAACTTTACAAACCCTAGATCTCTAAACCCTACAAACTCTAAATCTCTAAACCTTCTTATAAATATCTTACACCCTAGTTCTATAAATATTTTTTTGGCATAGAACTTGCACAAATGAAATTGGATGAGCTTGTGAGAGATGTTATGAATTTGGACATCAACAAAGAATCTATGAATGATGATTTTAGTCATAGTTACGATTAGTCTACTATTTGCTCCAACTATTTCAATATTGATACTTAGCATTTGGCGAGTTCTGAGGATATTATATTTTTATTGAACTATGTTATTTTATTTCTTGAACTATGTTATTTTGAATTTGAGTTAAAGTGTATGCACTTCTTTTGGAGTGTAAAGAACTTATTTCTATATGAACGCTATATTTTTGTTGAACTATATTATTTTTAATGTGGGTTGAAGACTTGAAGTGTATGCACTACTTTGAAGATGTAAAATAAAAAATAAAAAATAAAAATAAAAAGTCTAAATGGATGTTATATTTAATATTATGCAGGTTGAAATGAGTTGTATTACATTCATGTTAACCTAACACGACCAATTTATTAAGTGTCTCAAGTGAGTTGGGTCAGGTCAACCCGCCTTATTAACAAATCAAGTTAGGATTGAAGGATCACTACAAAATCATTAAATGGGTCAGGTTCGGGTTGAGCAATTTAGTCGAATACCCCTATCTCAACACAACACGAACTCGATACGCTAACCAGAATTGACACACCTAATCAACGCAATGCGTGAGAATAAATAATTATTTTATATTGTAATATAATGTATAATTTTTTGAAGATAATTTGTTTTTCCTAAAAATTAAATAATTTCTATTTAGTTCAATTAGGTCTACTTCGGTCCAATTTGGTGCACTCGGTCCAATTCAGTCCACTTGGTTAATTTAGTCCCCCTTCAATCTATTTTAGACTATGGGCCTTAAATAGATTCTTTTTGTAGGTTATCTTTTTAACTTTAGCTAAAAAAATTCACTTTTTACTTAATTTTTGGGTTGAAATGTGTGAAATTTTATTATATTTGGGCTAAACTCTTTAGTTTTGAGTTAAAAAAATTATAAACAAAATACTAAAATAAACATTAGAGATTAGAAATATGAGTCCTGAAAATGAAATAAAAATAATAAATATTCAAAAGTCTTGTTCTGTCCAATTTGATTCTATTCGGTCCTTCTATCCAATTTGGTCTTATTCGGTCCACTCGGTCCTATTTAGTCCATTTTATCCACTATATTACTATTTCGTCTAATTCAGTCTTATTCAATCCCCTTTGATCCATTCAATCTACATTGACCCTATTCAGTCCACATTAGCCTTATTTTGTCCACTTCAGCCCATTTTGTTCAGTTTGGTCAATTTTGTCTACTTTGGTTTTGTTTAGTCTTATCTGGTCCGCATTGGTCCTATTCAGTCTAATAACAATGACAATATATTAATAACAATGACAATAACTAAGATAAAAATTTTATATGTGTAATAAAATTAGCCTGGTTTTAAAAACTAAACCAAACCGGTTGGTTCAACTAATTCAACTGAGAACTAGACCATAATCCAGTCCAATTATTAATAAAAAACCAAAAATAAGAGAAAAACTGCAAAATAATAATAATAATAATAATAAACCGCCGATAAAACTGGCAAAACCTAGAACCTGTATGGTTAAATCGGTTTTAAACAATTCTTCATAAAGACTTCTGATGTTGTGCTTTAATGAATTTTTGGGGAAACTACAATCACAAATGGAAAAAGAATAGATTTCATTTCCCAAATGCTCTTGACTTAGGATGTAGGATTCTGCTATAGTTTAGTCTTACAAAATATTAAATGGGAATGGCAAGGATTTTTCGCACTAAAGTATAGCAAATTGAGTATAATCACCTTAAACCAGACCTAATAAGAAACCAAACTCGGCCGAAGTCTACATAGTTTTTTGAGATTTTCGGGTCTTGAGTTGGGCTTGTAATTTTTTTTTTGGGGGGGGGGGGGGGGGGTTGGTTTGGGTGGGGGGGGGGGCGGGGGCATTGAGTCTTTTGCTTTTTTGGGATTGTTTTCTATAACATTTGGCATTCATGACCAAATTTGTTTCCAATTTAAGAACTTGACCAAAACCTTGCCCAACTACTATGAATGTAAGTAAAACAAATTGCTCTGTCTTCCGTTAATTCCTCAATGCAAAGTCAAGGAATCATTAATGACTAGTGTTATGATGATTGCTTTGATATCAAGTTTTTGGAACAAAATAAAAATCATGTCTAACATATTATTATTATTATTATTATTATTATGGTCTTCTTCAATATAATTGTTGTTGTGGTGGCTGTTAAAATTATTATTTTTGCAATAATTATATTATATCAATAACAATAACAATACACATAACATTAAATAGGTGAAAAGTTTTATATATAAATGAAATGTGACTAGATTCACTATGGGACAAAGTTTAGTTACAAAATTAGTTGTAGCCTTATACTACAACCTTACTCAATATCTTTTTATTGGAGGTGAATTTTGACAAATCCATTATTGGATTAAATCTTATTCTTATATCCTTCATGCTTGCAAAATGTCTAGAAAATTAAAGATCAGTAACTATGTCATCAATAAATTATTTAAATTGCAAGTTTTTGTAATTTCAAATTATGCATAAAATTAATATAAGCTTATAGATCATATAGTAAATAATATCCAATTAAAACAAAGTTTGACATGTGTATTAAGAGCATAAAGAACATGCAATTCAATGACTAAATTTTCAAAAATATGAGGTAATGTTTATTTTATTGAGTAATGTTGTAGCTAAACTTTGTCCTTACCTAAATTCATTGAGTAAACATAATAGATTCTTTCATGAAATTTGATGAAATTTTTTCTGAACAAAAAAAATTAGTTTGAATTAAAACTTAGCATTCCAATTTTTTTTTTTTTAAACATGTTACCCTAGATTACTTGAACTTACTCCTCAAGAAGAATTACTCTTCATGTTGATTTTCTCTATTTTGATTTGCTTTTCTTTTTTTAGTTCATTAATAATTTTACTTTGTTATTTGAGGTGAAATATATTGTGAAGTTTACTAATATTTTACCTCAATAAAATTTATATGTTTTTCCTATTATTTTGAGCCTCATCACATACTATCTATTACTTAGAGCCTCTTGCTATAGATCTCCAAACATCATGCTAACATGAAGATTAGACATTTCAAAATTTCATGCTTGTAACATGCTAATTTGAAATTTAATACACCGTATTCAACTATTCAATATAGAAACGAATGAAAAGGTTCAATTATGTTAAATAGCTTTGTTTTTTATATATACAATTAGTCATAGACTCACGCAATGCACGGAAATAAATAATTATTTTATATTGTAATATAATGTATAATTTTTTCTCTAAATATTTTTTATGATAATTTGTTCTTCTTAAAAATTAAACAATTTTTATTTGGTTCAATTTGGTCCACTCGGTACAATTCAGTCTACTTGGTCAATTTTGGTCCCCCTTCAGCTCATTTTAGACAAATTGGACCTTAAATTGATTCTTTTTGTAAGTTTTCTTTTTAATTTTAGCTCAAAAAAAAAAAATTCCTTAATTTTTGGGTTGAAACATTTGAGATACATTATATTTGGGCTAAACTCTTTAATTTTGAGTCAACAAATACAAATAAAATACTAAAATAGACATTAGAAATATAAGCGCAAAAAATGCAATAAAATTATAAATATTCAAAAGTCTTATTCGGTCCACATTGGTTCTATTCGGTCCATTCTGTCCTCTTTGGTCCTATTTAACCCATTCTGTCCACTAAAGTTCAATTCGGTCTATTCAGTCCACACTAGACCTATTTGGTCGACATTGTCCTATTCTGGCCACTTCAGTCTTATTCGGTCCATTTCGATCACTTTACTCCCATTGGTCCACTCTGTCTACTTTGGTTCTATAAGGTGGCCGACCAACTAGCCACTCAAAGTAAAGATATTGATGATGTTGAAGAGTGGTTAGAGGAAATCACAACTCCTTATTTCTCAGATATTGTTTGGGTGGTTGAGAAACAAGATGAAGCAATTAAAAAACTTTCATCCAATCCATGATGAGAAAATTATCTGGAATTAAATCAGCAAAATTTTTATCAACACCACAGATTACAAGGGTAGGAGGAGATACACAAATTCTGAAAATGGAAATATCAAATAAGTATCTCTGGTGTCTTTTAATTATCAGAAAGGAGTCAATTTATTAACTGCACTACATGAGTAGGAAAAACATTAAGCTCTAACAGATGGACATATGCATTTTTTTTTTTTTTTTTTTTGCGAGAAGATTACAAATAAAAGAGACATTACACTATATAGGAAAGTTAAGGCACAAACAAATATACATAGTAATACACGCTCAGGCTGCTTCATAATGTCCAGGCACAACATAAATCTATCCTGATGATCCAACCATTAAGGACTATACCAACACAACAGAGAATGTCGCACCAGGAGCATTCTAAATTGCACTATCTTTGGAATGGGGCAAATTTGGGGTTTTTATAATGTGGCAATTCTTAATGAATTTTTGCGGAGAGTACAATCAAATGCTCTTTAAGTAGGATGTGGGAGTTTTGCTATAATTTAGTCTTGCAAAATGTTAAATGGGATTCCAATAGAAAATTGATGTAGTCAGCTACAACCAAAGCTAATAGGAAACCAAACCCGGCCGAAATCTGCGCAGTTTTTTGAGGTTTTTGGGTCTCGAGTTGGGCTTGTATTTTTTTTTTTTTTCTAATTATTAGATCCAATTAGACATTTTTAAGAGCCTGGCCTCCCTTGAGCATCTCCACGTTTCCATTAGAAAATTCTTCAGTCATGAATTTGGCCCAGAACCAATGAGACCTCCACACTTGGTTCATCTCTTCAATTGGAATATTCTTAGTCTCAGGCAAGAAGTAGTAGATATATATGGTCATTACCAGCACAAAGAAGGCAAAGAAAAGGAATAGCCCAAACTTCAAATGGCACAGCATATCTAAGAAGATTTGAGCAACAAGAAATGTGAACACCATGTTCACTGACACGTTGATACTCTGAGCAGCTGATCGAATTTCAAGTGGGAAAACTTCACTAGGCACCAACCAGCCAAGAGGACCCCAAGACCATGCAAATGCAGCAACATAGATGCAAATGAAGAGCACCACAACAATTGCATACCAGTTGGGCAATTTACCAGGATTACCATTTATTCCAAATTTAGCACCAATGCAAGCTGCAACAATGATCTGTGGACAAAAAAGAACATCAAATTACTTTGTGTCAACAAAAACTATAATATATTGGATCAAATTACTAGCTAAGCGTTACCTGGCAGACAAGCATTTGAGCTCCACCCTCAAGGAAGAGGAATCTCCTTCCCCATTTATCAACACCATAGATTGAAACAAGGGTTGCA
Organism: Castanopsis chinensis; assembly: GCA_032878915.1. NCBI lineage: Eukaryota > Viridiplantae > Streptophyta > Magnoliopsida > Fagales > Fagaceae > Castanopsis > Castanopsis chinensis. The sequence goes on from JAVQMG010000131.1 coordinate 26,118,496, forward strand.
ATAACATTAACAAGGCCGGTGATCACAGAAGACATCAGTGAAGCATTGTCTCCGAACCCAATGGTGTTAAACAAGACAGGTGCATAGAACATGATCACATTGATGCCAGTGAATTGTTGAAAGAAGGGAATCAGGGTGGCAACAGCCATGTGTGGCCTATATTTTCTCTGTAACAAGTTTCTCCAAGGGTGTTCCACTTGCTTTGATAATTCACTAGCCATGACAAGGTCATTGAATTCCTCATCAACATTTTCAAGACCCCTAATTCTCTTAAGTTTTTCTCTGGCGTCCTCCATGTTACCACGTTCAATCAAGGAGTTCGGGGTATCGGGAAGAAACAGTGAACCGACTGTTAATATAATTGCAGGGACAATAGCACCACCCAAACTCAAACGCCATCCCCAACCACCATGAATCTTGGCAAAGAAGTAGTTCAACACATTGGCAACGAGGATACCAACTGTGATTGACAATTGGAACCCAATGTTGAGAGCACCTCTGTATTTGTATGGAGCCGTTTCAGATAGGTAGAGTGGCACAGACTATAATTACAATTTGCAAGCACCCAAAAAAAAAAAAATTAAATCAGATTAAATGTCCGATGATAAAACTGATACTATTTTAATGTGGTTAGTAACAACTGACAAGTAATAATCAGACTGGAGAAAAAGAATAAAAAAAACAATTGAAAATGTCTTTCTCTAGGGACCACATGGTTGTGTCAAGTTGTCATGCTTCTTGGACTAAAAGCAAGTTGAGAAAATCAAATACAAAATCACACGGAAATAATTTTAATTTGCTTGATTGATTGAGCCGCTATCAAATTGCGGTGGCTTTCTATTCAAAAAATTGGACTTTTTGAAGAAAAAGAGATGTCGTTGGGTTCATAGAGATGTCGTTTGTGAAGAAAAAGATGGCAATGCTATGACTTTTTCAAATAATTGTTCAAAAAAAAAAATTCCACTCTTCCCGTTAGTCCAAAGTCTTCTCTCATACCCCCTCTTTTTTAGGGAAAATCATTATCATATTTTCTTTTTCCAACTTTTCCCGGCAACCAAATAGAATAAAATTTTACTTACAGAAATAGAACTCTAAAAGGAACAAATCAGGGGGGGGAAAAAACTGAGGAGGCAGAGGAGAATCAGAGATGAGTTAAAAAATAAATAAAAAAACCCATATCTCCAAAAGCCAAATGATGAACAAAATATCAAACAAAGGGAGTGTAGAAGCCTATACCGGATCAGAAACAACTTTGTACACAAAATTCATTTTTGTCATGTTCCAAACAACTGTCTCATCCGGTACACTTTTTCTTGTTTAAGATACCATAGTCAAAAATATGAAACAAGATCTAAAAGGTAAACAAAGTAGAAGTAGAGTTTCAACAAATCTAAGAATACAAATACAAAGAGGCATATATAACGACAAAAAAAAAACAAGAAGAAACAGACATCACTTAAACCAAAGGAATATTGCATTGTATATGTGCTTCGATTTTGTTTTCAGACAACACAGTATTTTTCTTTTCCTTTTTTCTTTTTCTTTTGTGTTGTTGTTCTCTACCGACAACTTTCTTTGTACCCAAACACAAATTAAAACACACCAAAAATAAAAATCATGATCCAAAACCAAAAAACAATACCTGATTGGCGAACCCAATACCGAAACCAAGAAGTATACGACCCACAATCAACATCCACACAGCTTGGGCAAAGCCATTGAGAAGAGCACCGGCGAAGAAGAGCAGACCACCAAGCAACATAGACGGTTTTCGTCCAAATTTACGTGTCACAGTGGATGCCACAAGTGATGAAAGAAGAGCAGCCAAATACAACGACGATGTGAACATGGTTAAAGTCGGACTGTTGTATTGGCAGTACTGGTTGTTCGACGAATCATCGTGCTTCTTCCGATAAACCTTTGGGAAAAACTTGAGCAAGAAAGGGTCCATAGACGTGACCCCACCTGTTAAAAACACCATAACATAACGTTAAAATAAAAAAAAAAATAAACAAAGACGTTCACTGTTCACATCTTCCAGTTCAGTCTGGATTGAATGGAGAAATACAAAAAGATGGTGTTCTCGTATAATTACCAGAAATTCCAATATCGTAACCGAAAATCAAACCTCCCATGGCCGCAACCACACACGTTACGATGACATAGGGAGTGAGGTTTCCGGGATACTCCTTGCCAGGACCCGTGGGAATTCCTCCAACTGCAGGCATTCTCGCTGTGTTTTTTTGTTCACGTCCAAATTTACAACAACAAAAAATAGAGAGAAAGAGAGAGTGACCAAACACCGCCTACCAGGCCAAAAAGTAAAAAGATGGATCTCCTAAACTGGTTTAGCTAGCGTTTATATAGACGGAGAAAAAGAGAAAAATATTTTTTTTTTCTTTCTAAAATTTTTTAAAATTATTATACTTAAATTATGGAGAATCGTGGAGCTGTCAAACTACAATAATATAGCTATCTTTTATACAAACCCAAGACACAAGGGCACGGTGTTTACTTTGTAGTTTGTAGATAAGGTCAATGAAGTGGCATCTATACATTACTAACTTTCGACCGTTGGATTATAAATTAATAACAATAGGTCTGTGGGAACATCACTAATTTTTCCAAACTATCTTTTTGATGAACTAATTTTTTCAAACTATCGAAGTTCGTTACCAATAGTCAATTTTTCTTTTGGATGAGGTAGTTGCCTTTACAGTTAATACAGACTCTATATTTTTTTTTATACAATTTATCTAAATATATTAACAATATATATTTTTCACCTTTTATAAATAAATAAAAGGGCAAGATTTAGGTACCGTTTTTTAGTACTATTCATTAAATTTTCTTCTTAAAATTATGCTATGTGGATTTTTTTTTATAGGATGAAAATGTAACTTTTAGTTAAGTAGCTATATAATATAGTCTTAAAAAAGAAACTTTAGGTATAGTATATAAAAGTATTATATCTAAATTTCGTCCTAAATTTTATATATAAATGTATGTGTATATATATATATATATAAAGAGTGAAACATTTATAGTACTTGTAGAGAAAAAGGGATTGCCTGTCCAGCTTATACAGGATGTACTTTTAGAATTTTTTTTTGGGTCATAATTTAAAAAATATATATTAACCATATATTTCTAACCATTAAATTGAAGGCGTAAATGCACTTTTAATCCCTACATTTTAACGTTTTTTCATTTTAGTCCTTACATTTTATTTTGATCGTTTTTAGTCCCTAAACCAATTAACGCGTGTTATTTTCATCCTTTCCGTCAGTCAACCGATGGAAATTGCTAACGTAGTAGTCGGAAATATTAAAATATTATTAAAATTGCCACGTCAACATCTTTTAAAAAAATTATCAATTTTAATTAAATAAAATAAAAAAAACTAAAATTAAATAAAATAAAAAATCACTAAAATTAAGATAAAAAAAAAAACTCTCCTTGGTATTTTTTCTTCCATTTCATTTTCTTAAATTAATTTTTCTTCTCTCTATCTCATCCGTCTCTCACTTTCTCTCAAATTTTCTCATTTTCTTCTCTCTCTCTCTCTCTCTCTGTGTCTCTCTTTCTCTCGTGTTTCTCACTCGTGGTAACTGGTGGTGCAATAGCTTGTGGTGGCTGTGGTGGGTTGAGATCGGGGTGGGGGGGTGGCGGTTGAGGTGGGTGGGTTGTGAGCCGGCTGGGGTGGCAATTGGGATGGTGGGTTACGGTGGTAGTGATGGTTTCTGGGGTTATTTCTAGGGTTTGATTTTCTGGGCTTGCGTTCTTTGATTTTCTGGGTTTTTGTTCTTGTGTTCATAGCCATTTGATTTTAGTGATTTTTTTAATTTTATTTCTGTTTTTTATTTAATTAAAATTGAAAAAAAAATTTAAAAGATGCTGACGTGGCATTTTTAATAATATTTTAATGTCTCCAGTTGCTTCATCAGCTATTTCCGTCGATTGACTGACGGATATGACGAAAACAACACTCGTTAGTTGGTTTAAAGACTAAAAATAGTAAAAATAAAATGTAGGGACTAAAATAAAAAAATATCAAAATATAAAAATTAAAAGTATATTTACACCGTAATTGAAAAAGATGTTGGTCATTATTAACAGTAATTGGAAGATAAGATAAAAAGACATTGGCAGTTGACACAGTGACAGGATTTCAAAGTGAAATTTACACGTCAGATATACTTGGAGATTTTTTTTTTTTTTTTTTTTTGATGCATGAACTTCGTATATGAGTCAGCAAAAAGTTTTTCTTGCTTTGCTCACAAAAAATTCGGCCTAGTTCATGGTTTTAGGATTATGTTTTTTTTTTTTTTTTTTTTTGTGATGTGAAATGGTATTTGGATAATTTCTTTTTCTTTTTCTTTTTCTTTTTATCAAAGGTATTAGGATAATGTTGGATAAACAGTATAGAGTATGTGGATGTGGTAGGTACGTTAGGATATATACTATTATGTCGTTGTAATAATAAAGTGGGGGATACGTGACCTAAAAAAACCCTTTACAGCAAAGTAATAGGAGCATGTGATATCAATGATATTTTCCCTCTTTACCAAAAAAAAAAAAGATATCAATGATACACCTATACAATTGTACGTATTTTCCTAGGTCTTAAAAAACTTTAAACTAGCCCATATGAGCACTTGCACAAAGTGATTGTATAATTGGAAAAAAAAAATCAGATTTTAGTTAATCATGCCACAAATTTATCCATATCACTCTCTATATAAAATTGTGTAAAAATATATGGTTGAAACCGTAGCCGGGCGTAATTCACTAAATTTATATTGATATTTAAATTTAGTTTATTTTTTCTTTACATATCTTGATAATGAAGGAAAGTAGTAGATCATGGTTGTTGTTTGTGAAAAATAGAGACAATTAAAAAAATCAAAATTAATATATTTAATGAAATGTAATGTAAATTAAATAATTTGATGAAGTGTATTTTGAAAAGTGAGTATGTAAAACAAAAAACAAAAGTAAGTTCTTATACTAAAATAGACAAAAAAAAAAAAAAATTGTATGAATTGGTGCAAAATGCTAAAGAAGAGTTTTCAAACAATAAAAATTACTTTACTATAGAAAATCTAATTTTCATAAATTAAAATTTTACACTATTTCACATCATAAAAAAAAAGTCATTATTGATTATTATTTTTTATTCGGTAACATAATAATATTTATTTCTTATTTCGTATTCTATTTTTTAAAGAGAAGTATTACATTTATAACATTTTCACAATACTTTTACAATATTATAGGTGGTTAGTTATAATTGGTTGTAATTAGTTCTAATTTAAACTTACTACTGAAATTATTTTTTTGATTACTAATAATAACCCCTAAGGCCGTAATAGATAATTAGAGCATCCACAACAGTGGAGCCAAATTTTTAACTTTTTAGCACCACAAAAAGCCATTTTATTTATTTTACCTTCTCACATCCAGCAACGGTGATTTTATTTCAACTTTTAATACAATAAAATAATATGAACACTATAATAAAATAATATTTCATTCAACTACCAAAACACAACCACAACCATCACACGGTGAGAGGAAAAATAGTGTGAACGCAAAATGAAAAGTAGAAGAAAGAATAAAAAATAAAAAAAGTAGTGTGAATGCGATTTGATTTTTTTTTTTTTTTTTTTAACCTTTCAACTATAGTGTACAGCCAAAAATAGCTTTGGAGCCAAAAAAATATTGCTTTGGCACCACTATTGTTAAGTACATTTTGAGTTTTAGTTGTACTAAAAATAGCTATATAGTTATTTAGTACCACTATTGCTGGTGCTCTTATAAAAAATACTCTCGAAGTACCATAAATATATGCTCTTCTCTTTCATATAATTATAGATATCACTAATTAAATTTATAGTGGAACTCACAATTCATGTGAGATGGAAGGATATGCATTTATAGTACTCATAGAGAATTCAATAATTTTTCGACTATAACAACTTGTCACTTATAATTTGTTGTGAAAATACTGTAAAAAAATTTTAAATATAACATTTTTCTTTTTTAAAATTTATATACTAGTATTAATCATGAAATAACTTTTATCCATTTCAAAACAAGGGAAATTATTGTATATTCTCGGAATACCATAAATGTATACTTCTTTCTCTAACATGAATAGTGGGTCTCATTAATTAAATTCATGGTAAGATCCTTTCATTCATGTGAGATGAGAGATTAGGAATTTATAATACTCCAATGGTACCTAATAATTTTTATCAAAACAAATATTACTGCTAAGATGGAGGGCCCATTTGATAAGGTATTTTGAACAATATCTTTCCGTGTTTAAATAACATTACACGTATTTTTATATATTTTTTTATTTACACATATTTTTAAAAAATATAAACAAACTAAAAGAATATTACTAAACAGCTCCGGAATATCAATAAATATTGATTTAATCATTGGAAGAAAGTTGGAAGAGTTTTCGGTGTCATTTTTGTGATTAAAAGCCAATAATTTTGTTTCTAGATATGTGTGTTGCCTTGGGAGCATAAATCGATGCTAATTTTCTATTTATGGTTCCACTGTTATCGGAATTCAGTTTATCATCACGCTGGGTCGGGCTAAAAAAGACATGACTTTTAACTTGTAAGTTAACTGTTGTGGTCTTGTCCCTCAATTCGCAGAAAACAGCGAAGCAGTGAAGACTTCGTTTTTTGTTTTTTTGTTTTTTGTTTTTTTTAACAAGTAATAAGTTTAAAATAAATAAATAAAAAAATTTCGTCAAATAAAATAATAAAAAACAGTGAAGACTGAAAAAGGAATTCTGAATTGATTTTCTTTTTCTCACGACCTAACACATATTACTATAATTGTCTTACGGGGAAATGTGAAAAAAATAATAAGCTCATATAATAGTGTAAAGATAATCAATATAAATTTGCTATATAAAAAAATTATGACAAAATTTATGTAAAAGTGTATGATACTAACATTATTATATCTTATTTAATATCTTAGTTCTGGTCAAGAAAAAAGAATTGCCAAAAAATTCTACTGGTCCGACGGAATGTGTCTTTATGCACTGTAAGTTTAAAAATATACTACATCAAATTATTTAATTTAATTTGATGAAGTGTGTTTTAAAAGATACAAGATTAAAAAATAAGTTCAAAACTATATATATATATATATGGATTTTATTAATGTGTGCCCTTAGGGCACACAATAATTATTCATTTTTAGAAAAAAAATTTCAGAAATTGAAAAAGTAATGACAGCTTTTTCAGTTTCCAAGAAATTTTTGCTATAAATAGAAAGCTTGATGTGTGCCCACACATTAACCGGATCCATATTATATATATATATATATATATATATATATTCTATTTTTACTTTTGTTTTTTTTTTTTATTGTCTTTTCTTTTTCCTCCACTTTCATTTTCTGTCACTATACAACTCCTCTCTCCGTCGCATATCTCTCTGATTTTTCTACCATTGTCTCTTATCCTTCCTTTGGGGTTTTAACTTTTAACTTTTATCTCTTATTCTTCCTTCGTTACACATTCAACCACAGCTCTACATTGCAGGCTTGCACAAACACACCCAAAAGCAAAACACATGCACACATAATGTCAAAACATATCTTAGTCTCGAAATCAAAACACATTTCACTGCGATTATCCAAAATGCCTATAGCCAATTTTACCCATAACTCAAATCTTTGTACCTGAATTCCAACTATAATCCAACAGTAAAGCACAACACAAATTCCTCACAAATTCCCAACCCATGAAACCAATTCTAGCTAGTCTACCCTAAATCTTAACAAAAGCCAACAGTCAGAAATTGGTGGTGAGAGATCTGAAATAACAATTCTTTTGTTTGATCATTGAAATTTTTGTTCCCATAATAAATACCCATATTTTTTATGGCAAAAATTTATCCCAATTTCCTAGACATCTCTAAGCTTTTCATCATTGACATCAATGTCGGTGACTGGGAGGTTGTCTTTGGTATAAAGGGTGAGAATTTCTGAGTGGCGAGGAGCTCAGTGACCTTGGCAAGATTGAGCTTTCGATGTTGTGAAGCTTCTTGGAATAGTTAAGAGTGTACCTTGAGGAAAGAGGAATAAAGGAAACCATCGTAGCTCTCCGACTTGTTACTGGTACTTTGAGTTATTCTAAAACCACAATTATTTTTGCCACAACTTTATTACAACTCCTGTCATGATAGAATATGAATAACTACCCATCATTTTATCATTCACATTTTGCCACGTCAGAATTGTGGTAAAGTTGTGACCAAGATAATTGTGATTTTGGATTTTTTTTTTCCATTACTTTTTGATAATTTAATAATTTGATAATTAAGAATTATCAATTGAGCTACAATTGTTTTATTAGTCATTTAAAGTTAACAAAAAATGATCATTTAATTGTTGAGAATAGGGTAAATGGATTTTCAAAAAGGTAAGGAAAAACAAATATTATTCTTTTTGTTTTCCTTGGTAAAATCCACATCGAGCCTTTTAATGGTTTATAATTTTTATTTTAATTTATAACTTTTCCATGGGATTTACATTGAGTTTAGTGTAATTATGTCTTTAAATGCATCGTAAAATTGTAGTAAAATTAGATCATCTGTCACTAGCCTTTCATTACAAGATCTTGAACCAACAGTATAGTAGCGACCTATGGCTCCAAATCTCCAATGCTTAATTAGTAAGTTTATTTATTTATTTTGGTAATAAGGAACACTAATTTCCTTAATGTTAATGAGCAGTTTTAGAAATGTTTTGATACTATTTTTCTGAGAAATATATAAAATTGTCACCAAAAAAAAATCAAATTTATTTATTTTTTCATTTTCTAAAAGTATTTCTTCAGTGAATGTCTTAAGGCACCTATTAACAAAATCCTTAAATTATATATATATATATATATATAACCCCTCATTATTATATAAGATTGTGTATGGGAAAGTTTTCTTATATTTAGCACTATCCATTGTGGTTGTAATGACTAATGAACCTTAAATGGTGGTCATTATTAACCCCATTATGTATGTTAATTCTGGAAAATTATTGTGTACTCTCGAAGTACCATAAATGCATACTCTCTCCTCTCACATGAATGGTAGGTTTCACTAATTAAATCGTCCACAACATTTTTACAACATTTTCACAACAAATTAGAGGTGGTTAGATGTTATTGGTTTAAATTTGAACTTATCGCTGAAATTACTTTTCTACCCCATCATTAATAACCCGTAACAACTTGCCACATAGGATTTGTTGTAAAAATGTTGTGAAAATGTTGTGGACATAACATTTTCCTTAAATTTATACTAGGACCTACTATTCATGTGAGAGGAAAGAGTACGCATTTATGATACTCCGGGAGTATCTAATAATTTTCCGTTAATTCTTACAATATAGTAATATACTCATTAATTTCAATAATGGGAGAGTAATAGTCTTTCTCGATCTAATGATTTTTTTTTTTTTTTTTTTTGAGAAACAAACACACACACGGGGGAGAGAGAGAATTTCTAACACAAAGACAGGCCACAACTCTACTCCCAATTGGTTTAATGCATTCTCGGTCTAATAATTGGTTTAATGCATAAATATCCAAACTCACTTTTTTGGTCCATTTCTACCAAATTGTTCTCAAACCCTCTTTGTTTGTTACTTTCTTGACAGTGTCTAATTTTTCCAAAAAGCTAGCTAGCCATACGAATATGCTAATAGATTGTGTAAACTGTAAATCAAGAACTTGGCCGCCTTGGAAACTTCCATCCGGCATTTTCATTGCACAACTAAAGTGAAAAGTTGGATTGGAAAAAGAAAGTGAATTAAAACAAAGAAAAAGAGATTCAAAACAAAAAGCAAAAGAAAATTAGAGAATTTCTTTTACCTTAATATGTGGTTTGTGGTTTTCACTATTCAACACAATTTCCCTTTACGATTTCTTCACTTTAAAAACTTTTTTTTGGAACGCTTCAGTGAGAAGGTGACTCTTGAAGTTTTGACTTTTGATTCTTCTTGGAATTGTTGATTTTTTTTTTTTTACTCAAAGTAAGTGAAGAAATTAAAAATAATAATACCTAACAATAGTGAGGTATTAAAAAAAATTTATTTAAACAAATAAAGTAAGTTTTTCAAATAAATTCAAACAATAACGGTATTGAATTGAATTGTTCCCCAAAAAAGTAACACTTTGTGTTTAATTAATGCAATCATATATTTAATTTGAAAAACCTAAGCTCTTGCACTTAAATAATTGGATTATGGGTCTGTTTAAGATTTACTTATTAAAATTAAAAAAATTGTATTAAAAGTATTGTTGATAAAAATAAAAATTAATTAAAATAATATAATAAAACTCATAAATATTATTAAAAAGCATAATAAAACACATAAAAAAAACCTAAATAGTAAAATAAGATAATTTTTTAACTTAACCCAAACATATATATCTTTGTGAATCAAAGAAGTCTTCCAATTTAATTATTGTGAAAAGGACACGAGACACGACAGTCCAAACCCATCAAATTCAGTCAGTGGCCTAAACACTCCACAGTCTCGGCCAATTTGTTTGAACTGTGAACAATTTAGTTCCATGGTACTGGGGCACAGCTCATCTCCATCAATGAATGACTACAAAAATCAAGAATAGGGATTATGGCCCCATGTGTGAAAGGACCATCCTCTGGCACGTCTGGCACCCAAAATAATTTTGTACCGCAACTATGTACCCGTTTACGTACTGGCCATCCATTAGGGTGTGTTTACTGTTTACGTACTGATTGTTTATATTTATTTATTTTCAGCAAAATAATTCCTTATATTTATTTATTTACGTACTGATTATTTTAATGTTTTGTTATAAATGAATCATTTTCTAAAAAAAGATTTTTTACGAAAGTACTTTATTTTTTTTTATATTTGGTAGTAATTTTAAATAAATTTAAAAATAATTTTATAATTTTCTTTATTTAATTTACTGTAAAATAAAATTGTTTTTCAAATAAAATTAATAAAAAATAATCTTTAAAAATAAGTTATACTTTTTATATTGACTAAAATAATTAATACTACCGTACGCTATAAAATATGAAAAATTATCTTTACGGTTTACACAAAATTTTTCGTAAAAATATGTGTTAATAGTTCTTTACATAATTTTTTAAAACCAAATTGTGGAATTGTGGGAGCAGATTACTGTCCACTTTGCGAGATAAAACTCTACTTGTTCATGGTGTCAACACCCCAATGCTAATGTGTTTTACATTACTCAAACTCGAGCGCTAAGAGCATTAGTATTAGTGGCATTAAAAAATTATATTGCTATTTTTAGCACTACCAAATACAAAAATTTGGCTACATTGGTGGAGCCAATGTCAAATAATTTGGCTCCACAGTAAATATATATATATATATATATAAATTTTATTCATGTGTTCTCTTTTTCCCAACCAGTGTTCACGTGTTCACACTGCTAGCTACTCTTATTTATGTGTTCACCTATGTAGGCTAGATTATTTATTGTAGTGGTTATTATTTATTGTAATTGATATATTATTTTATTATAGTAAATATATTATTTTATTATATTCAAAGATAAAATAAAATCATTGCTGATGATTTTTTTGTAAAATAAAAAGATAAAATAGATGAAGTACATTTTTATGGAACCATATTGCTAAATTTATGACTCTGGTAAGCATCTTGTATTATTTATGCATCTTGTAATACTCAAACCCAAGCACTAAAAACGAAGTAAAAAAAGTGTATATAATTTGTTGTGATTGGTGAAATATTATTAATTTATTTCTATATGAGCTGGCATTACTTTATTATGCAAGACTTACGGTATGCCTTACTATCAAGAGATGCCAATTTAATTACTAGGCCTTTGACACTACTTTATTATGCAAGACTTACGATATGCTTACCATCACTTGTGGGAAAAAAAAAATCACTTGTAGAAAAATATTGTGTCAAAGTTAAAATAGGCAGCTAGATAAGACTTTCGATATGCCTTACCATCACTTGGGGAAAAAAAATATCACTTGTGGAAAAAATATTGTGTCAAAGTTTTTTTTTTTTTTTTTGATCTGGAATCTCTGGGAATTTTCATTAATATGAACTAGCATTCAAATTAGATACATCTTTGGAGACCTGCAAAGCAATTATGGGTGGAGTATCCTCAACCCATATCATACAATCTAAAACATTTAAGGCATTTTTTGCCATGAGATGAGCAGCAGTATTCCCGCTCCGACGAACATGGACAACAGTCCAGCTAGTGAAACACTTTGAGACTCTGCTTAGCCCCTTCAATCACCTTCTGAATAGACCATGGAGGGGGAGAAGAGTTTAAGAAGGCAGAGATCACAATCAAGGAGTCACTCTCTATCACGATTTCCTTCAAACCCAAATCCCACGCTAGAAGGATTCCCTCCTGCACTGCCAAATATTGTGTCAAAGTTAAAATAGGCAGCTAGATAAGATTTTCGATATGCCTTACCATCACTTGTGGAAAAAAAATATCACTTGTGGAAAAATATTGTGTGAAAGCTAAAATAGGTAGCTAGATAAGTTATTTCCAAGTCATCAAAAAAAAAAAAAAGTTGTTTCCAATTCCAAGTTACAAGTTCCAACTTCCTAGATCCTAGTCATCAAAACACAAAAAGAGCTCTACAGAAATTACAGGAAAATTTGTTTTTGAGTTTTCAAAAAAGGTCGGCTGGACCATATATTCCATATATGAATTATGAAGTAAAAAGCAGCAATGAAGAGGGGCCCTCATTGCGCTTATATAAATATATATATATATATTATAGTATAATAGTATATAGTCTGTCCTCATTATCCAGGATTTGACTGTACTCTTATTCTTCAATAATGTTTAGAGATTGGGTGTGTCCATATGGACCCATGTCTTTTTTCACTAGTGTGAAGGATGATTCGTCATATTCCCACGAATTGTGATTTGGGCGTACAAACGTCACACTCAGACTCTACGTATTGACACGGTGTAGTATACAAATTAGTATATGGCAATTAATTTTGCTTACACTAAAAATTGATGAATACTAATTTGATATTAAAATATAGATCATCAGAATGTATGCTATAAGTTAAAATTTTATAAATAAAAAAATGGTATTACTCTTTCTCTCCTAAAAGAATTTGTATTATTCTTCTTCTTTCTTTTGTTATTAGCAAAAGAAATATTATATTCTTATATTATTCCCTTTATGTCACCAATTTTTAATATTTAGAATCTAGAACATTTTAAATTTTATAATTAAAGTGATGATTATCTATAGATAAAGATTAGGTTAAGCGATCCCAATTAATCTTATAAAAAAAAAAAAGTGATCCCAATTAATGCGCCAATCCACACTCTGATGGAAGTGTGCATTTTTTTTTTTTTAATGACTTCCTCTAATCTCTATCTTAATTCATAATATTCCCTTAAACAAATGCTAAAATTACCACAAATTTTACCAAATTACAAACTGATATGACATTAAATATTATTGTAAACTTAATTTAACTACTTTATAAATGAATATTTGAATTATTTATTTATGATTGATGATATATCCATTTGTAAGCCCAGAATGATAAATCTTGTAGACACTACTTATTTATGAGGCCCACATGTACCCCCCTATCTATTGGGTTCACAATGAGCAATGAAGGTGCCAAAGCTAGTAATCCCTTCATTGTTCAAACTTCCACCGCCCACTTCTCTGTGGCCTATTAATGGCAAGCATTTACATTTGCATGAAACGCTGCTTAGACTTCTGAGCCACTTTTGTGCAATTGAATTGGTCAAATTGGATAAGCATCCAGATATGCATGCATGGCGGTGCAAGAAAAATTAAGCTTGGTCCGGAGTGTTAAAGTGCATTGGTTACTTTTTAGATAGATGCACAAAATTTAATTAAAGAGTTACTTTTTTATTAATATTTGTTATTTTCAATTGCATCCAGTTAACAAGTGCTTGAAAGCAATAATTTTGATTGAGTTATTTATTTATTATAATTGATAAGTTTTTTTGGGTGTGGTAACACGTGGGTCATTTAAGAAAATATTTGTTTATATTTATTTTTGTTTTTATACAATATAGAAATTTTATTTTAGTTTAATGTAAGTGTACGTGTGTGAAACTCTATTTTAGAGAGTAAAAATCTCGGTCCTTTCTCTCACATCTCATAACTCACAAACGCTTATACTTATACGTAATGATAATGTAACAATCCAAAAATCATAAAAAGAATATGTTCATACAACTGTTAACAAAAACCAAAAATTAATGACGTAGTTCAAGAGCAAGCGCGTAAATTGATAACCATTGGCCCATTTTTGATGGATAAGGTAACTAGAAAGAGAGAACCGGCTGCAGTCTTGCATTGCAATTTGCAAGAATTTGAAGGAAGTCATTAGTCAACGCCCATTAAAAATACTAAAAGTCAAACTAACATGCATAAGATTGAGTGGGCCGTCCTGTTTATTCTTCGGCTGAAAGTATGGCTGATTATTTGACGTTAACATGGAGGCTGTAGCTGGCGAAGTCTGAAACCTGAGACATTTTACATTGAGTTCGGGTGTATCTGGTTGGCTAGGAATAATATTATTCTGTCTCTTTCATAATATAGTTAGCTATACCATGATAGAATATAATTATCTAATTAACAATTCTAATTCCGTTGTACCCGTTGAATAATAGTTCTAATACCATGTTAAAAATGCTAAAATAAATGTGGATGTATAATACAAAAACATGAGGGTTATGTTGTTCAACTTGAAAATATACTAATTATAGTTATGTGGTTACGTGTTACAATGAACCTAACATGAGTATATATAGAAAGCTAAATCCTAGACTAACAATACATTTATTGTGGTTAATAGACTTATAATACAAGTATAAGACTTGACTTCCGCACAAGATAAGATTATGCTTGGACTTGGCCAATATATCTGGAGCACTAATTAGTTATCAATTACATCTTCATTAAAAAAATTGTCAATTCTTTTGGATGAATTATTAGTTTGCTATCAATATCCAAGCTACGATGAGAATTGACAATTGAGAGAGATTTATTTCGTTCTTTTTTTGGGTATTCTTGAGAGTTGAGATCATCATATTATGTCTTTTATTGAGGCAGTGACTCTGACTAAGCATTGAAACGAAGGATGAGGATTAAGAATTCAATCCTAGCAATAAATTTTTTATTTTCTTCTGAAAAAGACAACTCAAACATTAATGTAATTGGAAGTTAGAACACCAAAATTCAACTTGATTACGGGTTATATAGTTGGAGTTACTACTCTCTGGAGATAAGAAGCTGATGACAAGGCCGTTAATTTTTATTTTATTTTTTGATTTAATGTGTGAGAATGTTGTATTCTATGCTCAACATTGTCGTATATTTAGGTACTAATTATAATTTATAAATCTGTTGCTTTCTCTTATAATACTTTATCTTGTGATATGTTCAAACTCGTGGGATACCTAAAGACTATTAGTTTATAAAGCATTCATATTATGTTGTTCTTGTTGCCCTCTATGGCCAAGGGAAACATCTGATAAGCATTAACCTAACCTTTTTTTTGGTTCCGCTCTTCACACGAGAAAATTTTCAATTATTAGCGGTGTTCATGGTTTTCTCGATTATTGGTACATTCATGGCCAAAGATTTTACAATTAATTTTTTTCATTTCACGCCAATTGAATCAACATCACGTGATATATGCCTTGTGAGACTAACAAGTAACACGTAACAACCGTGCATAAATGCAACGAAAGGTCTTTGTTTGCTATATAAAACTTTGTTCTTTACTGCTAGTTGTTCTAGTGGGCCAAATTGTCTCTGTCAAAACTTAAAATACATTTTAATTTGAATTCTTCCCTTAGTTTTTGATCCATGTAACCGTTGGGTACACACTGTTTTTGTGACTGCATGTTTTTGCGCATACAAACAATTCTATGATCTTTAATTTACATATTACATTTATATATAATGATCATTGTTCTTATTTTAAAGATTAATAATCATCGATTTGGTGCTAATCAACTTGTTTAAACAAAAGAACATGAAAAAGAGTGTTCTTCTTTTATTTCAAATGCTAGTATTGACCAATTTTAATAACGCTTTTTCCTTGTCATAATATATGTACCCTTTAATTAAGATCTGTCTCTACCAATCAAACAATGTTTTATTGACAAAATTATTTGTCATTTGGTTAAATGCATTTAGTGGAGGCAGTCAACTTTCTGAAATTTATTTATTTATCATTTAAATATTAACTTCTCTGTGGTCCAGTTACAATGACGTGAATAATGATAATGACTTCTTTGACATATTTTGGGTCCACTTACTAGACATTAGAGCATTCCCATTAGCTCTTCTATAAAGAATGCAATTTGACATATCAAAAATATACTTTATTATTTTATCACATCATTTTACAATATACCATTAATCACATGTTTTATTCTTCCAATTTATATTCTACACATTAAAATAATATTTTCTTAAAATTTATCCCAATACAAAACAGTGGCCACCCAACAAGCAATAACCACTGCCCACCACCACCAACCAACAACCACTGCCACTGCTCACCACCCAAAACATATTTCTAAATAAAACCAAACAAATCTAGCCAAATACCCCAAACAAATCCATTTACAAAAACACTAACCACCAGGGCAAAAATTCCAACCACTACCGCTATGCAACAACCACCACCATACAACAACAATCACAATCCAAAACCCATGAACCCAATTTGAAAAATTACCCAAGACCCACCATTGTGAGTGGCTAAAACAACAAAACCCAACCACTATCGGACTACCGCAACCCAACCACCATCACAATCAATCCCACCCACAAAATAAAAACCAGAAAAATAAAAATCATAAAAACCAGAACTCGCGGCTATGCAAAGAGCCAGCTTGGTGAGATCAACCTCAAGGCATGATTGGCCACTGCTGGTGAGATCGGCCTTGGGGCATGATTGGCCACTGCTGGCGAGATCGACTTCAGGTTGAGGAGTGGTGGCCGACGCAAGTCATGGCTAGGAGGCAGCTTGGTGAGATCGGCGGCAGATGAGGACTTAAGGACAGTAGTGTGCTCTAGAGAAAGGAATAGAGGAGAAGCTGATAATGAGAATGAGAAAGAGTGAGGAAGAGAGAGTCACTAAGGGCCTGTTTGGTTTTTTTTTTTTTTTTTTTTTTTCATCACTTATCACTCATCACTCACTCAATTTTCGTTACTCATCACTTAAAATACCCACCTGTTTGGCACACTTCACGCAACTTCTCATCACTCAATTTTTCTATTTTTTTTGTGGGACCCATACTTGTAAATTGGTCAAACCCTTCTATTAAGCCTACCCACGGAACCCATTCCACACCATTTTCTCTTTTCTCATTTCCCCTTCACCCCTGTTAATCTCCTAAAACACAAACCCAAATCGAGCTTCAACCACAATAACAAAAACAGCAGCAGCAACAACAACAACAACAACAACAAAATGTGGCCAATCGGACGGCTAATTCCACCTCCACCTCAGCCAGTGCCAATGGCAACAACGAGCCGATACAGAACCTTCTAGAACCTTTCAGTAAGGACCAGATTATAAACCTACTCCGCGAAGTAGGGGATAAGCACCGTGATGTGGAGGATCGGATCCGAAAGGTGGCAGATGAGGACCCGACCCACTGCAAGATCTTCGTCCATGGTCTCGGCTAGGACACCACTGCCGAAACCCTAACCGCTGTTTCAAGGAATGGGTATTTTAAAACTCATTCATGTTTGTATTTTGAAACCCCAAATCCAAATCCAAACCCATCCTTAGCCGGTCATGGATTTCAGTGAAGACCAAAAATATTCTGTGATGAAGAAAAAAAAAAAAAGAAGAAGAAGAAGAAGAAGAAGAAAGAAAGAACTGCAGTGCTAAGACAAAAAAAAAGCTTACAACGAAGAAAAAAAAATTCATGATGAGATAGAGGAAAAGAGATGGTTTGAAGGATGGGCTTTGTTAATGGCAGATGGGTATGGAGAGAAGAGAGTGGCTTGGGAAGAGAAGAGGAAGGGGGGAAAAAAAAAGAAAAAAGAACAGAGATGGTCTGAAGGATGAGACAGGACACAGAAAATGGGGGCACCATGTGAATATATTTACGGAAATACCATTGAAAACTGAGTTATGAAAACTGAAAACAAGCCTTTCAATCATGGGTTCCACCATTTTTGAGAGTTCTGAGTTATAAAAACATGAAATCCAAACACCCCCTATGAGACTCAGTGATAATTGCAGATGGGAGAGAGAAAAGACAGGTGAGAAAGGAGAGAGAAAAGTAAGAATAAAAAAATATTAAAAACTTTTACCATTCCCATCCGTACTGTTCCAAACATAAGAGCGTACTGTAGCAAATGTCAAAATTTTTTGGCATTTGAGACACCTCATGGTGGTCTATTTTTGGTGTTTGGTGTGCCAAATGCCAAATATTTGGCATTTGGCACACTTGATGGTAGTGCTCTTAGTAAAGCATGGATAACGCCATAACGGTCGTCAATCAGCATAATAGAGCAAATTTTCTTTGTTGTGTCATCCAATGACCCACCGAAAGAACGAAAAGGATAAGCCATTTTTAAATGAGAACTAGTGTTATACTGTGCAATACACAACTTAATTAAAAATAATATGTAATAAATTGAGATTATATCTATAATTAGTGAGTCATGTGACAAAAATGCATTAATTTTACGTGTATAAAGGCATGTATTGTGCTAGTTTATAGTGTAAAATTTATTATATTAAAACATATATAAAATTATAATATATGATTAAGAATAATTATTAAATTTATTTTAAATTAGTTACTAGGCATAACTACAACTTCTCTAGAACCCAACTTTGACAAAATAACATGTCTATGTAGATTAATATCAAAACATTAAATTAGTATCAAGTATCAACACAAAATAATCCAAATTTTATTCATTTAAAAAATATTTACTAATGTTTGTATCTACACTCTACAGAGTACAGACTTGATGGACTTGTTTTTTTTTTTTTTTATTGGTTTAAAGAAGTATTCGGTTTTTATGTCAAAAAATCTTTTTTTTTTTTTTTTAATTTGTTTCAATTTTTCTATTTTAATAATAATTATATGGTGGATCTTTGTCAAATTTTCTAAACTGCTAGCATTGTAAAAAGCTATAAACCACGCATTTGGGCATCCAAACTTGGCAATTGGCAATTGTCATACAAAATTTGCACGACATTGAATTTTAAGATTCAAACCTTAACGAGTAAAGCAATACTCCATGTACTGATTTGGTTTACTTCGAATGCTCTCTTTCACAATGTGGCATATATGTAGCGTAGTTTATGGCTGGCACTTGTAAGTTCTTTAACTAATAATGATCACTTGTAACGATCCAATCATATAATTATTAATTCTTATGAAAAAAATATAAATGTCAACTTAAAAGTGATCATTAACATAACATATGATCACTTTTGTGTGTTTAAAGGGATTAAAGGGATTGTTCATGGTGAATATCTTTTCCAATAGTCTCTACAGTCAAGGGCAAATGCATATATACATGCATGTAAAAGTTCTTGCCTTTCTATTAAACCTGTAAACGTTGTGAGGACTGAGGTCTAATCAGGGCCGGCCCAAGAGAGTTTGGGGCCTAAGGCGGAAAGTTTAGAGGGGCCTTTTACATTTAAATATCACTTAAATAATATTTAGTTTTTTTATTATATACTTTTTTATTTCAAATCTACTATTAATTCATACTTATTAATAAGACTAATTCATCTAAAGTCAGTTAATGATACTTACTATATACGTTTTATAAACTAGCATATCACCAATTAAAAAAAAAAAAGTTATTCAAGCATTCATTTATTATACCGTTTAAATGACACAGATCATATGATTGTCACATCACTAGTTTATAAGCTTTTTATCATAAAATTTGAATTGGCTTTAGGATTTTTATTCACTTAATGGAGATTAGGTTTCATTTCTATTAATTTATAATTTTTTTTTATAGAGAAAATGCTAAACTTATTATAAATTTGATTACAAAAAGCTTACAAACTGATATAGCAATGAGGTGACATTTCAACAAAAGAATGAATAAATCAGTTTTGAATTGTTGTATGTAATTAGTGACATATCAATTTATATGACTTATGTAATAAAACTTGTAATATACTTCTACAACTCTAATATTTTAGGCGTCGGAAAAAAATTTACACCTAACTTATATTTTTTCTTTAATTTAAAAAAAAAAAAAAAAAAAAACCTTAGTGCCCCCATATTTGGGGGCCTTTCCATGTTAGGGGGCCTTAGGCCATGGCCTAAATGGCCTAGGCCTAGGCCTAGGGCCGGCCCTGGGTCTAATATTCGTATTTACTATCTAGAATTGACTCAATCAAAGAAAAAAAAAAAAAGAAGATAACAAATTAACAACCATTAAGTTTTTGTGTCTATCCAAAAAATTGACAAAGTAGTAGAGTCAAAGTTTTAGTACCGATTTTAACGACAGAATAAAAAAGACTAAAAGAGTGAAAAAAAAAAAAAAAAAGAAGGTTTGTGTCTATCCAAAAAATTTATAAAGCAATAAAGAAAAAGTTAATAAGAACAATAAGTGTAGGGACACAAATTGTGCTGGGCCTAAGTTGTACCTTCGAACCAGCCTAAAGAGCCCAAAACATTGAATTTATAGAGATTGGGTTTCGAATTTAGATTTATGGACGTTGGATAACACAAAAGCTAAATTAGATCATAGAACACATGCATCATCTTTGTATGTGAATGAAAACTCTCTTATATATTGATGCCAAGGACAATCATTGGTGTTTTCCTTACAATTTTCTCTCTTGTGTGTATGTGTTTTTCTTTTTTCTACCCCCTTCCCTTTCTTCTTTCTTCGCCCTTTATAGGCCTCCCTCCCCCTTCTCCACGTGTAGGTTATATGATTCTTTTAGATACTTGTCACATCACCCCATTCTTCCCAAGTCTTTGGCGGTAGGTCTAAGACTAA
Organism: Castanopsis chinensis; assembly: GCA_032878915.1. Lineage (NCBI taxonomy): Eukaryota > Viridiplantae > Streptophyta > Magnoliopsida > Fagales > Fagaceae > Castanopsis > Castanopsis chinensis. The sequence goes on from JAVQMG010000131.1 coordinate 26,139,586, forward strand.
ACTTCAATACGTATGCGTCACTTCTTTATTAATGCGGCCATAGAGGTAGGTATAGAGCCTTCAATGCGGTGGTAACAGCTTTATCCTTGATATTTTCTGTCACTCGTTTTTATCTCCTATCCTTGTTTCCTCAGCCTTTGCGTCTAAGGTCTTCAGTATTGGTACCCTTGAACTACCAGATCACTCTTCTCGTCCTCTGCAGCATATGGTCGAGGACGTTGTCATCCTCGGACATCATGCCTCGGGATGTTCTGCTCATGCATGGCATCTTTCTTATGTCACGTTACTTCACAAGCAAGATTTCTCATGTCCTCGGACCATCTATGCTGTTAGGTTGGACTTTCAATCCTGCGGGAGCTCTTGGGCTGGCCCAATACATACTTTGGGCCCGTTAGCCCTACAATAAGCAATTGCTAAAATTTAGTATAAAAAATAAGCAATTAAATAGGATATTCCCAGGTATTCGCATCTTTTAAACCTTACTTTTATTACATAATTCAAGTTCTTCGCTCTTAAATATTGTTTCTATAAAATTAAATATCACGTAGTCAAAAGTTGATGATATGTATTTTTATCCAGTGATCTAATCTTTTAGATACTACCATTTTTGTAAAGATCACGTAGTCAAGAGACTCAAGACTCAAGAGTTGATAATATGTGAATATATGGAGATACGGTTTTTTAATTTTTACCTAAAATTTTTTAGTACATTGCAAAAGGTTTATCAAAATTTTCTATTCAAGAGTTTTCTCTCATTTTAAATCAAAGAGATAACTGATAACGTACAGATAAAAGGAAAATTAAGTCATAAATTTTCTCTCGTATTAAGTTTATTTTTTCTAATTAAATTAATCTCCTTTCAAAAAAAAAAAAAGTAGAAGTTGATAATAATAATTAAGTTTTTGTGTTTATCCAAATAAATAAAAAGTTGATAAAAAAAAGTAAATTATAGTTTTTAACTTTTTATTTAAAAATTTACTGCAATTTGGTACAACCACTTTACTCAACAGCTTCTAAACTCACCCTTTTATGTTATTGTTTCTCAAAAAAAAAAACTTTTTATATTATTATATGGAGTGTAATATGATTTGATATGATTTTATTATTGTTGGAGTTCCAATAAATAGTAAACACTTTTAACCACATATTTACAACCACACGTTCTACTATTTTAGGAGGAGAAAGTTTTTAGTAAATATTCATAGGGTCTGTTTGAATACTACTTATTTTGTTGAAATTAAAAATTTATTACTGAAAGTACTATAGATAAAGGTAAAAGTTAGCTGAAATAGTACAATGAAGCTTATAAATAGTACCAAAAAGTACAATGAAACCTATAAATAATAGTAAAAATAAGTTAAATAGTGAAATAATTTTTATTTTTCATTGTTATCCAAACAGCTTAGTCTCACTCTCTCAAGCTCTAAAGCTATTTATATTTTACTATCTTTAACAGTTTTTCTTTATATTTTTAAGTATGAAACTAATTTAAGAATCAAGTGTTTTCTTCTATTTATATAGGTTGCATCAACCTTCAATACAGCTCCATTCCCCATCAAAAATAAATATATTATGCAAGTGTCAGATTCAATCTAGTGGATCAGCTAGTGCCAAACCTCACAAGCTCACAGTTTCCACTTTCCACGTGCAAGCAGACTTTAAAGAGATGCAATGTAAATAATGTTGACTGTTTAACACCACGGATTTAACGATATTGGAGCACAGCATTTACTACGTCGATAAAAAAATATAACTCCAATGATGAAAGAACCCAACCACCACCGGACTACCACAACCCAACCACCATCACAATCAATCCCACCCCAATCAACCCACCCATAAAATAAAAACCAGAAAAATAAAAATCATAAAAACCGGAGCTTGCGACTATGCAAAGAGCCAGCTTGGTGAGATCAACCTCAGGGCATGATCGGCCACTGCTGGTGAGACCGGCCTCGGGGCATGATTGGCCACTGCTGGCGAGATCAGCTTCAAGTTGAGGAGTGGCGGCTGACACGAGTCATGGCTAAGCAACAGCTTGGTGAGATCGGTGGTAGATGAGGACTTAAGGACAACAGTGTGCTCTAGAGAAAGGAATAGTGGAGAAGCTGAGAATGAGAATGACAAAGAGTGAGGAAGAGAGAGTCATTAAGGGCCTGTTTGGTTTTTTTTTTTTTTTTTTTTTTTTCATCATTCATCACTCATCACTCCTCATTCAATTTTCGTCACTTATCACTTAAAATAGCTCAATTTCCTATACCCACTTATTTGGCATACTTCACGCAACTTCTCATCACTCAATTTTTCTATTTTTTTGTGGGACCCATACTTGTAAACTGGTCAAACCCTTCTGTTAAGCCTACCCACAGAACCCATTCGCCACCATTTTCTCTTTTCTCATTTCCCCTTCACCCCTGTTAATCTCCTAAAACACAAACCCAAGCCTAGCTTCAACCACAATAATAAAAACAGCAGCAGCAGCAACAACAACAACAACAACAACAACAACAACAACAACAACAAAATGCGGCCAATCAGACAGCTAATTCCACCTCCACCTTAGCCGACGCCAATGGTGACAACGAGCTGATACAGAACCTTCTGGAACCTTTCAGTAAGGACTAGATTATAAACTTACTCCACGAAGCAGGGGATAAGCACCGTGATGTGGCGGATCAGATCCGAAAGGTGGCGGATGAGGACCGAACCCACTGCAAGATCTTCGTCCACAGTCTCGGCTGGGATACCACCGCCGAAACCCTAACTGCTGTGTTTAAGGAATGGGTATTTTAAAACCCATTCATGTTTGTATTTTGAAACCCCAAATCCAAATTCAAACCCATCCTTACCTGGTCATGGATTTCAGTGAAGACCAAAAATATTCTGTGATGAAGAAAAAAAAAAAAGAAGAAGAAGAAGACGAAGAAGAAAGAAAGAAAGAACTGCAGAGATGAGACAAAAAAAAAAAGCTTACAACAAAGAAAAAAAATTTCGTGATGAGATAGAGGAAAAGAGATGGCCTGAAGGATGGGCTCTGTTAATGGCAGATGGGTATGGAGAGAAGAGAGTGGCTTGGGAAGAGATGAGGAAGAGGAAAAAAGAAAAAAGAAAAGAGATGGTCTGAAGGATGAGACAAGACACAGAAAATAGGAGCCACCATATGAATATATTTACGGAAATGCCATTGAAAACTGAGTTATGGAAACTGAAAACACCTAAAATGTGTTTTCAGTTTCCATAACTCATCACTAAAAAATCAGAGAATTGAGTGATGGAAACAATAACTAGATTTTTCAGTCATGGGTCCCACCATTTTTGAGTTATGGGTGATGGAAATAGAGTTATGAGTTATGGAAACATAAAGTCCAAACACCCCCTAAGAGACTCAGTGATAGTTGTGAATGGGAGAGAGAAAAGACAGGTGAGAAAGGAGAGAGAAAAGTAAGAATAAAAAAATATTAAAAACTTTTACCATTCCCATCTGTATCGTTCCAAACATAAGAGCGTACTGTAACAAATGTCAAAATTTTTTGGCATTTGAGACACCTCATGATAGTCTATTTTTGGTGTTTGGTGTGCCAAATGCCAAATATTTGGCATTTGGCACACTTGATGGTAGTGCTTTTAGTAAAGCATGGATAAGGCCATAACGGTCATCAATCGGCATAATAGAGCAAATTTTCTTTGTTGTGTCATCTAATGACCCACCAAAAGAACGAAAAGGATAAGCCATTTTTAAATGAGAACTAGTGTTTTACTGTGCAATACACAACTTAATTAAAAAATAATATGTAATAAATTGAGATTATATTAATAATTAGTGAGTCATGTGACAAAAATGCATTAATTTTACGTGTAAATAGGCATGTATTGTGCTAGTTTATAGTGTAAAATTTATTATATTAAAACGTATATAAAATTATAATATATAATTAAGAATAATTATTAAATTTATTTTAAATTAGTTACTTGGCATAACTACAACTTCTCTAGAACCCAACTTTGACAAAATAACATGTCTATGTAGATTAATATCAAAACATTAAATTAGTATCAAGTACCAACACAAAATTATCCAAATTTTGAATCATTTAAAAAATATTTACTAATGTTTGTATCTACACTCTACAGAGTACAGACTTGATGGACTTGTTTTATTTTATTTTATTGGTTTAAAGAAGTATTCGGTTTTTATGTCAAAAAATCTTTTTTTATTTATTTATTTTTAATTTGTTTCAATTTTTCTATTTTAATAATAATTATATGGTGGATCTTGGTCAAATTTTCTAAACTACTAGCATTGTAAAAAGCTACAAACCTCGCATTGCATTAGGGCATCCATACTTAGCAATTGGCAATTGTCATACAAAATTTGCACGACATTGAATTTTAAGATTCAAACCTAAATGAGTAAAGCAATACTCCATGTACTGATTTGGTTTACTTCGAATGCTCTCTTTCACAATGTGGCATATATGTAGCGTAGTTTATGGCTGGCACTTTTAAGTTCTTTAACTAATAATGATCACTTGTAACGATCCAACCATATAATTATTAATTCTTATGAAAAAAATAGAAATGTCAACTTAAAAGTGATCATTAACATAACCTATGATCAATTGTGTGTGTTTAAAGGGATTGTTCATGGTGAATATCTTTTCCAATAGTCTCTACAGTCAAGGGCAAATGCATATATACATGCATGTAAAAGTGCTTGCCTTTCTATTAGACCTGTAAACGTTGTGAGGACTGAGGTCTAATATTCGTATTTACTATCTAGAATTGACTCAATCAAAGGAAAAAAAAAAAAAAGAAGATAACAAATTAACAACCATTAAGTTTTTGTGTCTATCCAAAAATTGACAAAGCAGTAGAGTCAAAGTTTTAGTACCGATTTTAACGATAGAATAAAAAAGACTAAAAGAGTGAAAAAAAGAAGAAGAAGGTTTGTGTCTATCCAAAAAATTTATAAAGCAATAAAGAAAAAGTTAATAAGAACAATTGCTAAAATTTAGTATAAAAACTAAGCCATTAAATAGGATATTCACAGGTGTTCGCATCTTTTAAACCCTACTTTTTATTACATAATTCGAGTTCTTCGCTCTTAAATATTGTTTCTATAAAATTAAATATCGCGTAGTCAAAACTTGATGATATGTATTTTTATCCAGTGTGATGGGATAGACGAGACAAAACACAGACGAGGAAGCCGATACTAACGAAGGAAAAGGCAGGCAAGCGTACACGAAGACATCGTGATCATTTAATACTGCCAGTAACGCCCCAGAATGGCAGAACCAGCTGTACAGCCCGTTGGAGGTGAGTTAAAGCCCCATTATTAAGCAAGAAGCATTACCAAAAGGGACATTCAAGCCACAATAGCCACAATAACTGCCACAATGGCTAAGGGCTGGAGAAGCATATATAAAGTCCCAAAAACGCAAGTCGAGGGTAAGAAATCTGTAATAATACACTTATTCTTTGACATTTTCATTTCTGTAAAAATCTTCCGGAAACTGACTTAAGCATCGGAAGTGTTTTGGCAGGTACCACACCGGTGACCACACTAAGAGACCTCCCCCACCATTTCTGCACCTACAAGAAGGAAGGAAAGAAGGCTTGGTTCCGTCTGAACTCATTCTTTCACAATTGACAAATTCTTGCATCATCAGTTTGGCGCCGTCTGTGGGGAGTCGACATTTTCATATTCATATTTGGAGAAGTGTTTCCTACCAATTTCTACATTCAGATGGAATCCAACCAAGATCCCGCAACCTTGGCCTAGCAAATCTAAGCCCTTGCGGCCACCATTGAAGAATTCACCAGACAGAATCAGGAAATGAAGATACAATTTCAACAGGTTCAACAGGAAGAGAGTCAATCCAGGGGTAACCCAGAGGATGAAGGGGACAGCCACAGAAGAACTAATACTCCCAGACCATTCACTCCTGACGAGCAAAATTTAGATGTACTACGAGAGATGAGGAAAGAGATGGACGAGCTACAAAATGCCATCAAGGAGAAGACGGACCAGAGCGTGGATAGAATGATAAGGGCCACAGATTCGCCTTTCACTACAGCAGTCCTCGAGCACCCAGTACCGACCAAATTCCGTTTGCCTCAGCTCGAGCAATTTGATAGGTTGAAAGACCCCCCAAGATCACCTCAACACATTCAAAACGACGCTAGGTCTTCAATAGACCCCTGACGAGATACTATGTCGCTCCTTCCCCACCACTCTCAAAGGAGCAGCTAGGGAATGGTTCGCCAAATTGCCAACATTGTCAATTGACAGCTTTGAGCAGCTGAGTAGCGCCTTCTTGTGTCATTTTATTGTGGGACAACGTCCGAAGAGGCCAGCAGATTATTTACTTACCGTCAGACAAGGAGAGAAGGAAACATTGAAGTCATACGTAAAACGCTTCACCCGGGAGACCTTGGAGGTAGACGAAGCGGACGATAAAGTACAGCTGACGACCTTTAAGGCAGGGCTAAGATCTAGGGAGCTTGTAGCTTTACTTGCGAAGAACCCCCCAAAGACGATGGCAGAGATACTCTTAAAGGCATAGAAGTACATGAACGCCGAAGATGCGCTTGCAGCCATAGGGGACACAGAGAGGCCTGGAAGTATAGGAAGGAAGGAACACAAATGTAGGGGACAAAAGAGGGAACGTCAAGATCGTCGAACCAATGACGGTAAAGTTTACCCCTCTAGTTATGCCCGTTGACAAAATTTTATCGCAGATTAAGGATGAGCACTACCTGAAATGGCCAAGACCATTGCATTCGTCGCCCAACGTTCATGACGAAAATAAGTACTGCCGATTTCATAAAGATCATGGCCATTACACAGAGGATTGCCGGGATCTCAAGGAGCAAATCGAGGAACTGACACGGAAAGGGAAGCTGCAGAAGTATGTGAAGAAGAGAGAATACGATAAATCCAAAGATGATAGCAAAAGCCAGCAAGAATCCTCGTCAAGAAAAGACAATCGTCATCCCCAACTTGCACAGGATGTGATCAGGGAGATAGCGACGATTGCAGGAGGGCCTTTCGCTGGAGGGTCAATCAAGTCTCTTAAGAAGACATGCCAGAGACAGGTGAACAGTGTCTATATGGTGCCCCCGATCAAGCAAAGACGGACAGACCAGGATATGTCCTTCAAAGAAGCGGACGCTAGAGGGGTAAAACAGCCCCATAATGATCCCTTAGTTATAATGTTAACCATAGATGGATTCAACACCAAGAGGATGCTTGTGGACAATGGCAGTTTAGCAGACATTATCTACCTCCCCGCTTTTTAGCAGCTGAAGCTAGATCCAAAAAGGCTGCGCCCTTTTGACTCCCCACTTGTTAGTTTCAGTGGAGATTAGGTATATCCCAAAGGCATGGTGATGTTAACAGTGACAATCGGGACCTACCCGAGGCAGTTAACCTGTCAACTAGACTTCTTGGTGGTAGAATGTCCTTCATCCTACAACGCCATTATTGGAAGGCCCACACTCAACAAATGGAAGGTAGCCACGTCTACTTATTGCCTAAAGGTGAAATTCCCGACGGATGAGGGGGTTGGCGAAGTAAGAGGAGATCAAATCTTAGCCCGAGAGTGCTACTAGGCCGTTTTAGCTGCAAGAGAAAACTATACATGGACGATAGAAGAGAAAGAAGAAGTGAAGGAAGAAGCCCTAGAAACAGTAGAGTTAGCTGAAGGGGAAACAACCAAGACGACGAAGATAGGGAAGAAGCTAAGTCCTAAGATGAAGGCTAAGCTCGTCGAATTACATAAAGAAAACTTAGATGTATTCGCATGGAGTCACGGGGACATGCCTGGCATATCCCCAGAAATTATCTAACATGAGTTAAGAGTGAACCCTGAGAGAAAGCCCGTCCACCAGAGACACAGAACCTTTGCCCCAGAACGGGACGAGGCAGTAGCAAACGAAGTCACTAAGCTCTTGGCAGCAGGTTTCATTCGATAAGTATACTATCCAGAATGGCTCGCGAACGTCGTTCTAGTGAAGAAGGCAAATGGGACGTAGAGAATGTGCGTGGACTTCACGGATTTGAACAAGGCATGCCTGAAGGACAGTTTCCTTCTACCAAGGATAGACCAGCTAGTAGACTCAACAGCTAGGAACAAATTGCTGACGTTCATGGACGCCTTCTCATGATACAACCAGATAAAAATGGCCGAAGAAGATCAGGAAAAAACTACATTCGTTACAAGCCAAGGACTCTACTGCTACAAGGTGATGCCTTTCGGCTTGCAGAATGCAGGAGCCACTTATCAAAGGTTAGTGAACAAGATGTTCAGAAAACAAATTGGCAGGAATATGGAAGTATACGTGGATGACATGCTCGTCAAGAGTAAGGAAGAGCTTTCCCATCTGGAAGATTTGAAAGAGACGTTTGCCACTCTCAAACAGTACCGGATGAAGCTGAATCCAAGCAAGTGCATCTTTGGTGTAGTTTCAGGGAAATTCTTGGGATTCATGGTGTCCCATAGAGGAATAGAGGCAAACCCGGAGAAGGTGCAAGCCATAATCAATATGGAGTTACCCAGAACTATCAAAGAAGTTCAGAAGCTGACAGGAAGAATCGCGGCACTGAACAGGTTCGTCTCTAGAGTGACGGACAAGTGCCAACCCTTCTTCAAAACCTTGAAGCAAGCCTTCGAATGGACTGACGAATGTGAGGCAGCTTTCCAGGAACTTAAGCGCTACTTGAGTAATCCACCCCTTTTAAGCCCAGCCAAAGAGGGGGAAAGGCTAAAACTGTATTTGGCGGTATTAGTCATGGCCGTGAGTGCCGCCCTGGTTCGTGAAGAAGGTAAGAAATAGCTCCCAGTTTATTACATCAGTCAAGCCTTCCAAGGAGCTGAGTTCAAATACCCGAGAATCGAAAAAATTGTGTTCGCATTAATAATGGCCTCGGCAAACTAAGGCAATACTTTCAAGCGAATCCTATCTTGGTCATGACTGACCAGCCTATCAAAAAGTCCATGAATAAACCTGAAGCAGCCAGGAGGATGATCCAGTGGGCAATTGAGCTCAGCCAATTTGACATCGAATACCATCTCAGGACAGCTGTTAAGGCACAAGTTCTGGCAAACTTCATTGCCGAATTCACTTTTGCAAACGAAGATGATCCCACTAGCGATGATGGTCTGTGGACGATACAGACTGACAGCTCGTCAGCCTAAAAGAGAGGCGGAGTAGGGGTCGTTATAACCTCCCCTAACGGAGAGGTGCTCAAATACGGAGTCCAGTTGCAGTTCCCAGTCACCAATAACGAGGCCGAGTACGAGAGGATATTGACGGGTCTGAGACTTGGAAAAGTTCTTGGAGCCAAGAACCTGCTGGTGCAAAGTGATTCAAAACTGGTGACCGAGCAGATAAAGGGGGAGTACTAGGTGAAAGACAAAAGAATGTAAAAATACCTCAGGTTGACAAGGCGTTTGACTCAGGAGTTCAAAACAGTCAGATTTGAGCAGATCCCTCGAAGCCAGAACGTTATAGCAGATGAGGTCTCTAAGAGAGCATCGTTAGGAGAGGGGTCGTCAAGAAGCAGACTAGCAATAGAAATCCAGAAACACCCCAGCATTGAAGAAGTTCCAATGTTCCTGGTCCAAAGTGCAAGTAGCTGGATTATTCCTATCACGTCTTTTTTGCAGGACGGGCACCTACCTCAGGACGCTGAGGAGGCCAAGAAGGTCAAGAAAAGAGCAGCCAAATTTACGATCCTAAATGACACTTTATACAAAAGAGGTTTCTCTATGCCTTACTTGAAGTGCAATAATAAGGAGGAAGCCAAATACATCTTGAGGGAGGTCCATGAAGGAATTTGTGGGGACCATGTCGGTCCCAGATCCCTGGTAAGCAAAATCATTCGAACAGGTTATTTCTGGCTAACTATGTAGGTGGATGCAATTGAACTAGTCAAGAAATGTGACAAGTGTCAGAGGTTCAGAAACGTCCAGCAACTTCCAGCGGAACAACTGACGACTATATCATCCCCATGGCCATTCGCACAGTGGGGAATCGACATCATCGGTCCACTGCCCATAGGTAAAGGTCAGGTAAAGTTCTTATTGGTTGCAATTGATTATTTTACGAAGTGGGTTGAAGTAGAAGCAGTAGCGACTATCACCGAGGCACGAATTCGAAGCTTCGTCTGGAAAAATATAGTCTGCAAGTTCGGGATCCCAAGGACGATCATATCAGATAATGGTCTACAGTTCAACAGCCAAGGCTTCAAGGACTTCTGTTCAGGCCTGGGCATCAAAAATCAATTCTCATCCCCAGGACACCCACAGGCCAACGGTCAGACGGAAGTGACGAACCGGACATTGCTGAAGATCATTAAGGCCAAGCTGGATGATGCAAAAGGTGCTTGGCCAGATGAACTTCCCAATGTCTTGTGGGCCTACAGAACCACGGCGAGAACCTCGACAAGGGAAACCCCTTTTAGGCTCACTTATGGCACTGAAGCTGTAATCCCAGTCGAGGTAGGCACCACTAGCACCAGGCGGGAAGTATTCCATGAAGAGAACAACGACGATCAACTACGAATCAACCTAGACTACCTGAATGAAGTAAGAGACAAAGCTTCTAACAAGATAATGAAGTACTAGCAGAAGATGAGAGAATATTACAACAAGAGGGTAAAGCTCAGATGACTTGAAATAGGTGCCCTTGTCCTATGCAAGGTCGGCACAACTACAAGAGATTCTGTCTAAGGAAAGCTGGGCCTTACATGGGAGGGACCCTACCGAGTTGTTCACTACTCCAGACAAGGAAGTTATCATCTGGAAACCTTAAATGGGCAGAGACTCCCACGACCATGGAACATTGAGCATTTAAAGAAGTATCACCAATAGATGTAACCAGTAAATGTATTCATACTCAAATTAATAAAGGAATTGTTCAAATAATGTCTCTGTGTCCACAGGTTTAGTCAGTTGCAGGGCAAGAGACCTCCAACCTCAAAAGTGGCAAAGTAACAAGATTCTGCCTTGACGGATGTAAGTTACTGACGAATCCAAGAGATATCCAATCTCAAAAGTGGCAAAGTAACAAGATTCTGCCTTGACAGATGTAAGTTATTGACGAAGCCAAGAGATATCCAATCTCAAAAATGGCTAAGTAACAAGATTCCGCTTTGACGGATGTAAGTTACTAACGAAGCTAAGAGATATCCAATCTCAAAAATGGCTAAGTAACAAGATTCTGCCTTGACGGATGTAAGTTACTGGCGAAGCCAAGAGACATCCAATTTCAAAAATGGCTGAGTAACAAGATTCTGCCTTGACGGATGTAAGTTACAGATAAACAATGATTGTACAACGGGCAACAATACAGAGTTTACTGACGCATAAAAAAGGTAAAAAATGTGCAAGTTACAGAAAGCAAGTAAGGTAATAAATGTGCAAGTCACAGAAAGCAAGTAAGTGCATCTAATTAAAGCCCAAAAACAACGGGCAAATTCCACTGTTTTTACAATTAAAGACCCATAAACACTGGGCCAAACTGATGTCCTTAAAACAAAAATTCTTACAAAATTAGAGCTAAAAAAAAAGGAGCAGCATCATCAGGAGCATCATTGAAGGGGGCATTTTTTGGGGCGTCTGTTTGGGCGGAAGAGGAATTAGCAGCCTCGTCAGCAGCCATCTCCTAGTCGACCTTCTCAAGATCCAGGCTATCCAGGTCCACTCCAAAAGAATGCTTAGCGAGGTATCTCCTTAAGAGTTCGAAACCTTTGAAATACCAACTAAACAGGACCGTGTTGTACTCGTTCGTGGTCTGGAAGGCTTCAACAGACCTGGTAGCAATGGTCTTCAATTTCTCTTTAGAGGCCAAGAGCTGCCTATCCTTCTCCGGGGTTAGTTAGCGCTCGGCCCGAAGATCCTCATTCAAGCCCTTCACCTTCTCCTTCAGGTCGTTGGCTTTGCCCATGGATTTAATCATATCCTTTCTTAAGTTAGAGTTCTCTGCCTCCAAGGTGCCCACCCTCGACGCAAGAGAAGCTGCCTTAGCCTCCTGGGTTAGGTACTCTGAGGCGATATGGAGACTTTCCCCCAATACCTGAAATGAAAATCAAAGTCGTCAGTAGACAAAAGAAGAAAAAGGAACCAAAGGCCGACATACTCAAATGCCTCGCCTGAACCAGCTTCTGGATGTAGCGGCTCGCGCGCTGTTAAAAGGCACTCCCGAAAGGGCCTTCAAATCCTCAGCATCCACGGCCCCGTGAGCCCTATCAACTGCCAGACGCTCATCATCCCATATAGTAGATGAATGAGGGACAACCTTCTCCTTCTCCCTCTCCGACAGACGGGGCCTCTTGGAGGCAGGAGTAAGGAGCTCCTCGATTGAAGTCGAAGGAGAGGCTGTCCTCATCACATCTGTGCTGGAAGTGACGGGAGTAGAGTGGACGGCCAGAGAAATGGGGGCACCCTTCTCAGTGACTCGAACCGTTTTCTTCCCCAAGTTGGATAGGGGCTCATTCTTCTTTGATCTCATTTTGCCATACATATCCTTGTTAAATTTAGTCGTCATCTTTGCAAAGGAAAAACATGTTAAAAAAAAAAAAAGGATTATGCTCGAATCTAACACTTACTTTTCTTTTCTTCAATTTCAATATTCTGGAGGATGAAGGAAGAAGGATCTGGTCCAAGGCAGTGGAAGGCAAGAGTCCTGGGATCTACAAAGTCGTCCCAGTTCTCAATCGTCTGTGTGTACTTGACGGCTTTTCGCACCCTCTCCCTGTACCTGCTCTTAAGTTTTGGTCGTTTCTTAATCGCCAAGAACAAGAAACAAATGCATCAGTTACAATAAACGCCTGACACAAAAAATTGAAATGACGAGGAAAGATATTGATGCACCTAAAGTTGGGGTTCCCCACCGACGATGTAACCTCGGGAGATCACCCCAAGTCTCGCTCAAGGGGGTCTCAAACTCATCCCCAGACACAAAGAAAAATCTGGATTTCCAATACCTGAAAGACGATGGTAAACCTTTGACAATCCTAGTTTTTCTCTCCCAGGGCACCAGTTCGTAGTACCCGTGCTCCTTTGATGCTTTTAAGCGATATAAGTGGACAAACTCGTCAATCTTGAGCATATCCCTGTCCACAGCTGCTAGTCATATCTCCATACAGCTAATCACGATCCTTCAAGAATTAGGCATAAGTTGCCCAGGAGCGATACCAAAATGGTTTAGCAACTCCATCAGGAAGTGATGGACAAAAAACCTCAATCCATAGATAAAGGCTGCCTCGTAGAAGCAAACCTCCCCTGGGAAGAAGTTGCAAGCCTGATTATTCCCGCCTGGCAGACGAAGCCTCACCCGCTTCGAGAATTGGAACCTATCTCTAAATCTCCCCAGTGTCTCAGCATCTAGACTACACTCCTCCTCGAGGGCGTAAAAAGCCCTAACTTCCCAAAGGGTTGAAACTACGGTATCCCCCCCCCCCCCCCCCCCCCCCCCCGCAGAATCATCACTAGACGATAATCCAGTCTCGAGCTCATTAGATCTGACCTTAGACATCGTCCCTAACACTCTTTTCTGATCTTTAAACCAATCAATTGACCGACAAAGTAGAGGCAATAGGTCGGCCAATACGACACCCAAACAGTTACCCTAAAAAATGAAACCTTCAAAATTTGGGGAACTACCTAAAAACTCCCTGAAGCGCGCAAACAAAAATGAAATTGATGGCAAACTATCCTAACCTCAGAGCTACTAACCATGGAAAACTAGGAATTATGTCAAAATTGGGAAAAAGATGAATAAATCAGAAAGCAGCAAAAAGAAAAAGAGAAAAGCCGAACCAAAGATAGAAAAGATAAGTACCTTGAAAAAATGCCGGGAAGAAGAAGCACCACCTCGCAACGCACCAGTCCGAAGAAGGAATCGCAGAGTAAGGTTTTAGCAAAGAGAGGAGAAGAGTTTCAGAATTATAAAAGTTCTTTTGAGAAGGGTAAAGGGCAAGGAGGAGGGGTTAAAACCAAGATACATAGAAACTGAAAAACAGCGGGAAAAATGAAGAGTCGCATGATGAGGACATTAAATTCACCAATTGGAAAGTGCCACATGGCCATGATCAGTATGGCGCCACCACTACGCATTTAATGTGACACGAAACTCTAAGAGTCGCCTGCCAAACTTTTCATCTTCCATGGTCGTCGTGACATGTCACGACGACTAAAGAAATCCGGGGGCAACTGATGGGACAGACGAGATAAAACATAGACGAGGAAGCCGATACTGACGAAGAAAAAGGCAGGCAAGCGTACACAAAGACATTGTGATCATTCAATACTGCTAGTAATGCCCTAGAATGGCAGAACTAGCTGTACAGCCAGTTGGAGGTGAGTTAAAGCCCCATTATTAAGCAGAAAACGTTACCAAAAGGGGCATTCAAGCCACAATAACTACTACAACGGATAAGGGCTGGAGAAGCATATATAGAGTCCCAAAAAACGCAAGTCGGGGGTAAGAAATCTGCAACAATACACTTATTCTTTGACATTTTCATTTTTGTAAAAATCTTCCGGAAACTGACTTAAGCATCGGAGGTGTTTTGGCAGGCACCACACCGGTGACCACACTGAGAGACCTCCCCCACCATTTTTGCACATACAAGAAGGAAGGAAAGAAGACTTGGTTCTGTCTGAACTTATTCTTTCACAACTGACGAATTCTTGCATCATCACAGTGATCTAATCTTTTAGATGCTACCATTTTTGTAAAGATCACGCAGTCAAGAGACTCAAGACTCAAGAGTTGATAATATGTGAATATATGGATGTACGGTCTTTTAATTTTTACCAAAATTTTTTTACTACATTGCAAAAGGTTTATCAAAATTTTCTATTCAAGAGTTTTCTCTCATTTTAAATCAAAGAGATAACTAATAACGTACAGATAAAAGGAAAATTAAGTCATAAATTTTCTCTCGTATTAAGTTTATTTTTTCTAATTAAATTAATCTCCCTTCAAAAAAAAAAAAAGTAGAAGTTGATAATAATAATTAAGTTTTTGTATTTATCCAAATAAATAAATAATTGATAAAAAAAAGTAAATTATTGTTTTTAACTTTTTATTTAAAAATTTACTGCAATTTGGAATAACCACTTAACTTAACAGCTTCTAAACTCACCTTTTTATATTATTGTTTCTCAAAAAAAACTTTTTATATTATTATATGGAGTGTAATATGATTTGATATGATTTTATTATTGTTGGAGTTCCGATAAATAGTAAACACTTTTAACCACATATTTACAACCACACATTCTATTATCTTAGGAGGAGAAAGTTTTCAATAAGGACTTTTAGGGTCTGTTTAAATAGTGCTTATTTTGCTAAAAATGAAAACTTATTACTGAAAGTATTGTAGATAAAGGTAAAAGTTAGCTGAAATAATACAGTAAAACTTATAAATAATACTAAAAAGTGCAATGAAGTTCATAAATAATAGCAAAAATAAGTTAAATTGTGAAATAATTTTTATTTTTTATTGCTATCTTTTTTTTTTTTAATAATAACCATAGACGGCCATTCATTAATGTAGGGGCCCAAATCAAACTAGTCCAAGTTTGGACAGTGGACCAGCTCAATGAGCACTCAACAATGAATTTGTAGAGAGTGGGTGTTTAATCTAGGTTTTTTGAGATGATAGATAATACAAAAGTTTTGTTCGGCTTTTTATTCAGGCACTACACTTGTATGAGTATGTAACTTGGAGTTGAATACATTGATACTAAGAACGATCGTTTTTCTTTCTTTTTTTTCTCTCCCTCCTTCTTCCAAATTCTTCCTTTTCCTTTTATAGGCCTCCCCTTTCCTTCCCAGGTGCAATCCAGGTGTTTCCTTTTTAGATACTTGTCCCATCACCCCTTTTGGCTCAGGTCTCTGGTGGTGAAGATAAGGTCGAAACCTAACGTTCAGGCGTCACTTCTTCATTAATGCGGCCAGAGAAGCAGGTGTAGAGCATTAAATGCGGTGATGGCAGCTTTTCCTTTGGCCACAGTCAATTCTTTCCCTTTATTCTTTATTCTCGTTTTCTTAACTCCAGCATCAAAAAGAAAAAACCTTCATCATGGGCGTTATTCAACTATAAGAACATTCACATAGTCCTCGGCGACGCCTTGCCGAGGACTGGTTTGTCCTCGGACGTTATGTTTCTTAGTGTCTGGACATGCATGATACTTCTTTCTCTCTCGTGATCTTGTAGGTCGGACTGATTATGTCCTCGGATTATCTCAAGATGTAGTGTTGGGCTTCTTTTATTGTGAGGGCCTTTGGGCCGGCCAGATACGCGATTTGGGCCCATGGGTACCACAATAGCCCCTCGAAATCCTTATTTCTATTCTATTGGAGAGGGATGAGGGTTTCGATATACGCGCACGCAAGGCGATATGCTTCTGACGTTTCGATCTCCTGGACGCGCTTCAATTAAATATTGGCGGCGCCATGCTCCTTGTTTCCAACCGCATGATGCTCATCTAACGGATAGGCGCCTTTTGATGAGGCAGGCGGGAGACTTCCCGCTTTACGTTTTTCCATGAAATAAATATCGCCACTTTAAAGATCTTCTGTTCATTTCAGACTTCGCGCATTGAACCTAACCTTTTCTGTAACCTGCACGCGTCTTCATACCCCTTATCTCTAAGCCGAGGTGACGTAATTGTTTAAAAGTAAGTTCTTCAACCTTCTGCTTTCATTATTGTTTTTTACTCTTTCGATTGTCCCCTTTTTTTGGTCCTCGGCTATTTAAATCTTCCCATTTCGTTATAGTGCTTACTCCCTAGTTTTAGGAAATGGGTAGGTTCGCATCCCTGGTGGATACCCCTGAAAAAATAGAAGCCTTTAAAGCCAAATACGAGATCCCACCCAGAGTGTCCGTTAGGTATTGTGGGACGGGGGAGTGGCTCACTAAGAGAGAGACCGGCGAGGTGGTGATTCCTATGATAGCGTTTATAGAGGGAGGGATGAGAATCCCTATGATGCCTATTACCATGAACTATCTTAGGACTGCTAGGTTGTCCCCTACACAGTGCGCTCCCAATATGTTTAGGATCTTGGGTGCGGTAGACGTTCTGAACGAAAGGTTAGGGTTAGGTCTCACTCACCATGAAGTGAATTGGGTATATACCCTTCACCATTTGAGAGGGCATACCTACTATCTGAAATCTAGGCACCCAGAAGTCAGATTGATCCAATGCCTTCCCCACTCCAACAAGGGTTTGGACAAGGACTTCCTTATATTGTCCGGGGAGTGGCATGACGGTCTCCACTGTCCGACGACGGAAGGGGAGCCTGGTGAGTCCTCGCGTAGCGTCATACTTGATCAATGATAAATGCGGTGTTTCTTTTGTTGGTGGTCTTTTTTCTTAATTTGTTTGTACTAACCCGTTTTTTGGACGTATGCGCAGATCGTCGTGCGCTTGCACCCCGTGCTAATCTCGTCAACTTTGATCGTCTCGATAAGATCTTGAAGGCTGAAGTGTTTGTGCACTCAGACGGTCAACTTCGTGCCGCCCACCGCATCCTCGGATACACACCCATATCCTACACCTTTCAAGAAACCAAGTGTGTCATCAAGGAGAAAGATCCGAGGCTTCCGAGGATAAGTGTAGCAGTCGAGGGCTTTTTGTTACCGCCTGGCGCTCCAGTTCCTCAAGGCGTTCTGATTACTGAGCCAGTCAGAGTTGTTCCGAGAGCTTCTGATTTGGCTACGCCCTCGGCCCGACCTGGATTTGGCAAAGGTTCTACCTCTCAGCTACTCGCCGAGGTAGAAGAGGAAGAAGTAGAAGAAGAAAACGAGGAAGTAGTTGAGCTCTCGGATTCCGAGGAAGAGCTCGAAGCTTTAGATCCGCTTTTTCCGCCCAGGCATCCTTCTCCCGTTGCCAGATCTCCTACCTTTACATCCTCGGACGACGACGACCAACCTTTGATGAGGATGGGAATCCATCGTAGACCCAAGCCCAGCTTGAAGGATGTGCTAGAAGGGCAAACTGGAGCACAAGGTCCTTCAAAAGTGCCTCCGGAGAAGGCCAAGGATAAGGGTGCCGACAAGCTTCCGCCCGTGAGGGTTATTCTACCGCCTTCCCCTAGAACTCAACATCCAGATCCGGCTGACCATAAAAGGAAAAGAGACCAGCAGAAGGGAAAAGAGATAGCCGAGGGGGGGAAAGACGTCCCTCGTAGGGAGATGGAGCAAGAGAGGGGAAATAAACATGCTCGTCATGTCCACCCGAGGACGGAGAGACGAAATGATCCTCCTGTAGCCTTCCATGCGCCTATTTGGGCCCCTCAGATGCAAGTAGATGATCAGGCGATTACCGCCGATGCATCCATCAGGGGATCCGACGAGGGCACGGCTGCATGCATCGCCGATGCATTGGAGCAGGCACTGCTATTGCCTGAGGACATGGGAGAGCTGCGTAGAATGAGAGATCATAATGTCTTCATGACTCTCAAAAAGGAGCTAGCCATGGTAAGTATTCAAATTGGCCAATCTTTGGCATTTATGTTTTTCTTTATGCTTCTTCTTTCTCTACCCTCTCTTCTTTTTCTTTATGTAGTGTGTACTTTACTAACAAAGCTTGTACGTAGGCTGTCCAATCTGCCCATAGGGCAGAGGAGATCGCTGCCAGCTCCTACAGAGCACTAAGGGATGAGGTGGTCAAGTTGGACCACACTAAAAAGATAATGGAGCTTAAAGAGAAGAGGCTCCAAGAGGTGACTGCCAGCCTGACCAAGGCGGCAAGTGAGCGGTCAGGTCTGGAGGCCGAGCTGAGGAGTACCACCCGACAGGCCGAGGATCAGAGGCTAGAACTCAAACGAGCTAATGAAGACCTCGCCTCGGCCAGATCACTGGCAGAAGGCCTCGCTAAGGACCTTACAGCATCTGAGGAGGCAAAGGAGGAGGCACTCAAGGCCACGGAAGAGGCTCTCGCCAAGGCACAGGCAGCCGAGGCAATGGTTGACGAGGCTGAGCAGAGCGGGTATGACATGGGCGTGGCCGAAACCACAGAGACATTCAAAGCCCAAGTGCCGGAGGTCTGTAGGGACTACTGCCTCCAGGTGTGGAAGGAAGCTCTTTCCCAAGCCGGGGTTGATGCTTCCTCCCCTCTATGGAAGGAGGAGAACGCCTACATTCCTCCCGCAATTCGCGTGGCTGCCTCTAGCTCAGCTAAGGATGATTCCCACCCTTCCTCGGCTGGGATTCAAGTAGACGAGGATGCTGTCGAAAATGCTGCTCCTACTGCTCCTCCTGCCCCCAAGGAGGCCACCCCCAACCTAGAGATTGGTGGGACTGTAGAGCCCAAAGAGAAAGCTGGCGAGTCCTCGGCCTTGGTGGTTTCTCCTGCTGACCCAAAGGACCAGACCCAACCCGAACCATAATCACCCGTGGCTTGGCTGCTTGCTCTTTTTCTCTTTTCTCCTTCGTTGCTTTTGGCCTTGTATTTTTATTTCTTAGTCCCAGTTTTTACTTTATTTCCCTTGTACTTCGACAGTTCAGTTATAAATGTATTGACAAATCTTTCAGTTAATGAAAAGGGGTTCCCAATTTAAATTGCTGTTTTATATTACGTTTGGTGTTGATATCTTGTTTCCTTGCTATGCATGTACTATTGCTATACTATCGGCTTGTCTCTATAGCATGTACTTATACCCCTTTGCCCTTAAGCAAGGAAATTTTAGCCAACTTACATATGTGCAAATGCTTTAAGTAATGACTGTTACCTTTTGCTTATGCTTAAGGACAAGCGACACACTAAAAAAGGAAATATACTAACGGGGAATCTGTGTGCTTGGAACTCGCTCAAAAGTTACTTCCATGATAACATATTGAAAAGTGAACTTAACCACATATTTTGCATTTGGACTAACAGTACTTTAAGCTTTGGGCTTAGTACTTAACATCATTTTAAGACCCGTTCGTTTAATGACTCCACTGCTGTTTCCATATCAAGGGGAAAGATCCGAGGTAACCTCCTTTCTCTATTCTAAATTAAGATAGAGGATCTGTTGATCCGACATAACCTCAATAAGAATTGAAATAAGGTAGAGGATACGAGGACCTGACCCGACCTCGATTAAACTTGGACTAAGGTAGAGGATCCGAGGACCCGGCGTAACCTTAGTCTTCTTGCTTTTAAATTAAGATAGAGGATCTGATGACCCGGCGTAACCTTAATTAAATTTGGACTAAGGTAGAGGATCCGAGGACCCGGCGTAACCTTAGTTTTCTTGCTTTTAAATTAAGATAGAGGATCTGATGACCCGGCGTAACCTTAATTAAATTTGGACTAAGGTAGAGGATCCGAGGACCCGGCGTAACCTTAGGCACGACAGAATTAATGGCGCAAAAATGATAAGAGTAGAATAACAAAAGTACTTTTCCTTAATAATAATATCGTCTCAAATTACTTACATTCCAGGGATGGGGTACAGCTTTTTCATCTAAGTCGGTCAAGTAGTAAGCTCCTATACCAGCTATTGCCGTGATGCGATATGGTCCTTCCCAATTAGGTCCAAGCTTTCCCCATGCTGGATTTTTGGTGTTCCCCACTACTTTCCTCAGCACCAAGTCCCCGAGAAGAAGAGGTCTTGACTTTACACTGGAATCATATCCATGCTTCAGTTTTTGTTGGTAGTAAGCTAAGTGAATCATGGCAACCTCCCTCCTTTCTTCAATTAGGTCGAGGTCTTTTTCTAGCAGTCTGTCATTGCTTTCCGGAGTGAAGGAGCTTGTCCTCATCGTTGGAAAACCAGTCTCCAAAGGAATAACAGCCTCGGCGCCATAAGTCATCGAGAATGGCGTCTCTCCCGTTGATCGGCGGGGGGTGGTCCGGTACGTCCACAGAACGTGGGGCAGCTCCTCCACCCACCTTCCTTTAGCGTCCTCCAATCTCTTCTTCATTCCATTCACTATAACTTTGTTAATAGTTTCGGCCTGTCCATTCCCTTGCGGATAAGCCGGAGTGGAGTATCTATTGATTATGCCGAGGCCACAACAATATCGTCTGAACGCCTTGCTGTCAAACTGCAAACCATTATCGGAGATGAGGGTATGAGGGATACCGAATCGAGTGACGATATTCTTCCATACAAATTTCTTCACATCAACATCCCTGATATTCGCCAGGGGCTCGGCCTCTACCCACTTAGTAAAATAATCAGTACCGACAACCAAATATCTTCGGTTCCCAGGCGCCTTTGGGAAAGGACCCACAATGTCTAGACCCCATTGTGCAAAAGGCCAGGGACTCGTCAGAGGATTAAGCACACCTCCGGGCTGGTGGATGTTTGGCGCGAATCTTTGACATTGATCGCACTTCTGCACATAACTTTGAGCTTCTCGCTGCATGTTCGGCCACCAATACCCCTGTGTTAGGGCCCTGTGAGCCAAAGATCTTCCTCCTGTATGGCTTCCACAGATTCCTTCATGTAACTCTTCCAAAAGTAACTCTGTCGCTTCAGGGTGCACGCATAACAGGTACGGGCCGGAGAAAGATCGTCTATAGAGCTTATGATCCCCGGCCAACCAAAATCGGGAGGCCTTTCTTCGTATCTTGTTCGCTTCGATTTTATCCTCGGGTATGACATCGTCTTTAAGAAGGACATAATGGGGTCCATCCAGCTAGGCCCCACTCTAATCTGGTGCACACGGATAACGCTTCCCATTATTTTCGAGGGTTTAGGTAAGTCTTCAACCAAGACAATCCGAGGTAGTCCCTGTGCTGATGATGTGGCAAGAGTTGCTAGGGAATCAGCATGCGTGTTGCCGCTTCTAAGGACATGGGACAAAGTAAAGGATTCGAACTTGCGTTGTGTAGTTTTGACTTGATTCAAATAATCCTGCATCCTCGGATCTCTGGCCTCTACCTTTCCATCTACTTGACCCACAACTAGCTGAGAGTCCGAGAACATTTGCACGATTTTTCCCCCAACTTGTGGACCATATCCATTCCTTTCAGCAAGGCTTCGTACTCGGCCTCATTGTTAGTAGCCGAGAATCCCAGTCTTAAGGACTTTTCCAGTGTGAGACCTTCTGGGGTCGTAATTACCACCCCCACTCCGGATCCTCTTTGATTAGCAGCCCCATCAACATAAACAGTCCACACCGCGAGACCTTTACATGTAACCACGCCAACTGATTTTTCATCAATGTCCTTGTTGATTACACTACCTTCTATTATGGGTTCAGCAAATTCCGCAACGAGATCAGCCAACACCTGACCCTTTATTGCTGTGCGGGGCATGTATTTAATATCAAAAGAGCCCAAAATGGTTCCCCATTTTGCAATCCTGCTGGTATAATCCGCACTCCGGAGTATAGCCCTTAGTGGAAGCTGGGTCAAAATAACCACCGTATGGGACTGGAAGTAATGGGGGAGCTTACGTGTGCCATGCACCACGGCAAGGATTGCCTTCTCTAATGGTGGGTAACGTACCTCGGCCTCATGCAGAGACTTGCTCACATAGTAAACTGGCTTTTGTATGTCCCCGTCAACCCTTATTAGCACCAGACTAACGGCGTGAGTTGCCACCGCGATATATGCGAATAGGACCTCGTCGGCCTCGGGCCGAGACATGATAGGAGGGTGGGCAAGATATTCTTTAAGCTGCTGGAAGGCAACAGCACACTCTTCTGTCCATTCAAACCCCTTCCATTTGTTTAATAGTTGGAAGAACGGTCTACACCGATCAGCAGATCTTGAAATAAACCGGTTGAGAGCAGCCGTCATTCCAGTTAACCTCTGCACCTCCTTCGGATTCCGAGGCGGCTGTAAGTTGTTGATGGCCTTGACCTGAGCGGGGTTGACCTCAATCCCTCTATGCGTCACCATGTAGCCCAAAAATTTGCCAGACCCTACACCAAAGGAACATTTGGATGCGTTGAGGCGTAACTTGTGCTTCCTCAGTGTTTGAAAGGTATCGTCGAGGTCGGGTATGTGAGCCGAGATAGTCTTACTTTTAACTACCATGTCATCTACGTACACCTCAATCGTTTTTCCCAGTTGTGGTTCGAACATTCGCGTCATCATTCTTTGATAGGTAGCCCCAGCATTCTTCAAGCCGAAGGGCATCACCTTATAGTGGTAGTTCCCTATGGGTGTGACAAAGGCTGTCTTTTCCTGGTCTGCTGGAGCTAAGGGTATTTGATGATAACCTTGGAAAGCATCCAGAAAGCTCATCCGAGGATGCCCTACCGTAGCGTCGACCAACTGATCTATGCGGGGCATTGGGAACGAATCTTTTGGGCAAGCCTTATTCAAGTCCGTAAAGTCCACGCATACCCTCCATTTTCCATTCTTCTTTTTACTACTACCGTATGGGCTAACCACTCTGGATAAAACACTTCCTTAATGGCCCCTGCTTTCTTGAGTTTTGCCACCTCTTCTTTAACAGCCTCAGCGTGTTCTTTAGATGAACGCCGAGGTGGTTGCCTTCGTGGCACAGCAGCCGGATTAACATTGAGGTGGTGACAAATAAACTCCGGATTGACTCCTGGTGCTTCATAAGCATCCCATGCAAACACATCGATGTTTCGCTTCAAAAATGTGACCAGATCTTCCTTCTCTCGTAGGGGTAATTGACTTCCTACTTGGAAGAATCTCTCTGCATCATCTGCGATAACCACTTTCTCCAAATCTTCACAGCCTGGTCCTTCAGTCTCGGCTTCACTTGGCTCGGCCGAGGACATTAACTGCTACAAATCCTTCTCGGCTGAGGTTTGTGACTCTTGCCTCGCCTGATGTGTAATAGCTGCTGTTATACATTGTCTCGCCATGGACTGGCTGCCCAGTATTTCCTCAACCCCATCCTCATACGGGAATTTCAGCTTGACGTGCAGAGTTGATGACACGGCACCTAAGGCATGCAGCCATGGTCTGGCCATTATGGCTGTGTAAGGGGAATAAGCATCTACTACGATGAAATCCACGTCCACTACCACCGGTCCTGACTGTACAGGTAATCTAATTAGCCCCTTCGGAATAACAGCCTTCCCTTCAAAGCTTATTAATGGGGAGTCATAAGCCATGAGATCTTCGAACCTCAAATTGAGACCTTTAAACAAATCTGGGTACATGATGTCAGCCCCACTCCCTTGGTCAACCATCACTCTCTTCACATCGTAACCCCCTATCCTCAACGTAATGACCAGCGCATCGTCGTGCGGTTGAATAGTGCCAATCTTGTCTTCGTCAGAAAATCCCAGTATAGGCAGAGGATTCCTCTTGATCCTCTTCGACTCGGAATTGAGGTCCTCGGCGGTGGGACGTAGTACTGACATTATTCTGGTAGGGCAAGACCCCGTCCGACCTGGCGCCGCAAGGATGACATTGATTGTGCCCAACGGAGGTCTTACATTGTTACTGCCTTGGTTCATGGAGCCAGATTGGGTACCTGGTTCATCAGGTCGATTCACGAATTGTCTTAGTTTCCCTTCTTTGACCAGCTGATCCAAGTAATTCCACAAGTTCCTGCAGTTCTCTGTGGTGTGGCCTTTATCCTGATGGTAATTACAGTAGAGGTTCTGGTTACGCTTTGTAGGGTCTCCGATCATCTTACTGGGCCATCTAAAATAAGGTTCTCGGCAGATCCTTTCCAACACCTGCTGTACCGGCTCACGAAATACGGCATTCACTGTCTGGGGCGGGGCCGACCTAGTCTGGCTAGTGAAATCTCTCCTCGGCCACTTGCTACCGTGTCTCTCCGTCTTGAAATCCCTACTCTCCTGGGGGATACTTTTTATCTTTCCTTTACTCTGCTGTTGATCCTCCTCAACCCTTTTATACTCATCGATACGGTCCATGAGCCGACGAACAGTTTTTACCGGCTTCTTGGTCAAAGACTTCCTTAAATCATGCTCAACTGGGAGACCAACCTTAAAGGTGTTGACCGCCACCTCATCGAAATCACCATCTATTTCGTTAAACGCTTCCCAGTATCTGTCCGAGTAGGTTTTCAACGTTTCGCGCTCTCCCATGGACATGGACAATAACGAGTCTAGAGGCCGAGGTACTCTACTGCACGTAACAAAGCGGGACCCGAATGCCATCGTAAGTTCCATGTATGAATCAATGGAGTTCACCTTTAAGCCGTTGAACCATCTCATTGCAACGGGCCCTAGACTTGAGGGAAAGACTTTACACATCAAGGTCTCGTTCTGAGAATAAACCGCCATGCGTTGATTGAAATGGCTTACGTGCTCCACCGGGTCTGTTTTGCCATTATAAATGGTGAAGTTTGGCTGCGTGAACCGACGGGGTAGTTTTCCCCTTTCAATACGATGTGTGAAGGGTGATTTGGAGAGCTGGAGCAATGCCTTTCCCATGGCATCGCTACCCGAGCCCCTGTGACTCGTCCCTCTACTTTTTCTGTGGCGAACACTTTCTTCTTGGTATGAGAAAGTTTCTGTGGGGGGGGTTCTTGACCTCGGCCTATAGCCACTGTCCTGAGAATCATCTGATGAAGGGCCAGATATGGAGGGGGTCCTTTTCCGCTCTGCTCGACGCAGCTTCCTCTTCAGCTGGTCAATTTCTCTCTGCATGGCCCTGGTGTTACTTTCCCCAGAGCCCCTGTTTCTACCCCGTGAGCGGTTATCAGCTGTTCGCTCCGAGTGTACACTGCCCTCTCGATCTTCCATTTGCTCTACCTGTTGTAGTGGATCTTCGTGCTGAGATCCTAGCGACTCTACATGGGCTGGATTCAAATCTGTCATCACGTTATCTGTCACCTAAACGCAAGATTCCCACAGACGGCGCCAATTGTAGGGGCCCAAATCAAACTAGTCCAAGTTTGGACAGTGGACCAGCTCAATGAGCACTCAACAATGAATTTGTAGAGAGTGGGTGTTTAATCTAGGTTTTTTGAGATGATAGATAATACAAAAGTTTTGTTCGGCTTTTTATTCAGGCACTACACTTGTATGAGTATGTAACTTGGAGTTGAATACATTGATACTAAGAACGATCGTTTTTCTTTCTTTTTTTTCTCTCCCTCCTTCTTCCAAATTCTTCCTTTTCCTTTTATAGGCCTCCCCTTTCCTTCCCAGGTGCAATCCAGGTGTTTCCTTTTTAGATACTTGTCCCATTACCCCTTTTGGCTCAGGTCTCTGGTGGTGAAGATAAGGTCGAAACCTAACGTTCAGGCGTCACTTCTTCATTAATGCGGCCAGAGAAGCAGGTGTAGAGCATTAAATGCGGTGATGGCAGCTTTTCCTTTGGCCACAGTCAATTCTTTCCCTTTATTCTTTATTCTCGTTTTCTTAACTCCAGCATCAAAAAGAAAAAACCTTCATCATGGGCGTTATTCAACTATAAGAACATTCACATAGTCCTCGGCGACGCCTTGCCGAGGACTGGTTTGTCCTCGGACGTTATGTTTCTTAGTGTCTGGACATGCATGATACTTCTTTCTCTCTCGTGATCTTGTAGGTCGGACTGATTATGTCCTCGGATTATCTCAAGATGTAGTGTTGGGCTTCTTTTATTGTGAGGGCCTTTGGGCCGGCCAGATACGCGATTTGGGCCCATGGGTACCACAATTAACATTAACTCAACCCTTGGGTCGGGGTTCTCAAAAAAAAAAAAAAAAAAATTAACATTAACTCAACAAACAGTGAGCTACATCAGTTTGAACTTGGTCAGCTATCATGGGCGGGGTCTCCTCAACCCAGATATTACATTCATTCAACAGCTTGGCTTGTCTAGCCATAATATGAGCAGCACAATTACCACTTTTACGGGTATGGGACACTTCCCATGCTCTGAAGCATCTTAGCCCTATCCTGATACCAATAATAATATTTCTAATAGAGCATGCTGACTCACCTTGGCTCCTCAAAGCCAAGGCCACCTGTTTAGCATCAGTTTCAACAATTATCTCTCTCAGCCCAAGGTCCCACACTAGCAAGACACCTTCCTCCACAGCTTTGGCTTCAGTTTCCATTACTCCTAACGGCATCTCTACCTTCTTGCTCATAGCCCCCATTAATTGTCCCCTCTCATTTCTAATGACCACTCCTATACCGCAGCACCTAAGGTCCTCAAAAATTGCTCCGTCCGTGTTTACTTTGTACAAGTGTCTAAACGGAGGTTAGTCTCACTCTCTCAAGCTCTTAAGCAATTTATATTTAACTATCTTTAACAGTTTTTCTTTATATTTTTAAGTATGAAACTAATTTAAGAATCAAGTGTCTTCTTCTACTTATATAGGTTGCATCAACCTTCAATAGAGCTCCATTCCCCATCAAATATATATATATATATATATATATATATATATATATTATGCAAGTGTCAGATTCAATCTAGTGGATCAGCTAGTGCCAAACCTCACAAGCTCACAGGTGCAATCAAGGTACTATTCTGCCACGTCCTCCCCAAATGTTTTCACTTTCCACGTGCAAGCAGACTTTAAAAAGATGCAATGTAAATAATGTTGAGTGTTTAACACCGCGGATTTAACGATATTGGAGCACAGCATTTACTACATCGATAAAAAAATATAACGACGTCCAAGGAAAAAACTACACAGGCCCATGAGTAGGACATTAATTTCTGGTCATTTTGTTAAGTGGACCACCTATATATTGATTTGGACCTGTTTATTTTTCTTAGTAATAGGACCCATTTAGATGAAGCATTTTTTTGGTCCTGCTTAGCTTATATTTGAAAATGTGAATGACTCTCATTGTTCCATGTCTACGACTAGAAGGTCGAATATTTAATTTGGACCGTCATCAAGTGAATGCCCTGTCCCGCCCCCACTCCGAGTTGTCAACCGTTTCATGCGGATTTTTCGTACCTAAAAGAGGATACAAGACGAAAATGGATTTATCGATCCCATCCTATTTAGTCATACTCATCCTAAATGTATATATAATTATATATATATGCACATATAGTTTAATTTTTTTTTTACATACTCTAGTACCAATTTATCTTTTTCACCTAATACTCTCATTGTCACCCTTCTTCTCACACCTTTTACTTTCATCTGCGTTGGCTTCACCTCAAGACAAGCAAAATGCCTCGTATGCCTTGTTGCTCCCATCTTGAGCAAATTTTCTGGCCTAAAAAATTTAGATTTTTCCCTCCTCAAAAAGAAAGATGAAACACTCATGATCAGACCTTATTTGGTCCCTTTTGCCATCCTTGTTTATATATGTTTCTTTTTTTGCTCTTTTCTCTCATTTTATTGGACTAATTAAGATATGTGCTCTCTCTCATATTTAATATCTTGATTCAAGTTAGAAAAACCAAATACATGTGCGGAGAGAGAGAGAGAGAGAGAGAGAGAGAGAGAGAGCAGGAAAGCCAGGCTAATGAAGATGACAGGCTGAGAGACTCAAAACATACTTGATACAACCACAGCTAGACACCAAGTAGACAGAAAAAGACATATCATCTTCATACCAACACTTCCACATGTTCCGTACATTGGTAGGTCAATTGAAAGCAGAACAAAACTTAGATAATCCATTGTTTCAGTACCCCCAAGCATTTTTTGGAGTAGCAAGTTGGATACAATAAATAGACCCTCAAAAAAAAAAATATGAAGTTGGATACAATAAATACAATCCACATAAAACAATATATTTCTTATAAATATTAATGATAATACATGGTATCCCCACCCCTTTTGGGCATAGCAATTGAATTTAATAAATACGATCCTCATTAAAGCCATATATTTCATGTAACAGTTTCAAATTTCCATACCATTTAGCCTATGATATGATATGCTAGAATGTGAAGAAAAATACATTTTATTTCCCCAAGGACCAAAGTTGAGCTCCTTATACATAAAATGTTAAGATCCTATTGCAGTTTACCTTTCAAGATTCAAAAGGATTAGCATTTTTTGTCCTATGCATTTTTTGTCCAATGCATTTGAACCTTGGAATTCAGAAAAACAGAACAGCTTTTAGTACAGTCAGAAATTAATGTTGCCTGTCTTTTATACAGATTATATTTACTAGCATATCCATTGAAGTGACTGAGATATGTACTGCTCTGTCAATTGTCGGTGGGAACCGTGAAAAAACTTAGTCCTACTGCACCATATAAATCAATAATAAGCACTTTATTCAGTCCCAAAAAAAAAAAAAAAAAAATAATAATAATAATAATAATAATAGTAAGCCACCGTTGTCTTAATCTCTTTTTGAGTTTTGCAATAAATTTGACAATAATTTATATAGCAGTGTTATTTGAAACTTGAAGTTTAGCTGTGTACCATAAATACATGTTAAAAATTTTATCATACCATTTTGAAAGAGGGGTATTGTCAATGGTAAACAAGTATTTTGAATCTGTGGTGGATGAGTAGGTTAATCTTGTTTGGTAATAAAAAATTAAGGGTAGTGGAGGAAATATTGGTGATGGTGGAGGTTGTTTAGGGTGAAGGACATTATCATTTTCTTCTACCTTTGGGTTTATCATAAATACTCATTCTAGTCTGAGATCAGACAAGTCTAGATCTATATTCTCAATGACTGGGAGCACAAAAGGTTCTTCTGGATCTTGAAGAGTAAGAGATTTGAGGAATGATGATATTGGGTTAGGAAGGTTAGGGTTTGTAGTCAACATGTTCATATCTGGAGGTCTTGAAGAAGCACCAAAAATTGGATATGGGGGTTGGTATAATGGTTTTTTGTCTTTTTTCATGGGGGAAGGTTCATTTTTTTTGTTTGGTTTTGGGTTCTAGTTGGAGTGGTGCTAGACATGTTATATAGGGAAAAATTCCGCTTGGCTTGAAAGGGTTATGGTTAGGATATGTCATGGTTAGGATATGTCATGGTTAATGGTTGGAGGTTTTGGTAAGGAGAAACTGGGGAGAATGGTGAGGCTGGGGGTATAAACAAATCTCTATACAACAATTGGCGAGGTTGATAAGACATATAGACTTGCATTGGAAGAGCTTGGGTAACCTCTTTTCTTGAATTTTCCAAAAACTAAAGTTGCACCAACAACTGTTTTCTTTCTTTTTCTTTTTGTCCAATGAGTGGAAATGAGACAAACAAGTTTTTTACTGTGGAGGCAATGGTTGCCAATTCTTACTCATCTGTCTGTATTTTCTTCTTCAAGTCTTTAATAAGAGTGATTTCTCATCATGATTTGACAAAAATCTCGTCGGATCCGACGGGATCTCACTGGATCTTGGATGGATCTGGTAAGATATATTAGATAACGTCAATTGAGAATGAGAAGGTATGAGTAATTACTTTAGCCATCTTTTGTTGAGTATCAAGAATCTTTGAAAAGACCTGGTTTTGTGCCACAGCATTTTTTGCTTGCCAATTTAAAGTTGCTTCAGCTGAGGCAATCTGTTTCTTGGTTCCATCTGGATTGTTTCCAGTAGGATTTTTGATTTTCCATACATGTGTGGTATTGGTTTGGAGATGATCAAAACTTTTAAGAGGAGGAAAATTTTGTGAATAGGAGGGTGAAGCATGGTCAAACATGTAGCAAGGTAAGGGTTCCTGTACATGAGTTTGACTGATAGGTTTGGGTTGACGTTTTGGTATTTGGGGGAGGACTTTCTAATAGTATAGGATCAACGAAAATTTATGGTTTTGACTTGGATTTTCTTTGCATGGAGAGAGAGAGGGAAGATTTTGCTTTTTGGTTCGGGGATAGAGGGAAGATATTGTGATTGGGGTGTTACAGACTTTACCTTAATACCCCAAGAAAGCCAGCAGATGAGGTGCAATGCATGCTAGGAACTCACCCCCCACATGGTACCCGCCATGACTCGAACGAGTGACCTCATGTATACACGCAGGATCTCATACCAATTGGGCCACCCCTCCTGGGGCTAGGGGTGTCGCAGCAAACCGGCGACCCGCCCAACTCGTCCAACCTGCCGCCACTCAATTCGACGACTCCGACGGTCAGACGTGGTTTCTGACCTTGCTAACCCGACACCCAGCGAGTCGGTTATCAGTTTTTCAGTTCAAAACCCATGAAACCCAACCCGATCCAAAGACCATTCAATATTCGGGCATTTTTTTTTTTAGATTCCGGCCATTTTTCCAGATTCCAGTCACTTTTTTCCAAATTTCAGCCACTTTTTCCCAGATTCCAGCCACTTTTTCACTTAAATCTATCGATTTCTAGCACAATAAACATCGAATCTGGTCGAACCAGTGATTTCTCATCATGATTTGGCAGAAATCTCGTCGAATCCGACAGGATCTCACTGGATCTTGGATGGATTTGGTAAGATCTTGTCAGATCTGGCGAGATCTCCCCGCGTTTCGAAGGATTCCGATGAGATTGGTTTCACCCGAAACTAACCACCACCACTTGCTGGCGACCCGAACCAACGAATCCGTTATTGTTACGGGTTGGTTGCGGGTTGAAAAACCACCCACCCGAACTGTTACGAGTCGATTGCGGGTTGGGCAAAAACCCGATCCACCTAACCCATGTGCAGCCCTACTTAGGGCCAATAGTAAGCACTTCATTCAATAAGACATAACTTACTTTAACTGAAAGACAATAATGAATGAGACATGTTAAGACTAAAGAATAGTCAATTTTATCTTTTTTTTTTTTTTTTGGTAAACAATTTTATCATGTTTACTAATAAGGCAATGAAACATGTTCAATTTGTTAAATGAAGCATCCCCTTATGACACTAACTACTATGCTAAAAATATTCAAATTTATGATAATTTCTAAATTACAAATTGGAAAAATGTACAATATGGCTCATAGTGGGAAATGGAAGCTAAACATGAAAGTTTCCACTACGATTTTGGGCTAGGAAAAAGCTTTTCTACATGATCGGATTTATAAGAAGTCAATGTTAAAATCATAGTGTTTGGTGACAAAAATCAAGTGGGTGCAGCACGGAGGTTAAGAATAACAAGGTAATGGGATGGCATTGCAATGATGTCCAAGAAGACGAAAATGGTTGCTGAACACAAGAAAGAGCCAGGCTGCACTTGAAAAAGTTACATTTGCTGATGATTTTGAATTGTGGGACATTGTACTTGATTTTTTTTTTTTTTTTGTTTGCTGATAATTTCATAGTTACAACAATAGAGGAGTAGAGTTATGAACTCTGTTAGTAACACCAAGAGACGCCAATTGAACTATAAGATTCTTTAGCTTCAATCGTAGGAACTTGACCTTTAAGTATTGGAAAAATGATTGATGAAGAGAAGCAACGAGGGGCCGAGTGAATTTGTTTAGGTGCTAGAGGACCTTTCAGTTGGAAAGGAAATGATATGAGGTAGCCGACCAACTAGAAACTCAAAGTAAAGATATTGATGATGTTGAATAGTGGTTA
Source organism: Castanopsis chinensis (assembly GCA_032878915.1). Classification (NCBI taxonomy): domain Eukaryota; kingdom Viridiplantae; phylum Streptophyta; class Magnoliopsida; order Fagales; family Fagaceae; genus Castanopsis; species Castanopsis chinensis. The sequence goes on from JAVQMG010000131.1 coordinate 26,171,914, forward strand.
GTGGAAATCACTACTCCTTATTTCTCTGATTTTGTTTGGGTGGTTGAGAAACAAGATGAAGTAATAAAAAAACTTTCATCCAATCTATGATGAGAAAATTATCAGGAATCAAATCAGCAAACTATTTATCAACACCACATATTACAAGGGTAGAAGGACATACACAAATTTTGAAAATGGAAATATCAAATAAGAATCTCTGGTCTCTTTTAATTATCAAAAAGAGAGTCAATTTATTAACTGCACTACTTGAGTAGGAAAAACATTAAGCTCTAACAGATAGACATATGCATTTTTTTTGCGAGAAGATTAGAAATAAAAGAGACATCAAACTGGCACTTAGCACAAATGTAGGAAAGTTAAGGCACAAACAAACATACATACTAATACACGCTCAGGCTGCTTCATAATGTCCAAGTACAACATATATTTATCCTGATGATCCAACCATTAAGGACTATACCAACACAACAGAGAATGTTGCACCAGGAGCATTTCAATTTGCACTATTTTTGGAGAGGGGTAGGGGGTGGTTTGCTTTGTATATTGGTCATGGTAAATTAGTTCTAATAAATCAGTTCATAAATGATGTGGGACTGAAGGAGTCAATCTTTGTCGTTTGTTAGTTTTTTTAGGCGATAACAATTCAATCGAAGTAAAATTCTCTTATTTTCTGCTAGATTCTAGAGGTTTGGTTGTTGATTTAAGAAACTCCTTAGTTAGAATGAGATTCAGCTCTTTTACATTTTAGTACTGCATCCATGTATCCTATGCAGAATCAATTAAATGTTGTCAAATGTAACAAGCTTCTTCAACACCCAGTTACAACCTTACAGGGACTGAAATTTAGCACAATGGAATAATTCAATTGGCGCCGTCTGTGGGAATCCTTGATCGTGGACTGGAAGTGCCTCCATGTACCTTTGTAGAGTATCAAAAAAGCAGCACAAGAAAAGAAATACCAAATAAAAGCAATATTCAGATATGTTCCACACCTTTGATTCTGCAACAGGAGCGACACCAGCACTCTAATATTCTTACCTTACAGAAAGAAGAAAGAGACTCTCAACAATCAACTGAGCCTTATTACAACTAACAACAACAAAGTTTTAGTCCCAAATTTGGGTCGGCTGTAGATTCAACACATTTGTCAAGGTCGGCAACATGTAATCTTTTCCTCAATATATGTATTATTACAATCACAAGGTAAAAGTTTTGTTCTCTCTTTTATATACTTTTTCAAATAATAAAAAGACAAAATGGTCCTAAAAATAAATGCAAGTATGCAACTAAGAGTAAGATACTGATAAGTCCTCCATCTTCTGCTTCTATTTAGTAGTAACCATGCCAAATTATCAACAACATAACCACGCATTATTTGAGTTTGAATGAGGGAGAGAGTAGAAGATGGGCAGTAGAAGATGTGCACCAAAACTCCCACAATTTCCAATAGTTGAGGGACAATATCCCCTGTATTTCAAGCAATCCAAACCCCAAATCCTAAAAGAGTATCATAACAATGAACAAAAATTTCGCAAGTGCATAAGGAATTTCAATGAAGCACTACACATAGCCCACTTGCGTCGTATCCAATAGCTATCTTGGCCCGTAGGTAGAGTTCAAGGCTACCAATATGCTTTTACGCAGCATGAAATGGAGCATCTTGGCCAATAGCTAGAGGCGAAGAGCCTAAACTCATACTAACATGAAGATTAGACATTTCTAATTTTCACGCTTGTAATGTGCCAATTTGAAATTTAATACACCGTATACAAGCTTTTGATATAGAAACAATGAAAAGGTTCAATTATATTAAGTAGCTTCATGTTTTATATATGCAACTAGTCGCAGATCCATGCCATGCGTAAAAATAAATAATTATTTTGTATTATAATATAATTAATTTTTTGAGGATAATTTATTCTCCCTAAAAATTAAACAATTTCTATTCAGTCCAATTAGGTCTACTTCGGTCCAATTTGGTCGACCCGGTCTAATTCGGTCCACTTGGTCAATTCGGTTCCCCTTCAGTCCACTTTAGACTAATTGTGCCTTAAATTAATTTTTTTTATAGGTTTTCTTTTTAAGTTTAGCTCAAAAATTCACTTTTTACTTAATTTTTGGGTTGAAATGTTTGAAATTTTATTATATTTGGGCTAAACTCTTTATTTTTGAGTTAAAAAATATAAAGTAAATATTAAAATAGACATTAAAAATTAGAAATATAAGCCCTGAAAATGCTATAAAAATGGTAAATACTCAAAAGTCTTATTCGGTCCACATTGGTTCTATTCAGTCCTTCTTCCCCCTTTGGTCCAATTTGGCCCTGTTCGGTCTACCTAGTGCTATTTAGTCCATTTTTTCCACTAAATTGCTATTCAGTCCAGTTCAGTCTCATTCAGTCCACTTTGATCCATTCAGTCCACATTAGTCCTATTTGGTCTAATAACAATAACAATACATTAATAACAATAACAATAACTAAGATAAAATTTTTAAAAATGTAATATATTTAGATTACCTATACCCATTAAGTCATCCTCAAAAAAAAAAAAAAAACTGAATTCATTAAGCAAATAAAATAGATTTTAGTGCGCAAAATTGATGTAGATGTAATTGCTTTTCAAAAAAAAAAAAAAAATACTCATCATGAAAATTTTCCTTTTTTTTTGTAAGTATTACTGCTGTCCCACCTCAATGTATTTTTTCTTTACTTTTTTACAACCTTATGTTTTGACATACATACTCGTTATGAAGATTATGTCGTTCATATTGACTGTGAAACTTATTATCTTAAACTAGATTCTTGGGGCATTGTTGGCATCTACTCCATACATTTCTACTGCCCAGTGGATAACATTAACAATAAAAAAAACATCTACATTGGTTATACCTCTTCAACCTTATAGGCTTGATAAGATCAAAGATAGTTTGGATTCTCATTTGTCAGTTTCTTGAAAAAGATTGATTTTTTTTTTTTTTTTAATTTTTTTTAAGGCTCAGCAATGATGTTGGCCATGGGAATGGGGCAACTTTGTGGTTTTTACAATGTTGCATTTCTAATGAATTTTTGTGGAGAGTACAATCAAATGCTCTTTAAGTAGGATGTGGGAGTTTTGCTATAATTTAGCTTCGAAGAATATTTAAAGGAGGTGCAAAGCGAAATGGAAGCAGTCACCTACAACCAAACTTAATAGGAAACCAAACCCGGCCGAAATCTGCACAATTTTTGAAGTTTTCGGATCTCGGGTTGTGCTTGTATTTTTTTTTTTTTAATTTTTTTTGGGGCATTTAGTCTTTTGCTTTTTTGGGATTATTTTCTATAACAATTGGCATTCATGACCAATCTTTTTCCAATTTGAGAACTTGACCAGAACCTTGCCCAACTGCTATGAATATAAACAAAACAAATTGCTTTGTCTTCCATTAATTCCTTGATGCAAAGTCAAGGAATCAGTAATGACTAGTGTAATGATGATGTGAAGTTTTTTTCTTGGACCAAAATAAAAATCAATTCTAATTATTATTACACATATGGCCTTCTTCAATATAATTGTTGTTGTGGTGGCTATCAAAATTAATAATATTAAAACTGTGATTATCATTATATCAATAACAATAACAATAACAATAAACATAACATTAAATAGGGGAAAAGTTTTATACATAAATGAAATGTAATTAGATTACATATGGGACAAAGCTTAGTTACAAAACTGGTTGTAATATTATGCTATAACTTTACTCAATATCTTTTTATTGTAGGTAAATTTTGATAAATCCACCATTAAATTACATTTTATTCTTATATCCTTCATGCTTGCAAAATATCTAGAAAATTAAAGATCATTAACTATGTCATCAATAAATTGTTTGAATTGTAATTTTTTGTAGTTTAAAATTTTGCATAAAATATGAGCTTATAGATCATATAGTAAATAATATCTTATTGAAACAAAGTTTTACATGTGTATTAAGAGCATAAAGAACATGCGATTCAACGGCTAGATTTTCAAAAATATATAGTAATATTTATTTTATTGAGTAATTTTGCAACTAAACTTTTTCTTCACCTAAATTCATTGAGTAAACATAATAGATTCTTTCATGAAATTTGATGAAATTTTTTCTGAACAGAAAAAATTAGTTTGAATTAAAACTTAGTATTCCAAAATACTTTTTTCTTTAAACATATTACCCTAAATTGCTCGAACTTTCTCCTCAAGAAGAATTACTCTTCATGCTGATTTTCTCTATTTTGATTTGCTTTTTTTTTTTTTTAGTTCATTAATAATTTTACTTCGTTATTTGAGGTGAAATATCTTGTGAAGATTACTAATATTTTACCTCAATACAATTTATATGTTTTTCCTATTATTTTGAGCCTCATCACATTCTATATATTACTTAGAGCCTTTTGCTATAGATCTCCAAACATCATGCTAACATGAAGATTAGACATTTCAAAGTTTCATGCTTGTAACATGCTGATTTGAAATTTAATACACCGTATACAACCATTCAAAATGAATAAAAAGGTTCAATTATATTAAGTAGTTTTGTTTTTTATATATACAACTAGTTGCAGACTCACGCAATGCACGAGAAAAAATAATTATTTTGTATTGTAATATAATGTATAATTTTATCTCTAAATATTTTTGAAGATAATTTGTTCCCCCTAAAAATTAAACAATTTCTATTTGGTCTACTCGGTCCAATTCAGTCCATTTGGTCAATTTTGGTCCTCCTTCAACTCATTTTAGAAAAATTGGACCTTAAATTGATTCTTTTTGCAGGTTTTCTTTTTTAATTTTAGCTCAAAAAAATTCATTTTTTTTTCTTAATTTTTGGTTGACAAGTATGAAATACATTATATTTGGGCTAAACTCTTTAGTTTTGAGTCAACAAATACATATAAAATACTAAAATAGACATTAGAAATATAAGCGCTAAAAATGCAATAAAAATTATAAATTTTCAAAAGTCTTATACGATTTACATTGGTTCTATTCGGTCCATTCTGTCCTTTTTGATCCTATTTGGTCTACTGGGTCCTATTTAGTCCATTATGTCCACTAAAGTTCTATTCAGTTCACATTGGCCCTGTTTGGTCCACATTAGTCTTATTCTATCTACTTCCATCCTATTCGGTCCATTCTGTCCACTTTACTCCTATTCGGTCCACTCTGTCTACCTTGGTTCTACTCGGTCCCTATTGGTCCTAGTCAGTCCATTTTTTCTACTTCAGACCTATTCAGGCAACCCGGTCTACCTTGGACCTATTCGGTTTATTTTGTTCACTTTGGTTCTATTCAGTCTATTCTATCCACTTCAGTCCTATCCAGTCCACATTGCTCCTATTTCGTCCACTTAAGTCCAGTATGTCTACTTCGGTTCGATTTGGTCTATTCGGTCGACTTTAGATCTATTCGGTCCATTTGTTCTTATTTAGTCCACCTTGTTCCTATTCGGTCCTTTCAATCGTTTTTTATCCATTTGGTCCACTTTGTTCCATTTGGATCACTTTGGTTCATTTTGATCCACTTCAATCTATTTTTATGCACTTACATAATGGAAAAAGACATGTTTGGGTGAAAACAACTAATCTAAATCTAAATTTATTAAAAAAATATATAAATCTCAAACTTGTAATATCTAAAACCTTAAGCATGGCATTAAAGTAGCATTTCAGTCTATTTTGGTACGACATTTTTTAAGTAAAAGTCTTTCTAAATATAAAGGCTATGAATATACAAATGTAATCTTTGTGGAATTTATTCATTTGTTTTAATGTTGCTACTTTTAGATGAATTGCATGAGGTTGATTATATATTTATGCAATGTGTGTGTATAATTTTTTATTTAAATAAATTATTCAAATTATTCGTTCTCTTAAAAGTGATTATCATGATTATCATAACTCAGTCAAACTTATACCGAATATGTATAATTTATTCTCTAAATTTCATTGGAGAGAGAGAGAGAGAGAGAGAGAGAGAGAGAGAGAGAGAGAGAGAGAGAGAGAGAGAGAGAGAGAGAGAGAGACAGAGAGAGACTGCTTGTGATGGGGAACAAAAATAAAATAAAATACCAAAACATATGAACCCAAAATAGAGTTCATAAATACAAAGTAGAGTTGCAAGAAAGAATAAAAATAAAATAAGGAGAAAAAGAATAACTACTTTGTCAAGAGAGAATGTGAGAGAGAAAAATAAGAAATTTATAGAAAATAATATGAGAAGAAAAAAGTAAATATATATAGTAATAAATACCAAATTATCCAAATCATGTTATGTAATAAAATAACATTATGTTCTAATATGCTATACAATCTTTATAATGCAATATGATAACATCTATGAAATCAAAGAGAATAAAAAAAAGATAACAACTTAAAAACACAAAACTTAATTACATCAACCCAAAGTAGAGTTTCAAATAATAAAAAAATTCATCAAATTAAAATAGAAATGCAAGAAAAATATATTAAAATCCACCAAAAATTAAGAAAAAAAAAAAAAGAGAGAGAGAGAGAGAGAGAGAGAGAGAGAGAGAGAGAAATAACCTTTTGTGTGTAAAAAAAAAACTATTAATAGAATAAAGAAGAGAATTGTAAATTTATAATAAGAGGAGGAGAATTAGAAAAATGAAAAATAAAGGAAGATAAACTGATAGTGGAAAAGTGATATTAAGGTAGATAATAATGGGGTGATGAAAAGGTAAAAGGGAGAGGAAAAATTAGATAAAGTATAACAATAATTTACAAAATTAATAAGGTAAAAAAAGAATTAAAAAGTGGATGATGTGTCCGTTGATATGGCTTAACAGGAATGAGGCAACAATAAATGCTACGTTTCAGTTTATATATATATATATATTTTCCTTCTCCGTTATTCTATTCTGTCCAAGGTCATACTTTTTCTTACTTCCTTTTCATATACAATTCACATATACTCTGGAATACAAAGCAAAAAATGGTTGAAAAGATTAAGCAAAAGGATCTCTCAAAATTAAAATTAAAATCACATTTCATGTCAATTTTCTTTGCATTTTGGATTACTGATATCTTCAAAGTTATATTCTATTTTAAGTTTTTAACCCTCTATAGTCTGTGCTCTATAACACATTATATTCTTAATGAAGTATTTTGCCCTTTTACTTATTTTATTAGAGCAATTGCATCAGTGGGTGTATAAGTGTGTATAATAGAAAAATGCTCAAATTTACACATTTTTTTCAAAAACATCCCACGTCAGTGGGTGTATAAGTGTGTATATATATCATTATTTTATATTTTTTCTCTCACTTCTCTTCTTTCTCCATCTGACTTCTCTCTCTCTGCCTCTCCCTCTTCCTCTGAACGGGACAAAACTCATCGACCACAGACCATTGTCCAACAACCACCACCACTGCAATCTAGCAACACCAACCATCGTCACCACAACCAATCACAACACCTTATAACAAAAAATTGACCCAAAAATCAACAGAAAATTAAACTAAAAAAAAAAAAAAAAAAACAACCCAAAATAAACAAAAACACAAACCAAATTCAAAGGAAACCCAGAAAACCCGTTTCACCTTGACTCAACTTCATCTCGACCCATTTCACCTCAACCCAAAAAACCCATGTTTGGGTCATGGGTGAGATCAAGCAAGCTTTCAACCCAAAAAACCAGTGATTCCATCTTGTTGGCGATCAGATTGCAAGAGAGAAACGTTAGGGTTTTAGCTGGGTCAGATTGTGAAACAGAGGACAGAGATCAAATTGCAAGGGAGAAACCACATGTATTCTTTTATGGGTTGAGGGAAGGAGATGAGGGAAGGGGAGAATACAAAGGACGGAGAAACCAAGATAGGCTGATGAGAGAGAATCGGAGAAATTAAAAGTAAAAAAATAATTAAAAAATTGATTATTTAATTAAAATAGTGTAAAATAGAAAAAAAATAGGTTTTTAGTGTAAAATAGACAAAAGTTTGTAGACGAATTGATGTGGTTGCTCGTGAGTTGAGTGTGTATTTTACTGTTTTGGTATTTGGTTTTGAAGGCTGATTTTGGCAGTGGCAGAGCCACGTTGGGACCAAAAAGGGCCTTGCCACACCAACCCCCCCCCCCCCCCCCCCCCAACACACACAATTAAAAAAAATCCAATTGATATATATTGAATAAGAGTTATCCATGCCTTCAAAAAAAAATGAATAAGAGTTATCCATATCATCTGAAAATTTTAAAAGAAAAGATAAATTCTGCACCCATAACAGTTAAATATTTATATGCATTTATAAATAGTATTAATTTGATTTTATAAGAAAGTATTTGCATTCATAAATAGGATTACGATTGTATTAGTGGCTACCCAAAAAAAAAACTGACTAATGATAAATTGTGTATATATCAACAAGCTAATGATAAACACAAGATTATTTTAACAATAATCACAAAAGAAAAGAAGAAGAAAAATTCAACTTTTGCTCCATCCTCGTTGGAAAACCTCTCTGACTTATTTTGACTTTACGGTGGAGAAGTCTCTTCTTCATCCTCAATAAATTACATCACCGCTTTGCAAATGAGTCTTCAACAGATTTGCATCTTGGCAAATAGGCAACACATTGGTGCCAACCACATCACAGCTTTATAGATGAGTTTTTGACTCTCTCTCTCTCTCTCTCTCTCTCTCTCTCTGTGTGGTCTGGGTTGTTATTTTTATTTTTTCCTACTTTGCTCTTCATCCCACAATCCCAATATGCAAGATTTGAAGTCTGCTATCCAAGTGGACCAAGTCCCAAGATAAGATTTTTTTTTTTTTTTTTTTAACAGTTTTGAGATTACAATTTGCTTCTAGTCCCACAAGTGTACGGTTTATACTTCAAGTTATCTTCAAAAGCAAAAGCAAATAATATAAGTTTGGCCCTTCTTCTACTTGTTATTTCTTATTAGTCATAAATTAATAAATACTAGATGATGTCTCATGCGATGCACGGACTATTTTACAATTTCTTTTAAAATCATTTTATATATATATATATATATATAAAGACCTACATATAGTACTTATTTTGTTATATAATATTTATGTTTGCCCACAATATTATTGAATACTTTGAAACTTGATTTTCTTAATTCATATTTTATTAAAAAATTTGTATAACACTATAACATATTATAACATTTACCTTTAAAATTAAGTAGGTTTTATTTTTTAAACTATTTAAATTATTTTGAAATTTATAAATAAGAATTTAAAGCATAAAATATTTATATATTCTAAAACTATATAAATTTAAGCAACATACCAAACACTTTCTCAACCACTCTATTCTCACAACCAAATATAGAGACCTCAATCACAAACACCCAATTCATTATCTCAATGAAATTAAGAAAATCATTTTTAAGTATCAACATAAAGAGAACGTAATCAAATAAAGAGAAATTAGCTAAAAACATATCAATTTATCAATATTTAATTGTTTTTAGTTGGGCTCCCGTGTCCTTAAAAAAAAACTTTGAAATCATCATCAATTTTTATTTTTATTACTATGGCTCATACTGCACAAAACAACAGTAAAAAAAACCTACAAAGAAACCTACAAATTATGAGTTATAAGTTATAACCCAAAATAAAAAAATAGTTAACTTCATAAATAATCAATTAAAATGTTTCTTTTTTCTTTTTCTTTAGTTCTAAAAAAAAAATTACATTTATGACTTTCCCAAAACAAAATCTTAAACACCCAAAGACTCAAAGTGAATTGTAACCTTCACAAAATCCACAACATTCGATTTCAACATCAAAACTGTAAGCTACCATCATTGAATAAAAATAGCAATCCCCCTTCCTTGGTCATAGCCTACTCACACAGGTTAGAATCAAATGGAACCACAATGTTGAAGTTATGCATGTGTTTTTAAAAGGCTGAAGGTAAATGACATCGTTTTTGTTTGAATGTATTTGAGATGAGATGGTATGAAGGGTTGTGGGCATGTGTATATAAAGGAGTAGAAGTGAAAAAGGTGAACAGAAATGCAAAGAGTTTTTTTATGTGTGAGAGAGAGGAAAAATCTTGAAACATTAAACCAAATAAAAGAAATAATAGTCTTAAAACATTGAATAAAAAATGTAAAAAAAAATAGTCTTAAAACATTGAACCAAAATAAATAAAGAGTCCTTATTTTTAAATTTGTTCTTATCTCTAATATGGCTTAAGAATATTTCAATTCTCTTCATAGAATGTGCCACATGGCAGAACCTTATACTTTCCTGCATGAGATCTCTGCTTATTTATATATATATATATATATATATATATTGATATTAATAATGTATATAATATAATACTATGTTGATTGAAACTGGAATGATTTTTAAAGTATAATATAAATAAACTAATATAATCTTTACTTTTTTAGTTTATTAATGATTTAGTTGTACAGTAGTTATTACTTATTATATATAAGAGTTAAAATTTAATTTTAAAATCTAGGTTTATGAGCATTTTTTTTTTTAGGGGAATCGATAGTAGACTTCATTGAATAAAATTAACTATACAATGGAGAAGAGAAAACATAAGCAATCGTTTAAAACGAATGCCTCTTTCTCTTTGGCAAGACTTGTAAGTGTTTAAACAAACATGAACAGAAGAATTGCAAATATATGAAAAGAAGAATATGAGAAGGCTATAACTTAGCCACTTCCATAGTCTCCACAATCACCTTATCAGTAGTACCTGGTAGAAAACGCTTTGCTAGAGGAACATCTTCAGACCCTTCATCTTGTGAGACATTGAAGAAAAGACGTTTTTTGGCATCGGACTCCATTTTCGTAATCTTGATATCAGCATTGGAAGAACTAAACTCACAGATTACACGTTTCCATTTTGAAAGTCTATGTTTTACAACATCCACATCTTTACCATGGGCTAAAGCCCATTTACCCAACACACATCCACATGAGGTAACTCATCACCCTCAGTAGCATCCAATATAATAGGAGCATCCAAAATAACAGTATTTTGAACTTTGTTCATATTTCTTTCATCACCAGAGACTTTAGTCACTTCAAAATTCTACATATCTTGGCCATTATCAAGGGATTTGGAGTGGATGCACATCCCACCATTCACGGGAGGAGTTTCATCTTGGATTACCCCTGGTGGAGGAGAAGGTTTTTGGTATCAAGTGATACCATGTCAACGGTATCAAATCCAATGAGTGCAAGACATGTCGACAATAAATAACTAACCAAATAACAATTGAAAGACGTGTGTTAGTGTGTAGTTATTTCTGTATACATGTCTTTCGTTTATTGGATTTTAATACAGATGACGTGGTACCATTTAATACAAAATAATTTTTCCTGGAGGACAGATGGATATCTACTACTTTAATTGACGCTTTTGCCTTGACCGAAGAATAGCCAAAATCCAAATCACCATTGCTAGATTTAGTTTTCTTTGGAAATCGTTTCACGGTGGCACGCGGTGGCCGAGATCTAAGCCATGGTACAAACTATAACTCTTCCTCCGATGTAGCAAAGCAACCAGGTTGATGTTTAGGGCACTCCCGACCATTGATGTTTATGAGTAAGTTAAAACTTGTTGATTCATTATTTCCTTTTTCTTTTTCTTTTTTTCTTTTTTTTATAACATTGTCGATTCATTCTTCAAAATAAATAAAAATAGTACTACTACTAATTTAACTATTGTACATAGTATAGACATATCTATATATATATAATAGGTGAAGCAGAAAGAAATTCCAATTGCAATTCTAAATTAGAATCCTAATTTTGTGCCATGTGTCAAGATTCATGTGGTTCCATTTGTCTAAATTTAAGTGGATCAGTTGTAATTCCGGTGTTTTTTTTTTTTTTCACACATGTGTATTTCAAGGTTCATCACACCTGCATGTTTCAAGGTTCATCTCCCCACATCTGCATATTTCAAGGTTCATCTCCCCTTCTCCAATACAACTCTCCTATTGTTCAACGAATGTTATGAAATTTGATAAGGAATTTGAAAAGAATCTCTCGGTATCAATGATACATGTATTTGGGTATTTTTGTATCTTATATAAGAAAAGGTTTTCCATAGATTCCCATTGTAATTTTTTGATTTCATGTATTTATTCTCAAAAAAGAAGAAGCAACACGCCTCCACTACTCATATTCATCCGAACCTCCTCTCTCTCTCTCTCTCTCTCTCTCTCTCTCTCTCTCTCTCTCTGCAAAATTCAATTTCTACTTCTCTACTAAATTTGTTTTATTAAGACTTTTTTTTTTGGTTTCGTTCCATCTCTGCAAAATTCAGTTTAATCTCTCTTTCTCACTCTGTTTTGCATATCAATTATAGATTTCCTTTATAAGGCAAGCTTCATATGCAAGGTAATTGTTAATTAGATATAATTTTTTATTATTATTATTATTTTTTTTTTTTGCAAGTTTTATGGGATTTATAATCTAGCTCTCACTCTCTATTTTCATTAGATCTATTTATTTTCGTCCTATGTTCTCAATCTCTTTCTCTCAAGAATTTTTGGTTTAAAGTATTGATGATGGGCTCTTTTTTTTTTTTTTTTTTTTTTTCTTTGGAGTGTTAAAGAGATAAATAGTGTTTACTACAAAGGTAGACTTTGGATGTATAGTTTTTTTTTTTTAATTATTAAATATAGGAATCTTCTCAAGATTGAACCACAGTTTTCTTAGATCTTTACTTATAGATCTTGGATCTCAAAACCAGAATTATATACAATTGGCGAAGACATGAACTCAAGCTATTTTGCAGATCATATATACAATTAAAACTTATCCCCTATTTGTTCGTCTTTACGTTTTATGCTCATAATTTTAGTGATTTTTAATTGATTAAAATTTTTTTAATGAGATTCACGTTATTCTATTGTTATATATTGTTATGAGATTCACCTTTAATTGATTAAAATATTTTGCTAAAAATGGTTTGTGATAAAGCAAATTAATCATAGCTATATGTACGGTGTATGAATCAACCTTGAATATATATATCTATGTAGCATTCTTTCTTTAGAATTTTGTATGATAAAAGTATTTGTTAAAAAATTATATAATGCTAAGATTTATTAAACATGAATAAACTTAGTCTTTTAAACATGACTAAATTCATGATTAATAAAAAAAAAAAAAACCAATAGTATCACTTAAATAATAAAATGCAATATATTTATTTCTATTATTTTATTAATTTATATCCATTCCCGTGCGGTAGCATGGGTTACATACTAGTTTAATATAAAGAAGAAAAATTTAATCATCTTTTTTTTTTTTCCTCGGCCCCCAAGTCAAATTCTTGGTTCTGCCACGAGACACTAGACATTTAGCTCAACCAATTTTAGCACCTATGTTCAAATGCAAAGATTGTTACAATTTGTACATACAGAAACAACAAAAATTATGTTCTTGAATTTTTTGGTAATTGAAATCACAAACTAAAATGAACCAAGAGAGAGATTGTTAGTGTGAAGTACGCACCCATTGAAACCCAAATGGTGTCGCTTTGTAAGCAACAGAAAAGGCCATCTGTGAAGGAGAAGTGCACGGAATATCCGATAGCCGAGCTTGAATTGAAGGAAGCTCTGTTTTTGTTTTGTTTTTTTTTTTTTTTTTGTTTAAATAATCGTTGGAAGCCTATTGGGCCTATACATAAACTGTAGATGCTATAGCCCAAAAATGTGGATATGGGCCTTGAACCACTCATAATCTGAGGCTTGAATTTTGTAGTGTTGTAGCCCACATTGGTGTAAACGGCCTCATAATGGGCCATTATTTTAAACCATTGCAAGTTTTCTTCCATGTAACGGGCCTATTTAGCTTAATTCCAGTTCGACACATTCTCAACAACGCTAATTATGGGCTTTTAGATGAAAAAAATGGTTTGTTGAATGCTTGAACTCTTCTTTCTTTCTTTCTTCTTTCTTTATTATTTATTTTAAAAATAATAAAAAATTTTAATGTTTACAATGGAAGATTTAAACCAATTCTCAATTAAAAACTAGGAGATATCAATTGACTTCTAAAATGGATAAAAACATGTATATAATTCTTCCACCATTCAAACAAGTTGGAACGTATTTATAAAATAAAAAAAAATAAAAATAAAAATAAAAACTAGGTTTGTTATTGGTCATTGGAAGTTATGTATTATTCAGGCCCAAGTTATAGCAAATGCTACGTCTAGACCTCCCATTGATTTCATAGCTTATGATAAGGATAATTTTGTAATTAACCCATGATGAAACAAAAGGTGACGGGCATAACAAGGTTGTCGGCATTACTTATGACAGTCAACAGCAGTGTAAGGTCTACAGCTTTACCTCAAAGCTGATGACTGTACTTTGGTCAATGAAATGAAAAGCTAACAAGGATAAACTGAAGAGGACAAGCTGAAGACAGTAAGCTAAAAGGGATATATGAATCTCCGATGAGTCTGACGTGGCCTTGCTTGATCTTCACTCATACATGTATAAGAAAACATCTTGTGCCCCACATTTACCCCTAATTAAGAAGACTCCTATAAGGAAAGGATTCCGGAAGATACGCGGATTAAAGAGGTTCTCTCCTATACGAAAAGAATCTCTGGACCAAGGCATAAATTTCGGCCCTACACTACTATAAAAACTCCAAAACCCTCACAAACCAAGGTACGCATAATTCATTTCAGCTCTGGCACTCTAGAGTTGTGAGAAATTTTCTAACTTAACCGTCAAAGGGTATTTGGCTGGTATCACGCCGGTACCACATCGGTACTCCTCTTAAGGTCTTCAACTTTTGTGTTGTGTAGGTTCTTATTGAGGGTACGTGAGGGCCGTGTGGCTTACTGACAATTTTTTGGCATCATCAGTTGGCGTTGCTTATGGGAAATTAAGCGACTTGAAAAGTCATGCTATTGCTTCCCGGACAAAGAATTGCACAGTACTTACTCACTCAATGACGACCACCAACAACGCTCATTCGGTTTGAGGGGCGACGACTTCTTAGGGTGCTTATCCCCGGGGGTGATGGCCGTCTTCTTGGGAGGACGATCGTCCTTCCTTTTAACAGCTACCTTCCCGACGACCTTAAAGGCTAATGAGGACGTCCCCTCTCCCTCTGTTTTCTTCTCTTCTTTTTTTTTTCCTTCGGGCGGCAGCTGCCCACACCAGCACCCTCTACTTAGCTAACTCCATCTCCACAAAAGATAAGAAACGAGAGATAAGACAAGAAATGACAAAAAGAAAGCGAAGGGATAAACTAATGGATACTTACGACAACGAGAATAGGCGTTTAACCTATGAGCTACCGGCGTTGGCTTCGAACCTCCGTGGTAAAGGTGTAAAGTGTCGAGTGCAATTAGGTCTCGACATTTCTGCTCGTCCAACGGGATTGCTGTTTCCCGACGGATGAAGTCTTCTTGTTCAACTGTAATATGTGGACGAACACTAGCTGAAAAGAAGAGTAGATAATGTTAGAAATTTGAAACGAATAAACTAAGGGAAGAAATAGATGGGGTTAACCTGAATCCTTGACAAAAGCCCAAATGTTGTCAAAGCCATGAGGCATCGTCTCCCACTCTTCCTGACGGTATATCCAATTTGTCCCTTTGACAAAAAAGTATATGCCCTTTTAATTCCTATTAGAATCGGGCATATCAGACACTAACTTTAGCTCATTCTTCCTTACTGCGAAATGGTATATCCCCTGGGACGAGGCAATATGCTGGGGTCGATAGCACCAAAAGAACTCGTAAAGAGTTAGCTGACGGTTCCCGCCACTCAGACGCCCCCACAAAATCTCAGCCCTAATGAATATCCGCCAAGCATTGGGAGCAATCTAGTTGACGAATAAACCCAGAAAATTAGCCAGCTGACGATAATGTGCCATCAGTGGCAGCCTCAATCTTGTCACAAACATGGCATCTTACATGCCGATGTCCGCGGTTTGCCTTGAAGAACATTTCTTGAGCTCCCCAGGGAGATGGATGGGGATGTCGTCCAAAATTTGGTAACAGTCATGTATAGTTTTGAAAACCTTGTCCGACATTATTGGCAGGAATTCATTGACAGACCATTTCTTGGGAAGGATGAAAGGACGGTCATCCCCGAGGCCTCTCGAAGTACTCTCTAAGGCCTCTTCACCACCGTCGTTTTCATCCCCGTCACTCACTCTCTCCTCTTCCTCCTCACCAACATTTTCATCCCCGTCACTCACTACTTCCTCATCTTCTCCTCTAAAACTTTCCCCTTCCTCATCAGAAGATCGGGCTAACGTTTTCCTCTCTGACGACTAGGAGAAGCCCTCTTTTGGCTCGTGACCAGACTGGAAGACCTCATTGTAGCATGATCCCTCGCGGACCGACGATTGTTCACTCGTCACTTCTCTAGACATTTGACTATCTACAAGCGATGGATTCGTTCTAAGAACCTAAGTTGACGGCCTCACTATGGAGTTTACTAACTAGAAAAAAGAAAAATAAATAAAAGATAGAATAAAAGAAAAGAGAACTTACAAGTAGGCAATTCCTTAGAAAAAAGGACAGTCTTGGAAAGATGACAGTAACGAAGATGACGAGATCAGAAGGCTGACGGAGGAAAGGAGTTCAGAAAGTGACGGGCTCTTTCTCCCAAGATCAGTGAAGGATAAAATGTTGGAAATGAAGGAGGAGTTGAAATATATATAGGCAAAGAATGCATGAAAGACAAAGCGACATGCTCGTCCGGAAGCGGAACCAATTAGCTTGCGCCATGTGCTCAAGCATTTAATAAAGGCGGTTCGAGGCATCATACATAAATGATCTTTCAACGATGTTAACTCCATAACCCGTCAGTTAAAACTAATGAGGCTATGGAGTAGGGGGCAGCTGATAAGGATAATCATGTAATTAACTAATGACGAAACAAAAGGCGACGAACATAACAAGGTCATCGGCAATACTCATGACAGTCGACAGCAGTGTAAGGTCTACAACTTTACCCCGAAGTTGATGACTGTACTTTGGAAGACGAAATGAAAAGCTGACAGGGATAAACTGAAGAGGGTAAGTTGAAGAAAGTGAGCTGAAGGGGATATATGAATCACCAACGAGTCTGAAGTGGCATTGCTTGATCCCCACGCATACATGTATAAGGAAACATCTTGTGCCCCACATTTACCTCTAATTAAGAAGACTCCTATAAGGAAAGGATTCTAGAAGATACGTGGATTAAAAAGGTTCTCTCTTATAAGGAAAGAACCTCTGGACCAAGGCAAGGATTTTGACCCTATACTACTATAAAAACCTCAAAATCCTCACAAACCAAGGTACGAATAATTCACCCAAACTCTGGCACTCTAGAGTTGTGAGAAATTTTTTAACTTAACCGTCGAAGGGTATTTGTTCGATAACACACCGGTACTCTTAAAGTCTTCAGTTTTTGTGTTGTGCAGGTTCTTATCGAGGGTACGTGAGGGTCATGTGGCTTATTGACGATTTTCGGCATCATCAGCTTATATATATATATATATATATTTTTTTTTTTTTTAGAGTATATTAAGTAGCTTTGTTTTTTAAATATAAAAATAAAAAAGTAAAAACTAAGCCTTAGTTGCTAAATTTTGACAGCTCTGGACCACAACAAACTAATTAGATTAGGGTCGGCTATGTATATGTATTCCTTTTTTTTTTCTTTTTCTTTTTCGTTATTCTATTCTATCCAAAGTCATACATTCTCTTACTTCCTTTTTTATATATAATTTTGAGGAAAGATTAATTAACATATATTCTTGAATACAAAGCAACACAACGGTAGAAAAGATTAAACAAAAGGATCTCTCAGAAATGGAATTAAAATCACATTTCTTAACAAGTTTCTTTACATTTTAGATTATTGATATCTTATAAGTTATATTCTATTGTAACCCTCTATAGACTATAACATATTAGATTTTAAATTAAGTTTTTTTTTCCTTTTACTTATTCTATAAAGTGTGTATTTTGGTATTTAATTTTGAAGGTGTCAGCTTTACATTGAATGCAACCAATTTTAGCTCCTATGCTCAAATGATCAAATACAAAGATTGTTACAATTTGTAAATATAGAGACAAAAATTATGTTAACGATTTTTTTTTTTTTGGGTAATTGAAAATACAAACTTAATTGAACCAAGAAAGAGAGTGCGTGTGTGTGTGTGTGAAGTATGCACCCGTTGAAGTACAAACGGTGTCGCTTTGCAAGGAGAGGAAAAGGCCATCTGCGAAGGTGAGGTGCACTAAAAAATCCGATAGCCGAGCTTGAAGGAAGCTCTGTTTTTATTTTTGTTTTGTGTTTCTCAATAATCGTTGGAAGCCCATCGGGCCTGTGAACAAATAATAGATGCCGTAGCCCATTTGGTGGATATGGGCCTTGAATAGCTCACATTCTGAGGCTTGCGTGTTTGTGATCTTGTAGCCCACATTGGTTGAAGTGGGCCTCAATATTGCAAGTTTTCTTCCGTGTAACGGGCTCTTTAGCTTAAGTCCAGTTTAGCCCATTATCAATGCTAGCCATGGGCTTTTAGATGCATGAAACGGTTTGCTGAATTCCTTCTTTCTTTTTCTTAAAAAAAAAAATGATAATTATAAGGGGGGATTTTGTTTGAACTTGATTGTGTTGCTTCCTCTGCTTACTTAAACAAAGGGTTATCAATCTGTATGAAATTAAGTTATAAATGATGTAACATCATATATATTGTTAGATTTACAGAAACTAAATCTGAATATTAAAATTTTTACGAAAATAGATAGAATTCTTCACCAATTCAATAAATTGGAATGTATTTATTAAAAACTAGCTTTGGTGTTGGTTATGGAAGTTATGTATTATTCAGGTCCAAGTTATAGCAAGTGCTACGTCTAGGCCTCCATTCATAACTTATATACATTTTTCTTTTCTTTCCCTTTTAGAGTATAATTGTATTTTTGTCCAATCTATTTTTTTAATTTGTTTTAATAATTTTTATTTTCAAGCTTAATTGGTAAAATATCTTGTTGTAGAATAAGATATTTGAAATTTGAACCCTGCCTACATAAAAAATCAATTGATATCTTGACCTAGCGATAAAGAGTAATTATCATAAAAAGAACGCCATAAGTTGAAACTTACCTCTTCTTAAGCTAAGTAAACTTAATGTAGATAAACTTTGAAAACAAAAGTTAGGAAATATGCTATGTAAGTCCAATTTACAAGGACCTTTTCTAGTCACACATTAAATGAATATAACCCGTTTCTTACTAAAACTACAGAACTTAGGCTGCCTTTGTTTGGATACGTAGATTTTATTATGAAATTGACCATCATTTTGTTTGGAAATGGAAACTGAATCTGATAACCACTAACCTTGATGTATATTGAATGATGGATAATGTTGTGTAGAAGGACCTAAAGTCTGAACCAAAAGAAAGAAAGAAAAAGATAAATAGAACAAAACATCATCTTCTCTGCCAGACCCACAATGAAAGGATGCATTCAGGATGATTGTGTGGAACACAGGCAGGAGGGTCCTAAGTGGGTACAATTTCTGATCGCATCACGAAAAGCTTTAATGGTCCTAATGTCCTCTGTGAGCATCAATCCATTTCCATTTCTGTGATTGCATGTACCATACATAGGTCACCTCGGCTATCTAGTTAATAATGGGTACTAATCCATTTCTATGGTTCGCTCTCACAATCAAAAGTCATGTTACCTAAATCATGCCTCAAAATGCTATTAGGTAGCTGAGAGATGAGATGGGATGCAAGGAAAATGGCTATAAAATTTTTTTACAAATTTACAAATTGATGTGATGACAAATATGATTAATGCCTCATCAACACTATAATAAATAAGTTTTTTTTTTTTTGGGTATTGTGTTTAAAAATTAACAAATCGGTTTAAAACTACTATATATTTAAATTTATAGTATCTGACATCACTGGATATGCAAGCTAAAATTAACAAATTCAGCAGAATGTCAAACAATAAAACATAATTCCATGTTAACAATACTATACTGGCATAATAAGGAGATGAGGCAGGCTAAAGGACAAGCAAATACAGAAGGAAACTTCATCCATCACTATCTTTTCCGTCTATAATTATAGCTGGACACAAGCTTTGATAGCCACTATTCACATGCCCATCTGTGTGTCTGTCATGTCTTTACCATGTAGTACCTCTCAAAAACATGTAATACATGACCTTTCTACCTCCAACCAACTTCAAATAACAGTAATTGCATTCTTTATTATTCTTTTATTATTACGACTTCTTTCACCCTTTTGCTTTATAACTGCAATTGCTTTCAGCAATGGCGTAATATATTGAAGGAACTCTGTAATAGCAGCTTTTATTAGATATCTACTTGCAGAGTTGCAGTTACAAGCTTAACAAAAAGTTGTTCTAAAGCTGTTTTCGGAAGTGGAGAATTTGAGAGAGGGTGACTTTGATACAAAAAGGAAACAAAGGAGGAAAATTTTGACAAACATTTATGCAGATTTACACCTATAAAAATTTAATTAAAAAAAAAACAAGGAAAACTACATTCAAGAATGCCAGATTCCACTTAACATACTTCGGAATCTGTTTGTAGACAGCTTCCTGACAAGTCTCTTGGCATCAGTTTCAGCCTGTGCAAGTTTCTCTATGTTTTTCATGTACCCGGAATTCACAATCTTTCTTTTCACACTACTGCAACTTGTTAATGATGTTAATATAGATAACAAGAACTTTTTACTACCTGAATTTCCCTCTTCATTCTCAAGCAATTGCAACAGCAAGCCAATATTCCTGTCATCCTGCGCAAACCTCTTTCGATTTTTGGGGACTAATACCATGCCAGAGAGTGCCTCAGCTGCCATTTCCCGAACTTCAAAAGATTTGCAATTGAGAAATTTAACAAGCTCAGGCATAAACCCTGCATCCCCCATTGCTTTCTTGGCCTCTTCTGATGTCCCACAAAGCCTAAAAGCCACCTTCAATGCCAATTCTTGAACAGACACTTCCCCATTTCGAACAAAGTACATAATTTGATCCACAAAACCATGATTCATCAAAATATTTATAGCAGTCGAGGAAGAGAAACATAAATTCTCTATAGCTCTCAATGCTACCTCTCTTGTTTTCGAAGAATAAGACCATCTAGGATCAACAACACGTAGTAATGCACGAATCCCTCCTTCTCTAAGAATCATTTCCCTAACCAATTTATCTTCAAACGCTATACTTTGAAGGAATTCAATCGAAATCATCAACAAGATTTCATCTTTACACCTTGCAAGCTTGATAAACATCGGAATAGCACCTTCTTCAATCACAAACCGCTTTATTTCTCCAACACCAATTAGATTCCTCAAAACCCCACAAGCATAACCAACCAACTCGACCTTACAATCACTCCCACATATTTTCAACAACGCAGTGACTCCACCATGTGCAGAAACAGACCATGAATTATCCGAATTTTCAGTCAGTTTCATCAAACACTTCAAAGCAACCTCTTTTCCCATCTCACTCCCACCCTCCAAAACTCGAATCAACGGTCCAATAACCCCAGCTCCAATCAAAACAGCCTTATACGAATCGAACCCAGAAATCACTTCCACAACTTTAGTCGACTCGACTTGTATCTGTGCCTCTGTCGAATCGAGAAAATTCACTAAAACATTCACAACGCCATCGAGTTCCAACATAACTCTTACATATTTCTCGTCCTCGACCACAACCTCGTACAAATTAACCAAAGCTTGCCTCTTCATTCTCGTATCACCAACCTTCATTCTCGTTAACAAGTCTCTTATATAAAACCGCATGTCGTCTCTACAAGCAGTAACACTAGGCTTTGAAACAACCAAGGCATGGTTTTGAGTTAAAACACCAGCTGTGTACAAGTCAGAGAGATTACTTACATGGCGATCGAGTTTCGTGAGGATCACATTCAAGTCACTTTGCATGAGAAGCTTTCCACTGTAAGAGAGATCGACGCAACGTTGAGCGAGGTCATGGGACTGTTTGGTCGTCAATAGTATAGCTGAAAGTAAGCCTGAGATCGCTGGGTTCTCGATGTGGGAGTGATCGAACTCGCTGTTTTCAATGGCGATTAGACCCGAGTGGAGCTCCTCGAGCTTGACACGAATCGATTGCCATTTCGATACAAAGACTTTGACTGAGTGAGTCAGAGAGATCAATGAAGATATAATCTCAATGCCTCCCTGGAGAGTATTGGATTTTCCGGCGGATGTTTCCGGCGAGGTTTGGTTTTGGTCTTGTTTTTGTTCTCTCATCGTGGTTTTTCTTTGCTTTTCACTGGTTTTGGAGCAAACCCATTTGGTTCTGTGAGATTTTGGTGATGTGGGTACGAATATTCTGGCGAGAAATGAGAATTCTGGTGAAGAGTATGGATCTGCGAGATGAGAAAAAATAGGGATTCTCTCTCTTTCACAGTTTGTCGCTGCTATGCTATGGTTTATCTTCTTGTTTGGACTTAGGAGCTGAAACTGAATTAGATTTTCAGTGTGAATTTACGAGAACTACCTTATGGGGGTTTGTGTAATCGTGACAGCTCAGAGCGTGTGGTGGCAAGGGCAGTTCTGTCATAGTGAACGGTGAAAAAGACTTGGTTCAATCCGTGGGACTCTGTGATGTGAAGTTGAAGACTGATTTATTGTTGGGTTTTATGTTTTGCTCTCTTCTGCTGGTTGTATCTGGCTGTGAACAGCTTTTATAAGGGTAGTTTCCATTTGTTGTATGTGGCAATGTACATTGGTACTTGAAAGACTAGAGCATATTCAAATTTCAAATACAGGTGGGGTTAAAGCAATGAATGCATTAAATGGTATAATTTGTATTACTATTTGACTATAATTATTTATGGTGGAGGTTATTAGTTAGCTGTGACTATCATATTATACTGTATAAAATTTTTATCAGCTTGTTTTTATTAGAATAAGCTTTGCATTAAAAAAACAAAACAAAACAAAAAATGGGAAAAAAAAGAAGAAGAAACATGGTATGCATTAAATGGTTGAAATTGTTTTACTATTTATTATAACTAAACTAACAAATGGGCCACGCGATGTGTTGTAAGCTGCCATGTGAGAATTTCTGTATAGGATGTTTGAAATATTTTAAAGTAATATTATAAAGTAATGTTGCTATAATATTAAGGATATTTGTTACATTAATGATGTAATACAAAATTAAGAGGATGAAGAGTTGAATTTGTATTATTATCTGATTATAACTAGCAATGAGCTAGCGCAATGCGTGAATAATGGTGTAAGATGCCATGTAAGAATTTTCATGTAGAATGTTTATAATATTTTAAAGTAATAACATGAAGTAATGTTGTGATAACATTAAGAATTTTTTTGTTAAATTAATGATGTAATACAAAATTAAGATGATGAAGAGTTGAATTTGCATTACTACTTGGTTATAACTAGCAATGGGCTCGCATGATGTGTGAATAGTGCTGTAAGCTGCCATGTGAGAATTTCTATATAAAATGTTCAAAATATTTTAAAATAATACATGAAGTAATGTTGCGATAACATGAATAAGTTTTTGTTAAATTAATGATGTAATACAAAATTAAGGGGATGAAGAATTTTAAACTATAAAGTAAATGTCATTAAATTAGAAATTAGTTATTATGTGGTGTAATAAGTTGATTAATAATTTAATCATAGTTTTTGTTTCTTCAATGTATTGGAGTCAGCATAAATTTTTTTATAATATAATATTAATGTTTAGTTGACTTATAGAAAATTTATGATGTCATGTTTAAATGAAAAATTATTTTAGCAAAACGCCACATGACGACAGAGTTACATGATCTCCCATGTGAGGTTTTCTTATAAAAATTTTTTTTTAAAAAAAAAAACCATAATATATATATATATATATATATATTTATTGGTGATTGATTGATTTACGGTGGAAGTTTATTAGATAGCTGTGACTATCATATATACTATATAACATTTTTGTCAGCTTTGCAACTTCGGCTCACAGTTCTGTATTTAAGTGTTACAATGTTACATCATTTTGCTTTTTTTAACCACAACAGAATAAGCTCTGCATTCAAAAAAGAAATACACAAATCTGTTTCCTTAAATGAGTTGAACTATATAGAGCTCATTTTAAAAATTGAGATTTCACTTGATAATAAAATTTTGTTATAAAGCAAATAAGAGTCAAATGATTCCACTTAATATGATGAAAATATGAATGTAATATGTAATGAATTATCATGGTATTAAAACATGTGGTTTTGAGTATGAAGTTTAAACCTTGTCTCCAGCTATTATTTTCCAATTCATTTGTTCCTTTTTCTCCCCTGATTTTTTCTCTTTATTGATTTATTTGTATGTAGAAAAGGTGAAGGAAACAGTACTAGTAGAAAGGCAATATACAAAATGTGAGAGACTAATTAACTTCAATGACAAATGATTTAACCTTAATTTGATCCATAGAAAAAGTTACATTTCTGGTTCAGCTCACGAGCAAGAAATTGGTGCATAATTTCCTTAAGGAACTTTATCAACTCAAAATTTTCTCTACTTTACAGAGAAAAAGGCAAACAAGAAATTAATGAGGGCCCATTTCAAAATTACTGATTATAAGTCCACCATTGAGGTTGCAAAGTTTTAAGTAGTAATTTGGAGCCAAAAAAGAGAGAAAAGTCGTGAATTTAGTATCAAGCTAGTGAGAAAAAAAACCAGTACTCCTTATGGACCAGCCTCTAATAAAGCCATACTAAAATGATTAGGTGAAAAGGAAGGAAAAGGGTAGCTTTCAATACCCTTATAGCCTGCAAAAGGCATAGCTACCACCCCACCATGTGAAGCCCTTTAGTTGGATTTGGATGCCTTGAGCAAGCAGTCACCTTTTGAATAGGAGTTAGCTAATAAGAAGTGGAGGTAAAAATATCCACACCCATAGACTCAAAAGGTGTTCTTTTTCTAACCCTTTTTTCTCGTCTGGATGATGACAACTAAAGCCAAAAGCTGCCCGTGTCAAACAATGGACAAAATAAAAGCACGAGTATACTATATGTAAATTAGAGGATAAGCCATAAAAGAATTTATTGTAGTTCAATAGCTTTGCGTGGAATAAATGTGGGGCAAAAGCATTGTGCCCATCAAAACCTTGGAAGATGACAAATGACATAAAGAAAATTCAATGACCCATGATGTTGATTAGTTGTCTAGTTTTGCACTAATACTCACTTTTGTACATGACAAAGTACCCATTGTTATGTTTTTCCCCTGGTCACGGATTGTTATTTTATGTTTTCTAATCTAAATGAGTACCCTTTTAATTCAAGTGTTAAAAAATGATTCACTTTTTATTACGTCTAAAGTGATTTTGTATTGTTCTTTTTGAAACATAATCTAGTGGAGAATGTCGGCGTTCACTTTAACCATTTTAAATTATATCGCATTGCATTTTTTTGTGTTTGTAATTGTCTAAGTGAATTTAAATTTTAGATGTTTTTTTGTTAGAAACACGAGAAGATACCAATTGAGCTAATAGGATTGTCGACAACATTTTTTTTTTTTTTTACTATTCTGTCTTTTGTGCTTTATACGGCTTGTTGGCCAAGCTAACTCCTAAATTCTGTTGCATCCAACCTTGTCTTCTTCGTGCACATGGCCTTCAATCTGCTGTTAGGGACTAACTTGGATGTACCTACAAATATACTATTCAAAGAAAGAAGGTGAAGTATTTTCCTTAATGAGCATCATTTATCAAACAAGCAATTCTTTGTCACCAAAGAGAATTAATGAAGTTTGAGTAGCTTAAATGGCTGAACTAAGGCTTCTTGTGCGGGCAACAAATGGCGGATGAGCACGTAATCATGACCATTGCCTATATCTTTGAGTTAGTTGAGAATTGCTTTTTTAATGTAATGTTGGACATATAGGGTTTCTCCTGTGTTGCAATGTTGCATTAGCCCCCAAATAGTACACACTGTTTAGGGGTCGTTTTAATGCTTATGGTGTTAGGTACAAAGGCTTCGGTATGCAAAAGCAAGAAAGTGATTTCCTACGAAAGCTTTGAGTAGGAAAGAAGGGATATTTTAGAGTGAAGCACAGTTATAGAAGTACCTTAGCTTTGAAGAGAAAAGAATATGTGTGTGTGTGTGACAGTATTTCGTGTCCATCTACTTCAATGTGGAGGGTCTAGATGACCGAATAATGAGGGAAATATAGATAAGACAAATGAGATTGCTTCATGATTTTTTGTTTGTTCATCCTTAATAGGAACCAATTGTGTCTCTCACATCATTACCACTATTTGGGGGTTGAAATGGTTATTGATTTCAACATTTTTCTTCTTCAAAATTTTTTTTTTGGCATCTTTATTATTGTTATGTTGCAATCAAGTAAAGCTTGGATAAGTTTTTCAAGTTTCCTTATTTAAATATTTGGCAGAAAACATAGGTTTGAAATGTGATTTTAACTAAATCCAAACAATTAGATTTCATAACCTACATTCAGCAAAAAAAAAGGATTTCATAACCTACAATTTTCAAACCAATGATGTGATGCATTAAATTTAAAATAGGGGATCTCATTTGCGTTGAATCGTTGATGTTGACTCTCCCAAATTAATTTGACTTTAATCTCTTTTTGGACCCTTATATTATACTAAACCATGCAATATGCATATACTTTAATGAGAGTGCATGCGAAGTTTAGTTGTTGGGTGTTCTAGCCTTCTATTCTTCTAGACTTCTAGTAGTCTATCTTATTTGCATAAATATCCTGTGTTTTAGTTTAAATGTTGGACAAAATTTAATTACAAATTTAGTCATAGCTTAAGTTTACAACTTTCTTTAAAATAATTAATATTATTACATATTTTGAAAATCTAACTATTAGATTACATATTTTTTACGTTCTTGATATACATGTTAAATTTTGCATATTATTTTCTAAATATTATACATAATTTTAAATTACAAAAATTTGTAATTTAAATAATTTATTGATGACATAACTATTGATTTTTAATTTTTTTAAAAATTTTAAAAGTATGGAGAATATAAGAAGAAAATATAATTCAATGATGGATTTGTCAAAATTCAACTCCAATAAAAAGATATAGAATAATATTTGTAACCTTAAACTACAACAAATTTTGTAACTAAATTCTTAAATGTTTCACTTTATACTCCATGTGTTTTCAGTTACTTTAGAAGAAAAACAATAGAACATATTTCACTATAGTTGTTGAAGTAGAAAGTGAAACTCTCGAAATAAACTCAAGATTTTCTATTTGTTTGCAACAAGTCAATGAGAGGAAAACGTTAAAGATTTTTCTAGTCCCAATATCATCACGATGGACTCCTTCCAACCCATCCAAAATTTTCATGCCCTTATTGCGGTGAACAAAACTCCATGAAAACCTGTCTTTTAGCTCCAAATTAGCAGTAAGATTCTTTAATTGATGGCTTTGTTGACTGCAAATTAACTCTCTAATGTTTCATCTTTTTGACTACTTACTGATAATCATGGTACAATTTTTGTAAAATAGTTTTGATTTTACAGCTCTTATCGCAAGTGAGTGATGTTCCCTAGCTTGATAGATCATGTAGGGACTTTAATCCTTTAAGCAAAGACTGATAAGGTTATTATTTGCTTCGAATCTGAATGAGACTGCTTACCAACCATAGCTTACACTGTTACACATATTACATATATAGTCACCATTCATTACACTGTATCGTAGGGTTGGAGCACAAAGGCTCTACCGTTTCTATTTACACCAACATGATCAAACCTAAAGATGGAAAATAGGACCTCTCACCGAACCTAATTAACCGACCAGTTATTTTTACTTTTTCTGGAGCCTTGATAGGTGAGATTCGAAGTAAAATCATTATCAGTCCCTGTAAGATCTTACTGACCCCACGAAAATCTAATTATGGTCATAAAAAAGATTATGATTAAAACTCTTCAAAATTTCATAATCAAATACTATGTAGGAAAGACATTTGTTAGGTAACAACGTTATAGCTTAGCTAGTAATTCATAGTGTTTTTAACAAAGACTTTCAAAGTTTTAAATCTCCCCTCCTCAATTAGTGTCTAAAAAAAAGAGCATTTGCTTCAAAAAAAAATGATAAAGAAATCAAATTCTCTTTTCAAGTGGCGCATTAACAAATTATCACTTGTCATTAATTATGTTGCTAATTGTGTAAATGTAATTTCACGAACGCAATAAACATGTTTAGAAGTTCATTGAGATTATTCATAAATAGAATGGCATTTTCATAAAGAACATAATATTTTTATTCTTTGTTATAAAACCGAAACGCTAATTAGTTCTAAAGTATAAATGAGATTTAAATCAAGTTTCTTATGCAAAATTTTAATAGTCAAGCTAAATGAACCTAAATATCATTTTTGAAGCGTGGATTATGTGGCCAAACGTCTCCAACCTTCCTACCAAAGAAGTTTTCATAATGTAACTGGACCCATATAATCGTTGGAGCATAACATAGGCCATGGAAATCACATGCCTCTGGTGACTAGGGTCCACTCAGACCCACCAGTAGGGACTAGGGAGGTGGCTAAAATTCAATGATCAAAAATAATGAACGGCAAAAGATGGGTCTATCAAATTTAGTGAAATCTTAGAGAGAAAAACTCGAAGATGCAATTAAGTTTGCTGAAGAGTGAGAGTGAAGGAGGACCAGCCCAACCCCCCCATTACCAGTGTCCGTACAAAGTGATAGCCATTAATAACTGGAGCACACAACTCCAAAGAATTTATTCATTTCTAGCTTTGTGATTATCTCACAGCCATAATTGCACCGAAAGAATGAAGTACTAATAAACATGAATAAAATAATTTCCTAGCTTTAACTTCGGCCAAACTTGACAAATTCTTAGGTCTGCGGCAAAAACAGCTGAAGTGGTCCTCTTAACTAACGAAATAGTAATGTATATGAAAATGTGTGAGTCAGCTTCTAAAATAGCGTAACAATGATAAAAAAAAAGAAAAATTCACAAGTGATCATAAATTTATATAAATTACATGATTTTATTGGTTGAAAAGTCCAAAGAGCAATCTCCGATGGACCTAATAATTTCCCACCATACACAGGCTAACCCTGCCTTTTGACAATCAACAGCTGAGAGATTACGAAATGGACCGGACCATGTTGCTGAAAGTATTCATTGCCCACTAAGAGGGCCTCAGCTCATGGTCAAGTATTCCAGTAGAGATCTGAAAATACGTTTGATAACAAGTGTTTTGTTTTTTTTTCAAGCCCAAAAAGTTGTCTGATAAGCCCAACAAAAAGAAAACTAAAACTAAAACCAAGCCTAACATAGGTTCCATTTAAAATAGTAATGGATAAATGATTAAATTCACAAGTTTTTAATAGTCTAAACTTTTGGGATAAGATAAAGTTGATCGTGGTGCAAGTTATTTGAGTTCAAACTTCACTCCGAGTGCATGATTTCATTTCCTTTTTGGTAAAATTCTTCAAACTAATATTTGCTCTCCATTATTGCTAACTAAATGATAAAGATATTGGTTACTAAAACCCAAGAATGATACATCAGAAAATCAGAAGCCACAAAGCATATATGCGCATATGATAAGAAAAGACAAGTGACACCAGTCACCGCCAATATTCTGAATCAAAATCTTAAAGATTATTGTCTACGGTAATTTACACATAAGAAGCCTGGTTTTATTTAATATCATTTTGAGCTTTGCCTTTGCCCTTTGGTTTGTGGTGGAAGTACACACAACAAAGGGAAATCAAAAGCAAAATACAATAGTGATTAATTGAAGCAGATTCTCCAGGCAAGGTCAAGGCAACAACTTTGCACTCTCATCCCTCCTATTGTGTGTGCGCGTGCGCGTGCACGCGCGCGAGAGAGAGAGAGAGAGAGAGATGGAGGTTACTGTGCATAACTCAAAGAGTGAGCACAAAAGGTGGGGCATCCTTTCTTGGCCCTGCAACAGAACGATAAACATAAAGTTTATCAGCCTGACAACCATCATTTCCGCATTCCTTTATTACCTCCACATTCAACCTGGGCATCTCTTGTGCCAACAATCTACAGCCATCCATTGTCACTTTGCAGCCTGACATCCAGAGTGACCTCATTGATTCATATTTCCTGAAACTTGATAGTAAAGCTTCATTCCCAAACGGGCAGTCCCTTATCTCAAGTTTCCTCAGCTTTGGACAACCTTTCAATACACACTCCATGCCCCAATCGCTGCTGCCAGCAAATGCAACAGAAAGTGTTTCCAAGTTCTTGGCATACTTCCCAACGTACTCAAATGTGAGGTCAGTCAATAAACCTGAAACTGCAAGCCTCCGGAGTTTAGTGCAAGTTTTCACCACTGCACCAAAAGCCTCATCCATGGGCTCACCTGTTTGGTAATCTGGCTGGCGCGGGTTCATTATGCAAAGCCTGAAGTGGGTGAAATCAGGGCAGTTCTGCACAATGGTTGTTACTGCAGCATTTGTCATCCGTCGGCAAAAGTAGAGAACGTAGTGGAGTTTCTTGCAGCCATATGACACAGCAAGGAACCCAGTTTCAGTCACCCCATGTACAATTTCATCCTCATGCGGATCAGATGCAGGGAAGACACGGAGTTCCTCAAGTAGAGGACAGTTTGATCCGACAGCTTCCAACCCCTCATCTTCAACTGAGTCCAGGACCTGTATCAAGAATTTGACATAGAGGCCCCAAATTAGCAATGTTATGACTATTTATAATTAACATGTTACTTGTGCAAGTCAGAGCAGTTAGAACTACAAAAAATTGTTCAGAATTAGCTAAATACTAGAATTTGCCATTGGTGCATATGCAGTGATCTTTCTGGAATTTTGTTAACTAAAGTAGTAATTATTACGTAAGAAATCAGTGCAGAATTCATTGGTTGGGGTTAGAAAACAGCTGAACAGAACCATAAGTTCTAGTGGAAGGGGGACTATGTCTTTGTGAAATGATGTGTATTGCTGACAGGTGAAGCATGTAGTTCTAAAAATATACTTTTGAAGTGCATATGAAATGCCAGAGGTAGTGGAACCACCAAATTTTCAAGAAGGAAACTACATAAAGGGGAAGAGATCTGAATTATCGGTTGTCGATGAAGTATTTCCATATTTTAAGGAAAAGTCCAATATGCAGTGGCTTCACTGAATTGGAGAAAGATTATTATCTCCTCCCAAAAAACACAAATAATGATTTTAGAACTTTTAAGTTGTGCACCATGATCATGTCAAAAAGAATTGTAGCTTTTCTTACTTTACTATTGAACTTTGAGGAAATCTGACAAGTAGAGAAACTGGGAAATTGAGGTTCCTTACCCAGAGGCGCTGAAGAAGCGGGCAATGAATAAGAAGATTAGACAATTCATCACTTTGCAAAACAGCATAGCTCAAATTCAAGAATGTCAAATTTGTACAGGCAGGGTAAAGAACTGGAAGAAATATGGATGTAACTTCAGTAAAACCAGAGAGGATGTTTAGATTCTTGCAATTGTTGAATGCACTTTTGAGCTCTGAGTGCTGGCGGGGTGTAAGGTCTTGCAAAAGTGAACCAGTACCTACCTCCCTTAAGTGAGGAACAAGAACAAGCAGCCTTTGTAATTGTTCCAAGGTTATATTTTCATTAACCTTTAAAACTCTCAACGATTTGCACCTACTAACCAGTCTCTCAAGAGCTTCAAAATTAACATCACTATTCAAATTGGCAAAGTTTAGGACTTCCAGTGACATGAAGTTTTCAGGGAAGCAACTCAACCATTTACCACTTTTATCATCAATATCATTCTCTTGTATGTCGAGCTCAGTCAAATTCCTGTAATCAAATTGGAATTTAGAACTTTATATTTGATATGTGGAAATGCAATATGTGAAGTAAAACATTAATTTTAACAGAAACCTTTTAACAGATTTTATATATATCAAACCACATTTTTAACCATATAGCAAAAAGGAATAAATAGAAGAACGTCAACTTATAGGGAGTAGAGTGTCAAGATTCCCCATATCTCAATTAATAGACTGGTTTTAGGTAAAACAAATGAATATTTCTAGTGCTCTCCACTCATTTGAATCTTAAGTCATTTAGTGCAGAGCACACCAAAGAGAAAAGAAGCAACTCCAAGAACTACATCTTGATCATTGACAGTTCAGACCACACAACCAAAGCTCATTGTATGGTAAAATCGTCATTTGCAAATGCAACAAATTTGGATTCCTAGCGAGATTCCCTCAGTTCAATTGATAGAAAATATATGCTCACAAATTTGCAAAGGTTCTTGAATATAAATATGAGAGGTGTTGAAAATATGGATAGAACCTTTCTAGATCAAATAAATTCTGAACATTGAATTCTTTCTAGCATGTAGAATTATACCCAAGAAACATATTACCCACCAAATCAACTTTATTAAAGTTTCGCTTCACCTAAGACCACAGGCATCAACTAGACAGGTAGTTTTATAAAATGATACATCAACGAAATGCCAGTCAGAAACCAAAGAAAAAAGCAGAGGAAGAAATGGAAATAAAAAACACGTCCATTCCCACCACAGCACTGTTTTCCTAGTAAAACACATTCCTTCCAAATTTGATCCACGGACATCCACCAACAGGCCAACACATTCTCATGGTTTTTTTTTTTTTTTTGGTTTACGATCATAAGACCTACTCCAATCTAGTGGCAGCGACAAGCATACAATAATAGAGGTGACATCCTTATCACATAACATTTTTTTTTTTGATAAGTTCCTTATCACATAACATAAAGAACCACAACTTTTTTTTTTTCACTTTGGACTTCATTCAAGGCCACAAGAAGATACTAGGTGGGTGCATTCTTCCTTGGCCAAATATTGGCCAATTATTAGCCATTTTATTTTCACCAAATGGGACTATTTGCATAAGTATAAACACAAGGATATGCCATCCACTAAATGCAGGATAAAAAGAGCATCCCCATTCACAGCTAAAAAAGAAGACCAAAAGAAACTAAAAAGTTGAAGCACTTCTATATGTTTCACAACCACTTCCACGGTAACAACAACATAAAAGCAAAATCTTTCCTTTCCTACCTTCTTCAAAGTCCCATTACTAATCTGAAAACTAGAACCACAAAATCAGTTCGATCAACCTAAAACAAAACCCCATTCATAGCAAAACGCATACAAGTTTTGAGCTTTGTCATCAAAATTATCACAAGCACCTGCTCAGATCTCACACATATTCAAAATTTTAAAACCCCATCTCAAAACAAATAAGAACTCCAGCTAATAAAACTTAAGTTTAAATTCACTACTGGTCCCTAAAGTTTAGTCTACGACCGATTTTAGTTCTTGAAGTTTAAGTGGCCGTTTGGTACTAGTAACGTTTGTTTATATGTTTTGAAAATTCACGTGAAAAAAAAAGTGTAAGTAGAAATTTGCGTAATATTATTTAAAAATTGAAAAGTATTGCTTAAACTGCCCTATCAAATGGCCCTAAATTAATCACTTTTGAATTGACGTGGCCAAACTAAAAACTGACACATTGTCCCTCCATTAAACTTGTTAGTACTAAAAATGGTCGCTTTAAATTTGTTAAAAGTTCTACCAATAAATTTTCTGATAGTTGTATAAAAAATTTAAAATTAATATCCGCCTACAATAGAAATTAATTGGCGTGGTCTGATGATAAAGATGTATATTAAGAGCGGTTGAAACTCTAGAAAGAAAATTTTGTTAAAGAGCTAATGGGCTAAAACTAAAACTTAAAAAGTTCATAAATTTCAACAAAGATGAGCATGAAAGACACATAGAATTTTAGTAAGAAAACCAAAAAAAAAAAAATTACTTACTTGCAATGAGTGGTAATGGAAGCAAGCCCATCAGTGCTGAACCCATCACAGCTCAAAAGCGAGAGAGCCTTAAAATTAGGAAAAGAAAGAGCTAAAAACTTTAAGCTCTCATCACTAACAGTCATTCTCTTAAGCCTAAGCTCCTCAAGAAAGTGATACTTGGTCGCAAAAACGAGCAACCAAGAGTGAACACACGCACCCCATTTGGGTGGAACCAGATCGAAATCCGAGAACCTGGGTTTCCCTTTGAGGGTCACGCTACGAATGTTTGGGAACCGCCCAGTCAGTATCTCCGGCGAGACTGAGTAGCAGTTTCCGATGAACACGTGGGTTCTTGACCAGCGCTCAGCATCGTACCAGTCTTTGCAGACAAGGGAGACCGAGTTACGGTCTTTTCTGGAGTTTAGGAGAGAGAGAACTCGTTCGAGAACTTCGTCTGGGAATGGTGAGGATAGCTGGGTTGACTCGTCCGAGTCAGGAGATGAAGGGTCTGGGTTTTTTCTCTTGAGATTCATGGGTTCAGTGGGTAAAGAAAAATCGATATGATGAATATCTTGCTTGATTGGGCTAACGTGAACTGTGTTTTTGTTCTGGATGGGAAATACTACATGCATAGTGTTCACAAGCGAGAGAGAGAGAGGAGCAAATAATTGTACTTAAGACAAAGTGTCAGAATAATAGAATATATAGAGAGGGAGAAGAGAGGTCTTTGAGTTAGCTTAAAGGAGAAATTATCATAAAACAAACCTTATAAATTTGCAATAATTTCATATCTATAAATAAATAAATAAAAACTACACAAAATCTCCATCTGGTAAGAAACATATCACGTCGCAAAATCTTAAAATGAGAACCTAAGAAACAATACTTAAGTACTGTACCTAAATCTTGTTTGCAGATATAAATATGAAAACTGATGACAATAAATGTTGTTTACTATGGTAATCTATGTCAAACCGAGTGAAGTATTAAAAGTTTGGAATTGTTAATAACTTCATTTCATTTTATTTTTTTTTTAAATACAAGTAGAGTTCACATCATCAAGCTCTAATATCAAGCTCTAATGTATTTAAGTTTGGTTTTTTTTTTTTCACGAATTGCTTGATTCACTTACAATTAAAACAGCATACGTTATGCTCACATAGTGATTACGTAGAAGTTTCTATCAATATCATTATCCACATATAGGGGCAGAGCTATGTTGAAGGGTGGGGGGCCATGGCCCTCCAGAATTTTGAAATTTTTTAAATATATGTGTATATATATATATATATAATTATTTTAATGTTTTCAAAATTTAGTCTGCAAAAATAAGAGTCGCCCCCCTGCCCCCCCAAAGTATTTGAATTAGTACAATGATACTCTTAAAAAAAAATTGGTATAATAGTCATAGAGACATAACTTTATTTTTCACAATTCTTTTTTATTGTAAAATATGATCTTATATCTATTAAATATTTGATAAAATTTGGCCCCAAAAATATTTGAATTTATTTTTTTCAACCCGTTGTGGCAATTAACAAGTTATTGACTCATTAAAAAAAAATATTGTCACTAAAATTGCACATGAAATGTTTATTTAGTTGCCACATAGAATTAAAACAAGATAGTTTTAAATATGTTTGCAATCTAACTTGTTTCTTCAAGTTATGGATCATTCATATGTTTGAAAATTTCATTAGTATGATTGAAAGATTTTTTAATTCCTTTAGTATAAAATTTGATAATTTGTATCGAAAATGAAACTTTTTAAGAATTTCACTATAAAAATAATAAAAATGGATTTTTATTTTATGAAATATCGTCATCAAACATAATTTGATTGAAAATACTAATTTTTTTTTTTTTTTTTGTTGGGTGTGTGTGTATATATAACTTATCAAATAAAAAAATGTGTGTATATATATGTGTGTGTATATAATAATAAAGAGTGTGTTTATATGTGTGTGAGAAGTTGTCTTGATAAATATATTAGTGCTGCAACATGGCTTTTAAATAAAAATTCTTGGTTCTACCCTTATCTACATAGCGATTTAAGTTTCACATGATTTCATTGTTGTTAATGAGCTAATAACTCTTAGGTTAAGGGGATTCGAACCCTAAACAAGATACCATTCAATCATTGGAAAGAGATGGTTACCATATATATATATATATATATATGAAAATTGAATCTTATAATGTTCCTTACAAAAAAAAAAAAATCTAAGGGGTCAAATAAATATCTATTTTTTTAAAAGTTTTGTTTCTGCTATTACAAAATCGGTGTGTGAACTTTGGAGTCTGGAGCATGACACATATTGGAAGCAATTTCATTCTCAATGATATATATTTCTCGAAGGAATCAATCATGCTAATGCCTATTATCACTGAGGTGTTAGCTAGTATATGGTGTGTAGTTCATTCTCCAATTATCTTTTTAAATGCAAGTAGCTATAATCATATTGATTATATACACAATAGAGTTCACTGAGGTGCAGCCCACAGCTTAGAAACCTGGTTTTTACTTGTTATTGAACAAGCTGGCTAGTTCGTTCAGCATAGTTTTACAGTTTCTGTTTCAATAAGATCTTCTTGATTTTCATAATAATTAGTAAAAAAATTCAAGTCAAGAAGTAATTAATTTAGTGCACTTTAAATGGGTCCGACACATAGGTAACATTCCAACTTTTTTAAAGGGCACGTTGTGGGGATAACTTTAGCGATTGAAGGTGACTTAATCACAATCCACATTATCACACATTAATGGTCATCTTTCATGGGAGTAGAAAAGATATGGTCATCTCTTCGACACGATGGGATTAGTACTGCTGGGTCAATGAAAGGTGAGAGGTACAATTGATTGATAAGATCCAATTCAACCACAAAATAAAATCCATTTGATTTGCTCTGCAATGATGCATGTAATGAGCAATGCTATAAGACATAAGATTTCACAAGTAACAAATTATGATTAGTATAACATATTTCTATGTGTCATTTTTGTTACATGCAAATTATAATATGTCAATTTAATAGTTGTGAAATTTTTTTTATTCATTAGACTTATTGATGACCTAATTTTTACCCCCAACCCCTCAAATCTTGTTTTTTTTTTTTTTTTGGCTAAACAACCCCTCAAATCTTGTTACTCTTTGATTGATGACTAGCAATTATGGTTCCCCTTCTTATATCTACAATATGAAAGATGAGATGAAATATGAAAGATGAGATGAAGGAGTCAAATGGACCTAATTCTTCAGGAAACAAGACTTGAAAACAGGGGGAAGGTTTATTTATTATGGGAATAAGACCTCTAACCCTTTTGTCCCCCGGAGCTTAGGAGCACCATGTTCTACTAATACCTGCTTTCTGAGTTTTCTCTCTCGGTCTTCAGAGGTCCACTTCGTTAAACTCAAACCTTACTATCATGACTGTCTACTACTTGAAAAAAAAAAATTTGTAAACACTGCTAGAGACACAAAAAACCTCATGAATATTTTATTTGAATTCAAATTGTCATATAAACAATGCTAGAGATACGGCATACTGAATTGCTAATATGACAACTTGTTTACTAATTTTATTTGAATTCATCATCGACATCATTTTTAAACTACGTATCACAAACAATGTCATATTAACAATTCAGTATGCCACGTGAATTTTGCATGTTTATGAATTTTTTCAAAAAATCATAAGAGCTCAGCAATTCATTATGCCGCGTAAATTTTGCATATTTATGGATTTTTTTTAAAAATCATAAGGGCTTTTTTCAAAAAATCATAAGGGCTTAACAATTCAGTATGCCGCATAAATTTTGCATGTTTATGGAAATTTTTTCAAAAAATCATAAGGGCTAGCATTGGGGGAATTTCCACGTGGCAGTTGCACAGTGGGACAAGATGGGCCGAGTTGTTGGGATATTGGGATTCCCATGGTGGTTTTTGAGCTGTGAGGAAAGGGAATTAGCTAAGATTGCTGAATGCTGATGCAGCTATGAGGAAGACCACGCAGGTCTTTTAAGGACACGGATTGGGACATGGGTGTGCATGTGTGACCAACCTTTTCGGCTTTTTACCGACTGGACTACATGATTGGATCGCCCCTAAAACAATCCTCACTCCTAATTGGTATCCTTTTATTATTAAGCTCCAATTTGTTCGATTATAATGAGCAAAAAGATATTGATTAATATCATAATGAGTATCAACAACAAAAAGTTTGAGAAATTTGTTTTGATTTTTGTAAACAGTACTTGTCATTATCAATGTGATTTCTTATAATATATAAAGAATATTACGGAGGATATGGTATCAATTATGCTGTTTATATTTCATTCAGAAATAAAAATAGCTTCGTAGGAAGATTAATCAGCTTTTTTTTATTATTTTTTATTGTTGATACTCTAAAAAAAAAAGTTTTTGTTGAATCTATAGAAGTTTGTGTAAATTGTCCTATTTCGTTTAGAATACTGTAGCATGCATCCATAAAAAGTTTGTGTTGTAATTATCAAATTATAAATAAATAAAAATCCTACTTCCTTACTTTAAAAATAATTTTTTTTTTAAAAGTCCTATTTCCTCTAATTGGATGTCGGAGAAGGTTGATTTTGTCTAATCACTTTTTTTATTATTTAATTTGGAAATATTTTCGCTTTCTTTTGATTGCGTTTATTTCCTGGGTTTGCTTCATAACTTTTTGTTGTGCTGAATGGGTTTGCTTCATAACTTGAAACTCCTTTTGGATGTTCTCTAATTTAAAATCTGATCTACTTTCCCATTTTAAAAATTCTGAGCTACTGGAGCTTGCAGTGGTATCCTGAGTTGTGGGCCTCGTGGCCCCTGCAAGTTGTTGGGCCCAGATTTTTAAATCATTTTTGAATCATTTTTTTGATTCCCCCCTGTTACTGATCTGAATGTGTTACTGGAATCAGACAAAAATAGAATGTATTATTATAGGCATGTTGCCAATACTCTGGCCTCTGTGTAACTCTTTTGTTGGTGTTTAATATATCTATCCTTTTAACCAAAAAAAAAAAAAAGAGATAAAGACTTAAAATAGGAGGAGACCAATTTTTAATGAAGACCAAAACAAAGGAATCTCTTGCAAAGAAATGACAAATAAAAAGACCAAAATTTAAAAGGTAAATTAGGGTTTTGGGAAAAAGTAGTGGAATGTCTCAAAAGATTTTCACTGATTTTTAATACCAAAATAACAGGGTTGATTTTATCCTCTTGGTTTACAATAGCACGAAAATTTCTCAAGCCCTCGCAGGATGTACTCATGCACATGAGTGATGATTGCCACAATGAACATAAAAGAAACAGAGTAGCTAAATTTTTGCCGAATCCTATTATATACAAGAGAGAGAGAAAACATGAACTTTTCTTATTTTTCAAATAACATTGCCCAATAAAGCATGTTATATTAAAGAACCAAACAAAGCTTTTGCACCCTTGACATGGGTGACTAGTAACTAGCCATGTAGCATGATTTTTAAAGATTCTGTAAATCTGAAAATATTAATCAGACGCTTCCCCCCTTTGGTCCCAACCAGAAAAAAAACCAACTGTACCAATTACTGACAATTTAACAAGAGTGCATATTCAATTATTCAACAAATCGAGTTAACCAATCGAGATTTGAAAACAAAATTTTCCTCAAATATCAAAATGTAAATGATGGTCAACAAAATTTGGGCCGCGTTTTTCTATTGGAAACTCAATTATCTGTAAGCTGCCTGCCTCATATACGACTTGAGTCCCTCCCGAAGATAAAACGCCTTGTCCAATCTGTTACCACCAATACCCTGTTTCGCCAGCTGACTTGCTTGCTGAAAGTTCAAGAAAAACAGTTGGGAAAGATTCAAAATCTGATAAATGGAACTCTTTGGTAGTTAGCACATTGATTATTAACATTAAGTCAATCAGTTGGCATTGTCGAGTAAAATTGCGTTTGTCACGTATATGGGTCTCATCATCTTCTGAATAGGAAAGTTGAATTTGATACTACAAATCATTTATGTAACACCAAAACGGAGGAGAAGAAATAAATTACCTTGTATAGACAGAATACCAAAGCCACTGACTGCTCTGGCCAATGGATACCCAATCGCCGGGCAGTTGTGCAGCTGTTTGCTCTCCTCCCAAAGGAG
Organism: Castanopsis chinensis; assembly: GCA_032878915.1. Taxonomy (NCBI): domain Eukaryota; kingdom Viridiplantae; phylum Streptophyta; class Magnoliopsida; order Fagales; family Fagaceae; genus Castanopsis; species Castanopsis chinensis. Next base: position 26,211,922 of record JAVQMG010000131.1, read on the forward strand.
CAAACTGTCCAAGATGCTTATACCTGAAAGAGAAATCAACGATGTAAAAAATTGTTAAGATAGACATCATCACTTTGAATTAAGAACAACATACGCTATTTCCAAGCTAAAATAATTTTTCCCATATTAGAAGTGTTAAAACTGAAAGTTTGCTTCAGCAAAAGAGGACACAAGACCAGAAACAATCCAATGCATCCAAAGCAGCACAACTTGGTCCACATCATCAAACAGAGACTAAAAGGGTAGCTGAGATAGAGTTAACACGTGGCATCATAGAAGACTTGATTGAGTCAATCCCACACTATGATCAATTCATCAATTCTATGGTGTGATGCATGTACACGTGTAAGGTGGAAGTTGCAAGTTAGTTGTAACAACTTACCTAATAATTTGGAATTAGTTATTTTCTCCTATAGTCAAAACTTGTATATAAAGTAGGAACACATTGTAATTGATTCATTCTTTACATAATCAATAAAATTTCAGTTTTATTTAGAGAGAGAGAGCACAAACTTTTATAAGAAGTCGTAAACTTACTAAGAAGTTGAGAGAATGAAAAAATGTAGAAGAAAGAACTAAAATTAAAATTAGCAGAAATAGTAAAAAATGTCACACCAATTAAGGAAGTAACAGAGTATGACTTCTTTCTAAAAAAAAGAAAAAGAAAATAGGACTTTAGACAGAATAGAACCAGAAAAATAATACAATTGTGGCCAACCATGACTAGTCAGTTGTTGAATAATAGAAACTTAGTACTATATTTAGACAACACACTTTTTGGACTTGATCCCAAAATTCATGATTATGATTTATGAGGTATTATCTCTAACATGGCCATGCGAACACAGTTTGAAATATTAAATCAAATTGTACCTAAAGGGACGAAACCGATGGCGGCCTGTTCCCCTGAACCTGAGAGGACCCTCTGGATTTTTCTCACACTCTTCCATGCGGTTAAAACAGTTAGCAAGGTAGACACCTTGCTGAGATGCAACCTGAATTGTCATTTTGGAAGGCAAACAAAACATACATAAGGATATATGCCTCTGATAGATTATATTATTATAAAGGCATGACGAAATAAAAGTAACATTAAACCTGAGCCGTAGCTGGAAGATTTTTCATTTGAGAATCCACTTGGGAAAGAGCTGATTTAAATTCTTCAATATTTAGTTCAATAGATTCTTTTGCATCATCCCCTTTGGATTCCTTCAAAAGATCAAAAATATCGCTCATTTGCTTCTTCTTCAAATAAAGCTCCACTTGGGGGTATCGTTCACAGATGTCATCAATAACTTCTCTGAACTCTTTGACTGTAAGGGTTCCTGAGTTGTCCGCGTCTGCCTTACTAAATATGGCTGAAATATCTTCCTGAAAGGCAAATTCAATAAGGAAAGGAGAAGAACATAATTAGCAGAATGTGAAGCTTAAAAGAGGGGCTGAAATAGGAAAGAAACATTTGGACTAACTAGTAGCCCAAAGTAATCCAAGACTCTATTTCTCCAACTATTAATTAATTGATATAGATTTAAAATAAAATAGTTCTCCAGTGAATAGGTTGCAAGTGATGGACAATGCCACATCAATAACAACTAATATGGAGGACTGGGAACTGGCTATTGCCAGCAAGCATACTTGGGAAGGAAGATTAGTGTAGTAGAAAATATGCAAGTTCTATATGCGTTTCATGATTCCTAATAAATTACCAATTATTTCAAAAGCTTAAGCTATTAAGAAATGATAAATTGAATCATTTAACCATAATTTTAACCCTGTGTGAGTCTAGACTCTCCATGACAAATTGGGCCCAACACAGCGAATTTTTAACTTATTTGTGTAGTAAAGTGGAGACAAGGTTTGAACTCAAAACCCCTCCTTTGATTCTAAGATAAATTACCAATTGTTCCAAAAATTTGAGCTATTATAAAATGCTGAATTTAATCATTTAACAATAATTCTTTTGATGCCATGCAAAATAATTGAACATTTACAGATTAGCAAAAGTTCCTATTTAACCATAATTCTAACAATTCCCTTTTGATAGAAAAAGTTTTATCAACTCTTTGAAAAAGAGAAATGATTTAGTTGTCATCTGTTAAAAGTCTAGTCAGTCATGCCCGCACAACCAAACCTTTTTTAGAAAGGAATAAAAGGAAGAACTTATAATCAAGAAGTTATAAACCACATTTGCGGCAGAAAAATTATTCTCATTGGTAAATTCAAATGAATCAGTCACGTCATTAACAGGACAAACATCTCTTGATTGACAATTCAATGAATGTTGAGTTTGATGTGCATATATGAACTAGAAATTTAATAGAGTATAGTACCATGACTTTGCGCTGATTTATAGTGGCACAATCACCTAGTGCATATATGCTGTCACATCCCTCAACTCGCAGCCATTCATCAGTTGCTAAAACACGCCTGTTGGCCTGTTTTAAGGAAACCCAATTATTAAACGAAGTGGTAAATGAACATAAAAAAGATCAGATCATGAAGTTTTAGTAGTAAATGATATCAAAAACTCTATGTAAAGCAGCATTTTAATAATTCAGAGGTTCATGGAAAACACACCTGACCAATTTGCTTCATAAAATCCACTATGATGGGACGAGTTCCAATGCCAGTTGACCAGACAGCCATTCCATATGGCATAGCAGAGATTTTCCCATTTTTCACTTCTTTAGTACTGATTTCTTTTTCAGATACTTTCACAACCATCGATCCTGTTTTCACATCAATACCATCTCGTCGAAACTTGTCTTCAGCAAAAGTTGTGATTCTTTTGTCAAACCTGCAACAGTATGAGAAATTTCAAGTAAAGGAAGAACTCACTCTCCTAGCATACCATCCAACTTTTAGTAAATGAAATCCACATCAGTGATAGTGTGCATGCACTTATTAGGTGGTCATAAAAGATGGACATGTTAGGTTAGCTTTCTAAAATGCACTAATAAAGTAATAGACGTATCATGAACACAATGACAGATTTACTTCCAAGAAACATCCATTGCAAACATTGTTGATTAAATTAAATTAAATTAAATTCACCACTAAGATCTTATTTTCTTGCCTGCTTTCCTTAAAATTTACTTTCATAAACTTCAGGAATTGTGGCCATCATCACATCCTTAAAATATTTTATTAGAGCCAGCACACAAACTTTACATATTTTCTTATGCTCAAAATATAAAAGGAACAGTGAGACAAGCCCTACCATAGAACTTTGTTGGTCCTTTTGCTCCTTTTTGAAAGAGTAAGTCTCAAACAATCTAAAATATGGAGACAGTCATTTCTTACTTTTGTAAGTCCCCAAAAGTCACATTGGTGAATCCCCAATTAATGTTTTGGCAGCACTCATCAGGTTTTATGACAGTTCCCAAATTTATAGTATTCAGATGACAGATGGTTTATGCAATATTTTTATAGAGAAAATTCACCTCCACATCTTAAATCATGTTAAACACTTGCAGTCCGGATATCATTATCAACTCAATGTCCTCTTTCAGATTGATCATGTCAATAATGCTGTTAAGGCACTCAACGCTCACTAAATGCTGCAACCCTCCATGAACAAGGCAAACTACAGATATAGCTTCTATGGCTTGGACAAAAATTACATGTCTGACTCAGTGAACACAACTGAACTAGAAAAAAAAAATCATACATTAAAAGCTTAAGAGGATAATGCATCATGAACAACAAGGTATCAACTCAAAAAAAACAAAAATGACAGGCTTTGAAGTGTCACATTCTTACATGTTTAAAATATGATCGCCTGCCTCCAGAAGTGTTATTTTAACCTGGTCTTTAACCCTAGGATATAGTGTCACTAGATCCTCTTTGACAAAATCATGAAGCACCGCAGCAAACTCCACACCAGTTGGGCCACCACCAATGATAGCAAAATGAAGAATTCTCTTCCTCTCTTCTTCGCTTAAATTTGGTAGGCTTGCTCTTTCAAAGCAATCAATAACTGTTCTTCTGATCCTCTGAGCATCTTCTACTTCCTGCAATAAGACGTAAAATTCCCAGGGATGAACAAGAAACAAGAAACGTACACATGCATGGAAATGTTCTGTTCAAATTCTGGAATTCCCAAAGCAATAAATAATTTTTCTTCTTTCTCTCTCCCTCTTGTTGTCAGGGGAGGAGCTAGAAAAAGATCTCCTGAAAAAGGGAAGCTTTCATGGGAATTCACCAAAACATAAACTAACAAGGTTGCAATGAAGTTACCTTCAGGAAATGACAATGCTCTTCCACACCAGGTGTATTGAATGTATTAACACGGGCTCCAACAGAAATTATAAGGTAGTCAAAGTCCACAATAAATTCTTCTTTCCCATTTTGAGTAGACCGACAGTAGATTTTCTTGTTTTCTGCATCAATCTTGAAACATTCTGCTTCACAGTATTGAACGTCTGAATGTTTCTGCTTGAGGAAAAGTCAAGAAAAGCATTGTCCAATTATATACATCTCTAGTAATGACAAAAGCTACCTAGCATGTGAAAATGGTAACCAAGCGGCTATCAAACATAAAACCAATAATTATTGGGCCATGTCCACAAACTCAATATAGTAAATATTTTCTATTTTCCAAAGAACATAGGGATCCATCAAGTGGCTTTCCAAAATCTATAATCACATCTGACACCTGAGCAACATTTTGCAGGCATCGAATAATAATTTATCATCTATCCATGGTCTCATTTTCACCCCTCTTCGTATTTGTGGTGTCCTCAAATGGTTGCTTAAGGATGTACAAATCTTTTTGTATAGTTTTTGTTGTCTTATTGGCTTCATTCTGTTCCTTCTCCTCTTTCTTTCTATTTTCATTTACTTCAATGGAAGGCAAAAAGTGGCTGTATATTGTTATTGTACCCCTATTCCCATGTGTCTGAAGGTTTATAACGATTGCAGAATTTATTTTTACTCATGGATAGTTATCTAGAAATCTTCTTTCCCGTAACAAACACCTGAGTACAATCTCTATTACTTAAACCTTCAAGTTCTCAAAGGGAAAACACTTGCTGTTTTTCTACATGTTTTATACGCACTGTTGCATATAAATGCATACAAAAATAAGATTAAGATATTAGACGCACTTTCCAGTGACAGTACCAAGGCCCTCAATGGCTTAACAGCCTTCAAAAAAGAAGCAATATCAGAATAGAAGCTACAGACCACATTGTTGACATTGTCTTTGCATACAGAAAACATTGAAGAACTACTTTTACCATCAGAGAAATTTAATGCACAGAAACACAATCTTCTCAGATTTTTCAAAATTTTACAGCATGTACCACAGTGCCACTGTAACTTGGCCTTCTTCAACTGGTTTTATAACTACTCAAAAATTTGATTTTTCCATTTTCCGTCTATTTCTTATAGCATCGAAATCTGCAATCTTAGTGTGTGTTTGGGTTAGGATTAAAAATTAAAATTATTTCACTATTTAACTTATTTTTGCTACTATTCATGATCTCACGGCACTTTTTGACACTATTCATAGACCCCACTATACTATTTCAAGTTACTTTTATCAACCGTACTTCCAGCAATAATTTTTCAATTCCAACAAAATATGCGATATCCAAATACACCCTTGGTTATGTTTGTCCCTAACACTATAAAAGCATAGATTATCTAACATAATCACATAATACAGCAACATTCTTGTGCAATTCACTTTTGATTACCTTCCGAACAATGTTGCGAATTGGTTCAACAATGCTGCGAGGTTCGACTGTACCACATGTAACACTTGGCAGCAAAGGAGTGAATGCAAAATAATTACGGGGCGATATCACTTGCACATCGTATGTGGGGTTTTTCAGATTCTTCAAGAAACTAGTTCCAGCCCAACCAGTTCCTAGTACCACCACCTTCTTTTTCACATTCTCCGATTCAGACGAAGCAATGGCAGGAGCACCATTGGTCGAGTTTGCCTCGGCATAAGCCACAAGGCCCCCACCACTGCAACAAGAAGCGACAAACACAAGCCAAACAACACGAAAAAAATCAAAAATCATGAACTCACATATCATAACATTTTACATTTAAAAATTGAAATTGAAATATACGAATACGAAAAATTGAATTGAAATCTAAAAACACTATTTTAAAAAATAATAATTTCCAGTTCACAAAACCGCGCTATATTATAACTCACAATCTTGTAGCAACAGCAATTAAAATTCAATGTGCTCAAAGCACAATTTTTCATTATTCGATTAAAAAATATCTTAACACAAAATCTTTCAGTTGCCTCTATATGTTTATGGCTGAGTTGTACGGATCTGATATTAATTTGAACATCATGATGAAATTAAGCTTTCTCAAACTTTCAGAGTTCAAATTATAGATCTAATATTCTAAAATTTTCTACTGGAATGAACAAAAAAAAAATGAAGAACAATCTGATTCCGGAAACTTCCAAAAGTGTTGGAAAACTACAATTTAGGATTAGAACACGACGAAATGGAAATCATAGCTTTGTAGAATCACACTAGAACTAATTCGTTACAAAATCATTCATTTCCTTCACGAGTTTAGCAAGATTTGAATCCAAAAAAAATTAAGTAAAACGTTGGAAAAAATATATAAATTCAAATTAAGCAAATATGTAAACCGATTAGCATTATGAATTTATAATCGAGCACAAAACTCGAAAAGCAGAGAGAGAGAGTACCTGACTGTGAAGACCACGAGAAACTTGGAGAGCGAAGGATAGTCATTGAAAGCTCTAGAAACTCTCTCATAGAAAGTGAAACTCCGCATTTTTTTGCACAAATTGGTTTCAAAATAGCTTTAGATCTGTAGCCAAAAAGCTTGGAGAAGAAGAAGAAGAATTGGAGAAAAAGAGAGGGAGAAGAAAGATTTATAGAGAGAGAAAGAGAAGGGCTGTTAGGTGTAGTTAGAGAGAGAGAGAGAGAGAGAGAGAGAGGTTGTTACTTAAATATAAGTAGTATAAAAGTCTAGAAGTTTTGGTCAGAGTGAGGAAGAGAGGGAGAAAGGGAAATCCGGAGAGGTGGGAGGGGGAAAGAGAAATGAACCGAACGTGAAGGAGAGAGAGAGAGATCTCCGGGTGTCTTTACGTGTTTTCCGCGCGTCGAGCTCACGATGGTTTTGCTGTGCTGTGCCTGTCACGGTCTTGAGGTGTGAATCGTGATTTCAATTTTTTTTTTTTATCTTTTCTATTTTTTTGACCTGGCGGGCAAGGAAGTAGCAGGCGGCACGTGTCTTTCGATGAGGATTCTATGACTTTGACACGTCGGGGCTGGGTGGCCCCACCTGTTGTGAATTTCAACTCTTTAACAGTTTTGGAGCGTTTTATATCGTATTCCTAGTAATATTGTTTTTATCTTTTTTTTAAAATACGTATAAGTAAAGTAGTCCGTCTTTTCAAAAAAAAAAAAAAAAAATGCGAGAAAATTTGTGTTTAAACTTCCAAACTAAACGACTTCTAAAAAAAATATTAATTTTAAGTAGCAGGTTGTTATTAATTATTAATATTAAATAAAAATATAATTTTATAAGTGAGTTTAAATTAGGACTAATAATAACTTAATTTGTTATGAAATTATTGTAATAAATTAGAAAAATGATAAGTTTAAAACATTTTCACAACATTTTACAATAAATCTTAAGTGGCAAGTTATTACTGGTTGTTATTATTGAGGCAAAAAAGTAATTTTAGTATTAGTTGTAAATTTGAACCAATAACAACTAATTATCTATGATTTGTTGTGAAAATGCTATAGACGTTGCACCTTTCAATAAGTTATGGACGTAGAACTTCTCCTTTTTATCTTGAGTGGTGATATAGATCCTAAAAGTTTTGACTTCGTTGAATTTATAAATAGATATGTTACCAATCATTAGAAAATAATTGAAGCATTCATTTATATAGCGGTTGAAATCTATTAATTATATTCACTGATGCCTAAATTTGTAAAATTATGTAGTACTTTTAACAGTTTTTTTAGTAGGAAAAATTGTGAGATTCAACTACCTACTTATTAGTATTGTTGTGTGCTCAACAATGCTACCAACACAACGGTTCTCACAACTAATTTTACGACTTATTATACAATAAAAAGTGGTTGGTTGCACAAATCATTGAATCAATAATGGGCAAAAAATATTGACTATTCGCATAAAGGACATTTAGTTGAGACATTACTTCTTATTTATATAAGAGGTGCTACGTCACAATAAATTTTAAATGGTTAGTTGTTATTAGTTTTAATTTGAACCTATCACTAAAATTACTTTTCTACCTTACCAATAACAACCTGTAACAATTTATCACATAAGATTTATTGTGAAAATATTATGTACATATCATTTCTCAATTTATATATATGAGTACGTTTGAATACCGTCTATTTTGCTGAAAACTGAAAAAAAAAATTTTAAAAAAAACTTTAGAATTACTGTTCACACCAAAAACACTGTTCATTTACTTATTTGCACTGAACAGTGCAATAGGCATTGGTTAAAAAAACAAAACGTTTGAAACGCAAAACGTACCAAACGTGGACTTGATCCAAAAGCCACCTACATGTATAGTTGTACATAAACTAAATTAGCTAAGTTAATTAAAAAAGAAAACTCTGATAAACAAGCCATATGTAAGGATGAATCCACCTATAGATCCTATATAAAAGGTCTTACCTTACATGAGTGGAAATGTGGAATACATTAATGCATAATGTACTGGTTTTACAGAATAATTTCTTCTATGCATAATTTTTAATTATGCAATTCAATCTATATTTAAGCTATGAAGTATGAACTAAAAGAAAGAATAAAAGATAAATCGATTTACAATATAAATTGATGATATTTTTCATCTTGAACCTAAAAGCATCCATTTGTGGTCTAATGGTATATCATGTATTCCTTTACCAAGATGGTCAAGCTTCAAACCATAGAAAAATATGACTCCCATATAATATTTAGTGTAATGTGAAAGAAATTAAGTATTTGAAGTTTTGAACCGGTGAGTACAGATGATCTAACAATATTATTATTTCAAAAAATATATATATACTAAAATTTAATTGCGAATGTCATTTCTTAACAAAGAGTGTGAATTCAAATAATTTACCTAACACCTTTCTGTTTTACAATTTTTAGTATGTCAATACCAAAAAGGTAAATTCGTGTGGTTCTTCTAATTAAATATTAACAATTAAAATATTGAGTTGCTTTAAATGGTGTTATTTTAATTGAATTGATTTTAGTGGCGTAGCCGTAGATTCATATGTGATATTTAATCAAGCAAATAGGAAATGATAATAAAAATCAAACAGTTAGATCTCACTTTTTTTTCTTTTTTTTTTTCCTTTTTCCAAATCTCTCTCGATCTGACTCAACCCAATGATCTGTTTTCAACATAAAGTCATTAGTCATCTCTGGCCCATGTCTGATACGTTTTAGTAATGAAAAAAAAAGGTCTTTATTAGATTATCTTTCTTTTATAGTAAATTAATTAATTTAAAAGTTTCTCAAAAAAAAAAATTTATTGAAAGTTTCACATGATATTTTATTGTATTTTGATGTAGTTTCCATCTAATAAAGATATAATAATAATACTTTCTCAAAAAAAGAAAAAATATATAACAATTATAATAATAATAATGTATTAGCTAGAAACTGCATGTGTCATGGGCATGTATTTGTATCTCCTGATTTAATTAGACATATTTTTCTGGCAATTAAATGCCAGTAATGAAAGTTTCAATTTTCATCATGCAGGACTTGAACGGTTGAACCTCAATCAGCATCCAACTTTGAACTGAGACTTTTTTGTCAAGTTGAAGGTAAGTTAAAATCTCCCCTCCCCCGCTAACTTTTCTTTTTCCCGCTAACTTTTCTTTTTCTCTTCCTCGAAATGTTTTCAAACAAAGTGAACCTCGCATCATGCATGGTCCCTTATGGTATGGTTTGGCTTGACTTGGCTTTTGAAGTGACGTGAAAGGGTTTAATGAGTCTTAAAAGTTCTTTTGAACAATAAATTATTAATGATAAAATTTAGCTCCAAATATGTTTGTAATATTTGACATGAAGTATCAATAGGAAAATAACATGTGTCATGTGAGTCATTTGGCTGTGTTAAGTGTGTTATGTGCATTACACATGATAAGAATAAATATCATATTTTTATTGGTCATTGAAACTCAAGGCTCCAAATATATTTGAAGTCAAGTTTTGTCCAATTACCAAACATTTCAAAATTAAAGAGCTAAAGAGAGTTATTAAAGTTGTTTTCAACTTTAACTCTTCACTCTCTCTATATAAATAAAAAATAAAAAAAATAAAAAAAAAATAACTCTATAAGATTAGGAAAAAGTTTGGCTCAAAACTGGTTTTTATGTGTTTATTGAATAGATCATTCTTTATAATTTCATGACCCTACTTTTTTAATGAGTTATATAACATAATTTTTTTAATTAAATAATAAATACAGATAATCTTATATATTGCTGTGAAATAAGTTGGAAAAGAATATTTCCAAATCGGTTCACTCAAAAGTTAAAGAGTTTTTAAGTTAAAACAATATATTACACAAACTTTATGGTTTGGCTTGGCTTGGCTTTTGAAGTGATGTGAAAGTGTTTAACGAGTCTTAAAAGTTCTTTTGAACAATAAATTATTAATGATACAATTTAGCTCCAAATATGTTTGTAATATTCGACACGAACTATCAATAGGAAAATAACATGTGTCATGTGAGTCACTTGGTTGTGTTAAGTGTGTTATGTGCATTACACATGATAAAAACAAATATCATGTCATCACAAATATCCCACGGTACAGTAGAGATGTGGGATAAAATTTATTGTTTCTCTTTTTGGTCATGGAAACTCAAGGCTCCAAATATTTTTGAAGTCAAGTTTTGTCCAATTACCAAACATTTCAAAATTAAAGGGCTAAAGAGAGTTATTAAAGTTTCTCAAAAAAAACAAAAAAACGAGAGTTATTAAAGTTGTTTTCAACTTTAACTCTTTACTCTCTCTATAAAAAAAAAAAAAAAAACTCTATAAGATTAGGAAAAGTTTGGCTCAAAACTGGTTTTTATGTGTTTATTGAATAGATCATTCTTTATAATTTCATGACCCTACTTTTTTAATGAGTTATATAACGTAATTTTTTTAATTAAATAATAAATACAGATAATCTTATATATTGCTGTAAAATAAGTTGGAAAAGAATATTTCCAAATCGGTTCACTCAAAAGTTAAAGAGTTTTTAAGTTAAAACAATATATTACACAAACTTTTCAACTAAAACTTTAAATTTAAAATTTGGAAAAAATTTAGTTTCAAACCGGTCTAAAGTTATCTTCTTCCAATCTACTATTTAACGATTCAAGAAATCATTGATATGTAGTTTTAGTCACATAATTTTGTTAATAAATTACATAACTTGTTTAAATATAAAAATGAATAGTCTTGTAAATCAAAGGTCATGCTAACAGGTGCTCTTAAGATAATGATTAACAATTTATTTTTAAAAAGTTTTGACATTAATTTTATGAGAAATAGAAAAAATTGCCAAAATATTAATCATTTTTTTTCTTTTTCAAAAAAGATCTCTTTAAATAAATTGTTAATCAATATTTAGAGCATTCTTATCAAACCTTTCAAATGCTAAAAATTTGATTTTTTTAGCATTTGAAAGGTTTAAGCCCCTCCATCAAACATTTTATATTGCAAAATTTTTGCAATTGATGAATAGTGCCATTTCATTTTTGAAATGGCACTATTCACCAATTGTAAAACTTTAAATTATTTTTTATTCAATGGGGCCCACAAAGGAGAGGGAGGAAAAATAAAAAAATTAATGAAAAATAATAAAGAAATAATATTTAAATGAAATTGTGAAAAAAATAGAAGTTTTGATATAGGATGGATTGGAAAGTGGTATTATATATGTTATAAATATAGGTTTTGAGAAAATAAATATTAAATTTTTTACAATATTTGATAAAAATGCTCTAAGAGCATCTTTTAATATTTTCCATACATCAAAATGTTATAACGCATGAGTTAAAGAATAAAGCTTTAAAGAAAAAGTATATTTTTTTTTTATTCCGGAAAAAAAAAAAAGAATACTTTTTCTTTAAAACTTTACTTCTTACGCCGATTCATAAATAACAAACAATCATTGTCATAGTTGGGACAAAGGAGTTTTGAGTCTTTTGTGTGAGAATCTGAAGAAAAGCAAGTGGGAATGGGAGGCTGTATTGAATGGATGTTAGTGTTACGTAACTTGACATCACAAGCTGATTTATGAGTGCCATAATATTGGAGAAGCAGACTCATGCGGTACAATGCTGAACTGAATTTCTAGGAATTTTCTGGCCTTGATTTCTGGAAGAATGCTACTCTGTTGGGTCTCTGGTGTCTAGACAGCCTGGTCCTGCCTTGTATGTTTGACATTTCCATTTTCCACACATGGCCCTTAACATGGATCACAATTCTTGATTATATATTAGGTGAAATGCTTCTGGCCATTTCGCATGGGGAAAAAAATTATATATTAATTAGTGGTGGTATATTAGTTTTTTTTCTTAAGTTAAAAAGTATTCATATTTTTTTCTTTGGTTGATAGTTGATGCTTTGTATTGTTCAACCGAAAGAAGTTTGTTGCTACTTGTGTTTCAACTTTTAATATCAACTTCTATATCTTCCATTCCAAAAAAAAAATTAATATCAACTGGTATTTAAAAAAAAGGTAAAAATAAACATTTTTTTTTTCGTGAATAAAAAAAGGGTCTCCGATGTAGGACTTATCAACCTCACACCATGTGATAGTAATAAATAATACTCAGGGCCGGCTCAAGGTATTTTGGGGCCTAAGGCAACAACTTTAAGCGAGATCTATTCTTATACTTTGAATATTAATAGAATATTTATTTAACTTTTGGTTTTTTTCATTTAAAATCTATATTTTTAGAAAAAAAATTACAAATTAAAACAAACCCATTGCATTACTCAATGACTATACAACTAAAATAAACACTATTTATTGAATGAAGTAACTAAATACTAAAAAATATGATTGAAAAGTTTAATAAAGTTATATATTTGATATTTCTAAATAGAATATGAGTATAAATTTATTTACTTGTGTAAGATTAATGAGTTCTTTTAACATTTATGTATGAAAGATTAATTGATTGACTCATCCAATGAAAATATTTTTCTTTTAACTGGTTTTTCTTTGATACAAAACTACTTTTTATTTTTTTTTGTGAATATTTAGGACTTAATTAATACTTCTATTGGTACAAGAATATTTTTATTGGTAAAATTATAGGGGCCTTTTTTCATTGGGGGCCTTAGGCGGTAGCCTAATTGGCTCAATGGTTGAGCCGACACTAGTAACACCATGTGTACTACCAAAATTTTTTGAGACTATCACTCAAATTGCTCACCAGGTGAAGCAATTCGAGAATTCCTATCGTCAAGCCACGCACCTGATGTGGTAGAGAAAAAAAAAACCTTTAATACAACTTTTTGAAATCAATTATTATCACAAAAATGAGAACATTTTGAAGGTCGACAATATTGACAACCTTTTATGTAACTTTTATAGTCAAACAAATTTACAATGTAAAGGAAAGAAGTCCATCAGCACAAGCATGTTTACAATATGGTTTCGATCTTCAAACTACTAAATTCTAACAGTAATATCTTATATTCCAGCCAAAGATCCAGATGCCCCTAACACATTCTTGTCGTATACGAAACAATATGTAACATGCCCTTTTCAAATCTGAACGCCCCGAATTCTCCCGATGATAAATTCTTGGAACATGTAGAAGTAGAGACATGATGTAACATGCTCTTTTTTCTTTTTAATAGAAATATTATATTAAATTAAATTGCACTTAGCATGGAATATGTAGAAATATATAGAAACGTGATGTAACACGCTCCTTTTCCTTTTTAATAGAAATATTAAATTAACTTAAATTACATTTAGCAAGGAATACGTACAAGTAGAAATATGATGTAACGCCCTCTCTTCCCTTTTTAATAGAAATACTATATTAAATTAAATTGCACTTAGCATGGAATGGAAAATTATTGTGTACTCCCAGAGTATCATAAATGCGTACTCCCTCCTCTCACATGAATGGTGAGTCTCACTAATTAAATTTATGGTGGGACCCACCATTCATGTGAAATGAGAGAGTATACATTTATGGTACTTCGGGAATACTTAATAATTTTCCGCATGGAACATGGGAGATGCACTCTCTTTTATGATTTTTAAATTAGGAAAAAGTTTAACTTGAAACTAGTTTGGAGAAATCTCCTCTAATTCATTATATGACAATTTTTAAGCTTATTCATGTATATTATTTAACAAGTTATATAACTTATTAAAACTATAAAATACTTAACTACAAAATAGGTTGGAAGAAAATAGCTCCAAATCTATTCGGAGTTAAACTTTTTCCTAAAAATCATACCGTTGGCATTAAACATTAAAAGTAGAGATATTCAGTATTTTAAAGCGGAAAAAAAAAAATGCAGCCTTTGTTGGTCATATCACATATGGCATAATAATTTTATTAATAATAAAGGGTGATCACTGATCACACAATAATAAAAATCTTTAGAGCAGACTTTTCTGCAATGTGATTGGGTTGCCTAAATTTGGTTTGCAAGTCCCTGGCCATTAAATATGAGCCATATGTATAATGTGTCTATAGCTGATTGGGTGAAGATGATAATCAACCCAAAACATGGCCTAGGGTTAAAGGGCGAAAAAGCTAAATATTTCCAATTATATGCAACAATTTTATGTGATTAAATTTGGAAGACTGGAAGGAATCAAAACAAGTCCAAGAGAGGTGGCAAGACAGGTGAATAAATCTTATGAAGAGCACAAAATTGCTTGGAGAGATCAACCAAAAAAACCCCAAAAGACCCATCCTAGACTCCCCCACCTTTAAAATGGATAAAATTGAATTTTGATGCTGCAATTAAGGAAGATAAATTCTCGGTAGCAATGGTGGCAAGAGACCAAAGAGAAAATTTAGTTGTAGAATGGACAGAGCAATTGGATTAGATAGAGCCTTGTCGAGAGAAGCCAAAGCAGCTTCGTTAGCTATCAAAAAAGCGGCTGATGAATGATTCAAGATAATTATACTTGAAGGAGGTGCACTAAATGTCATTGAATAGTCATTGAGAAACAAAGTAGTTGTCCTCACTAGAGAATTAAAGTTGTCCTAAAGGATATTTTGTCCCTAGCCAAATCTTTTAATAATATATCATTTTCTTTTATATGTAGAGAATGCAACGTTACAACTCATCTTGTAGTAGCCCAATGGACTGTTCTTTTGAATTGGAGTGGGTCAGTTTCCCATTTCTAACTTGTCACCGTAGTTAGTTAAGGCTTTAGATAGAGATGGTTATAGACCCTTCCTTGATTGTATATCTTTTGTTTCTTATCAATAAAGAAATTATTTAGCAAAAAAAAAAAAAAAAAAGGCTATAATAGAGAAGCCGACGTAGTGGTCCATGAAATAGGCAGATGGGCCTTGACTTGTAATTATTTTGGTGTATATGGGTCAAGGCTGCCCATTCCTCCGCCATTGGAAAGAGAAAGAGCCTTGTATTTTGATTCTTTTATGTAAGATGCCTTATTTTGATGTGTTAATTCTTATAGCATTTGAAATTAACATATGTGCCATGTTGTGGGAGAATGATCTTCCTTTTAACATGAGGCCCAACTAAATATGATTCAAGAATCTGGCCCATATGTGATGCATATGAGTTGATATTCTCTTGCCGATGGCCTATGTATGTGTTTTTTTTTTTTTTTTTTAAATGTTTTGCAAGTCTTCCCCGTGGCAAAAAACCAAATAATATTATTACTATTAAATAATAAAAAAAAATATGAGAAAAATATTTAGTTTTGCTTAAGTACTCAACATTGTTGTTGAGTTATTGTAGCAAAACAAAATTTTGTTGAGTTTGTTGGAAATTGGAAAAAGAGTTTTGCTCTTTAAGGGGGTGTTTGATGGTTGTTTTTAAATAACTATTTTCAGTTTTTAAATAACATTTTACGTATTTTCACATATTTTTTCATCCATACATATTTTTACAAATATTTTCAAACAACAATTTTCAGTTTTTAAACACATGTAACAAACGGACTCTAAAATTTGAAAAAAATATAAATTAGTTGTTGAAATCGTTGTGAATACTTTAAGACCATCTCTCCTAAAACAGGTACAAAAACTGTCAAACCAAGCCCAACATGTGCAAGTATGCAAGTGCAACTACCTTCTTCTTCTTCCTCTTAAGATCTTCTTGTTCTTTGTTTTTTTTCCCTAAATAACACTTGTCATAAAAGAAAGAGAAAATCCAAACAAATTACATATAGAGGGTACTAAGACAAGCTCTCTCCCGAAACCTCGGGCTAAAATCAGGAATACAGGAGATGATGATCTTTTCCATACTATTACTGAAATAGGCCCATTTAGCTATGAACATGTGCTAACTACATTAGCCTCTTATGAACAAAAGAACAAGGGTCTAGTCAACGAAAGTCTCAAAGCATTAGTTAAGGTTGAATTGTTTATTAAAATCGATCATTTATTTTGAGAGTCGCACTTGAGTCAATTAATGAAGTATTTATTTATTTACATTTGTTGCTTCCCAATTCAGTGTGGCCTATTAAATTTCCCCTCTAATGGATGCGCAAATACACCCATTAACAAAAAGAACAAAGTTCTTTTAAACTTCTTATATATCATTGTATTGAGTATTAATTTTGAAAATGTAATTATTGGATTGCATGCTTTAATTATATCCTTTATACTTGCAAAGTTTCAAGAAGATCAAAAATCAATTTTTATGTCATCAAACAAATATTAAAGTTTCAAATTTTTCTGATCTAAAATTATATATAAAAATAAGTCTATTAATCAAATAGCAAATAACATTCGATTTGAACGAAATTTAATATACATATTAAGAACATAAAGAACATAAAATTTAATGGTTATGTTTTTAAAATTTACACTCAAAAAATAAAATATATGAAAAGTTTGAAGAATTTAATTTTAAATTAGTTTGGAGCAAAACTTTATTTTTGAAAAACCTACAAAAGGGTAATAAAGCCCTTAAAGATATGATATTTGCTATAATGGATGCTATTGACTGACCAATGAGGCTCTACAGTTAAGCAATGGAGAGGATGAGCAACATTTAAGCATCCACTTCCATGCTTACAATCATGGTTGGAAAAATCTCGATCTGGATCTTATAATCCCACCTGCCCAAAACGATTCAAATTTTTCAAGCATCTTTGCGATTGTTCAGGATCAGACGATTCTGATGATCCTAAACGACCTTGGTTTCTTGTAATCTTCTTTAACTTGACAGAAGGCTTAGTTGGACCTAAATGAAAAAAAAAATTCTAATAGACCAAGTTTTTCCACTCTAATGTAGAGAGAGTGTTTGTTGGACCAAAATAAAAAATATCCCAATAAAAATGACACATTTTGAGATTTTTGGCCTCTTTAAATGATGCTTATAAATGAATATAGTGATGTATGATAATTATATCAATGAATGTATAATTTATGTGATTATTTAACATACCAATGTGTATTTTTTTTTCTCAAATAATGTAAAATCTTATGATCTACAATTCGATCTTACAATCTACAATTTCACCTACCTCCTACGATTTTACATAACATCCTGATTTTGACAACCTTCCTTACAATCCACTTCTTTAGGTTTGGAAATGACAAAAAGAGCAGCTAGAGATTTTACTCATAAAGAATCACCCAGTGATATAATTTTTGACCAGATTTGTAGAACTTCTATTTTATGGTCCCTGCTACAAAAACGTCTGACCTGACTGTAGAGTCAAATTTAATTTTAATTATTGCCAAGGACCAGGGGTGTAGGGGACTTCCGCAAAAAGAAAAAAAAAAAGGTGTAGGGGACTGTGACTGTGTGACATAAAAGATAAAACTCAACTAGCGTGTAGCTCTCAACTTCCCATATCATCTTGTGTGAGTAAAAGCCAAAGTATCAATGATTCTTGACTCCTTAAGTTGTTTATTTCAAGCCAGATAAAGTGAATCACAACAAACAACTACGAACACAAGAAAATTCATGTAGTCCTCATGTGACAGGTTGAGAGTGAGCAAAGCATGAAGTGGCATTTCATATGCATTTGAGAAGTTCATTAAAGGAAGCTTTATTGTCCATGGGGAGTTGGACCAAATCATTTGGGCTATGGTACATTCAATGAAGATGTGCTCAACATACCTACTTAGAAGGTAGATAACATCCTCCATACGAAGAAAATATCTCTTGTACTTATAGAGTAGCCTCTTGGTCTCATGTGTCTTTTGGAGATACTTACGTGGTAAGCTTAATAGACTTGAAAAACATAACATAAACCTAAAGATCTTAAGTTTCATTCAACACATTATTAGTCCATAAGATTTTCAGGGTGTTTCATGGACTAGAAGTTGAATAATTTGGTCAGATTATAATACCACCATAAAATGAAGATTATTTTATCTAATTAACTCAAATAAAAAAAAAATTATAATGTAGTTATTAATTATATGCATACGTTTGTGAAGGTGTAAAAACTTTAAATCGTGGTTCTTACAATATATGAGAAAAGAATAATTTGATTAAGTAGCTCACGAATAAGCCTAAACTTGTTTGACCCAAAAAAAAAAAAACTAAATTTGAACATATAATTAAGTTTGTTGATGAATTTGAGTTCGATTTGTATTTGAAATAAAATTTAGCTAATAATCTTAAATTTTTATTACTCGGTTTAGCTCGTTTATATCCAGACACGTCCTAATCAAGACTCATGTAGGACCTTTTGTGGATAAGCAACTTTCTTAGTCAAACCCAATAGGCTAATATAGAGGAAAACTTACCACTTGAAGATGAAATCCAAATGAAAGTGTCAGGATGTTGGATTTGAGGTAAATTGAATCCTCAGAATATAGATGGTTGATTCATAAATGGGGGATGGAAGCTCCTTAGGCTTAGGAAAGTTGTTCTATTTAGCAAACTGTCTCTTCACATGGCAGAGAAAACATGCTGAATATATCTTTGTTGGTCTAAATTTGAACGCAAAAGTTGCATTTAAAGGATGTGGGAAGAGAGTCACCCAATTAAGTTTCCTTCACTATCATCATTGATTGGGGGCCAATAATTTCATCGTGAAACTGTTTAAGATGGCCATATAGCAGAGCTGTTTTTTAGATTGACATCCCAGTCAGGCTTTTAAAGGCTCAACTTTTTTTATTATTTAAAGTCTTATTAGCCACTGACCACTGTTTTGTTCTCATCGAAAATTAATGAATGCTGTTTCAAATGATGTAGGCAGGTCACCAACTATTTTCGTATGTGGAAAATGGATCCCAGAATTCAGAAATGACATTGCAAATTGCAATCTCCCCTGTCCTTTATTTGGGATTCAAAAAACTCCATTGTTTTCAACTAGTCATTTTTGCAACCAATCAAGTTCATTTCCTTTTATTGCGATTTAACATAGAGTCATGCGCCATGTTCTTCAATAAATTATTTTGGCATAAATCCAATCAAGTTCATTTCGAAAACCCCATGTTGATGTTTCCACCTTTATTGTCCTCCCCTTTTTTTAATTTTTTTTTTTTTTATAATCTTTTTCATATCTTTAGGAGATAGTTAACCTTGTATTGGGTTCTATTTGTTACAATTGAATTCTTGAAAATTTTTGGAATATTGATACCGATCACAAAAAGAATAATAGTTTTTTAAAATTAAATGAGTGAAAGATTGACATTTACTTGAATAAGTGCTTATGTAGGAGAGAGTTGTGTGAAAATAAAATAAAATGTTGAATGGGAAAATTAGTAAGAGTTTAAAATATTAGATTTTTTTTTCAATCCTTAAATTGCTAAGCTATAATAATCTTACTAAATCAAACATAAATTTAGATTGTTGTGGAAATTTCTCTAAGAAAGTTTCTGGCAAACTTTAGGAAGAAAATCACACATTCTTTTATTTTATTTTTTTTGGCACACAAATTCTTTTATTAAAGTGATGGGAATTGAGACTTACGAATATATTTTGCCATAATTTATAGTAAAACATTTACCAATCTTAAGAATTTTCCTTATTTATATATATAAATTGGTATCAATTATCCAATGGAGTAAGAAAAGATCAACTTCTTTTGAAAGTGAACAATTGAATGGAAAAGATCTTTGGCCAAAAAGGTATGCATGAAGTGAAGATGACTCATCTTCTTTCCAAAAGGCAACTAGTTGGAAACATGAATTTGAAAAAGCATAAAATGACCTAGGACTAGCAAAGACCTAAATTGATCACGACTTTTACACTAGATTTTCATGCTTTTGTATGCCAAATCTCTATCACTGCAAGTAATGTGTTCATGAACTTCACACCTATATCACATGCCCTTTCATCAATTTCACTTTTGTTCCAAATGTAACACCTTACCTTGCTATCATCATCCTACCATGTTTCCATACAAAACTTTTTGAACCTACACTAATAGAAAAATTCTTTAACCTTATGTTTTAAGTGCAATTGTAACTAAATCCTATTCTTTTTAAAGTTGCAAATTACACCTTAAAGTTTAAGACTTAAGAAATAAATTTCATAGTTTTGTTAGTTTTAAATGAAAATCTATATTTTTAAAATCTATATTGATTTAAAAATTTGATTTAAATTGATTTAAACGATTTTAATTTTAAAATTTCTAGATTCGACTTGAAATTAATGAAGCACAATGTAATATTTTCTATTAAAAAAATAATAATTTGAAACTATGGGATGAAAATGAAACAGTATATTATATAAAAATTTAAAAAGAGAAAAAAGATAAGGGTAAATTAGTCATTCCAAGCAACCAATTTAAATCTTTGGATTTGTGCTTAATTATACTTCCACATTTGGCTATAAAGAATAAACACAACGGTAAACCGAAGCTATATCGACAAAAAGGAACGAACATTCCAAACCCACAAAACCCAAAAAACACAAAACCCAAAAGTCTGATTAATTAATTCGTTAATCCATTCACATTAACTGTACCTAACCTCATCGGAAAACCTCAATTTCTCGCCGAAAAATTCCTCGTTTCTTGTCGGAGAAATATCAATCTCAATCAAATTCTCCTCCTCTACGTGAAAACCCAAATCCAAACCCAAACCCAAACCCGAACCCGAACCCGAACACTTCTTATTTCCATGATCCAAGGCAATCTCGATCAAGCCCTCTCTGTCCTCCTCCTCCCACGCGAAGCACGCGCTCTCCTGCGAGGACCATTCTCCGATCACCGGTAAATCCCCGAGCTCACCTTCGTCCGACGAGTCATCCGAATCCGATTCCGGGTAGTACAACGACAACGAAGAGGACCTCTCAAGACCAAATTGTCGGGTCGGGTTTGGATCCGAGCGATCGTCTTTCGGATCCTCCTCTGCCTCTTCGCCTTCGTGCTCTTCGTATATGACTTCCAACGGCGCTCTCACGTTCCATTCCACGAACGAGAACGAGACCTCGAAGCACGTGATCGGGTCGTGATAACCTGTTTTGATTTCGGACTCTGTTTCGGATCGGCACGTGACCTGCTCCGTTATTTCCGGCTCCCTAATTTGGCTTTGGCTTTTGCTTTTGCTTTTTTCTTCTGGAGGGTCTGTTTGGACATGCAACGTGTAATCCGTGAATTTTTCATTTTCCAACAATCTCTGAGCAGCACCGAGACGGAGTAGAGTGAAAAGGAGAATTCCAGTGAGAATAAGCACAGGCGAGAAAACAATTCTCAGGAAAAGGTGCGGGAAATAGAGGAGAATTAAGGTGTAGAAACTGACAATGCTTGAAAAAAGAGGACTTGAGGAAATTGGTGATAATAAGTTGGAAAACGAATCCACGGAAAAACTCATGTTTACGGTAAAACAAGACACAGGCAGAATAAGAACAGAAATTCTCAATTCCTTTGGGCTTGGAATTGAATTTCCTTCCATGAAGATTTTTATTTTTCCAGAAAATTAACCATGGGTTTCAACTTTCAGGTGTGGAAAAAGAAACCCATTAGTGGAAAAGAAAAGAAAAAGCTCAAAATGGAATGTGGGTACTAACCAAATAAAAGGAATTTATCTCAGAAAACCGTGATTTTTGGAGGAAATAGTGAGTGAGAATTGGTACCCATGAGAGACAAGAAAGGTGGTAAAGTGGTGGAAGAGAAAAAGAATCAAAATTGGATGAGATTCAAAGAGACAACACAAAGAGAAAGAGAGAGGGGTTTATAGGTAATGGGGTTTTAGAATTTAGAGAGAGAGAGTTAAGAGGGGCTATTGAGTAATGAAGGTGCGTGAGAGATAGAGGCACGGAATATTTAGAGGCGAGGTGGTGTGGTCGGGTGGCCTATATTTTTGGTTTAGGGGAAGGGGGGTTACAATTACCGAGAGGACCTTTGTAAATTGTCCCACAAAACTCCAACGAACTCCAACGAACTCTGGGAGTTGTAAACCTGTCCTCATTCGTGGCTTTGTACGCTTGGGCTTGGGTTCTTCTTCCCTTTTCTTCTTCTTTTAGAAAAAAAAAAAAAATTAATTACTTTTTTTTTTTTAGTTGAAGCCAATGTTTAGAGCTGTAATTAATTACTTTTTTTTGGTACTTGTATAGGTGTGCATTTTTTATTCCCTCTAATCACTCTTTTGTCATATATAACTCATTATATTAAATTGCATTTAATGTATTTCATACATAATTTAATTATTTTTATTAAATTGATTTGTATATTTTTAGATATTTCAATTGGTAAAGTTTTTTATGGTTGAATAAAATATATATGCTTCAATCTTCGCCTACATTGAAAACTGGTTAGTGTCTTAGTTTGATGATAAAGAGTTATCAATATTATTATTATTATGCATGTAAATATTTTTTTTAGATAAGAAAATAGCATATGTTAAATCAAAATTACAAATATTTACTATGTGTGTTGTTCTTTGAATTAAAATTTTTTTGTTTATATATTTAGCTTGGCTACCCTAAAAAAAATTCCTAACTCTCTCACTAATGCTATTAGACATAGAAAAGTGAGTTTCTCAAACCAAAAAAAAAACATAGGAAATGAGATAATTGTTAAGAAAATACTACTTAGAAAATTATTGTTTTCCAAAGTGTTATAATGTCAAAATAAACGGAGAAATAAGGATTACTCATTGGTCCTTACAAGTTTCCAACCTTTTTATTTTTGGAAAACTATCAAGCATGTGCGGTTGGGGTTTAGAGAACATTAAAGTTATGGTGGGTTTATAATTTGTATCATGGAATATTTTGCTTTTTATTTATTATTTATTTTTATAAAGTTTACCGTGCACTTGAAGGGAAGAGAAGAAGTTTGGGTATTAGTAGTAGGTGATTATAACCATGCTCAAAAAAAAAAAAAAAAATCAACTAATGAATGTTCACGGATGAACTATGTATAAGGTTTTTTTTTTTTTTTTTTTTTTAAAATTTTTTTTATGCACTATTATAAGGTTTAACTTTGCCATTTATTGCTTTAAGAAAAAAAAAAAAAAAAGACGTTGCCAAGGATTGTGACTGAAAGTTTGGATTTTGAAATAACATTTTCCTAATTGAGTTGCTCGATTATTTCGTGACTCGTGAGGTTAATCACTAGAGTTCAAATGCCTAGTTGCCTTGCTTCAAAACCTAACCTCATTCACGAAGTTTCATTTTAGCCAAAAAAGAAATGTCACTCTTTAGTCTTTATATACGGTATAGGCATGGCATTTTTATCCTTTCGGTGTTCTGATTTTTCAACTGTCCATATCATGTAGAATTCTTCACAAGTACTTTAACTTAACAGTGCATAGAGTTGTTGAAAGTTTTATAACTCAATTGACATTTTTTAGTGTTTTTAACAAAAACATTAAAAGTTCAAACTCTTATGCTCTATTAGAAATATCAAATTCAATACAAATAATTAGTAAGTAGAATTATAATTCAAATGATATTATTTTGAAATTAAGTTTCAAGTATTCATGTAATGTCAATTAACGGGGCTGAACCTAAGTGCCATATACGGTTGTAACATAATTACTGAGATTGAACATCTAGTGCATCAGAGAAGAACCTTTCTCACACTAAACGCACTAAGCATATTAAACTTTGATTGTTATTTTATTCGTAATCATCTTCATCAAGGCACTTGCATTCGATTTCATTGACAATCAACTAGCTTGCTGATGTCTTCACAGAGTCTCATCCACCTAGTCGTCTTTGTGATCTTACTTCTAAACTCAAGCTGGCTTCTTCCATGCCACCTAGAGTTTGGGAGTGGATGTTAGCATATATTAGTACATATTAGTCTGTGTGTAAACCTTACAGCCTTAAAGCACAATGTACTATTACCTGTCATGCACTGATATTACTTGTATTGCACATTTATTATGCCTATATAAAAAGGTAGTCCCTTGTACAGTTTTACACAAAATTATACAGATTATTCTCCACGTCTATTTCTTGTCCCTCCTCTCTTGTTTTAACATGTAGGACTAGGATGATAAAGTGTGGCAGTCCAGTAAATTAGGATGAAACTCGGGACATTGTTTTGAATGATTTTGGTAAGGGTGTCATATTAGTTCCGTGGGAACAATCACTCTCATAATTTTTGTTAGGATTCGATCTCTTACTGTGGCGGAATCAGGATTTTAGTTTAAGAGGGCAAAATCAAAAGGTAATAATAAAAAAATAACCTAAAATTATTAATTGATATTAATAATAAAATTATAAACAAACAATAATTGTCTTACAAAGCCTATTAAAATTAAACAATTGTAAAACATCTAATTCATAGTTATTAATTGAAGATCAATCATCAAAGTAAGAGATTAATCTATATACATAAAGTTTAGAGATCTAATTTGATTCCTAAAAATAAATTGAGAAAATAAATTTCAACTTTTCTCTATTCTCTTAATTATTTAAAATTTTGGATTTATGGTAGAGACTCAAATTTTGAAACTAAGAAAATGGAAGAGATGAAGGATCAAAGAGTAATGGACATTTCAATGCTTTAGTACCATACAAGACATTATTATTATTATTATTATTATTATTATTATTATTATTATTATTATTATTATTATTATTATTATTATTATTATTATTGTAGTGCCAACGGGTCCAAGAAATGTACTGGGCCGGCCTAAAGGTTCTCACGAGGTGGAAAGCC
Organism: Castanopsis chinensis; assembly: GCA_032878915.1. Taxonomy (NCBI): domain Eukaryota; kingdom Viridiplantae; phylum Streptophyta; class Magnoliopsida; order Fagales; family Fagaceae; genus Castanopsis; species Castanopsis chinensis. Next base: position 26,237,200 of record JAVQMG010000131.1, read on the forward strand.
TAACCCAATAGCATGGATGGTTCGAGGACACGATAAGTCCCACCTATGAAGTAATATTACAAAAGAAAGGTGCCATGCATGAGCAGAACGCCACGAAACATGATGTCCGAGAATGGCCACGTCCTCGGCAACATACCGCCGAGGACGAGACAAGTGATCTGGCAGTTCCAGGGTATCCGTACTGAAGACCTTGGACATAAAGACTAAGAAAACAAGAATAGGAGAGAAAAGGGAGTCATAGACAAATGTCAAGGATAAAGCTGCTACCACCGAATTGAAGGTTTTATACCTACCTCTCTGGCCGTATTAATAAGGAAGTGACGCCTGAGTATTGGAATCCAGCCTTGCACTTACCGCCAAAGACTTTGGTAGGAAGGGATGATGGGACAAGTATCTAAAAAAGAACATCTGGTCTTCACGTGGAAGGGAGGAGGAGAAAGATGCAGGTCTATAAAAGGTAAAGGAAAAAGAAAGAGGAGGGGACACAAGAGAGAAATTGTAAGGAGAGGCAAAAGATAGTCCTCGGCATCCATATATGATACAGTTTTCACCCATGTACGAGTAGTATGCATGAGTTTTGTGATTTAATCTATCTTTCGTGTTATCTACCGTCTATAAACCTAGATTAGAAGCCCACTCTCTATAAATTCATTGTTTCGGGCTCATTGGGCTGGTTCTGAAAGTGCAATTTTAGTCCAGTGCAACTTGTGTCCCTACAATTAGTGCCGTCTGTGGGAATTCTCGTGTTTTAGCGTAGATAACGTGATGACGGGATCAAGTCCAAACCATGCAGACACTGTGGGATCTCAGCATGAAGATCCTTTTCAACATTTAGAGCAGATGATAGATCGAGAGGGCAGTGCGCACACAGGGCGAACTGCTAGCAGTCACTCACGAGACGGAAGCAGAATCTTTTATGAAAATGGTACTAGGGCCATGCAGAGAGAGATTGACCAGCTGAAGAGGAAGCTGCATCGTGCTAAGCGTAAACGGACGCCTTCAGTATCTGATCCTCCCTCGGACGACTCTCAGAGCAGTGGTTATGAGCCCAGGTCAAGAACCCCTCCTAGTGAAATTTTCTCGTACCAAGAGGGAAGTCTTCACGATAGAATGGGCAAGAGGCCCTCTCCTAGGGGCTTGGGCAGTGATGCCATAGGAAAGGCGTTGCACCAGCTTTCTAAATTGCCTTTCACACGTCAGATTGAGAGAGGAAAACTCCCTCACCGTTTCACGCAACCAAACTTCACCATTTATAATGGCAAAACAGACCCAGTAGAACATGTAAGTCATTTCAATCAACGCATGACGGTCTATTCAAACAACGAAACCTTGATGTGCAAAGTATTCCCCTCAAGCTTGGGGCCTGTTGCGATGAGATGCTTTAATGGCTTGAAGGCAAATTCCATTGATTCCTACATGGAACTCACAATGGCATTCGGGTCTCGCTTTGTTACGTGCAGCAGAGTACCTCGGCCTTTGGACTCGTTACTATCCATGACCATGAGAGAGGGCGAAACCCTGAAAACTTACTCGGATAGATACTGGGAGGCATTCAATGAGATTGACGGTGATTTTGATGAAGTAGCAGTTAACACTTTCAAGGTCGGCCTCCCAATCGAGCACGATTTGAGAAAATCGTTGACCAAGAAACCAGAAAAAACTGTTTGTCGGCTTATGGATCGTATTGATGAGTATAAGCGAGTTGAGGAGGATCAGCAGCAGAGTAAGGGGAAAATGAAAATTATCCCTCAGGAAAGGAGGGATTTTAAGACAGAGAGATACAACAGCAAGTGGCCACGGAGAGATTTTGCCGGCTAGTCTAGGTTGGCTGCTCCTCAGACAGTAAATGCTGTGTTTTATGAGCTAGTGCAGCAGGTGTTGGAGAAGATTTGTCATGAATCATACTTTAGGTGGCCCAATAAAATGATAGGAGACCCTATGAAACGCAATCAGAACCTCTGTTGCAATTATTATCAGGATAAGGGTCACACCACGGAGAACAATTTATGAATCGGCCTAATGGACAAAGCACACAATCTGGTTATGTGAATCAAGGCAGCAACACTATAAGACCTTCATTGGGCACAATCAATGTCATTTTTGCCGCTCCAGGTCGGACTGGATCTTGCTCTACCAGAGTAATGTCAGTGTCGCGTCATCCTGCCGAAGACCTCAGCTCTGAGCCGAAGAGGATTAAAGGGAATCCTCCGCCCATTTTGGGATTTTTCGAGGAGGATAAGGTTGGCATTATCCAACCGCATGATGACGCGTTAGTCATCATGCTAAGGATAGGGGGTTACGGTGTAAAAATGGTGATGGTTAACCAAGGGAGTGGGGCTGACATTATGTACTCGGGCTTGTTCAAGGGGCTTAATTTGAAACCTGAGGATCTTACAGCTTATGACTTACCATTGATAAATTTTGAAGGAAAGGTTGTCATTCCAAAGGGACTAATCCGGTTACCTGTGCAATCGGGACTAGTAGTGGTGGATGTAGACTTTATTGTAGTGGACACTTACTCCCCTTACACGGCCATAGTGGCAAGGTCATGGCTGCACGCCCTAGGGTCCATGTCATCAACCCTGCATGTTAAGGTGAAATTCCCGTATGGGGATGTAGTGGAAGAAATAGTTGGCAGCCAATCCATGGCCAGACAATGCATAACAGCAGCAATTACGCATCAGGCCAGGCAGAAGTCCCAAGCCTCGGCCGAAAGAAATTTGTAGCAGTTAACTTCCTCGACCAAGCCAAAGGTGGCCGAGGTTGAGGAGCCGAGATGTGAAAGCTTGGAGAAGGTGCTTATTGCTGGAGATATGGAGAAGTTCTTCCAGGTAGGAAGTCAATTGCCACTTTAAGAAAATGAGGAACTTGTTAGTTTTTTGAAGCAGAACCTCGATGTATTTGCGTGGGATGCCTATGAAGCCTTAAGAGTTGATTCAAATTTTATCTGCCATCACTTGAACGTAAATCCAGCGGCAGTGCCGAAAAGGCAACCACCTCTGCGCTCGTCCCAAAAGCATGCCAATGCTGTTAAGGAGGAGGTACTAAAACTCAAAAAGGCAGATGCTATTAAAGAGGTGTTTTACCCAGAATGGTTAGCGCACACGGTGGTAGTAAAGAAGAAGAATGGGAAGTGGAGAGTATGTGTGGATTTTACAGACTTGAATAAGGCTTGTCCTAAAGATTCGTTTCCAATGCCTCGCATAGATCAGTTGGTGGATGTCACTGTAGGACATCCTCGGATGAGCTTTCTAGATGCTTTCCAAGGTTATCACCAAATACCTTTAGCTCTAGAGGACCAGGAGAAAACAGCCTTTGTCACTCTTACAGGGAACTACCACTACAAGGTGATGCCCTTCGGCTTGAAGAATGCTAGGGCTACTTATCAGAGAATGATGACGCGGATGTTTGAACCCCAAATGAGAAAAACAATTGAGGTATACGTAAATGATATGGTGGTTAAGAGTAAAACTATCTCGGCTCATATACCAGACTTGGATAACACCTTCCAAACGCTGAGAAAGCATAAGTTACGCCTTAACGCGTCTAAATGTTCCTTTGGAGTGGGATCTGGTAAATTTTTGGGCTACATGGTGACACAAGAGAGAAATTGTAAGGAGAGGCAAAAGATAGTCCTCGGCATCAATATATGATACAGTTTTCACCCACGTACGAGTAGTACGCATGAGTTTTATGATTTAATCTATCTTTCGTGTTATTTACTGTCCATAAACCTAGATTAGAAGCTCACTCTCTATAAATTCATTGTTTCGGGCTCATTGGGCTGGTTCCAAAAGTGCAACTTGTGTCCCTACAATTATTATTATTATTATTATTATTATTATTATTATTATTATTATTATTATTATTATTATTATTATGTGTGATTAGAGCTCCGGGGGCTGAACTTCAAATGAAAAGAAGGAAATTTAAATAAGTGAAAAAAGAAAAAAGGTAAAAAGAGTTATTTTTGGTCAAAAGTGTAAACAGTTTTAACAAGTTTTGTTTGGTGGTATTTATTTTGTGTCAGATTGTTTAAAGTAGGAGGAATTGTTTTAGTAATACCACATAATTTCACAATATTTTTACAATAAATTGAGGTGTTAGTACATCATTGGTCAGAATAAAATAAAATAAATTATTATGAGAATTATTTCAATTAAAAACAAGATTATTATGAAAATATTGTGAGATTTTGTTGTTTATCTAGACTTTCTCAATTGGATGATTTGTTATTCTATTATTTATTTCATGTCAAGCATGTACAGTTTGTTTAGGGAAACTGTTTCTTTGTTTTTCTATTCTATATCAGGAACTAAATTAACTTTACATAAACATGTATAATGGACTTTTTAAGAGGAGTCAGGGGTATAGGTGCCCCCTTATTCACTTTGGGTTGAGCTTGTGTTCAGTGTCCAGTTCCAATGGATACGTGTTTGCGTCTCGACATGTCCAGTAAAACTGGCCACTAGATAGTGGGGGCTTCAAGAATATTTTTTTTTGGGAGTTATTCAAATTCGTGTTGAAGAGGTTGACAAGGACATTTTTGTAATTAAATTTTTTTCATCTTGATCATTATGATAATAGTGATGAGATTTTTTGTAACCTATGATCCAAAGGAAGATTTTTTTTTAAAGTCAACATGAGTTTTTTTAGATAATAAATCTTAGATAGGAGATAAATCTTGTTGTATATGTGACTTCCTTATCAAAAATTTATTCAAAGTATTAGCAAGAGAAACAAAGATAAATCATAAGTTCATTGGACATATGTTTTCTTAGTATAATGAAAATATTAATTATTGCTAAGATTAAATCTTGTAAATTATCTATTCTCTATTACTATAATAAAGTTATTAATTATTGTTGTTAAGTGAATTTTAATTATTATTATTTAGAAAACTCTAATTCATTATTTGTTAGTTTTTGTTTCTACTCTTTTCGATTCTTTCATTTAACAATTCAACTCAATTGTGATAACTTGTAGGTCTTTGTAATTCATTAAGAGGAATTTTGTTGTGTTTTTTACATGACTCTATTAAGAATTCAATGCAACAACACAATCATTAAAAAAAATATCTTCATTCTCCACTATCTCACGCCCCACTTCCACTACCTCACACTTAATTTTCTTTTAGTGTATACACTTTACATCTCATTTAATTTTCTTTTTTAGAGATTTAAGATCAAAAAATTACTAATTTTTGGTGTTGAACTTGCTATTTTTTTCCTCAGATTTTAGATCAAATTGGTTTGATATTGGTTTTTTTCTTTTTGTTTAAGAAGGCCAAGATAAATTTTAGTATTATATTGATTTGTTCTTTGGACTTATTTTAGGGGGTTCAAAATTTTATTTTCAAGTATTCAAAACAAAAATATTTTAAAATGTTATATGTAAAAAAAAATCACAAGTCAGGGGGTTCAAATGAACCCCCTGATTATCATGTGGCGCTGCCACTGCCACTGGACACAAGCCTCTTCCATTCACTCTTTGTTACAAAAATGGTGTTTTGGCCATCAGTTGTTCTTTTCATTTCCTCACTGGTATTGATCAATCTTCCTTTTCTGTGAAATAATGGAAGTCTAAACGAAGTTGAAGCAATCATTTACCTTGAACTAAAATTTTGTTGATTGAGCAGGTATATCTTTTTATAAATAAAAAAAATAAAAAAATGGAGCTCATATGTGTTTGTACACAATCTCACAATATGATCAAATTTCTATACGCAAATAACACATCTTTAGGAATTTGATAAAGAGAATGATCGGAATCATCCTTCCCAAGAGTAAATGCTGCTTTCTTTTTGTTTAGTAACCATAGACAACACTTATAAGACTGATAAAAATGAGAAAGGAAATATGATTTGTATTCTTTTTTGAGATAATATTATTTGGATTCTAGAGAAACCGCTGGTTGGTATTTATTTACATACTAAATACCCTTGTTATTTATTTATTTAGTGATAAATACCCTTGTTATTTATTTATTTAGTGATTCAGTGATCGATACTATATCAGTGCACCCTTAATGTGTCAATGGTTGTTAAGAATGAAAAAAAAATCTCTACCTGACTAATCTCTTGGGTATTTGTAATTTTTTCATTCCATACACCAAATAATTACAAGGAAGAATACTCTAAGAATAACCCCAATATATTGGTTAGAAGATCGATTTGAACCAAGGTCTCATGGATCACATAAGACATAAAAAACGCTAAACAAATGTAAGAGTATCATTGTCCTATAAAAAGAAAATATAATCTTATACTCGTTTACGCCAATATTTATAATATATACAGAAATGTTTACATTTTTAAATCATAAAATTAGATGCAAAAATACGAGTGTAACAGTGTCATTGCCCATACTTTTAAAGTTAGTTAAAATTTGTGTACTTAAAAGGACGAACAACGTGTGTAATCAAGTTGTGAAGCATTATTACAAGTGATTGGAGGAAAGAAATGTGAACATAAAGGAAAATGAAAAGGAAGGCCTATCAGCATCTTGCTGCAAATGTTTATACATGGATGGAATGGACCACATCACTGTGGTTGGCAAGCCCACTTAGGTGGTGTAACTTGGACACACTGATGTTCTTTTGATGGACACTTCGATGTTGAAATAACTTAAAACTTTTCATGTAGGCCTAGTTTCTAAAGTAATGCTGGTCCAAGTAGGCTTCTGGTTAGAAAGGAAAGTATGCCATATTATTGTCTCGATTGTTTTTACTACAGATAATCAAATGAGTTATGCTATGTGTTCCAAAACCAATTGTCTTATAAAGAATAAATTTAGCCTGTAAAAAATAGTGTGTTTTTTAGTGCATAACACATAATCTACCTTTTGTTGGAACCCACTCCTGTCAAGTGACCAGCCCCAAGGACAGGGTGGGTAAAGCTGAATATAAATGGCTCCTCCTTGGGTATTATTCCAGGGCAAGTTTAGTGGCGGTGGGGTCATTCGGGATCACTGTGAACAATGGATGTTTGGTTTCTTGCAGCACGTTAAGAGTGGCCAGAAAAATGTGGTACGAGAGCTTTGGGCCTTAAAGAGATGGACTTTCGTTAATATTCTCGTGAGATTTTTTATTGTCTTTTTACTTTTATTATGATTCCCTTTCTTTCTAGTTTCTACTATGTCTAAAGTTCATCCTGGTTTGAGTCACATTGTGGGTGATTGCAGGTCTCTATTTTGGATGATGTTAATGCCTTAACTATTTGGAGGAGAACATATTAATGAGGATTTTATTTTGTTTGAGACTCATTTTTTTTTTTCTTTCTGTTTTTAATAATTTTCCTTTTGATAATTTGCAGGATGTTAGTTTCCCTCTTATTCATGCATTCCTGTAGCAAATTTTAAACACTACTATAGTATCATGCACTGTACAATTTATGCATTCTTTCTTTTTCTTTTTCTTTTCCTTTATTTATTCTTTCTTTGAAACATGCATAATTCTTTTTTTATTCTTTCTCTGTCACTCTCAAACACGCACAACCCATGTTAAGTGTAAAAAAATATTATTTTAATATAGTGTATTATAACGTAAAAATGAGATATCAAAGGTATAACATATCAAACTCACATTTTTACATTTTAAACAATATTACATATATTTTTATACATTTTTTTACCCATACATATTTTAAAAAATTACAAAAATTTTATCTCAAACTACTCTACTATATACCCCGAAGTGTGCATAAAGTTACTTTTTTATGAGGCAAAATGCTTTTTCTTCTTCTTCGTAAGCGAATAGGAATGCTCTAAGTAATGGCGGCCTCGTTGGCTCATCAGAAAGATATTTCGTTGGAAAGCTAGTGAATAAAAAGGCTGAGCTAAAGGAAAATGCAAAGTACTGGCTTTTCGGTTCTCTAAAACTCCCGGCTTTTGTTTGATTTGAAGGCGTAGAACGGTTGGAACTTTGGGTCTACCACTGGTCCTAGCTTCACTTTCAAGTAAATCATATAGAGTTATGATTGGATATGAAAGAACAATGAATTCGACCGTAGGGACGTCCATAAGTATTTTATACGTGTATGGGTTAAAGCAGAAATTTTCATCTTGATAAGATAAATAATTTGATTCATTTTGAGTCCCAAAAAAGGAGAGAAACAAAGATTGAGAAAGAGAGAGTGCAGTTCTTTTGTGTACGCTACTGTTCTATCATTCCTTATTGTTTTCAATATTAACAAGTATCCAAGCTCAACATAAAGGATATCTAAGTTAGATCACAACCTTCGAATTACTTACTTCACTACACTAATTTTTTTGGGCAAATTGTGAGCAAAAAAAAATCAGTCATCGACCAAACTCTCTTTACTTTGATTGAACCGGAAGGCTTCTATTCTAGTATGGAAAGAAAAGACATGTGAGCTGCTTGTCATTGTTAATTGTGGCAGACAAAGAATCTAGGCTATCAACTCAGAGCTTAAAGCCATAAAGGTACACGAAGAACAAACCCTTTTAGAGGTTTGTCACATGGTTTGTGCCCTTGGATGTCAATCTCAAACTTTTGGGTTAGGTCCTCCCTTCAGCTCTAGATAAAATTTTCCTAAGATACACGCCAACTTCAACCATCCAAAATGGAGTTCAATCTTTGGACCAATTTGTGGTAGGAACTAATGGGTTCAGTTCCTACCATTTGGAAGAAAACAAGAAAGCAAGTCCCTCCAACTTTGATAACTTGTAAAGACAAAGTTTGATCAATTTTAATATAAACTTTCAGAATATGCACACAATTTTCTTTCAGTAAGATCCAAGGAAAATAAAAGTGGATGATTGATGTGCTAGAACTTGTGCCTTGTTTTGCAATATGTTGCCACATGCTAACAGCTGAAAACTAAAAGCAACTAACTTCTCGCGGCTAATGAATTATGTAACACAATTATTCATTGACATCTTTTCCGTCTAGGCCGGCTTTATTATTCTTTTTTCTTTAAATCATAAGTTGCAGTGTTACACATACAACTGGTGGGTCTTGAACCTAAAATCTAACCCTCTACCTTAGTATAGGTTTATCTCATCTAAAACCAATCTATCATTCACAGACATGGTTTCGTTACCTATATTGTTCAAGAATAAGCTTGCACGGGTCCAAATGGCTATCGGGACAATGACGCAAATATTGATTGAAAATGCTCCATTTGTTCATGAACGTGCACTGTGTCTTGGTCTCATTGTCTATATTAGGTGTCGCCTTTCATATTTTGGTAATAGCCATGGGTCTAATATGACTGGTGATGATTACAATTATACAATCTCAAATATTTACTTGATGTTTATTTAAAAGAACTCTACATAGCAAATATTTATATAGCAAGCACTAGATAACCCATCTATCCTTATTTATGTTGAATTTTTTGATATGTAGGGATGGCACCATCTATATAGCAAATCTGCACTCCAAAAACTTATGTATAAGCTACCATATATAAGACCAACTTATATCTGAAGTTGTCATATTATATGCTGATATCACCAACAAACCTCCTCAACTCTACAAAACCATTATGAACCCTAGTAGTGATTGACATCACACCATCTGAATGCAAAAATAAAGAACACAGCAAATCAAGATGGGAACAAGATATTCATAGTGACCATCATCCCCAGGATTCAATATTGAGGTTTTCTTTTCATTTCTTTTTTTAATTACATCTTCTAAACGTTTTATGTCAAAAAAAAAAAGGGTGTCATGCTAGTACTATCTACCAATCAGAGTCTAAGTCATAAAGCTTGTGTCAGATTTGGCCATGTCTCGAAACTGACATATGTATTCGTTCAACTTTGATGGATGGCCCAAACATCATGTCTTTAGCGAACATCCAGAAAATCTATACAGAAGTTAGTAGTATTTTGGATGAGGAGGAGCATATCCTCCAGTATACTGCCCATCAGTGGGATTACTTCTGTATGGAGGTCTTGGACTTGGGGTTCCATAAGGTGAACCTAAAGGAAAAGCAGTAATGTGGCTGAAAATTAACAAAAGCATGAACATGTATATGAATGTAAATAGCAAATAATGAATCAGGAGTACCTACCATATGTCACTGGGGGAGGCCTAGGCAAATATGAGGGTGCTCTTGGTGCCTGCAGAACAGCTCCAGGGCCTCCAATGTTGCTAAAATGTCCACCATGACTGCTGTGTAAGAATGGCGTCGTACTTGCACTTCCAAATGGAGGGGGTTCAACCATACTACTCCTGTAAGGGTCAGTGGCAGCGCCAGGAATAGCATTCATGGCTTCAAGTTTTGGTCTGCTGTAGGGGGGACCACCCATTCCATAACCCCAGTTAGGGGCAGTCCCACTACTTGGAGTACCACCATAACTCCCAGAGTAACCAGTATTATCTCTAGGAATTGAACTCTCATAGCTTGAATAGGTTCCAGGAGGAGGAGCTCCAACAGCTACAGTAGGATTTTGATTGCCTTGATATGCTTCAGCATACGATCCTGTACGTCCTCGTAGTTTAGCCCCTTGATATGTAGTATTCACCTATGAATTTAAGCATATCCATTATATCACTTTACTTATTCAAGGCAGGTCCTTTCATTGAATTTTATATTGATTTTAATTATATCAAAGAAATTATTAAAACTTCAACAAACAAATGCCAGCCCACTCACAAAAGATAAAAACAACTTCAACTTACTTGGTTGGGCCCTTGATAATTATATGGAGGGGGAGGTGCACAAGAGCCTTGCCAATGTCCTCCAGTAGCTGGAATTAGTGAAACATCATCAGCATCATAATCACATAATATATCTAAATAGTTACATTTTACTTATTAAATAAAAAATATAAAAAGGGCTATTTCCAAATTTCAAACTTTTACAAGGTCAGACAAACCTGCCAAAGATCCTTGATGCTGTGGCGTAAACCCAGTATATGGCTGGATGGAACCTTCCAGAGAATAAGGTGAAGAGTTATTAGAGTTCAAGTTGGGTGCAGCTGCAAGAGCATTCTTCATCTCATCCAAATGTCTTTGAGACTCTGCTCGATTGAGTTCCACAAAGATAACCTTTTCAAAGAGACCAAAGAATTACCCACATTACTATGAACAAAAGCATAATGAATATCCAAGTTGATAGCTAATTACCTGATCAAAATACTCATCTGAACCAGGCATATCTTTTCTCCCAGGCAAAACAAAATTGGCTGTAAAAGACATTATGAAGAGAAAAATAAAACCACAAATTAAAAGGAGGGCAATAACCAAAACAACAGTTAAACAAAATTGTAACAGAATAATTATATAAATATGAAAGTAAGCTAAAATAGTGGATACCTAACATCTCATTAACTGCATCAGCTGGTACCTCTTTTCCCATTTCTTTGAATCTTTTATCAGCACGAAACTTAAGCTCTTCAGGCTTTGGAAACACCACAACGGCTATCTGGAGGAGGAAAAATAGTAAATCATAAATATTAAAGGTCATACTCCAAGAAAGGAATCCTTTAATTTTCCAACATATAAATTTATCATGGTTACCTTCTGAAAGTATGCAAATGGTTTCAGTTTACGTTTACGTGCATTCTTGTAGACATTTGTTTGATCAATTATGTAGTTGCGAGGTGTTTTGGCTGCTCGAGGTAAAAGGGTATTAAAAATAGCAGTAGCTCGATCCATTAGGCGATCAAATCGTTCCCCATAATTTTGCTTCCGTGTTAACCCTGGCACCTGCAAAAGGCTTCAAGATATGAGAATACTGAGCAGAAAAAATGAATGGCACCATTAGAACATCTAGCCAAAGGGATTGAAATTGGATAAAAAAAAAGAAAAGAGAATGAATTAAATAACCTTCATTTGATCCAAAATAAGGTTTGTCCCGAGCAAAACATAACGCTTCTCAGGGTGCTCCTTCACCCATTTTTCTGCCCATGTAGTCTTGCCCGAAGCTGGTAATCCAACCATCATCATCAGTTCACACTCACTTGGCTTAGAGAAAGTAGGGCCCATCATTGCATTTCCATCCTCAAGAGCAGAAGCCCAAGGTTTGTAACCTTCTTCAGGAATGAGTCCCTCTTCAACACTAAATTGCAACTCTACTACAACATTTTTCAACAAAATATGGGGAAAAAGTGCTGATTCCCACTGTAACTTTCTCGTTGGAGAGTCCACCACTCCTAGACCCTTTGGACCAGCATTAAATTGCCTTGCAATGCCCAACCATTTGCCATTCTTGGAGAAACCAATGCAAGCCAATGGTTTGTCTTCAAGATTAACAGCACACACAATCGTATCTCCAATCCCAAACTTTTCACCATAATCTAAAAATTTCCTTGCACTAGAAAATTTTCCTAAGCCCCCAAACCCGAAGCTGTGTTCAGTTTCCCCGAGGTTCCCCACATTATCATCCCCTCTAGAAATGCCCACACGGCAAACGTGATGCTGGTCAGGGGCAGTGTCCTCCATATCAACTGGCTGCACTGAAATAATTTTGCAACCAAAACAGTATCTCCCTCGAGTTATTCCAACATTTGCACGAGCACCAGACCAGCAATAAGAAAACCCCTGCTCATAAAGTGCAGATCCTTGGAGACCATTGCCTTCAATATTGAAATCTAGAGACACGGTAAAAATTCAAGTCAGCAATCATACAATTCGAAAATGCTTTTGTTTAGATCTTAGGTTTATCCATACAAATACATACATATACAACCACAAGCATTCAAAAGAAATGATCATTTCTAAGTGGTGCTTAAATACCCAACCTAATTCTTAGGTTTACGACACTGAAAATACCTATGCTTTAACACAATAAATCTCAACAGACACCTATGATAACACATTTTGGAAAAGGAGAGTCTTCAAGCACCTCAATTCTATGGAATAATTCAAATCTAAAAAAGCAAGCTAGACTAGAAGTAGGAGGAACATTGCTTAGGCTAGAAAATACAACAAAAGCCTATACGAGACAAGCTGGAGCAGATTGGTAATTAATGGACACTGCTTAGCCTATAGAAAATACAACTCATGTACCTTGTTTTTCATCAGCCTAGTGAATGACTCCATAGCTATTGCAAAAGATAAGGAGAGATTGGATTCCCTTGCCTAAGCCCTTTGCCACCTTTAAAGTGCCCCATCAAGACAATTGGGAACCTTGAATTACTAATGCATTTTCTTACCCTTTTAAAAAATCTAGGAGGAAACCCAGATGCACGTAGGCACATCGATATAAATTCCAATCCACTAAGTCAAATGCTTTCTTGAAGTCAGCCTTGATTGCACATCTTCTAGGCCCTTTACTCCTTTGATAATTCTACACTAATTCATGAGCTAGTAGAAAATTTACTGCAATGCTCCTTCCTTTAATAAAATTTGGTTTGCCCTTTTCAACATCTCAAGATAGTCTCTCAACCTTTTATATATCACATTGCAATATGCAATGAATATAAATTTTGTTGCTGTGGTAGGAATAGGGACCTTAGGGATCAATGAAAGGATAGTGGAATTCACATCTTTCAACAGCTTTACCAGTCATGAAGAAAGATTTGATGGCAGCAATAACATCATCCTGCGCAATATGCCAAGACTTCTTAAGGAGTAAGGCAGTGAAGCAATCAAGACCAGGTGCCTTTTCATTGCCCAGGTAAAATAAAGGCGGCTATATTTTCTGATCAGTCACATCCTGTTGCATCCTTGCCTTCATATCATCAGGCATCTGATCTTGGAATAGAGTGGAGACTTTATTAACCATCAGATCTACATTGATTTCAGTAAGAGAGCCAAGCAGATCTTGGTAGTACTCAACCATCATCTGCTTGTATTTAGATGGTTCATCTACCCTTATTCTAACAACATTCCTTGCTTGCCTTGCTTTCACCTAATTATAAAAGAAAGAATTGTTTTGGCCCCTAGGTTAAGCTACCCATTCCTTGAATTCTGCTCAAGGAAAAGCTATTCAGCATTGCTAATTGACAGAAACTCATGAAGTATTGCTGCACAATATTGGATACCCTGACCACATATAAGCATTGCATCAATTTAGCTTCACAAGCTTCAAGGTTAGCTCTAGCCAATTCCACTCATTGAAAAATCCCACAATTAATATCCTTATTAACACCCTTAAGCTTTGCCTTGGTAGACTTCAGCTTCCTATAAAATATGAATATAATAACCCAAGCTTCCTTCACCCGATCAATAAAATCCCAACGCCCACACAAGAAATTAAAATAACTCGAAGGGTTTAGGGCCAAAATTCTTCTTGTTGTACCAAGAGCCTTGAACCTCAACTGGCGAACGTGTTATTAACGAAGACGTCCAGGGTTCAACAACCACTCCTTTTTTAACAACAAATTGCTCAAACCTACACACACAACTGCTCCTTATTTATCATCACCTATCCAACTTCTTCGCAATAAAACCCTTATCTTCCCTTCTGTTAGTCCATGTGAAAAAAACACCGAACAACAAGATGATCCTCAATTTCCACATTGGTGAAATTCCACTTCAAACCCAGTAACCATGTTTCCTCCAAACTTCTCCCCGGGACTCCTCACAACATCGAAACCACCAGCAAGCATCCACAAAGAATTTACCAACAACGTTCTCAAAAGATTCCAAATTTTGCTACAATATCCCCCTTTTCACCCCCATCATTGGATTTGAAAGTAGAGTTATTAGGGTTAGCAATAAAAAGACTTAAATTCTACTTCAAATTATTAGCGCAACAACAAAAAGAGTAAATCTTTGTTTCTATTACTGACTAAGGCTTTGTTTGTTGTTGTTACATATACATACTAGAAGAAAATTGAAAATATATAGCAAAATTAAGCAAATTTAGCAAAAATTTAAGAAAACTCAAACCCAATCGAACAAAAAAAAGTTGCAAGAAAGAAAAGAAAATACCTAAGTTGCAGTCAGCAGGGTTGAGCACCACGCGCTCTGTAGGCTTTGATTCCTTCGCTGCTTCGCGATCATCTTCCACGAGAAACTTTGTCTTCTTCGCTGCTTCGTGCTCATCTTGTTCGAGAATTTTGCGTTTCTCGGTGGAGGAAGCCATTGAGGATTGAATTTGAGAGAGAGAGAGAGAGAGAGCGCGAAATAAAAATGTACGAGAAAAAAGCGTGATTTTTTATGCTGTGTAAGCTGTACTTATAGAGTGAAATATGCTACTCTAACCGACGTAAAGGTCTGGGCTGGGCTGGGCTGGGCGAAATATGCTGATTCATTCATTTCTTCGTTTAAAATAGTGGTGGGTTCATAAAATGTAGTTTTAACTGTTAATAAATTTAAAGTTTTTTTTTTCTTGATAAAAATAAATTTAAAGTATTAGATGAACTGTATTAATCAAAATTTCCTCACACCAAATAAGAGATTATAAGTTGATAATAACTAAATATTAATTAAGTTTAGTAAACATATTAGCATATATTTTAAAATTTTACAAAATTTAAATTTGAAATGCATAATGATATTTATTGGTTTTTATAAACAAATAGAAAGAATTATTATCCTAAATTATAAATCAATAGCTATAGTAACAAGGAGGGTAGTGGGTTCCATTTAGTTAAAACTGGTAAAGTTTCTAATGATTATTGCCTACACATGAAGAATGTTTGTAATTTTGATTTAACTTATGATTTTTTTTTTATAAAAACAAAAATATTTATATCAATTGATATTTGAAAAAAAAAAAAAAGTAAGTTTTGACATGTCTAAAAATGTACAAGTCAATATAATAAAAATAATATAATTAAATTATGTATGGTATACATTAATTACACTTTAATTCAATGAGCTATGTATGATATAAAAGTAATTTGAGAGAACAAAAAATGAATTGGTCAACTATATAAATGCATTAGATGTTTTTAGAAAAAATATAGGGGACCATTATTCAAAATTATGTACACAATTATTTATTTATTTATTTTACAAAAACTACAAGAGGGATTAAGGATTTTTGAAAAGTAGAGGGGAGCTATGGCCCCCTAGCCCCCATCCCTCTGCCCCTGAATATATATGTGTACTATAAATAATAACGGATGCTTCACAATAAATTTTGCAAATATCTTGATGATGTTGTCATTTAGACTCATAGGCGCCCATGTGGCTAGCCCATTGCAATAGGTTTTTTGGTGTGCACAAATATAAGAGAGCACAATATCCCTGATCTATTAAAGACACCTAAATTTATGTTTAAGTGTGCATTCAGAAAATAAGAGAGACATTCTCGTTAAGGCTCTCTCTAGTCTCAAGATTCCATCATCAAAGTCATGTGTCTTAGCATGTAAACATCACATAGAAAACCCATACTTGTGGATTTTACTGACTTGAAAGCCATTGAAATTCGTTTGAAATGCTACAAAGGTCATGGAAAGTCATGGTAGACTGTTTTTGCTCCATTGAGGTTTAGTTAGAGTTTGATACTAAACCCAAAAGGTAAGAACCAAAACCTTTAAATCTATAATGAGAACGTGTTTGTATGTTTTTCCTTCATGCACCACGTCATCAACATCCTTTCCTTTTTTTCTTTTTTTTTTTTTTTTTTTCAACTTTCACTTTGTTTTACCTTTCATCTCATTCAATCGTTACCTTCTTATACAAAGTTTGTATTGGTATTATCTCATCATTTAACCTTTTTCATATAACATAATAAACACTAGAATGGGTGAATTTGAAGAAACACTTGAATTAAATAATTATTATTGTTGATATGTTTATAAATATAATTAAAATATTCATTTGTTAATCATAATTTTCGTATCCCTTTCAAGGATAACTTCCTATAATCATATATTTTTTTTTGTGAGCTGTATTGTTCTTCTGCAAACCGTAACTTGACATGCTCCACCAACACCAAAGAACCATAGAACATTTTTTCATGGCCCTACCATGCTACAATTATAAAACCAGACCCGTGAGGTCCATAAAATTTGCATACCAAACTATTCCAAGATATTGAAACATAATGTTATTATATTATGTATAAGGAGAGTTCTATGGATTTTTACATAGAGCTAAATATTATTATTGTTTCAGTATTAATGTCTGTTTATTCATTCTCAATTGTTTTAGTTATTCACAATTTCTTACTTCTAGTTGAAAGAGTTCTCATGCAACACAACAACAACAAAAATAAAAATAAAAATAAAACTGTGCAACGCACAGGCCCATATCTAGTACTTATAAACAAATGAATCTCAACCATATGTATAAACATATTAGCAACAATAATTATTTAATTCAATTGTTTCTTCAAATTCACACATTTTATACCTATTTTTTTTACTGGCTACATCAACTTAAGCACCTCCTTTCTCATGCAATTGAAGGTGCCTTATATGAAAATGCTACAAAGACCCTATTATTATTGTTTTTAGCATGGTTCTCAAGATTCATTTCCATCTTCTTAGCACCAAATATTAGATCAGTGACAAAAATTGAAGGAAGTTGATGGCTTATCAGTGTTCTATATATTTTTAATTACTATTTGGAGTGTTTTCATCTATTTTACTGATAAAATTATCAACAACAAAATTATCGTTTAAAACAGCTGTATCGGGGGCCTCTACCGTGTGGGTCTTGCTAATATTTATAGTGAAATTTTAAGTTGGAGGAAGTACACCAACGACTAAATTGTAGATTTACACATTTTAAAAAAACTCAATCGTGTTTGTCACAATCCCTTGAGCACTAGACTCCATAGAAGTTATCTTAACAATAACTTCAGTCTCAGAGGCAATAAAACTTAATAAACACATGACCTAGAATTCAACTCTATGATCCTCTTTAATCCTTCTATGAAATTGTAACTCAATTATTTGCTAGAATTATGTTTAGCCCTACCTTTTTGGCATCATTACAATAGACGTTGATGTCGAACTATAAATTTATGATTTTATTAGAGGTTTAAAATAAAAGTTGTTTCAAATTTTGTACTCGTTATATATATATATATATATATATATATATATATATATGTTTAGACTTTGATCTAGATAGTCATTGAAAGGGGAAAAAAGATTTTTATTTCAAATCTAAAATTTGTTTTTTCATCTTTAATTCCATACTATAATGTGGAACCCAAAATAACTTAGAAGTAATAAAGTTAAAAAAAAAAAATTTGAATTAACACTAACCAAAAATAGATATAATTATTTATATGTTTATACATATGTTTGAAGGTAGACTTGAATTGTGTAACACATGATATGGCTTAGCTTAGATGTCATAGACAAATGTTTAAAGGGTACGGCATGGTTGTTGGTATTGATTTGCAGATAATTAGTACAACTATGGGGACAAAGAAGAAATTTAAAGTTAAGAGGTGCTATTCAGCCCACTCGAATAACTACATCAGGCCTATATTAATTCAAAGCGTAGCTCAGCCAAAAAATAATGTATGTTGTTGTTGTTAGTCATATGTTACAAATTTTGAGTTAAATAATAAAAGTCTTATGAATAACTTGTTTGTGTTTCAATTTATACTCCATCGATCACTTTTCCAAAAATTAAAAATAAAATAAAAGTTTGGAGGTATGACAAGGGATTTTCAAAGAGCTTGTAATAATCTGTATTAACTGATTTCTAAATGAAAAGTTTCAAGATGAGTGTTTTAAAATCTTTTTCTTATTTAATATATAATTTATTTTATTTATATGTTTTTTTTTTCTAAATGGAGGTTTTTTTTGTGTGTGTGTATATATATAATATTGAATTGATATTGATATAATCTAACCGATTAACCTTTTCATATAACATAGCAAACATTATATGATTAGAATTGGTTAAGTTGAAGAAACATTTGAATTAAATAATTATTGTTGCATATATGTTTGTAAATTATAGTTATGATTTATTTGTTTATAGGTGTGTTTATGATTAATATGGTTATATGTCTAATGGTTTTTTTAAGCAAGTGTTTGATATCTAACCTATCTTGCAAGAATAGGTAAAGGTATTTTTAATTTGTTGTTGTCATTTAGTTAGTTTAGTCCATAAACATTGCAACTCAATTATTTATTTAAATTATGTTTAGCCCTGACTTTTTAGGAAAGTAGAGGAATTTAAGAGGTTTTGTTTCTTCTGAATTGAGGGTTATTGCTCATTTTTATTTTGAAAAGTTCAAAAGTTTACTTAATTATTTTGTATAGAAAATTCCCATATTTTCAAAACCATATGACATAATTTTAGTATCCTTTAAAAAAATTCATTCAATCATTACCACTATATATTTTGGGATCATTTTTGTATTCATTGGAGCCATTTTTTGTTTTATCCAGCCAATTATGACTTGGGTTGTGAGAAAAACATCAATAGATTGGTCCAAGCAGGGGATGCTACTGAATCCATGAGTAGATTTGGCATCAATATTATTAATATTGATCTCTGTGAATAAGTTTAATAGTTTTATTAGCTGTAAGGATTATTAAATTTGGTTTACAGGAGTGATGTAGATAATACAAACTTAATCCTATCACTCGTATATATTCTTTAACAACAGTTTCCACTGTAATTTATGTATTATACATTAGGTTAATTAGGACTTTTCTATAGTGTTTTGTTTCTAATTTATGTAACTATATATTTTTTACAAACATATTAAATATTTTTTTAGTATTATTAAAAAACTCATTAAATCATTCCCAGCCTTCTACATTTTAGTATCACATTTGTAATTATCGAACTATTTCTTAGTGTTGTTCCGTAAAGTATGGCTTGAGTGGTGAGAAAAAGACATTTAGATTAGTTTAATGGTTTTTAGTCCACGAGTAGATGAATAAGTCTTGTGCCACATAAAGTGACACAACAAATGTCACAACTCGCTCATGTGGTGAGTTGTGGTCGGTGGAGAGGTGTCCCCACATGGACCCACCATCACCCTATTTCAAATCTAGAATTTGCATGTCCAGCTTGACCCAAAATAATTTTCATTGTTTATATATTTTTATATGTTTATACATATGTTCAATTTTTTAGATAAATATATCTAAGATTTATACGTCTATAATTGTGTTTAGGGTTATTATGTAAAATATTGGTATTATCTCACTTATTAACCCTTTCATATAACATAGTAAGCATTAGGATAGGTAGAGTCGAAAAAACTTTTGAATAAATAATTGTAGATATTGGTATGATTATAAATATGGTTAAGATTTATTTGTCTATAAGTAAGTTTAAGATTAATATGGTTATATGTTTAATGGTTTTTTAAGTGAGTGTTTGATAACCTGACCTATTTTGTTACTAAAGGGCTTTATAGAAATCTCATTCTTTTGAGGGGAAGCCAAATTTTATGAAAGTTGAAAATTGGCTCCTATAAATAAGGATTTGGAAGAAATGAATTATCAGAGGTGTTTTACCATTAATATGTCATGACATGAGGAAAGTGTTTGCCACACTTGTGCTATATTCCAAAACAATTCAACATGTTACAATCAAAGACTCCCTGTAATAATTTACATAGCCTAGTTTGACTTAGTTAATGTGGGACTCTACGCTATGAGAGATCGTGATCTTGGCCTGCCAATTGGTTCTAATCAGGCCAAGATCACGAGTTCATAATAGAGTTATTACTTATGAAAGTTCACTTGGTGTGTAAAACACTAGTGAATGTTTAGACCCCATTATTTAAAATAACTAATACAAGCTTATATTCAAACAATAGATGTGCGGAATGATAAGTACAAGCAGTACCCAAATAAATAAACAACTTTAAACCATAATTAATCACAACACAGTAGCAATTAAAAGGCAAGAGTAAGGGTTAGAAAGATGCAAACATAAAGATAATATCGGCACTTGTTATCAAAGAAAAAACCGAAGAACTCGGTGAAAAACCTCTCCGTCTCTCTCCAAGCGGTGAAATGATCCACTAAAAAAATAAAGTTGGGATACACGAATAGCAATAGACCCTCCAAGCCTAATCTACCTAATACACCTAAGTCCTCCAAGTTTCTTGCTCCAACAAGGTTAAGTCTAACCTTATCTTCTTTAACTTTCCGGATCTCACAATAAACCTATTGCATCAATCAAATAAATTGGTCTTCTCTGAACTGCTTCCCAAGCACCAAATAACCTCCTCACAGATATGGGTATGGTGAGATAAAGATTTGGCTAATGAATCTTTCAAGGGTATATCAATGGAGATGGTGAGAGTAGAGGAATTTAGAGAATCAAATTTCTAAAATTGTGGATGAGTCAATCTTGGTTTTCTCTAGGGTTTCTCTCTCAAAATTCTCTTTGGAAACTCTCTACATTTCGTAGGTATAAGGGTATTTATAGTAAGGTATGAGAAGGAATGTGAAAAGTCATTTTTTTTGCATAATAGGGGGTTCTGGCTACTTGACTCGCGACTGGGACTAGTTACAAGTTTCAGTCGCGAAATAACTGACTGGCTAGACTGTATCTTTTGTCCTATAGTGCTCCAGCTATCATGACCTTTCAGCTTCTTGCATGCTTCACATGTGTGACACTTCTGGCGAGTCATCACTCGCGAGATCCAATCACGAGAAACTTCTTGATTGCACACACACTTGAATTTTTCACTCTCTCACACGTAAACTTTACATGATTTCTAGTTAAATACAGGGTATCTAATTGTTGAATTACAAGTAAAATTTGGCACGGAATAAAGCCAACAAATGGTTGAATAAATTCAACTTTACAAATTATTTAATTAAGGAAAAAAAAAACTTTATAAATAATACATGCTTCCTTGAATCATTGAATTTGAAATTACATGCTTCATTGAATTATTGGCAAAGTGGGTGCTTGACACCTCACTTTGTAATTCAACTTCAACAATTACAAGGCCTTAGTCCTAAGTATGAGGGTGCACCATCTAGAACTCTTGATCTAAGTTTTGAAGTTAAATTACAAAGTGAGGTGTTAAGCACCTACTTTGCCAAATATGAACTGGTCTTCTAAACTATAGTGACCAAATTATATGTTGTTGGACATATTTTAGTGAAAAGGTACAGTGATGAGTATTATATACGTCACTAATGACAATAATAGCCTATAGTTATTGGTTACTAAAACCTCTTGATAAAAGCCTAATGACTAGATTATCCATTATTATCCAATAACTATTTTTCTCATAATTGTCCAATAGCTTTTTGATCCTTTATTGCCAAACATAAATTCCCAACGATTAGAAAATAAAGAATAATAAAAGTATTTGGAACTCATACTCACACCAACACATGTCCCATCACACAAACATGTAAAATCATAAAACATATCATTAAATCATATTGGATGAATTGAATTATGGATTTGGAACATGGAAATTTGAATTATGAAATTTGAAACATGAAATATGATTTTTTGAAAAGATCATATGAATAGCACAAAACATGAATTTATTTTGAGGGAGTTGAGGAAAAACAAATTTGACTAGAGTTTTGATTTAACTTTGTTGTAGCTAATGGCTACAAGTTCACTCAATATCTTTTTTATTGGATGTGAATTTTCATAAATTCACCATTCGATAACATTCACTTTTGATATCCTCGATGCTTGCAAAATTTTCAAAAGATAAAAAATCAATAATTATGTTATCAATCAAATGATTAATCTTCAAGTTTTTGCAATTTAAAATTTTACATAAAAAAATAAATTTATGGATTAAATAGTAAATAATATCAGATTGGCACAAAATTTGACATGCCTGTTAAATATATAAAGAACATGCATTCCAATAGTTAAAATTTTAAAGTATGTAATCATAGGGATGGCAATTTTTCCCCGCCCCGCTTGACCCGCCCCTCCCCGCTTCGCCCCGTGCAGGTTTTCCCCGCCCAGCAAAGGTAATGGGGCGGGGATGGGGCGAGATTTTAGACCCGTACCACGGGGCGGGGCGGGGATGGGTTTACACTTTTTAAACCCACCCCGCCCCGCCTCGCCCCATACCCACCCCGCCCCGCCCCGCCCCGCCCCGCCTCATTAATAAGAATTAAGTTGTAATTTTTTCATACTTTAAAACTCTACCATTTAAACAAAAATATCATCATCTTATTTTTTTCTACCTAACGTGGTTCTACTTCTTTTTTTCTTTCTAGCAATGTTGGAAGTAAGAGACCAATATCATCATCTTATTAGGAGTTTGAATTATTTTATTGTGTCATACTATGAGATTTTTTTTGTAACATTGTCTTGTTAAACATTTAGATAATATTATTTAGTTTTTGCTAAAAATTAGTTTGATTTGATAGAATAAATTTATTTATAACTTCAAGTATATTTTTCATATTGAAACATGTCATTTTGTTTGAAAAAAATGGTAATAGTTGTAGGGAAAATTAACAAGAAATAAAGTTTTAATGTGTAGGGCGGGGATGGGGTAAGAAATTTTCCCCATCATGCGGGGCGGGGCGGGGATGGGGCAAGAAAAATCTGTACGGGGCGGGGGCGAAGATCCCATCATTCGGCCCCGCCCCGCCCCATTGCCATCCCTATGTAATCATATTAAATTTTTCAATAGAAGTTGTAGACATTAGCTACAACCATGTTTATAGCCAAACTTTCCCCATTAAAGTATAATTGAAAAAATTGAATCAAGCTTTCACATTAGGTGAATGATACGGTATAGCTTGGAGCATTAAAATTTAAGTTGGTAGGTGCCTAGTTTGAATACTCAACAATATGGTTAACAATGTAGCCAACTAGACATGGATCATACATTTCCACACGTCCAGGCACAATGATTTTCACTAAAACTATTCACAAATCAGTGCGATGTACGGAAAAACTATTGACTCTGAAAAAAAATCCAACAATGAGTAAATAGACATTCTGAAAAAAAAAAATTATTGGAATTAATCCAAAAAAATAATTAATCAACAAAAAATATAGTTTTTAATAAGAAAAAAAAATCACATGAAATTAAGTAAAAAGCATTTAAAGTGAAGAATTAAAATCAACTTATTGAGACACAAATACCAAAAACCTCAAGAATTAAAACTTCAAAATTTATGGAATTCCCAAATTCTACTACAGAACATACCAAATAAAAATGTATAGTTTCTTAGGCTGGAAGACATAGGTTGTATCTTTGATTTTTATCCAAAAAAATAGAGATGCTTTATCTGCCATATACAATATAAAAAAATAATTAGTAGAAATTTCAACTAAAAAACCAAACCCACAATTATCAACATGAGTTTAACATACCAAATAAAAATTTATTGTTCCCTAGGCTGAAAGACATAGGTTGCATCTTTAATTTTTTTCCCAAAAAAATAGAGATGCTTTATTTGCCATATACACTAAAAAAAAAAAAATTAGTAGAAATTTCAACTCAAAAACCAAAACCACGATTATCAATGTGAGTCTCTTTTTTTCAACATTAGTTTTTTTTTTTTTGTGAGCCTATCATAATTTTTGTATTTATATAGATTATCAACGTTTAACTTTGAGTTTAAGTTGGACTTGTTAGAGAGATAGAGTTTCATTCTTTGTTTAGTTTTGATTAAACAAAAATAATTTTATTTAAAAAAAATGATAATGATTATACAATGTAAAAAAATAATTAGTAGAAATTTCAACCTAAAAACCAAACCCACAATTATCAATGTGAGTATTTTTTTTTTAACGTTAGTTTTTTTTTTTTTTTTTGAGTCCTATCATAATTTTTGTATCTATATAGATTATCAACGTTTGAGTTTAAGTTTAAGTTAGACTTGTTAGAGAGATAGAGTTTCACTCCTTATTAAGTTTTAATTAAACAAAAATAATTTTTTTTTTTAAAAAATGATAATGATAAGTTTGAGTTTAAGTTGGACTTATTAAAAATATAGAGTTTCACTCCTAGTTAAGTTTGAACTAAAAAAATAATTTTATTTAAATATTGTATTGACGTGGAATATTGTGAGAGTCTCAGAGACTTCGGTTATATGTGTGTATATATATATAGATTATATTAAGCTTATTAATCTGAAATCCTATAATAATAAATAAATTTAGAAATAAGATGAAAATGCACCATAACATTTTCATCTTTAGTTTTAATTATATTGCGAGGAATTAATGGTTGTAAAGTTGTTAATATATATTTATATCTATGGAAAAATAATAAAAACTATTTGGACCAAGAGCTTGTAACCCAGTGACATTGATTGTTTTTTTTTTTTTAATTTTATTTATTAAAAGAACTAATGTGCTTTTAAATGTACATTATTTTCAGTTTCTTTAAGATTTTCTCTCCTCTCCCAGTGTATGTATTAAAATACTTAGTATTCTTAAAAAAAAAAAAAAAAACACTAAGGTTCAATTTCTCCTTCCACCACTTGGCTTAACAGTTATTCTAAAATATAAAAACTCTTTAGGCTTCTAAGTAAACAATGGGCCATGAACTTGCCAATCTAGAACATTGCGAGAGACTCATCTCTATACGACAGGGAATGAATATATTCTCGGAGTATTTAATAATTTTTTAATGGAGATGTTTTTTTTGAATGACAAGGTAATAGGTGAAAAACATGCCCTATATTAGTTATTTGTTTCCCTTCTCTCACGTAGCTGGCGTGTCCCACAGCCCCATTAAAGAGTGAAACCCACTTAGAGTAACTGTATCAGTCCTTGTAAAAATTTCTGTCTATTTTACAAAAAGAATTTAATTTTTCTATTTTACATCATCACTTTTACAAAGTACCCACATTAGTTTATCTATTCTACACTCTCTTTTATTTAAATAATATTTTTCTCACATTTATTTTATTATTTCACACCTACCCATATGACTCCACCAACTTTTAATTCACAACTGAGGGCCTGTTTAGTACTTGTGTTTAAGCAACAATTTTTTAATTTTTTTTGGAAATATGTGTGGGTGAAAAAATGTGTAAAAATACGTATAATGTTTTTTAAAAATTGAAAACATGTATTTAAATACATATACCAAACATGCCCTCACTCTTTCGTTTTCTCTGAACACTTTCTTTTCTTTCTTCTTTCGTCTTCTCGTTCTCCTTTTTATTTCTTCTTCTTCTTCTTCTTCTTCTTTTTTAATTAGTGATTTTGGGTGAATTTCTCCGCTTCTACTACTGCTTCTTCTTCTTCCTCTTCAGCATTTTCTTCTTCTTCACTTCTGCATTTTGGCTTTGATTAGTTAATGGGTTTGATGGGATTTTTTTTTTTTTTTGGAGGAGAGGGTTTGATGAATTTGGGATCTAGATTTAGAATAACTTTGAAGAATTTGATGATTTGTATAAATTTTTTGTTGGATTCAAGAAGATAGAGGAGAAAGAGAGTAGAGGGAGAGAAAAAATCAGATAAGAGAGAAAAAAAAAAAAAAATAGAAAGCTATAGATATTGTTCATATATCCATAGTTACTGTTGCATTTTTACATTTATGCACAATTTTGATCTGCTTTTTATATTTTGGCAAGATTTTGTGAGATTGGAGAAATATATATATCTAGTGTGCCATTTGGACAATAGGACTGGGACAAAACTTTCTTGAAAGGTCTAGGGGGTGTTTGGTACACGTATTTAAAAAGTGAAAACATGTGTTTGAAAATATGTGTGGAAATACATGTGGATGAAAAAAAGTATGGATATACGTATAATATTGTTTAAAAATTGAAAACATATGTTTGAGCGAATGTACCAAACGAGGCCCTAATATCCTTGATGCAATGCAATGTAATTTGTTTGAACACGAGGTCTACACGTTAACATTAAGTAGGAGTAGGACAGCCAATAGTAGTGTTGGTTGTCCTACTCCTACTTAATAAATAGGGTTCTGTTAACGGGCACCGCCCGTTAACAACAACTTTTTTACTTTTTTATAATCATTTTTTGTCATCTTTTGTAGCTTTGTACTATTTTTTACATATTCTTTCAATTTTTTGCAACTTTTTAAATGAAAAGTACATCCTTAACCAGCACCACACCCGCACCGGTTAACATTTGCCTAATAAAAATACTGTTGGCTGCCCTACTACTTAATAAATATACTTTTCTCAAGTCCAGTACAATGCATGTGATTCTGTTTATGGACGGAGATCACTCACTGTTTTTGAGCTTATCCTCTTTTCTTTCTGTTACACACTCACCTTTCTATTTTTATTAACTATAAGTATATCGCTCAAGGTGGACAATGTATGTGAATGAGTAGTGGAGGAGGGAGGGAGATCATTTGGTAGTGGCAACACTGATCGAAATGGATGAATATATTAGGAAAAGAGCAGGTGTATATCTTCTGGTATTCTTAGTGATGCTGATTCTCATCAACGCATGCTATTGTCATGCTTCTTCTGCTCATGTCCAAGTTAAAGGCAACTGCACCACTTTGCCGTGCAATGACGGCCTTGGTGAATGCCTGCTCACTGAGGATGAATGGAACCCGTACGAAAGACGCATGCTTTACACTTTTAAAGCCCAAAGCCAGACTGCTAGCAAACCAGCCGTTCCTTGCGGTGGAAGATCAGACTCTTATGGTCGTTGCATCAATGCTGATTGTGTTAAACGCAGTTCTTACGATCGCTGCCGCCTCTAGAAATCTTGAATCGTTCCAGTGTACACGTTTCCTTTGGGCTGTCCACTTGTTCTATCATATCCATTCTTATATTAGAATTATTATTCAATAACGATTCCCTCTTTGTTGTAAAGGGTAAACAAGTATCTGAATCTGTGTATTACGTACTGCATGTATATGCATGTATTAGAGAATTAATGTAATTTTTGTTGGAAATTAAACAAACAATTCCTAATTTTCATCGTCATAGTAAACGTATATTGCTGTATAAGAACTTCAATTAACTTCAACTTGAGCAGGAAGTCAGTTGTAAACCTCATACGACGGCCTGTCCTCTCATATCCCATCTCTCTCTCTCTCTCTCTCTCTCTCTCTCTGTTCTTTTATTTTTATTTTTATTCACATAAGGTGTTAGAGGCCACAGAAGAAGCAGAGTTGTAGAATGATTACTTTCAGGGACCGCGCCACCTTATGGTCCGGGTGGTCCTGACCACCCTAACCTGAAAAAAAAAAAAAAATTATACAAAGTATTTTAAAATTTTACATTTATCTACCTTTAAAAAATTTTTTAGGAACCCCCTAAATTTTTTTAATGCCAATAAAATTTTTTTTTTTTGAAAACTCAATAAAATTAATTTTTGATCTATAATTTGAGCAACTTAACAATATATTAGAGTCTTCCAAGTAAAAAAAACCACATGCTTTTATGTTATTTTAAGCCTATATTATGGCTTTACTTTTAATTTTTGTTTTACTTGACACATTGTCATTATATGATTACTTTTCCTCAAAAACATTATAATATATATTATATATAACTAATTGGTCAAAGTCACATAAATTTAGCTTTTTTCATGGTACAACTACTTTTCTTTTTTCTTTTTCCGATAATTTTGATTAGAAAAAAATAGTAATTTTAGTTAATTAAGTGAATAAACTTAAAAAGTTACTTAATTTTTATATAACATCAATTAATTTATTACATATATATAAAATAAACTTTTTATTTCTATGATTATAATTAAACATGTGATTATCCATTCTAAGGAAATTTGATTAAATTTACACGAAAAGTGTCACTAAATATTATGTTTTTACATTTTGCTATCATATTATTAGCAATAAACTTATTATATTTTTTATTTACATAATTTAAAATTTTATTAATTATATTATTTATAGCATCACCGGTTCAACCATCAGTCGGATCTCGGTCCGACCAAAAAATTAGTAATCAATCCATTTTTCAGTTCCTTCACCATACTGGTTTATAAAACCATGGAAAAAACTTAAAAAAAAATAAAAAACTTGAACGAAAATTTGGTAAAAAAAATTACAATAAAACCACTAATAAGGCCCAAACCAAATGCCAATGGAAAATCCCAGCACAAAATCAATCTCATCTTAGACTAAGACTATCACTACTCACCAACATGATTACATTTTTAATTCAACAAATATTAAAAAAAAAAAAATCCTTATTGCCTCCGTGCCTCACGGAATCACAAGTCATTGAACCATTTAAACTAAAACTAAATCAAACCTAAAGGCTAAAAGAAAATAAGAAACTCACTCTCCCTAGCCATTGCCGTCCATCCCTGCTCAGCAACACTAACAACAACCACAATTGAACTCCACAGGTTTTATGTTGTAAAACTTTATGTATTTGTATGTTTTTTTTTTTTGTTAATATATAAAATTTTCTTTTTATTAGATTGTGTAATTTATACGAACAACCTTGGAAAAAATTCTTGGAGCCGCTACTAATTATTTTTTGTGTAACAATTAATGTATAATTCACACATGTTAGAAGCAATGCGAGATAGATGGGGAAATGGTGTTTTCCCCACCAATAATCCGCATCTAGCAATGATTTCTATCCCAACAATCGAAGGGTAATCATCTTTCTCATTTGATTTGATTTTTTTTTTTTTTTTTTCTGTCTTTTGTTTTGGATTTTGGGTTTTATTTCAATGGGTTTGGGTAGTGACCACAACACAAACGATGGCTCCCAAGTATTTTCCAGATTCCTGCAGCGGCTCCGATGTCTTCTTAGGTGACGTCTATAGTAGGGTGGAGGTTTGATTGGTTTGGTTTGTTTGAAAAAAGGGGTTTTCATACTTGTATTAATTGAAGGGCTGAGTTTGATGGTCATAACCAGTAACCAACCCGTGAAGGCTGCTGCGGCATCATTTTCGTTGGCATCTTTGCATGGTTGGAGGTAGTTGCATTTATATTTTAATTTTATTGGAGTTGATTTTTTGTGAAAATTATTGAATATTTCATGAGTACTATAAAAGTATACTCCTTCCTCTCACATAAATTGTGGGTTCTACCATAAATTTAATTAGTGAAACTCATAATTATGTGGGAAGAAAAAATACGCATTTATGATACTTCGAAAGTATTCAATAATTACTCGATTTTCTGAAACAGAGAGATATTGATAAAGAAATTTGTGTGTTAGACTCTGCACGTTACTTTGTGAAATTTTGTAAAACTTGAGACATGGTGATATAGGAATTGGGGGGTGTAAACTTACACTGCATCTTTATCAAATTTGGACTCATTTAATATCACAATGGGAATGTCAAAACTCAAGAAAATAATTCATTCAATCTTAATTAATCTCAGTCCGCTTGGTTTTATATATTTTGAAAACTGTAAATTTTATTAATAATCAGTTTAATGAAACACACACACGCATATATATATATATATATATATATCTTCTTTTCTTTTCTTCTCTTTTGCAAATATTTATCCATGTTTAAGAGTGGCTAGAGTTTGGGCATTGAGTATATACATTATTAGCCTCCAAAACGTTGAGGATGAAACCCAAAAATATCCAGAATTTACCATTTTAGTAGAAACACCTTGAAGAAGTAGAAACTCTCTCTAGAATTTGACTGAGTCCAAAAGCAAGCACGGGTCCCTACTAAGAACTGAGCAAGGACATCTATAAAGTTGTATTAATATATATTCACAAGTAATTTTTACGTGTATTTGGTAAAGAAAATGAGGTACCTAAGAATATTCCTACAAGCATGTAGCAACTTGGCAGTAGTCTTCACTCCCAGCCGTTTGTTGCTCTAGCATTTACCACTCTTTAGTTACAAAGTACAAACTTTCAAAACACTGGCGTAGATAAGCATGATCCAGGTTATTCAATAATTTTTCTCAAATTACTTCGGTATATCTGGAACAGAAGGACCCTTTCCTCCTCTCTAATTTGTTGCAGACACTTACCTCTTGCACCCATGAAGAGCCACCCTCTGCTCACACCTATCTTATACGTCTGCTGCTTATTCTTCCTTCTTTCCTATTTAACAATTGCTACTTCTACACCTCTTTACAAGCCTGTTGAAAATATTGTCGTTAACTGTGGCTCCCCTGTCATTTTGAAGGGGAATGATGACCGTGATTGGATCGGAGACAAAGGCTCCAAGTTCGCTCCAACAGAAGAGCCTAATCACAAATCTAAAACCTCTGAAGCCCAAAGGCAAGTCTCCGTTGAGACTGTCCCCTACATGACTGCCCGTTTATCTTATTGGCAATTCACATATGTGTTTCCGGTCACTCCTGGCCCGAAATTCGTCCGGTTGTACTTCTACTCCGCTGTTTACTCAGGTTTTGAAAGTTCTAAGGACTTTTTCACTGTCAAAGCAGGTTCGTTCACCTTACTTAGAAACTTCAGTGCTTCCATTTATACTGATTCATTGGACCAAAAGAATGTTTATAAAGAGTTCTGCATCAATGTTGATGAGAATAAAAAATTGAACTTAACCTTCATCCCTTTTACAAGTACTTCTATGAATTACCATGCTTTCATCAATGGAATTGAGATAGTCTCCATGCCTATGGACCTGTACTACAAGCCACAAGATGTCATTAAAGGTGAAGAAATCGTCCCAGTTTATGTCGGCCAACCTACTCCGATCTACATAGACTACAGCATGGCTCTCGAAATGGTTTATCGATTAAACGTGGGTGGAGGCTCGATACAAGCAAAGGAAGACACAGGCATGTTCAGAGAATGGTCAGGGGGTGGAGAATATTTGTTGTCTGGAGGCGTTACGCCTCACTATCCATCTTTGAAGCCAAAATACACAAAAATACGAAATTACACTGCACCTGATGCTGTCTATCAGTCTGCAATATCAATGGGTCATGACAGAACCAAGAACATGCAGTCTAATTTGACATGGGGCTTACCTGTTGATACAGGATTCAATTATCTTGTGAGGCTCCATTTCTGCGAAATAGATCCCGAGATACATGCCAGTGGGAATAGGGAATTCTACATCTATATAGACTATCAGTTGGCTGAAGAAAGAGCAGATGTACTATTGTGGACTGACGACAACGATACGCCTTACTACAAGGACTACGTAGTAATGATAAAAAACAAGGGTAATGACACACATCTGCTTTCCATTGATCTACACCCTAGATTAGATGCTCAATTGATCGATGCCATTTTAAACGGTGTGGAAGTATTCAAATTGAGTGACTCAGACAACAATCTTGCCGGAGCCAATATTGTAGGTTCATTGCTTGATCAACAACCTGCTGGGGCAGCCAACGAGTCCAAGTCAAAGAAGACAACAATATTCATTGCCATTGGAAGTATTTTGGGCTTATTAGTTGTGCTCCCTCTAGTTTGTTGCATGGTTCTCTGCAAACTGAAGAAGACCAAGCACTATGGTTCTTACCATCCACTAGCAAAGTGGTGGTGGTGGTCTAGGCCAGATCCCTACAGAAGAGAGTTCTCAAGGAGAAGAGCTTCATCACTGCCTGGAGAACTATGCCGCCACTTCAGACTAGGGGAAATCAAAACAGCAACCAACAACTTCAATGAAGATCTAATTATCGGTGTAGGTGGCTTTGGAAATGTTTATAAGGGTCTGCTTGAGCAAGGTAATGTATAATACCATGATTATCTTTTTATTTTTAGTTTTTTCCTGAATTTTCCCTAATTGCAGTAATACCGAGATTTCTGCTAATTGCATATAATTAAGATTAGTGATACTATTTTAGGACAAGTCTTTGCATCTTATAGTTTCCAAAATATTATAGAAACTAGACATAAGTCGTAAATATTTTTGTTTACACACAATAATATAAGAGTGGTGTTTGCTAGGGTTAGTGCAAGTTTTATTAAATAAGACTTACAAACTGATATGTCCTTATAGGTTATTGAAATCCATCAATCACATTCATTATCATATTTATTGGATTTTTAAAAAGATAACAAAACAATATTTTGTCCTCCAGGTAATATGATGGTGGCAATCAAGCGCATGAAACAAGAGTCTCGACAAGGTGCTCTTGAGTTTATGACAGAGATCCAAATGCTTTCTCAACTTCGTCATGTGCACCTTGTGTCTCTCATTGGATATTGCGATGATGAGGGTGAGATGATACTTGTTTATGAGTATATGACAAATGGTACCCTATGCCACCACCTCTATGACACACCTAACGATCCCCTCACTTGGAAACAAAGGCTCCAAATATGCATAGGAGCAGCACGTGGTTTGCACTACCTCCACACATGTAAAAAGCACCCTATCATTCACCGTGACGTTAAGACAACAAATATTCTACTGGATGAGAAATGGGTATCCAAGGTTTCGGATTTCGGATTGTCCAAAATGGGTTTGGATAACACTGCTGTCAGTACCCTAGTAAAAGGGACATGGGGGTATTTGGATCCAGATTATGCAAGACGCCAGCAATTGACTGAGAAATCAGATGTGTACTCATTTGGTGTAGTGATGTTTGAAGTGTTGTGTGCCCGAAAGGCACTAAATTCAAAACTCCCAGAAGAGCAACGAAATTTGGCTAGTTGGGCTCAGAAATGCATTGATAGAGGGACCATAAGCAAGATCATTGATCCGTATCTGACGAACAAGATTGTGCCAGAGTGTTTAAAGGTATACGTGGAACTTGCAAAAAGTTGTATACGTGATCATGGAATCCAACGACCCACAATGAATGATGTAATGGAAAAGCTAGAGTTTGCATTAGAGCTCCAAGAGCAAGCAGAAGCGACCAAAGATACTGATTCAGAAGTGGTATCATTCTGTGTTGCCACTGCCAATGGAGCTCCTTGGTACAACAATTTTTACCATGGACAAGTGTTGGAGTCAAATAGTGGAACTGAGTTAAGTACGATCAGTATTGGATTAAGTTACCCTAGTCTTACAAATAGTTTCACAAGTGAAGATGTCTCCTCGGGCACTAAAAACAGTAGTTCTTAAGTTTTGTAATTATTGTTGTGTCTTTCTATAGTGAATAATTACGATATGGTGTGATTATTAACTTACTGTTCTAGAAAAAATAAAATAATATGAAGTCAAAAAAAATTTCCTCTTGCTTTTTCTGTAATAGTAGATTACCAAAGATTTTTCTCTAAATGAGTTGAAATTAAGATTGGGGGACAATTAATTGACTTATGGCTTTAGTGAAAAAAGAAAAAAGAAAAAAGAAAAAAAAGACATCTACATATATTTACTAACATTTTTAATTAATTAAATAAATTATAAAACAACAATTAAGTAAATGATTCAAATATGTACAGTAATTTATTTGATGTTCAATATTTGTTATGGTTCCTATAACAAAGGTAGTATGAACCTTTAATTCTGAAACACTTGAGTATTTGAGTAGCACTTATAAAAGTGTCATTTAATATGTAAATTACCAATATATATATATATATATATATATAATGAGTCCGGTTAATGTGAGCTCTAAGGGCACACATTAAGTCATCTATTTTTGGAAAAAAATTTATCGAGAATTGAAAAAATTTTATAGCTTTTTCAATTTCCAATAAATTTTTTTCGTAAAATAATATACTATTGTGTGTCATTAGGACACATGTTAGTAAAATCTATATATAATACCAAACACACCATTTTACTTTTTGAGTTAGCTAACGTGCTTTTTGGGCCAAAAAAACTGAACCAAACAGGCACATAATTATCTATCTATTTATATATTTAGAGACTTTTCTGCAAGAAAAAACCAAACCGTGATCATAATAACTGGGCATGGTTCATAGATGAGACATTTGAATGCGTCAAGACCATAAATCCATCATGAAACAAAATGAAAGAATGAGTAACATATGAGTGGCATTATAACCCCAGTCTACAACTACAAATGTTATATCTTTTTGTAGTTGTATTCTGGTTATGTAATGTACTATAAACCCTTTTTAAAACACTATTATTATTTTCATATGTGTTCTAATAAGTATTACTATTTACTCAAAAAAAAAAAAAAAAAAATAGAGATGTTTATCCCACATTGGTTGTGTGTGTTTAGTGTTTGGTATTTATAATTCCAGTCTACAACTGCAAAGGTTAGATCATTTTATAGTTGTACTATGGTTATATAATGTATTATAACCCCATTTTAAAACACTATTATTATTTTTATGTGTGTTCTAATAAGTATTACTGTTTACTTAAAAAAAAAAAGAACATATAAGTTACAAGAGCCAACACTTTTCAATGGGACTTTCAATGGGACACAGAACCTGGACCCACAATCTTGGAGACTTTTGTAGGAGACAAGAACCTGGATATCTTATGCATACACTATTTATGTGATTACTGATTATTGTTTTTATGAATGGTCATTGTCCTCACTTGGCAGGACTCAACAGTGGCTTTCCAAGCAATTACCTCTAACTTGTGTCATTACTCATTACTTTTCCACTTGTTGAAATCAAAGCTTCCAAGCAATTTTGACGATGTTCACATAGTAGTTATTAGGTGGGTGGGTAACCTTTATAAAAGATACTTTAATGATGGGGCCACCCTATCTGCAATCAATGGATAGAGTTAAACTTGGTAAGTGGGTTGGGTCAACCAGGTTCAGGTTTGATTCAGTGGGGTTTAGAGCAGACATGAGTTAAGCCTAAATAGGCTTTAATAACACTTATATTCGATCTTTCACAAATTGGATTTACGTATTTTTTTTTGTTGCAAAAAATTAAAAAAGTTTAATCATATATATATTTAATTTTTACTTCTTTTTAATAAAAATAAGAAAACAAAGACTTGAAATAATACATAAATATATAAAGGACAAAATTTAGCTACAAAATTAGTTGTAATCTTAGGCTACAGCCTTACTTAATAAAATAATTATTACTACATATTTTGAAAATCTAACCATTAAATTGCATGTTCTTTATGCTCTTCATACATATGTCAAATTTTGTGTCAATCAGTTGTTATTTACTATATGATCTATAAGTTATATTTTTTGTATAATTTTAAACTACAAAAACTTGCAATTTAAACACTTTATTAATGACATAGCTATTGATCTTTAATTTTTTAGAAATTTTGCAAGAATGAAGGATATAAGAAGAAGATGTAATTTAATGGTGAATTTTTCAAAATTCACATCTAATAAAAAAGATATTGAATAAGGTTGTAACTTTAGACTACAATCAATTTGTACTTAAACTTTGTTCATATATAAAATAAGAAAAAAAGTCAATAGAATAATAACCAGAATTTTAAATTTTACCAAATAATAAATAATCATGGTAAGATTATGTATGGATTGCATAGGACAGTTTTTGTTTAAGCCATGTAATTCAAAAACATTTAAAAAGAGTTTTAAAAAGACAATAACATCTTATTACAAAAAATAATTAAACACTAAAAATATATTATACAAATTCCATATAAAAGTAACTTTGAAAATTTTAATTTTTTTATAAATAGTAAATTTTTACATTATAAATATTTTAGCATTTTCATGTAATATGAATGGCTAAAGAATATCAGATATAAAAATAAAAAACAAATAAAATTAATGAGCGATTGAAACTTCTTGCTATACAAAGCGGGCCAAAAACATTTCCTGAGGGCGTTGGTCTCGAGCCCCATTATAAATTGTAACAATTTTATTTTGAGTTCGATCATAATCTAGATCAGACATAACTAGGCTCTATAAAAAACATGTTTTTACACAACCGTTAATAATGTTCATTTATTTTTTTTTCACTATTAATGTCTATGTATTTATTTTAAATTGTTTTAGTTATTCACAATTTCTTTCTTCTACTTAAAAGATTGGCGTAAATGCACTTTTAGTCCCTACATTTTAACTTTTTTTCATTTTAGTCCCTACATTTTATTTTTCTTTTAGTCCCTAAACCAAAACATGTAAAACACACAGCAATCTTCAGAGAAACTAACGGATTAATAAAATAATAATAAAAATTACTGTAGCAACAATCAACAAAAATTAATTTATTAATCTCCAAAAAAGAACCATAAAAAAGAATTAAAAAAGGATTAAGCAGAATAAAAAAGGCTAGTAATGATTTTCTTCCCAACAAACCTTGCCCAGAAATTTAAAAAATCAATATTTTTGTTTCTCTTCTTGCATTTTCTTAGCAACTAAACATGAAGGAAAGCAAAATGAGAACAAAAAAGATAACAAAACACATTACAAAGAAATTGATTTGGAAAAAAAATAATGGGCTAGTCATCCCAATCGGAACATATACGGTCTTTTGTCTTCCTTTACTTCACTCTTCTGGACACCAAAGGTTTCTGAGCAACCTAAAAATGAGAAGAAATGTATAGCATAGAAATTTCCAAATCTCCAATAAAAAAACCAAACCCATAAACCCAACAACCTTAAAAATGATCTCCAACAAGGTAAAACTTAACCTTAAAACCCATAAATCTTTTGGGAAACAAATACAAAAAAAATTGGGATAGCAATTACCACAGACAAAAAACAAAAACCAAAACCCTTTGAAGGGAAAAATTCGGGACAAACCCAAACAAAATCATCAAATCCAAAAACTCAAATGTCTCCCATCTTGTTTTTCTTTGCTCTCTCACACACACAAATTATTTCTCTCAAAAGGCAGCAACACTTTGTTTTCTCCTTTTTATTTTCTTCTCCACGCACAACTCTCTCTTGGCTGTCTTCTTTTTCTCTAAGCAGCTCCCTCTTGGCTGCTCGCTCTTCTTTTTCTTTGTTGTTCGGCTCCTCTTTCTTTGCTCTTGCACATACTCTCTTTCTATATTCTCGAAGGCAGCAGTACCTTGCTCTCTCCTTCCTCTTGCATTCCTCCCAAGCGAAAATCTTTTCTTTTTTTTTTTTCTCTTGGTTTCACGCTCTATTTTCCCTCTCCCCATAGGGAGAACCCTTGGGGCATTAAGGTAGCCAGGACTCTTTTTAGACTGGAAACCTAATTGGGCAAAGTCACAATCTTTTGGACTCCACCTTTACTAGCATTACCTTTCTTGAACGCCTGAATTAAAGAGACATGGACCCGAGTTCGTATTAGAATGGAGCTCATTTGGAGATGACCCAATTAAGGCACTCGATAAGAGAGACGCATTCTCATTAAGGAGTCTCAAGATTCCATCATCAAAGCCCTGTCTTAGCTTGTAAAAATCACATAGAAAATCTATACTTGTGGACTTCAGAAAAGCCATTCAAAATCATTTGAAAGGCTATAGAGGGGAAAGAGTCAGAGAGATCTAGGAAAATGAACCAAAACCCTTAAAAAAATGATTTTGGCACTGTGTTTGAGTTTCAGTGTTTATTAATACCTTTTTGTGTTTGGTTGTTTAGAAGAAAATTTAAGAAAATTTGAGAAACATTTGAATGCAAATTTTTTTTTTCTTAATTTTAAAAATCATAATTCATATGAACTTCCTGTACTCCTTTTGTGAATGTACTGTTCTTCTGTAGTGCCTTTTATTTTTTTATTTAGGTAAAATTACTAAATTAATTTTTTTAAATTTAAATGTTGATGTGTCAGTGCTACAGTAAATTTTTATTATTTATTTTATTAATCCGTTAGTTTCTCCACTAAACCCTTCTGTGACAGAATAGTTTTCTAAGTGCACAGGATTCTTAATGTGCTACCGCGTTAATTAGTTTAGAGGACTAAAATTTTATTTTGGAAAAAATAAAATGTAAGAACTAATTTGACAACGAGAGTTCGATGGATTTTTACAAACCTTATTCACTCAAATAATATAGTTACGTATTATTAACTATTAATGTCTATGTACTATTTTAAATTGTTTTAGTTATTACAATTTCCTAAAAGATTTCTCATGCAACACAACTACAACAAAAAATAAAATAACAAAATAATAAAAATAAAAATAAAAATAATAAAGTTTATAAATATAAAATTGTGCAACGCACATGCCTATATCTAGTAGTACTTGTAAACAAATGAACGCCCCCTTTCTCACGCAATTGGAGCGTGCCTTATATGAAAATGCTACTAAAACTTTATTATTACTCCTACTAGCATGGTTTCCAAGATTCATTACCATCTTCTTAGCACCTAATATCGGAGAAGGGACAAAAATTGAAGTAGGTTGATGGCTTACCGGCGTTCTATATATTTTTAATCAATATGGGAGTGTTTGCATGTATTTTTCTGATGAATTCATTAACAACAAAATTATCGTTTAAAATAGTTGTATCGAGGGCCTCTATCATGTGGGTTATGCCCATACTAATATTGACATTCTAAGATAGAGGAAGAAAATTAATGAACAGTTGTGAACTTACATATTCTCTATAATATCTGTGGCTGGTTTAAAATGGCCTATTCTAGCATAATCTTTCATTTACTCAACAACAACTTCGGACACAGAGGCGACAAAAATAAATAAACACATGACCCAAAATTCAACGCTATGATTCTCTTTAATCCTTTGGTAAAATTGTAACTCAATTATTTGCTAGAATTATGTTTAGACCTACCCTTTTGGAATCATTATTATAGATGCTGATTTCGGACTATAAATTTATCATTTTATTAGAGATTTAAAATAAAATTTGTTTCAAATTTTGTTCTCATTAGAGTTATATATATGTTTAGAATTTTGATCTAGATAGTCATTGAAAGGGGAATAGAGAGTTTTATTTCAAAACTAAAATTTATTTTTTCATCTTTAATTCCACACTATAATGTGGAATCCACAATGTTACAACTTAATAAAGTTGAAGAAACAAAAATTTGAATTAACACTAACCAAAAATAAATATAATAATTTATATGTTTATACATATGTTTAAAGGTAGACTTGAATCTGTAACACATGATCTGTCATAGCTTAGATATACAAATGCTTAAAGGGGATGGAATGGTTGTTGGCATTGGTTTGCAAATAATTACTACAACTTTGGGAACAAATAAGAAATTTAAAGTTTTGAGGTGATATTCAGGCCACTCGAATAACTACATCGAGTCCAGACCCTTATTAATTCAAAGTGTAGCTCAACCCAAAAATAATGTATGTTGCTGTTGTTAGTCATATGTTACAAGTTTTTAATTATATAATGAAAATCTTGTGAGTAACTTCTTTGTTTTTCACTATACTCCATCAGTCACTTTTTTAAAAATAAGTTTTGGAGGTATGACAAGGAATTCTCAAAGAGCTTGAAGCAATTCGTATTAACTGAGTTTCGAATTAAGGGGTTCAAGATGAGTGTTTTAGAAACATTTTTCTCATTTCATATATAATTTATTTTATTTATATTTTTTTTTCTAAATAGAGTTATTTATTTTGTATATATATATGTGTGTGTGTGGTATTGATATTATCTAACCGATTATCCTTTTCATATAACATAGTAAACATTAGATGATTAGAATTGGTGAAGTTGAAGAAACAGTTGAATTAAATAATTATTGTTACTTATATTTTTATAAATATGGTTATGATTTATTTGTTTGAAGGTATGTTTATGATTAATATGTTTATATATCTAATGAGGTTGTAAGCAAGTGTTTGATATCTGGCCTATTTTGCAAGTATAGGTAATGGTATTTTTAATTTGTTGTCATTTAGTTAGTTTAGTCCTTACACTACAACTCAATTACTAATTTAAATTATGTTTAGCCCTGACTTTTTAGGAAAGTAGAGGAATTTAAGAGGGTTTTTTTTTTTTTTTTTTTTTTTTTTTTTTGTTTCTAGATTGAGGGTTATAGCTCATTGTTATTTTGAATAGGTTCAAAATAGTTTACTTGATTATTTTATTAAGAAAATTCCCATATTTTCAAAACCATGTGAAATAATTTTAGTATCATTTTAAAAAATTCATTCAATCATTACCACTATATTTTGGGATCTCTTTTGTATTCATTGGAACTACAAGCTGTTTGGATATTAGACCTTATAGTTTAAAAATTTAGATTTTACTCCTTGAAATTCTATTTCGTTTGCATCAGTAGCCCTTCCATACATATTTTTTTGTTAAGTGTCATATATGCTTGCCATGCGTGTTTAGTTCATCCAACAAAATGATGTCACATTATTTTTATTATGCCATGCCATTTTTATGTTGCACCTAATTGAAGACACGGATGGAGGGGCTCCTGATGTGAACAAAATAGAACTTCATGGGATAAAATTTAAATTCTAAAATTTCAAGTGTAAAATATTAACACTCTCAAACTCAGAACTTCATGAGGTAAAATTT
This sequence comes from Castanopsis chinensis, assembly GCA_032878915.1. Lineage (NCBI taxonomy): Eukaryota > Viridiplantae > Streptophyta > Magnoliopsida > Fagales > Fagaceae > Castanopsis > Castanopsis chinensis. Next base: position 26,278,142 of record JAVQMG010000131.1, read on the forward strand.
AAATTATAAAATTTTAGGTGTAAAATCTTCACACTCTCAAACTCTAGGGTGTAGTTTGTAATTTAACCTACTAAATATAAAACCCAATGAATGTAGATATCTTGAAGACAATAATGCTTTGGTTTCAATGATGAGTAGGGGGAATTAAGAACAGAGTAAGTTAAACTGTGGCATAGACTGATCAACTACTAATGACATATTAGCATGTCTATGGATTCTCTATTTATAATATGCCACCCTTTACTCTTTTCAAATAATTCACCCTTTCCCACTTTGTTTTTAAGGGGAAGATGTGAATATCAATGGCCATGGAACACAAAGCAAATAAAATGTAGTAGGAAGAAAGAAAGCACAAAAACAGCCACCTAGGAAACAATATGGCCTCTGGGAGAAAGTATTTCATGAGACAATCTTTTTATAGAATGCTCTTCTCACATTTTGTGAGCTCCACACACCAATGAGAATGAAACCCACATATTGTGAGCAAGACACCCCCGATAAGCCATCACTTAAGATAAAATCGTAACACTCACACAAGAATCTAAAATAACTTGAAGGGTTTAGGGCCAAAATTCTTTTGTTGTACCAAGAGCCTTGTAGCTCAACTGACATATGTTTTTAATTAACTCGTCCAGGGTTCAACATCTACTCCTTATCTAACAACAAATTGATCAAACCTACACACACAACCACTCCTTATTTATCATCACCCTATCCACCTTCTTTGCAATAAAATCCTTATCTTCCCTTCTGTTAGTCCATGTAAAAAAGTCAAAAAACACCAAACAATGACAAGATAATCCTCAATTTCCAGGGTATCCACACATTGGTTAAATTCTACTTCAAATTTAGTACACATATTACCTCCAAATTTCTCCATTGGACTCCTCACAACATTGAAACCACCAACAAGCATATCAAATAATTTACTTAAAAGGTCCTCCCTTTCACCCCATCATTGGATATGAAGTAGAGTTATTTGGGTTAGGAATAAAAGACTTAAATTTTACTTCAAATTATTAGCGTAACAACAAAAAGAGAAAAGCTTGACTAAGGCTTTGTTTGTTTCTTGTTGTTGTTATATATATATATATATATATATAAATATATATATATAAAGAAAATTGGAAATATATAGAAAATTTTAAGCAATTTTAGCAAAAAATTACGAGAACTAAAATCCTATTGAACAAAACGGAGTTACAAGAAAGAAAAAGAATATCTAAGTTGCAGTCAATAGGGTTGAGCACCACGCACTCTATTCGCCAAGCGTGTTTAGTTTGCCCCATAAAATGATATCACGTCATATTTTAGCAAAAATTTACAAGAACTAAAACCCTATCAAATAAAATGGAGTTACAAGAAAGAAAAAGAATACCTAAGTTGCAGTCAACAAAGTTGAGCACCATGTGCTCTATTTGTCATGCGTGTTTAGTTTGTCCAAAAAAATGATGTCACGATATTTTTGGATATAGGCTACAAGAATAACCTGGCTTAATGAAAATGATGTCACATCATTTTATTGGAAGAACTAAACACGTATGACAAGCTTATGTGACGCTTACCAAAAAAATATGAGCTCTAAGGGCACATCATTCACCGTGACGTTAAGACAACAAATATTCTACTGGATGAGAAAATGGTATCCAAGGTTTCGGATTGTCCAAAATGGGTTTGGATAACACTGCTGTCAATACCCTAGTAAAAGGGACATGGGGGTATTTGGATCCAGATTATGCAAGATGCCAGCAATTGACTGAGAAATTCGATGTGTACTCATTTGGTGTAGTGATGTTTGAAGTGTTGTGTGCCCGGAAGGCACTAAATTCAAAACTCGAAGAAGAGCAACGAAATTTGGCTAGTTGGGCTCAGAAATGCATTGATAGAGGGACCATAAGCAAGATCATTGATCCGTATCTGACGAACAAGATTGCGCCAGAGTGTTTAAAGGTATATGTGGAACTTGCAAAAAGTTGTATATGTGATCATGGAATCCAACGGCCCACAATGAATGATGTGATGGAAAAGCTAGAGTTTGCACTAGAGCTCCAAGAACAAGCAGAAGCGACCAAAGATACTGATTCAGAAGTGGTATCATTCTGTGTTGCCACTGCCAATGGAGCTCCTTGGTACAACAATTTTTACCATGGACGGGTGTTAGAGTCAAATGGTGGAACTGAGTTAAGTACGATCAGTACTGGATTAAGTTACCCTAGTCTTACAAATAGTTTCACAAGTGAAGATGTCTCCTCGGGCACTAAAAACAGTAGTTCTTAAGTTTTGTAATTATTGTTGTGTCTTTCTATAGTGAATAATTACGATATGGTGTGATTATTGACTTATTGTTCTAGAAAAAATAAAATAATATGAAGTCAAAAAAAATTTCCTTTTGCTTTTTCTGTAACAGTTGATTACCAAAGATTTTTTTCTAAATGAGTTGAAATTAAGATTGGGGGACAATTAATTGACTTATGGCTTTAGTGAAAAAAGAAAAAAGGAAAAAAAAAAAAGACATCTACATTTATTTACTAACATTTTTAATTAATTAAATAAACTATAAAACAACAATTAAGTAAATGATTCAAATATGTATAGTAATTTCTTTGATGTTCAATATTTGTTATGGTTCCTATAACGAAGGTAGTATGAACCTTTAATTCTGAAACACTTGAGTATTTGAGTAGCACTTATAAAAGTGTCATTTAATATGTAAATTACTAATATATATATATATATATATATATATATATAATGAGTCCGGTTAATGTGTGCTCTAAAGGCACACATTAAGTCATATATTTTTGGAAAAAGTTTTATTGAGAATTAAAAAAGTTTTACAGCTTTTTCAATTTCCAATAAATTTTTTTCTTAAAATGGTATACTATTGTATGTCATTAGGGCACACATTAGTAAAATCTATGTATAATACCAAACACATCTTTTATAGTTGTATTATGATTATGTAATGTATTATAACTCCGCTTTAAAATACTATTATTATTTTCATGCGTATTCTAATAAGTATAACTGTTTATTTTAAAAAAATAAAACATACGAGTTACAAGAGCCAACACTTTTCAATGGGTTAAAAAAAAAAAAAAAGAGGGACTTTCAAGGGGACAAAGAACTTGGACCCACAATCTTGGAGACTTTTGTTGGAGACAAGATGTAATACCCCGATTTTATCATTATTATTAATATTATTATTTTAGCTTTGAGAGGTGATATGGATAAACACGTAGTGTCATGATAGGATTATTTACATAGTTAATTTTTGGATATGCTATATGTGAGATGTAATTTTGTGGCCAAACAAAGATTACTACCCAAAGTAAGAGATGAAATAATAGACTGCACAATTAGGTAATGTGTAGTCCTCATTTATTTTGTTTCAGTTACAGAAAAATTAATGAATTAGAGCATTTAGTCTCCTTATCAGTTAAGGAAAAAAAAAAAAAGATGAGAAAATAAAAACCTATGTGGATAAGAAGTCTAAGAGTTGTTGGAATCCCTTGGAGTTCTAGCTTACCTAAATAGGTCAGTAGTTAAATTGAGGTTAATTAGAAGCTATAAAATCTTGGAAGGTACTAGAGTTTCTTCATTATACACGTTACCCAAAAGTCCAAAAAAAAAAAAAAATGAGCATAGACGGCTGGAGGCATCATCTTTAAACTATAGTTAGCGCTCAAAGATTGGTCTCACATCAGGTAATCATTCCCTAGTCTCGGCAAGGGCAAATCTATATTTTTTTGTTAGATCTATTTTCATATAATTTTGGCCTGTGATTTAAGATTAATAGAATTTCTATTTAAGTGTATCGCTGCCATGATTAAATTGGTTGTTAGACCTTTAGCGTGAAAGACTTTGGTATGAAGGACAAGACTAGACTTTGAATACTTTGATTATATTACTAGTTTATGATTGACCCTAAAGAGAAAGTGGCGTTCAATGATAACATGAAGTCTTGCAGTTAGTTTAATTTGATATATAAAATAGTTAGAATGAGCCACGAAATTTCAAAAAAAGATCTGTGGTTTGGCTTAAGTCTTCAATTAGATTGTATATATGCTAAGGTTAGATTTATATATATATATATATATATATATATTATAGATATATAAGAAGTCAAAAAATGCTGCTAAGGTTAGATTTATATACACACACACAATAAATATATATATATATATATATATATATATTATAGATATATAAGAAGTCAAAGAATGCGGCTAAGGTTAGATTTATATATATATATATATATATTATTATTATTATAGATATATAAGAAGTTAAAGAATGCGGCCAATACCTTCATTGCCGCTGGAACTCTTTTCTTGAGATTATGCTATGCCATTGTGGATATAAATATATTAGGATAGCTATAAGATTTTCTATTGTGGATATATATATATATTTATATATATATTAGGTGGTTTTAACGTGGTTGGATAAAGATACTTTGCATTAGTGCTATTATTTAGTTCAGTAAAGTATTTTACTAGTGAGTCAATTTGTATAGTTTAGTAAATTTTTTTTTTTTTTTTTGTGTGGAGGATATTAAGTAATTTCCATGATTGATTATAGGTCCTATTTAAGAGTATTTTGAGGCTTTTTGGAGGTTGTTTTGGCTGGACCTTCAGAGTGATTCAAGTGCTGTAAGTAATTATACATAATATGCACAAGTTTTGTTCTTTAGGTTCTTAGAAGTTAAAGGTTTTTCAAAAGTTATATATTTTTAGCTTACGTTTTAAAAATTTATCAAAAAGCATTTTTACGCTATTGAAAGAGAAATTTCAACCTTTAAATAATGTTTTAAAGAGAACTTTGGATTTTAAATAAAGTTTTGAACATCTAATTTCATTTAAAAGATGGCTTCTAAACTAAACTACTCTCAGCAAGTAATTGAGTTTCAAAGTAAGTTTTCTAAAAGATTCTTGTTCTTTAAATTTGTTTCTCAAATGGTATTTAAGACATTTCTTTTAGCAAATTGAGTTTTCAAACTTACTCGAGAATTGTAAAATTATTTATATGAACTCTTCAGTTCTTATTCATTCCCTAAGAGAGTCAAGCATCCGTTGATTCTGTTTCAATTCAATATTGTGATATTCGTTATGTCTCTATCTCTGGAATAATTGTTAATATTAAGAAAATTATTCTAGTTTGTACATATTTTGTTTTGTGATATGTGACTCAAATTAAGTGTTTTTAGAATTGATCAGATATATATGTGTAAATCCGCTCACAGGATTGTATGTGAGAATATGTGTTGATCCCTCACCAGCAGGGGTTAGATGTTGGTATCCACTCACAGGATTGTATGTGAGAATATGTGGTGTGTATATGTGACACTGTGCTTTGATCAATTATTTGTATGTGTTTTCAAATGACTTAAAGATTTGATTTTGTGTGTATTAAGTGATTTCTTACATGTTTGGAAAACTATATTGGATATTTTGAGTGAAATTGTGAAATCAAACTCGTGCTTTGCTTGACTCTATTCCGTTGTATATTCTGTGTAATTACTTACTAGATGTGTGGCTCATCCCATCAATTAATATTTTCAGATTAAAGTATAGTTGGGAATTAGAACTCTTGGATCGCTTGTAAGGTGCAAGGTAGAACGTGGAAGTTGTAGGCGACTACAGTATTGCTTGAAGACTCATAGAATTTTAGTTTCCTTTGTTTTGGTAATTCACGTTTTATATAGTGGAGATTGTTTCCAATTTGTGGAGTTTTTTTTTAAAGATTATTAGTTATTTTTGTATTTCCGCTTTAGACTTTACAGTGTTTTGGAGATTGTTATAAATTGTGGATTTTAGTTATTGTAAGAGATTTATCAGTAGCATTGTTTACTTGGAGATTTATGGAACTATGTTTAAATAAATTATTTTTCTTAAGCTAGTAAGGTTAGCAAGTTAGTCATGCATCTAAATTCATGATTCATGGATTTGGGTCGTGACACAAGAACTTGGATATCTTACGCATACACTATTTATGTGATTACTGATTATTGTTTTTATGAATGGTCATTGTCCTCACTTGGCATGAGTGGCTTTCCAATCAATTACCTCTAACTTGTGTCATTACTCATTACTTTTCCACTTGTTGAAATCAAAGCTTCCAGGCAATTTTGACGATGTTCACATAGTAGTTATTAGGTGGGTGGGTAACCTGTATAAAAGATACATTAATGATGGGGCCACCCTATCTGCAATCAATGGATAGAGTTAAACTTGGTAAATGGGTTGGGTCAACCAGGTTCAGGTTTGATTAAGTGGGGTTTAGAGCAGACATGAGTTAAGCCTAAATAGGCTTTAATAACACTTATATTCAATCTTTCACAAATTGGATTTACGTATTTTTGTTTGTTGCAAAAAATTAAATAAAAAATTAAAAAAGTTTAAACATATATATATTTTTAATTTTTATCTTCTTTTTAATAAAAATAAGAAAACAAAGACTTGAAATAATACATAAATATATAAAGGACAAAATTTAGCTACAAAATTGGTTATAACCTTAGGCTACAATCTTACTCAATAAAATAAATATATCTACATATTTTGAAAATCTAACCATTAAATTACATGTTTTTTATGCTCTTCATACATATGTCAAATTTTGTGTCAATCAATTGTTATTTACTATATGATCTATAAGTTATATTTTATGCATAATTTTAAACTACAAAAACTTGCAATTTAAACATTTTATTAATGACATAGTTATTGATCTTTAACTTTTTAGAAATTTTGCAAGAACGAAGGATATAAAAAGAAGATGTAATCCAATGGTGGATTTTTCAAAATTCACCTCTAATAAAAAAGATATTGAATAAGGTTGTAACCTTAGATTACAACCAATTTGTACTTAAACTTTGTTCATATATAAAATAAGAAATAAAGTCAATAGAATAATAACCAGAATTTTAAATTTTACCAAATAATAAATAATCATGGTAAGATTATGTATAGATTGCATGGGACAGTTTTTGTTTAATCCATGTAATTAAAAAATATTTAAAAAAAGTTTTAAAAAGACAATAACATCTTATTACAGAAAATAATTAGACAATAAAAACATATTATACAAATTCCATATAAAAGTAACCTTGAAAAATTTAATTTTTTTTATAAATAGTAAATTTTTACATTACAATTATTTTAGCATTTTCATGTAATATGAATGGCTAAAGAATATTAGATATAAAAATAAAAAACAAATAAAATTAATGAGCGATTGAAACTTCTTGCTATAGTTTCTTTAACATACATATTCATATTTTTGTTAGAAAATAGGTTTCTTTAATATATAGTTTCAACTTTTTTTTAAGTCGAGTAGAAACAAACTCAAAAGTTATGAGTGTTTTCAATTAAAAAAATAATCGTCAAACGGTTGAATGCAATGAGAGATGATGGTTGGTAAGTTTTGGTCTTGACAAAGGGAGATCTTTGATAAGAAAGAGTGCAAGATCGAAAAAGTAGAAGACACTCGACTGGCATAGAATATCCCAAAATGCCAAATTCAGAAATTTTCAAAATCCTAGATAGTGTATTTCTAGAGATTAGTGAAGTTGTGGGGTTCTTAACTTAAAAAATGAATGAATTCATTTACTAATTTATCTTAAATATTTGCATTGATAAATCAAATTAAATATGTTAAAATAGACGTAAAAGCAAAAGTATAAAATAAAGCAATACAATAACATATGTATACGAGAGTTGTGTGGTTTAGCCTTACGGCCAATGTACACGGAAAAAACCCTTAACGGTTACATCTTTAATAAAAGAGAGTGTAGTACAAATTCTGTGTTAAAATTACATAACATGTGTATATATCAAAGGCTAAACCCTAAACTAATTATACATTAATTATGGTTAGTAGACTTATTGAAAAAATTATAAAGCCTTGGTCGTAACTACAATTTATAAAAGTACATGGTTTTTTTTTTTTTAAATTTTATTTATTTATTTATTTATCCTAATCACAACACACTTTTATAATTAAATCCACACAATCGAGGACATCACATGAGAAATGTACAAGAAAGTATTCTATGACAGCATCATTCCTAATGTTGTAGATAAAAGTATAAAGCATGGGTATGCAAACTTAATGCAAAGGAAGATAATAATGGATTAGTATGCCACTAAACTTATTGAGTCATCTTGCTGCCAATTGTGGCTAAGGGCTAAGGAATCGAGCAAATTCCAAAAGCGCTAAATGAAAGGATCTTACATAACATCATTGCATCAAGCTTTGAAAATTATGTAGTCAGTCAAGAAGGCTATGAGCCTTGAAGAGGATCTCAAAAATAATGCCATGAATGGAAATCCAAAGCGAAATACCAAACTATCAGCATCTCAACAAGGGAATGCCTGTTGTCACTATGTAAAAAATCTGAAAACTCTCTCTAAATAAAACTCAGTTTTATTGATATGAAGAAAAAAAAATCTCAGAATTGAGAAATAGATACAATAGTCCAGACTATATATACAATCTACAAAGAAGAAAGAATAGAAACTAACTATACTAAATCCGAGATAACCGGGAAAGTTCGTTGGACTAATGACCAATGAAATTCAAACACATGGCAAAATTAGTTATTAGGAACCGTTAAGCAGGGGGTTGAAGAACTTGAGCATCCACAACCGGAATCCCAATCCTATCCTATTTTACCATCTCAAAAAGTCACTTTATTATTAATACCATCCCATTTTACAATACTTCCAACAACCCAACTTCTATTTTCCTATTCTACTCATTAAAATAATATATCTACGTAATAAAATATATTTTTTATTTTTTATTTTTTTCCAATTTTTCCCTCCGCATTCCGTCATCCTCCATCACCGCGCCTCCACTGCCCAGTCACCACCACCGCGCCTCCACCATGCCCACCACGCCACCACTGCCCACTGCCCACCCAAAATCCCACCGGAACAAAAACCCACAGAAAAAAAAAAAAAAAAAACCCACGCCTACTCTACCGCAGAACCCAGACATCACCGCGCCTCCACTGCCCAGTCACCACCACCGCGCCTCCACCATGCCCACTGCCCACCAAAAATTCCACCGGAACAAAAACCCATATTAAAAAACGCCGTGACCCACGCCTACCAAAACGCCGTGACCCACGCCTACCAAAACGCCGTGACCCACGCCCACCAAAACGCAAAACCCAGAAACAGGAACCCAGTAATCCACGCCGTGACAGAAACCCACGCCGTGACAGAAACCCACACCGGACACGTCAACAGAAACCCAGCCTCACAACAGAAACCCAGAAACATTGACCTCGCCGTGACCCACGCCGATCTCCGTGACCCACTTCAGCCATACCCGCAACCCACTTCAGCCCACTCTGATCTCCGATCTCCGTGACCACAACCCACTTCAGCCATACCCACCTCTTCCTTTAAGCACCGGTCACAACAAAAAAAAAAAAAAAAAAAAAAAACAACCACGCCACTCGCCGGATCGCAACCCACCGGAAAAAAAATGAACCACTGTGATGTGTGATGTTGATGTTGGGAGGAGGATGCTCTTTGGGTCTGAAGAATGGAGAGATTAGATGAGAAACAGAGAAGGAAGAGAGAGAAGACAACGGAAATAATGAGGGAGAGGAGAGAGAAAATTCGGGAATGTAGAATTAAATATAATTTTTTTTTTTACAATTCTGCTACAGTGCAATTCTAACTTTAGAATTGCACTGTAGTAGAATCTCAAAAAATTTTGCAAGACTTGCTTTTTACAAGTCCAGTTGTGGGAAGTTTTTGTGCTTTTATGCTAAATTCATTTTGCATTTGGCATATTCATAGCCGGCTGTGGATGGTCTTAGGTGATACGGCGCCGTAGCCATAAAATCAGTATAGCTACTACAAAACGGTGCCGCATGTATAAAACTCATTAGTTCTTTACTTAAATCAAACGCTGCTGTTTTGGAGTCTGGCTTTAATGAGCTCGTAAACGACTATGTTTCATGTCCCTGTTCTTCTTTGTTTTCAACACACTAGGCTAAGAAAGGATCTTATGCGTTAACAATAATTTCTAATTTAAATTATGTGGCATGATTGTAGCTTCTTATTATTTTACAAAATTAAATTAAATTCATATAGATTAACAAACACACACACACAAACATTTCTACATGAAAAGATAGATTGAATCCACTGTACTAAATTGAGATTAGTACTTTACAATGCTCACTCTATTTTACGTAACTCCCATTCTTCGGTGTTCTTTCAACCCTATAATAACTATTGTTGACGACAATTTTTTCATTCCCTACATATACGGGCCATGATGTTAACGGTTAATTTTACGCAACCCAAACGTAATAAGCACAGCAAAATAAACTTAATATATTCGGGCCCAACAAATTGCCACAAGGCCAATTGCCCAAGATTGGCCCAAAGGCCAGGCAAGGCCACCTGACTTGAGGGTTCGCCCTCAATTTGCATGCAAGAATCCAAATTCTAGTTCAAAATTTTATTAAAAAAAAAAAAAAATCATATTCTCCACTTTGGATCAAGAGAATGTAAAAAATTAACTTGATTTTTCCTAATCGAGTGTCGCATTAAACAATTTTAGGGATCAAGAGTCAAGATAACCAACGCTCTGTTTGTTTTAGCAATAATGTTTTCTAGAAAATTACTCATTTTTCATGAATCATTTCCTATAAAACTATCTCATTTTCCAACGTTTGACAGTAACTTTAAATGAGTTGAAAAACAACCTGCTAACTTCCTTCATTTTGTTTGTCATGAGATAGAATTGTTTTCTAAAAAAATTTACTAGAAAATAATATCTAAAAATAAGCTATACTTTTTATATTGACCAAAGATAGTTTTCATTTGACTTATCTATTTTTTATGCTACCAAACACTAAAAAATACGGAAAATTATCTTTACATAAGGTTTTCCATCGAAACAAACGAAGCTTGCTATAAGATGAAGTTGTTTTCTAAATTAATTTAGTGGAAAACAATCTCTAAAAATAAGCTATGTCTTTTATGTTGACCAAAGATAATTTTCTCTTGACTTATCTTTTTTTATGCTACCAAACACTGGAAAACACGAAAAACAATCTTTAGACAAGGTTTTCTATCGAAACAAACGGAGCACGAATGTCCTTTTTTGACCAAAAAATGGACTGACTGATTGAGATAAATATTTTTTAGCCCAATGATAGTCAATTGAATTCCCTTCATGATGACTACTCATGAACCCAAATTAGACTTAAAACTAGCTAGCAAGATATTGTAAAAACAAGAAAAAAAAAATTCTACTTCAAATCTAGAGCATATTATCTCCAAACCTCTCTTTGGGGAGAAGGTATTTGGTATCAAATGATACCATGTCAGCGATATCAAAATTTAGTAAGTGTGAGATATGTCAGCAAAAAATAACTACTCCACTAACAAATGAAAGACATATGTTAGTATGTAGTTATTTTTATATACATATCTCTCATTTATTGGGTTTTGATACGAATGACGTGATATCATTTGATACAAAATACTTTTTCGTCCCTAGAACTCCTCACAACATTGAAACCACCAGCAAGCGTCCATAGAGATTTTACCAACAATGGTCCTAAAATATTCCTGATTTTGCCACAATATCCTCCTTTTCACCCCAGCATTGGATTTGAAGTAGAATTATTAGGGTCAGGTATAAAAGACTTAAATTTTACTTCAAATTATGAGCGGAACAACAAAAAGTGTAAAGATTTGTTTCTATTATTGACTAAAGCTTCATTTGCTGTTGTTGTTGTTGATATATATAAATATATATATATATATATATATATATACACACACATACATACATACTGGAAGAAAATTGGAAATATATAGCAAAATTAAGCAAATTTAGTGAAATTTAGGAAAACTAAAACCCTATCCAACAAAACACTGAAACAGAGTTACAAGAAAGAAAAAGATAAAAAAGAAAATACCTAAGTTACAGTTAACAGTGTTGAGCACCGTGTGCTTTGTTGGCTTTGATTCCTTCGTTGCTTCGTGTTCATCTTCTTCGAGAACCTTTGTCTTTTTCACTGCTTTGTGTTCATCTTGTTTGAGAATTTTGCGTTTCTCGGTGGCGAAAGCCATTGAGAATTGAATTTCAGAGAGTGATACTGATGAGAGAGAGAAAAGCAACGAGAGAGAGAGAGAGAGAGAGAGAGAGAGAGAGAGAGAGAGAAATAAAATAGATGAGTAAAAGGTATGATTTTTCATGCAGTGTAAGTTGTACTTATAGAGTGAAAAATGCTCACTCTAACCTACATAAAGTTTTGGGCTAGCTTAATGTACCAACTTCGTTTAAAAGGATGGGGTTAAGTTTAACGGCTAAATGGGCTTTATTTTGGGTTACTAAAATTGTATTTTTAACTTTTAACCTCTAAAATTTGGGAGTTTTCAAAATTTAGATTTTATAGTTTGAAGTTATATTCTACTTGCAACAACAATCTATATGTCCATATATTCTATTAAGTATCATATAAACTTGTCACATGCATTTAGTTTGTTCAATAAAATGATGTCACGCCATTTTTGGAAATAGGTTAGAAGAATAATCACATGACATGACATCATTTTATTGGATGAACTAAACACGTGTGACAAACTTATGTAACGCTTAATGAAAAATATGAATGAAGCAACTGCTAATGCTAATGGAGTATAACTTCAAAGAGTAAATCTAAATTCTAAAGCTTTGGTGTGAAATCTAAAAACCTCAAAATCCTTTAATAAATTTAAACTATTAGATGGATTAGTGCCATATTATTCAAAATTTCCTCACACCAAAATAAGAGATGATAACTAAATAGTAACTAAGTTTTATAAATATGTTATCTCATATATTTTAAAATTTAAATCTATGATACATATATATATATATATATATTGATTTTTAAAAACAAATTGAGAGAATTATCATCTTAAATTCTAATTAGATAGTTATAATAATAAGGGATAAGAGATTTGAACCTTGATTCTCCTCATAAAAGAAAGTATGCAATGTCACTAAATTACAAAGCTCTTGATGCCTACATTTGTGGATTAACTATGCATTTTAATTGTCCTCATGTTGTTTTTATAAGTTTGGGTAAATAATAATAATAATAATAATATTATTATTATTATTATTAGTTGCTACTAGTGATAAATTAAATCTTGATTTTTAAATTTTTTTTCATTTAAATTTTTTTTATAAACCGTATCTTTTAAAAACTATCATTGGTGCAACCAACATAATGGGAGGAAAATTTTGATTTACATGGATTAAGTTTAAGCTTAAACATGTGTATATAAACTTTTAGGCATCCTCCCCTTACACACTGGTTTTCAAGAGCGAGTTCTATCCACAGGTTTGTACTATTTGGTATTAGAGCCAAACACCACATCAAGTAATTGGACGTAGCTCATTAAAAATGAAATCAATGAGTTGCGACTTTGTGGTTGGATCTCAGAGGGAGCAACCTATAAGCTAGATTAAAATAACTAATAGGTGAGTGGAGCAACCAAATAGAGAAAGGGCTACCATCGAGCCAGTGTCAATAGAGTGAGCCGTCATTAATGTTGGTTGTGGAGCGTAGCGGTAGATATGTTATGATCTTAGTGTCCTACATGGATTAAATATAAGTTTAAACATGTGTATATAAGCTCTTGGGCAGCCTCCCATTGAAAGCTGGCTTTCAATGGGAAGTTCTACCCATAGGTTTGTATCAAGAGAGCACCAATAATATCTATCAAAAACATATATGGACAAAGTGTGTAAATTATCAAAGTTAAGGGGGTTTAGAATGACAACATTAAAAATTCAAGTTTAATTTACTACAAGAAACAAACTTTGGAATTTTACTTTTTTTAAAAAAATTCTTGTGAGTATAATTTTACGCTTCAAACCATTGCATTAGGGATTTTAGGTGTGCACAAATATAAGAGCGTACACAATCCCTGATCTATTAAAGACGCCTAAATGTATGTTAAAACGTGCATTCAAAAAATAAGAGAGACACATTCTCATTAAGGCTCTCTCTAGTCTCAAGATTCCATCATCAAAGCCCTGTGTCTTACCCTGTAAACATCACATAAAAAACCCACACTAGTGGATTTTACTGACTCGAAAGCCATTGGAAATCATTTGAAAGGCTATAGAGGTCGTGGAAAGAGTCACGATAGATTGTTTTCACTCCATTGAGATTTAATTAGGGTTTGATACCAAACCCAAAAGGTAAGAACCAAGACCATTAAATCTATAACATGAGAATGTGTTTGTATGTTTTTCCTTCTTGCACCACATCATCAACATCCTTTTCTTTCTTTTTTTTCAATTTTCAATTTGTTCTACCTTTCATCTCCTTCAATCGTTACCTTCTTAAACTAAATTTGTATTGGTATTATCTAATCATTTAACATTTTTCATATAACATAGTAAACACTAGAATGGGTGAATTTGAAGAAAAATTTGAAATTAAATAATTAATATTGTTGATATGTTTATAAATATAGTTAAAAGATTCATTTGTTAATCATAATTTTTGTATCCCCTTCAATGAGAACTTCTTGCACTCCTATTTCTTTTGTGAGTTGCACTGTTCTTCTACAAGCTACTACCTTCTACAAGCTAGTACCTTGACATGTCCCACCAACACCAAAGAACCATAGAAATTTTTTTCGTGGCCCTATCCCATGAGGTCCACAAAATTTGCATACCAAACTATTCCAAGATATCGAAACATAATGTTATTATATTATGTATAAGGAGAGTTCTATGGATATTTACGCAACCTTATTCAAATAATAGAGTCAAATATTATTATTTTTTTACTATTAATGTCTATTTATTCATTTTTAATTTTTTTAGTTATTCACAATTTCTTACTTCTACCTGAAAGTGTTCTCATGCAACACAACAACAAAAAAAATAATAAAAATAAAATTTGCAACCCACAGGCCTGTATCTAGTACTTATAAACAAATGAATCTCAACCATATTTATAAACATATTAGCAACAATAATTATTTAATTCAAATGTTTCTTCAAATTCACACATTTTATACCTATTCTTACTAGCTACTTCAGATTAAGCACCTCCTTTCTCACGCAACTGGGGTGTGCCCTATATGAAAATGCTACAAAAATCTTATTATTACTGTTTTTAGCATGGCTCCGAAAGAGGCACAATAGCTAAGGACCAAGAGACGCAAGTTAAGCAAGAAGGGGTCAAAAAAATATTTTTAACTCTTTGAGGAAAGAATTATGATGACACTCATATCTATGCGGGTGGTTTGTCTTCAAGTTAAAAGGCTTATCGGTTAGTACTTTATTTTAACAATTGAGCCGCACTACATGGTGTGACTACTTTTTTTAATACATTATATGAAACTAATTGTATTATATTACTCTTGAAAATCTATATTTGCTTTCTACAACTTATACATTAAGAGTTGTGATTCTAATTCATTGATGTGGCTACTCTTAATGCATTGTTAGAAGTATCTTATAACATAGTTAATGTTTTTACTTTACAATTTTAATGCAGTATTGTTTTTATATTTGTGCAGATTTCTTATTCGTACAGTCTCACTACTTGGAGTACCACCATAATTCCCAGAGTAACTAGTATTATCTCTAGGAATCGAACTCTCATATCTTGAATAGGTTCCAGGGGAGGAGCTACAATAGCTACAGGAGGATATTAATTGCCTTGATATGCTTCAGCATACGATCCTGTACGTCCTTGTAGTTTAGCCCCTTGACATGTTGCATTCACCTATGAATTTAAGCATATCCATTATATCACTATACTTATTCAAGGCAGGACCTTTCATTGAAATTTTATATTGATTTTAATTAAAACAAAGAAATTATTAGAACTTCAACAAACAAATGCCAGCCCACTCACAAAAGATAAAAACAACTTCAACTTGGTTGGGCCCTCGATAATTATATGGAGGGGGAGGTGCATTAGAGCTTTGCCAATGTCCTCCAGTAGCTGGAATTAGTGAAACATCATCAGCATCATAATCACATAATATATCTAAATAGTTACATTTTACTTATTAAACAAAAAAAATCTAAAAAGGGCTATTTCCAAATTTCAAAATTTTACAAGGTCAGACAAACCTGCCAAAGATCCTTGATGCTGTGGCGTAAAGCCAGTATATGGCTGGATGGAACCTTCCCGAGGATAAGGTGAAGAGTTTTTAGAGTTCAAGTTGGGTGCAGCTACAAGAGCATTCTTCATCTCATCCAAATGTCTTTGAGACTCTGCTCGATTGAGTTCCACAAAGATAACCTTTTAAAAGAGACCAAAGAATTAGCCACATTACTATGAACAAAAACATAATGAATATCCAAGTTGACAGATAATTACTTGATCAAAATACTCATTTGAACCAGGCATATCCTTTCTCCCGAGTAAAACAAAATTGGCTTGCAAAGACATTGTGAAGAGAAAAATAAAACCACAAATTAAAAGGAGAGCAGTAACCAAACAACAGTTAAACAATATTGCAATAAAATAATTATATAAAGATGAAAGTAAGCTAAAATAGTGGATACCTAACATCTCATTAACTGCATCAGCTGGTACCTCTTTTCCCATTTCTTTGAATCTTTTATTAGCACGAAACTTAAGCTCTTCAGGCTTTGGAAACACCACAACAGCAATCTGGGGGAGGAAAAATAGTAAATCATAAATATTAAAGGTCATACTCCAAGAAAGGAATCCTTTAATTTTCCAACATATAAATTTATCATGGTTTTATAGTTACCTTCTAAAAATATGCAAATGGTTTCAATTTACGTTTACGTGCAT
This sequence comes from Castanopsis chinensis, assembly GCA_032878915.1. NCBI lineage: Eukaryota > Viridiplantae > Streptophyta > Magnoliopsida > Fagales > Fagaceae > Castanopsis > Castanopsis chinensis. The sequence goes on from JAVQMG010000131.1 coordinate 26,294,973, forward strand.
TCATGTAGACATTTGTGTGATCAATTATGTAGTTGCGAGGTGTTTTTGGCTACTCGCGGTAAAAGGGTATTAAAAATAGCAGTAGCTTGATCCATTAGGCGATCAAATCGTTGCCCATAATTTTGCTTACGTGTTAACCCTGGCACCTGCAAAAGGCTTCAAGATATGAGAATATTGAACAGAAAAAATGAATGGCACCATTAGAACATCTAGCCAAAGGCATTGAAAAAGGATAAAAAAAAAAAAAGAATGAATTAAATAACCTTCATTTGATCCAAAATAAGGTTTGTCCAGAGCAAAACATAACGCTTCTCAGGGTGCTCCTTCACCCATTTTTCTGCCCATGTAGTCTTGCCTGAAGCTGGTAATCCAACCACCATCATCAGTTCATCATCACTTGGCTTAGAGAAAGTAGGGCCTATCATTGCATTTCCATCCTCAAGAGCAGAAGCCCAAGGTTTGTAACCTTCTTCAGGAATGAGTCCCTCTTCAACACTAAATTGCAACTCTACTACCACATTTTTCAACAAAATATGGGAAAAAAGTGCTGATTCCCACTGTAACTTTCTTGTTGGAGAGTTCACCACTCCTAGACCCTTTGGACCAGCATTAAATTGTCTTGCAATGCCAACCATTTGCCATTCTTGGAGAAACCAATGCAAGCCAATGGTTTGTCTTCAAGATTAACAGCACACACAATCGAATCTCCAATCCCAAACTTTTCACCATAATCTAAAAATTTCCTTGCACTAGAAAATTTTCCTAAGCCCCCAAACCTGAAGCTGTGTTCAGTTTCCCCGAGGTTCCCCACATTATCATCCCCTCTAGAAATGCCTACACGGCAAACGTGATGCTGGTCAGGGGCAGTGTCCTCCATATCAACTGGCTGCAGTGAAATAATTTTGCAACCAAAACAGTATTTCCCTCGAGTTATTCCAACATTCACACGAGCACCAGACCAGCAATAAGAAAACCCCTGCTCATAAAGTGCAGATCCTAGGAGACCATTGACTTCAATATTGAAATCTAGAGACAGGGTAAAAATTCAAGTCAGCAATCATACAATTTGAAAATGCATTTGTTTAGATCTTAGGTTTATCCATACAAATACATACATATACAACCACAAGCATTCAAAATAAATGGTCATTTCTAAGTGGTGCTTAAATACCCAACCTAATTCTTAGGTTTATGACACTGAAAATACCTATGCTTTGACACAATAAATCTCAACAGACACCTATGATAACACATTTGGAAAAGGAGAGGCTTCAAGCACCTCAATTACTTGGAATAATTCAAATCTAGAAAAGCAAGCTAGACTAGAAGTAGGAAGAACAATTACTGGACACTGCTTAGGCTAGAAAATACAACAAAAGCCTATATGAGACAAACTGGGGCAGATTGGCAATTAATGGACACTGCTTAGCCTATAGAAAATACAACTCATGTACCTTGTTTTTCATCAGCCTAGTGAATGACTCCATAGCTATTACAAAAGATAAGGAGAGATTGGATTCCCTTGCCTAAGCCCTTTGCCACCTTTAAAGTGCCCCATCAAGACAATTGGGAACCTTGAATTACTAATGCATTTTCTTACCCTTTTACAAAATCTAGGAGGAAACCCAGATGCACGTAGGCACATTGATATAAATTCCAATCCACTAAGTCAAATGCTTTCCCAAAGTCAGCCTTGATTGCACATCTTCTAGGCCCTTTACTCTGATAATTCTTCCCTAATTCATGAGCTAGTAGAAAATTTACTACAATGCTCCTCCCTCTAATAAAATTTGGTTTTCTTTTTTCAACATCTCAAGATAGTCCCTCAACCTTTTATATATCACATTGCAATACGCAATGAATATAAATTTTGTTGCTGTGGTAGGAATAGGGACCTTAGGGATCAATGAAAGTTTAGTGGAATTCACATCTTTCAACAGCTTTACTAGTCATGAAGAAAGATTTGATGGCAGCAATAACATCATCCTGCGCAATATGCCAAGACTTCTTAAGGAGTAAGGCAGTGAAGCAATCAAGACCAGGTGCCTTTTCATTGCCCAGGTAAAATAAGGCGGCCGTATTTCCTGATCAGTCACATCCTGTTGCATCCTTGCCTTCATATCATCAGGCATCTGATCTTGGAATAGAGTGGAGACTTTATTAACCATCAGATCTACATTGATTTCAGAAGGAGAGCCAAGCAGATCTTGGTAGTACTCAACCATCATCTGCTTGATTTTAGATGGTTCATCTACCCTTATTCTATCAACATTCCTTGCTTGCCTTGCTTTCACCAAATTATAAAAGAAAGAATTGTTTTGGCCCCTAGGTTAAGCTATCCATTCCTTGAATTCTGCTTAAGGAAAAGCTATTCCGCATTGCTAATTGAGAGAAACTCAAGAAGATATTGCTGCACAATATTGGATACCCTGACCACATATGAGAATTGCATCAATTTAGCTTCACAAGCTTCAAGGTTAGCTCTAGCCAATTCCACTCATTGAAAAACCCCACAATTAATATCCTTATTAATACCCTTAAGCTTTGCCTTGGTAGACTTCAGCTTCCTATAAAATATGAACATAGGGGTACCCCTTTCCCCCATAAACCAAGCATCCATTACCCGATCGATAAAATGCCAACGCTCACACGAGAAATTAAAATTACTTGAAGGGTTTAGGGCCAAAATTCTTCTTGTTGTACCAAGAGCCTTGTACCCCAACTGTACATCTAGGGTTCAACAACCACTCCTTATTTAACAACAAATTGCTCAAACCTATCATCACCCTATCCAACTTCTTTGCAATAAAACCCTTATCTTCCCTTCTGTTAGTCCATGTCAATAAAAAAAATAAAAAAAAATAAAAAAAAAAACACACACCCAAAAAAAAAAGATGCTCCTCAATTTCCACAGAATCCACGCATTGGTTAAATTCCACTTAAAATCCAGTAACCATATTTCCTCCAAAATACTACCCGGGACTCCTCACAACATCGAAACCACCAGCAAGCATCCATGAAGAATTTACCAACTATGTTCAGTGTTCTCAAAAGTTTCCAAATTTTCCTACAATATCCTCCTTTTCACCCCATCATTGGATTTGGAAGTAAAGTTATTAGGGTTAGGCATAAAAGACTTAAATTATTGGCGCAACAACAAAAAGGGGAAATCTTTGTTTCTATTACTGACTTTGGTTTTGTTTGTTGTTGTTGTATATACATACTAGAAGAAAATTGGAAATATATAGCAAAATTAAGCAAATTTAGCAAAAATTTAAGAAAACTAAAACCCTATCGAACAAAACAGAGTTACAAGAAAGAAAGGAATATACCACGCGCTCTGTAGGCTTTGATTCCTTCACTGCTTCGTGATCATCTTCTACGAGAACCTTTGTCTTCTTCGCTGCTTCGTATTCATCTTGTTCAACAATTTTGCGTTTCTCGGTGGAGGAAGCATTGAAGATTGAATTTCAGAGAGTGATACTGATCAGAGAGAGAGAGAGAGAGAGCGCGAAATAAAAATGGACGAGAAAAAAGTGTGATTTTTGTGCTGTGTAAGCTGTACTTATAGAGTGAAAAGTGCTCACTCTAACCGACGTAATATGCTGATTCATTCATTTCTTCGTTGAAAATAGTGGGGGTTAAGCTTTGGGTTCATAAAATGTAGTTTTAACTTTTAATAAATTTAAAGTTTTTTTTTTTGATAAAAATAAATTTAAAGTATTAGATGAACCATATTAATCAAAATTTTCTCACACCAAATAAGAGATGATAAGTTGATAATAACTAAATATTAATTAAGTTTTTTTTTTTTGAAAAACATACACACACATGTAGAGGAAGGGGAAGAGATAAGGAAATATACTCACACGCCAACACCAAAATTTCATGCAAATATTAATTAAGTTTATTAAACATATTAGCATATATTTTTTAAATTTTACAAAATATAAATTTGAAATGCATAATGATATTTATCGGTTTTTTAAAAAACAAATAGAGAGAATTATTATCCTAAATTATAATTCAATAGTTATAATAATAAGGAGGATGGTGAGTTCTAGTTAACTCAAACTGGTAAAACCTCTGGTGATTAGTGCTTACACATGAAGAATGTTTGTAAATTTGATTTAACATATGATATTTTTCTTTTACAATAGCAAAAATATTTATATCAATTAAGTCTTTACATATTTGTTAAAAAAAAAAAAAAGAGTAAGTTTTGACATGTCTAAAAATGTACAAGTCAATTTAATAAAAATAATATAATTAAATTATGTATGGTATACAATTACACTTTAATTTAATGAGCTATGTATGATATAAAAGTAGTTTGAGATAACAAAAAATGAATTGGTCAACTATATAAATGCATTAGATGTTTTTTGAAAAAAATATAGGGGAACATTATTCAAAATTATATACACAATTATATATATATATATATATATATATTTACCAAAACTACAAGAGGGATTGAGAATTTTTGAAAAGTAGAGGGGAGCCATGGCCCCCTAGTCCCCCTCCCTTTGCCCCTGAATCTATATGTGTACTATATATAATAACGATGCTTCGCAATAAATTTTGCAAAGCTCTTGATGATGTTGTCATTTACAATTTAGACTCATAAGCGCCCATGTGGCTAGCCCATTGCAATAGGGTTTTTTGGTGTGCACAAATATAAAAGAGCACAAAATCCCTGGTCTATTAAAGGCACCAAAATTTATATTTAAGTGTGCATTCAGAAAATAAGAGAGAGCATTCTCGTTAAGGCTCTCTCTAGTCTCAAGATTCCATCATCAAAGTCATGTGTCTTAGCATGTAAACATCACATCGAAAACCCATACTTGTGGATTTTACTGACTCGAATGCCATTGAAAATCGTTTGAAATGCTCCAAAGGTCATGGAAAGAGTCATGGTAGACTGTTTTCCCTCCATTGGGTTTCAGTTAGAGTTTGAAACTAAACCCAAAAGGTAAGAACCAAAAACCCATAAATCTATAACATGAGAACATGTTTGTATGTTTTTCCTTCATGCACCACGTCATCAACATTCTTTCCTTTTTTTTTTTTTGTTTTTGTTTTTTTTTTTTTTTTTTTTTTTTTTTTTTTTTTTTTTTTTTTTTTTTAACTTTCACGTTGTTTTACCTCTCATCTCATTCAATCGTTACCTTCTTATACTAAGTTTGTATTGGTATTATCTAATTGTTTAACATTTTTCATATAACACAATAAATACTAGAATGGGTAAATTTGAAGATACATTTTAATTAAATAATTAAATAATTAATATGGTTGATATGTTGATATATAATTAAAAGATTCATTTGTTAATCATAATTTTCATATCCCTTTCAAGGGTAACTTCCTATACTCCTTTTTTTTTGGTGAGTTGTACTGTCCTTCTACAAACTAGTACCTTGACATGCTCCACCAACACCAAAGAACCATAGAACATTTTTTCATGGCCCTACCATGCTACAGCTAGAAAACCAGACCCATGAGGTCTACAAAATTTGCATACCAAAACCATTCCAAGATATTGAAATATAATGTTATTATATTATGTATAAGGAGAGTTCTATGGATTTTACACAACCTTATTCACTCAAATAATAGAGTTAAATATTATTATTGTTTCACTATTAATGTCTATTTATTCATTTTTAATTGTTTTAGTTATTCACAATTTCTTACTTCTACTTGAAAGAGTTCTCATGCAACACAACAACAACAAAAATAAAAATAAAAATAAAACTGTGCAATGCACATGCCTATATCTAGTACTTATAAACAAATGAATCCCAACTATACTTATAAACATATTAGCAACAATAATTATTTAATTCAATTGTTTCTTCAAATTCACACATTTTGTACCTATTCTTTTTACTGGCTACATCAACTTAAGCATGTCCTTTCTCACGCAACTTGAAGGTGTCCTATATGAAAATGCTTCAAAAACCCTATTATTACTGTTTTTAGCATGGTTCCCAAAATTCATTTCCATCTTCTTAGCACCAAATATCAGAGAAGTGACAAAAATTGAAGTAAGTTGATGGCTTACAGGTGTTCTATATATTTTTAATTAATATTTGGAGTGTTATCATGTATTTTAATGTTAAAATCATTGACAACAAAATTATCATTTAAAACAGCTGTATTGGGGGCCTCTATCATGTGGGTCGTGCTCATACTAATAGTGAAATTCTAAGTTGGAGGAAGTGGATCAATGACTAAGTTGAAGATTTACATATTCTGTTGAAATTCGATTGTCTTTGTGACCATCCCTTCAGCACTAAAAAATCCATACCGGTTATCTTAACAACTTCAAACATTGAGGCGATAAAACTTAATAAATAAATGACCCCAAAATTCAGCTCTATGATCATCTTTAAGCCTTCGGTGAAATTGTAACTCAATTATTTGCTAGAATTATGTTTAGCACCACCTTTTCGACATCATTATTATAGACGTTGACCTCGAACTGTAAATTTATGGTTTTATCAGAGGTTTAAAATAAAAGTTGTTTCAAATTTTGTTCTCAGTATAGTTATATATATATATATATATATATGTTTAGAACTTTGATCTAGATAGTCATTGAAAGGGGAAAAGATAGTTTTATTTCAAATTGAAAATTTGTTTTCCCATCTTTAATTCCATACTATGAATTGTGTAACACATGATATGGCTTAGTTTAGATGTTTTAAAGGGGATGACATGGTTGTTGTTATTGGTTTGCAAATAATTAGAACAACTTTGGGAACAAATAAGAAATTTAAAGTTTTGAGGTGATGTTCAACCCACTCGAATAACTACATTAGACCCATATTATTTCAAAGCATAGCTCAGCCCAAAAATAAATGTATGTTGCTGTTGTTAGTCATATGTTACAAGTTTTGAGGTAAATAATAAAAATCTTATGAATAACTTGTTTGTTTTTCACTTTATACTTCATCAATCACTTTCCAAAAAATATAATAATTAAAGGTTTGGAGGTATGACAAGGGATTCTCAAAGAACTTGAAACAATCAGTATTAACTGATTTTTGAATGAAAGGTTTCAAGATGAGTGTTTTAAAAACATTTTCTTATTTAAGATATATATAATTTATTTTATTTATATGTTTTTTTTTTCTTTCTAAATGAGGTATTTTGTGTGTGTGTGTGTATATATATATATATATAATATAATATTGAGTTGATATTGATATTATCTAACCAATTAACCTTTTTCATATAACATAGTAAACATTAAAAGATTATTAGAATTGGTTAAGTTGAAGAAACATTTGAATTAAATAGTTATTGTTGCTTATGTGTTTATTTATAAATACAGTTATGATTTTTTTTTTTTTTTGGTTTATATGTATGTTTATGATTAACATGGTTATATGTCTAATGGTTTTTTTAAACAAGTGTTTTATATATGACCTATCTTGCAGGAATAGGTAAAGGTATTTTTAATTTGTTGTCGTCATTTAGTTAGTTTAGTCCATAGACGTTACAACTCAATTACTTATTTAAATTATGTTTAGCCCTGGGTTTTTAGGAAAGTAGAGGAATTTAAGAGGTTTCGTTTCTTCTGAATTGAGGGTTATAGCTCATTTTTATTTTGAATAGGTCCAAAAGTTTCCGTTGTAATTTATGTATTTCGCATTAGGTTAATTAGGACTTTTCTATAGTGTTTTGTTTCTAATTTACATAACTATATATTTTTTTACAAACATATGAAATATTTTTTAGTATTATTAAAAATATGGCTTGAGTGGTAAGAAAAACACATTTAGATTAGTTTAATGATTTTTAGTCCACGAGTAGATTTGACATCATTATAATTGATGTTGATTTCGGAGTATAAGTTTAATGATTTTTTTTAGAGATTTTTTTTTCAATGTTTGCACTTATAATAGTTACAGTTTTGTTTTAGATAGTAATTGAAAGAAGGGCAGCGCGGGGGTTTACATATTTGACCCAAAATAATTTTCATTGTTTATATATTTTTATATGTTTATACATATGTTCAATTTTTTAGATAAATATATCTAAGATTTATATGTCTATAATTGTGTTTAGGGTTATTATGTAAAATATTGGTATTATCTCACTTTTTAACCTTTTCATATAACATAGTAAACATTAGGATGGGCGGAGTCGAAAATTTTTTGAATAAATAATTGTAGATATTGGTATGATTATAAATATGGTTAAGATTTATTTGTTTATAAGTGTTGAGGACAAATTATTCATACCACATGGCTTCATTTCATTGGCGACCTGCACCACGTCAACACTATCATGGATTTTGGGAAAATCTCTTCTAAAGCCCAAAAGAGCTCATATTTACACAAAAAAGGCGTCAAAGCCCATGGTTCAAGCTTATAACACATTATCTCATTTTTGGCTCACGATCCAAGCTCATGAGCTTTATCGGGGGAATTTTGGGAGTCTTGGTTTGGAGGGCCAAGAAGTATGTTCAGTAAAACTCCAGTAGTTCAAAGTTGATAAAGGAAAGTATGTTGCTTGGCATGTCTTCCCCAATTCCCTGAACTCTGACGGATCAGTGTGCAATAGGTAACGTTTGGTAAGTCTCTCATATCACATAACACTTAAAATGATAAAACTCCCCATGCTCTTTACATAAAAATTAATGTCCATCATATAATATAAGTTTTAAAATATAATTATATCATTCCATATTAATTATATTATTAATTTCATATAAATCAATTCCAAGAACATGACTAAATATATATTAGTATCTCATATCTAGTATTAAATGCTCTCTTTACTCTCTAAGATTTGGTTAAAATACAAAAAAAATCATAATTACATCTCTAAAATTTCATCAAATATCAATCAAGTAGCCTATTACTTACCAAAATTATATATGGATTAAACATATAATTTTTTCAAGAGAGGAAACTTAGCCGAAAATACCAATAACAGCTCCAGTAGCTTCTACACAAGCGACAACAGCTCCAGCGGAAGTTGCAACAACTTCTGCACAAGCTGAAACAGCTCTAGCGGAGCTGTAAACAGCTTCTACAGAAAGCTGTAATAGCTCCAGCTAAGCTGCAGAAGCTCCAGCAAGTTGACACATGTCCTAAAAATGACATCACTTGTAGCTTGCTGTCATACCCAAAGAAACAATAGGATCCCATAAAGATTATCTTACCATTTTTAGCTAAACCATGAATTTAATGCCACATATTTTTTCCTCCAAGCAAGATGTCATTTGGATGATATCATTCAGCTGTGACAGCTATGATTGATAGCTGCTATGGCTATAACATCAGCCTTGAAGTTTCTAACTTTTCTTCTTTTGGCTAAAAAACATAAACCCTCTAATAAGATCATTTACATTGTCAAGGACTTTCCCTTATTTGTTATTTTCTCTTCAACTAAAGTTCTGATCTAGTTACATAGCTTGGCTCTATATAAAGAGGACCAAACTACACACTAAAAGGGGGTTCCATCCCTCTCCCACTCCATTATTCTGAAACTTCACTCACTTTTGCTGCAAAATACACATTTTCCTACTCCCCCATCTCTCTTATAAAATCTCTCTTCATAGATAACAACACAATACACATATTACAACACACCATTATCCATTACCTATCTTTCCCACACTCCATTATTCTGAAACTTTATCATTTTTTGCTGCCCAAAAACACATCTCCATCTCATTCTTTATTTCACATACAAAATCTCCCTTTTTAGAAAGCAACATAACTCATAACACAAATAATCTCATGTATTTACTACATTTAACCTTCATAATATCTACCTTACACTTCCATATACTTTACAAACACATTCCTCACAAAATACCCATACATACCTCTCATATATTTTTAAACTCTATGTCTCACAAAGTATACATATACAAGATCCATGTCCAACAAAGTGTCTACATATAATTCCTATACATATTACAAACACCGTATCTTACAATATCTCTATATATATATATATATATATATTTCTCACAATCTCTACACATCTCGAAACATATCAAAATACTCTTCTAAGAACACATTACAAAAGCCCTTTCTCATGGAAGGCATATGAACATCAATACTAAGGCCTTTCTCTTAAAAGGCACAAAGACTTCATATTAAAATCATTCTCATTGAAGACATACATTTCTAAAACTTGAAACTACTCCTATGAAAGGCACGAACTTACTCATGTTTGACTAAAAAAACTCAAACTTAACCAACCGATGCACATCGCTGGACATACTCTCTCTCCGTCCAGTTGCACCCATTTTTCCCTTTCAAATATAAAGTCACCATGAAAGGATTCACTTCGCCATGCTGCTGAAATGTTAAGCCCACTAGTGTTGTACGGCTGGAGCTGCAAATTTTGAAGGTTGCTGAAATGACTAAGTCCACCGACGTTACGGCTGGAGCTGCAAGATATGAAGATAAATCATTACATTTTATCTTCAAATTTATATTATTAAACATATTTTATTCATTATCATTTTACAACTGGATGCAAGCTATTTTAATATCATCTCATTATTTAGGCTGTATTTGTTTTGGCTTCAAACGGTTTCAGGAAATCGTTTTTCGTGAAATCGTGTGTTTGGTTGCGCATAAAAAATTGAGTTTTCTGAAAAATTACTTCTGTTGATTGAAAAATTAAAGGCTTTGACCGGAAATGGTTTGAAGTGAAAATTTTCACTTCAAACCATTTCCAAGCTCACAAACGCGCAGAGAGAGAGAGAGAGAGAGAGAGAGAGAGAGATCGCGAGAGAGTAGAGAGTAGAAAGAAGGCGGCGCAGGCGAGATCGCACCCACTGCACCAGCACCGCCTTCTCGCTCGCGCCGCGATCACGAGGCGGCACGATCCCGCCTCGCGATCACGATTGCAACGTGGCGATCGGGATCTTAATCACGTTGCGATCGCGAGTCACGATCTCGCGAGGCGGCGCGATCTCGCCTCGCGATCGCGAGATCACGCCGCTGCATGATCCCGCCTCACGATCGCGATCTTCTCTCCCAAATATGATTTTTTTTTTGGGTTTTTTTTTTTTTTTTTTTTTTTTTTTTTTTTTTTTGTGATTCTCTGAATCATAATTATGTGTTTGTTTGGAAGTTAAGAAAATGTGAGCAACAAATAAAAAATGTATTTTCTATAATATTTTCAAGATTACAACCAAACACCTGAAAATATTTTTCAAAATATTTTTTAAAATGCTACAAAATACCTAAAAATATTTTCCTTTCCCGAAAATATTTTTACCTGAAATTATCTTACACCCGGAAAATATTTTACACCCAACCAAATGCAGCCTTAATGAACATGATCTCACTAATACTTCATTAATAAACGTACATATTAATAAATCAATCTACCACCATTGCACATATATTATTTGGACATAAACCATCATTGGACATACATTATTTGGACATAGACCATTGATAGACATACATTACTTGGACATGGACCATTGCTAGACATACCTTATTATGTTGAACATGAACCATGAACTGCAACTAGACATGGACTATTGGACTCATCCCATTATTGGACATTTGACACCTAATTGATTAACCACTTTCTAATATTGGACATCACTTAATATACATAATAATAACGCATCAACTCATCATTTAATCAAAGCTATCATGCTAAGCATATTATTTATTTCAACCATTATCATGATTCTAAGACTTTGGGTTTCATCTATTTTGCAGGCATAAAAATACTTCAGAAGCCATTGGTCTATGCGGCCCAATGTTGAGTTCCAGATTGAACTCTCCAAAACAAATCCGGGCTTAGCAAAGTCACACCTCCAACAAAAGACACGTGGCTATGTGCTAAAACTGCCCATGACAATAAGTAAGCTTAAGATTTATATGGTTATATGTTTAGTGGTTTTTTAAGTAAGTGTTTGATAACCTGACCTATTTTGTTACTAAAGGGCTTTATAGAAATCTCTTTCTTTTGAGGGGAAGCCAAATTCTATGAAAATTGAAAATTGGCTCCTATAAATAAGGATTTGGAAGAAATGGATTATGAGAGGGGTTTTACCATTAATATGTCATGACATGAGGAAAGTGTTTGCTACACTTGTGCTATATTCCAAAATAGTTCATCATGTTACAATCAAGACTCCTCGTAATCATTTACATAGCCTCGTTCGACCTAGTTAATGCGGCACTCAACACTATGAGAGATCGTGATCTGGGCCTGCCAATTCATTGGTAACTCCACATGGAGTTCCGGGTGGTCACGGGACCACCCTGACCTGGCAAAAAAATTAATTATTATATATAAATTTAAAAAAATTATGATTTTATTATCCTTAAAAAAATATTTGTGACCACCCTAAAATTTTTTTGGTGCAGCATAATTAAATTTTGGACAAAATTTAGTAATAAACTTGATTGTAGACTAAAAATATAACTCTACTCAACATTTTTATATGTGAATTGTGACAAATCCACTATTGGATTATATTTTCTCCTTATATCCTCCATATTTGTAAAATTTAAAAAAGATCAAAGATCAATAGCTATATCATCAATCAAATCTGTAAAATTTGAGTTTTTGTAGTCTAAAATTACATAAAAATTTAAGTTTATGAATTAAATAGTAAATAACATCCGATTAACATAAAATTTGACATATGTTTTAAGAACAAAAAGAACATGCAATTCAATGTTTAGATTTTCAAAATATGTAACTATGTTTATTTGTTTAGTGAGAGTTGTAGTTTTAGGCTACAACTAAGTTTGTAGCCAAACTTTATTTTTTAATATTGGTCCCCTTTAACAATATATTAAGTCATTACAAACAAAAAGAAAAATCCCAATAAATTTTTTATCTAACTAAAATTTTAAAAGAGATGCAACTTGTAACATTGATAATGAGACTATTATGTAAAGATTTCAAAATTAGAAAATTTGTAGCAGAAAATTGCAAGACTTTATGTATTTATGTGTGTGTGTGTCTTGGTCAATGTATGAAGTTATCTTTTTGTTAAATTTTGGTCGATAATGACCACTTTGAAAAATATTCCTAGAGCTGTCACTGTGCCAATTGGTTCTAATCAGGCCAAACCCACGTGAATGGGTAAGTTTGTGATCGAGTCCCTTAAAATGGAAAGCCCACTTGAAAACATATTTCCCCCTAAATCATGGGTTCATAATAGAGTCATTACTTATTTAATTAAGGAAAAAAAAAACCTTTATAAATAATACATGCTTCCTTGAATCATTGTGTGCGCACCCAAAGACCGGTGCTTGGGCCTTGAGGACGTTGGGCTCACAATCTATTTGTATAGTGGGCTTTTGGCGTTTCCTGCTATGGGGTGAGTCCTTGATGGAGTACCCCCGAGGTTTTTGTCTTCTTCCTTCTCCGTTTTCTTCTCTTAGTTTCCTCTCCCTCCCTCTCTCTCCTCCCTCTCGCTCCCCCTTTTTCTGATATCCTCTCCACTATTTATAGCCGCAGCTGGGTGGTTTAGTGGATGGGGAGGTCCAATGTTATCTTCTCTAAGTGGTGAGCAATTATGAGCGAGAAATGGGACGATGGTGGCATTGGAACTTGATTCCATTGTCACGCTGTTCCTCGGCGGAGAAGCTTTCGAGGTGTGCGGCAGTGCACGGCATGACAGTACGGGTATATGCCCGGCGAAGCCGGCGGAACCTCGGGCATCTCGTGCGCATGGTGTGGTTGGTTCTGCCGACCATACCTAAGGTGAATTCGCTTTTGGCTTTCTGGGTTCCTGGTACAAGATAGGTAGGCTCTCGGCGAGGCCATTTAAACTGACCGGTGCCGGGACACATGAGGAGATGGTCGTTCTTATGGGCCTAGGATCGAACGGTAGTGAGGCCTGGGCCGTTAGCGCAGTTATCCTCGTGGACTAGAGGATGGTGGGCCTAGGGGTTCAATGCCCGTACAATAGCCCCCCCTTGATTCATGAACGGCGCTCGGTGAAGAATCAAGGTCTCCGAGGTACTGAGTCGGCGAAAACCCTTGTTTACTCTTTGTGCGAGGGCTTGTGGCTGCCGTGGACTGGTAAAGGTCGGATCCGCGGTAGACGGTCATTTTTGTAATGATGAGCCTCTGGCTAGCGAACCGCTAGAAGGTGAAAAGGCTGACGGTTCGTAATCCGTGCGCGCGTGTGAGCGGTTTTCCCAAGAAAAAAAAAAAAAACGCCTGGCGGGCAGGGATTGGGGCGTTTCCATTCCCAGCCTCTCCCTTCATTTAATGCCCCTGAGCCTATATAACCCTCCTTCCAAGCTCTCATGTTACTTTTTGCACATCCACTCCACAATTCCTCTGCCGAGCATTCTTTGTGTGAAAAACTTCCTCAGTTCTTCGCCTCTTTAGAGTTCCAAGTAAGTGCGTTTACTTTTCTTCCTTTCTTTTTCTACTCCCTTCCTTATTTTATACTTTTAGAAATGGGTTTCTCCCACCTTCTGGCCCCTGGGACGGCCCTGGCCAATTTTAGAAGGACCTTTGGTGTCCCTGGTGACGTTGATATTGCGTCCTGGAAGGAGGGCGATATTGCCCTTGAGCGGGCAATCAGTCGGAACGTTATCTTCGTTCCACTGATGGCCATATTGGAGGGGGGCGTTAGGTTTCCTTTAGACCCCCTTATCGTGAGCACTCTAGGTTTCTACGGCTTGTGCCCCGACCAGCTTCCTCCCAACTTTTATAGGGTCGTTAGTTGCGTCAGCCGTTTGAATCAACTGTACGGGCTTCACCTAAATCATCACGACATCAACTTCATGTACAAACTGTGCGGGAGTTTCTCCAAGGGTTATTACCTAAAGACTAGGGATACTCGAGTCCGGCTGATATCCTGCCTGCCGGACTCGAATAGAAATTCGGCTGGGGAGTTTGTCAGGGTGAGCGGCAACTGGCTTGCCGAGGGTCTGCACTGCCCGCATACTCCTCGTAACGTTGGTCGGTACTGTGACCCTTCAGTTATTTTCAAATTTGTGTTTCCATGGCTTGTTTAACTAACAGTTGTTTCTTTGGAATTCTGGTAGAGACGAAACGCTTTTCTCCGGACATCAGAGTCGTCCACGAGAAAGACCTCAACTTCGTCCTCCGGTCAGAGATTTTTGTGCACCGTGACGGGCAACTCCGAGCGTCTCACCTGATCCTCGGTGTGAACCCCGTGTATACCACGTGGCAATCCATCGGCCCGGCGATCTTGGTCGACAGTCCACTCATATCGTACATCGACGTGCGACACGGCCAATTCCTCCCTCCTTCGCTTACGGTGGGTGAAGCTAGGGATTTAGGCCCCCGTTACACAACTGCAGACGACATTCCCCCGGTTAGGGACGAATCTGCCGAGCGGGTGTCTCGAAGCCGAAGGAGGCACGAGGCCTTAGAGCAGCCGCGTACCGACACCCTGGTGACCGAAGAACGAGCCCACGATCCGATCTCCGCCGCACCCGCCCAGAAGACTAAAATGGTGAAGAAGAGGTCGATGACCTTGTCTCGGTTCATCCCAGACGCCGGTCAGGCTAACCCTTCTCCTTCTCCTACGAGGAGCCTGGTCCATCAGCCCGTTGGTGAGGCCCGAAAAAGGAAGAGGCCCATTGAGAAGGAGGGAGATGCTCCCGGGAACTCACCGCCGAGATCTCCACTTCGACCCAGAGGAGGGGTGACAATCCGGGAGCCGGAGGTTGTTGCTCCCGCCCAAGGACAAACCGTGGAGGCGCCTTCTCTTCCCCCCGAGGCCGGCTGGAAGCATACTTTCAGTCTCGGTGGAGGGCCGCTGCCCGAGACGGCGTGCCTGTGGAGGTGGGAAAAGGGCGAAGGGGGGCGTGTGGCCCAAAGCTTAGCCCAAAGCCTTCTCCTACCCGAGGACGTGAACATATACGTGGAGGCGGATGAAGAGTCACTTTCTCGGCGGCTACAGTGGCACACCGTTGCGGTAAGTTCGGCTTTTTCATTACGTTTGTTTACGGGACTCTGTCAGGAGTTTTTTAACATTTTGCTTCCGTTGTGTTTGTAGGCGGCACAGCTTACTTCCATCGTGGGCGAGAGGCTAAAAGAGGGCGCCGAGGCAACTGACCGGTCACTGAGGCTAAGGAATGCCGCGGAGATACTCGCCGAGGAGAGGCTGGAGGCTTCTAATGCCGCGGAACGGAAAGCAGTTGATGCCGAGAAGGCCCGGCTATCCGCGGCGAGCCGGTTGGGGGAGTTAACGACCAAGTTGGAGGAAACGGAGCTGGAGTTAGCGAAGGCGAATAGCCTAAACTTGGCACAGGCCGACCAGCTCACCTCCCTAAAGGACGCCCTCGAGGCGTGTGAGGATAAATGGTACAACGCGGGTTTCACAGAGGCAGAAAACTCGGTGGAACCCATCGTTCAGCAAGCCCGGCAACATGGCTTTGGCGAGGGTTGGGCGGCTGCGCTTCATGCCGCAGGGGTGCCGGAGGATTCCCCCCTGTGGGATCCCGAGCGGGTTCCGTATCCTGTCCAACCCCAGCTTGGCCACAGTCAGACTGATGCTGATGATGAGGACACGCCGAGCTTGAGGGACCTCGTTCAAGCCATCGACACCCATGTGGAGACGGTGGACCTGGAGGCCACGAGCAACGCCCCCGCCGGAGAGGCTGGTGCACAAGGCGGAACTCCCCTCCCCTCCCAACTTGCCGAAGAGGATCCCGGACAAGCCCAGATCTTCCCTTCCGACACAGCCGTGTGAGGCCGTGATGATCAGATAATTTTTTGCGAGAGTTTTATTTATTTATTTATTTTTTTTTTTTTTTATGTTATTTCTGGTATAACCCTATGTCGCCGGGGTGTGGTGGCAGGTCATTCACAACGTTTGTCATAATCGTTTAACTTGTGATGCTTGGTTTATAATTTTTGTTATAATGACTTGAAAACAAGTGTTTCGCTTTTAACTTGTGATGCTCGGTTTATAATTTTGGGTTATAATGATTTGAAAGCAAGTGTTTCGCTTTTAACTCGTGATGCTCGGTTTATAATTTTGGTTATAATGATTTGAAAGCAAGTGTTTCGCTTTTACTCCCCTGTTTGTTATGTTTAAGTATGATTGGTATCCGCTATTGTGATTGGCTTTGCGGGAAAGTTTGTGCCTTGCACGGGCTTCAACGTGTACGGGCGACTAAGCCCGCGGCGTGTGGGCGAAGATTTAGGCGGGAACTTTACTCTGGGTGGGATGCGGGAGCATTGACCGGTGACGGGTGGATGGCCCATGATGGTCAATGTCCGTTTAGATATATATGTTGTTTAGGCTTCCATCTTTGGGACGACGTGGATAGGCCCCTCGCCAGCCCAGTGATAGCTTGGAACCGGGGTTAGGTTTTCGCCCTTAGAGCGGCTACATGTTCGGACCGAGGTCAGGTTTCTCTCTTTAGAAATTCATGATCTCTACATGCTCGGCGATAGGTTCGACTCGAGGTTAAGTTTCTGTCCTTTGAGATTTTAAGGTTTCCACATGCTCGGTGATAGGTTCGACCCGAGGATAGGTTTCTGTCCTTTGAGATTTAAGGTTTCCACATGCTCGGTGATAGGTTCGACCCGAGGATAGGTTTCTGTCTTTAGATGTTTCAAGGTTTCCACCTGCTCGGTGATGGGTTTGAACCGAGGTTAGGTTTCTGTCCTTTGAGAGTCGAGGTTTCCACCTGCTCGGTGATAGGTTCGAACCGAGGTCAGGTTTCTGTCCTTTGGTGTTCAAGGTTTCCACCTGCTCGGTGATGGGTTCGAACCGAGGTCAGGTCTCTGTCCTTTGAGATTCAAGGTTTCTGCCTGCTCGGTGATAGGTTCGAACCGAGGTTAGGTTTCTGTCCTTAGATGTTCAAGGTTTCCACCTGCTCGGTGATAGGTTCGAACCGAGGATAGGTTTCTGTCCTTTGAGAGTCGAGGTTTCCACCTGCTCGGTGATAGGTTCGAACCGAGGTCAGGTTTCTGTCCTTTGATGTTCAAGGTTTCCACCTGCTCGGTGATAGGTTCGAACCGAGGTTGGGTTTCTGTCCTTAAATGGTGTCCTCGCGTTTACTAAACAAAGAAAGAAGAATAAGAAAAGGAACAGTTTCACGTGATAGTATGAACGGGCGTTGTTTTAATACGTGCCGATTTCATCAGATTACATTTGCCGTTCTCGGCGATTTAGTGGTAAAACTTCTTTAGATTACATACATTCCATGGATGGGGTAGTGGTCTCTCGTCCAGGTCTTCCAGATAGTAGGCTCCTGCACCAGCGATGGCTGTTACTCGGTACGGTCCTTCCCATGCCGGGGCCAATTTCCCTGCATTGTGCTCCCGAGCACTCCCTACGGCTTTTCGCAAGACCAAATCGCCTGCTGCGAATTCCCTTTTCCTGACATGCTGGTCGTGCCTCCGGGCGAGACTTTGCTGGTACTGTGCCAGTCGAATTGCTGCAGATTCCCGACGTTCTTCCAGCAGGTTAAGCTGTTTTAGCATTGACTCGTAATTCTCGGCAACCGTGAAGTCCGATACTCGGCTACTACAAAGGTTTATCTCGGCAGGAATGACGGCTTCTGCCCCGTAGGCCAGTGAGAAAGGTGTTTCCCCCGTGGATCTCCTCGGGGTTGTCCGGTAAGCCCATAGGACACTGGGTAATTCTTCCGCCCACCTGCCTTTGGCTCCGTCCAACCTTCTTTTCAACCCGTTGACGATAGCCTTGTTCGTGGCTTCGGCTTGGCCGTTGCTTTGCGGGTATGCCGGGGTAGAGTACCGGTTTCGGACGCCGAGATTTCGGCAGAACTCGCGGAAGGCCTTGCTGTCAAACTGTAGTCCGTTGTCAGAAATGAACGCCTCCGGCGCACCAAACCTGGTTATGATGTTCTTCCATATGAATTTTTTGACATCTACATCCCGGATATTAGCAAGTGCTTCTGCCTCCGCCCATTTAGTGAAATAGTCTACTGCGACAAGCACGAATCTTCTGTTCCCTGTTGATCGGGGAAAGGGGCCGATGATGTCCAATCCCCACTGGGCGAATGGCCATGGGCTGCTGACGGGGTTCAGATTTCCTGCTGGTTGATGGATCATCGGCGCATGTCTTTGACATTGTTCACACTTCCGTGCATATTCAAGCGCCTCTCTTTGCATCTGCGGCCACCAGAATCCCTGAGTCATTGCCCGGTGTGCCAAAGATCGTCCACCGACGTGACTGCCGCAGAGGCCTTCGTGAAGCTCGGCAAGTAGGCCTTTAGTCAGGCTCGGGTGGAGGCATTGTAAATAAGGGCCCCCGAAAGACCTCCGGTGAAGCTTCCGGCTTGGAGACAGCCAATACCGTGGGGCAATGCGTCTGACTTTTGCCGCCTCTTTTACGTCCTCCGGGAGTTTACCCTCGGCTAAAAACTCAATTATGGTATCCATCCAACATTTCTCCATGGGTCGTACTTGTGATATTTCCACCTTCTTTCCGATGCTCGGTTCTTTGACCAGTTCGATTCTGACGAGCCGTGGGAGATCGCTGTCTATCGAGGATGCCAAAGTGGCCAAAGAGTCGGCGTGGCGATTCTGCCCCCTCGGGATTTGTTCCACCGTCGCTTTAGCGAATTGGCCCAAAGCCTGCTTCACGATCCGTAGGTACTCGGCCATCCGTGGATCCTTGGCAACGAAAACCCCTCGTATCTGGTTAACCACGAGCTGGGAATCCGAGAATACCTCCACCTCCGTAGCCCCCAAGTCCGCGGCGACTCTTATTCCGGCCAACAATGCTTCGTATTCGGCCTCGTTATTGGAGGCCTTAAAACCTAGTTTGAACGACTGTTCCAACCTCGTACCGTCTGGGGTCACTACTACGATCCCAGCCCCCGCTCCGGCAGTATTGGAGGCACCGTCCACGAATATCTTCCAAGTTTTGGTTTCCACTGTACAGATGATATCCGGACACCTTGGTGTGAACTCGGCAATAAAATCGGCGAGCACCTGCCCTTTTACCGAGTTTCTTGGCCGGTATTTGATGTCAAATGAGCCCAAGCGGGTTCCCCATTTTGCGATCCTTCCGGTGAAGTCCGACCTTCTCAAAAGCGACTGAAGTGGATATTCCGTCAGAACGTAGACGGTGTGGGCTTGAAAGTAGTGGGGTAGCTTCCGGGTAGAATGCACCAGGGCCAATACCAGTTTTTCCAGCGGCAAATATCTCTTTTCGGCATCCACCAATGTCTTGCTTATGTAGTAGACGGGTAATTGCACGCCGTTATCCCTAAGAAGCACGGCGCTGGTGGCATGTTCTGATACCGAGAGGTACATGTAGAGGTCCTCTCCTGGCTCTGGCGCCGTTAGCGTAGGTGCACGCCCGAGGTATTCTTTTAAGTCATGAAAGGCTGTGTCGCACTCTTTGTCCCACTGGAATCCCTTCCATTTTTTCAAAAGTTGGTAGAAAGGGCGGCACCGGTCAGCAAACTTGGATATAAACCGATTCAGGGCTGCCAACATGCCGGTTAATTTTTGGACTTCCTTTGGGTTGCTCGGTGGTATGAGCTGAAGCACGGCTTCTATCTGCTCGGGATTGACTTCGATGCCTCTTTTTGTGACTAAGTACCCCAGGAACTTGCCGGATTCTACGCCGAATGTACACTTGTCAGCGTTGAGACGGAGTCGGTGCTGCCTAAGTATTCGAAATATCTCTTGCAGATCGCCAATGTGCTGCCCTTCCTGCTTGCTTTTTATAACCATGTCATCGATGTAAACTTCTGCCGTCCGTCCAATCTTATCCCTGAACATCCTTGTCATCATTCGCTGGTATGTGGCCCCCGCGTTCTTTAGTCCGAACGGCATTACCGTATAATGGTAGTTGGCGTCGGGAGTGATGAACGCCGTTTTCTCCTGATCCTCGGCAGCCAGTGCGATCTGGTGATAACCCTGGAAGGCATCTAGGAAGCTTAGTCGGTGATGCCCGCATGTAGCGTCCACCAGTTGGTCAATCCTTGGCATGGGAAAGGGATCCTTGGGACATGCTCGGTTTAAGTCAGTGAAATCGACGCAGACCCTCCATTTGCCGTTCTTCTTTCGTACCACTACGGTGTTTGCCAGCCAATTGGGGAAGAAAATCTCCCGTATAGCCCCTGCCTCTTTCAATTTAGCCACCTCCAGCCTCACTGCGTCGACATGCTCCTTCGCCGACCTCCTCGGCTTCTGTCTTCTCGGGGTGCGTGTTGGATCCACATTAAGCCTGTGGACTATAAACTCGGGGTCGACCCCCGGTACCTCGTATGGACTCCATGCGAACACATCCACATTTTGTACGAGAAAAAGTAACAGTTCAATCTTTTCTTCATCCTTGAGGCCCGCCCCTAACTGAAAATGCTTGTCATTGTCCGGTAGAATCATCACTTTTAACACGTCCTCGGCACACCCAACTCCCGCACCCGCTTCGGGTTGCTGTAATTGCTACAAGGCAGACTCTTCGGCAGCCTTTGTTTGATTGGCTACCATGTTCGCGGCAGCCACAAGACATTGCCTCGCTGCTAGTTGGCACCCTTTTACTTCTGCGGTGCCGTCCTCTGTGCGGAATTTGACCTTGACATGCAGTGTGGACGGGACGGCCCCCATCTCGTGAATCCATGGTCTTCCGAGGATCGCTGTGTATGGCGAGTAAGAATCGATCACTATGAAAGTTACCGTTACCTCCTTTCCTCCCATGCTGACGGGAAGTGAAATTTTCCCTTCCGGGGCAACCATATGGCCGTCGAACCCCATGAGTGGCGTGTCGTATCTGGACAAATCTTCCTTCCTCAACCCGAGCCCCCTGTATAAGTCAGGGTACATCACGTCCGCCCCGCTTCCCTGATCTATCATCATCCTTTTCACCAAAAACCCCTTACGCGGGCCACGACCACCAAGGCATCGCCGTGTGGTTGAATGGTGCCCTTCATGTCCCCGTCGTCGAAGGTGATGGTCGGTGTGGTGCATCTTTGTTTCTTTTCCGGATGGCAATCGCCCAGGCTTTCACCTGCCGAGGCGACGATCAGGACGTCCCTTGTCGAGATCCTCCTCGGGACGGCGTGGATGACCTCAATTATCCTCACGGGAGGCAGGGGTGGGTTCCCGCGGTTATGATCTCCGAGCCCGGACCCTTGGTTCCTTGGTGCCACGAACTCCTTTAGGTGCCCGGCGTGTACCAACTGTTCCAGGTGGTCCTTGAGCACCCGGCATTGCTCTGTCGTGTGCCCCTTGTCCTTGTGGTATGTGCAGAATAGATTCTGGTTTCTTCTTGACGGATCGCCGGGCATCCTGTTCGGCCACCTAAAGTAAGGCTCATTTTTTATCCTATCAACAATCCTGTGGACCGGCTCCTTGAACGTTACGTTGACGTTCCCTATCGCCGGCCCGAGCTCTTGAGCTCTGAAGTCCCTCCTTGCCCGGGGTTGGAAACCACCACCTCGAGGGTAATTTACCATCGTTGCCTTCCCCTTGCCCTGCAGCCGGTCATCTTCTAGGCGCTTGAATTCTTCGATGCGTCTCATCAGTTGTCTCATATCCTCGGGGGGTTTCATTGTCAGGGATTCCCTTAACCCCGACTCTTCGGGCAGTCCCATGCGGAAGGTGCTCGCCGCGATTTTCTCGTTACCCCCGCCGATCTCGTTGTACAACTCCCAATACCGACCTGCGTAGCTGCGAAGGGTTTCCCCGGCCCCCATCTTCATTGACAGCAAGGCGTCCACAGGTTGGGGCACCCTGCTGCACGTCATGAACCGTACACCGAACTCCTGAATCAACTCTGAGAAGTTGTGGACCGATCCCTTCTTTAGCCCGTTGAACCACCTAAGGGCCGTCGGACCGAGGCTCGATGGAAAGACTTTGCACATTAATGCGTCATTATGGGCGTGTAGGGACATCATTTGGATGTAATGGCTCACATGTTCTACCGGATCAGTCTTTCCCGTGTAGGAGTTGAACGGCGGCCTCGTGAATCTGTTCGGCATTTGTGCGTTCTCGATTTCTCTTGAAAACGGAGATCGGGCAGCCTGGCGTAGAGCTTTACTCATGGCGTCCATGGCTGCGTTTCGTGGTCGCCCTTCGTCGGGAGATGCCGAGCCATGGTTCGCGTAATCTCGTGAGCGCTCGCGATGCCGGTAGGGTTCGGACTGGTGTGATCCTTCCGCGTGGCGATGTTCGGGGCTGGGGGACCCTCGCCCATGCCGTCTATGTTCCTCCCGCCGACCTCTGACTCTGGCTTCTAACTCCAGGTCCCTCACCAATCTACGTAATCGCTCTAGCTCCCGATCTCTTTCCCTGGGACCCTCGTCCTCTCTATCGCGGCGGCTACGCCCCGACCAGTGAGTCGGTGTATGGAAGGATCCTTCCCCGAGTCCGGACTCTCCTTCCTCGTCTTGCTGCCGGTCCTCGCGTCCCTTCTGTCTCCGTTCCCGCCAGGTTGACCCTCGTGACGACCTGTCAGAACCACTCTCGGCATAGCTTCCTCGTCTGCTTCCTGACATTTTCGGAGGTGCCTCGCGAAGAACCACCGCTGCGCAGGAGATCCCCACAGACGGCGCCAATTGTGCGCACCCAAAGACCGGTGCTTGGGCCTTGAGGACGTTGGGCTCACAATCTATTTGTATAGTGGGCTTTTGGCGTTTCCTGCTATGGGGTGAGTCCTTGATGGAGTACCCCCGAGGTTTTTGTCTTCTTCCTTCTCCGTTTTCTTCTCTTAGTTTCCTCTCCCTCCCTCTCTCTCCTCCCTCTCGCTCCCCTTTTTCTGATATCCTCTCCACTATTTATAGCCGCAGCTGGGTGGTTTAGTGGATGGGGAGGTCCAATGTTATCTTCTCTAAGTGGTGAGCAATTATGAGCGAGAAATGGGACGATGGTGGCATTGGAACTTGATTCCATTGTCACGCTGTTCCTCGGCGGAGAAGCTTTCGAGGTGTGCGGCAGTGCACGGCATGACAGTACGGGTATATGCCCGGCGAAGCCGGCGGAACCTCGGGCATCTCGTGCGCATGGTGTGGTTGGTTCTGCCGACCATACCTAAGGTGAATTCGCTTTTGGCTTTCTGGGTTCCTGGTACAAGATAGGTAGGCTCTCGGCGAGGCCATTTAAACTGACCGGTGCCGGGACACATGAGGAGATGGTCGTTCTTATGGGCCTAGGATCGAACGGTAGTGAGGCCTGGGCCGTTAGCGCAGTTATCCTCGTGGACTAGAGGATGGTGGGCCTAGGGGTTCAATGCCCGTACACATTGAATTTGAAATTCCATGCTTCATTGAATCATTGGAAAAGTGGGTGCTTAACACCTCACTTTGTAATTTAACTTCAAAAATTACAAGGTCTTGGCCCTAAGTACAAGGGTGCAGTATCTAGAACTCTTGATCTAAGTTTTGAAGTTAAATTATAAAGTGAGGTGTTAAGCACCCACTTTGCCAAATAGGAATTGGTCTTCTAAACTATAGTGGCCAAATTATATGTTGTTGGAAATATTTTAGTGAAAAGGTATAGTGATGAGTATTATATAGGTCACTCATGACAATAATAGCCTATAATTATTGGTTACTAAAACCTCTTGATAAAAGCTCAACAACTAGATTACCCATTATTGTCCAATAACTATTTTTCTTATAATTTCCCAATAGCTATTTTATCCTTTATTGCCAAACATAAATTCCCAACAGTTAGAAAATAAAGAATAATAAAAGTGTTTGGAACACACACTCACACCATCACATGTCCCATCACACAAACAGGTAAAATCATAAAGCACATCATACAATCATATTGGATAAATTGAATTATGAATTTGGAACATGGAAATTTGAATTATGAAATTTGAAACATGAAATATGATTTTTAAAAAGAACATTTTTTTTTTTTGAGAAACATATGAATAGAACAAAACATGAATTTATTTTGAGGGAGTTAAGGTAAAACAAATTTGACTAGAGTTTTGATATAACTTGGTTGTAGCTAATGACTACAACTTCACTCAATATCTTTTTTATTGGATGTGGATTTTGATAAATCCACCATTGGATAACATTCGCTTTTGATATCCTCGATGCTTACAAAATTTCCAAAAGATAGAAAATCAATAATTATGTTATCAATCTAATTATTAAATTTCAAGTTTTTGTTATTTAAAATTATACATAAAAAAAATTATAGATCAAATAGTAAATAATATCAGATTGACACAAAATATGACATGCCTACTAGATATATAAAGAATATACATTCCAATAGTTAAATTTTCAAAATATATAATCATATTAATTTTTTTAATATAAGTTGTAGACATTAGCTACAACCAAGTTTAAAGCTAAACTTTCCCCATTAAAGTATAATTGAAAAAAATGTATGAAGATTTCACATTGGGTGAATGATGTGGTATAGCTTGGAGCATTAAAATTTAAGTTGGTAGGTGCCTAGTTTGAATACTCAACAATATGGTTAACAATGTAGCCAACTAGACATGGATCATACATTTCCGCACGTCTAGGCACAATGATTTTCACTAAAATTATATTAAGCTTATTAACCTGAAATCCTATAATAATAAATAAATTTACAAATAAGCATGGTTTTGAAACCTAGACCGTTCATTGAACCATAAAAAGGAGAGGGTCAAGGTTTTTAAGGTTGAACTGAGGTTGAACCGGGGTCGACCGTGATAACGTCATGATTAATTTAATAATTATTTAAATATAAATAAATATATTAAATTTGTAAATATTAGCAAAATTTACTAAAAATATCTTAAAATTTGAAACAAAATACATAAAATAGTACATTATAAGGTTAATAAAAAATAGTACAACATAAATAAGCATAAAAAGAAATTTTTATAATAATCCTTTAAGAGAAATCATTTCAATTAACTCAAAACGACTTTTAAACTAAATTCATAAATTGCATAGGTATTATTCTTAAATAAAAAGTTAATTTAGTAATATTTAATATGTTGAGAAAGATTAAATAGAAGTTTAGAAACTATAAATTATGTAAATTTAATATAAATTTAATAATATTGCATATTAGCTCCCAAGAAGAGCACTTGGTCCGTTGGTCAAGGCTTCAGTTTTGCTTACAAGGTGTCAACGCTCAGGTTCAAATCTTGGCAGCCGCATTGCTTACAAGGTGTCAACGCTTAGGTTCAAATCTTGGCAGCCGCATTTTTCTTTATTTTCCCTTATTCCATGAACGGTTGAATTGGTCTACGGTTCGTCTAGTTTTATCGGTTGAACCGCGGTTCGTCTAGTTCTCTCAGATTTCAATATACCCGATTCTCGAAGCTGAGAAAATCGAATTTCAGACTAGTTCTCAGTTTTTTCGGTTAGACCGCCTGATCCAGGTTTCAAAACAGTGCAAATAAGACGAAGATACACCATAACATTTTCATCTTTAGTTTTAATTATATTGCAAGGAATTAATGGTTTTAAAGTTGTTAATATATTTTTATACCTATGGAAAAATAATAAAAACTATTTGACTCTGACATTTATTGGTTTCTTTTATTAAAAGAACTAATGTGCTTTTGGATATACATCACTGTTAGTTTCTTTAAAACATTTTCCCTTCTCCTCATGTGTGTGTTAAAATACTTAGTATACATCACTGTTCAAATTCTCCTTCCACTACTTGTTATGAGAATAAGTCTAAAATATAAAAACTCTTTAGGCTTCTAAGTAAACAATGGGCTATGAGCCTGCCAATCTAGAACATTGCGTGAGACTCATCTCAGTGTGATAAGGAATGAATATATTCTCGGAATACTTAATAATTTTTTAATAAAGACCCTTTATTTGAATGAGAAGGTAATAGGTGAAAACCATGCCCTATAGCTGGTATTTGTTTCCTCTCTTTCACATAACTGGTGTGTCCCACTAAAGAGTGAACCCACTAACTCTGGATATATCCAATTGGACTATTTTCCATTACCTTTACATGTGGTATCTACTTAATGAGTCTTATTTGTGCATTCATTTTGAATCAGGATTTTACAAGCTACTTTTCCTAAACAATGATAGATATTTTGAAAAATTCTAGTTTGAAATCCTAAAAAATAATGCTCATAATGAAGATTGGAAACAATACACCACTGAAGTTCATCCAAGATTTGGACACAAAATTACTGCAGGATCTATGATTGTCTAGTTTAATTCAAAACATGATGTTCAAGCAGAAGAAATTTTCCACCCGCAAGAAGTCCATTGGCTTACTAATCCAAATAATTCTTTCCATGTGCATGTAGATCCCTCTTGATTATGTTGCTAGAAAGCACTCAAGTGGATAGAAACTCTCAATACAGAAATTCAAAATCCAAATGGCTCAAGTCCAAGTACTTTAAAATTCTATCACCAGCAATTACCACATGTTGATGCTTGGGAACTACCCAATCCTTTGCTAGCTGGCCACAATTTCATAAATAATGATCCTTATTATGGCAATCATGACCCAAATTGGAATATTGATGATTATTGGTTTCAAAGAAAAGATGAATATATGAGTCTTTGTTCAATACTTAACAAAAAAAAAAAATGGGATTTCATCTTTATCCATTGGCAGCATTCATTCCTCCGTATGACAGCAGCTTTTATCATTCCCACTAGCTTTTATCATTTCCAACAAGTCCTACCAGAAAACATTATGGTGCTAAAAGGAAATTTGTCAAGCCCATGCATTCTACTGTGTTGTCGGCAAAATAATTGTCTGTAAAATATAACTTCTGGATAATAGTACTGGGAAAAATAACTTTCCTGAAACTGTTCAGAAATGTTGTTTTAGTAATATTTTTAAAATTTTTTAAAAATAAGTAAATAAAAATATATTATAAAAATATATGTTATATTATTTAAATAATAAATTATGTCTTTAAAGACCCCTGCCAAACCCTCTCGATCTCTGATGCAATGCAATGCAATGCAATGCAATTTATTTCAACGCGAGGTCCACATGTTAACAATTGGGTAGGAGTAGGACAGCCTACAATAAATATACTTTTCAGGTCCAGTACAATGCATATGATTCTGTTTGTGGACGGGAGATCACTCACTGTTTTTTGAGCTTATCCTCCTTTCTTTCTGTTACCCTCACCTTTTTATTTTTATTAACTCTGAAGTATTTCGCTCAGGGTTGAAAATTTATGTGAATGTAGTGGAGGGAGGGAGATCATTGGGTAGTGGCAACACTGAAATGGAAGATTATAATAGGAAGAGGGTTGTATATCTTCTGGCATTCTTGGTGATGCTGATTCTCAACGCATACTATTGTCATGCTTCTGCTTTCCAAGTTAAAGGCAACTACACCACTTTGCCGTGCAATGACGGCCTTGGTGAATGCCTGATCATTGAGGATGAATGGAACCCGTACGAAAGACGCATGCTTTACACTTTTAAAGCCCAAAGCCAGAATCGTCGCAAACCAGCCATTCCTTGCGGCGGAAAATTAGACTCTTATCATCGTTGCATCAGTGCTGATTGTCTTAAACGCAGTCCTTACGACCGCTGCCGCCTCAAGAAATCTTGAATCGTTCTAGTGTACATGTTTCCTTTGGGCTGTCCACTTGTTCTATTATATCCATTCTTATATTAGAATTATTATTCAATAACGATTCTCTCCTAGTTGTAAAGGGTAAACAAATATCTGAATCTGTGTATTACGTACTGTATAATTAATGTATTTTTTGTTGGAAATTAAACGAACAATTCCTAATTTTCATCGTCATAGTAAACGCTGTATAAGAACTTCAATTAACTTCAACTTGAGCAGGAAGTCAGTTGTAAACATTTTACGACGGCCTATCCTCTCATATCTCATCTCTCTCTCTATTCTTTTTTTTTTTTTTAAAATTTTTTTTTTTTTTTATAATTCACATAAGGTGTTTAGGCCACAGAAGAAGCAGAGTTGTAGAATGATTACTTTTTGGGTAACAATTAATGTATAATCCACACATATTAGAAGCAATGCGAGATAGATGGGAAAATGGTGTTTTCCCCACCAATAAGTCGCATCTAGCAATGATTTCTATCCCAACAATCGAAGGGTAATGATCTTTCTCATTTGATTTCTTCTTTTGGTTTTCTATTTTTTTTTTCCGTCTTTTGTTTTGGATTTTGGGTTTTATTTCGATGGGTTTGGGTTGTGATCACAACACAAACGGTGGCTCCCAAGTATTTTCCAGAATCTTGCAGCGGCTCCGACATCTTCCTAGGTGGCCTCTATGGTAGGTTGGAGGCTCGATTGGTTTGGTTTGTTTGAAAAAAAGGGGCTTTGATACTTGTATTAACAAAAGGGCTGAGTTTGATGGTCATAACCAGTAACCACCACATGAAAGCTGCTGCGGCATCATCTTCGTTGGCATCTTTGCATGGTTGGAGGTAGTGGAATTTATGTTTTAATTTTATCAGAGTTGATATTCTGAAACAGGGAGACATTGAGAAAGAATATGGCGCTGGACTCTATACGTTACTTTGTGAAATTTTGTAAAACTCAAGACATGATAATATTGGGATTACCCAAAAAAAAAGACATGATAATATTGGAGGGTGTGTATAATATAGGGTTTACACCGCATTTTTATCAAATTCAGACTCATTTCAATATTAAGGTCAAAACTCAAGAAAATAATTCATTCAATTTTAATTAGTCTCACCCCGCTTGGTCTTATATAACTTGAAAATTGTAAATTTTATTAATAATATGTTAAATGAAAAAATCCTAATTTTTAGCTAAATTAAAAAAAGAAAAACATTTTTTTTTCTCCTATTTCTATCTAGATTTCTCTTTCACATTAGTTTTCCACTTTTTTTTTTTTGATTGAACGTTTTCAACTTTATTAATTAATAAAATCATTTTTCCCTTTTATTAACCGATTAGATTGACCATTTCACTCCTAAAAAATTGCTTTTAATTTGCCAACCACGTTTTTCACTTATACAATTACTAAACTTTTTTTTTTTCCTTTACAACAAATTGTAAAACCTAATTCATGGTGAAATACATTTTTCATTAGTTCCGTTTTAGTTTCTTCGCAGTTTGCCCTTTCTCCACTGGCCACTACTGATATATACTACTATTAAGGGGCTAAGTATTTATCTTCTATATATGGTGAATTTGTTACAAATTATCTTATAATTTTTTTTTAATTGAACTCAAATGTCCAATCAAACACTATAAATATGTCAAAATTTAAGATCTTTTGGGATCAAAGCTATAATTTAAATTTATATATATATCATATCACAATCATACTAATTAAAGATTTTAGCGCCATCCAGATTGCTTAACAACTATATGAAGATCCTATGCTATGATTCTGAATTTTAACAATTCATGCTATCAAGTAGTATTAGAACCTATAATGATGAAACAATTAAAGAAACAAATAATGAATAATCACCATCATCCACTGCAATGAGTCAATGACAAAAACTTTTTCTTTTCTTACCTTCTTCTTCTTCTTTTCATTTTTAGTGGGGCAAAGTAAACTTCAATACATTACTGAATTTGATCTTGATTGTATGGGTCCATAGTTATTGCAAGGCCGGCCGGCCCCCACCATCCATACCAACTCATTGAATGCTCTTAAATGATTGGGCCCCTTTTGCTTGTACATATATATAAACTTCAATACATTACTCAATTTGATCTAAATTGTATGGGTCCATAGTTATTGCAAGGCCGGTCGGCCCCCACCATCCATTACCAACTCACTGAATGCTCTTAAATGATTGGGCCCTTTTTGCTTATATACTCTTTTTTGTGTTTGCAAATATTTATCCAAGTTTAAGGGTGGTCAGAAGGTTATTTGTTAGGGTTGTTTAAATATTAAATAATAATTTTTAGTATTTAAATAATATTATATATACTTTTATTTATTTTTTTGCTCACATATATTTTTAAAAAATATAAATAATATTACTAAAATTCTCTTACTAAATAAACCAAAGTTTGAGCATTAAGTATATACATTATTAGCCTACAAAACGAATGAGGATGAAACCCAAAAATATCCAGAATTTACCAATTTCACAGAAACACCATGAAGAAGTAGAAACTCTCTAGAATTTGACTTAGTCCAAAAGCAAGCATGGTTCCCCACTAATTAAGAACTGAGCAAAGACATGTATATCCTGAATTTACCAATTTCTCAAAAACACCACGACACTAAGAAAGTAGACACTCTCACACTCCCTCTAGAATTTGACTGAGTCCAAAAGCAAGCATAGGTCCCGCTAATTAAGAACTGAGCAAGGAAAATGTGGAAGCACCATTTTCTGTATGTACCTTACAAACCTTCAAAACACTGGCGTCGATAAGCATGATCCAAGTAGTTCAATAATTTTTCTCAAATTACTTCGGTATATCTGGAACAGAAGAACCCTTTCCTCCTCTCTAATTTGTTGCAGACACTTACCTCTTGCACTCATGAAGAGCCACCCTCTGCTCACACCTATCTTATACGTCTGCTGCTTATTCTTCCTTCTTTCCTATTTAACAATTGCTACTTCTACACCTCTTTACAAGCCTGTTGAAAATATTGTCGTTAACTGTGGCTCCCCTGTCATTTTGAAGGGGAATGATGACCGTGATTGGATCGGAGACGAAGGCTCCAAGTTCGCTCCAACAGAAGAGCCTAATCACAAATCTAAAACCTCTGAAGCCCAAAGGAAAGACTCCGTTGAGACTGTCCCCTACATGACTGCCCGTTTATCTTATTGGCAATTCACATATGTGTTTCCGGTCACTCCTGGCCCGAAATTCGTCCGGTTGTACTTCTACTCCTCTGTTTACTCAGGTTTTGAAAGTTCTAAGGACTTTTTCACTGTCAAAGCAGGTTCGTTCACCTTACTTAGAAACTTCAGTGCTTCCATTTATACTGATTCATTGGACCAAAAGAATGTTTATAAAGAGTTCTGCATCAATGTTGATGAGAATAAAAAATTGAACTTAACCTTCATCCCTTTTACAAGTACTTCTATGAATTGCCATGCTTTCATCAATGGAATTGAGATAGTCTCCATGCCTATGGACCTGTACTACAAGCCACAAGATGTCATTAAAGGTGAAGAAATCGTCCCAGTTTATGTCGGCCAACCTAATCCGATCTACATAGACTACAGCATGGCTCTCGAAATGGTTTATCGATTAAACGCGGGTGGAGGCGCGATACAAGCAAAGGAAGACACAGGCATGTTCAGAGAATGGTCAGAGGGTAGAGATTATATGTTGTCCGGAGCCTTTGTGCCTCGCGATCCATCTTTGAAGCTAAAATACACAAAAATACCAAATTACACTGCACCTGATGCTGTCTATCAGTCTGCAATATCAATGGGTCCAGACAGAGCCAAGAACAGGCAGTCTAATTTGACATGGGGCTTACCTGTTGATACAGGATTCAATTATCTTGTGAGGCTCCATTTCTGCGAAATAGATCCCGAGATACATGCCAGTGGGAATAGGGAATTCTATATCTATATAGACTATCAGTTGGCTGAAGAAAGAGCAGATGTACTATTGTGGACTGACGACAACGATACGCCTTACTACAAGGACTACGTAGTAATGATAAAAAACAAGGGTAATGACACACATCTGCTTTCCATTGATCTACAACCTGGATTAGATGCTCAATTGATCGATGCCATTTTAAACGGCGTGGAAGTATTCAAATTGAGTGACTCAGACAACAATCTTGCCATTGCTGCTCCATTGCTTGATCAACATCAACCTGCTGGGGCAGCCAAAGAGTCCAAGTCAAAGAAGACAACAACATTCATTGCCGTTGGAAGTGTTTTGGGCTTATTGGTCGTGCTCACTCTAGTTTGTTGCATGGTTCTCTGTATACTGAAGAAGACCAAGCACTATGGTTCTTACCATCCACTAGCAAAGTGGTGGCCGTGGTCTAGGCCAGATCCCTACAAAAGAGACTTCTCAAGGAGAACAGCTTCATCACTGCCTGGAGAACTATGCCGCTACTTCAGACTAAATGAAATCAAAACGGCGACCAACAACTTCAATGAAGATCTAATTATCGGTGTAGGTGGCTTTGGAAATGTTTATAAGGGTCTGATTGAGCAAGGTAATGTACCATAATTATCTTTTTATTTTTAGTTTTTTCTTGAACTTTTCCTAATTGCAGTAATATTGGGATTTCTAACTGCATATAATTAAGATTAGTGATACTATTTTAGGACAAGTCTTTGCATCTTATAGTTTCCAAAATAATATAGAAACTAGACATAAGTCATAAATATTTTTGTTTACACACAATAATAAAAGAGTGGTGTTAGCTAGGGTTTGTGCAAGTTTTATTAAATATAACTTACAAACTGATATCTCTTTATAAGTTATTGAAATCCATCAACCACATTCATTGTTATATTTATTGGGTTATAAAAAACGTAATAAAACAATATTTCATCCTCCAGGTAATATGATGGTGGCAATCAAGCGCATGAAACAAGAGTCTCGGCAAGGTGCTCTTGAGTTTATGACAGAGATCAAAATGCTTTCTCAGCTTCGTCATGTGCACCTTGTGTCTCTCATTGGATATTGTGATGATGAGGGTGAGATGATACTTGTTTATGAGTACATGAAAAATGGTACCCTACGCCACCACCTTTATGACACACCTAATGATCCCCTCACTTGGAAACAAAGGCTCCAAATATGCATAGGAGCAGCACGTGGTTTGCACTACCTCCACACATGTACAAAGCATCCTATTATCCACCGTGACGTTAAGACAACAAATATTCTACTGGATGAGAAATGGGTATCCAAGGTTTCAGATTTCGGATTGTCCAAAATGGGTTTGGATAACACTGCTGTTAGTACCCTAGTAAAAGGGACATGGGGGTATTTGGATCCAGATTATGCAAGACGCCAGCAATTGACAGAGAAATCTGATGTATACTCATTTGGTGTAGTGATGTTTGAAGTATTGTGTGCCCGAAAGGCACTAAATCCAAAACTCCAAGAAGAGCAACGAAATTTGGCTAGT
The DNA here is from genome assembly GCA_032878915.1 of Castanopsis chinensis. NCBI lineage: Eukaryota > Viridiplantae > Streptophyta > Magnoliopsida > Fagales > Fagaceae > Castanopsis > Castanopsis chinensis. Next base: position 26,328,913 of record JAVQMG010000131.1, read on the forward strand.
TGGGCTAAAAAATGCATTGATAGAGGGACCATAAGCATGATCATTGATTCGAATCTGACGAATAAGATAGTGCCAGAGTGTTTAAAGGTATACGTGGAACTTGCAGAAAGTTGTATATGCGATCATGGAATCCAACGACCCACAATGAATGATGTGATGGAAAAGCTAGAGTTTGCATTAGAGCTCCAAGAGCAAGTAGAAGCAACCAAAGATACTAATTCAGAAGTGGTATCATTCTGTGTTGCTACTGCCAATGGCGCTCCTTGGTACAACAATTTCTACCATGGACAAGTGTTGGAGTCGAATAGTGGAACTGAGTTAAGTACGATTAGTGCTGGATTAACTTATCCTAGTCTTAATTCTGTTACTTTTAGTATCACAAGTGAAGATGTCTCCTCAGGCACTAAAAACAGTAGTTCTTAAGCTTTGTAATTATTGTTGTGTCTTTCTATATAGTGAATAACTACGATATGGTGTGATTATTGACTTATTGTTCTAGAAAAAATAAGATAATATGAAGTCAAAAAATTTATTTCCTTTTGCTTTTTCTATAACAGTAGATTACCAAAGATTTTTCTCTAAATGAGTTGAAATTAGGATTGGGGGACAATTAATTGACTTGTGGCTTTAGTGAAAAAAGAAAAAAGAAAAAAGAAAAAAGAAAAAAAAAAGACATCTACATTTATTTACTAACATTTTTAATTAAATAAATTATAAACCAACAATTAAGTAAATGATTTAAATATGTACAATAATTTTTTCGATGTTCAATATTTGTTATGGTTCCTATAACGAAGGTAGTATGAACCTTTAATTCTGGAAAACCTAAGTATTTGACTAGCACTTATAAATGTGGCATTTAATATGTAAATTACCAATATATATATATATACACCAAACACACCATTTTACCTTTTGAGTTAGCTAACGTGCTTTTTGGGCCAAAAAACTGAACCAAACAGGCACATAATTATCTATCTATTTATTAGGGGTGACAAAGTTTGCTCAAACCCATTTGCCAGTCCAAACCCACCCACTCTAATTAAACCCAAATCCATCCAATTATTAATTGGGTTAAATGGGCATCAACCCAATTAAACCCAGTGATTATTGGGTTCAAACTAAAAACCCATTGAGGTTCTTTTAACCCAAAAACAATATACCCAAATTCAACCTAGCCCTTCCCATAAAAAAAAAAAAAAAAAAAAAAACCCAGCTCTCAGATGTTTCAGTGTTTCACGAGGGTTTTCATTATCCCTCATTTTCTTGGCCTCCAGTCATGTTTTAATCGAAAACCCAAAAAATTCAGCAGCTTCAAAGCTTCGGAGATTCCTTAGATTTTCAGCATATTTCTCAGATCTTCATCATAAACTGAAAATTTTCAAACCTAGCCATCATCTTTTTCTCTCTACTCAAACCCTAGCCTTTCTCTTTCTCTCACTCTCTATGCTTCTCTTTGAGCATGAAGCTCTTCAATGGAGGCGTTATTCATGGTGGAAATAAGAATATATTGTGGAAATGGATGATGAGTTTGGTGGTGCTATGTTTGGTTGGCGAGAAAATGATGGAAAATGAGGAAAGATCGTGGCTAATGAGTGTGCCTTGTAATAATCTGCATCCAGATCGTTCTCCAGGGTTGATTGTAGGTGAGTAGTGCCTCTAACTTTATGCTACAACCTTACTCAATAAAATAAATATTACTACATATTTTGAAAATTTATCCATTAAATTGCATGTTCTTTATGCTCTTCATACATGTAAGGACATAAATGCACCTAAGCCCAAAAACAGGAAAGGAATAGGACCAAAAAGCCTAATACAATGAATTTGTAGAGAATGAGTAAGAAATCTGGATTTTAGTGAGTTTAGATAACAAAGATAATGGGCTAGGTCACAATATGACACAGATGAGATAATTTGTGTAACGAAAATTGTCCTCAGACTCAAGCCGAGGAGATTGGATCTTATATTTCTCTTTTTCAAAGACAGTTTACAGATAATGTTCTTATGTCTACAGTGTTTCCTTTCTTCCTCTCTCGATCCCCCTATCTTCCTCTTCCTTTTCCTTTTATACTTCCCTTTCTCCTCTCTCTACCCTCCATGTATGGATTAGATTGCCGGGCAAGATACTTATCCCATCAGCCCCTTCCTGAAACTTTTGAAGATAGTTATAAGGCTGAGCTCTACTACTCAAGCATCACTTCCTCATTAATACAGCAAGAGAGTTAGTTGTAGATCATTCAATGTGGTGACAGCAGCTTTTTCTTTAGATATTTCATGGCTTTCCTTTGTTCTATACCCCTGTGGTGTACATTCTTATCGATAGAGTCTTATGGGACGTTGCCTCTGAATGGCAGATAACACATTCCGACCTCCGCTTAGTTGATTCGAGGATATATTCCTCCTCGGACCAATTTCTCGAATTGATAGGCCAAAAACGTATTGACTCCTTGTGATGGATTAATTGATTAATTAGCTGAGTTTAATTAATTAATTAATTTAACATACAAATGTGTGGTAACTCAAACAAATCACCAATAAAATAAAGTGTAACGGAAAATAAATTTGACACAGTGATTTGTTTACGAATAGGGAAAACCTCTAAGGCAAAAATCTCACCGGGTGATTTTAAAGTTACTACTCTTGAGAATCCACTATTATCAAAATAAGCGGTTACAAGTAAAGGAATCTCAGTACCTTCTACCAACTTACAAGTAAAGGAATCCCTTACCCCAATACCCAATTAGACTTGTTCTGTAGTGACAAGCTCTCCTTTTGATGCACGGCTCCCAGTATGTGACTAACCAATTGCGTGGATTTTAGTACGCGACTTCAATCACTAACTTGAGAAAGATGTTGGCTGCAAAATTCTTTAGTTCATCCACATGATGAAGATTAAGAAGATGCTGGTTACAAAACCCTATGGTGTACAAACACAACAGCTTCATCACAATAGAGATGAACTAGGGCAAACTTTGTCTCCAATCACAAATTGCTTGAACAGACTTTGCTCAATGCTTGTGCAACTTGTGTCTTCTTTGACGGCTCTTAAAATAATCTTTTTATATGTCTAGGGTTATGAGAAAAGAAGGTCTAAAGACATATCCATGGATTAGAAGAAAACAAATCAGAAATTCTGTTTTCTTAAATCTCAACACATAGCATCTGTTGAGAAGCTGTCGAGCCACGGGACTGAAACAGCTTCTTTAGATCGATAGATGCTAGCTGTCGAGCTTTAATAATAGGCACTTTTTCAGCTTGTTTCTTGGACAAACTTGCATGACTTTAACACTTGATCTTAAAACCTTATTTCTCAAAAGTATTATAAACATTCCTCGATCTACCCAAATACAAGTAAAGTGCGTTTTATCAAAAAACTTGTCAATCACATAAAATAATGACATATGTTCCTAACAAGTGAAATACATATGTCCTAACAATCTGCCCATTTGGCAACTCGTGACAAAACCACAAAAAATATATGAACATATGAGAGAAGTCATAAATCACTCAACTCATGCTCGCTTGTTGAATACAATAAAATCTATCCTAACATAAACTCTTGAAAAACTTTGTAAGAAGAGAGTTCATGACAAGTAGACTTTGACAACCTGTATTTCTAAAACAATCTAAACAAAACATATCAAGGCATCTTTGTGTGAAGCAGAAATAATAGATTGCATACAAATAATAAGAAATATGTGCATAAAGAGAGAAAAGAAACAACACATGTAAGGGTAGGTGAAAGAAACATACATCAACATATAAAGATAATAAGTACAATGTATGCAAAAAAAAAAAAAATGGTCACAAGACCTAAGGTACAAAAACAATGTATCTCTAAAAGAAAGAAAATAAAGATACAAGGAATCCTCACTACATCCCTCAATATATCAACACTCCCCCTAACAAAATGGTCCTATACTAACTCTCCCCCTAAGAATAACTACTCTCATATCCAAAACAACTTCCCCTTTTTGTCATGAATGACAAAGGGTAAGAGTGTTAAGTAGACATCTCATTAGTAGAGCTAGCATCTCCATCATTATCATCCTCAGCCGCAAAATCAGAACCCACTAGAGGAGGTGGAGTAGAAGCCTCAGGAACAAAGCCACTCATGACTGCCTGCTGTTGTGTAATACGACCAACACGAACATTCATTTGATATAGCTCAGTAGAGAGTGTATCAAGACGAGCATCCATGCGCTCCATGATATCTCTGAGAGTCACATTGCCCATAGAAGAGGAGAGAATGGATGTGGATGGAGCAGATTAGGATGGAGCCGAATGAGTGGGAGGAGCTGCTGACCCAAACTGCGCCTCATTACATTTAACGATAGCGGCATCTATAGCACACATGAAGGAAAAAGGGTTGGACGCTGGAAAGGGAACAGAAAAGTGGCGTAAGATCCTCGTGATAACGGATGGAAAGATGAACTTATCACGGGACGTTGAATCTTGATGAACATCTAAAATAGAAAGAATGAAATGAGAAGGAAAATCTATAGTGAGATGCTCAAGAAGGGAAAACAGAAATCGAGCAAGAGGCTCGGTGATAGAGTTATATTGAGAGAAAGGATAGGGTACAAAGGTCATAACCATGTTCAAAAACCGAGGGCCTTTTGCAAAGCCTAAATAGTAAGTGAACTGGCGATCACCCCACTTGGAGGGACGCTCACAAAACGCAGATTTGAGCTCATCTTTGGACAGGGCCCTTAGACATTCACAACTGGGATAGTTAGGAAAGTCTACCCTCGAGACATGGAGCACATTGGATACCAACTCCGGTGTGACAACAATGCGCGTACCTTGAACACGAGTGATAAAGAGAGGTACTGAACGATCAAATCCATGCATGTTGGAGTAAAACTCCTGGATTAGCACAGATGGACATGTGATCGGGACGTCACACAGTGACTCTCAACCTCGATTGTGAATGACATCGGGTAGGTTAGTGTTAGAGAAATCTGACAAAATGACTTGGCGTTCCGAATAAATGCCTCATCGAGAAAAATTCTCCGAAAAGTCCTTACGGGCTTTATCATCACGGAACCGGACATAAGAAGGAGTAGGATCAGAAGAAGTAGATGCCCCGGAATGTAGAGGATTCTAGGACAGAATAGACTTGCGTTTAGGTGCCATAGACACGACTAATGTAAACAGAAAAGAGAAAGGGAGAGAGAAACACTCAGAAAATTCCCAACACATTTCAAATATAATAATTATATTGAAAAGAGAGTATGTATGCATGGGAAATGTATGGACATGTGACATGCAAGATAAAAGGCATCATGGACTCAGCCTAATCCAATCTTACCAGCACACAATCAAATTTCACACATCTAAATGCATGATAATACTGTTATACTGCTTATAAGATGCAATGTATGAGATTTGAAACTCATTTAAGCAAAAACCCATCCCAAAATTTCAACAATGACTTCTCAATTTTGAAAAACCCATAAAATTTCCAAAAACCCCAAAACTTAGGTTTCAAAACATGAAATGCATGTAAATGAAAGATTAGAAACTTACCAAGTGAAGAAAAACTTAAGAAAGCTTGAAGGATGCTTAGGAAAGAGGTATGGGGTGAGAAAGAGTGATTTAGGAGGTGTAAGGGCGGATCTGTCTAGAGAGAGATTGAGAAAAGTGAGAGACGAGTCACACTAAACCTTTCTCAACTTCATCATGTGCACCTTGTGTCTCTCATTGAATATTGTGATGATGAGGGTGAGATGATACTTGTTTATGAGTATATGACAAATGGTACCCTATGCCACCACCTCTATGACACACCTAACGATCCCCTCACTTGGAAACAAAGGCTCCAAATATGCATAGGAGCAGCACGTGGTTTGCACTACCTTCACACATGTACAAAGCACCCTATCATCCACCGTGACATTAAGACAACAAATATTCTACTAGACGAGAAATATGTATCCAAGGTTTTGGATTTCAGATTGTCCAAAATGGGTTTGGATAACACTGTTGTTAGTACCCTAGTAAAAGGGACATGGGGGTATTTGGATCCAGATTATGCAAGACGCCAGCAATTGACTGAGAAATTTGATGTGTACTCATTTGGTGTAGTGATGTTTAAAGTGTTGTCTGCCCGGAAAGCACTAAATTCAAAACTCCCAAAAGAGCAGCAAAATTTGGCTAGTTGGGCTAAAAAATGCATTAATAGAGGGACCATAAGCAAGATCATTGATCCATATCTGACGAACAAGATTGTGCCAGAGTGTTAAAGGTATACGTGGAACTTGCAAAAAGTTGTATATGTGATCATGGAATCCAACGGCCCACAATGAATGATGTGATGGAAAAGCTAGAGTTTGCATTAGAGCTCCAAGAGCAAGCAGAGGCGACCAAAGATACTGATTCAGAAGTGGTATCATTCTGTGTTGCCACTGCCAATGGAGCTCCTTGGTACAACAATTTTTACCATGGACAGGTGTTGGAGTCAAATAGTGGAACTGAGTTAAGTACGATCAGTACTGGATTAAGTTACCCTAGTCTTACTATTAGTTTCACAAGTGAAGATGTCTCCTCGGGCACTAAAAACAGTAGTTCTTAATTTTTGTAATTATTGTTGTGTCTTTCTATAGTGAATAATTACGATATGGTGTGATTATTGACTTATTGTTCTAGAAAAATAAAATAATATGAAGTCAAAAAAAATTTCCTTTTGCTTTTTCCATAACAGTTGATTACCAAAGATTTTTCTCTAAATGAATTGAAATTAAGATTGGGGGGACAATTAATTGACTTATGGCTTTAGTGAAAAAAGAAAAAATAAAAAAAAAGACATCTACATTTATTTACTAAAATTTTTGATTAATTAAATAAATTATAAAACAACAATTAAGTAAATGATTCAAATATGTACAATAATTTCTTTGATGTTCAATATTTGTTATGGTTCCTATAACGAAGGTAGTATGACCCTTTAATTTTGAAATGTTAAGAGCACACATTAAGTCATCTATTTTTGAAAAAGTTTTATCGAGAATTGAAAAAGTTTTACAACTTTTTCAATTTCTAATAAATTTTTTTCTTAAAATGGTATACTATTGTGTGCCATTAGAGCACACGTCAGTAAAATCTATGTATAGTACCCAACACACCATATTACTTTTTGAGTTAGCTAACGTGCTTTTTGGGCCAAAAAAATTGAACCAAACAGGCACATAATTATCTATCTATTTATATATTTAGAGAATTTTCTGCAAGAAAAAACCAAACCGTGATCACAATAACAGGGCATGGTTCATAGATGAGACATTTGAATGCATGGTTCATAGATGAGACATTTGGATGCGTCAGGACCATAAATCCATCATGAGACAAAATGAAAGGATGAGAAACATATGAGTAGCATTATAACCCAGTCTACAACTACAAATGTTATACATTTTTTGTAGTTGTATTCAGGTTATGTAATGTACTATAAACCCGTTTAAAAATACTATTATTATTTTCGTATGTGTTCTAATAAGTATTATTGTTTACTAAAAAAAAAAAAAAATAGGGATGTTTATCCTACATTAGTTGTGTGTGTCTAGTGTTCGGTATTCATAATTCTAGTCTAGAACTACAAATGTTAGTTCCTTTTATAGTTGTACTATAGTTATGTAATGTATTATAACCCCACTCTAAAATGCTATTATTATTTTCATGTGTGTTCCAATAAGTATTACTGTTTACTTAAAAAAAAAAAAAAACATACGAGTTACAAGAGCTAATACTTTTCAATGGGACTTAAAAAAAAAAAAGGACTTTCAATGGGACACAGAACCTGGACCCACAATCTTGGAGACTTTTGTAGGAGACAAGAACCTGGATATCTTACACATACACTATTTATGTGATTACTGATTATTGTTTTTATGAATGGTCATTGTCCTCACTTGGTAGGAGTGGCTTTCCAAGCAACTACCTCTAACTTGTGGCATTACTCATTATTTTTCCACTTGTTGAAATCAAAGTTTCCAGACAATTTTGACGATGTTTACATAGTAGTTATTAGTTAGGTGGGTAACTTGTATAAAAGATACATCAATGATGGGGCCACCCTATCTGCAATCAATGGATAGAGTTAAACTTGGTAAATGGGTTAGGTCAACCAAGTTCTGGTTTGATTCAGTGGGGTTTAGAGCAGACACGAGTTAAGCCTAAATAGGCTTTAATAACACTTATATTCGATCTTTCACAAATTGGATAATAAAAATAAGAAAACAAAGACTTGAAATAATGCATAAATATATAAAGGACAAAATTTAGTTACAAAATTAGTTGTAACTTTAGGTTACAATCTTACTCAATAAAATAAATATTACTACATATTTTGAAAATCTAACCATTAAATTGCATGTTCTTTATGCTCTTTATACATATGTCAAATTTTGTGTCAATCAGTTGTTATTTACTATATGATCTATAAGTTATATTTTATGCATAATTTTAAACTACAAAAACTTGTAATTTAAACATTTTATTAATGACATAGTTATTGATCTTTAACTTTTTAGAAATTTTACAAGAATGAAGGATATAAGAAGAAGATGTAATCCAATGATGGATTTTTCAAAATTCACCTCTAATAAAAAAGATATTGAATAAGGTTGTAACCTTAGACTACAACCAATTTGTACTTAAACTTTGTTCATATATAAAATAAAAAATAAAGTCAATAGAATAATAACCAGAATTTTAAATTTTACCAAATAATAAATAATCATGGTAAGATTATGCATGGATTGCATAGGACAGTTTTTGTTTAAGTCATGTAATTCAAAAATATTTAAAAAGAGTTTTAAAAAGACAATAACATCTTATTACAGAAAATAATTAAACACTAAAAACATATTATACAAATTCCATATAAAAGTAACTTTGAAAAATTTAATTTTTTTATAAATTGTAAAATTTTACATTATAAATATTTTAGCATTTTCATGTAATATGAATGGCTAAAGAATATTAGATGAAGAGGAAAATATGTAATGGACTCGTGGTGGACGGGTTTGTGTAGTACACATCATGTGTTGGGCTCCAAGGCCTTTTATACAAGCATGGTTGCGGCCCATTTGGGCCATTGAGGCTTTTGCTTGATCTACATGCTTGGGCCCAAATGAAAGAATACTCCTAACCAAGGCATGGGCATTAGATCTACGTGACTATAAATACTCCAAAACCCTCACAAAACAGAGGTACGCATAATTCAACCCTAGTACTCTAGTGTTGAAAGCAAGGTTTCTAACTTGACCTTCGGAGGGTTTTTGGCCGGCACTACACCAGTGTCCTCTGCTAGGTCCTTTCTTATTTTGTAGGTCTTTGTCTCGCTCTCGTGAGAACCGTGCAGCTCACTGGTGGAACTTCGACATCATCAGTTGGCGCCGTCTATGGAAAACACGCTAGGACGATCAAACGTTGTCCTACTCCTAAGATAAAAAGTTGCATGGTACTCACAAGGTCGATGGCAACGACTAACAACTAAGGCGACGAACCGCGCTCAACCGCACTGGAAAGACAAGTCCAAACGCTAGCAGTAGCGGTCAAACGCCTGACCAAACGAAATCATGACTTAGAGGAACAGTTGCGTCAGAAGGATGCACACCCCGGAGTGCAAGAGGAAAACCAGGAAGGAACAAGCGTAGAAAGGAGGGATCTCGAGGCCCCCGAGGGAAGCAACGCACCAAGCAGACCAGAAAGGCGGGATACTAATCTGCCGACCCTTTCTGAAATCTTACCACCCCACGTCGCTGCAGAGATGCAGGAGATGCGGGAATAAATGGCCGTGATGATGAACGCCCTCAAAGGACGAGTATCTAGCGACCTCAACGACCTGGTCCAGCGAACCGATTCACCATTCACGGCATATGTCACTTGGTGTCCTCTACCCCCAAAGTTCCGAATGCCTCAGGTGGAGAGCTACGATGGAACCAAGGACCCCTTGGACCACTTGGAGTCCTTCAAGACTATAATGCACCTTCAAGGAGTGCCAGATTAGATTATGTGCAGGGCTTTCCCTACTATGTTGAAGGGATCCGCGAGGGTCTGGTATAGCAGGCTAACGCCTAACTCAATTAGCACCTTTAAAGAGTTAGGTGCTCAGTTTGTGTCACACTTTATAGGGGGCCACCGGTACAAGAAGTCCACAGCATGCTTGATGAGCATCAGACAGAGGGAAGACGAGACCTTGAGATCCTACATAACACGGTTCAACAAAGAGGCTCTCTCGATAGACGAAGCGGACGATAAGATACAAGTAGCAGCCTTTAACAACGGGCTGCGAAAGGGCAAGTTCCTCTTCTCTTTATATAAGAATGATCCGAAAACTATGTCCGAGGTACTTTACAGGGCAATGAAGTACATGAACGTAGAAGATGCACTGATAGCGAGAGCGACAAGCCAAAGAAAAGGGAGAGACAGGAGGAAACACGGTCAGAGGGAGGACAGAAGAAGGCTAGGACGGATGAAAGAAGGGAGGATAGATGCCCGAAGCTGCCCATGGGAATATTTGCCAGCTTCACCCCTCTGACGGCCCCGATTGACCAAGTATTAATGCAAATAAAAGATGAGGAAGCCTTAACGTACCCCAGGAAGCTGAAGGGGGATCCCAAAAAAAGATTAAGAAGCAAGTACTGTCGCTTCCATCATGACCACGACCACGATACATCTGAGTGCTATGACTTGAAGCAACCGATTGAGGCGCTCATCAGGCAAGGGAAGCTACAGAGGTTTGTCAGTAAAGAAGGGACGAATCCACCCCAGGGCCAGCCCCCCTGACGAGAGAACGAGCGCCTAAGACCACCCATTGTAGACATAAGGATTATCATCGGCGGTACCACGGGACCGTCCAAAAGAGCTCGTAAAACTTACCTACGGATGGTACAGAATGTCCAGACGACGGGCTCAATACCAAAGATGGCGCGAACCGATGTTCCAACTATCGGCTTTTCAAAGGAGGATGCCCGACGCCTCCACCATCCACATGACGACGCGCTCGTGGTCAGCATACGGGCTGGGGATTACAATATGCATCGTGTATTGGTTGATAACGGAAGTTCAACGGACATCCTTTATTTCCCTGCGTTCCAACAGATGGGGATAAGCAAAGAACAGCTCGTGCCGACTAATTCCCCACTCGTCGGATTCGGGGGGATGAGAGTTTATCCCCTTGGAGCTGTCACATTATCCGTGACGGTAGGAGATTACCCACAGCAGATCACCAGGGATGTGGCCTTCCTGGTAGTAGATTGTTCCTCCGCTTACAACGCGATTCTTGGGCGACCAACTCTTAACGCATGGAAAGGCGTAACATCAACTTACCACTTAATGATTAAATTCCCCACTGAATATGGAGCCGGAGAGCTACGCGGGAATCAAGCGACAGCACGAGAATGCTACGTTGCCATGACGGAGATGGACGATCACATACAGGCACTAAATGTCGAAGGACAGCGAGTCGCAGCTGAAGTAGTAGAGGAGCTGGAAGAAGTGGTGCTTGACGACTTAAGATCTGGGCGGACCACGAGAATTGGTACAACAGCCAGCCTATCAGTACAGCAGGATTTAATCAAGTTCCTGAGAAAAAATTGTGACGTATTTGCATGGAGTCATGAGGACATGCCGGGGATTGATCCAACAGTAGTAGTACACAAGCTGAATGTGTCACCATCATTCTCTCCCATTCGACAGAAGAAACGGGTATTTGCTCCAGAAAGGGACCAGGCTATCGCCGAGGAAGTCCAAAAATTACAAGAAGCAGGTTTCATACGTGAGGTATACTACCCGGACTGAATAGCAAATGTAGTGATGGTCAAAAAGGCGAATGGGAAGTGGCGAATGTGCGTTGACTTCACGGATCTAAATAAGGCCTGCCCAAAGGATAGTTATCCTCTGCCGCGTATCGACACGCTGGTGGACTCGACGGCGAGACATGAACTTTTAAGTTTCATGGACGCCTTCTCCGGCTACAATCAGATCAAGCTCGACGAAAAGGATCAAGAGAAAACGTCGTTTGTCACCAGTCAAGGGCTCTTTTGCTACAGAGTAATGCCCTTCGGACTCAAGAACACCGGGGCCACATACCAGAGATTGATGAACAAGATGTTTGCGCATCAGATTGGAAGAAATGTGCAAGTCTATGTGGACAACATGCTGGTAAAGAGCGTTCGCGAATGCAACCATCTGAGCGACCTGCAAGAAACTTTTAACACCCTTCGGTCCTATAACATGAAGCTAAACCCCAGCAAATGCACGTTCGGGGTGACGGCCGGGAAGTTCTTGGGTTTTATGGTATCTCAACGGGGCATCGAGGTAAACCCAGAAAAGGTAAAGGCAATTGTAGACTTGGTTCCCTCGAAGACGCTGAAGAAGTTCCAAAGCTTAAATGGCAAGATAGCTGCCTTGAACAGATTCGTTTCAAGGGCAACGGACAAGTGTCTACCATTCTTCCGCACGTTGAAGAAATCGTTCGAATGGACGGGCGACTGCCAGAAGGCTTTCGAGGATCTGAAGACTTACCTCTCCTCTCCACCACTACTTAGCCCATCCAGACGAGGTGAAGAGCTGTTCCTATACATTGCCGTCTCCCCAGCGGCTGTCAGTGCAGCTCTTATTATAGAGGAAGACAGGATTCAGAAGCCTATTTACTTTACAAGCAAAGCGCTCAGAAGAGCTGAAGAGAGATACCCCCCGATGGAGAAATTGGCTTTCGCATTGGTAATTGCGGCTCGAAAGCTAAAACCGTACTTTCAAGTACACGTAATAAACGTGATGACCGACCAGCCCCTAAGAAGAGCCATGAGTAGTCCAAAAGCAGCAGGACGAATGGCATTGTGGGCAATCGAGCTGAGTGAGTACGACATTCGATATCAACCTCGAAACGCGGTGAAGGGACAAATCCTGGCAGACTTCATTGCAGAATTCACCAACACAAAAGACCAGGGAGTAGGTGAGCTTCCCGTATGGAGGGTTCATGCGGACGGATCCTCTAACAAACACGCAGGACGAATCGGTGTGGTAATCCACACACCAGAAGTGGATCAGATCAAGTGCATGAGCCGCTTGTGCTTTTCAACAACGAACAATGAGGCAGAATACGAAGCCGTAATAGCAGGATTAGACATCGCCCTTGTAGCTGGAGCAGAAAGAGTGGATGTCTACTCCGATTCCCAAGTCATCACGAACCAAATTAATGGGAATTACGAGTGCAGGGGTGAAAGAATGAAGAAGTATCTCGATGAAGTGAAAAATCGAATGAGAAACCTCCAGGTCAAATTGATTCAAGTGCCAAGGGAGGAAAACTAAGAAGCTGACCAGCTTGCTAAGGCAACCTCCGCAGAGCCAATGATTGTCCTTAACCAGGTATTATCCTTCGTTCAAACGTCACCACTAATAGACGGTACAGGTTTGCAGGAAGTAAGCAATGAGCAGTGTTGGATAACTCCAATAGCTGCGTACTTGAAAGACGGCTTGTTACCAGACGATAAGGAGGCTGCAAGGAAACTAAGAGTTAAGGCATCTCGGTTCGTCATGATGAAAGATGTGCTATACAAAAGGGGTTTCTCTTGACCCTATCTGAGATGTCTCGCTCCCGAAGAAGCAGACTATGTCATGAGGGAGGTCCACGAAGGGATCTGTAGGAATCACTCGGGATCAAGGTCTTTAGTGCACAAGCTCCTCAGGGCGGGATACTACTGGCGAACGATGCAGAAAGACGCCAATATGTACGTCAGATCCTGTGATAAGTGCCAGCGTTTTAGTAACCTCATCAGGCAACCTGCAGAGGAGCTCACGCCCATAACGGCCCCATGGCCGTTCGCACAATGGAGACTCGACATCATGGGCCCCTTCCCAATAGCGGCAAAGCAGCTGAAGTTCCTAGTGGTCGACATCGACTACTTCACTAAGTGGGTGGAGGCTGAGGCTTTAGCCACCATCACAGAAAAAAATGTCCGAAATTTTGTATGGAGAAATATCATTTGCAGGTATGGCATACCACGAGTACTGGAATCGAACAACGGCAAGCAATTCGACAACGAAGTATTCAAGGATTTCTGCTCCCAGCTGGGGATAAAAAACCACTACTCATCACCCGCACATCCACAAGCCAACGGACAGGTTGAGGTCACAAACCGATCCTTGCTCAAAATCATCAAGACTCGGCTTGAGGGGGCAAAGGGTATATGGCCGGACGAGTTACCGAGTGTCTTATGGGCGTATAGGACCACGGTAAGAACACCAACAGGAGAGACGTCGTTCTGTTTGGCATATGGAACTGAGGCTGTCATTCCAGCTGAAGTAGGTCTTACAAGCTACTGTGTTGGAAACCACGACGAGCACAGAAACGATGAAGCCATGCGCATACAGCTTGATCTAGTGGACGAAGTAAGGGCAGCTGCAGAACAAAGAATAGCACGATACCAGGATCTAATGGCGAAGCACTACAATTCCAGAGTTAGGCACAGAGACTTCCAGGTTGGGGATCTTGTCCTAAAAAAAGTACTCGGCGCTACGAAGGATGCCACCCAAGGGAAGCTTGGACCAAACTGGGAAGGACCATACAGGATCACAGCATGGCACAGGAAGGGAACCTACTACTTAGAGACCCTGAACGGAAAGAAGCTAAGCCACCTATGGAATGCAGAGCACCTAAAGAAGTATTATCAGTAGAAGACGACAATAAACAACATTACTACTATACTCACCGCCAGTTTATCTTTTCTTGATAATTGTAGTTTTTATTTCCTAAAGTACTTCCATATCGCCTAAAGGCTACTTTTTATGTTTTTTATCAAAGTTCTACGTACCCATCGCAATATTAGAAGTTTTAAGAGAAAATGGAATGTCTTAACATTTGCATGATATTTAAATCCACAATGAAAACGGGTCACTCTACAAGACGGACGGATCATCCAAAACGTGTAATTTACTAAGTCCACAAAGTGGACGGACCATCTAAGAGATGGAAATAACTACTAAGTCCACAAAGTGAACGGACCATCTAAGAGATGGAGATAATTACTAAGTCCACAAAGTGGACGGACCATCTAAGAGATGGAAATAACTACTAAGTCCACAAAGTGGATGGACCATCTAAGAGATGGACATAATTACTAAGTCCACAAAGTGGACGGACCATCTAAGAGATGGAGATAATAACTAAGTCCACAAAGTGGACGGATCATCTAAGAGATGGAAACAATTACTAAGTCCACAAAGTGGACGGATCATCTAAGAGAGGGAAACAATTACCAAGCCCACAAAGTGGATGGACCATCTAAAATGGAAATAATTTCAAAGTCCCCGAAGTTGACGGACCATCTAAGAGATGGAAATAATAACCAAGTCCACAAGGTTTACGGACCATCTAACGGGTGGAAATATATCCAAAATCCACAAGGTGGACGGACCATCTAAGGGGTGGAAATATATCCAAAGTCCACAAGGTGAATGGGCCATCTAAAAGGATGTTATCTACCAAACCCACAAGGTGGACGGACTATCCAAAAAATGATATTGCAAAGAATATAAAGTGGACGATTATACTTGCAATATATACGGTGGACGGATGGTTATTCAAAACATACACGAGACAATGAAAAGCATTTAAAGCATTCATGAAGGAAACATGCGACGAATAAATATCAACCTTAAATAAATTGTTCACAAAAATACACATGACGGTTATAAAATTATATAACCAATTGTTCTTAAATTACAACTTGTTTTCAAATACAGCTTAATAACAGGACTACCCTTCAGCTTAGGGGGCATCAGCTTGCGTTCCGGCACCGTCAGGCTCAGGAGGACGGACGTCTTCATGGCTAGCTTGGGGGGCTTCATCCCCATTGGGGACCTCAC
This sequence comes from Castanopsis chinensis, assembly GCA_032878915.1. NCBI lineage: Eukaryota > Viridiplantae > Streptophyta > Magnoliopsida > Fagales > Fagaceae > Castanopsis > Castanopsis chinensis. Next base: position 26,344,789 of record JAVQMG010000131.1, read on the forward strand.
CAAAAAGTTCAGCGGTTCCCTCGGACTCGACGGTGTGAGCAGGGGTCTGACCTCCAGCATCAATGTTGATGTGACCAACATTAAGCTCAAGAAATGATGACTTCACCTGACGGAGACAGTCGTCAAATCCGTCAGCAAATGAAGTACCAAGTTCCGTCAATAGTACTTCAAAATCTCGGTACTCCTGGACGGCCTCAACCTTAGCTCGACGGATGTTTTCGTCGTTAGCTTTCACCGTCTCCCTCAAGAAGTCCATTTTTTTCTCCAATGCCTCACGAGCCTGCTCGGACGCTTTTAGCTTCTGCTCATGACGGAGCCTTCAGAGCTTCAGCTCGTCCATCTCCTCCCCCATCGTCCTAGCCTTGGTACGTGCACGCTCCAAGGACTTCTCACGGGCCAGGCAATGGTCCATCAACCCCTTTGCCATTAGCACCGTCTGCATCAAACACAAACAGAAAGTTAGCACAGAAGCACATGACAAGTCAAAACAAGGCAGTAAGTGGACAGATATATTACCTGGGTGAAGCTAAACAAAGCCGTCTCCCCCGTAGCTTCCATCGCATGGTTACCGAGGTCCTCGTAGTCCTCCTCCTTGATAATAGAAGTGACTTGAGAGAGGGTGTACTGCGAGGCCTCCCTGAACAGGACGGGAGCTTTCTCTGGGACGGGGTTAGGGTTGGTCATGAGACCTTTGCCCTTACCCACACCCAGCTTTGGGGGAGGCTTAGTTGTGTCCTGGACGGCTGGCAGACCCGTCACCAGCCTCTGCCTTTTTGTCGGACGGTCTGTCTTCTCTGGACCCCTTTTTTCGGATGGATGGGGGGCCTTGGGTGGAAGATCACCCCTATGTTTCTTCTTGTTGGCAGCCTGCTGCTTGATGAGAGCTCGTCTCTTAGCCTCGTCTATTTCTGCGAATGGTGGACGGTTAGAACATATGACAGATAAAAAAAAAAAAAAAGAAAAAAATCACATTCAAAAGATAACCTTACGCTTGCGTATTCCCTTATCGTATTTTATTGCTGCAGCCGAAGGTTCAGGGCCGTCACAGTACTAGTGGATGGTGTTGAGGGTGACGAGCTTCGCCCAAGTCCTCTCTGACAGCTTAGTTTTTTGGAAAATAGACTCAAGAAAACCGAACTGTTCGACGGTAATGTCTGGACGGCTACGCGTTGCAAAAGACAGACGGTTAGATTAAACAATCAATAAGCAGTTAATATAGGACGGACACAAAGTGAGATGCATACGGGACGGAGATACTATGCCCCATGTCTTATCGACGGGCGTAAAATCTGGGTCGTCAGAACGACCCATCCATTCGTCCCCTTGTAGGAAAAAGTACCTACTCTTCCAGTTGCGGTTGGAGTTTGGGGTCTCGGACACTAATCTAAGTAACGGGCTCCTTGCCACGAAACTATACATCCCCTTTGACTTAGCTATTTCATCTAGATGGTAACAATTGAAGAACTCCTCTATTGTTAACCGTCTTGTCCCGTTGGACATGACGCCATATAGAACTTCTACACTTAAGAAAACCCTCCAGGCGTTTGGAGAGATCTGGGTGACGAATAAACCCAGATACTGGAGAAGGCGACGGTGCAGGACACTCAAAGGAAAGCGAAGGCCGGCTTTGAGCATTTGCTCCTACACGCCGACATCCTCTAGTCCCTCGTAATAGCACCTCTCGGATTTAAAGGGTAGACGGATGGCTATTGTGTTTGGTATTTGGTATTTTTCCCTAAGGGAGTTGAAGTGTGGTAGACTGATGAAGGAAGTAAAGTAGTTCACCGTCCACTCGGGGAGCAGGATGAAATCCCTCAAACCGTCCTTGCCAATCACAGATCGAATGGAAGGTTCTACAGCCTCTACTTCCTCATTTGAGTCATATTTTAACCTGTCTCCTCCTTGCCCTTCTTCTTCCACGAAGGAAGGAGAGCTGGATGACGGTTCTCTCTCCTCGACGGAGGTACCCCGATTTCCGTGACCTGACGGGTGCACCTCCTCATAGCCTGCTCCCTCACGGACAAAAGATTGACCGCTGGAAGTCTCACTAGACATCAGACACCTACAAAGGACGGAGAAGGAAACCTAAGACTTTAAATCTACACTGACAATGGAACAACATTTAAATAAAAAGGGGGAGTGGAAGAAGTAAGAAATAAACTTACGAGTAAAGAGATGACGGTAGAAAGTTGAAGGGATGACTGAACGGTAGAGCTATGTGCCGATGATCACAAGGATGACGGATGTGCTCTAATCAGCGAAAATTTCTCCAAAATGTGAAAATGAGGGGAGCAATTGATGAATTTATAGTGGGAGCGGCGCGACCAACGAAAAGACGCCTCGGTTCTAGTAAGCTGTCAATCGAGGTTCACCACGTGTCCTCAAGCATTTATGACTACTCCAACCTGGCAGTTCATCCACAGCAAATGCATGACGGATTCATGGAATGGGGGGCAGTTGAAGAGGAAAATATGTAATGGACTCGTGGTGGACGGGTATGTGTAGTACACATCATGTGTTGGGCTCCAAGGCCTTTTATACAAGCATGGTTGCGGCCCATTTGGGCCATTGAGGCTTTTGCTTGATCTACACGCTTGGGCCCAGATGAAAGAATACTCCTAACCAAGACATGGGCATTAGATCTACGTGACTATAAATACTCCAAAACTCTCACAAAACAGGAATACGCATAATTCAACCCTAGCACTCTAGTGTTGAAAGCAAGGTTTCTAACTTGACCCTTGGAGGGTTTTTGGCCGGCACCACACCGGTGTCCTCTGCTAGGTCCTTTCTTATTTTGTAGGTCTTTGTCTCGCTCTCGTGAGAACCGTGCAGCTCACTGGTGGAACTTCGACATCATCATTAGATATAAAAATAAAAAACAAATAAATCAATGAGCGATTGAAACTTCTTGCTATAGTTTCTTTAACATACATATTCATATTTTTGTTAGAAAATAAGTTTCTTTAATATATATTTTCTACTTTTTTTTTTTTTTAAGTCGAGTAGAAACAAACAAAAAAATTATGAGTGTTTTCAATTAAAAAAATAATCGTCAAACGGTTGAATGCAATGAGAGATGATGGTTGGTAAGTTTTGGTCTTGACAAAGGGAGATCTTTGATAAGAAAAAGTGCAAGATCGAAAAAGTAGAAGACACTCGACTGGCATAGAATATCCCAAAATGCCAAATTCAGAAATTTTCAAAATCCTAGATAGTGTATTTCTAGAGATTAGTGAAGTTGTGGGGTTCTTAACTTAAAAAATGAATGAATTCATTTAGTAATCAATCTTAAATATTTACATTGATAAACCATATTAAATATGTTAAAATAGATGTAAAAGCAAAAGTATAAAATAAAGCAATACAATAACATATGTATACGAGGGTTGTGTGGTTTAGTCTTACGGCCAACGTGCACGGAAAAAACCCTTAACGGTTACATCTTTAATATATGAGACTGTAGTATAAATCCTATGTTAGAATTACATAACATGTGTATATATCATAGGCTAAACCCTAAACTAATTATACACTCATTATGGTTAGTAGACTTATTGAAAAAATTATAAAGCCTTAGTCGTAACTACAATTTATAAAAGTACATGGTTTTTTTATATAATTTTTATAATTTATTTATTTATTTATCCTAATCACAACATACTTTTATAATTAAATCCACATAATCGAGGGCATCACATGAGAAATGTACAAGAAAGTATTCTATGACAGCGTCATCCCTAATGTTGTAGATAAAAGAATAAAGCATGGGTATGCAAACTTAAAGCAGAGAAACATAATAATGAATTAGTATGCCACTAAACTGTCACTATGTAAAAAATCTGAAAACTCTCTCTAAATAAAACTCAGTTTTATTGATATGAAGAAAAAAAAAAATCTCAGAATTGAGAAATAGATACAATAGTCCAGACTATATATACAATCTACAAAGAAGAAAGAACAGAAACTAACTATACTAAATCCGAGATAACCGGGAAAGTTCGTTGGACTAATGACCAATGAAATTCAAACACATGGCAAAATTAGTTATTAGGAACCGTTAAGCGGGGGTTGAAGAACTTAGGTGATACGGCGCCGTATCCATAAAATCAGTAAAGCTACTACAAAACGGTGCCGCATCTATAAAACTCATTAGTTCTTTACTTAAATCAAATGTTGTCGTTTTAAAGTCTGGCTTTAATGAGCACGTAAACGACTGCGTTTCATGTCCCTTTTCTTCTTTGTTTTCAACACACTAGGCTAAGAAAGGATCTTATGCGTTACAATAATTTCTAATTTAAATTATGTGGCATGATTGTAGCTTCTTATTATTTTACAAAATTAAATTAAATTCATATAGATTAACAAACACACACGCAAACATTTCTACATGAAAAGATAGATTGAGTCAACTATACTAAATTGAGATTAGTACTTTACAATGCTCACTCTCTCTTACATAGCTCCCATTCATTGGTGTTCTTTCAATCCCATAAAAACTTTTGTTGATGCAATTTTTTTTTTCCCCACATCTACGGGCCATGATGTTTGCGGTTAATTTTTTACAACCCAAACGTAATAAGTATAGCAAATAAACTTAATATATTCGGACCAAACAAGCCCAACTGTCCAAGATTGGCCCAAAGGCCAGGCAAGGCCACCTGAGGGTTCGCCCTCGATTTGCATGCAAGAATCCAAATTCTAGTTCAAAATTTATAAAAATCATATTCTCCACTTTTGGGATCAAGAGAATGTCAAAAATTAACTTAAATGTCAAATTAAAAATTTTCAAAAAAAATAGTGTCGAAATAAACAATTTTAGGGATCAAGAGTCAAAATGACCAAATGTTCTTTTTTGACCAAAAAATCGACTGACTGATTGTGATAAATATTTTTTAGCCCAGTGATAGATAATCAATTGAATTCCCTTCATAATGACTGCTTATGAATCCATACCAGAAACTAGCAAGATATTGCAAAAGCAAGAAAAAAAATTCTACTTCAAATCTTGTTGAGACTGATGCAAGTGTTGACACTGATGCAAGCAGTAAACGGCAAAAGGAAACAGAGCCTAAATGACAATCAAGATCAAAACAGAAGAAGAAAAAAGACACTTCACAAGCTTAATGCCTCAGCACGTGTGAAAGAATAAAAGCTTGTGAATTAGATGGTTAAAGTTCCAGCTGTCATGTATTCATTGGTGTAGTTATAAGTGGAGGTAGTTATAGTACTGTTAGGATAGCTTATAGAGGAGTTAGTTAGAGTTAGTTTTTGGCGCCTCTTTTGTATCTCTGTTTTGTACATGTATATATAGTAATTATTGCTTGTAAATTAACATTTTTTTACTTGATTTCAATGAATTAGAATCAATCCAAAAATTCTCTCCAGAAACTTCTTTTTCTTTTCTTTTACAAATCTAGAGCATATTACCTCCAAACCTGTCCCTGGGACCCTCACAACATTGAAACCATCAGCAAGGTCCATGGAGATTTTACCAACGGTGGTCCTAAAAGATTCCTGATTATGCCACAATATCCTCCTTTTTACCCCTACATTGGGTTTGAAGTAGAATTCCTTTTCTTGTTTTTAGGGTTAGGCATAAAAGATTAAATTCTACTTCAAATTATTAGCGCAACAACAAAAATATAAAGATTTGTTTCTATTATTGACTAAGGCTTTGTTTGTTGTTATATATATATATATATATATATATATATATATATATAGACACACACTAGAAGAAATTTGGAAATATATAATATAGCAAATTTAGTAAAAATTTAAGAGAACTAAAACCCTATCGAACAAAACAGAGCTACAAGAAAGAAAAAGGAAGAGAAAAATACCTAAGTTGCAATGAGCAGGGTTGAGCACCACGCGCTCTGTTGGCTTTGATTGATTGATTCCTTCGCTACTTGGTGTTCATCTTCTCCAAGAACCTTTGTCTTCTTCGCTGCTTCGTTTTCATTTTGTTTGAGAATTTTGCATTTGTCGGTGGAGGAAGCCATTGATAATTGAATTTCAGAGAATGATACTAATGAGAACGAGAGAAAAAGACCGAGAGAGAGAGAGAGAGAGCGCAAAATAACATGGATGAGTAAAAAGTGTGATTTTTCGTTTTGTGTGAGCTATATTTATATGGTGAAAAATACTCACTCCAATTGACGAAAAGGGCTTAACATTTTGACTTCTTTTAAAAGGGTGGGGTTAAGCTTAACGGCTAGATGTGCTTTATTTTGGGTTACTGCAGAATTTAAATTTTATCTTTTGAAATTATATTTCATTTGCATCAATAATCTATCCATCCATATTTTCCATTAAGTGTATATAAGCTTGTTACGCATGTTTAGTTCTTCTAATAAAATGATGTCACATCATTTTTTAATATAGGCTACAAGAATAACCTAGTTTATTGAAAATGATGTGACATCATTTTATTGGACGAACTTAATATGTGTGAAAAGCTTATGTGGCATTTAACGAAAAATATGGATAGAGTGATTACTGATGCTAACAGAATATAACTTCAGAGAGTGATATCTTAATTCTTAAGCATCATAGTATAAAATACAAAAACCTCCAAACTTTAGAGGTGTAATTTACCCTATTAAAAATTAAACTATTAGTTGGATTAGTGCCATATTATTCAAAATTTCCTCACACCAAAAATAAGAGATGATAACTAAAAAGTAAGTTTTATAAACATGTTATCACATATATTTTAAATTTTACAAAATTTAAATCTACAAGGCATAATGATATTTATTTATTTTTTTATAAAAATTATTATCCTAAATTCTAATTTAATAGTTAGAATAATAAGGGGATGAAAGATTTGAATTTTGGTTCTCCTTGTAAAAGAGAGTATGCAATGTCACTAAACTACGAAACTCTTGACGCTAGGGCTATAAACGAGTCAAGTTTTGCAGAGTAGTGCATGTTTGGGCTTGGCTCATTAGTAAAAATTAAATGCTTCAGCTTGGCTTGAGCTTAAAACAAGCCTAAATAAAATATTTGAACTCAAGCTTGTGGGAAAACCAAAAGAGAGAAAGATTGAGGTTTCTCAAAGAGTTTTAGGTTGCAGAAGATAGGCATTGTGTGACAGTCAAAAGTGAGAATCTCAATTTGAATAGAACTGAATTGTTTTTTGTTTTGTCAAATAATAGAACTGAATTGTGAAGTTTAGGAAAAGAGGAGAAACTAAATTAAAAAATTAGAGAATTGGATGTGAAGTTATAGTCTGTTTAGAAAATTAGATGGGAAAGGATACTTAGTAAATGACTAACATTGTAACACGAAAAGGAATAAGAAAAGACTACAGAAGGACACCAAAGATGGTGAAGTCGATCTGTCTAAGCTATGCGTGAAGTACAACTGTACTAGAAGTGAAAATTGACAAGTCTAGAAAAATGCTTATTAAATTTGTATTTGTGAATTACGAAGTCTCAAGTCTAGAAAGCTTTAGGGTTTGTTTGGAAAGAATATTTAAATATAGTTTTTTGTTTTGCAATCCAGAAAATAGTGGTTCTTACACTTGAATTTATTATTTGGCTAATATTTTTTAAATATAGTTTTTAAAAAACTGTATCTTATTTTCCTAGTTTAAAATAAGACTTTGAAAAAGGCTAAAGGGGTGCTTTCAGGATATAAAAAATACTTTTAATGACATAGTTGTCAATAAATTGAAAATAGTACACATTACATATTTTTCTAAACTCTTTTATCTCTTAAATTAAGGAGTTTATTTTTATTACAAAAAGAATTATCACACTTTAAATTTAAAACTTATCATTGAAAAAAAAAAAAGTACACGATGAACTCTATTTCCTAATCATTATCCACAAAAAAAAAAAAAAGTAATTTACAGATTTTACACGTTACTTTTTGTAAATATTTTTTTTAAAAAAGAAATCTCAAAAATAGAAATGGTTTCCCAAACAATTATTTTTTGTTTTCAGAATTTTGAATTTTTTTTTTTAAAAATGAGAGACAAACATGTATAATATAAAAATTATTATTTCAAAACTATTTTCAAGTTCAATTTTTTGAAATTTTTTCTATATTGTTTTGAAAACAAAAACAAAAATCCTCCTACCAATTAGGCCCTTATCTAATTAGGCCCTTATATATTTGTAATTGAATGGGAAAGACTTACTAGTTATTAAGTACTCCTAACATATAGTATTATATAAATTTTTGGGTGGGGGAAAAGCCATTCGTGGGCCGCTTGGAATAAAAAATATATGTAACTTAAGTCTAGAAATGTTCCCTAGTCTTTTTTTTTTTTTGCTAGTAATGTCCCCTAGTCATGTTATAAAAAATGAGAGGGAAGAAAACAAAAATTAATATAATGAATAGTTGTAAGTGGTTTTTGTGTGGGGCATTTCATTATTAAAATATGTGTAATGTCATGATAATTAGTTTATTTAGTAAATATATATATATCAAACCTTTTTTCAAGCTATGCATGAGCTTAAGCTTGACTTATTTTGTAATGAACCTTATTGTTTACAAGTTTGTTCATGAACAATTTTTTTTGCTTGGTCTTGGCTCGTTTATCAAAAAAGCCGAAAACAATAGCTCAAATTTGGCTTATTTATAAACAAATAAACATGAACAAGTTTTTTATCGAGCCAAACTCGAGTTGTTCATGATTGACTTGGTTCGTTTATAGTCTTACTTGATGCCTACATTTATGGAATAACCATGCATTTTTTATTGTCCTTATGTCGTTTTTATAAGTTTAGAGAAATAATAATAATAACCTCTTAGTTTGCTATTAGTGATGAATTCAATCTATATTTTTTAATAAATTTTTTATTTTAAAACTTGTATTTTATAAACCATGACAATTTAAATACCTTGTCCATCTCTTTTAAAAATTATCATCGAAGCAACCAACATAATGAGAGAGAGAGAGAACCATTGCATGGGACTTATTCTTATTACAGAATATACTCTTAAAGTATCTAATAATTTTCTAATTGAGACCCTTTGTTTGAATGACAAGGTAATAAAGGAAAAATATGCTTTGCAGCATCGGGTATTTGTTTCTTTTCTCTCACATAACTATTGTGTCTCACTAAAGAATGGGACTCACTAATTATGAGAGAGGAGAAACATATATTTGTATGCTTTCTAAATAATAGGACTGGGACAAATAACTTTACTGAGAGGTCTAATATCACTGACGTAATGCAATGCAATTTACTTGAACGCGAGCTCCACATATTAACAATGAGTAGGAGTAGGACAGCCACCAATAAATATAATTTTCAAGTCCAGTGCAATGCGTGTGGTTCTGTTTGTGGACGGAGCTCACTCACTTTGTTTTTGAGCTTATACTCCTTTCTTTCTGTTACGCACTCACCTTTATTATTATTATTATTATTATTTAACTATAAGTATATCGCTCAAGGTGGACAATGTCTGTGAATGAGTAGTGGAGGAGGGAGGGAGATCATTTGGTAGTGGCAACACTGATCGAAATGGAAGATTATAATAGGAAGAGAGTTGTATATCTTCTGGCATTCTTGGTGATGCTGATTCTCAACCCATACTGTTGTCATGCTTCTGCTTTCCAAGTTAAAGGCAACTACAGCACTTTGCCGTGCAATGACGGCCTTGGTGAATGCCTGATCATTGAGGATGAATGGAACCCGTACGAAAGACGCATGCTTTACACTTTTAAAGCCCAAAGCCAGAATCGTCGCAAACCAGCCGTTCCTTGCGGCAGAAAATCAGACTCTTATCATCGTTGCATCAGTGCTGATTGTCTTAAACGCAGTCCTTACTTCCGCTGCCGCCTCTAGAAATCTTGAATCGTTCCAGTGTACATGTTTCCTTTGGGCTGTCCACTTGTTCTATTATATCCATTCTTATATTAGAATTATTATTATTCAATAACGATTCCCTCCTAGTTGTAAAGGGTAAACAAATATCTGAATCTGTGTATTACGTACTGTATAATTAATGTATTTTTTGTTGGAAATTAAACAAACAATTCCTAATTTTCATCGTCATAGTAAACGCTGTATAAGAACTTCAATTAACTTCAACTTGAGCAGGAAGTCAGTTGTAAACATTTTACGACGGCCTATCCTCTCATATCTCATCTCTCTCTCTATTCTTTTTTTAAAATTTTTAAATTTTTTATAATTCACATAAGGTGTTAAGGCCACAGAAGAAGCAGAGTTGTAGAATGATTACTTTTTGGGTAACAATTAATGAATAATCCACACATATTAGAAGCAATGCGAGATAGATGGGAAAATGGTGTTTTCCCCACCAGTAAGCCGCATCTAGCAATGATTTCTATCCCAACAATCGAAGGGTAATCATCTTTCTCATTTGGTTTCTTCTTCTTCTTCTTCTTCTTCTTCTTCTTTTCTTTTTTTTTTTTTTTTTTGGATTTTGGGTTTTATTTCGATGGGTTTGGGCACGTAGTGACTACAACACAAACGATGGCTCCCAAGTCCCAAGCATTTTCCAGATTCCTGCACCAGCTCCGACGTCTTCCTAGGTGCGTCTGTGGTATGTTGGAGGTTCGACTGGTTTGGTTTGTTTGAATTAAAAAAGGGGTTTTGATACTTGTATTAACAGAAAGGCCGAGTTTGATTGTCATAACCAGTAACCACCAGGTGAAGGCTGCTGCGGCATCATCTTCGTTGGCATCTTTGCATGGTTGGAGGTAGTGGTATTTATGTTTTAATTTCATAGGAGTTGATTTTCTGAAACAGAGAGATATTGCTAAAGAATTTTGTGTGCTAAACTCTATACATTACTTTGTGAAATTTTGTAAAACTCGGGACATGGTGATATTGGAGGGTTTAAATAAAGAGTTTACACTGCATCTTTATCATATTTGGAGTCATTCAATATCATAATGGGAAGGTCAAAACTCAAGAAAATAATTCATTCAATTTTAATAAATCTCACTCTACTTGGTCCTATATATTTTGAAAATTGTAAATTTTATTAATAATCAGTTTAATGAAACACACATGGCTAAAATATTATTTTCGTCCCTAAACTTTCATAGAAGTTTGTTTTTCGTTCCTAGACTTTCGAAAGTTCATTTTTCGTTCCTAAACTTTAGAAAATGTTTTACTTTTCATCATTTTATCTATGTCCGTTAGTTTATATTCTATGTGGCCTAACATAATGATGATGTGATATCTAACTTAGACCAAATTATTTTATTTACAAAATTATTAACACATGGCAAAGAGTTTTTGGCACACATGGATTAAAATAAAATAATAATAGTTTAGATTTTAATGTAAGAATTTATCAAGATTTAAAATAAAAATTTAAAACACCAAAATATCAAAATCCCCAATTTAAGCCGACTATTGATCTCCTCCAATCTCTCGCTATCCACACCGATTCAAGCTCTATTCTCCAATAACCACCACCCACCCATGTCCTCATCGGTATCATTTCAATCCATCCAAACATTCATCCTTTTTTGCAATGATAACGAGCACCAGAGAAACCATAAGGAGAGCACTAGAGAAAGAAGGAGATGATGACAATGACAACAAGTAGTGGGTGGGTTTCTTAGCAACCAATAAACAGTGGCATTTATGAATTGCAATGAACTTCATCATTGTCCATTAAAAATGTTAAAGAATAACGTTATTAGCAACGCAATGTGTTATACTATGTTGTATATGCTAGAGTGGATGCGGAAGGAGAAGCATAGAATAGGAACATCAAGAACACGAGGTTTACGTGGTTCAGCCTTGTCAGCCTACATCCACGGAGGAATCCCTTAAGGGCTACATCTTTATTGTATAAGAGTGTAGTACAATAACCTGTGTTACAATGAATCCTAACATGAGTATATATAGGCGACTAAACCCTAGACTACTAGTATAAGCAGGACTGGGCTTGGGCCTATTACATTGGGCTAATATATTTAATATATCTCTAACAAAAAATATGCCCTCACTTGCACATCAGTCTATGCTACAAGAAGATCTGGAGTTTTCTCAAAAGATAGAAGAAAAAAAATCTCTTCCTCTGTTCACGCCTCACAATATATAACACTCTAAAGATCCAAAACTTGATCATAAGAGATAATAGAAGCAAATGCTAAATCCTACCCAAAAAAAAAAAACCATCAAAACATCAAAAACAAATGAAAAATCAAGGAAGTTTTGGTTGAACATCATTGGAGATGGACAGCTTGAACTGGGGTTTTTTCTTTTTCTTTTAATGTTTTGGTGTTTTAATTTTTTATTTTAAATCCTAATAAATTCTTAACATAAATTTTATTTTATTTTAAAAATGACTCATCAGTTTGTAACGATGCAATATCACAAAATATTTAATAATCCATGTGTGCCAATAACTCTTTGCCATATATCCATAATTTTATAAATAAAATCATTTGGTCCAAATCAGATACCACGTCATCATTTTGTTAGGCCACATAGGTCATAAATTAACGAACATAGACGAAAGGATGAAAAGTAAAACGTTTTGTAAAGTTTAGGGACAAAAAATGAACTTTTAAAATTTTAGAGACAAAAAACAAACTTTTATAAAAGTTTAGGGGCGAAAATGGGCAAATGCCCTATTTCCCAAACTAATTAGAAAAATGCCCCTATTTTGAAACTTGGTTTTCTCAAAATCGAGTTTCAAAAAAAAAATAAAAATTCTAGAGCCCTATAGCGACGTTTTAAGGAGTCTATAGTGATGTTTTCAAGACTTATAGCGGCGTTTTGTAACTCGACCTTCATGAAATCGAGTTACATGCTAAGTCCTTAAAAACGTCACTATAGGCTCTTAAAAATGTCGCAATAGCGTTTAACTCGATTTTGAGAAAATCGAGTTTCAAAAAAAGGGTATTTCCCTAATTAGTTTGGGAAAGGGGGTAACATACTGATTATTATTAAAAATGTCGCAATAGCGTTTAACTCGATTTTGAGAAAATCGAGTTTCAAAAAAAGGGTATTTCCCTAATTAGTTTGGGAAAGGGGGTAACATACTGATTATTATTATTATTATTATTATTATTATTATTATTATTATTATTATTATTATTATTATTATTATTATTATTATTATTATTATTATTATATTTATTTATTTATTTATTTTTTTTTTTGTGAAAAGGGCAAAAGGCCATTTTGGCCAAAGTTTGGGGACAAAAATGATAATTTACCCTTGTGTGTTTGTGTGTGTGTGTATATATATATATATATTGATTGGTAATTTACATATTAAATTGACACTTTTATAAGTGTTAATCAAATACTCAGGTTTTTCAGAAATAAAAGTTCATACCACCTTCGTTATAGGAACCATAACAAATATTGAACATCAAAGAAATTACTATACATATTTGAATCATTTACTTAATTGTTGTTTTATAATATATTTAATTAAAAATGTTAGTTAATGAATGTAGATGTCTTTTGTTTTCTTCACTAAGGCCACAAGTCAATTAATTGTCCCCCAATCTCAATTTCAACTCATTTAGAGAAAAATCTTTGGTAATCTATTGTTACAGAAAAAGCAGAATGAAATTTTTTTTGACTTCATAGTATTTTTTTTCTTGAACAATAAGAGCATTCTTATCAAGATGGGCAAATCTTATAAATGCTAAAATTTAACATACAAAATGCTATAAATATTAAAAAGCGTGCTCCATCAGTATTCTCAAATCCTATTTATTTTGCAATCCAGCTATAGTGGACTGCTATGTCTAGCAGCCCACTGTAGCAAGATTGTAAAACAAAAAATCATTTTATATTCTTTCTTTTCTTCTTTCTCTAGACTTTCTTCTCTCTCTGTCTCTCCTTCTTGCTCCCATTTCTCTGCTCTTTCGCTCCCTCTGCTCGACGTCTCTACCTCCGTCTTCGACGAAACCCAGGCCGGAGCATCAAGCCAAGCCGATCTCTATCGCAGTGGTTTCTTTTATTTTTTTTATTTATTTTTTTTAAGTTTGTGATTTGATGTTAGATTCAGCAGTGGTTGTGTGGGTTATGAATTTGGCGTTTTGGGTCATGGTCTGATGTGCTCCAGCGATGTGCTTCAGCGATTTTGTGGGTCTGGATTTGTGGGTCTGAGTTCGTGAGTCTGCATTCGTGCATCATCGATGTGACCGGCGTGGATCTTTGAGTTGACCGGCATGGATCATCGACTTGATCGGTCTCATTGGCATGGATCATCGAGAGGGAGAGACAGCGAGACTGAGAGGGAGAGAGGGAGATAGTGAGACTGAGACTAGAGAAAGAGAGGATGAAGAAAATAAAAACAAAAAAGGAATAAAAAATATAAAGAAATAATATTTAAATGAAGTTGTAAAAAAAAAATAGAAGTTTTGATGTTTGGTATATTGTAAAATGAAGTGTTAAAATTAAAAAAATAGTGTTTTAAGATGGTAAATGCTAAATTTTTTGCAATGCTTGAAAAGAATGCTCTAAGTCAATAATCACACCATATCATAGTTATTCACTATAGAAAGGCACAACAATAATTACAAAGCTTAAGAACTACTATTTTTAGTGCTGAGACCGTCTTCACTTGTGATGCTAATAGTAACAGAATTAAGACCAGGGTAACTTAATCCAGTACTAGTCGTACTTAACTCAATTTCACTATTTGACTCCAACACTTGTCCATGGTAAAAATTGTTGTACCAAGGATCTCCATTGGCAGTGGCAACACGGAATGATACCACTTCTGAATTAGTATCTTTGGTCGCTTCTGCTTGCTCTTCCAGCTCTAATGCAAACTCTAGCTTTTCCATCACATCATTCATTGTGGGCTGTTGGATTCCATGATCACGTATACAACTTTCTGCAAGTTCCATGTATACCTTTAAACACTCTGGCACTATCTTGTTCGTCAGATAAGGATCAATGATCTTGCTTATGGTCCCTCTATCAATACATTTCTGAGCCCAACTAGCCAAATTTCGCTGCTCTTCTGGGAGTTTTGGATTTAGTGCCTTTCAAGCACACAACACTTCAAACATCACTACGCCAAATGAGTACACGTCGGATTTCTCAGTCAATTGCTGGCGTCTTGCATAATCTGGATCCAAATACCCCCATGTCCCTTTTACTAGGGTACTAACAGCAGTGTTATCCAAACACATTTTGGACAATCCGAAATTTGACACCTTGGATACCCATTTCTCGTCCAATAGAATATTTGTTGGCTTAACGTCACGGTGGATAATAGGATGCTTTGTACATGTGTGGAGGTGGTGCAAACCACGTGTTGCTCCTATGCATATTTGGAGCCTTTGTTTCCAAGTGAGGGGATCGTTAGGCGTGTCATAGAGGTGGTGGCATAGGGTACCATTTGTCATGTACTCATAAACAAGTATCATCTCACCTTCATCATCACAGTATCCAGTGAAAGACACAAGGTGCACATGACGAAGTTGAGAAAGCATTTTGATCTCTGTCATAAACTCAAGAGCACCTTGTTGAGACTTTTGTTTCATGCGCTTGATTGCCACCATCATATTACCTGGAGGACAAAATATTGTTTTATTATGTTTTTAAAAATCCAATAAATATGATAATGAATGTGATTGATAGATTTCAATAACCTATAAGGACACATCAGTTTGTAAGTCTTATTTAATAAAACTTGCACTAACCCTTACTAACACCACTCTTATATTATTGTGGAGTTGTGCTAGGACCACACATAAAACCACAACTCTGGCCACAACTTGCCCACGTGGCGAGTTGTGGTTGGTTGAGGGGTGATGGTGGATCACCCCTCAACCAACCACAACTCGCCACGTGGGCAAGTTGTGGCCAGAGTTGTGGTTTTGTGTATGGTCCTAGCATTTTTCATTATTGTGTGTAAACAAAAATATTTACGACTTACGTCTAGTTTCTATAATATTTTGGAAACTATAAGATGCAAAGACTTGTCCTAAAATAGTATCACTAATCTTAATTATATGCAGTTAGAAATCCTGGTTTTACTGCAATGAGGGGAAATTCAGGAAAAAATAAAAAATAAAAAGATAATCATGGTATTATACATTACCTTGCTCAAGCAGACCCTTATAAACATTTCCAAAGCCACCTACACCGATAATTAGATCTTCATTGAAGTTGTTGGTTGCTGTTTTGATTTCCTCTAGTCTGAAGTGGCGGCATAGTTCTCCAGGCAGTGATGAAGCTCTTCTCCTTAAGAACTCTCTTCTATAGGGATCTGGCCTTGACCACCACCACCACTTTGCTAGTGGATGGTAAGAACCATAGTGCTTGGTTTTCTTCAGTTTGCAGAGAATTATGCAACAAACTAGAGTGAGCACAACTAATAAGCCCAAAACACTTCCAATGGCAATGAATATTGTTGTCTTCTTTGACTTGGACTCGTTGGCTGCCCCAGCAGGTTGTTGATCAAGCAATGGAGCTGCAATATTGGCTCGGGCAAGATTGTTGTCTGAGTCACTCAATTTGAATACTTCCGCGCCGTTTAAAATTGCATCGATCAAATCAGCATCTAATCTAGAGTGTAGATCAATGGAAAGCAGATGTGTGTCATTACCCTTGTTTTTTATCATTACTACGTAGTCCTTGTAGTAAGGCGTATCGTTGTCATCAGTCCACAATAGTACATCTGCGCTTTCTTCAGCCAACTGATAGTCCATATAGATATAGAATTTCCTATTCCCACTGGCATGTATCTTGGACTCTATTTCGCAGAAATGGAGCCTCACAAGATAATTGAATCCTGTATCAACAGGTAAGCCCCATGTCAAATTAGACTGCATGTTCTTGGTTCTGTCTGGACCCATTGATATTGCAGACTGATAGACAGCATCAGGTGCAGTGTAATTTGGTATTTTTGTGTATTTTGGCTTCAAAGATGGATCGCGAGGCGCAAAGCCTTCATACAACAAATAATCTCTATCCTCTGACCATTTTCTGAACATGCCTCTGTCTTCCTTTGCTTGTATCGCGCCTCCACCCACGTTTAATCGATAAACCATTTCAAGAGCCATGCTGTATTCTATGTAGATCGAATTAGGTTGGCCGACATAAACTGGGACGAATTCTTCCCCTTTAATGACATCTTGTGGCTTGTAGTACAGGTCCATAGGCATGGAGACTATCTCAATTCCATTGATGAAAACATGGTAATTCATAGAAGTACTTGTAAAAGGGATGAAGGTTAAGTTCAATTTTTTATTCTCATCAACATTGATGCAGAACTCTTTATAAATATCCTTTCGGTCCAATGAATTAGTATAAATGGAAGCACTGAAGTTTCTAAGTAAGGTGAACGAACCTGCTTTGACAGTGAAAAAGTCCTTAGAACTTTCAAAACCTGAGTAAACAGTGGAGTAGAAGTACAACCGGACGAATTTCGGGCCAGGAGTGACCAGAAATACGTATGTGAATTGCCAATAAGATAAACGGGCTGTCATGTAAGGGACAGTCTTAACGGAGACTTGGCTTTGGGCTTTAGAGGTTTTAGATTTGTGATTAGGTTCTTCTGTTGGAGCGAACTTGGAGCCTTTGTCTCCGATCCAGTCACGGTCATCATTCCCCTTCAAGCTGCCAGGAGAGCCACAGTTAACGACAATATTGTCAATAGGATTGTAAAGAGGTTTAGAAGTAGCAATTGTTAAATAGGAAAGAAGGAAGAATAAGCAGCAGACGTATAAGATAGGTGTGAGCATAGGGTGGCTCTTCATGAGTGCAAGAGGCGAGTGTCTGTTACAAATTAGAGAGGAGCAAAGTGCCCTCTCTATTCCAGATATACCAAAGTAATTTGAGAAAAATTATTGAACTACTTGGATCATGCTAATCTACCCGAGTGTTTTGTACGTAGGTTTGTACTTTGTAGAGAGCTGTAAATGCAAGAGCAACAAATGTTTCATCCCTAAACTTTACAAAACATTTTACTTTTCATCTCTCCGTCTATGTCCGATAATTTATGTCTTATGTGGCCTAACAAAATGATGACGTGGTATGACATCCTTACATACTAATGAGGCATTTAAAAAAAAAAATCAGCTCATATTTATGTTAAGAATTTATTAGGATTTAAAATAAAAACTCAAAACACCAAAACATTAAAAGAAAAAAAAAAAATCCCAGTTCAAGCTGTCCATTTCCAATGACGTTTAACCAAAACTTCCCAGATCTTTCATTTGTTTTTGATGTTTTGATGGATTTTTTTTTAGGTGGTAGCTTTAGCTTCTATTATCTTATGATTAAGTTTTGGATCTTTAGAGTGTTATATATTGTGAGGCGTGAACACAGGAAGAATTTTTTATTTAATTTTTTTTTTTTTTGAGAAAACACCAAATGTTCTTGTAGCGTAGACTGGTGTGCAAGTGAGGGCAGATTTTTTATGGACAAGGATAAAAGTCTTTGTAATTCGTAAAGGCCATTGTTTATTGGTTGCTAAGAAACCCCCTACTTTGTTGTCATTGTCATCATCTCCTTTTTTCTCTAGTGCTCTCCTTCATGTTTCTCTAGTGCTTGTCATCATTGCAAAAAAGGATGAACGTTTGGATGGATTGAAATGAAACCGATGAGGGCATGGGCGGGTGGTGGTTACCAGAGAATAAAGCTTGAATCGGTGCTGACAGCGAGAGATTGGAGGAGATGAATAGTTGGCTTAAGTAAGGGATTTTCATATTTTGGTGTTTTAAATTTTTATTTTAAATCTTCATAAATTCTTACATTAAAATCTGACCTATTATTATCATTTTTTTAATCCATTTGTGCCAATAACTCTTTGCCATGTGTTCATAATTTTATAAATAAAATAATTTGGTTGAAGTTAGATATCGCATCGTCACTCTATTAGGCCACATAGGATATAAACTAATAGATATAGATGGAAGGATGAAAAGTAAAACATTTTCTAAAGTTTTGGGACGAAAAATGAACTTTTGAAAGTTTAGGGACGAAAAACAAACTTTTGTGAAAGTTTAGAGACAAAAATGATATTTTACCTTTGAATCATTTACTTAATTGTTATTTTATAATTTATTTAATTAAAAATGTTAGTAAATAAATGTAGATGTATTTGACTAGTACTTATAAAAGTTTCGGTTTAATATGTAAATTACCAACACACATGCACACACGAGGGTAAAATATCATTTTTGTTCTTAAACTTTACAAAACGTTTTACTTTTCATCCTTCAATCTATGTTCATTAATTTAGGTCCTATGTGGACTAACAAAATGATGACATGGTATCTGACTTGGACCAAATGATTTTATTTCTAAAATTGTGGATATATGGCAAAGAGTTATTGGCACACATGCATTAAATATTTTGTGATATGGCATCCTTACAAGCTGTCGATTTCCAATGACGTTCAACCAAAACTTCCTAGATCTTTTATTCGTTTTTGATGTTTTGATGGATTTTTTTTGTCGCTTTTAGCATTATCTTCTATTATCTTGTGATTAAGTTTTGGATCTTTACGGTGTTATATATTGTGAGGCGTGAACAGAGAAAGGGGTTTTGTTTTCTTCTATTTTTTTGAGAAAACACCAGATCTTCTTGTAGCATAGACTGGTGTGCAAGTGAGGACAGATTTTTTATGGACAAAGATGAAAGTCTTTGTAATTCATAAAGGCGACTATTTATTGGTTGCTAAGAAACCCACTACTTCGTTATCATTGTCATCGTCTCCTTCTTTCTTTAGTGCTCTCCTTCTTGTTTCTCTAGTGCTCATCATCATTGCAAAAAGGATGAACGTTTGGATGGGTTGAAATGGAACCGATGAAGACATAGGTGGGTGGTAGTTACCAAAGAATAGAGCTTGAATCGGTGCCAACAACGAGAGATTGGAGGAGATGAATAGTCGACTTAAATTAGGGATTTCGATATTTTGATGTTTTAAATTTTTATATTAAATCTTGATAAATTATTACATTAAAATTTGACCTTGTGTGCCAATAACTCTTTGACATGTGTTCATAATTTTATAAATAAAATAATTTGATCTAAGTTAGATATCACATCATCACTCTGTTAGGTCACATAGGATATAAATTAACAGACATAGATGTAAGGACGAAAAGTAAGACGCTTTCTAAATTTTAGGGATGAAAAATGAATTTTTGAAAGTTTAGGGACGAAAAACAAACTTTTGAACCGTTGTGAGTTTGGGGTATAATTTTATTATATTTTAACATACGATAAATTAACATCTCAACTTGTTGAAAACATAATGTGAGTTTTTTTATTATTATTATAATAGTAGAATTCTTTACATTACATTTAAAAATGATGAATCAGAATAAAATTTAGGTTTAATTATACATTTATTGCCTGTTTTGATCCAGCTTTTCAGCTAGTTTTTAGATTTTATGTACAAATTTGTAGTGGGTTCCAATTTGATTAACTGGTAAAGTCTCTAATGGTTGAATAAGAGATGTATGGTCCAATCTCTGCCTACACCAAAACTAATTAGTGTCTTAGTCTAATGATAAAGAGTAGATTCATTAGAAATAGTCGTCATAGGTTGAAACTCTATAAAAAAAAATGTACAAATTTTTAAAACTCACTTTTTCTTCACTTTTTATAACTTTTTTTCAAAATACAAACATACTTTGGCACACATTCAATAAAAAAAAAAAAGCAAAAAGCTAAATAAATTGGAACAAAGTTTGACTACAAACTTGGTTATAGCTTAAGATTATAACTTCCATTAAAAAAATTAACATACCCACATATTTTGAAAATCTAAACTAATCCCAAACGAACGCTTAATCCTCAACTTTTATTGCATATTTTAATATGGTATTCATCATTTGAAATGTTTCTTTTTGGTGTTGATTCTCACTTTGATACGAGCAATACAATATATATTTTTTTTTGAGAAACTGTAATACAATAAATATAACAAAAAGTTACAATAATTTCTAATTTAAATTATGTAGTATGTTAATTTAGGAATATTGTAAAATTACTGTAACTATTTTTTTTTTTTTTGTCCATTGCATTCTATATGCATAGATATTTTCACTCAAATAACACCAAGAAAAATGTTTTCATCATAGTTGTTCTTCTCTTTGGCCACCAAAGGCTAGACTAGCCTTTTATTAGTCATCCCATGGCCCATTTCTTATGCATACACTATATATGTGATTACTGATTATTGTTTTTATGAATGGTCATTGTCCTCACTTGGCAGGAGTGGCTTTCAGAGCTTAAAAACGAAAAAGAGATGAGGATGGGTTCAAAATAATTTCCCATTAAAGTGGGGTAATATTATTGATGGGTTTGGGAGTTTTTCATTCCAAGCATCTACCTCTAACTTGTGTCATTACTTTTCCACTTGTTGAAATCAAAGCTTCCAAACAATTTTGACGATGTTCTCATAGTATTTATTAGATGGGTGGGTAACGTGTATAAAGGATACATTAATGATGGGGCCACCCTATCTGCTTTCAATGGATAGAGTTAAACCTGGTAAATGGTTTGGGTCAACTAGGTTCAGGTTTGATCTAGTTGGGTTTAGAGCAGAAACGAGTTAAGCCTAAATGGGCTCTAATAACACTTATATGATCTTTCATAAATCGGATTTACTTGTATTTTTGTTTGTTGCAAATATTAAAAAAAATTTAAACATATTCATTTTTAATTTTTATCTTCTTTTTAATAAAAATAAGAGAACAAAGACTTGAAATAATACACATATATAAAGGACAGAGTTTAGCTACACATGATGCAAAAAAGCAGAAGTTAAGCTTCTCATCGTAGTGGATGGATGAAGTTGTGATTGGGGTCATCTCTATTGGAAAAAACCTGCAAAATAAACTGGGTGGAAGAGTAACACGCCAGTGTGGCGTTAGCCAAACCACCTCTGATGCTTAAGTCAGTATAGGAGAAGGATTTTAGAGAGAAATATACTGGAAAGTGATTTTCGTAGAGTATTTGTGTGTACCTTTAAATTTTGTTGCCTTTTCTTTTTTAGTTGTGTGCCTCATTAATGGGTAATGAATTGCTGTATATATGCTCAATGGCTAGTGCATTACAAAATCTTTGTCTAAAGTTCACATCTTACTCTGTGACCGTTGCTTCGTTTGTTACGCTTTGTTATCAATGAGCATAATAATTGTGCGACGTCTTCTCTGAGTTAATGACGATCGTAAATTTCTGACTCATTAATTGCCCCCTTGTTTGAATTCTCGTCTGTCTAGACGAGATGAAAACATAGCTATTTGACGCTTCGTATTTTGTGTATGACGCATTTATGATGAGTTGATGTTTGATTCGTTGAGTACCACTTGTAGGTCAGGATGTGTTCGACGTGAAGATTTTTCTCGGTTTTCCCGTGCACATTTTGGCCATTTATCTTGCATTTTTCCCTCATGTTCCTTTTTCTTCGTACTCCTTCCTTGTTCAATTGCCATTTTAGGGTTTTTCTCTTCTTTAAGCTTTCTTTTTCAGTTTTGCGTTTCCTGCTAAGTTCTTCGTGCTCCTCTCTCCTTTTTTGTTCTTCCATGGTAGATTATTCTTCTATTAGGGTCAATTGTCCCTCAATAGCTTTTCTTTTTGCTTGCTTAGGTTGTTTACTTGAGGTTATGGAGGGAGAGTGCCTCAAGTGGGTTAATTTCTTCATAGGGGAGGGCTGTCCGTATAGGTTTGTCCTTTCTTCTTTATATCCTCTGGTTTCTTGTTTAGCTAGGTTAGCCAGGTTATTAAAAATGTCTGGGGAGGTTACGTCTAGTGAGTTAGAGACAAGGTTATCCTTGTCTGATGATCATGTGTTTCCTAAGGTTACTTCTCTTCCACTCCTTATAAAGCTTGGAACATCCCATGCGCCCTCTCAGGAAAAGATAAGAAGCAGATTAAGAATAGGTTTTAATTTTTTGATTCTGTTAGAATTAGGATTCCAAGCGATGAGGATAAGGCTTGTCACTTTTATGTTGATGAAGTCTGTTTTGACGAGGCAGATTTTACTAGCGGTCTTCATCTTCCTGTTCACCCTTTCGTTAGGGAACTTTTTACATACTTGCATCTTGCTCCAGCACAGTTAGTGCCTAACTCTTGGCGGATCATCATTTCTTGTATGGTGATATGGATGTCTATCAATGATGGGGATGTCATCAAGAAAGATGAATTCCTTCATTTTTATCATTTAAGAAAGTCCAAAGACCCCAGCTACTATGAATTTAAGCCATGAGATAAGGCTTCTAGGTTAATACTTGATTATTCATCGTCTATCCAAAATTGGAAAGCAAACTTCTTTTTTCTCTCTAGCAATGGTTGGGAGTTCATCCTTGGTGAGGACTTGAACAAAGCCCCAAAGATTTTTCGTAGTTGGGGAACCCTTGTGTCTGGTGCGTCTTTCTGTTATTTTTACTCTTTGTGAGTGACGATGGTATGTGACACACTTGTTTTTTGCAGTTCCTCAGAACCCTTGTTTGAAGAAAAGATATCACCATCGTGTTGAGAAGGTGAAAGAATACATGGAGACCATCAAAGATTTTGACGAGCTCTTCTCTCCCCAATCGATATTCCTTCATTTTCTAGGTTCGGAACCGTCTAGTAAGGTCTGGAAAAATCTTGAAGTTATGAAAAAGAGTGAGTGTTCCATCTTCTCTTCTTTTTTTTTTTTTTTTTCCTTCCTTTCAGGATGACGATCAGATTTAGTAAACAAAAGTTGGCTGAAGCTCAAGAGAAGAAGAAACAAGGTGGCCTCATTAGTGGCCTCCTTTCACGAAAACATTCGAAGGTAGGCAATGTTTCTAATGATGATCCTGTAGTGACTCCTCCCTCTGCCCATTCACCTGCTAAGCATCCTGCTTCCCCTACTTTGTCTCTAGAGGTGATTGCTTTTGCTGGGGTGGAGACTAAGAAAAAGAAGAAGGTTGCTAGCAAGTCTCTTCTCCTAACTTTCTAGGACGATGCCAACGCTTTTGCCCTAAAGGTCCACGGGGTGCTCTTTGTGGACAATCTCAGTCCTGTGATGCTAAAGTCATCCAGTAAAGTGATGCTGTCTCATATTTAGAAGCTTGTGCAGGTATATTTTGATAATGTAGATTGCTTTTTCTTTTTTGTTTTGCTTTTTCTAAGAGAGATTTTTTATATGTAGGCTTTGGGGGAGTCTTTGTTCGTCTCTAGGAAGCTTCTAGATATTGAGAAGAAGGTGGCCACAGTTGAGCCTATGATCAAATCCCTCTCTGCTGAGAATGAGACGCTTAAGAACAAGGTTGCCATCCTTGTTGTTGAGGCTGAGAATGACAAAGAATGTGTGGTAGCTTTGGAGAAGAGTCTTCAAGTGGAGAAGGATATTTGCAAGCTGAAAGATAAATAGATGGGTGATCTGCAGTTCAAATTGCAGAAAGATGGGGCTATGGCAGTGCAAGAGTTCAAGGACTCCGACTCTTACTTAGACAAGCTGTGTGAGTATTACGTGGAGGGCTTCAAGCTCTTTAGGAAATGGATGGCGAAGCATCACCCTAATTTGGACCTTTATGGTCTTGTCATGGGTGATATTAAGAAGGAACTTTTGTCCGATTGTCCTTCCGAAGCTACAGCTAAAAATGTGATGGAAGAGGCCACAACCATAGCTAAGGTGATTGAAGAGGCTGCTCCCATAACTCCTGCAGATCCTACTCCTGATGAACAATGACTTACTTTTTTTTTTTGTGTAAGACAAAAACAATCTCTTTTATGGGCTCGTTTTGAGCAATTCTTCTGAACAATTTCTTTGGGCCCATATGTTTTGGGCATGCACTTTCTTTCTGACAATGACCAGTAAATTTATGAACTTTATGCTTTAGTTGTGTTAAACAAATTTTCATGCTTGGTTGTGTTTGGACTTTGGACGTCCTGTCATTGAGTCATGTTTGAATGACGATGGTAATGACTTAGCTGTGTTTGAGCAGTTGAATTATGACGATGTTAGTTGTATTTAAACAACATTTTATGTTTAGCTTGTGTTTGAATAACTTTTCTTATTGAGTCATGTTTGAATGATGGTGTTCGTTGTATTTGAACAACTTTTTATATTTAACTGTGTCTGAACAGCTTTCTCATTAAGTCATGTTTGAATGACGATGCTAGTTGTGTTTGAACAACTTATTATTCTTAGTTGTGTTTGAACAAATTTTTATTGAGTCATGTTTGAATGAGGATGTTAGTTGTGTTTGAACAACTTGTTATTTTTAGATGTGTTTAAACAGCTTTTTTATTGAGTCATATTTGAATGACGATGTTGTGTTGTACTCATGATTTAAAGTCATGCTATTGGAGCGTCTTTAGGTTAAACTTTTTTTTTCTGTTTATTCATTCTTGAATGATGATCATAGTAGTTGTGTTTAAACAACTTTTGGTTTAATCGACTTTGGTAGTTGTGTATTAACAACTTTGATGGCTATGATGCCATTGGCTATGTATGAACTGCTTTTGATGGAGATCCTTAGGACGTCTCCTAAGAATAACTCCTTAGTGTTGCACACATTTTTGTTGATAAATAACTCATGGATAATCATTGATAAATACGCATGGATAATGCTTTCATGTTTTATTGATCTATGAATGACGAAAGTAATAACTGTCGTACATACTAAAATGAAGATGAGGCAACTTGAAATGTGAAAGATTCCTTACTGGTAGTACTTTTTCAAATGTTCTATGTTCCATGGTTGAGGCAGTTCCTGGCCATCTAAAGACTTTAGGTAGTAGGAGCCTTCTCTGGAGTGATGCATTACTTCGTAGGGGCCTTCCTAGGCTGGTCCCAATTTTCCTTGGAATGGGTCCTTCGTTGCCTGTGACATCTTCTTGAGGCTGAGGTCTCTTGTGTTTAGCGTTCGTACTTTGACCTTTCTATTGTAATATCTAGCTACTGCTTCCTTGTGTTTGCCCATTCGCTTCATGGCCTCCTCTTTGACTCTATCAATTAGTCTAAGTTGTTGTTAAGCTCTTGCTAGTTCTTCTAACCTTCAAAAGTTTTGACTCGGAGGCTCATCAGTCCCATTTCTACTAATATGACGACCCCAGTGCCAAATGGCATTTCTCCTGTTGGAACTCTTGTGGTCATCCTATATGCCCAAAGGCATTTGGCAGTTATTCAGGCCATGCCCCTTTTGCCCCCTCAAGCCGAGTTTTGATAATTTTGAGCAGGCTTCTGTTCATCACTTTTGTCTGACTGTTGGCCTAAGGGTGTCTTGGAGAAGAGTAGAGGTTCTTGACTCCTAAATCTTGGCAAAATTTTTGAATCTGGGGATTGTCGAATTGCTTTACATTGTCTGATATTATGACACATGGGACTCCAAACCTCCAGATGATATTCTTCCATACAAAGCTTGTGACTTTAGCTTCTGTTATTGTTGTCACTGATTCTGCTTCTACCCATTTTGTGAAGCAATCAATTGCAACAATCAGAAATCTGAGTTGCTTCTTCTCTAAAAGGAATAGGCCTATAATGTTAATTCTCCATTGGGTGAAAGGCCATGGTGAGGATATGGGTGTCATCATCTCTCCTAGTCTCGTCTAGACATTTGTGAAGTGTTGACTCTTATCGCATGCCCTAACGAGATTATGTGCGTCCTTCTATAAGGTCGGCCAGTAATATCCTACTCTAAGCGCCTTTCCTGCTAAGGACCTTGCCCTAGCATGATTTCCACAAATTCCCTTGTGTATCTCGCGGAGCACATAATCTGCTTCTTCTGAGTTGGCGCATCTTAAGTATGAGAGTGAATAACCTCATATGTACAGTACATTGTCAATAATGACGAAATAGGCTGCTCTGATTTGTACCTTCCTTACTTCCATTTTATCTTCTAGAAGCCATCCTTCTTTCAAATAATAGACGATGGGAGTCATCCACTCGTCTTGTTCTTTTATCTTTAAAACTTGCTTACCTTCTATGCTTGGTTGCCCCCTTATCCCTACACATAGTTCGGAAGTCACATTGTAGTTGTTTGATGAGGCCAATTTTGCTAGGAAGTCAGCTTCTGCATTTTTGGCTCAAGAGAAATGCACAAAGTCTAGTTTGTCAAAGTGTCGTGAGAATTGTTAGATGATCTTCAGGTACTTTTGCATCCTCTCTTCTTTAGCTTTGTAATCTCCCTTCCCTTATCCAATCATTAATTGAGAATCAGCTTGGACGATAAGATTCTTTTCTCCAAGGGTTTTTGCTAGACTTAGTCCAGTTAGCAATGCTTCGTACTCTACCTCGTTATTCGTGGCTGAGAATTGTAGTCTAACTACATACTTCAATATTTCTCTTTCTGGAGATATGAGCACTACTCCTGGCCCTTCTACTCTCTTCATGGCAGACCCATCTATTTGGACCGTCCATGCTTCCATGGGGAGTTCTTCTTCCTTATAGGGGTAAGTGAATTTAGCGATGAAGTCTGCTAGTACTTGGGTTTTGATTGCTGCTCGAGGCCAATATTTGATGTCAAATGGCCCAATTCAATTGCCCATTGAATGAGTTGTCCTACTGCATCTATCTTATTCATCGTCTTTCTTGTTGGTATTAGGATGTGTGTGCCCTTAAATCCTATTGTATGACATTATATATGACATAATGTTATGATTAATAAAGTTATTTTATTTTTATCTAAAATAATGGTAACATGAATATTTGAACATTCTCATACAGTCCATGAGATACATAGTATGTGATTTAGTTATAGAAGATATAAGTCACTAGTTCTTTGTAAACTCATAATTTATAGTTCGTAGTCGGTGATGAAATTGAGCATTTCAACTACGAAAGACTATAACGTATCAACTAAGATGATTTGCCTTGATCATGGAAGTTGAGACTTCTAGTTGATATGTTTTAAGAGTTAAGACATTGAACTAGACCTCTGTAAGATTTATTACTCTCTTAACGACAGTCAAATGAATAATAAATCTCAGGATTTCTATTTGCATGAACTATTAATCCTGAGAGAATAATAGACCTGATCATGAGGTATAGGTTGCTTTGATATATCAGGAGGGAGATTTAAAGTAACGGTCAAAACCTCAGTATGTTGGGCAGCCACATTTAGTGTTGATGGAACATATATTCTCAAGATAAAATTCATAATCTCTTAAGGGAGATATAAAATATTCCCTTGAGATAAGTTTAATAGGTTTGGTTATTTAGAGTGTTAGGCCTAATCACTTTAGTAAAGAGATACTAAAGTATATATTTATAAAATTGGATTTCATAAATATATGATGAATAACTTAAAGGATTAAACCGGGTACTTAAGGATTAAGTGTAATAATTTTCAAAGTGACAGTTTATATTCATGACTTTGTGTTACTACGAATATTTTATGATGGGGTTGCATGTATAATAAAGCCTTGGGATATAATATATTAATAAGGCCTAGAGTGCAATTATATTTATATAGTGGTATTAAATATAATTAATGGTAACTTTGGACTTGTCAAGAATTGACAGAAAAGCCCGAGGCCTATTGGAGTTAGTGTCTTTTTGGTCTCTTTTGGTCCTACTCCAAGCCACACACTAAAGCCCATTTGGAAAGGCCCAATAGGCTAGTCCAATTAGATAATTAGTTAGTTATAAAGAGAAAAACATACAGAATTTTTTAATATAGAATGAGAAAAAGAGAGACATCATTGTGAAATGGTGTGTATGTGTGAGTGAAGCCACTCAATTATTCTCTCTTGAAAACTAATTGAAAGACTACACTTTTTGTGTGTAAAGTGGAATTGGAGTGAAGATTAAAAGTGTTCCCTAGTACTTCTAATATTTTGTTTTGAATTTCACCATACCAAGGTACGCTTTCTTGTTCTTAAATTCTAAAATTTACATAGTGCATGTTATCAATCATGAATGAAATAGATTCTTATTTGTTGCTTCCGCTATATGTTTTGTATGAGATACAAAACTAGATTTTCCAACAGTTAGTTGGTCTATCATGAAGATGATGGAATGTGCTTGGAAGTAAGGACGGAGTTTCCTAGAAGCGACCAACAATGCAAAAACTTTCTTTGATCAGTACCGAACTTACCGCAGTGTTGGACACTATTAAGTAGAGGTACAACTTCTCCCCTATCACCGAGGGACTTAGCAATGGTGGCTTCGTTAAGTACTTTTTAATTTTGCAAGGGTTTCTTTCAAATTCGTCAGTCCACTGAAAGACCTTTTTCAAGACCTTGAAGAATGGCATGCACTTTTCCGTTACTCTAGAGGTCAATCTGTTTAGAGTTGCGACCTTTCCTGTAAAGCTCTGAACCTCCTTCACTATTTTTGGTGATTTGACCTCGATTTTTAGCTTAAAGTCTTCCTTCTGAGTCTCTACTATGGAATCTCTATAGGATTTCTTTGAGCTTCAGCTATAGCATACAAATTGACCAGCAGAAGAAAATTTTAAATTTATTGTACTTCTTTTGGCATTCACAAGCATTGTCACTATAAATATCATGGCAATATTTAGAAGAATTTGTAACTTAATCTATGTACAGCAATTCCATCAATCAAAACAAATAAATACATAATAAACTAAAAAATCTACGTCAATTCAATGATTCATACAGATCCCTATAATTTTAATAAATTGTTCTAACCATGAGATTTACAGCAGCACACTGCAATTTAGACACCTAGTTTTCCATAAAACAAGCATCAGCAGAGTAAGCAAGGTTGTTTAGATAAAAAAACAATTTCAATAGAGCTGTGAAACATCTAATATAGAGTTATAAATAGGGGAAGTCGACCATGACACATCAAGTTATCAAGAAGAAATTATTATAGCTGCTCAAAACTTTTGAGACAAGACTCAAGCCAATCACAGCAGCTAACACTAAACACATACTGGTATTTGTATAGACTTGTCACGCTAATTAGGCATTTATGTATATATGAAAAGGACAACCTTGTTTTACAGTTTAAGGAAACCAAATTATGAACACAGAGCAGTCGAGAACTCCACCTTAAGGAAACATATCCAGTCTTTTTATAAATAATTCCCCCTAAAAAAATCATTATAAGTCAAAGTGACTTACCGCAATTTTGTCACACCCAAATGAAATTATAAAAGTCACCAAGATTTTCATAATTAATGACAGAACATATCCCACTTAGAAGTCCTGTCAACCAAAGACTACTAGTTTGCTGATGTAAACCGTCATGTGTTAAGATACGGGCAAAAGTAAGCAAATAAGAGCTTCAACTGTTCAACATCTTAAAGATCAACAAGGGTCCAAAAGATTTGCGCTATTTCATCGATCACTTTTATAAGAATGAAAATACTAAGACATTTTATGAGCTGCTTTACCTCTTCTCTTTGCCCTTCTCAGTCGGAAAGTAAACCAGCCAATGAAGCCAACTAGAAGCATCCCAATAACGGAACATATGATGTCAGTGACAATCACCTTCACTTGTCTTCCTCTTAGCATCAGCGATTACCACTGGACACCAAAGAAGTTGACAGAGCGAATCATTTTTCTAAAAATGATAACCAAATAGTGAGTAGCATAGAAATTTCTTACAGTTTTCACCCACTTGGGTCATCAGTGATCAAAAGCTCTTTAGTCGCTCTAGTAATAGGGCTTTGATGGTGGAATCTTGAGGCTAGAGAGAGCCTTAATCAAAATGTGTCTCTCTAGTATTATCTAATTGCATAAGTTTAGTTATCCTGCTGTAATTAGACACCTGAATGTTTGTAAAGTGGCTTCTAGTTATCATGCTGTAATTAGACTAAATGGATGGGGACCTTTTGGAACCCAAATAATATTATCAATAATATTAGCAATCCAAAACAACAATTACATACAAGAACACAAAATTTACGTAAAAAAACCTTTCTCTTTGAAGGGAAAAACCACGAGACAAACTTCAAATAATTTCACTATTATCAAATCAATTACAATAATTCTTGTATATGTCTCATGGCTAAAGAAAAAATATCTCGTGTTTTTCTTTGCTCTTTCACACACACAAATTATTTTTCTCAAAAGGCGGCAACACTTTGTTTTCTCCTTTTTATTTTCTTCTCCACGCACAACTCTCTCTTGGTTGTCTTCTTTTTCTCTAAGCAACTCCCTCTTGGCTGCTCGCTCTTTGTTTTCTTTGTTGTGTGGCTCCTCTTTCTTTGCTCTTGCACATACTCTCTTTCTGTATTCTCGAAGGCGGCAGTATTTTGCTCTCTCCTTCCTCTTGCGTTCCTCCCAAGCGAAAATCTTTTTTTTTTCTCTTGGTTTCACGCTCTATTTTCCCTCTCCCCATAGGGAGGACCCTTGGGCTAAAACCATTAAATTCTTTGTAGCACTGTCTATTTATAAGACTCTTTTACTATTTCCTCTTCGACTAGGAAACCTAATTGACTTTTCAAGTCACAATTAGAATTTGAGGCAATTTCCCAACACTTTACTAGCATAACCATACCTTGTAATCTGAAATCCTCAATATTTGCCTGAATTAGTGAGTGCATGGTTTTTAGTTGGAAGTTCGTATGTGTAAAGCTATAGAATGGAGGAGTTAGTGCTAGCATTTGATCACTGATGACCCAAGTGGGTTAAAACTTCAAGAAATTTAAGCGTGCATTTAGAAAATAAGAGAGACGCATTCTCATTAAGGCTCTCTCTAGTCTCGAGATTCCATCATTAAAGCCCTGTCTTAGCTTGTAAAAATCACATAGAAAATCTATACTTGTGGATTTTACTGACTTGAAAGCCATTCAAAATCATTTGAAAGGCTATAGAGGTTGTGGAAAGAGTCATGGTAGACTGTTTTCGCTCCATTGAGGTTTAGTTAAGGTTTGATATCAAACCCAGAAGGTAAGAACCAAAACCCTTAAATCTATAACATTAGAATATGTTTGTATGTTTTTCCATCATGCACCACGTCATCAACATCTTTTCCTTTTTTTTTTTCCTTTTCAGTTTTCACTTTGTTCTACCTTTCATCTCCTTCAATCATTACCTTCTTAAACTAAGTTTGTATTGGTATTATCTAATCGTTTAGCATTTTTCATATAACATAGTAAACACTAGAATGAGTAAATTTGAAGAAACATTCGAATTAAATAATTATTATTGCTGATATGTTTATAAGTATAGTTAAAAGATTCATTTGTCAATAGTAACTTTGTATCCCCTTCAAGGAGAACTTCTTGTACTCCTTTTGTGAGATGTACTGTTCTTCTACAAGCTAGTACCTTCACATACTCCACCAACATCGAAGAACCATAAAAAAATTAATCATGGCCCTATCATGCTACAACTAGAAAATCCAACCCATGAGGTCCACAAAATTAATTTGCATACCAAACCATTCCAAGATATTGAAACATAATGTTATTATTGAAGTAAATAAACACAAAATTCCCAAATTTGTAAGATGCAAAAATAAAGAAAAAATATGCGCCCAAGAAGAAAAAATCACACAAGAAAATATTTATGTAGTTCGGCGATTTGCCTATGTCTATGGAATTGTAGGAATTTCACTATTCATAGAAAAAAAAATACAAGATGTGGCAATATAGTTTTCTCTCTAAAAAACAACACTCAAAACCCTAATCTCCAAAATAACAATTTTTCTATCATGTGCACAGGATTCTTAGTGACTGTTTGGATCCAGATTATCTTCGCGTTTGTGCGTTTGTGTTTGTGAAATGATGGGTCCCATGGTGTACAGTAGCCAGAAAAACGCTGAAGGGAAACGCTGAACGCTCCTGAGACGCACCGTTTCATTAAAGAAAAACGCGTGCCCAGCACTGGTCATGGACACCTTCAACGCCAGCAAAATTGTGAGAAAGAGCTGAGACAAATTGAGACGCACCGTTTCATTAATCCAGGCGTGCGTGATCGATCCAAGCGTGCGTGCATGATCAATCTAGGCATGCATGATCGATCCAGGCATGTGTGATCGATCATTGCAGTGTCCTGTAGCCTTCTCTCAACGTTCTGTGATGAAAACGGTTCGCATGAACAGCTCCTAAGACGCACCGTTTCATTAAAAAGTCCATATTATTGCGTGATCGATCATTGGGGTGTCCGTGTAGCCTTCTGTCAACGTCCTGTGATGAAAACAGTGCGTACGAACAGCTCCTTCTCATCAAAATGGTGCGCAAGCACAGCTCCAACGGATCTATTTTCTCTTCAGCTTTCTTCTTTTCTCCCAACTACCGTTGCAGAATGACTTCAAACCTCTTCAATGCTCCGTCCGAATCCTCTTCAATGAGAACCACCTACCCACCAACCACAAAACCATCAAAACAGAGCACACACGGTAGGCAAAAACCCATTACGCAGAACTCTCTAAAATCACCCCCTCTGTTCTTCCTTCGTGCGAGCGAACCTTCTCTCCACTTGGGACATCGTTGCCGCCACTATGCGTCTTTGCATTCACGGGTAAGTTGATTCTAACTTCTCATGCTCTCCATGTGTTGGTGTGGTTATATTGTGATCCATGAGCTATCATCAATCTGTTTTTTTTTTTTTTTTTTTTTTTTTTTTTTTTTCTGTTCAACGGTTGTGTGTGGTGTTTGTGTTCAAAATTTGTGTGTGGTTGTTTTGTGTTTTCCATGAAACTATAATGTGGGTTTCTTGATCCTTTGTGTAATACCACATGTAAATTCTCATTTTTCCTCTGTTGTAATATGTGATTTCACTTTGCATTTTTCATATGGGCCTGCCTAACTGATTATATGATATGCACACCCACTGTTTGTTGAAATTCCTCAATGAGTATAGACAGAAGTTGTAGCAAAAATGGTTAAGGAGAAATCGAAGGACGGTGGTAGTAATGATCCGAGAGCTGATTGGAAAGACCTTAAGGAAGTACAAGATTTTTGTGAGTTGTGTGCTGCTCAAGTCCTAGAAGGGCAGAGGAACAAAGGATATTTGACCAAAATTGGAGTTGATGTAGTGATTCGGCAGTTGAGTGACATGGGAAAAGTGGTGACTCCCCTGCAGATGAAAAACAAATGGGATCATCTGAAAAAAGGGTGGAGGCAGTATAATGAGTGTTTTGACAATGAGACTGGGTTGGGTTATGATGCCGGCACCAGGCTGCTTCAGGCCACTGAGGAGTGGTGGAACCGAAAGATTGCGATTAGTTCAGTTGACATGATTGTGAACAACTTTATTGTCTACAACTATATTATTGCGTTCTAACTACTGTTTCTCCACATGTAGGCATGTCCCAATGCAAAAACCTTCAAAAATAAACGTTTGCCGAATCATGACTTGATGAACATCATGTATGGAGGCACGGTTGCAACGGGAAAAAATGCATTTTGCACGAGTGGTCAAATGCCAAAGGAAACCACCGAAGGGTCTGGGGACTCCGCTGATAGCACAAAATTTGTTGACCCCAATGTGAACCCTTTGTGGATGTTGATGCAATGGAGGTTGAAGGTCCATCATCGTTGAGGGCAGGACCGACAGTGACTAAGGGGAAAGGCTTGGCAACTACTGTCCACCTTTTCAAGCTAATTTGCAAGAAATAAAAAAAAAAAAAAAAAAAAAAAAGCGTTCAGTTGCGCAAGAGATGTCCGACTCTTTGAAGAGCATCTCCGAGGTTTTTCTTGAAAGTAGAAGCGTAAGTAATTGTACACCAATTGCTTCCACAGCAACTACTCAGGTTAAAGCAATTTTGGACATGGTGTTGAGTCTTCCCGGGGTGCACTCGGGTCATTACCTTCATCTGTTTAGCACCCTTTACTTCATGGAAAAAGAGCAGGGTAGACACATGTTTGCAGCACTTTGCAATGACAAGGACATCCAGCTGAAGTGGCTACAAAATGAGTACCAAAGGCACCCTGAATTTCATTTTTAATGAACGAAAGGGGATTGTCTCGATAGGATTGGTGTAGTAATCGGATTTTCAATGTTGTACCTGTTGCACTATGTTTTTTTCCTTTTGTTTTTATTGGTAGAAACTAATGCTTACCATGGGTGTGTATGTAAGACAATGGCTACCAATTAATTGTCATGCGTACCGTATGCTTACTTCTTCCCTTTTATTATGCTTACCTGTTCCTTTGGTTGTTGCATTTTGTTTTTTTTCCAGTGAGTTTTGAAACTAGTAAAACTTTTTGTTTATTTTTTTAAGGTTTTTGTTTAATGTATGGCTGGTCTTGACAATAGATAATGTTGTGTTTTGTTCAATACTTCCTTGTAAACACTCTATAATTTTTTATTTTTAATTTTTTCATATGTTCTAATATTAATAACCTTGTAGACCTATTTTTTTTTAGGCATAGTTAAGTCCTCAAAGCTTGGTCCTTCCCTAAACTACATGACCAGTGACCACATGGAAGGTATGTACGTTTCTTTTACGTAACAGCTCTACCCATATTTTTCTTTTTTAATTTTTTTTATGATATATCTTTAGGAATGATTTTGAGTGTGATAATAATGTGGATTGTGGAGTTTTTATTGGAGCCAATTTAGCTAATTTGTTGTCTACATTAAGTCTAAAGAACAATATAGCACATATGATCACTTTGGTAAGTGCATGGATGTTGTGGAGCAAGTGCATGGATGTTGAAATGCTCCACGTGACCCTTAAGACAGCCACTGATTTTGTTCTTCCTTTGTGATAATTTCAAGCATCATTACTGTTACTTGATCAGGGGTTGCATATTCAAAGCATATTCTGCAAGTATTTTCTTATTTTGGTGGACATGAAGTGTGGCTGAAATTGGAGGTCATTTCATAACAAAAAAGAAAATTGGTCTACTCATGAGCTACTTGGTTTAAATATTTATTTTAAATCTAATACATAATTTTCTAATTTCAGACTGATGCTCATGTTGGTAATGTTCCAAGATAGTTTTTCTTGTAAGGTTTTACTGATTGTGGTAATATAAATTTTTTTTTTAAGATGTACTTTTGGTTTCTTGCCAATTATGTAACTCTGATTGTGCTTTAGTATATCTTAGTATATCTTGGTACTTTTGATTTTTTTTTAAGATGTCCTTGTACCAAGATGCATTGTACTTTTGGTTTAATGGATATAATCGTATATCTTCTTGACATTTGTGGATGGCTATGCTCGGATGGCTATATGATGATAATAATAATAAATTTGTGAAAGCTGTATTTGTCCAAGTTTCTTCTCTTTTTGTCTAACTCACTTCCTTTTTCCTTTATATTAATTGGCTGTTCTTACTCCATTCCCCCACCCCAATCAATTGTGTTTGCATTCTATATCCCTATATTTCGGAAAAAAAGTTGTGTGAGTATATTTTAGCTCTAGTAAAGAATTGGAAGCCTCCATTATTTGTAAAAGAAAACGTTATCATTATTCACCCTTGGAAGCTGTTACAGGTGGAAAGACTATTGGAAGGAGAGACTAACTGAAGAACGAGTTGACAGTGTGGTTTATCTGATAAAACAATAAAATTGAAGTAGTAACTAAACAATTGTGGTGGATTTTGCTATAGCTTTGGAGCCTGGCGGCATCTTCAAACAGATTTACTTGTGAGCAGCTCTTGAAAATGCTTTACTTCTAACATTTGTGGAAGACATCTATGTTGTGTGTATCTGACATGTAATAATGATTTGGTGTTCGATACATGATTTTCTGTGTATTTGGCATGTAAACGCAATTTAGTTTAGTGTGAGTATACTTTCGAAAATGGGATTTGCAGGGTGTTTGAATCTTTTGTAGTATATAAACGCATATATGTTTGTTTGTGCATAATTTTCATATGGGAATTGCTTACATTTTTTTTTTTTTTTTACATATAGCCCAATTTGGAAATGAGATTAGCCTAAATTTTGTATCTTTTTAATATATACATAGGTGTGTGTAATTTGGATCTGGGTTTGGAGGAAGTGGTCCAAATGGAGCTCTTCTGTGAAAAAGAAATGAAAATTTTAACAATTGCACATACATGTATCAATCATTT
This sequence comes from Castanopsis chinensis, assembly GCA_032878915.1. Classification (NCBI taxonomy): domain Eukaryota; kingdom Viridiplantae; phylum Streptophyta; class Magnoliopsida; order Fagales; family Fagaceae; genus Castanopsis; species Castanopsis chinensis. Next base: position 26,381,598 of record JAVQMG010000131.1, read on the forward strand.
TCTTTTTATGTAATATGTCTTAGTAGTTGTTTAATTCTTCTAAGTTCTATTTGCACCAATAAAGAACCTTCCTTCATGCAGCAACTTTGATTTTGATTTGAAATTTAAAGGGAGTTGTCATTGTTTATCTTTCCCATTACACATTGCATTTTACACTAGTTTTCAACATGTACCATGCAATAGACTCCAAAGTTTTCCAGTCAAATTCAATAGACTCAAACCAATGCCTATACGAAAATGCTATTATTAATTTTCTTGGTTTTGTAGCATTAGTATCTTCCTAATGTCAAGGCTCTGAATTTTAAGCTCGATATCTTTTAGATCATTGTTCAATAGCTAGCATTGCAGCCTAAAGGTATACAACAGGATGGATTTGCTAAACGACTTAGCTGAAGCCCAGCACCAGTGAGTTTCTATAGTTTCCCCTCTACATGTGAATATACAATTTGTATAAATCTTGGATGAAATCGTGAAATGCTACATTTTAAATTTGTTAAATAATTGGTACCACCATAGCTTGACCCTAGTAGTAATAAAGGTTCAATCACGTTTAACAAATTGTTAAATAATTGGTACCACCATAGTTTGACCCTAGTATCATATTAGTATTTGTACATACTTCTAAAGTCGGTAAAATGCTCAGGGACAATGACTTCGACCTGAGCGACTACATTGTACTCGCTGCATATCTAGCCGGGTGTGCATGTGCATTTTACGTGGAGACCTATATGACCAAAGTATCATTGCATACGAATATACAAAAAAGGTATGAATGGGTACAGTATACATTAACTGGAAATCCTGAGAAATGTCAAAGACATTTTAGAATGTCAAGCCATGTGTTTCGACAATTGTGTAATACATTGCGCCAGTATGGATATAATGGTACCAGAAGAGTTTGCTTGGAAGAGTCTCTAGCAATGACATTGGTGGTACTTGGTCATGCTGAGGGTAACAGATTAGTGCAGGATAGATTTTAGCACTCGGGTGAGACAGTGCATCGACACGTCGTTACAGTAGTTAAATTGTTAGCCACTAGCATGGCAGTGGACATTATCAAGCCTGCTGATCATACATTTTAGGACGTGCCAGAACATATTCAGCATTCAAGTCGATATTGGTCATATTTCAAGGTACTTTGTGAATTTGGTATCTTTTACTTTATTTTATTGAAATTATCTTTATGGTCATACCACGTATTTCATGTCACATGGATTCTTTTTTGTGCCAATGGTTAGGATTGCATTGGTGCAATTGATGGGGTCCATGTCCCTGTGGTTGTGACACTTGATGAGCAACACCCGTGCTATGGCAGGAAGGGGATCACCACAACAAATTGCATGTGCGCATGTGACTTTGACATGAAGTTCACATTCGCATGTGTTGGATGGGAAAGGTCAGCGCATGACACGAGGATTTTTTTAAGCTGCCTCAACAATGAGAGTTACAACTTCCCAAGAGCTCTAGCTGGTTTGTAAATATGTAGTTTAATTATAATATTAAAGTATGTATTAATGTAGTGAAAATGCTAATGTATTAAACGTGTTAATTTGCAAGAAAATATTATCTAGTTGATTCAGGGTACCTTATGAAGAAAGGGTTCCTTGCACCATATAAGGGGGAGAGGTACCACATCCCCGAATTTCAGCCTGATGAAGTGTTGCATTGTCCAGAGGAGAGATTTAACTATCTCCATTCATCACTCTGTTCAGTCATAGAACGAACTTTTGGAGTTTGGAAGAATAAGTGGAAAATTTTGAGAAATATGCCAGCATTTCATATACGCACTCAATCCTACATCATTGTTGCTACAATGGTTTTTCACAATTTCATTAAAGCACATGAGATAAACAATGACGTTGAACGTTTCAGACCTACAGGAGGCACATCTGAACGTAGTGAGAGTGGTTATTACGATCCTGTGGCACATATGATCTCAACCTTGGACAAAACTGAGATGAAAGAGGTTCGTGACAGTATCACAGCATCCATGTGTGCGACCCATAACTGATTATGGTGGTTATTATTTTTGTCACAATATAAATTTTTGGTGTGGTTGAAGATACCATTAACATTATGGAAATTTTTTTGTGGGGACCATAAGTGATGGTTCACAAACTTGGACAAATGTAGTACCATTTGTTGTTGTATTGTTGGTAAGCAAAACTGAATGCTCACAAAACTTGATTGTAATACCTTTGATTTATGCACAAGCAACGAGGAACGAGCTAATCAAACACCTTTTCTAAGAGTCGCGCACCTTTTCTATCAATTTGTTTAATTGTCTAGATAAGATCTCTATGTATCAAATTTCTAGTAAAAACTGAATAAAAAGTACACACATGGTCGTTTATACAAAAACATTTGGAATAAAAGCAAAAATACACCACCATTCAAAATGCAATGTCTGCTCATGTGCAGTTTAGATCAGAACTAGTTCCATCATACACTAATCCTATGTTACATCGAATAGAACAAACAAGCTACTTGCTCTGGATGTGAAAATATGGAGAGGGTAGATTTGTCTCCCCAATCTCATCCCTTCTCTCTCCTTCCTACTATGCGCTTATCAACTTGCCCCTTTCATGCGCGCAATCAGCTCATCCTGCACATGTAATTTCATGCATCAACAAAGGCATGGTAGTATAACCATCAACCAGGGCATGCCAAATGATGGGTTCACAACTGCCAATGGAACAAACACTATAAACAACCCATTCTTGCATCAAGATGGAATTTCAAGTGAGAATTCTAAGCTGGATTCAGACTAAATTATATTAAAACTTACCTTCTTTCCTTTAGTGGAAAGACCTTTTGACTTCAGAAGAGCACGAAGCCTCTCCACTATGAATATCTGGAAGTCCCTATTAGATGCTTGACTGTTCGATCCTTCTGCAAGTCCAATAGACATAAAATTTATGATAACAATGAATAATGAGACCATTAAATTAATATGGACTTCATATAACTTGCCAATATCTAAAGACACAGTGTTTTTTATGGTTATAGAGGTACACATGTGCAAATCCACCATACATAGAAGACCCAATAAAAGAGGAACCAGAGCTGACCTTGTCAAGAACCAACTTGACTATTGGCTCTCTTAGCTGAAGTTCTGCTGTCTGAAGGTCTTTCAGCAACCCTGAAATGATCAGCAAACACTTTAGGCAATCTCATTAAAAGGCTTTCTACTAATTCACACATTTGACGATTGGGCAAAACCAAGGCCAGATTCTTCTCCCAGCACCTCAACCATAACCTTATTTAAAGTATACTCCTAATATTTAATTCCATAAAAAAGAATACCCAATAAGCAACATCAGGTCCATGCATAACTACACCCCAGAATCCCTTAAAGATTAGCAAACACTTTAGGCAAGTGGCAACCCCTCCAAGGCCCTGAAAAAAGAAAATGCAGCCTCTCTCTCTCTCTCTCTCTCTGTTGTAGCCCAGTCTCAAAATGAACTTAGTTGAAGGTTACCTTAATCAGTCTTCACAACCTAGGTAGGGAGTGCATTGAGAGCTGGGCAAAAGTTTGCAGATTCCTGAAGCAACTCCCCTTTGGTGCTATTGGAAATAGCTCAATAGACATGTATTGATTATACAGTGTCCACTTTTAGATGTGAGAAGCTGGTCCTTAAGTCATATAACTTGTGAGCTTTACCGTTGGAATTATCAAGGGATAAGACTCTATTAGCATAGTTTAATTATTTTCATGAATGCACGGTGCTGCCACTTCTTCCCTTATTCTATTTCCCCTCTTCCTTCTAACACTGAAGTTCTAGATTTCGTGATATAAAAGATTCTATAAAATTACTTCCCAACCTCTTATGATATTGGTCGAAAATTTTTATTGAAACTATAATTATGTTTTCACATCTGGGTTCTGCAGGCCCTATCTTTTTTAAGCAGAACCATTAATTAAGCTGGAAGCATAGAACAACCAAAAAAAAATAAAATTATTACAAGTACCAAATCCACAAAAATTCAGATAAAGAATGCATAGAAGTCTTAGGACCTGACCAATTCCCCAACTTCTTGAAAGCCTACTCATATAGTCACACTGGGAAACCAACTATGCAGTAAAAGAACCGTGATTGACTGCACAAGACGCATCTCAGCAAAACATGCTTAGGAAAAAAAAAAGAGCATATTTACACCTTTCTTGATGGAGGTTCAATCATGCAAGAATTGCATTCTTCAATAACAAGCCCAATAAAAGAAACAAAATCAACTAATTGGCCTTAAGGCCTCAAGAAACCATAAAAAGAACAAGTGGAGAAAATAACCCTCTCTATTCTCTAATTCACCAAGAAGACTATATTCAATCTCTAACATCTCCAATACTCAAAAACCATATCCCATAGATAAAACACTTTTCAAAATCTTCATTGAAGTTATACCAACAACAATGGCAGCAGAGTTCAATGCTAATTCTATAAAGTCAAAGCCCAATTCAATTCACAACCAGATCTTACTTAAACCAATCCCCATCAATTCACAAACATAGCCCGTATGCTCGCTCATTCTCGCAAACCCATAACTACCTAGTTCTCACAACATGCACAGCACACATTGAAATAACTTGCATTGTTTTCAACCTTCAAGTGTCCCAAAAGATAATCACTTCACCAAATCAAATGCTAAACAAAACAAAAAAAAAAAAAAAAAAAATACCCATTATCCCATAACTATCCAAGTAACTAATTTCACACACATGACACAACCTAACCAACAAAGTTCCCAAACAGATTTTATTCTTAACAAGCAACAAAACAAATAAAACTAACCCAACAAATTTAAATCAAAACTAAACCCTAAACCCTCTAAGTAGTAAATGACTCTCTTTTTTAAATTTCTGGTGGCCCCATAGTACAAACATTACAAAAAATCTAAAATTTTCTCAGTTATGCTTTCTCGGCAACCAAACAGAAATTTAGAACAAAATTTATAAAAAAGAAAAGAAAATCTAATAGCAAAGAGAGAGATAGATACCTTTGTAGCAGTTATTCTCCTAACAGCCGGTGAACTAGGTCTGGGAGCTGATACCACATCCTGTCAAACACAAACACCATAGATACATACCTTAATTACTAACAAAGCAACTGAACCAGAAGAAACAAATGAGAAGCTTGGAAAATAAAACACCTAGTAATAGAAAAAATAGATACCTTTATAGTGTTTCCTAAATAATCACAAAAGGCCATCAAAAGGGTCATTTGCCTAGCCACTCTGCCATGTCCACTCTACAATATTGCCCAAAAGCCATTCAGTTTGAATCATTAAAATGCTGATAAATACAATAGCTCCAAAGCTCATTATCCACATTATAGAGAGAAAGAACATACCCAGAAAAGCAAAGGGAGAAAGGCAGTGTAAAAGGGCACAGAAACAACACATGATAAACCAGAGAACAAAGCATCAAAAAACCAATGCTGGTATTTCTAAGTAAATCCCTCTAAAAATTTAGGAAAGAGACCAAATAGAAATACCTTGAGATTGTATGTACAGAAACATGGAAAGGCTTAGGAGGGGGGTTTCTCATTGCTGCAGGACAAGGGGCTGCACGAGCAGATCTTCCTACAGGTACAAATCAAACAGGATCTCATTAACCCATCAAAGTAGTTAAAAGATAATGACATTGAAGTTTTTTTTTTACTTGATAGTTACAAGCTCTGTAATTCATTGCCCAGATTAAAAGTATTTTCATTTATTAGAAAAATAAGAATTCAAATCTTATTCCACTAGTGTACTGTTCTAGCAAGTTTTTTTATTTTTGAGTTGAGTGTATTTGGCAAAATCCCCAAACATTTTTTGATAACAATAAAGGGGGAACAAATTAGTAAATTTAACTCAAGGTTTGAACCAATATCCGGGAAAAGAGGGGGGGGGGGGGAATCCCAAATATGTAAGTCAAGGTTTGAACCAAAATTAAGTCATGCCCAAGCTAAGCATTTTCATTTCATAAACAAACAACCAATTAATTGTCAATTTTTATTATCTTGCCATAAATTTTCTCAGCTACCAAACAAGACCGTGACTGAAACCCTAGAAATGAAACAGAGAAATAGGAAGCTCAAAACAGGTTCGAAAGAAACAAACACAGACATCTGAAGAAAAGGAAAGAGAAGACTGACCTCCGGAGCTGCGGCGAGCCATGGATTACGATAAGGCGGCGGAGTGATCGGAATAGATGAGTCTAGAAACGAGCGCAGAGAGAGAGACAGATAGGGAATGAGGCTTGCTTGTCAATCACAACATCGTGTAACGAGAACGAGATGCAACGCTGTGGATTTCTGAGAAGTGATAGACGAAGGAAGGAAGAGAATGAAGTTTGCTTGAGAACAAGAGGCTACGCTGTGGTGAGAAGTGATAGACGAAGTTCAGGGAAAAAAAGCACAAGAAGTTGTATTTATGTGCTATAGTAGTTTCAGCTGAGCTACAGTACCCGTATATCCCAATTATCGTCTACGTTTTTTTACTTTTTGCTACAGTGTCTTCAATTTTAGTTTTCAGTTTCAGCAAAAATAAGTCCTATCCAAACAGACCCTTAATGTGCTACAAAGCGTGCCAAAAACATTTCCCAAGGGCGTTGCTCCCGGAGCCCCATTATAAACTGTAACAATTTTATTTTGAATTGGATCATAATCCAGATCGAACATAACTAGGCTCTATAAAACCGAACAATTATAATTTGCACAAGGAGAGTTTTGGATTTTTACACAACCTTATTCACTCAAATAATATAGTTACATATTATTATTTTTTCACTATTAATGTCTATGTATTTATTTTAAATTGTTTTAGTTATTCACAATTTCTTTCTTCTACTTAGAAGATTTCTCATGCAACACAACTACAAAAACAAAAAATAATATTAATAATAATAATAATAAAGTTTATAAAAATAAAATTGTGCAACGCACATGCCTATATCTAGTACTTGTAAACAAATGAACGCCTCCTTTCTCATGCAATTGGAGGGTGCCTTATATGAAAATGCTACTAAAACTTTATTATTACTCTTAGCATGGTTTCCAAGATTCATTACCATCTTCTTAGCACCTAATATCGGAGAAGGGACAAAAATTGAAGTAGGTTGTGGCTTACCGGCGTTCTACATATTTTTAATCAATATGGGAGTGCTTGCATGTATTTTTCTGATGAATTCATTAACAACAAAATTATCGTTTAAAATAGTTGTATCGAGGGCCTCTATCATGTGGGTTATGCCCATACTAATATTGACATTCTAAGATAGAGGAAGAAAATTAATGAACAGTTGTGAACTTACATATTCTCTGTAATATCTGTGGCTGGTTTAAAATGGCCTATTCTAGCATAATCTTTCATTTACTCAACAACAGCTTCAGACACAGAGGCGACAAAAATAAATAAACACATGACCCCAAAATTCAACGCTATGATTCTCTTTAATCCTTTGGCAAAATTGTAACTCAATTATTTGCTAGAATTATGTTTAGATCTACCCTTTTGGAATCATTATTATAGATGCTGATCTCGGACTATAAATTTATCATTTTATTAGAGATTTAAAATAAAATTTGTTTCAAATTTTGTTCTCATTAGAGTTATATATATGTTTAGAATTTTGATCTAGATAGTCATTGAAAGGGGAATAGAGTTTTATTTCAAATCTAAAATTTATTTTTTCATCTTTAATTCCACACTGTAATGTGGAATCCGCAATGTTACAACTTAATAAAGTTGAAGAAACAAAAATTTGAATTAACACTAACCAAAAATAAATATAATAATTTACATGTTTATACATATGTTTAAAGGTAGACTTGAATCTGTAACACATGATATGTCATAGCTTAGATATCAAAATGCTTAAAGGGGATGGAATGGTTGTTGGCATTGGTTTGCAAATAATTACTACAACTTTGGGAACAAATATGAAATTTAAAGTTTTGAGGTGATATTCAGGCCACTCGAATAACTACATCGAGTCCAGACCCTTATTAATTCAAAGTGTAGGTCAACCCAAAAATAATGTATGTTGCTGTTGTTAGTCATATGTTACAAGTTTTTAATTAAATAATGAAAATCTTGTGAATAACTTCTTTGTTTTTCACTATACTCCATCAATCACTTTTAAAAAAAAAAGTTTTGGAGGTATGACAAGGAATTCTCAAAGAGCTTGAAGCAATTCGTATTAACTGATTTTCGAATTAAGGGGTTCAAGATGAGTGTTTTAGAAACATTTTTCTCATTTCATATATAATTTATTTTATTTATATATTTTTTTTCTAAATAGAGTTATTTATTTTGTATATATATGTGTGTGTGTGGTATTGATATTATCTAACCGATTAACCTTTTCATATAACATAGTAAACATTAGATGATTAGAATTGGTGAAGTTGAAGAAACAATTGAATTAAATAATTATTGTTACTTATATTTTTATAAATATGGTTATGATTTATTTGTTTGAAGGTATGTTTATGATTAATATGTTTATATATCTAATGAGGTTGTAAGCAAGTGTTTGATATCTGGCCTATTTTGCAAGTATAGGTAATGGTATTTTTAATTTGTTGTCATTTAGTTAGTTTAGTCCTTACACTACAACTCAATTACTAATTTAAATTATGTTTAGCCCTGACTTTTTAGGAAAGTAGAGGAATTTAAGAGGTTTTTTTTTTTTTTTTTTTTTTTTTTTTTTTTTTTTTTTTTTTTTTTTTGTTTCTAGATTGAGGGTTATAGCTCATTGTTATTTTGAATAGGTTCAAAATAGTTTACTTGATTATTTTATTAAGAAAATTCCCATATTTTCAAAACCATGTGAAATAATTTTAGTATCATTTAAAAAAATTCATTCAATCATTACCACTATATTTTGGGATCTCTTTTGTATTCATTGGAACTACAAGCTATTTGGATATTAGACCTTATAGTTTAAAAATTTAGATTTTACTCCTTGAAATTCTATTTCGTTTGCATCAGTAGCCCTTCCATACATATTTTTTTGTTAAGTGTCATATATGCTAGTCATGCGTGTTTAGTTCATCCAATAAAATGATGTCACATTATTTTTATTATGCCATGTCATTTTTATGTTGCACCTAATTGAAGACACAGATGGAGGGGCTCCTGATGTGAACAAAACAGAACTTCATGGGATAAAATTTAAATTCTAAAATTTCAAGTGTAAAATATTAACACTCTCAAACTCAGAACTTCATGAGGTAAAATTTAAATTATAAAATTTTAGGTGTAAAATCTTCACACTCTCAAACTCTAGGGTGTAGTTTGTAATTTAACCTACTATATATAAAACCCAATGAATGTAGATATCTTGAAGACAATAATGCTTTGGTTTCAATGATGAGTAGGGGGAATTAAGAGCAGAGTAAGTTAAACTGTGGCATAGACTGATCAACTACTAATGACATATTAGCATGTCTATGGATTCTCTATTTATAATATGCCACCCTTTACTCTTTTCAAATAATTCACCCTTTCCCACTTTGTTTTTAAGGGGAAGATGTGAATATCAATGGCCATGGCACACAAAGCAAATAAAATGTAGTAGGAAGAAAGTAAAGCACAAAAACAGCCACCTAGGAAACAATATGGCCTCTGGGAGAAAGTATTTCATGAGACAATCTTTTTATAGAATGCTCTTCTCACATTTTGTGAGCTCCACACACCAATGAGAATGAAACCCACATATTGTGAGCAAGACACCCCCGATAAGCCATCACTTAAGATAAAATCGTAATACTCACACAAGAATCTAAAATAACTTGAAGGGTTTAGGGCCAAAATTCTTTTATTGTACCAAGAGCCTTGTAGCTCAACTGACATATGTTTTTAATTAACTCGTCCAGGGTTCAACATCCACTCCTTATCTAACAACAAATTGATCAAACCTACACACACAACCACTCCTTATTTATCATCACCCTATCCACCTTCTTTGCAATAAAATCCTTATCTTCCCTTTTGTTAGTCCATGTGAAAAAGTCAAAAAACACCAAACAACGACAAGATAATCCTCAATTTCCAGGGTATCCACACATTGGTTAAATTCTACTTCAAATTTTGTACACATATTACCTCCAAATTTCTCCATTGGACTCCTCACAACATTGAAACCACCAACAAGCATATCGAATAATTTACTTAAAAGGTCCTCCCTTTCACCCCATCATTGGATATGAAGTAGAGTTATTTGGGTTAGGAATAAAAGACTTAAATTTTACTTCAAATTATTAGTGAAACAACAAAAAGAGAAAAGCTTAACTAAGGCTTTGTTTGTTTCTTGTTGTTGTTATATATATATATATATATATATATAAAGAAAATTGGAAATATATAGAAAATTTTAAGCAATTTTAGCTAAAATTTACGAGAACTAAAATCCTATTGAACAAAACAGAGTTACAAGAAAGAAAAAGAATACCTAAGTTGCAGTCAATAGGGTTGAGCACCACGCACTCTATTTGCCAAGCGTGTTTAGTTTGCCCCATAAAATGATATCACGTCATATTTTAGCAAAAATTTACAAGAACTAAAACCCTATCAAACAAAATGGAGTTACAAGAAAGAAAAAGAATACCTAAGTTGCAGTCAACAAAGTTGAGCACCATGTGCTCTATTTGTCATGCATGTTTAGTTTGTCCAAAAAAATGATGTCACGTTATTTTTGGATATAGGCTACAAGAATAACCTGGCTTAATGAAAATGATGTCACATCATTTTATTGGAAGAACTATACACGTATGACAAGCTTATGTGACGCTAAACAAAAAAAATATGAGCTCTAAGGGCACATCATTCACCGTGACGTTAAGACAACAAATATTCTACTGGATGAGAAATGGGTATCCAAGGTTTCGGATTTCGGATTGTCCAAAATGGGTTTGGATAACACTGCTGTCAGTACCCTAGTAAAAGGGACATGGGGGTATTTGGATCCAGATTATGCAAGACGCCAGCAATTGACTGAGAAATTCGATGTACTCATTTGGTGTAATGATGTTTGAAGTGTTGTGTGCCCGGAAGGCACTAAATTCAAAACTCCCAGAAGAGCAACGAAATTTGGCTAGTTGGGCTCAGAAATGCATTGATAGAGGGACCATAAGCAAGATCATTGATCCGTATCTGAGGAATAAGATTGTGCCAGAGTGTTTAAAGGTATATGTGGAACTTGCAAAAAGTTGTATATGTGATCATGGAATCCAACGGCCCACAATGAATGATGTGATGGAAAAGCTAGAGTTTGCATTAGAGCTCCAAGAGCAAGCAGAAGCGACCAAAATTACTGATTCAAAAGTGGTATCATTTTGTGTTGCCACTGTCAATGGAGCTCCTTGGTACAACAATTTTTACCATGGACAGGTGTTGGAGTCAAATAGTGGAACTGAGTTAAGTACAATCAGTACTGGATTAAGTTACCCTAGTCTTAGTATTAGTTTCACAAGTGAAGATGTCTCCTCGGGCACTAAAAACAGTAGTTCTTAAGTTTTGTAATTATTGTTGTGTCTTTCTATAGTGAATAATTACGATATGGTGTGATTATTGACTTATTGTTCTAGAAAAAATAAAATAATATGAAGTCAAAAAAAATTTCCTTTTGCTTTTTCATTAACAGTTGATTACCAAAGATTTTTTTCTAAATGAGTTGAAATTAAGATTGGGGGACAATTAATTGACTTATGGCTTTAGTGAAAAAAGAAAAAAGAAAAAAAAAAGACATCTACATTTATTTACTAACATTTTTAATTAATTAAATAAATTATAAAACAACAATTAAGTAAATGATTCAAATATGTATAGTAATTTCTTTGATGTTCAATATTTGTTATGGTTCCTATAACGAAGGTAGTATGAACCTTTAATTCTGAAACACTTGAGTATTTGAGTAGCACTTATAAAAGTGTCATTTAATATGTAAATTACTATATATATATATATATATATATATATATATATATCTATATATATATATATATATATATAATGAGTCCAGTTAATGTGTACCCTAAGGGCACACATTAAATCATTCATTTTTAAAAAAAATTTTATCGGGAATTAAAAAATTTTTACAGCTTTTTCAATTTCCAATAAATTTTTTTCTTAAAATGGTATACTATTGTATGTCATTAGGGCATACATTAGTAAAATCTATGTATAATACCAAACACACCTTTTATAGTTGTATTATGGTTATGTAATGTATTATAACTCCGCTTTAAAATACTATTATTATTTTCATGCGTGTTCTAATAAGTATTACTGTTTATTTTAAAAAAATAAAACATACGAGTTACAAGAGCCAACACTTTTCAATGGGTAAAAAAAAAAAAGAGGGACTTTCAAGGGGACAAAGAACTTGGACCCACAATCTTGGAGACTTTTGTAGGAGACAAGAACCTGGATATCTTACGCATACACTATTTATGTGATTACTGATTATTGTTTTTATGAATGGTCATTGTCCTCACTTGGCATGAGTGGCTTTCCAAGCAATTACCTCTAACTTGTGTCATTACTCATTACTTTTCCACTTGTTGAAATCAAAGCTTCCAGGCAATTTTGACGATGTTCACATAGTAGTTATTAGGTGGGTGGGTAACCTATATAAAAGATACATTAATGATGGGGCCACCCTATCTGCAATCAATGGATAGAGTTAAACTTGGTAAATGGGTTGGGTCAACCAGGTTCAGGTTTGATTCAATGGGGTTTAGAGCAGATACGAGTTAAGCCTAAATAGGCTTTAATAACACTTATATTCAATCTTTCACAAATTGGATTTACATATTTTTGTTTGTTGAAAAAAATTAAATAAAAAATTAAAAAAGTTTAAACATATATATATTTTTAATTTTTATCTTATTTTTAATAAAAATAAGAAAACAAAGACTTGAAATAATACATAAATATATAAAAGACAAAATTTAGCTACAAAATTAGTTATAACCTTAGGCTACAATTTTACTCAATAAAATAAATATATCTATATATTTTGAAAATCTAACCATTAAATTGCATGTTTTTTATGCTCTTCATACATATGTCAAATTTTGTGTCAATCAATTATTATTTACTATATGATCTATAAGTTATATTTTATGCATAATCTTAAATTACAAAAACTTGCAATTTAAAAATCTTATTAATGACATAGTTATTGATCTTTAACTTTTTAGAAATTTTGCAAGAACGAAGGATATAAGAAGAAGATGTAATCCAATGGTGGATTTTTCAAAATTCACCTCTAATAAAAAAGATATTGAATAAGGTTGTAACCTTAGATTACAACCAATTTGTACTTAAACTTTGTTCATATATAAAATAAGAAATAAAGTCAACAGAATAATAACCAGAATTTTAAATTTAACAAATAATAAATAATCATGGTAAGATTATGTATAGATTGCATGGGACAATTTTTGTTTAATCCTTGTAATTCAAAAATATTTAAAAAAAAAAAGTTTTAAAAAGACAATAACATCTTATTACAGAAAATAATTAAACACTAAAAACATATTATACAAATTACATATAAAAGTAACCTTGAAAATTTTAATTTTTTTTATAAATAGTAAATTTTTACATTATAATTATTTTAGCATTTTCATGTAATATGAATGGCTAAAGAATATTAGATATAAAAATAAAAAACAAATAAAATTAATGAGCGATTGAAACTTCTTGCTATAGTTTCTTTAACATACATATTCATATTTTTGTTAGAAAATAAGTTTCTTTAATATCTAGTTTCAACTTTTTTTTAAGTCGAGCAGAAACAAACTCAAAAGTTATGAGTGTTTTCAATTAAAAAAATAATCGGCAAACGGTTGAATGCAATGAGAGATGATGATTAGTAAGTTTTGGTCTTGACAAAGGGAGATCTTTGATAAGAAAGAGTGCAAGATCAAAAAAGTAGAAGACACTCGACTGGCATAGAATATCCCAAAATGCCAAATTCAGAAATTTTCAAAATCCTAGATAGTGTATTTCTAGATATTAGTGAAGTTGTGGGGTTCTTAACTTAAAAAATGAATGAATTCATTTACTAATTTATCTTAAATACTTGCATTGATAAACCATATTAAATATGTTAAAATAGATGTAAAAGCAAAAGTATAAAATAAAGCAATACAATAACATATGTATTCGAGGGTTGTGTGGTTTAGCCTTACAGCCAACGTATAAGGAAAAAGCCTTTAACGGTTGCATCTTTAATATATGAGAGTGTAATACAAATCATATATTAGAATTACATAACATGTGTATATATCAGAGGCTAAACCCTAAACTAATTATACACTAATTATAGTTAGTAGACTTATTGAAAAAATTATAAAGCCTTGGTCGTAACAACAATTTATAAAAGTACATGGTTTTTTTTTTTTAATTTATTTATCCTAATCACAACACACTTTTATAATTAAATCCACACAATCGAGGGCCGCATCACATGAGAAATGTACAAGAAAGTATTCTATGACAGCATCATCCCTAATGTTGTAGATAAAAGTATAAAGCATGGGTATGCAAACTTAATGCAAAGGAACATAATAATGGATTAGTATGCCACTAAACTTATTGAGTCATCTTGCTCCCAATTGTGGCTAAGGAATCGAGCAAATTCCAAAAGCGCTAAATGAAAGGATCTTACATAACATCATTGCATCAAGCTTTGAAAATTATATAGTCAGTCAAGAAGGTTATGAGCCTTGAAGAGGATCTCAAAAATAATGCCATGAATGGAAATCCAAAGTGAAATACCAAACTATCAGCATCTCAACAAGGGAATGCCTGTTGTACTATGTAAAAAATCTGAAAACTCTCTCTAAATAAAACTCAGTTTTATTGATATGAAGAAGAAAAAAATCTCAGAATTGAGAAATAGATACAATAGTCCAGACTATATATACAATCTACAAAGAAGAAAGAATAGAAACTACCTATACTAAATCCGAGATAACCGGGAAAGTTCGTTGGACTAATGACCAATGAAATTCAAACACATGGCAAAATTAGTTATTAGGAACCGTTAAGCAGGGGGTTGAAGAACTTAGGTGATACGGCGCCGTAGCCATAAAATCAGTAAAGCTACTACAAAACGGTGCCGCATGTATAAAACTCATTAGTTCTTTACTTAAATCAAACGCTGTTGTTTTGGAGTCTGGCTTTAATGAGCTCGTAAACAACTGCGTTTCATGTCCCTGTTCTTCTTTGTTTTCAACACACTAGGCTAAGAAAGGATCTAATTTAAATTATGTGGCATGATTGTAGCTTCTTATTATTTTACAAAATTAAATTAAATTCATATAGATTAACAAACACACACACACAAACATTTCTACATGAAAAGATAGATTGAATCCACTGTACTAAATTGACCGAGAAATCCGATGTGTACTCATTTGGTGTAGTGATGTTTGAAGTGTTATGTGCCCAAAAGGCACTAAATCCAAAACTCCAAGAAGAGCAGCGAAATTTGGCTAGTTGGGCTAAAAAATGTATTGATAAAGGGACCATAAGTAAGATCATTGATCCGTATCTGACAAATAAGATAGTGCCAGAGTGTTTAAAGGTATATGTGAAACTTGCAGAAAGTTGTATATGTGATCATGGAATCCAACAGCCCACAATGAATGATGTGATGGAAAAGCTAGAGTTTGCATTAGGGCTCCAAGAGCAAGAAGAAGCGATTAAAGATACTGATTTAGAAGTGGTATCATTCCATGTTGCCACTGCCAATGGAGCTCCTTGGTACAACAATTTTTTCCATGGACAGTTGTTGGAGTCGAATAGTGGAACTAAGTTAAGTACGATTAATACTGGATTAAGTCACCCTAGTCTTGATTCTGTTACTATTAGTATCACAAGTGAAGATGTCTCCTCGGGCACTAAAAACAGTAGTTCTTAAGCTTTGTAATTATTGTTGTGTCTTTCTATAGTGAATAACTACGATATGGTGTGATTATTGACTTGTTGTTCTAGAAAAAATAAAATAATATATATGAAGTCAAAAAAAATTTCCTTTTGCTTTTTCTATAACAGTAGATTACCAAAGATTTTTCTCTAAATGAGTTGAAATTAAGATTGGGGGACAATTAATTAACTTGTGGCTTTATTGAAAAAAGAAAAAAGAAAAAAGAAAAAAAACATCTACATTTATTTACCAACATTTTTAATTAAATAAATTACAAAACAACAAGTAAATGATTCAAATATGTACAGTAATTTCTTCGATGTTCAATATTTGTTATGATTCCTATAACGAAGACATAATGAACCTTTAATTCTGAAAAAAAAAAAAAAAAAAAAAAAAAAAAAAAAAAAACCTTGATAATTTGACTAGCGCTAATAGAAGTGTCAGTTAATATGTAAATTACCAATATATATATATATATATATATATATATATATATGAAATACCAAACACACCATTTTACTTTTTGAGTTAGCTAACATGCTTTTTGGGCTACAAAACTGAACTAAACAGGCATGTAATTATCTATCTCAACTAACGTGCTTTTTGGGCTCCAAAACTGAACCAAATAGGCACATAATTATCTATCTATTAATATATTCAGAGACTTTTCTGCAAGAAAAAACCAAACCGTGACCACAATAATGCGGCATGGTTCATAGATGAGATATTTGAATGCGTCAAGACCAGCACGAGACAAAAGGAAAGGAAGAGAAACATATGTGTGGCAAGAGCCAAGACTTTTCAAGGGGACTAAAAAAATCAAGACTTTCAATGGGACAAAGAACCTGGACCCACAATCTTGGAGACTTTTGTTGGAGACAAGAACCTGGACCACATCCACAATCACGAACTGCGCATAATAACTTGTACTCTCTACTAATTCCAATAAGAAGCCTTAATACTTTTCCAATGGGCAATTGCCTTTTTGTTTCTATCTTGACATGTGGTGTGCGGTCACAAACTCATAGATTTATCAGGGGAAAAATAATGTATGTGCTAAGCTTACCATCTGTCTATTTTGTATTAACTTTTTTTTTTTTTTTTCCGTATTATAAAGTTAATTTAAAATACTATTATTACTATTTTCGTGTTTGTTTTAATAAATATTATTGTATACTAAAAAAAAACTACTTGTTTCTCGTAGGGCTATACATGAGTTGATTCGAGTCAGTTTTGAACTCAACTCGAAATCAACGAGCTCAAGTCGAGTGGAAGATGACAAGACATCCAACTGACTACCAATTAACATGGGTCGAGTTGTATTGAGCTTAGGCAAACGATAAGTTGATTTGGGCGAAACCGATTAAGAAGTGGTGGTGGTGGCGATCTGAGTAGAGGAGAGCAAGACTTCGTCTAAACTGAGAAGAGGAGAGCATGATATCACCAGATTTGAGCTGAGAAGAGATCGACGTGGTCGAATCTGGTCAAATTTGTGCCAAACATGCAAAATCTTAGTGGATCTATACCAAACATGGTTGGATCTTAGTAGATCTGTGCCAAATTTGGCTGGATCTAAGCAAAGGAGGCCTTATCATTGCTAGATCTGGGTGGATTCAACCTTAGTTTGATGGGTTTCTTGGTCGGGTTGGGTGGGCTCAGGTTTTAGAAGAGGAAATCGCCACTCAACTCATCAAAGTCAGTTTCAAAGGCTTAAGACTAGCATCGACAGCCAGAGGCATCAAATTGGGCTGCGGTGGGTCGGTTTGGTCGGTCTGCCAGTTTTCTTGTACAACCTTGGTCATCCTGTTTCTTGATGTGAAATGTTTCACATGACACTTGTATAATAGGTAGTATAAATACTATTACACACATTTTGTCACACACATGATTATACACGTCTCTAATATCCATTGAAATCGTGAGTTACAATTTTAGTGTATTTTATGAGTGTGTGTAAACTTGAGTATATTAGGGTGTGTATAATAAACATCACCCATCATGAACACAAATGTGAAAGAGTATGGATATTGTTAAATACGAAATGATCAAAGCCTAAATCAAAATATCAATAAATGTGATTAATGTCAAATCAATAATATAATAAATAAATAGCTAGTTTTTTTATTAGATAAATTTCATGAACACAACAAAATCTCACAATATCTTTACAATAATCTTATTTTGAACTATTGTGAGTTTAGGGTATAATTTTATTATATTTTAACATACGGTAAATTAACATCTCAACTTGTTGAAAACATAATGTGAGATTTTTTATTATAATAGTTGAACTCTTTACATTATGTTTAAAAATGTTGAATTAGAATAAAATTTAAGTTTGATTATACATTTATTGCCTGTTTTGGTCTAGCTTTTCAACTAGTTTTTAGATTTTATGCACAAATATTTAGTGGGTTTCAATTTGATCAATTGGTAAAGTTTCTAATAGCTGAATAAGAGATATAGGGATTAATCTCTGCCTACACCAAAACTGATTGGTGTATTGGTCTTATGATAAAGAGCAGATTCATTGGAAACAAACGTCAAAAATTTATACTCTATAAAAAAAAATGTACAAATTTTTAAAACTCACTTTTTCTTCACTTTTTATAACTTTTTTTTTTCAAAATACAAACATACTTTGGCACACATTCAGTAAACAAAATAACAAAAAGTTAAATAAATTAGAACAAAATTTAGCTACAAACTTGGTTGTTGCTTAAGGCTATAACTTCCATTAAAAAAATTAATTTTTCTTCACTTTTTATAACTTTTTTTTCAAAATAAAAACATACTTTAGCACACATTCAGTAAACAAAAGAGCAAAAAGCTAAATAAACTATTACAAACTTTGTTTAGCCTAAGGTTATAACTTTCATTAAAAAAATGAACATAATTACATATTTTGAAAATCTAAACTAACCCTAAAGGCACACTAAATCCTCAACTTTTTTTCACATATTTTAATATGGCATTCATCTTTTGAAATGTTTCTTTTTTGTTGTTGATTCTCACTTCAATATGAGTAATACAATAGATATAACAAAAAGTTAAAATAATTTCTAATTTAAATTATGTGGCATGTAACCTTTTTTTTTTTCCGTCCATTGTATTCTATATGCATAGATCTTCTCACTCAAATAACACCAAGAAAACTGTTTTCATCATAGCTGTTCTTTTCTTTAGCCACCAAAGGCTAGACAGACTAGCCTTTAATCAGTCATCCCATGGCCCATTTCTTACGCATACCATGATACACTATTTATGTGATTACTGATTATTGTTTTTATGAATATTTATTGATTTTTTTTTTTTTTTGGTGAATGAAAATGGGGGTCTTTATGGTTATATTACACCCCCGGGCAGGGTGCTAGTTTGGGTTCAGCTTAGGCCGTTCTAGCCAGACTGTGTGAGGGGGCCAACCCTCACTAAGGATGCCTACCAACAGACTCCTGCTGGTAGTGGGAATCGAACCTAGGTATAGTGCACGAAGTGAACAATCCTTACCCACTCAGCCAAGCCTTCGTTGGCATGAATGTTCATTGTCCTCACTTGGTAGGAGTGGCTTTCAGAGCTTAAAAACGAAAAAGAGATGAGGATGGGTTCTAAATAATCTCCCATTAAAGTGGGGTAATATTATGGATGGGATTGGGAGATTTTCTTTCCAAGCATTTATCTCTAACTTGTGTCATTACTTTTCCACTTGTTGAAATCAAAGCTTCCAAACAATTTTGACAATGTTCATAGAGTAGTTATTAGATGGGTGGGTAACCTGTATAAAGGATACATTAATGATAGGGCCACCCTATCTGCAATCAATGGATAGAGTTAAACCTGGTAAATGGTTTGGGTCAACCATGTTCAGGTATGATCCAGTTGGGTATAGAGCAGAAACGAGTTAAGCCTAAATGGGCTTTAACAACACTTATTTGATCTTTCACAAATCGGATTTACCTGTATTTTTGTTCGGCGCAAAAATTTAAAAAAATTTTAAAATTTTTTAAACATATTCTTTTTAATTTTTATCTTCTTTTTAATAAAAATAAGAGAACAAAGACTTGAAATAATACATAAATATATAAATATATAAAAGACAAAGTTCAGCAACAAAATTGGTTATAATCTTAGGCTACAACCTTACTCAATAAAATAAATATTACTACATATTTTGAAAATTTAACCATTGAATTGCATGTTCTTTATGCTCTTCATACATATGTCAAATTTTGTGTCAATCAGTTGTTATTTACTATATGATCTATAAGCTTATATTTTATGCATAATTTTAAACTACAAAAATTTGCAATTTAAACATTTTATTGATGACATAACTATTAATATTTAATTTTCTAAAAATTTTGCAAGAATGGAGGATATAAGAAGAAGATGTAACCCAATGATGGATTTTTCAAAATTCACCTCTAATAAAAAAGATATTGAGTAAGGTTGTAACTTTTGGGTTTTGTGGAGGCTAGTTGTGTTTGATCCAGTTGACGACTCGATCTGACCCGAATAATGTTGCATAGTTTTTAATGGAAGATTTTTTGAGGCTTAGTTCATGGAGTGGAGGCTTGGGCCGATAGGCTTAAGCCGTAGAGCTCAATTTTTGGCTCGTTTTGTAGCCCATTGTAAATCCTGTGTGTAGGATATAGAAAAACATCGTTTTGGTGATTAGGGTTTTTGTTATTGTTTTTGAGAGAGTGAAAAACTGTAGCCGCACTTTGTATTTTTTCCCTGATAATAGTGAAATCCTTACAACTTCGTGGATATAGGCAAATTGCCGAATCACGTAAATACTGTCTTGTGCGTGTGATTATTTTTCTTTGGTGTGTGTTTTCTCTATTTTTTGTTTCTCACAGGTTGAAAATTTCGTGTTTATTCCCTACAACTGGTATCAGAGCCTAGGGTTAGGTTTGAGTGGTAGCAATGGCAAAGGAAGCAGGAAAGGTGTTTGGAATAGAAAAGTTCGATGGTACAGACTTCGCGTATTGGAGGATGCAGATTGGAGATTATCTTTATGGGAAGAAATTGCATCTGCCTCTTTTGGGGACAAAACTTGTGACTATGAAGGATATGGAATGAGCTTTTCTTGATAGACAGGTACTGGGAGTTATCAGGTTAATGCTATCTAGGTCTGTTGTACACAATGTTGTAAAGGAGAAGACCACAAGAGATTTGATGAAGGCTTTGACTGATATGTATGAAAAGCCGTTAGCAAACAACAAGGTGCATTTGATGAAGAAACTATTCAATCTGAAGATGGCAAAGAATGCATCAGTAGCACCACGTTTGAATGAATTTAACATTATCACAAATCAATTGTCGTCTGTAGAAATTGATTTTGATTATGAGATCCGTGCACTGACCATTTTGGCTTCTTTTCTAAACAGTTAGGAGGTAATGAGGATGGTAGTAAGCAATTCCACAAGAAAAGAAAAGTTGAAGTACAATAACATACGAGATTTAACTTTGGCTGAGGAGATTCGTAGAAGAAATGTAGGTGAAACCTCAGGATTTGGTTCTGTCCTAAACCTTGAGACAAGATGCAGAGGTAATGATAAAAATTCAAATTGGGGCAAATCAAAATCTAGAAATTCTAATTAGAACAGAGGTAAATCTAGATCAGGCCAACAAGTACAATGCTGGAACTATAGGAAAACAGGTCACTTTAGGAGGCAATGCAAAAGTCCTAAGAAGAAGAAGAAAGATGATTCTACCCTGCTGTAACAGAAGAGGTACCTGATGCATTACTTCTTGCAGTAGACAGTCCATTTAATGATTGAGTTTTGGACTCAGGAGCTTCGTTTCATACCACTCCACACTGAGAAATCATACAAAATTATGTTGTAGGTGATTTTGGTAAGGTGTATTTGGCTGATGGTGCAACCTTGGATGTTGTGGTTATAGGAGACATCCGATTATTGTTGCCCAATGGGTTTGTTTGGTTACTGGAGAAGGTTTGACAAATTCCTAATTTGAGAAGGAATCTGATTTCTATTGAACAACTTGATGATGAAGGGCATGCAATACTATTTGTTGGTGGTACTTGGAAAATTACAAAGGGAGCCAGAGTATTGGCTCGTGGAAAGAAGACTGGTACTCTATATATGATCTCAAGCTCAAGAGACACAATTGCAGTTGCTGAAGCAAGTACTGATACAAGCCTATGGCACCGCATACTTGGTCACATAAGTGAGAAAGGGATGAAGATGCTGCTGTCAAGAGGAAAACTACCAGAATTGAAGTCCATTGATTTTGACATATGTGAAAGCTGCATCTTAGGAAAGTAGAAAAATGTGAGCTTCTTGAAAATTGGCAGGACACCGAAGGCTGAAAAATTAGAGTTAGTACACATTGATTTGTGGGGGCCTTCTCTAGTGCATCCTTTGGAGGTTCAAGGTACTACATCACTTTCATTGATGACTCAAGCAAAAAGGTATGAGTTTATTTTCTGAAAAATAAATTTGATGTATTTGAAACGTTTAAGAAGTGGAAGGCCATGGTTGAGACAGAAACAGTTTTAAAAGTAAACTATTTGAGGTCAGATAATGGAGAAGAGTACATAGATGGAGGGTTTAGTGAGTATTGTGCTGCACAAGGAATTAGGATGGAAAAGACCATTCTTGGGACACCATAGCAGAATGGCGTGGCTAAGCGCATGAACAGAACTCTCAATGAGCGTTCTAGGAGTATGAGCTTGCATGCTGGATTACCAAAAAACTTTCTGGGCTGATGTTGTTAGCACTGTAGCTTACCTGATAAACCGAGGACCATCAGTTCCCATGGAGTTCAAACTTCTTGAGGAGGTCTGGAGTGGTAAAGAGGTAAAGCTTTCCCATTTAAAAGTTTTTGGTTGTGTTTCTTATGTTCATATTAATTCTGATGCTCGTAGTAAACTTGATGCAAAGTCTAAAATATGTTTTTATGTTCCCATTTAAAATATGTTTTTTCACTGGTTATGTATAAGGACAGGTCAACTGTAGTGCCAGATGTTACAAAGATAGATCAAATTAAATCTAAGTTTGTCAACTTAGATGAATTGGTTGAAAGTACTGTCCAGAAAATGGGTGAAGAAGATAAGGAGAACATAAATTCACAAGTAGATTAGAGTACACCTGTAGCTGAAGTCCATAGATCTTCCAGGACCATTAAACCTCCACAACGTTATTCACCCGCTCTAAATTACCACTTGTTAACTGATGGTGGTGAACCAGAGTGTTGTTATGAAGCCTTGCAAGATGAGAATTCAAGCATGTGAGAGTTAGCCATGAAGGATGAGATGGATTCCTTGTTGGGGAATCAGACATGGGAACTGACTGAATTGCTAGTAGGAAAGAAGGCTTTGCACAACAAGTGAGTATACAGAATAAAGAACGAGCATGGTGGTAGCAAACGTTACAAGGCCAAATTAGTTGTTAAAGGGTTTCAGCAAAAGAAGGGCATTGACTACTCAGAGAT
The DNA here is from genome assembly GCA_032878915.1 of Castanopsis chinensis. Classification (NCBI taxonomy): domain Eukaryota; kingdom Viridiplantae; phylum Streptophyta; class Magnoliopsida; order Fagales; family Fagaceae; genus Castanopsis; species Castanopsis chinensis. The sequence continues at coordinate 26,404,987 of JAVQMG010000131.1, forward strand.
ATTTTCTCCAGTTGTGAAGATGTCAACAATTAGACTGGTACTAGGAATAGTGGCTGTAGAAAACTTACATCTTGTGTAGTTAGATGTGAGGACAACATTCTTTCATGGTGACTTGGAGGAAGACATTTACATGATTTAGCTATAAGGGTTCGTTGTTCAGGGATAAGAGAATCTAGTCTGCAAACTGAGAAAGAGCTTGTATGGCCTAAAAAAAACAAGCTCCTAGACAGTGGTACAAGAAATTTGACAGTTTTATGCATAGAATTGGGTTCAAGAGATGTGAAGCTGATCATTATTGCTATGTTAAGTTTTATTTTTTTATAATTCTTACATCATTTTATTGTTGTATGTGGATGATATGCTTATTGCAGGGTCTAGCATTGAGGAGATTAATAATTTGAAGAAGCAATTACCAAAACAGTTTGCAATGAAGGATTTGGGAGTTGCAAAGCAAATCCTTGGTACGAGAATCATTAGAAACAAGGCTAATGGTACATTGAAGCTTTCACAGTCAGAGAATGTGAATAAAATTCTCAGCAGATTTAACATGAATGAAGCTAAACCAATGAGCACACCTTTGGGTAGTCATTTCAAACTAAGTAAAGAACAGTCACCGAAGACAGAAGAAGAAAGGGCCTATATGAGCAAGGTGCCCTATGCTTCAGCTATTGGCAACTTGATGTATGTTATGGTGTATACAAGGCCAGACATTGCACATGCAGTGTGAGTTGTGATCAGATTCATGAGTAGGCCAGGAAAGCAGCATTGTGAGGCAGTCAAGTGGGTTCTGAGATATCTGAGGGGTTCATCAGATACATGTCTTTGCTTCACAAGTGCAAGTTTGAAACTGCAAGGTTATGTAGATGTTGATTTTGTTGGTGATATTGATAGTAGAAAGAGTACTACTGGGTTTGTATTTACTATAGGTGGTATAGCTATATCTTGAACTTCAAATTTACAAAAGATTGTTACTTTGTCTACTACAGAAGCTGAGCATGTTGCAGCAACTGAAACTGGAAAGGAGATGATTTGGCTACAAGGCTTCTTAGATGAATTGGATAAGAAGCAAGAGATGGGCATTCTACATAGTGACAGTCACAGTGCAATTTTTCTTGCTAAAAATTCAGCTTTTCATTAAAAGTCGAAGCAGATACAGACAAAATACCACTTTATTCAGTACCTTGTTGAAGATAAGTTGGTAATACTTGAGAAGATTTATAGATCTAAGAACCCGGCAGGCATGTTGACTAAGGGTGTCACTATTGAGAAGTTGAAGTTGTGTGCAGCTTCAGTTAGTCTTCTAGCTTAAGGACAAGAGGATGAGTTGCAGGGATGAGGGATTTTTTTTGGAAGATAGCGGCTGATGTTGGTGATTGAACTAGTCTCCAAGTGGAAGATTTGTTAGACTTTGTGGAGCCTAGTTGTGTTTGATCTGGTTGACGACCCGATCCGAATAATGTTGCATGATTTTTAATGAGAGATTTTCTGAGGCTTAGTCCATGGAACGAAGGCTTGGGCAAATAGGCCCAAGCCGTAGCGCTCAATTTTTGGCCCGTTTTGTAACCCATTGTGAATCTTGTGCACAAGATATAGAAAAACGTTGTTTTGGTAATTAGGGTTTCTGTTGTTGTTTTCGAGAGAGTGAAAAAATGTAGCCGTACTTTGTATTTTTTTCCTTGATAATAGTGAAATTCCTGCAACTTCGTGGGCATAGGAAAATTGCCGAATTACGTAAATACTGTCTTGTGCGTGTGATTATTTTTATTTGGTGTGTGTTTTCTCTATTTTTGTTTCTCATAGGTTGGGAATTTTGTGTTTATTCCCTATAGTAACCTTAGACTACAACCAATTTTGTAGTTAAATTTTGTCCATATATAAAATAAGAAATAAAGTCAATAGAATAATAACCAAAATTTTAAATTTTACCAAATAATAAATAATCATGGTAAGATTATGTATGGATTGCATAGGACAGCTTTTGTTTAAGCCATGTAATTCAAAAATATTTAAAAGGAGTTTTAAAAAGACAATAACATCTTATTATAGAAAATAATTAAACACTAAAAACATATTATACAAATTCCATATAAAAATAACTTTTAAAATTTTAATTTTCTTTTATAAATAGTAAATTTTTACATTATAAATATTTTAGTATTTTCATGTAATATGAATGGCTAGAGAATATTAGATATAAAAATAAAAATAAAATAAAATTAATGAGTAATTGAAACTTTTTGCTATAGTTTCTTTAACATACATATTCATATTTTTGTTAGAAAATTTAGAAAATAAGTTTCTTTAATATACATTTTCAATTTTTTTAAAAAAAGTCGAGTAGTGTAGAAAAGGATAACTGAATTTGTTTTCAAGCCTTGCCTTTCATGGTTCAAGGCATTTCATTTATAAAAGAGTTTGTTACAGATACAAATTCAAATAGAAGTTCAGACATAATTCTATCTTATCACTTAGATACAAATTTAAATGATGGAGGCATTACCATCAGCGAGGAGTGCACTCGGAACAAGATATCGCACGGTACCGTCGGTAAATTATGGTTAGTAGACTTATTGAAAAAATTATAAAGCCTTGGTTGTAACTACAATTTATGAAAAGTACATGGTTTTTTTTTTTTAAATTTTTTTTTTATCTTAGATACATTCTATTAAATGTAAAAATTACATCCATGCACTATCTATTGATCTAAGTTTTGAAGTTAAATTACAAGATGAGAATGTGTTAAACACCTACTTTGTCAAATAGGAACTAGTCTTCTAGATTAAAGCAAGGTTTTCAGACCTGGGCCGTTCAATGAACCGTAAAAGAAAGGTTTTTAAGGTCAAACCGAGGTTGAGCTGAGGTCGAACCATGACGATGTAATAATTAATTTAATAATTATTTAAATATAAATAAATATGTTAAATTAGTATAAATAGAAAATTTAACTAAAATAATCCAATTATATATAAATATCTATATTTCAAATTCATACTTTATCATAACTTTTACAAGACAAATAAGAAATATCAAATCCTAAGCAAATTTAAATATAATATTTATATATTCATTTATATATTGATTAGTTAAACTTGTAATAATAATAATAATAATTAGAGCAATAATAGTACCATAACATTTTATACAAATTTTGACACAATTTGCAACGTGACGAGATGTAGGCCCATCATTTTTTTTTTTCATTACTCACACTTTGCCATGGGTATAATTCTAGCAAAAAATTGTGTAAAATATTGTTATACTATATTACTTTTAAAAAAGTAATGCTACGTACATAAATTATTTTACAACATTTTTACAGACTACTGATATGACTTTAGTATTTTCTAAATAGTTATTGCAAGTAAAAATGTAATGTTAGTGATGGGTTCATATTAAAAGTTAGAACTAGTAAAAATTTGTCATATCAGTTGTTTGTAAAAATTTTGAAAAATAATTTGTGTATATAACATCACTTCTCTTAAAATTACTTAATCTATTTAATGCACCTATCAATGCATGTCAGATCACGTTGGGCTGCTAAAAAAGTGAGGTAAATCTAGTGGCTGAAATTTTTTTGCTATTATTAAAGAATTAAAACCTTCCTTCATTTCCAATGTTAGCCCGTGAGGGACTTAGGAATTCAAAAGGTAATAAAAGACAAGAGTCTAAAGAAAGAAAGAGAAAGTGAGAAACATATGGGTCAGTGAAAAAGAGGCAATAACAAAGCTCCATCAATGGAAAAAATAAGAGAAGAAAAAAAAGAAAGAAGAAGAAGAAGTAGCAGGAGACGAAGGCATGATCGGCGTTGGGAACTGGCTGATTGCTGCTTCAACTAGACGCAGACCCTGCTTTGTTGTGTTTTTCTTCTCTTCTTCTTTTTTTTTTTTTTTTTTTTTTTTTTTTTTTTTTTTTTTTTTTTTTGAGGAACTTGTCTTCTTCTTCTCTTGTTCTTTTTTTTTTTTTTTTTTCCTTACAAATCCCTTTGTTCAAGATCTGAAATTATCAGATCTCCTTCCGATCTTTGTTCTTCATGTTCTTTCATTTCTTCTAGATCTGATCATAACTTCATATGTATTGGCCAAAATTCACCGGAAAAGCTAAAAAAAAAAAACCGTCCAAACCTCAAAAACCAGTCACGGTTCTTAGAACCACACAGTTCGATCACGGTTTGCATGGGTCCCTCCTTTTTTCACATAGAGCGGTTCTTGATGCTAAAAAAAAGGGCAAAATGGAGAGGTTCAAGGTTTTTCTGGTCGGACCGTACGGTCCGGTCTGGGTTTCAAAACTGTGGATTAAGGTGGCCAAATTACACGATGTTGAGAATATTTTAGTGAATATACAAGTTTTTATACAATAGATAATAACTCTAACAATTTGCAAGAACATAAAACAAAAATAAGTTTAGAATAATCTCACAATACTATACAATCACGCTGCGAAAGTATTATCCTTAAATGTTGATTCGTGTCACTCAAAGTGAAACTTGGTGCGATTGCTTTTCTTGACCAAACAACCCACAAGGATTAGATTATAGTGTTAACATTTGTGATGGACGCACTTCCACTCATAAAGGTTCATGAACAACCTTCTAATATTGCTTTTCCTTAAAACAATTAAATTGTAGAAAAAATATACGGGACAGAAAGAGAATAGAAATTGTTTATATGGAAATATAGAGTAAAAATGACTTATAGGAAATGGTGTAGTGATGAGAATTATATAGGCCATTCATGACAATAATATCATATAGTTATTACTTACTAAAAACTCATAAAAGCCCAAAGACTAGATTACCCATTATTGTTAAACGACTTTTTTCTTATAATTGCCCAACAACTATTTTATCCTTTATTACCCAACATAATTCCCAACGGTTAGAAAATAAAAAATAATAAAAGTGTTTGAAAAACACACCCACACCAACACATGTCCCACCATACAAACATGTTAAATCATAAAGTATATCATACAATTATTTTGGATGGATTGGAATATGAATTTGGAACATGGAAATTTGAATTCTGAAATTTGAAAAATAAAATTTGGATTTTGAAAAAAAACATATGAACAGCACAAAACATGAATTTGTTTTGAGGGAGTTAAAGGAAAAAAAAATTTGAATAGATTTTTATATACCTTTTGTATTCAACATAACAAATTTATTGAAACATGATAAAAATAAACAAAGTTTTAAGTTTAGTATACAAAAATGTTGAGAGGAAAAATAAATGTTTACATGTGACTAGAATTAAGCATGAACAATGTATGAGCATTTGGCAAATGAAGAACATGCAAGAACAAACGTGATTTCATATGAAATTATTAATAAATTAAGATCTAAAATCACAAAAAAATAAAGAACATGCAAAAACGAGCAAAGTTTCATATGATTTTACCTTAGAACAAAGATCTTGCATAAGATTATAAAGAGAATGCATAAGTTTCCTATTTAGATCCTAATTAGCATGGCAAAGCAATTTGAACATGAAAACACAAACACCATAGCAATTACAACAACTTAAATATCATAAAAATATAAGCATCATAATCACACAAGCATGATAACATTACAACAAAATTATGAAAGAAATTACCTGCATATAATTAAATAGGAAGATGATCATGTATGCCTAACTTTGTTGATACTGATGAGAGAGAGAGAGAGAGAGAGAGAGAGAGAGAGAGAGAGAAATAAAATGGACAAGTAAAAGGTGTGATTTTTTGTGCTGTGTAAGCTGTACTTATAGAGTGAAAAATGCTCACTCTAACCTACATAAAGGTCTAGGCTGGCTTAATATACTGACTTCGTTTAAAAGGATAGGGTTAAGTTTAATTAACGGCTAGTTGGGCTTTATTTTGGGTTACTAAAATTGTATTTTTAACTTTTAACCTCTAAAATTTGGGAGTTTTCAGAATTTAGATTTTACAGTTTGAAATTGTATTCTACTTGCATCAACAATCTATATGTCCATATATTCTATTAAGTATCATATAAACTTGTCACATGTATTTAGTTCGTTCAATAAAATGATGTCACGCCAGTTTTGGAAATAGGTTAGAAGAATAATCTAGCTTAATGAAAATGACATAACATCATTTTATTGGATGAACTAAATATGTGTGACAAACTTATGTAACGCTTAATGAAAAATATGAATGAAGTAACTGCTGATGCTATTGGAGTATAACTTCAAAGAGTAAAATCTAAATTCTAAAGCTTTGGTGTGAAATCTAAAAAACTCAAAACACTTTAATAAATTTAAACTATTAGATGGATTAGTGCCATATTATTCAAAATTTCCTCACACCAAAATAAGAGATGATAACTAAATAGTAACTAAGTTTTATAAACATGTTATCTCATATATTTAAAATTTAAATCTATGATATATATTGATTTTTAAAAACAAATTGAGATAATTATTATCTTAAATTCTAATTAGATAGCTATAATAATGTTAAGAGATTTGAACCCTAATTCTCCTCATAAAGGAGAGTATGCAATGTTACTAAATTACAAAGCTCTTGATGCCTACGTTTGTGGATTAACTATGCATGTTAATTGTCCTCATGTTATTTTTATAAGTTTGGGTAAATAATAATAATATTATTATTAGTTTGCTAATAGTGATAAATTAAATCTTGATTTAAAATTTTTTTTTTCATTAATTTTTTTTTTTTTTTATAAACCGTATCTTTTAAAAACTATCATTGGAGCAACCAACATAATGGGAGGAAAATTTTGATTTACATGGATGAAGTTTAAGCTTAAACATGTGTATATAAACTTTTAGGAACCCTCCCCTTGCACGCCGGTTTTCAAGAGTGAGTTTTATCCACAAGTTTGTTCTATTTGGTATAAGAGCCAAACACCACATCAAGTAATTGGATGTAGCTCATTAAAAATGAAATCAATGAGTTGCGGCTTTGTGGTTGGATCTCAGAGGGAGCGACCTATATAAGCTAGATTAAAATAACTAATAGGTGAGTGGAGCAACCAAATAGAGAAAGGTCTATCATTGGACTAGTGTTGATAGAGTGAGTCATCATTAATGTTGGTTGTGGAGTGTAGCGGTATATATGTTATGATCCTAGTGTCCCACATGGATAAAGTATAAGCTTAAACATGTGTATATAAGCTCTTGGACACCTTCCCATTGGAAACTGGTTTTCAATGAAAGTTCTACCCCTAGGTTTATATCAAGAGAGCACCAATAATATCTATCGAAAACATATATGGACAAAGTGTGTAAATTATCAAAGTTTAGGGGGTTTAGAATGACAACATTAAAAATTCAAGGTTTAATTTGCTACAAGAAACAAACTTTGGAATTTTACTTGTAAGTATAATTTTATGCTTCAAACCATTGCATTAGGGATTTTAGGTGTGCACAAATATAAGAGTGTACACAATCCCTAATCTATTAAAGACGCCTAAATGTATGTTTAAACGTGCATTCAAAAAATTAATAAGAGAGACACATTCTCATTAAGGCTCTTTCTAGTCTCAAGATTCCATCATCAAAGCCCTGCGTCTTACCCTGTAAACATCACATAGAAAACCCACACTTGTGCATTTTACTGACTCGAAAGCCATTGGAAATCATTTGAAAGGCTATAGAGGTCGTGGAAAGGGTCACAATAGACAGTTTTCAATCCATTGAGGTTTAATTAGGGTTTGATACCAAACCCAAAAGGGAAGAACCAAAACCATTAAATCTATAAAATGAGAATGTGTTTGTATGTTTTTCCTTCTTGCACCACATCATCAACATCCTTTTCTTTCTTTTTTTTCAATTTTCCATTTGTTCTACCTTTCATCTCCTTCAATCGTTACCTTCTTAAACTAAATTTGTATTGGTATTATCAAATCATTTAACCTTTTTCATATAACATAGTAAACACTAGAATGGGTGAATTTGAAGAAAAATTTGTCTTTGATCGTTTCGCCATTATAGGTTCTAATACTACTTGATAGCATGAATTGTTAAAATTCTGAATCATAGCATAGGATCTTCATAAAGTTGATAAGCAATCTGGATGGCACTAAAATCTTTAATTAGTATGATTGTGATAGGATATATATAAATTTAAATTATAGCTTTGATCCCAAAAGATCTTAAATTTTGACATATTTATAGTGTTTGATTGGACATTTGAGTTCAATTAAAAAAAATTATTAGACATTTTGTAACAAATTCACCATTTATCCAAGATAAATACTTAGCCCCTTAATAGTAGTATATATCAATAGTGGCTAGTGGAGAAAGTGCGAACTGCGAAGAAACTAAAAAAGAACTAATGAAAAATGTATTTCACAATGAATTGGGTTTACAATTTGTTGTAAAAGGAAAAATAAAAATGAGTTTAGTAATTGTATAAGTGGAAAACATGGTTGGCAAATTAAAAGCAATTTTTTAGGAATGAAATGGTAAATCTAATCGTTTAAAAAAAGGGAAAAATGATTTTGTTAATTAATAAAGTTGAAAACGTTCAATCAAAAAAAAAAAAAAAAAAAGTGGAAAACTAACGTGAGAGAGAAATCTAGAGATAGAAGAAAAAAATGTTTATCTTTTTTTAATTTAGCTAAAAATTAGGAGTTTTTCATTTAACTGATTATTAATAAAATTTATAATTTTCAAATTATATAGGACCAAGCGGAGTGAGACTAATTAAAATTGAATGAATTATTTTCTCATCTGGACGCATTGACTGCGACTAACGAGTTTGCACTTCATCAGACGTATATATCCTGAATTTACCAATTTCGCAGAAACACCATGAAGTACACTCCCTCTAGAATTTGACTGAGCCCAAAAGCAAGCATGTATGGGTCCCGCTAATTAAGAACTGAGCAAGGAAAATGTGGAAGCACCATTTTTGTACGTACTTACAAACCTACAAAACACGGGTAGATTAGCATGATTCAAGTAGTTCAATAATTTTTCTCAAATTACTTTGGTATATCTGGAACAGAAAGGACCCTTTCCTACTCTCTAATTTGTTACCTCTTGCACTCATGAAGAGCCACCCTATACTCACACTCACGCCTAACTTATACATCTGTTGCTTATTCTTCCTTCTTTCCCATTTAACAATTGCTACTTCTACACCTGTTTACAATCCTGTTGAAAATATTGTCGTCAACTGTGGCTCCCCTGGCAGCTTGAAGGGGAATGATGACCGTGACTGGATCGGAGACAAAGGCTCCAAGTTCGCTCCAATAGAAGAACCTAATCACAAATCTGATACCTCTGAAGCCCAAAGCCAAGTCTCCGCCGAGACTGTCCCCTACACGACTGCCCGTTTATCTTATTGGCAATTCACATATGTGTTTCCGGTCACTCCTGGCTCAAAATTCGTCCGGTTGTACTTTTACTCCGCGGTTTACTCAGGTTTTGAAAGTTCTAAGGACTTTTTCACTGTCAAAGCAGGTTCGTTCACCTTACTTAGAAACTTCAGTGCTTCCATTTATACTGATTCATTGGACCAAAAGAATGTTTATAAAGAGTTCTGCATCAATGTTGATGAGAATAAAAAATTGAACTTAACCTTCATCCCTTTTACAAGTACTTCTATGAATTACCATGCTTTCATCAATGGAATTGAGATAGTCTCCATGCCTATGGACCTGTACTACAAGCCACAAGATGTCATTAAAGGTGAAGAAATCGTCCCAGTTTATGTCGGCCAACCTAATCCGATCTACATAGACTACAGCATGGCTCTCGAAATGGTTTATCGATTAAACGTGGGTGGAAGGGCAATACAAGCAAAGGACGACACAGGCATGTACAGAGAATGGTCAGGGGATGGGGAATCTGTGTTGTCTGATGGCTTTGGGCTTCGCGATCCATATTTGAAGCCAAAATACACAAAAATATCAGATTACACTGCACCTGATGCTGTCTATCAGTCTGCAATATCAATGGATCCAGACAGAACCAAGAACATGCAGTCTAATTTGACATGGGGCTTACTTGTTGATTCAGGATTCAATTTTCTGGTGAGGCTCCATTTCTGCGAAATAGAGCCCGAGATACATGCCAATGGGAATAGGGAATTCTATATCTATATAGACTATCAGTTGGCTGAAGAAAGAGCAGATGTACTATTGTGGACTGGCGACAACGATACGCCTTACTACAAGGACTACGTAGTAATGATAAAAAACAAGGGTAATGACACACATCTGCTTTCCATTGATCTACACTCAAGATTAGATGGTGCTTTGATCGATGCCATTTTAAACGGCGTGGAAGTATTCAAATTGAGTGACTCAGACAACAATCTTGCCGGAGCCAATATTGCAGCTCCATTGCTTCATCAACCACAACCTGCTGGGGCAGCCAACGAGTCCAAGTCAAAGAAGACAACAACATTCATTGCCATTGGAAGTGTTTTGGGCTTATTGGTCGTGCTCACTCTAGTTTGTTGCATGGTTCTCTGTATACTGAAGAAGACCAAGCACTATGGTTCTTACCATCCACCAGCAAAGTGGTGGTGGTGGTCTAGGCCAGATCCCTACAAAAGAGAGTTCTCAAGGAGAGCAAGGAGATTAATAGGAAATGAGGAATCACATACACCTTTTCCTAGTGACAACCTGAACAAAGTCCAGGAGCTCCCACTATTCAATTTTGAGATGCTGGTGAGCGCAACAAACGACTTCCATCTATCTAACAAGCTTGGTCAAGGTGGATTTGGTCCCGTATACAAGGTAATGGTTGCTCTTCTAAAGTTTTATTTTCAAATATTATGAATATATAGTTAATGGTTTGGGTTTTTTTGTAGGGAAAACTGTCAGATGGACAAGAAATTGCAGTGAAAAGACTTTCTAGAACCTCTGCCCAAGGGTTAAAAGAATTTATGAATGAGGTGGTAGTAATTTCTAAACTCCAACATCGAAATCTTGTTAGGCTCCTTGGCTGCTGTGTTGAAGGAGAAGAAAGGATGTTGTTATATGAATACATGCCAAACAAAAGTCTTGATGCATTTCTTTTCGGTTAGTTAATTTTGATACCATTTTTTTTATTACAAAAGTATTTTACTTCTTTTAATTTTGTGGACATACTTCACTTGAAATATTTTTCTGATGACTTCCACCAAAAGAAATTTTGCAAAGTTCATGTTCATTCACCTTGTAGATTTAATCAGCACTTTCTCTGTTTTTCCTTTTGTTTAAATTCATTAGATCCACACAAAGAAAGACTACTAGATTGGAAAAAACGCTTTAACATTATTGAAGGAATTGGTCGAGGTCTACTCTACCTTCATAGGGATTCTAGATTACGGATTATTCACAGAGATCTAAAGGCAAGTAACATCCTATTGGATAAAGAGTTGAATCCAAAAATATCAGATTTTGGTATGGCCAGAATTTTTGAAAATAATGAAGACCAAGCCAATACTAATAGGGTCGTTGGAACTTAGTAAGTAACTTTTGATTTGACCATTTCAATTAGATACTGATACTAATATTGTTGATGACAAGTTTTGGATGTATTTTTTGTTAAAATTTAGTGGCTATATGTCTCCTGAATATGCAATGGAAGGCCGATTTTCAGAGAAATCGGATGTCTTCAGCTTTGGAGTGTTGTTACTAGAGATAGTTAATGGAAGAAGAAACACTAGCTTTTATAATGATGAGCAATCCCAAAGTCTTTTAGGACTTGTAAGTCATTTCACTACCTCATTGTTTTTTTTTTTTTTAAATTGTCCATTGCATTTTGTTCTTTAATAATTTTTGGTATTGGTGGTGATAATTTTAGTCATGTTTTCACTTTTTTAGGCATGGAAATTGTGGAATGCAGACAACGCTATAGCATTAATAAACCCAATGATATATGAGCCCTGCTTTGAAATAGAGATTTTCAGATGCATACAAGTTGGGTTGTTGTGTGTGCAAGAATTTGCTCAAGATAGGCCAACTGTATCTGTTGTTGTTTCCATGCTTAAAAGTGAGATTGGTAATCTGCCTCCTCCAATGAAACCAGCATTCACTGAAAAGTTGATTGCATTAAATACAGTTCCCTCTAAATGCTTCCAAACAAAATGCTATGTTAACAATGTTACTGTTTCAATGCTTCAAGGTCGATAGTTGGCATGTATTATTCACATAATCATGTTGTAGTTATTTATTCATTTTGAACACTTTTTAAAGAATTTTAACTTTTGTTTGTATTTTAAAAGTTGTGATTTTCAATTACATTTATTGGCATTAATTCCGTGTCAAATTTGATTGTAATTTTTCAATCATTTCCCTATATTTTTGTGGGATTCAATGTAATGGGTTCAGTGTGTGAAATTGGTAAAGAACTGTGAAGACTGACCATCTCACAACTTGGCTCACAACTAGCAAGCATAGACATGCAAATAGGAGTGATCCAAACCCTTTCATGTGGACCTTGGTGTATGGACGATGGCAAAGACCAAAGGGTCTAGATCGGGTTCTAACCATTAGGCCAAAACACAAGAAAGAAAGACAAAACGACAAAAGGGCTACAATGCACATGGCATGACAATCATGGCCTAGATCTAGGCACACAAACATGGCATGGAGCGCACAAACATATGGAAGATAGCTTAAAACATGTAGAGAACATAGATCCAAGCACATAGGCATGTGAAAACATAGATCTAGACATATAGGCATAGAAACATGCATGTACACTTGTAGGAACTTAGCACATAAACATGGAAGAACATGAATCCATGCATATAAGCATGTGAAGACAAGGATCTAACCATATAGCATGGAAATAAACACATAGACGCATAGACCCAAGCAAGGCATAACCATAGACATGATATCAAACATGTGAGCATGTAACCCTAACATCAACATAAAGCAAAAAGGGGCACAAAGCATAGGAAAACATGGCATAAGATATAAAGCATGTAGATCTAAACACATGAGAAGAAGATTGAGTATAAGAACAATACCTTGTATTTTTGGTGAAGAGAGAAGAATCAAGAAACTTTGATTTTGTGTGTGTGTGTGTGTGTGTGTGTGTGTGTGTGTGTGTGTGTGTAAGAGAGGAGAAGTGTGTAGAAAACATCCAGGCAAAGAGTAGAAGGCCAAGGAGTCTTTTTTTTTTTTTTTTTTTTGAAGGGTGCTTAGGGCCTTTTATAGGCCTGACACGCTTTTTGAGGCAAGGGCTGCCACCTTCAAACTTCCTCGGATGAGTTTGATCTTGAAACATCTAGAAAGATCTCGACTTCCAATTTCTATAAAAGTATGGAACTTCAAAATCCAATGGTCATATCAAAGTTATGGCTCTCGAAAACTAGTGATGCATCAATCAGTGTGTTATCTCGGTTTTCTTGATATCTTGTCTGTTTTAACTCTGATTCCAACCCATAAATAGTTGTTGGAATGAAAATTTGATAATCTTCTCAATGGTGTTGGTTCCAATCTGTTCTGACGATCGAATCAAAAGTAGGGTTTTTGGGCCCACCTAGAGTCAACTTAGGGTCAAACTTTGCCAAAGTAGCCAAAAATCTCGGAGAAGCTCAGGTTTGATGTAAAACTATGAAAAGTGTTATTTTGTGTGGATTTTGACCTTGTTTGACCTTCGATCAACCTTAGGGTGATTTGGGGCATTTTCATTTTAGCTTAAAAAGGCACTTTGAGTGCTCCGGTGTCTGAACGGGTTGTGCCACATCATTCTGGATGTTCTTGCGGCCCTAGGGAGATAAAATAATATTTTTGGATTTTTCGGGGGCCGACATGCAAATCGAGGGCAGACAAAATATGGTATCAACAATAGTGTAAAATACAAAAACCTCCAAATTTTAGGGGTGTAGTTTACCCTATAAAAAATTTAAACTATTAGTTGTATTAGTGCCATATTATTCAAAATTTCCTCACACCAAAAATAAGAGACGTAACTAAATTGTAAGTTTTATAAACATGTTATCACATATATTTTAAATTTTACAAAATTTAAATCTATAATGCATAATGATGTTTATTTATTTATTTTTTTAAAAAATGAGAGAATTATTATCCTAAATTCTAATTTGATAGTTAAAATAATAAGGGGATGAAAGATTTGAATTTTTGTTCTACTCGTAAAAGAAAGCATGCGATGTCACTAAACTACGAGACTCTTAATGGCGGGCTGTAGCCTGTAGGGGTGTTCGCAGTGCGGTGCAGTGCAGTTTTTAGTCATTTTTAGCACCGCACTTTGTAGTGCGGTTTAGTTAAAACCATAACTGCACCACACTTTATTTTTGCAGTCACATGTGCGGTGCGGTGTGGTGCGGTTTAAAGTTTAGCCAAAACCATAACCGCACCGCACTTTGCTTTTGCGATCACATATACAGTGCGGTGTATAAGATGCAATTTGAATGATTTGAAATTAGTATATTTTTCAAATTTTGAGTTTTTTCTACCCAGTCCAAAACTTTTTTTTCTTTTTTTTTTTCATTTTGTTTATCTAAGTTTTAGACTATTGAGCTAGTTTTTCTTTATTTTGGGCTGGCTTTCCTAATCAACATTTGCTAGGATTACCAAACTTTTTTTTTTTGAAAACTAGGGTTATTAAACTATTAATAATATATTTAATATTAAAAATAATTAAATATATTAATATATAGAGAGGGTGTGGTGCGGTGCGGTTTATGCAGTTTTCTTATTGTAAAACCGCAAACCGCACTACACCATGCGGTGTGATGCAGTGCGGTGCACTATTACTTACGGTACGGTGTGGTTATGTGATTTTACGGGCAGTTTTGGTGCGGTTTTTGCGGTTTGGTGAACACCTCTAGCGAGTTGTAAACCAGCCAAGCTTTGCCAAGTAGTGCATATTGAGGCTTGACTCATCGGTAAAAATCAAATGCTCAAGTTTGGCTCGCTAGTAAAAATCAAATTCTCAAACTTGGCTCGAGCTCGAGCTTGAGACAAGCCTAAATACAATGTTTGAACTCGAGTTCATAGGAAAATTAAAAAGTTTAAGCTCGGCTTGGCTTGATAAATTAATTAAGCCAATGTCGAGCTTAATATCAAGCTCAAACTCGAGCTCAAGTCAAGCTTTTTGGCTTGGGATCTAACAAAATTGCATTATCAAGTGCTTACATCTACTCAAATCTCCAAGTAAACAAAAATAGGAAAATAATATACTTATTTCATGCTTCTAATTCCACTTGTGATTAGCAATTGCTCAAATTATTTGAACCACACTACTAACATATTTTTTTTCAATATCAAATATAAATAAAAGAACAAAGATTTACTTGATCTTGTAACATCTTTTATGAATTCCTTTTACGCTTCTCCAAGTTGCTTTTGAGTCTTGCATTTGTAACTCCTTTCGGTTGCACACAGGGGGATCTAATATTGGCAAATTATTGAGAGAGCAATTTGCCTTCTCAACATCATCAAAAACATTATTAGAAACAATCCTGTTTTCTTTTTTATCATCATCTCTAGCCATATTTAACTACTCCATATCATTTTCAACTAATTCTATCACCTCTCTTATTTTTCTTTTGCACATTTCAGTATGTCGAGTTGTTGTTGCACTTTTTGTGAAAATTTCATAAACCAAGCGCATTAATTTGTTATGGTGTGAAGTCACTGACAACTCATTATTTGCACTTGCTTGTTTTACATGATCGCATAAAACACTATCTTTCTTTGTATCTTTTGTTCATCTTTTCAAAATATACTAAATAGGCAGCTCTGTGATATTTTTCACAATAAGTATTCGCAAAGCATGTCGACATAATAACCCCAATGTTTCAAACATTTTACAACTACATGTCACAGTATTATTCGAGGAGTTAAATTAGACAGCACAAACCCTCCGACCACCTCCTTTGATAACTTCATAGGTAAAAGACACTCCATCAGAATACATATCTTGGTGTGTGACTCCCAAGGTAGAAGCAATTTCTAACTCAAATCTTTTGAAAAATGTACGAGTATAAACAGATAATGCATGTTCTAAAAGTCCACAATTCTTGACTATTTGAGAAGATGTACCTTGTTTGCAATGAAAATCTTCTTCTAATTCTTCCACCTGCATATTTTTTGAAGCTTTCTTATACTCGTGTACAAATTCTGTTAGCCTCATTGTTTTGCATGCCATATGTTGAAAAACATTATTTACACTCTTACTTCTTGATGGAGCTTTCATTCTAGTAGAAAAAATGTTATGACTAAAAACTGAACACCACATTTCCCGATTTTCATATAAAGTGCTAAGCCACTTATTGCCTACCAAATTGTAATCTCTAAGTATGGCATCCCAAGAAGACTCAAACTCTGATTCAGTCTCACAATTATAAAGAATCTTATTGAATCTACTCTTGAATTCAGGAATCCATAATGCCTTGGTAAATTTTCTGCAGCATTTTTTGAGATATGCCATAAGAACAAGCGATGACATGTACCAGGAAATACAACTCTTATAGCATTTTTCATTGCTTGACATTGGTCAGTAAAAATTGTCTTCGGTTTTTTTTTTCCATTGATTCTAAGAATGTTTCAAACAACTAAGTAAAAGAAACAGTTGTTTCATCCAATAAAAATGCACAGCAAAAAGTACATTCTTCCAATGATGGTTGACACCTACAAATGAGGCACATATCATATTATACTTGTTAGTTCGATATGTAGTGTCAAAACATATAACATCCCTAAAAGAGTTATAATTAATCCTTGATCTGACATCTCTTCAAAAAAGAATTTGTCATTCGATTTTCTTGATCAACTTGAATTGCATAAAAAAACATAGAACCTTTTGCTTGCTTCTGTTTAAAGTGGTTTACTAAACTTTGAACATCTCCAGCCTCAACATTAATTAACTTCTACTTGTTCACCACATTATAGCAATCTCATTTTATAAATTCAACATTTTCAAACCCTCCAGCTTCCTCAACTAAATAGGAATACGCGCTTATTGTTCTTATACCCCCTTCCTTGAAAGTTTTTATAACACCTAACTGAGCATCAGTTATTTTTCTATTAGACCTTAGAAATGGCCTTTCTTCTGGCTTTGCAAGCTCATGATTATGAGTAGGATTGAGGTGAATAACCTTCCACTCACCATTTGTCACTGTAAACCAGATACTAGCTTCACAACCTGTCCTAGTTTGTAATTTTTTGAACTTCTTATCATCAAAATTGTCACTATCTCGTGGGAATCCTTCTTTTGAACACACATAATCTCGTTGTCTTACAGCATTTTTTGCATATTTGATTTTTTCTTTCCGAACACTGAACCTAATTCGAATGGCATAGTCATTGTACGATTTATATGCTCCATCCTCACTATACACCACCATTCCAAGCAAAGTTTTAATATCTTCAACACCTTCCTCACTCTAATATCTATGATTAAAAACACCACAACATTCAAATGCATCAGCAACAGCAACAATCAAATGCCAAAAAAAAAAAAAAAAAACAACAACAAAGGAACCCAGCAAGGTTATAATACTAAAATTAAGGGGGTCTCAATTAAAGGCTCATTCTAAAATAAAGGACTTGCAATCTAGAGTTAAAAACAAGGGCTCATAGTCAGGAAAACTAAATAGAAAGAAAATTAAAATAACAATTTCATTCTTTTAAAACTTTTTTTATCTTGGGCTTTTTATCAAACATGTAGAAGGCAACGTATTATAAACTACATAGAGACAGAACAAAGCAAGAAAATAAGACTTTGAAGAGTGAAATGAGACTTTGTAACATACTTGTAACATACCTTGATCAACCATGGTTAGTTACGATGGTGAGCATTGGATTCCAGCAACCACTTTAGTCTTAGGGGAAAATAGGGAAACAAGCAAGAAAAAAAAAAGCCCAAGAACAAACTTAGGTCAAAATCTCATAAAGCTTGTTCATGCAAAGAAAAATTTCTTCAATGATGCAGGGAGGTGGAGAGAAGAGAGCTCGGCAGTGAGCAAATAATTTGGGTTTTAGAATTTTCGGTGAAGCGACAAATAAGCTTGGCGGTGAATAACTGATGCTCAGAAGTGAAAGTGCATTTCACGTTTTTATGTTTTAAAAGGCTAAAGTGGTTTATTGCTGACTCAACTTTTTTTTTTTTTAATACTTGGTTGCATTTAATTGGTCCACATCACCAGGAGGACGTCACTCCTCCACCCAGGAGGAGCAAATAATTGCTCGCCATCTACCAACCAAAAAGACCACGTTTTGGATTTTTTTTTTTTAACTTCTCTTAATTTAAAAAAAAATGAAAAATGTTAATTACAAAAAAAAAAAAAAAAAAAAAAAAAAAAAACAAATGTAAGGGTAACGGCATCGTTCCCCAGCCCACTGGAAAAACAAAACAAATCCCCAGCCCTGACTTAAGAAATTTGAGGAGCCGAGGGAGAAAGAAAGGGGGGGAAAGAGAGAGACCGCGAGATTGGTAGAGGGAGAGACCGAGAGATCGGGAAAGGGGGAAGAGGGATCGAGAGGGAGAAGAGAGATTCATGGTGGCTCAAATTTTTTATAAACCGCATCTTTTAAAAACTATCATTGGAGTAACCAACATAATGGGAGGAAAATTTTGATTTACATGGATTATGTTTAAGCTTAAACATGGATATATAAACTTTTAAGCACCCTCCCCTTGCACACCGATTTTCAAGAGCTAGTTTTATCCACATGTTTGTATTATTTGGTATTAGAGCCAAACACCACATCAAGTAATTGAACGTAGCTCATTAAAAATGAAATCAATGAGTTGCGTTTTTGTGGTTGGATGTTAGAGGGAGCGACCTATAAGCTAGATTAAAATAACTAATAGGTGAGTGGAGCAACCAAATAGAGAAAGGGCTACCATCAGGCTAGTGTCATTATAGTGAGCCGTTATTAATGTTGGTTGTAGAGCGTAGCGGTATATATGTTATGATCTTAATATCTCACATAGATTAAGTATAAGCTTAAACATGTGTATAAAAGCTCTTGGACACCATTCCATTGGAAGCTGGTTTTTAATAGGAAGTTCTACCCATAGGTTTGTATCAAGAGAACACTAATAATATCTATCGAAAACATATATGGACAAAGTGTGTAAATTATCAAAGTTTAGGGGGTTTAGAATGACAACATTAAAATTCAAGATTTAATTTGCTATAAGAAACAAACTTTGGGATTTTACTTTTAAAAAAAAATTCTTGTAAGTATAATTTTATGCTTCAAACCATTGCATTAGGGATTTTAGGTGTGCACAAATATAAGAGTGTACACAATCCTTGATCTATTGAAGACGCCTAAATGTATGTTTAAACATGCATTCAAAAAATAAGAGAGACACATTCTCATTAAGGCTCTCTCTAGTCTCAAGATACCATCCTCAAAGCCCTATGACTTACCTTGTAAACATCACATAGAAAACCCACACTAGTGCATTTTACTGACTCGAAAGGCGTTGGAAATCATTTGAAAGGCTATAGAGGTCGTGGAAAGAGTCATAATAGACTGTTTTCACTCCATTGAGGTTTAATTAGGGTTTGATACCAAACCCAAAAGGTAAGAACCAAAACCATTAAATCTATAACATGAGAATGTGTTTGTATGTTTTTCCTTCCTGCCCCACTACAAAAAAAAAAGTTCTATAGCCGCGTTTTGAAAACGCGGCTATAGATCAAAAAAACGTGGCTATAGACCTATTTGGTCTATAGCCGCGTTTTTTTAGGCCACGTTTTTAACCATGACCTAAAATGTGTAACTATAGTCTTGAGGCCACATTTTTTCCAACCGCGGCTATAGGTAGGACCAATGGCCACGTTTTTTAAAACATGGCCATAGAATGTACTCTAGCTACAGTTTGTAAACCGCGACTACAGACCCATTTAACCGCGGCTAAAAATTTTTTTAAAAACAAAAAAAAAATAAATTCTGGATTTTTTTTTTTCAAAACAAAAAAATAATTCTAGGTATTTTTTAAAAAACAAAAAACAAATTCCGGGTTTTTTTTTTGCAAAAAATTCAAACAAAAAAAATTTGGGTCTTTTTTTAAACAAAAAAAAAATTCTGGGTATTTTTTTTCCCCAAAAAATTCAAAATTCAAAATTCAAACAAAAATATTCAAAATTAAACACAAACCCAGAAAAATTCAAATTAAACACAACATACTCACAATACAAAAACACCCAAAAAATTCAAAATCAAACACAAATCCAAAAAATTCAAAATCAAACACAACATTCTAACAATACAAACACACCCAAAAAATTCAAAATCAAACACAACATACTAACAATACTAACAATACAAGAACACAAACCCAATTACACATAAGCACAATAGCACAAATTCAAAATTTTCAGCATTTCCTACATATTCTTACCACCTAAACGTAAAATAAAAAAGAAATAAAAAAAACTAGATCTATAGACAAATCAGTGGGTTTGAGATGAAGAAAAAAAAGAAAGAAAGAAAAGAAGAAGAAGAAGTACCTGCAAAGAAACAAAGAAAAAAGAAAAGAGTTGTGCTGGAGTGAAAAAAATAAAAAAAAAAACCTGTTGTTAGTTACAGAAGAAAGGAGCACAAAAATAAAGAAAGAAAGAAATTAAGTGCTTACCTGAAGTTGCGTACCTGAAAGAAAGAAACAAAGAAAAAATAGAGAACCTAAAGAGTGTAAGAGGAAGGAAGAAAGAAAAGGAAAAAAAAAAGAGAAGGAAGTTGCGTACCTGAAGGAAGTGTGGGTGAAGAATGAAGAAAGAAGAAAGAAAAGAAAGAAAAGATGAAGGGGGTAGGTGGGCAGGTCAGTGGGAAATTAAGGGGGGATCACGTGGAAAGATACCCCATAATTTTTTTTTTTTTTTGGTGTTACATATAGCTGCGTTTTTTTTAAAAAAAACGCAGCCAAAGGGGGACTTATAGCCGCGTTTTTAAAAGCGTGGCTATAGCCCCTCTTTTTAAAAAGAATTTTTTTATTCGGCTGTACTGGCCATCTTTTCAAAAAATATATATTATTTGGCTGGACCTATAGCCGCGTTTTCAAAAAACGCGGCTATAGGCCCTCCTTTAAAAAAAAAAAAAAAAAAAGAAGCCCGTAGTGGGTTCATGAACCCACTACGGGCTTTCTTTTTTTTTTTTTTGTTTACCTATAGCCACGTTTTTAAAAACGTGGCTATAGACTATCCTATAGCCACGTTTCTAAGAAACGTGGCCATAGACCTAACCTATAGCCGCGTTTTTAAACGCGGCTATAGGTCCTCCTTTAAATATACATATATATTGTTGGATCTATAGCCACGTTTTTAAGAAACGTGGCCATAGACCTAGCCTATAGCCGCGTTTTTAAACGCGGCTATAGGTCCTCCTTTAAATATACATATATATATTTGGCTAGACCTATAGCCACATTTAAAAACGCGGCTATAGGCTAGGTCTATGGCCACGTTTCTTAAAAACGTGGCTATAGGTGAAGTTTATAGCCGCGTTTTTTAAAAACGTGGCTATAGGATAGTCTATAGCCACGTTTTTGGAAACGTGGCTATAGACCCGCATGTTTTGTAGTGAACATTCTTTTCTTTCTTTATTTTTTCAATTTTCAATTTGTTCTACCTTTCATCTCCTTCAATCGTTACTTTCTTAAACTAAATTTGTATTGGTATTATCTAATCATTTAACCTTTTTCATATAACATAGTAAATACTAGAATGGGTGAAATTGAAGAAAAATTTGAAATTAAATAATTATTATTGTTGATATGTTTATAAATATAGTTAAAAGATTCATTTGTTAATCATAATTTTCATATCCCCTTCAAGGAGAACTAATTGTACTCCTATTTCTTTTGTGAGTTGTACTGTTCTTCTACAAGCTAGTAACTTGACATGCTCCACCAACACCAAAGAACCATAGAAATTTTTTTCATGGCCCTAGCTAGAAAACCTAACCCATGAGGTCCACAAAATTTGCATAGCAAACTATTCCAAGATATTGAAACATAATGTTATTATATTATGTATAAGGAGAGTTCTATGGATTTTTACGCAACCTTATTCACTCAAATAATAGAGTTAAATATTATTATTTTTTCACTATTGATGTCGATTTATTCATTTTTAATTTTTTTAGTTATTCACAATTTTTTACTTCTACTTGAAAGTGTTCTCATGCAACACAACAACAATAACAAAAATAATAAAAATAAAATTTGCATCCCACAGGCCTATATCTAGTACTTATAAACAAATGAATCTCAACCATATTTATAAACATATTAGCAACAATAATTATTTAATTCAAATGTTTCTTCAAATTCACACATTTTATACCTATTCTTACTAGCTATATGAAAATGCTACAAAAACCTTATTAATACTGTTTTTAGCATGGCTCCCAAAGAGGCGCAAACTAAGCAAGAAAAGATCAAAAAAATATTCTTAATTTTTTGAGAAGTAAGGGTTATGATGACACTCTTACCTATGAGGTGGTTCGTCTTCAAGTTAAAAGACTTATTAGTTAATACTTATTTTAACGATTGAGCCGCACTACATGGTGTGACTACTTTTTTTAATGCATTATTTGAAACTAATTGTATTATATTACACTTGAAAATCTATATTTGCTTTCTACAACTTATACATTAAGAGTTGTGATTTTAATTCATTGGTATGGCTACTCTTAATGCATTGTTAGAAATGTGTCTTATAACATAGTTAATGTTTTTACTCTATGATTTTAATGTAGTATTGTTTTTATATTTGTGCAGATTTCTTATTGGTGCAGTCCCACTGACAGGCCACAAACGCGTTGACCCCTTGTGATAAATTACGTTGATTAATTAGCCAAGTTATTAATTAATCAATTTAACATGCAATATCACGTGGCAGCACAAACAAATCACCAAACTAAGTAATGCAGCGGAAAATAAATGACACGGTGATTTGTTTACGAATGGGGAAAACCTTACGGCAAAAACCCCACCGAGTGATTTAAGGTCACCACTCCCGAAACTCCACTATTATCACAACAAGCAGTTACAAGCAAGGAATCCCAAGTACCTTACCAACCTACAGTTGAACTCTTACCCCAATACCCAATTGGACTTGTTCTGTAGTGACAGTTTCTCCTTTCAATGCACGGCTCCCAAGTACGTGACTAACCAGATGCGCGGATCCCAGTACGCGACTTCAAACACCAACTAGAGAGAGAGAGAGTTGGCTGCAAAGTTCTTCAAATCATCAAGGATGAACTAGGGCACGAACTTTGTCTGTCAGATCACAAATTGCATGAACAACAAGTTCTCAATGAATGTGCAACTTGTATCTTGTGATCTCCTATTTGACGGCCCTTAAAATAATCCTTTTATATGTCTAGGGTTAGGAGAAAAGAAGTCCCAAAGACACACTCACAGATTAGACTTGAAACAGACCTGGAAATCTGTTTTCTTTAATTCTCGACAGATAGAGGTGTCGAGAGGTGTCGAGACAGCTGTCGAGGCTCGGCCAAAACAGCTCCTTTAAAGCTCGATAGATGCATCTGTCGAGGTATGTGTCGAGCTTTAAAAACCTGCACTTCCTTGCTTGTTTCTTGAACAGACTTTGACGGCTTCAACACTTAACCTTGAACCACTGTTTCTTGAAGTGTTAAACTCATCCTAAATCTACCCAATTACAAGTAAAGTGCGTTTTGTCTAAGGATAAGCCAATTACATAAAATAGTGACATATGTTTACAGACTTGAACTACATATGTCCTAACACCCACTACTTGGAGCTCCACCATAACTCCCAGAGTAACCAATATTATCTCTAGGAATAGAAATCTCATAGCTTGAATAGGTTCCAGGAGGAGGAGCTACAATAGCTACAAGAGGATATTGATTGCCTTGATATGCTTCAGCATACGATCCTGTATGTCCTTGTAGTTTAGCCCCTTGATATGTCGCATTCGCCTATGAATTTAAGCATATCCATTATATCACTTTACTTATTCAAGGCAAGTCCTTTCAACGAAATTTTATATTGATTTTAATTATATCAAAGAAATTATTAGAACTTCAACAAACAAATGCCAGCCCACTCACAAAAGATAAAAACAACTTCAACTTACTTGGTTGGGCCCTCGATAATTATTGGAGGGGGAGATGCATTAGAGCTTTGCCAATGTCCTCCAGTAGTTGGAATTAGTGAAACATCATCAGCATCATAATCACATAATATATCTAAGTAGTTACATTTTACTTAAAAATAAATAAAAAATAATAAAGGGATATTTCCAAATTTCAAAATTTTACAAGGTCAGACAAACCTGCCAAAGATCCTTGATGCTGTGGCGTAAACCCAGTATATGGTTGGATGGAACCTTCCCGAGAATAAGGTGAAGAGCTATTAGAGTTCAAGTTGGGTGCAGCTACAAGAGCATTCTTCATCTCATCCAAATGTCTTTGAGACTCTGCTCGATTGAGTTCCACAAAGATAACCTTTTAAAAGATACCAAAGAATTAGCCACATTACCATGAACAAAAACAGGATGAATATCCAAGTTGATAGATAATTACTTGATCAAAATACTCATCTGAACCAGGCATATCCTTTCTCCCGGGCAAAACAAAATTGGCTTTCAAAGACATTATAAAGAGAAAAATAAAACCACAAATTAAAAGGAGGGCAGGAACCAAAACAACAGTTAAACAAAATTGCAACAAAATAATTATATAAAGATGAAAGTAAGCTAAAATAGCAGATACCTAACATCTCATTAACTGCATCAGCTGGTACCTCTTTTTCCATTTCTTTGAATCTTTTATCAGCACGAAACTTAAGCTCTTCAGGCTTTGGAAACACCACGACAGCTATTTGGAGGAGGAAAAATAGTAAATCATAAATATTAAAGGTCATACTCCAAGCAAGGAATCCTTTAATTTTCTAACATATAAATTTATCATGGTTTTGTAATTACCTTCTGAAAGTATGCAAATGGTTTCAGTTTACGTTTACGTGCATTCTTGTAGACATTTGTTTGATCAATTATGTAGTTGCAAGGTGTTTTGGCTGCTCGAGGTAAAAGGGTATTAAAAATAGCAGTAGCTCGATCCATTAGGTGATCAAATCGTTCCCCATAATTTTGCTTACGTGTTAACCCTGGCACCTGCAAAAGGCATCAAGATATGAGAATATTGAGCAGAAAACATGAATGGTACCATTAGAACATCTAACCAAAGGCATTGAAAAAGGATAAAAAAGAAGAAGAATGAATTAAATAACCTTCATTTGATCCAATATAAGGTTTGTCCCGGGCAAAACATAACGCTTCTCAGGGTGCTCCTTCACCCATTTTTCTGCCCATGTAGTCTTGCCTGAAGCTGGTAATCCAACCATCATCATCAGTTCATCATCACTTGGCTTAGAGAAAGTAGGGCCCATCATTGCATTTCCATCCTCAAGAGCAGAGGCCCAAGGTTTGTAACCTTCTTCAGGAATGAGTCCTTCTTCAACACTAAATTGCAACTCTACTACAACATTTTTCAACAAAATATGGGGAAAAAGTGCTGATTCCCACTATAACTTTCTTGTTGGAGAGTCCACCACTCCTAGACCCTTTGGACCAGTATTAAATTGCCTTGCAATGCCAACCATTTGCCATTCTTGGAGAAACCAGTGCAAGCCAATGGTTTGTCTTCAAGATTAACAGCACACACAATCATATCTCCAATCCCAAACTTTTCACCATAATCTAAAACTTTCCTTGCACTAGAAAATTTTCCTAAGCCCCCAAACCCGAAGCTGTGTTCAGTTTCCCTGAGGTTCCCCACATTATCATCCCCTCTAGAAATGCCTACACAGCAAACGTAATGCTGGTCAGGGGCAGTGTCCGCCATATCAACTAGCTGCACTGAAATAACTTTGCAACCAAAACAGTATTTCCCTCGAGTTATTCCAACATTCACACGAGCACCAGACCAACAATAAGAAAACCCCTGCTCATAAAGTACAGATCCTAGGAGACCATTGACTTCAATATTGAAATCTAGAGACAGGGTAAAAATTCAAGTCAACAATCATACAATTTGAAAATGCATTTGTTTAGATCTTAGGTTTATCCATACAAATACATACATATACAACCACAAGGATTCAAAAGAAATGGTCATTTCTAAGTGGTGCTTAAATACCCAACCTAATTCTTAGGTTTATGACACTGAAAATACCTATGCTTTAACACAATAAATCTCAACAGACACCTATGATAACACATTTCGAAAAAGGAGAGGCTTCAAGCACCTCAATTCCATGGAATAATTCAATCTAGAAAAGCAAGCTAGACTAGAAGTAGGATGAATAATTACTGGACACTGCTTAGGCTAGAAAATACAACAAAAGCCTATATGAGACAAACTGGAGCAGATTGGTAATTAATGGATACGGCTTAGCCTATAAAAATTAAATACAACTCATGTACCTTGCTTTTCATCAGCCTAGTGAATGACTCCATAGCTATTACAAAAGATAAGGAGAGATTGGATTCCCTTGCCTAAGCCCTTTGCCCCCTTTAAAGTGCCCCATCAAGACAATTGGGAACCTTGAATTACTAATGGATTTTCTTACCCTTTTACAAAATCTAGGAGGAAACCCAGATGCATGTAGGCACATCGATATAAATTCCAATCCACTAAGTCAAATGCTTTCCCGAAGTTAGCCTTGATTGCACATCTTCTAGGCCCTTTAATCCTTTGATAATTCTTCACTAATTCACGTGCTAGTAGAAAATTTACTGCAATGCTCCTTCCTCTAATAAAATTTGGTTTGCTTTTTTCAACTTCTCAAGACAGTCCCTCAACCTTTTATATATCACATTGCAATATGCAATGAATATAAATTTTGTTGCTGTGGTAGGAATAGGGACCTTAGGGATCAATGAAAGTTTAGTGGAATTCACGTCTTTCAACAGCTTTACCAATCATGAAGAGAGATTTGATGGCAGGAATAACATCATCCTTTGCAATATGCCAAGACTTCTTAAGGAGAAAGGCAGTGAAGCAATCAAGATCAGGTGCCTTTTTATTATTGCCCAGGTAAAGGCGGCCATATTTCCTGGTCAGTCACATCCTGTTGCATCCTTGCCTTCATATCATTAGGCATCTGATGTTGGAATAGAGTAGAGACTTTATTAACCATCAGATCTACATTGATTTCAGAAGGAGAGCCAAGCAGATGAGAATTGCATATGAGAATGATTTCAGAAGGAGAGCCATGAGAGAAACTCATGAAGATATTGCTGCACAATATTGGATACCCTGACCGCATATGAGAATTGCATCAATTTAGCTTCACAAGCTTCAAGGTTAGCTCTAGCCAATTCCACTCATTGAAAAATCCCACAAATAATATCCTTATTAACACCCTTAAGCTTTGCATTGGTAGACTTCAGCTTCCTATAAAATATGAACATAGGGGTACCCCTTTCCCCCATAAACCAAGCATCCATTACCCGATCGATAAAATCCCAACGCTCACACAAGAAATTAAAATTACTTGAAGGGTTTAGGGCCAAAATTCTTCTTGTTGTACCAAGAGCCTTGTACCTCAATTGGCACATGTGTTTTTAACGAAGACATCTAGGGTTCAACAACCACTCCTTATTTAACAACAAATTGCTCAAACCTATCATCACCCTATCCAACTCCTTTGCAATAAAACCCTTATCTTCCCTTCTGTTTGTCCATGTGAAAAAAGATGATCCTCAATTTCCACGGAATCCTCACATTGGTTAAATTCTAAATCCAGTGATGATATTTCCTCCAAAATACTACCCGGGACTCCTCACAACATCGAAACCACCAGCAAGCATCCATGAAGAATTTACCAACTATGTTCAGTGTTCTCAAAAGTTTCCAAACTTTCCTACAATATCCTCCTTTTCACCCCATCATTGGATTTGGAAGTAGAGTTATTAGGGTTAGGCATAAATGACTTAAATTATTAGCGCAACAACAAAAAGAGGAAATCCTTGTTTCTATTACTGACTAAGGCTTTGTTTGTTGTTGTTGTATATACATACTAGAAGAAAATTGGAAATATATAGCAAAATTAAGCAAATTTAGCAAAAATTTAAGAAAACTAAAACCCTATCGAACAAAACAGATTTACAAGAAAGAAAAGAAAATATAACGCACTCTGTAGGCTTTGATTCCTTCGCTGCTTCGTGATCATCTTCTACGAGAGAACCTTTGTCTTCTTCGCTGCTTCGTGTTCATCTTGTTCGACAATTTTGCGTTTCTCGGCGGAAGAAACCATTGAGGATTGAATTTTCAGAGAGTGATACTGATTAGAGAGAGAGAGAGAGAGAGGGAGAGAGAGAGAGAGAGCGCGCGAAATAAAAAGGACGAGAAAAAAGTGTGAATTTTAGTGCTGTGTAAGCTGTACTTAAAGGGTGAAAAAAGCTCACTCCAACCGATGTAAAGGTCTGAGCTGGGCTGGGCTGGGTGTAATATACCGATTCATTCATTTCTTCGTTGGTGGGGTTAAGCTTAGCGGCTAGATGGGCTTTATTTTGGGCTCATAAAATGTAGTTTTAACTTTTAATAAATTTAAAGTTTTTTTTTTTGACAAAAATAAATTTAAAGTATGAGATGAACCATATTAATCAAAATTTCCTCACACCAAATAAGAGATGATAAGTTGATAATAACTCAATATTAATTAAGTTTAGTAAACATATTAGCATATATATTTTAAATTTTAAAAAATTTAAATTTGAAATGCATAATGATATTTATTGGTTTTTTAAAAACAAAATAGAGAGAATTATTATCGTAAATTATAATTCAATAGTTATGATAATAAGGAGGATTGTGAGTTCTAGTTAGCTCAAACTGGTAAAGTTTCTAGTGGTTATTGCTTACATATGAAGAATGTTTGTAAATTTGATTTAACATATGATATTTTTTTTACAAAAACATAAATATTTATATCAATTAAGTCTTTACATATTTGTAAAAAAAAAAAAAAAGTAAGTTTTGACTTGTCTAAAAATGTAAAAGTCAATTTAATAAAAATAATATAATTAAATTATGTACCATATACAATTAAACTTTAATTTAATGAGCTATGCATGATATAAAAGTAATTTGAGATAACAAAAAATGAATAGGTCAACTATATAAATGCATTAGATGTATTTAGAAAAAAATATAGGGGAACATTATTCAAAATTATATACACAATTATATTTTTTTTTTTACCAAAACTACAAGAGGGATTGAGGATTTTTGAAAAGTAGAGGGGAGCCATGGCCCCCTAGCCCCCCTCCCTTTTCCCTTGAATCTATATGTGTACTATATATAATAACGTATGCTTCGCAATAAATTTTTCAAAGCTCTTAATGATGTTGCCATTTACATTTAGATTCATTGGTGCCCATGTAGCTAGCCCATTGCAATAGGGTTTTTTTGGTGTGCAAAAATATAAAAGAGCACAAAATACCTGATCTATTAAAGACACTTAAATTTATGTTTAAGAGTGCATTCAGAAAATAAGAGAGAACATTCTCATTAAGGCTCTCTCTAGTCTCAAGATTCCATCATCAAAGTCATGTGTCTTAGCATGTAAACGTCACATCGAAAACCCATACTTGTGGATTTTACTGACTTAAATGCCAATGAAAATTGTTTGAAATGCTACAAAGGTCATGGAAAGAGTCATGGTAGACTGTTTTCGCTCCATTGGGGTTTAGTTAGAGTTTGATACTAAACCCAAAAGGCAAGAACCAAAACCCTTATATCTAGAACATGAGAACGTGTTTGTATGTTTTTCCTTCATGCACCACGTCATCAACATCCTTTCCTTCTTCTTTTTTTCTTTTGTTTTGTTTGTTTATTTGTTTGATTTTTTTATTTTTTACTTTCACTTTGTTTTACCTATCATCTCATTTAATTGTTACCTTCTTATACTAAGTTTGTATTGGTATTATCTAATCGTTTAACCTTTTTCATATAACATAATAAATACTAGAATGGGTGAATTTGAAGATACATTTGAATTAAATAATTATTATGGTTGATATGTTTATAAATATAATTAAAAGATACATTTGTTAATCATAATTTTCATATCCCTTTCAAGGATAACTTCTTATACTCCTTTTTTTTTTTTTTTGTGAGCTGTACTGTCCTTCTACAAACTAGTACATTGACATGCTCCACCAACACCAAAGAACCATAGAACATTTTTTCATGGCCCTACCAAGCTACAACTAGAAAACCAGATCCATGAGGTCCACAAAATTTGCATACCAAAACTATTCAAAGATATTGAAACATAATGTTATTATATTATGTATAAGGAGAGTTCTATGAATTTTACACAACTTTATTCACTCAAATAATAGAGTTAAATATTATTATTGTTTCACTATTAATGTCTATTTAGTCATTTTTAATTGTTTTAGTTATTCACAATTTCTTACTTCTACTTGAAAGAGTTCTCATGCAGCACAACAACAAAAATAAAAATAAAAATAAATCTGTGCAACGCACATGCCTATATCTAGTACTTATAAACAAATGAATCTCAACTATATTTATAAACATATTAGCAACAATAATTATTTCATTCAATTGTTTCTTCTAATTCACACATTTTATACCTATTCTTTTTACTGGCTACATCAACTTAAGCACGTCCTTTCTCACGCAACTTGAAGGTGTCCTATATGAAAATGCCTCAAAAACCCTATTATTACCATTTTTAGCATGTTCCCAAGATTCATTTCCATCTTCTTAGCACCAAATATCAGAGAAGCGACAAAAATTGAAGTAAGTTGATGGCTTACCGGTGTTCTATATATTTTTAATTGATATTTGGAGTGTTTTCATGTATTTTACTGATAAAATCATTAACAACAAAATTATCATTTAAAACAGCTATATCGAGGGCCTCTATCATGTGGGTCATGCTCATACTAATAGTGAAATTCTAAGTTGAAGATTTACATATTCTGTCTTTGTGACCATCCATCAGCACTAAAAAAATCCATACCGGTTATCTTAACAACTTCAAACACTGAGACGATAAAACTTAATAAATAAATGACCCAAAATTCAGCTCTATGATCATCTTTAATCCTTCGGTGAAATTGTAACTCAATTATTTGCTAGAATTATGTTTAGCACTACCTTTTTGGCATCATTATTATAGACGTTGACCTTGAACTGTAAAATTATGGTTTTATTAGAGGTTTAAAATAAAAGTTGTTTCAAATTTTGTTCTAGGTACAGTTATATATATATATATATATGTGTGTGTGTGTGTGTGTGTGTGTGTTTAGAAATTTGATCTAACTAGTCATTGAAAGGGGAAAAGATAATTTTATTTCAAATCAAAAATTTGTTTTTTCATCTTTAATTCCATACTATGAATTGTGTAACACATGATATGACTTAGTTTAGATGTCATATACAAATGTTTAAAGGGGATGGCGTGGTTGTTGTTATTGGTTTGCAGATAATTAGTACAACTTTGGAAACAAATAAGAAATTTAAAGTTTTGAGGTGATGTTCAGCCCACTCGAATAACTACATCAGACCCATATTATTTCAAAGCGTAGCTCAGCCCAAAAATATTGTATGTTGCTGTTGTTAGTCATATGTTACAAGTTTTGAGGTAAATAATAAAAATCTTATGAATAACTTGTTTGTGTTTCACTTTATACTTCATCAATCACTTTCCAAAACAGTAATAAATAAAGGTTTGGAGGTATAACAAGGGATTCTCAAAGAACTTGAAACAATTCGTATTAACTGATTTCTGAATGAAAGGTTTCAAGCTGAGTGTTCTAAAAGCATTTTCTTATTGAAGATATAATTTATTTTATTTATATGTTTTTTTTTTTTAAATGAGGTATTTTGTGTGCGTGTGTGTAATATTGAGTTGATATTGATATTATCTAACCAATTAACCTTTTCCGTATAACGTAGTAAACATTAGATGATTATTAGAATTAGTTAAGTTGAAGAAAAATTTGAATTAAATAATTATTGTTGCTTATTTGTTTATTTATAAATACAGTTATGATTTTTTTGTTTATAAGTATGTTTATGATTAACATGATTATATGTCTAATGGTTTTTTTAAGCAAGTGTTTGGTATATGACCTATCTTGCAGGAATAGGTAAATGTATTTTTAATTTGTTGTCATCATTTAGTTAGTTTAGTCCATAAACGTTACAACTCAATTACTTATTTAAATTATGTTTAGCCCTGGCTTTTTAGGAAAGTAGAGGAATTTAAAAGGTTTTGTTCCTTCTGAATTGAGGGTTATAGCTCATTTTTATTTTGAATAGGACCAAAAGTTTCCGTTGTAATTTATGTATTCCGCATTAGGTTAATTAGGACTTTTCTATAGTGTTTTGTTTCTAATTTACGTAACTATATATTTTTTTACAAACATATTAAATACTTTTTAGTATTATTAAAAATATGGCTTGGGTAGTAAGAAAAACACATTTAGATTAGTTTAATGATTTTTAGTTCACGAGTAGATTTGACATCATTATAATTGATGTTGATTTCGGAGTATAAGTTTAATGATTTTTTTAGAGATTTTGTTTCAATGTTTGCACTTATTATAGTTACATATTTGCTTACAGTTTTGTTTTAGATAGTAATTGAAAGAAGGGCCCCAAGGGGGGGGGGGGGGGGGGAGCTCGATCTATTTGAAATCTGGAATTTGTTTGTTCAACTTGACCCAAAATAATTTTCATTGTTTATATATTTTTATATGTTTATACATATGTTCAATTTTTTAGATAAATATATCTAAGATTTATACGTCTATAATTGTGTTTAGGGTTATTATGTTAAATATTGGTATTATCTCACTTATTGACCTTTTCATATAACATAGTAAACATTAGGATGGGCGGAGTCGAAAAAACTTTTGAATAAATAATTGTAGATATTGGTATGGTTATACATATGGTTAAGATATATTTGTTTATAAGTAAGTTTAAGATTAATATGGTTATATGTTTAATGGTTTTTTAAGTGAATGTTTGATAACCTGACCTATTTTGTTACTAAAGGGCTTTATAGAAATCTCTTTCTTTCGAGGGGAAGCCAAATTCTATGAAAGTTGAAAATTGGCTCCTATAAGTAAGGATTTGGAAGCAATGGATTATGAGAGGGGTTTTACCTTTAATATGTCATGACATGAGGAAAGTGTTTGCCACACTTGTGCTATATTCCAAAACAATTCATCATGTTACAATCAAGACTAGACATGGCAAAACGGGTCAAAATTTTTCTGACCCGACCCGACCCGAAAAATACTCGACCCGAACCCGATTTTTTTGACCCAAAACAAAAATGGGTTAACCCGTGACCCGACCCGAGTTTTTTGTATTTTTTGCGGGTCAACCCGACCCGACCCGAACCCGAATCACTTTTTTAAAACTTTTTTTTTTTGGTAAAAAAAATTAAAATTAAGACAATAGTAGTTTAATTGTTTATTATGAACTTTAAAGAAACAATTGATACATTTACATATGCAAATTAATTGAAAGATAAAAGGTTGAGCATTCTGTAATGAGTAAAATTTTTTTAATATTAAATAACAAAGTACATGCTAAGATAATATGGTTACAGTAGAGTTAAAAATATAGATTTAAAATTATAGACATGTGTGAGAAACATTTACAAGTGTAAAAATAGTGAAGCCAAAGTATCAAATTAGCATAAATTATGAATGCTTAGGCTCATTTTTTAACAATTTATGTCCAAAATAAATGGTTTTTCAAAATAAACTATGATATTTCCTAGAGTGTGTGTTGTTTAACAATGATATGATATTCATAAAAGAAATCATGTATAAATAAGTAAGTAATCCAATTTTAATGTATATCTCACATTGAAATAGAGTGCCAACCACAATTGATAATCGAATATAAAATTAATTTTCAAGATTGTAAATTTCTTATATATTTTTATTCTTTATCAAATGAGTTATCCAATAAGTTATTTGTAATTTTGTTTTATATTTTGGAATGTTAATATTGTGTAGAAATAAAACATGTGTATTTGTTTTACTTATGCTTGTGTTATTTTGTTTTAAATAGCAATGTTAGAATTTGTATAATTTTGAAATTATTGAATAAGTATTAATAAGTTTAACTGAATTCATTCTTGATATAAGTGGGAAGTCAAAATAATGCATTTTACATAATATAATTTGTTGCATAACTTTTTAAATAACAAATACATGTTGTTTTATTTATAAAAAAATTAAAAATTAAAAATTAAAAAATTAAAAAAAAATCATGTGAAAAATACGGGTCAACCCAACCCGACCCGCAACCCGATTGACCCAAACCCGTTTTTAACCCGCTTAAGATGACCCATTTTTGACCCGTGACCCGTTTGACCCGCAACCCGATTGACCCGACCCGAACCCAACCCGACCCGACCCGCCCGTTTTGCCATGTCTAATCAAGACTCCTCCTAATCATTTACATAGCCTCATTCGACCTAGTTAATGCAGCATTCAACACTATGAGAGATCGTGATCTTGGCTTGCCAATTCATTGGTGGCTGCACATGGAGTTCAGGGTGGTCACAGGACCACCCTGACCTGGCAAAAAAATTAATTATTATATATAAATTTTAAAAAATTTATGATTTTATTATCCTTAAAAAATATTTGTGACCACCCTAAAACTTTTTAGGCGCAACATAATTAATTTTTGGACAAAATTTAGTAATAAACTTGATTGTAGACTAAAACTACAACTCCATTCAATATTTTTTGTTATGTGAATTGTGATAAATTCATCATTGGTTTACATTTTCTTCTTATATCCTCCATATTTGCAAAATTAAAAAAATAAAAAATAAAATCAATAGCTATATCATCAATCAAATATTTAGATTTTGAGTTTTTGTAGTCTAAAATTACATAAAAATTTAAGTTTATAAATCAAATAGTAAATAACATCCAATTAATATAAAATTTAACATGTTCTTTAAGAACAAAAAGAACACACAATTCAATGTTTAAATTTTCAAAATATGTAATTATGTTAATTTGTTTAGTGAAAGTTGTAGTCTTAGGCTACAATTAAGTTTGTAGCCAAGCTTTGTCTTTAAATATTGGCCCCCTTAACAATATATTAAGTCATTACCAAAAAAAAAAAAAAAATCCTAATAAATGTTTTATCTAACTAAAATTTTGAAAGAGATGTAACTTGTAATATTGATAATGAAATTATCATACAAAGGTTCAAAATTAGAAAATTTGTAGCAGAAAATTGTAAGACTTTATGTATTTATGTGTGTGTGTGTTTTGGTCAATATATGAAGTTATCTTTTTGTTAAATTTTGGCCGATAATGACCACCTTGAAAAAAATTCCTAAAGTCGCCACTTTGCCAATTGGTTCTAATTAGGCCAAACCCACATGAATGGGTAAGTTTGTGATCGTGTCCCTCAAAATGGAAAGCCCATTTGAAAACACATTTCCCCCTAAATCATGGGTTCATAATAGAGTCATTACTTATTTAATTAAGGATAAAAAATAAAACCGTTATAAATAATACATGCTTCCTTGAATCATTGAATTTGAAATTACATACTTCATTGAATCATTGGCAAAGTGGGTGCTTAACACCTCACTTTGTAATTTAACTTCAAAAATTACAAGGCCTTGGTCCTAAGTACAAGGGTGCACTATCTAGAACTCTTGATCTAAGTTTTGAAGTTAAATTACAAAGTGAGGTGTTAAGCACCCACTTTGCCAAATAGGAACTGGTCTTCTAAACTATAGTGGCCAAATTATATGTTGTTGGAAATATTTTAGTGAAAATGTATAGTGATGAGCATTATATAGGTCACTCAAACTAGATTACCCATTATTGTCCGATAACTATTTTTCTCATAATAGCCCAACAACTATTTTATCATTTATTGCCAAACATAGATTCCCAACGGCTAGAAAACAAAGAATAATAAAAGTGTTTGGAACACACACTCACACTAACACATGTCCCATATCACACAAACATGTAAAATCATAAAGCATATCATACAATCATATTGGATGAATTGAATTATGAATTTGGAACATGGAAATTTGAATTATGAAATTTGAAACATGAAATATGATTTTTGAAAAGAACATATGAATAGCACAAAACATGAATTTATTTTGAGGGAGTTAAGGAAAAACAAATTTGACTAGAGTTTTGATATAATTTGGTTATAGCTAATGGTTACAACTTCACTCAATATCTTTTTTATTAGATGTGAATTTTGATAAATCCACCATTGGATAACATTTGCTTTTGATATCCTCTATGCTTAAAAAATTTTCAAAAGATAAAAAATTAATAATTATGTTATTAATCAAATGATTAAACATCAAGTTTTTGTAGTTTCAAATTATACATAAAAAAAATATTTATGGATCAAATAGTAAATAATATCAGATTGACACAAAATCTAACATGTTTGTTAGATATATAAAAAACATGCATTTCAATGGTTAAATTTTCAAAATATATAATCATATTAATTTTTTCAATAGAAGATGTAGACATTAACTACAACAAAGTTTAGCCAAACTTTCTCCATTAAAGTATAACTGAAAAAATATGTATCAAGATTTCATACTAGGTGAATGATATATGTGGTATAGCTTGGAGCATTAAAATTTAAGTTGGTAGGTGCCTAGTTTGAATAATCAACAATATGGTTAACAATGTAGCCAACTAGACTTTTTTTTTTTTTTTGAGAATACATGTAGCCAACTAGACATGGATCATACATTTCCGCACGTCTAGGCACAATAATTTTCACTAAAATTATATTAAGCTTATTAATCTGAAATCCTATACTAATAAATAAATTTAGAAATAAGACGCAGATACACCATAACATTTTCATCTTTAGTTTAATTATAATGCAAGGAATTAATGGTTGTAAAGTTGTTAATATATATTTATATCTATAGAAAAATAATAAAAATTATTTGGACCAAAAGCTTGTAATTAACTCAGTGATATTGATTGGTTTCTTTTATTAAGAGAACAAATGTGATATTGATTGGTTTCTCCTTCGCCACTTGTTGTAACAATTATTCTAAAATATAAAAACTCTTTAGGCTTCTAAGTAAACAATGGGCCGTGAGCCGGCCAATCTAGAACATTGCGTGAGACTCATCTCTGTGTCATAGGGAATGACTTAATAATTTTTTAACGAAGACCCTTTGTTTGAATGACAAGGTAAGGTGAAAAACATGCCCAGTATCGGCTATTTGTTTCCTCTCTCTCTCACGTAGCTGGTGTGTCCCCTAAAGAGTGAAACCCGCTAACTGTGAGAGAGGAGAAATATATATATATATATATATATATATATATATATATATACATATCCGGCATGCCTTTTCGATAATAGAACTGGGACAAATAACTTTACTGAAAGGTCTAATATCCCTGATGCAATGCAATGCAATTTGTTTGAACGCGAGGTCCACATAAGTAGGAGTAGGACAGCCTACCATAAATATTCTTTTCATATCCAGTACAATGCATGTGATTCTGTTTGTGGACGGAGATCACTCACTGTTTTTGAGCTTATCCTCCTTTCTTTCTGTTACACACTCACCTTTTTATTTTTATTAACTATAAGTATATCGCTCAAGGTGGACAATGTCTGTGAATGAGTAGTGAAGGAGGGAGGGAGATCATTTGGTAGTGGCAACACTGATCGAAATGGAAGATTATAATAGGAAGAGAGTTGTATATGTTCTGGCATTCTTGGCGATGCTGATTCTCAACGCATACTATTGTCTTGCTTCTGCTGTTCAAGTTAAAGGCAACACCACTTCGCCGTGCAATGACGGCCTTGGCGAATGCCTGATCACTGAGGTTGAATGGAACCCGTACGAAAGACGCATGCTTTACAATTCTAAAGTCCAAAGCCGGAATCGTCGCAAACCAGCCGTTCCTTGCGGCGGAAGATTAGACTCTTATGGTCGTTGCATCAGTGCTGATTGTCTTAAACGCAGTCCTTACTTCCGCTGCCGCCTCTAGAAATCTTGAATCGTTCCAGTGTACATGTTTCCTTTGGGCTGTCCACTTGTTCTATTATATCCATTCTTATATTAGAATTACTATTATTCAATAACGATTCCTTCCTAGTTGTAAAGGGTAAACAAATAGCTGAATCTGTGTATTACGTACTGTATAATTAATGTATTTTTTATTGGAAATTAAACAAACAATTCCTAATTTTCATCGTCATAGTAAACGCTGTATAAGAACTTCAATTAACTTCAACTTGAGCAGGAAGTCAATTGTAAACATTTGACGACGGCCTATCCTCTCATATCTCATCTCTCTCTCTCTCTATTCTTTTTTTTTTTTAATTTTTTATTTTTTATTTTTTTATAATTCACATAAGGTGTTAAGGCCACAGAAGAAGCAGAGTTGTAGAATGATTACTTTTTTGGTAACAATTAATGTATAATCCACACATATTATAAGCAATGCGAGATAGATGGGAAAATGGTGTTTTCCCCACCAATAAGCCGCATCTAGCAATGATTTCTATCCCAACAATCGAAGGGTAATCATCTTTCTCATTTGATTTCTTCTTCTTCTTCTTCGTTTTTTTTTTTTTTTTTTTTTTTTTTCAGTCTTTTGTTTTGGATTTTGGGTTTTATTTCGATGGGTTTGGGTGATTGGGACCTTGGGTACGTAGTGACTACAACACAAACGATGGCTCCCAAGTCCCAAGCATTTTCCAGATTCCTGCACCGGCTCCGACGTCTTCCTAGGTGCGTCTGTGGTAGGTTGGAGGTTCGACTGGTTTGGTTTGTTTGAATTAAAAAAGGGGTTTTGATACTTGTACTAACAGAAAGGCTGAGTTTGATTGTCATAACCAGTAACCACCACGTGAAGGCTGCTGCGGCATCATCTTCGTTGGCAGAGAGATATTGCTATAGAATTTTGTGTGCTAAACTCTATACATTACTTTGTGAAATTTTGTAAAACTCGAGACATGGTGATATTGGAGGGTTTAAATAAAGAGTTTACACTGCATCTTTATCAAATTTGGAGTCATTCAATATCATAATTGGAAGGTCAAAACTCAAGAAAATAATTCATTCAATTTTAATAAATCTCACTCCACTTGGTCCTATATATTTTGAAAATTGTAAATTTTATTAATAATCAGTTTAACGAAACACACTGTTAGGAGCTTTACAAATTGCTGATGATGGCATGAGGAATATGAGTGCTTGGACAACAGCAGGCCAGTCACATGACTCAACGTTTTCTCAAGACACCCATGGCTCCTCATGCCATACTAGTGAAGATCCTAAGCACTCTATGAGGGGGACAAGCCCAGTCTCCTTGTTGGGTTTAGATTGATGAGTATGATGAGGGGCAGCATGTGAAGGCACCTTGCTCCACATGATGCCCCAAGGCTATGGCAGTAATGAGCCATGGTGGGCAGAGGTGGTTTATTGATGATGGGTAGCAGCAGGTGGTGCTGACCATGATGATGGTTGATGGTATAATGGCTTGGTTGGGTGGCTTTGTGTGTGGGCTTGATGGCTTGTGTGCAAGGCAGTGCTGGGCTGCTATGATGATATCAGGCTATGTGAGGCATTTTGGGCTGGTTGGTGCTGGCAGAATGCATGGACTTGTACATGAGGGCTGATGGTAGTTGTGTAGTGAGCTGCATTTAGACATGTTGTGTGGGCTGTGTTGCTGATGAGAAGGGCTTGGGCAAGGGCCAAGCACTTAAAACGTGATGGATTAATTATGTGTGGGCTGCTGAAGCATGGACAGAGGCCCCATGATATGCTGAGTGATGGGCTGGCATGTGCAGAGTGTGCAGCAGCAGTTGCCAGTCAGTTCCTGCATTGTTGGGTGTTCAGACATGCTGTGAGAGGGTTGGAAAACGTGGATAGCAAACCAGGCAGCAGCAGTTGCAGGTGTCCTAAGTCAGACCTAGGTGGCAGCAAGTCCTGATCATGGGGCAGTTACTTGGTAGTAACTACTGCGACAATTATTTCTGTGCATATAGCCTAGGCTGTTGGGGCTGTCAACAGCAGAGAGTGTATTTTGCTTAGAGAATTTCATGTGTATTCTTCAGGTTTTTTTTGTACTTGAATATTGAGTAATAAAGGTTGGGGTTGATGCCCTGTAAATACTGTGTGTACTGTGTGTGTGATTTCCCTGCATAATTTTGTTCTGTGTAATACTGTAGTGTGTGTGTGTGGTGTATTGGCTGAGACTAAGGGACGAACTTAGTGCCATCACAGGCAGGAAATTTAAAAGAAAAATTGACCCTATGACACACACACGGGTAAAATATCATTTTCGTCTCTAACTTTTATAAAAGTTTGTTTTTCGTCCTTAGACTTTCAAAAGTTCATTTTTCGTCCTAAACTTTAGAAAATGTTTTACTTTTCATCATTCCATCTATGTCCGTTAATTTATATTCTATGTGACCTAACATAATGATGATGTGATATCTAACTTAGACCAAATTATTTTATTTACAAAATTATTAACACATGGCAAAGAGTTATTGGCACACATGGATTAAAATAAAATAATAATAGTTAAGATTTTAATGTAAGAATTTATCAAGATTTAAAATAAAAATTTAAAACACCAAAATATCAAAATCCCCAATTTAAGCCGACCATTGATCTCCAATCTCTCGCTATCAGCACCGATTCGAGCTCTATTCTCCAAGAACCACCACCCACCCATGTCCTCATCGGTATCATTTCAATCCATCCAAACGTTCATCCTTTTTTGCAATGATGACGAGCACTAGAGAAACCATAAGGAGAGCACTAGAGAAAGAAGGAGATGATGACAATGACAACAAGTAGTGGGTGGGTTTCTTAGCAACCAATAAACAGTGGCCTTTATGAATTGCAATGAATTTCATCATTGTCCATAAAAAATATGCCCTCACTTGCACATCAGTCTATGCTACAAGAAGATCTGGAGTTTTCTCAAAAAATAGAAGAAAAAAAATCTCTTCCTCTGTTCACGCCTCACAATATATAACACTCTAAAGATCCAAAACTTGATCATAAGAGATAATAGAAGCAAATGCTAAAATCTAAAAAAAAAAAACCATCAAAACATCAAAAACAAATGAAAAATCAAGGAAGTTTTGGTTGAACATCATTGGAGATGGACAGCTTGAACTGGGTTTTTTTTTTTTTTTTTTTAATGTTTTGGTGTGTTAATTTTTTATTTTAAATCCTAATAAATTCTTAACATAAATTTTATTTTATTTTAAAAATGCCTCATCAGTTTGTAACGATGCAATATCACAAAATATTTAATCCATGTGTGCCAATAACTCTTTGCCATATATCCATAATTTTACAAATAAAATCATTTGGTCCAAATCAGGTACCACGTCATCATTTTGTTAACAAAAGGGTGAGTTTGATGGTCATGATGGTCTCACAACCACCACGTGAAGGCTGCTGCGGCATCATCTCCGTTGGCGTCTTTGCATGGTTGGAGGCAGTCGTATTTATGTTTTAATTTGATCGGAGTTGATTTTCTGAAACATAGAGATATTGAGAAAGAATTTGGTGTGCTAGACTATTCATTACTTTGTAAAATTTTGTAAAAATTTGACGACATGGCAGTATTGGAAAGTGTAAACTATAAAGGGTTTACACTGCATCCCTATGTATCAAGTTCAGATTCTTGAGAGGCTGTTTCCTGCATAATTTTAAAAACGTATTTTTAATTTTTAAACAACATTACATGCATCTTCACATATTTTTATACTCACACATATTTCTAAAAAACTTAAAACTGTTATTTAAACACACATACCAAATAAGCCTTCCATATCACAGTGAGAAGATGAAAGCTTAATAAAATAATTCATTCAACTTTAAGCAATCCCACTCTGCTTGATTCTATATATTTTAAATAATGTAAATATTATTAATAATTAATTTAATGAAACATATATATATATATATATATATATATATATATATATTCTTTCTGCAAATATTTATCCACGTTTAGCGGCGACTAGAGTTTGGGCATTTAGCAGGAACACCTTGAAGAAGTAGAAACTCTCTCTAGAATTTGACCGAGTCCAAAAGCAAGCATGGGTCCCCCACTTAGAACCAAGCATGGACATATATAGTTGTATTATTAATATGTACTGATATTCACATGGATCTCATCACAAGCATAAATCAACTTGGCTGTCTTCACTCACTCCCCCCGTTGTTGCTCTAGCTCAATAATTTTTCTCAAATTACTTTGTTACAGTCACTGACCTCTTGCACTCATGAAGAGCCACCCTATGCTCACACCTATCTTATACGTCTGCTGCTTATTCTTCCTTCTTTCCTATTTAACAATTGCTACTTCTACACCTCTTTACAATCCTGTTGAAAATATTGTCGTTAACTGTGGCTCCCCTGGCAGCTTGAAGGGGGATGATGATCGTTACTGGATCGGAGACAAAGGTTCCAAGTTCGCTCCCACAGAAGAGCCTAATTACAAATCTAATACCTCTGTAGCCCAAAGCCAAGTCTCCGTCGGGACTGTCCCCTACATGACTGCCCGTTTATCTTATTGGCAATTCACATACGTGTTTCCGGTCACTCCTGGCCCGAAATTCGTCCGGTTGTACTTCTACTCCGCTGTTTACTCAGGTTTTGAAAGTTCTAAGGACTATTTCACTGTCAAAGCAGGTTCGTTCACCTTACTTAGAAACTTCAGTGCTTCCATTTATACTGATTCATTGGACCAAAAGAATGTTTATAAAGAGTTCTGCATCAATGTTGATGAGAATAAAAAATTGAACTTAACCTTCATCCCTTTTACAAGTACTTCTATGAATTACCATGCTTTCATCAATGGAATTGAGATAGTCTCCATGCCTATGGACCTGTACTACAAGCCACAAGATGTCATTAAAGGTGAAGAAATCGTCCCAGTTTATGTCGGCCAACCTAATCCGATCTACATAGACTACAGCATGGCTCTCGAAATGGTTTATCGATTAAACGCGGGTGGTAGCGCGATACAAGCAAAGGAAGACACAGGCATGTTCAGAAAATGGTCAGAGGATGGAGATTATTTGTTGTCTGAAGGCTTTGTGCCTCGCAATCCATCTTTGAAGCCAAAATACACAAAAATACCAAATTACACTGCACCTGATGCTGTCTATCAGTCTGCAATATCAATGGGTCGAGACAGAACCAAGAACATGCAGTCTAATTTGACATGGGGCCTACCTGTTGATACAGGATTCAATTATCTTGTGAGGCTCCATTTCTGCGAAATAGATCCCGAGATACATGCCAGTGGGAATAGGGAATTCTTTATCTATATAGACTATCAGTTGGCTGAAGAAAGAGCAGATGTACTATTGTGGACTGACGACAACGATACGCCTTACTACAAGGACTACGTAGTAATGATAAAAAACAAGGGTAATGACACACATCTGCTTTCCATTGATCTACACCCTAGATTAGATGCTCAATTGATCGATGCCATTTTAAACGGCGTGGAAGTATTCAAATTGAGTGACTCAGACAACAATCTTGCTGGAGCCAATATTGCAGCTTCATTGCTTGATCAACAACCTGCTGGGGCAGCCAACGAGTCCAAGTCAAAGAAGACAACAGTATTCATTGCCATTGGAAGTGTTTTGGGCTTATTAGTCGTGCTCACTCTAGTTTGTTGCATGGTTCTCTGCAAACTGAAGAAGACCAAGCACTATGGTTCTTACCATCCCCTAGCAAAGTGGTGGTGGTGGTCTAGGCCAGATCCCTACAAAAGAGAGTTCTCAAGGAGAACAGCTTCATCACTGCCTGGAGAACTATGCCGCTACTTCAGACTAGATGAAATCAAAACAGCAACCAACAACTTCAATGAAGATCTAATTATCGGTGTAGGTGGCTTTGGAAATGTTTATAAGGGTCTGATTGAGCAGGGTAATGTATTATACCATGATTATCTTTTTATTCTTAGCTTTTTCCTGAATTTGCGCTAATTGCAGTAATACCGGGATTTCTAACTGCATATAATTAAGATTAGTGACACTATTTTAGGACAAGTCTTTGCATCTTATAGTTTCCAAAATATTATAGAAACTAGACATAAGACGTAAATATTTTTGTTTACACACAATAATATAAGAGTGGTGTTAGCTAGGGTTAGTGCAAGTTTTATTAAATAAGACTTACAAACTAATATGTCTTTATAGGTTATTGAAACCCATCAATCGCATTTATTATCATATTTATTGGGTTTTTAAACACATAATAAAACAATATTGCATCCTCCAGGTAATATGATGGTGGCAATCAAGCGCA
Organism: Castanopsis chinensis; assembly: GCA_032878915.1. Lineage (NCBI taxonomy): Eukaryota > Viridiplantae > Streptophyta > Magnoliopsida > Fagales > Fagaceae > Castanopsis > Castanopsis chinensis. The sequence goes on from JAVQMG010000131.1 coordinate 26,449,293, forward strand.
TGAAACAAGAGTCTCGACAAGGTGCTCTTGAGTTTATGACAGAGATCAAAATGCTTTCTCAACTTCGTCATGTGCACCTTGTGTCTCTCATTGGATATTGTGATGATGAAGGTGAGATGATACTTGTTTATGAGTACATGACAAATGGTACCCTACGCCACCACCTCTATGACACACCTAATGATCCCCTCACTTGGAAACAAAGGCTCCAAATATGCATAGGAGCAGCACGTGGTTTGCACTACCTCCACACATGTACAAAGCGTCCTATTATCCACCGTGATGTTAAGACAACAAATATTCTACTGGACGAGAAATGGGTATCCAAGGTTTCGGATTTTGGATTGTCCAAAATGGGTTTGGATAACACTGCTGTTAGTACCCTAGTAAAAGGGACATGGGGGTATTTGGATCCAGATTATGCAAGACGCCAGCAATTGACTGAGAAATCCGATGTATACTCATTTGGTGTAGTGATGTTTGAAGTGTTGTGTGCCCGAAAGGCACTAAATCCAAAACTCCAAGAAGAGCAGCGAAATTTGGCTAGTTGGGCTCAAAAATGCATTGGTAGAGGAACCATAAGCAAGATCATTGATCCGTATCTAACGAACAAGATAGTGCCAGAGTGTTTAAAGGTATACGTGGAACTTGCAGAAAGTTGTATACGTGATCATGGAATCCAACGGCCCACAATGAATGATGTGATGGAAAAGCTCGAGTTTGCATTAGAGCTCCAAGAGCAAGAAGAAGCGATTAAAGATACTGATTCAGAAGTGGTATCATTCTGTGTTGCCACTGCCAATGGAGCTCCTTGGTACAACAATTTTAACCATGGACAGGTGTTGGAATCAAATAGTGGAACTGAGTTAAGTACGATCAATACTGGATTAAGTTACCCTTGTCTTGATTCTGTTACTATTAGTATCACAAGTGAAGATGTCTCCTCGGGCACTAAAAATAGTAGTTCTTAAGTTTTGTAATTATTGTTGTCTTTCTATAGTGAATAACTACAATATGGTATGATTATTGACTTATAGTTCTAGAAAAAATAAAATAATATGAAGTCAAACAAAAATTTCCTTTTACTTTTCTTGTTACCGTAGATTACCAAAGATTTTTCTCTAAATGAGTTGAAATTAAGATTGGGGGACAATTAATTGACTTGTGGCTTAAGTGAAAAAAGAAAAAAAAAAAAAGAAAAAAAAAAAGAAAAAGAAAAGACATTTACGTTTATTTACTAACATTTTTAATTAAATAAATTATAAAACAGCAATTAAGTAAATGATTCAAATATGTACAGTAATTTCTTTGATGTTCAATATTTGTTATGGTTTCTATAACTAAGGTAGTATGAACCTCTAATTTTGGAAAACTTGAGAATTTAACTAGCACTTATAAAAGTACAGTTTAATATGTAAATTACTAATATATATATGTACATGTAAAATACCAAACACACCATTTTACTTTTTGAGTTAGCTAACGTGCTTTTTGGGCTACAAAACTGAACCAAAGAGGCCATAATTATCTATCTATTTATATATTTAGAGACTTTTTTGTGAGGAAAAAACAAACCGTGACCACAATAACGGGGCATGGTTCATAGATGAGACATTTGAATGCGTCAAGACCATCATGAGACAAAATGAAAGGATGAGAAACATATGAGTGGCAAAAGCCAAGACTTTTCAATGGGACTTAAAAAAAAAAAAAGACTTCCAATGGGACAAAGAACCTGGACCCACTATCTTGGAGACTTTTGTAGGAGACAAGAACCTGGACCACATCCATAATCATGGACTAAGCATAATAACTTGTACTCTGTACTAGTTCCAAGAAGAAGCTCTCAATACTTTTCCGATGGGCCATAGCCTTTTTGTATCCATCTTGACATGTGGTGTGTGGTCACAAATTCATAGATCTATCAAGGGAAAAATAGTGTATGCTCTAGGTGCATAAGATATCATCTCTCTATTAAGTATTAACTATTTGTTTCTCGTAGGGCAATACATGAGTCGATTCGGGTTAGTTTTGAACTCAACCCGAAACAGACAAGCTCAAGTTGAGTGGAAGATGATAAGACCTGCAACTGACTACCAATTTGCATGGGTCGACTTCGATTGGGCTTAGGCAGATGATCGGTTGATTCGGGCGAAATTGATTAAGAAGTGGTGGGGGTGGCGATCTGAGCAGAGGAGAGCATGACTTTGTCTAAACTGAGTAGAGAAAAGCACAATATCATCAGATCTGAGCTGAAAAGAGATTGACGTGGTCGAATTTGGCGAAATTTGTGCCAAATGTGGCCGAATCTTAGTGGAATTGTACCAAACATGGCTGGATCTTAGGGGATCTATGCCAAATTTGGCCGGATCTTAGTGGAAGAGGGTCAAATGTGGCTGAATCTGGGTGGATTCAACCTTAGTTTGATGGGTTTCTTGGTGGGGACGGGTGGGCTTGGGTATTAGAAGAGGAATCCACCACACAACTCGCCAGAGTCAGTTTTAAAGGGTTGAGACCGACATTGCCCGCCGGAGGCGTCGGATTGGGCTATGGCGGGTCGGTTTGGCCGGTTTGCTTGGATAGCCCTGGCCTTCCCATTTCTTAACGTGAAATGTTTCACATGACACTTGTATATTATGTAGTATACATACTATTATATACATTTTGTCATAGACATGATTATACATGCCTCTAATATCTATTGAAATCGTGAGTTACAATTTTAGTGCATTTTATGAGTGTGTGTAAATTTAAGTATATTAGGGTGTGTATAATAAACATCACTCATCATGAACACAAATGTGAAAGAGTATGGAGATTGTTAAATACGAAATGATCAGAGCCTAAATCAAAATATCAATAAATGTGATTAATGTCAAATCAATAATATAATAAATAAATAGCTAGTTTTTTTTTTTATTAGAGAAATTTTATAAACACAACAAAATCTCACAAAATCTTTACAAGAATCTTATTTTGAACTGTTGTGAGTTTGGGGTATAATTTTATTATATTTTAATATATGGCAAATTAACATCTCAACTTGTTGAGAACATAATGTGAGATTTTTTATTAAAATAGTAGAACTCTTTACATTACGTTTAAAAATGATGAATTAGAATACTTTTTTTTTTTTTTTTTGAGAAAGGAATAAAATTTAGGTTTATCTTTTGGTATTCATCTTTTGAAATGTTCGTTTTTGTTGTTGATTCTCACTTCGATATGAGTAATACAATAGATATAACAAAAAGTTACTATAATTTCTAATTTAAATTATGTGGCATGTTAATTTGGGAATATTGTAAAATTATTGTAATTTTTTTTTTCATCCATTGCATTCTATATGCATAGATCTTTTCACTCAAATAACACCAAGAAAACTGTTTTCATCATAACTGTTCTTTTCTTTGGCCACCAAAGGCTAGACTAGCCTTTAATCAGTCATCCCATGGCCCATTTCTTGCGTGTACACTATCTATGTGATTACTAATTATTTTTTTTATGAATGGTCATTGTCCTCACTTGCCATGAGTGGCTTTCAGGGCTTAAAAACGAAAAAGAGATGAGTATGGGTTCAAAATAATTTCCCATTAAAGTGGGGTAATATTATGGATGGGATTAGGAGATTTTCTCTCCAAGAATCTACCTCTAACTTGTGTCATTACTTTTCCACTTTTTTTTTAATCAATCTGTGAGCATCTTCATTAATCAAGGCCTAAATCCATAGATACAACATCCATACAGATCTGATCAGCAATCATGGGTGGGGTGTCCTCAACCCATATTACACACTCATCAATATTACAAGCATGCCTAGCAAGTAAGTGTGCTGTAAAATTACAGTGTCTACGCACATGGTTTGTCTTCCACTGCTTGAATGCCTTTAGTTTCATTCGAGCTCCTTCCACAATCTTCTGAATTGAGCTTGGGGAGTGTTCAAGATCACAAGGGCAGACATTACTATTGAAGCATCACCTTCAACCGTTATTTCCCCAAGTCCCAAGTCCCTTGCAAGATTAATTCCTTCTTCTGCCACTCTTGCTTCCACCTCTAGAGCCCCTAACGGAAATAGTATTTTCTTAGACATTGCTCCCATCAGTTCCCCTTTTTCATTTCTGACTACCTCTCCAATTCCGCTTCGTCCTGTGTCTTTGAACACGACACCATCTATATTGATCTTGTACCATCCACGTTTTGGCCGGGGACTCCAAGTTTCTTGAAACTACCCCCCAAGTCTGTGATTGGTGTCGTTGGGGCCATTACTTTGACGAAACTCTTCCACATAGTTAGCTGCTTCCCTTGCTACTGATTCGGCCAGTTTGCACCTGCCTTCGTGCTTAAACAGGTTTCTATCCTTCCATATTCCTCAGGCCGTGGTCGCAAATAACTCCCAATCAATATCCACAGCATACTCCCTTATCAACCACAGAATATTAATGAAGTCTCTCAGCACTGAAACTCTATGAGGGATCTTGATACCTGATTCCTTCCACACTTCAATAGCCTCCCTACAATTCCAAAGAGTGTGACCTGATGTTTCTTTTCCCCCACAATAAACACAACCATCCATTGTCCCCACTTTCCTTCTGACTAAACAATGATTCATGGGTAGAATATTCTTGCAGGCCCTTCACAGGAAATGTTTAATTTTTCTTGGGCATTGCTTCTTCCAAATTGACTTCCAAATATTGGACATTCTTGAGTTATTTGAGCTGTTTCCTTTGTCTCGATTTTGCTGGCCATCCTTGAGGACTTGAAGGGCTACACCATAAGCACTTCGAACTGTGAATCTCCTATTATTAGTCCAAGCCCAGATTTGGGAATCATTAGGTAGGCATGGACTGATTGGGATACCCAAGATCACATTAGCTTCATGGGGGAGGAAAGTGCTTTTTACTTTTATCAATATTCCACATACCCTTTTCACCATCCAGCAAATTAGCAACCAACTTCGAATCAACACCTTTTTTTCTCGGGCTACACACTTTGAAGGAGATAGGAATTGGGAGCCACATATCCTCCCAAATCTTGACCTTCCTCCCATTTACTATGATCTGTCTCATGCCCTTCTCAAGGACATCCCTTGCAGCCCATATGCTCCGCCGTGCATAAGAAGGATTCCTACCCAATTTGGCCTCCATGAAACTGAAATTCTTAAAGTACCTAGCCTTGTATACTTTATGGATTAGGGAAGAAGTGTTTTGGTGCAACCGCCAGCCCTGTTTAGCAAGAAGTGTCAAATTGAATGCTTTTAAGTCCTTAAAGCCCATTCCCCCATCCATTTTCCTTGTACACATTATTTCTCATGATACCCAAGCCATTTTCCTCTCACTTCCTTGCTATCCCCACCAAAAGTTACTCACCATGGTGTTTAGTCCTCAACACAGGGAATCCAGGAGCTTAAGACAACTCATAGTGTATGTGAGGGTGGCTTGGGCCACCGCTTTAATGAGAATTTCTCTGCCCACATTTGACAAAAGTTTGCCCTTCCATCTGGCAATCCTCCTTCCCACTTGGTCCTTCAGTTTATTGAATGCTTTCTTCTTTCCTTTTCCTATCATCGGGGGCAAACCTAAGTACATGTCATGTTGCTGTATGATCTGAGCTCCAAATAAGTCTTTCACCTAGTCCTGCACTTCCCTCGTTGTGTTTTTACTAAAGAAAAGTGAAATTTTCTCCCTATTCAGTTTCTATCCTGAATGCTTCTCATAATCTGTCAGAATTTTGCATCACTCGGTTACTTTCTTCCATAGAAGCTCTACAAAAAATGATGCTATCATCTGCAAAGAGCAAATGAGAAATCTGAGGCGCTTCTCTACATACTTGTACTCCATTCAAACTTCCCAAACTTGTCTCCCTTTTAATTATAGCTGACAAGCCCTCGGCACACAGCAGGAAAAGGTAGGGGGATATAGGGTCTCCTTGGTGAAGCCCCCTAGTAGGCTTAATGCAACCTTTTGATACGCCATTAATGAGAACCAAGTATGATACTGTCTTTACACACATCATGGAAAGGGCAATCCACCTTTCTTGAAAACCCATTCTCCTCATTATCGCCTCTAAATACCTCCATTCTACCCTATCATATGCTTTACTCATGTCAAGTTTTATGGCCATCATTCCTTTCTTCCCTTTCCTTTTCTTTTTTATATTGTACATTATCTCAAAAGCGACTAGCACGTTATCAGTTATTTGTCTCCCTAGCACAAAAACAATAGGCCTAAATTCTGTAATTCTCTGTAGACACTTCAGTTTTGAGATTAGGCAAATATAGGTCTCATTAATACCATTAGGCATTACCCCAATATTCAGAGCATGTAGTACACATTTATTGACACTTGGGCCTACTATACTCCAATATTTTTGGAAAAAGATGGGAGACATACCGTCTAGACCCAGAGATTTTACGGGGTGCATCTGCCACAGTGTCGCTTTGACTTCTTCTGCTTTGAACTCTTCAACAAGCAAGGCATTCATTTCTAGTAATATCCTTGTACTCACTGCTTCTAGGTTGGGTTCATGGAATTCAACTTGTTTAGTTCTATAAATTGAGGAGAAATACTCAACAATAATTTCCTCCACTTTCCTTTGATCCTCGCACCACAACCCAGTACTATCTCAAAGCCCTTCAATCTTGTTATTCCTCTGTCTTTGTATTGTTGTCGCATGAAAGAATTGAGTGTTGCGATCCCCACACTTCATCCATAGAGCTCAGGAACACTGATTCCACATTTACTCCTCCTTGCTTAAGGCTTCATTAATTTCCTTCCTAAGCTCTTTAATTTCTTCCACGGTCTCATGGAGCATATTCAATGCCTCAAGTTGTTGAAGCCGACTTTGCTTATTCTTCAGATGCTTGCTTACATTCCCATACACCTCCCGATTCCACTTCTAAAGCTGCAATTGATAGCTTTTAATTCTATCTTGAATTTGGAATTCAAACCCCTCTTGAATGGATCCCATGCCCTTTCAATTACCTCTTTGCATCTCTCGTCTCAAGTCCACATAGCTTCAAAGAAAAATCTTTGTTTCAGTGGCCTTAAGGGTGTTCGGTGTCGCAAATATAAAGCTAAAAGAAAATGGTCCAAAGTAGACATTGATACATGGTGGACTTTAGCTTCTGGAAATAATTCCCTCAACTCCTCATTGGCTACCATTCTGTCTAATCTTATCACCGTGCGCTGTTCCCCCAATCTTTCGTTGCACCCCGTGAACCTTTGCCCCACAAAACCCAAATTCATGAGACAGCAGCTATCCAGGTACTCTCTGAAAGCCCTCATTTGGTTCGCATCTCGTTTAAGCACCCCAATTTCTCATTGGAGTGGGTTATCTCGTTGAAGTCCCCAAAATCACCCATGGCATATCACTTTGTTTCTTTAGAGCCTCAATTAGTTTCCAAGAGATATGCCTTATACTTGAATTCGGTTGGCTGTAAAAACCCGTTGCTCTCCATGGCTTTGTTCCCATTTCGCTACAGACCACCACGTAAATGTGGAAATTTGAACAACTCTTCAGTCTCACATCCACCTTCCCTCCATACCATCACTAATCCTCCGCTTTGCCCATCACTAGGGACTATGATTCCTTGAGTTAGACTTAGCTTTCTCTGAATACTCTTCATTTGATTTATTCTGGCTTTTGTCTCCGTGAGGAAAACAAGGATTGGTTTCTTCGCTTTCACCTCCTTGGTGAGCATTCGAACCACCATGGGTGATCCAAGACCCCAGCAATTCCATGTCAAGACACTCAACAGTCTCGGCAGCGCTGCTCTGCAGCCACCGCCACTCCGCCATCCGTGCTGTTCTGTGATTGCTTCTTTATGCCGTCTTACTCTGTTTTCTTACTTCGTTTTAGATTTAGGTTGTTTGAGTCTAACTCTTCAAGGGATATTGGGCTTTTCCTTTTGATCTTCAGTGGGTTTAAAATTTCTTCTTCCTTTTCATTTTTGGTATAGGCTTTCCTAGCCATTCTCTTCCAATGTCAACTTGTTCGGCCCAAACTCTCAGTCATCTAGCCCTCCTCGTTGGAGAAAGTCATTGCCATTGGGCCCCTACATGGGCTTTCCTTTTCTTGGTCTATCATACCCATTTCTTCATCTCTACTGGACCCCATGTGAAATTTAAATTTTGGCTCGTCGGTTTGTTTTGGTTCAGGTTCCCATTGCATATTTTCCTTCTCCTCTTTTTGGGGCTCACAGTCTTCCAGATTTTCCATTCCAGAATGAGAACGAATTTTTTCTAGGGGCTTACCAAGCCTGGTGCCCATTCCCTTTTCGTGAAAGATCTCAATCTCCTGCACCATTGCTTTTGCCACCTTTGTCTTTACCTCCTTGACGCTTTTCTCTATGTAGGCTATAGTTGACTCTGTTTTCCCACCAAGATTGTCGCTGAGGACAGGTGACAGTAAAGCATCCACCAATGGGTCTCCCAAACTCCTTTCTGGATTTCCTCATCTTTCCGACGTGCCCCTAATTCTATACTGGCTCGCCTCTTGCCCTGACTTCCTTAGAAACTCCCCCTTCAGCCATGCTCCATATTGAAGCCCATCTGAATCTAGTTGCTTTGCATTCCTTGATTGATCAGGACAGTCCCTCATATTGTGGCTCAATAGTCCACAGTTATAGCAAAAATTAGGTAGACATTTGTACTTGAAGTGCACCCATCTTGCCTCATCTCCCTCAATTGCTACTTTCTTCCCTCTAATCAGCTTTTTTGTGACATCCATACGCACCCTCACTCTCAGATATTTCCCCCATTGAACTCCAGTGTTTGCCACATCAACCTCCATAACTTCCCCAAGCGTTTTGTCCAATTGATTTTCCTGTTTCTCTCTCGTTTTGCTATTAAGCGGCAAATTGTGGATTTGAATCCAAGAAGGAGACCATTTTAAAGAGGTTTCCATTGGTGCTTGTTCTCCTTCAAACTCTTGGAGAAAGATAAACTGTTTTTCATAGCTCCATGGACTCATATCCAAGACTTTCTTTTTATCTTTTTCATTACCGAACTCAACAATGAACATTTCCTCTCTGATTTCCATGATCTGTAAGCCTTTGTTTGGTTTCCAAACCATTCTTAAGTTCTTTCTAATTGCATCGAGTGCAATGCTCCTTCTTGATAGTATTTTCATTACTAAGCAGTTTTTCTCAAGTTCCTTTGCTACTTCAGTGTTGCTGCTTGCCAGGACAACACTCTCGTCCTACTCTTCCATGAAGGACAACTTCTACCATAGTGCCTCTAATTTGTCTACCATCATTCTTGTCATTGACCTCACCCACGGGGGTCACAAAACTCTTGCAAGGGCTTTTCCACTTGTTGAAATCAAAGCTTCCAAACAATTTTGACCATGTTCACATAGTAGTTATTAGATGGGTGGGTAACCTATACAAAGGGTACATTAAAGATGGGGCCACCCTATATGCAATCAATGGATAGAGTTAAACCTGGTAAATGGTTTGGGTCAACCAGGTTCAGGCTTGATCCAATGGGGTTTAGAGCATAAACGAGTTAAGCCTAAATGGGCTTTAATAACACTTATATTCAATCTTTCACAAATTGGATTTACCTATATTTTTGTTTGTTGCAAAAATTATAAATTTTTTTAAAAAAGTTTAAACATATATATATATATATATATATATATTTATCTTCTTTTTAATAAAAATAAGAAAAAATAAATAAATATTACTATATATTTTAAAAATCCAACCACTGAATTACATGTTATTTATGTTCTTTATGCTCTTGATTAATACATATGTCAAATTTTTTGTCTATAAGCTTATATTTTATGCATAATTTCAAACTACAAAAACTTGCAATTTAAATATTTTATTGATGATATAGTTATATATTGATCTTTAATTTTCTAGAAATTTTACAAGTATAGAGGATATAAGAAGAAGATGTAATTCAATGGTGGATTTTTCAAAATAAGCCCCTAATAAAAAAGATATTGGGTAAGGTTGTAGCATTAGACTACAACCAATTTTGTAGCCAAATTTTGTCCATATATAAAATAAGATATAAAGTCAATAGAATAATAACTAGAGTTTTAAATTTTACCAAATAATAAATAATCATGGCAAGATTGCATAGGACAGTTTTTGTTTAAGCCATGTAATTCAAAAATATTTAAAAAGAGTTTTAAAAAGACAATAACATCTTATTACATAAAATAATTAAACACTAAAAACATATTGTACAAATTCCACATAAAAATAACTTTGACGAATTTAATATTTTTTATAAATAGTAAAATTTTACATTATAAATATTTTAGCATTTTCATGTAATATGAATGATTGAAGAATATTAGATTAAAAAATAAAAAACAAATAAAATTAATGAGTAATTGAAACTTCTTGCTATAGTTTCCTTAACATACATATTCATATTTTTGTTAGAAAATTTAGAAAATAAGTTTTTTTAATATACATTTTCAATTTTTTTTTAAAAAAAGTCGAGTAGAAACAAACTCAAAAATTATGAGTGTTTTCAATTAAAAAAATAATTGTCAAACCGTTGAATGCAATGAGAGATGATGCTTGGTAGGTTTTGGTCTTGACAAAGGGAGATCTTTGATAAGAAAGAGTGCGAGATCAAAAAAGTAGAAACACTCAACTGGCACAGAACATCCCAAAATGCCAAATTCCTAAATTTTCATAATCCTAGATAGTGTATTTCTAGAGATTAGTGAAGTTGTAGGGTCCTTAACTTAAAAAAATGAATGAATTCATTTCCGAATCTATCTTAAATATTTGTATTGATATACCATATTAAATATGTTAAAATAGATGCGGAAGCGAAAGTATAAAATAGAGCAACACAAGAACATGTATAAGAGGCTTGTGTGGTTCAGCCTTACAGCCAACGTACACGGAGAAAACCCTTAACGGTTACATCTTTAATATATGAGAGTGCAATACAAATCATGTGTTACAATTACATAACATGTGTATATATAAAAGGCTAAACCCTAAACTAATTATACACTAACTATGGTTAGTAGACTTATTGAAAAAATTATAAGGTCTTTGTCGTAACTACAATTTATGAAAAGTACATGGTTTTTAAAAAAAAAAAAATTTATATCCTAGATTTAGGTGGCCAAATTACATGATGTTGGGAATATTTTAGTGAATAAACAAGTTTTTATACAATAGGTAATAACTCTAACAATTTGCAAGAACATAAAATAAAAATAAGTTTAGAACAAGTTTACAATGCTATAGGATTACGCTGTGAAAGTATTATCCTTAAATATTGATTTGTGCCACTCAGAGTGAAACTCGGTGCGATTGATTTTCTTGACTAAACAACCTACAAGGATTAGATTATAGCGTTAACCTTTGTGATGGACACACTTCCACTAATGAAGGTTCGTGAACAACCTTGTAATATTGCTTTTCCTTAAAACAATAAAAATTCTAGAAAAAAATATATGGGATCAAAAGAGAATAGAAATTGTGTACATGGAAATATAGAGTAAAAAATGACTTATAGGAAATGGTGTAGTGATGAGAATTATATAGGCCATTCATGACAATAATAGCATATAGTTATTAGTTACTAAAAACTCATAAAAGCCCAAAGGCTAGACTACCAATTATTGTTAAACGACTATTTTTCTCATAATTTCCCAACAACTATTTTATCCTTTATTGCCCAACATAAATTCCCAATTGCTAGAAAATAAAAAATAATAAAAGTGTTTGAAAAACAAACCCACACCGACACATGTACCATCATACAAACATGTAAAATCATAAAGCATAGCATACAATCATTTTGGATGAATTGAAATATGAAGTTGGAACATGGAAATTTGAATTCTGAAATTTGAAAAATAAAATTTGGATTTTGAAAAGAACATATGAACAGCACAAAACATGAATTTATTTTGAGGGAGCTAAAGGAAAAACAAATTTGACCAGATTTTTGATATACCTTTCGTATTCAACATAACAAATTGATTGAAACATGGTAAAGAACAAACAAAATTTTAAGTTTAGCATACAAAAATGTTGAGAGGAAAAATAAATTTTTACATGTGACAGAATGAACAATGTATGAGCAAATGAAGAACATGCAAGAACAAACGTGATTTCATATGAAATTATTAATAAAATAAGATCTAACATCACAAAAAAATAAAGAACATGCAAAAACGAGCAAAATTTCATATGATTTTACCTTAGAGCAAAGATCTAGCATAAGATTATAAAGAGAACGCATAAGTTTCCTAATTAGATCCTAAATAGCATGGCAAAGCAATTTGAACATGAAAACATGTACACAAACACCATAGCAATCACAACAACTTAAATATCATAAAAATATAACCATCATAATCACACAAGCATGATAACATTACAACAAAATTATGAAAGAAATTACCTGCATATAATTAAATACAAATAAGGAGGGAGAAATTACCTGCATATAATTAAATAGGAAGATGATCATGTATGCCTAACTTTGTTGCTTCCTCTAGAACTCTATAGGAACTATTCTAGGGTCTTAGAGAGAAAGCAAAAAGGGTTGTTTACACACTCAGAATCTTGGCTGAAAGAAGTATGAAAAATAGCTTCTATTTATAAGGGGAAAGAAGGCTTTAGAAGAGGATGGAGCCTCTTGAGCAGTGCCGGTTCATTGCCGTCAAGTTTTAAATTCAAATATAAAAGGGATTGAAGATGGTTGCATAAAATCTCATTATGGGATTGACACTTGGATCCAGAGTTTTGAACTTCTAATGGCTAATGGATTAGATTCCATATTTTTGCACATTAAAATCTTCAGGATTTGGTTAATTTCCAGCAAAAAAAATGATTACTTTTAATATTAATTAATTCCAAATCATTATTTTAATTAACAGCCATTTAGGATTATTAATATTTGAATAACCAATTTTATTTTGTGTATATATCCACAAAATTATTTCTAGCCTTATCCAATAGTATTTTGACATGGAATTAATTTCAAATTAATATTTTGATTGTCCAATTAAAATTAATTGAATGGTTGGATTGAAGCCCATGACACGTCGTTTTAATCATTAGATGTTGCGATATCTTCTAATTGTGGTTGGATTGAAGTCCATGACATGTCGTTTTAATCGTTAGATTCTCTAGATTCATTTTGTGAAAAGTAATCTAATATCTCATGGTTCAATTTATGATTTTTCCCTTTGTGTAATGTCCATTTTGTCCCTAGAGAGATTAAATATAGGTTGTAAAATGAGTTGATTGCACAACACACATTCATATGGTGGCACTACAATCCCCTCGACTTAAATTCTTGACATTCTCATTTGAACTTGCATATTGATGTAGTGCCCTAAGCCATAAAGTACTAATCAAGTTGGTTATGATAATATTTCTCATAGCTTGAGAAAAATGTTAGCTAAATCTGCACTATACCCAAAATTAACTAGTTAAGTTATAATTAAGGTTTCTCGAAATTACTTGTATAGTTACGTTTGACAAATGCCCAATGTGGGACTCAATACATTACACAACACACTCTTGTAATTAAATCCACACAATCGAGGGCATCACATGAGAAATGTTCAAGAAAGTATTCTATGACAGCATCATCCCTAATGTTGTAGATAAACGTAAAAAGCATGAGTATGCAAACTTAATGCAGAGGAACATGATAATGGATTAGTATGCCACTAAACTTATTGAGTCATCTTGCTTTACTTGCTCCCAATTGTGGCTAAGGGCTAAGGAACCGAGCAAATTCCAAAAGCCCTAAATGAAAGGATCTCACATAACATCATTGCATCAAGCTTTGAAAATCATATAGAGTCAGTCAAGAAGGCTATGAGACTTGAAGAAGATTTCAAAAATAATGCCATGAATGGAAATCCAAAGCGAAATACCAAACTGTCAGCGTCTCAACGAGGGAATGCTTGTTGTCACTAAGTAAAAAACCTGAGAACTCTCTCTAAATAAAACTCAGTTTAATTGATATGAAGACAAAAAATCTCAGAATTGAGAAATAGATACAATAGTCCAGACTATATATACAATCTACAAAGAAGAAGAAAAAAAAAGAAAAAAAAAAAAAAAAAACTAAACTAAACTAAATCCGAAATAACGGGGGAAGTTTGTTGGACTAACTACCAATGAAATACTGATAAATGGCAAAATTAGTCAACAGGGAACCGTGAAGTAGGGGGTTGAAGAACTTAAGTGATACGGCGCCGTATCCATAAAATCAGTAAAGCTACTACAAAATGGTGCCGCATGTATAAAACTCATTAGTTCTTTGCTTAAATCAAACGCTGTCGTTCTGGAGTCTGGCTTTAATGAGCTCGTAAACGACTGCGTTTCATGTTCCTGTTCTTCTTCGTTTTCAACACACTAGGCCAAGAAAGGATCTTGTGCGTGACTTGTGCGTGACACTTGAGGGTGATGTGTGTGCATGATTGTAGCGTCTTATTATTTTACAAAATTAAATTAAATTCATATAGATTAACAAACACACACATGCAAACATTTCTACATGAAAAGATAGATTGAATCCACTATACTAAATTGAGATTAGTACTTTTACAATGCTCACTCTCTGACATAACCCCCATTCAATGGTGTACTTTAATAACTATTGTTGATGACAATTTTTTTACACACATCTAAGGGCCAAGATGTTAGCTGTAAGTTTTATACAACCCAAACGTAATAAGTATAGCAAAAAAAACTTAATATATTTGGGCCCAACAAATTGCCACAAGCCCAATTGCCCAAGATTGGCCCAAAGGCCAGGCAAGGCCACGTGACCTGAGGGTTCGCCCTCAATTTGCATGCAAGAATCCAAATTCTAGTTCAAAAAAAAAAAAAAAAAAAAAAAAAAAAAAAAATCATATTCTCCACTTTGGATCAAGAGAATGTCAAAAATTAACTTGATTTTTCCTAATTGAGTGCCAACATTAAACATTTTTAGGGATCAACAGTTAAAATATCTGACGCTCTGTTTGTTTCAATAATGATGTTTTATAGAAAATAACTCATTTTCCAAGAATCATTTCCTATACTATTTCATTTTTATGTTTGATTGTAACTTTAAATGAGTTGAAATACAACCTTTTAACTTCCTTTATTTAGCTTGCTATAAGATAGACTTGATTTCTAAAAAAATTTATTAGAAAACAATCTTTAAAAATAAACTATACTTTTTATGTTAACTAATTATAGTTTTCTTTTGATTTATCTTTTTTTTTTTATGCTACCAAACAATGGAAAACACGAAAACTATCTTTACACAAGGTTTTCTATCAAAACAAACAAAGCTGCAACTATGAGATAAAGTTGTTTTCTAAATTAATTTAGTGGAAAAACAATCTCTATAAATAAGCTATAATTTTTATGTTGACCAAAGATAGTTTTCTTTTGACTTATCTTTTTTTATGCTACCAAACACTGAAAAACATGAAAAACTATCTTTACACAAGGTTTTCCATCAAAACAAACGGAGCGCGAATGTCATTTGTTTAACCAAAAAATTGAATGATTGATTGAGATAAATATTTTTTAGCCCAATGATAGTCAATTGAATTCCCTTCATAATGATTACTCATGAACCCAAATTAGACTTAAAACTAGCTAGCAAGATATTGCAAAAACAAGGAAAAAAAAATATCTACTTCAAATCTAGAGCATATTACCTCCAAACCTCTCCTTGGAGATAAGATATTTGGTATCAAATAATAACATGTCAACAGTATCAAAATCTAATAAGTGCGAGAGATGTTAGTAATAAATAACTACTCCACTAACAAATGAAAGACATGTGTTAGTAGGTATGAATGAAAGACATGTCTTTCATTTATTGGGTTTTGGTATGAATGACGTGATATTATTTGATACAAAATACTTTTTCATCCCTAGAACTCCCCACAACGTTGAAACCACCAGGAAGCGTCCATGGAGATTTTACCAACAATGGTCCTAAAAGATTCCTGATTTTGCCACAATGTCCTCCTTTTCACCTCAACATTGGATTTGAAGTAGAGTTATTAGGGTTAGGTATAAAAGACTTAAATTCTACTTCAAATTATTAGCGCAGCAACAAAAAGTGTAAAGATTTGTTTCTATTATTGACTAAAGCTTCATTTGTCGTTGTTGTCATATATATATATATATATATATATAGAGAGAGAGAGAGAGAGAGAGAGAGAGAGAGAGAGAGAGAGAGAGAGAGAGAGAGAGAGAGAGAGAGAGAGAGAGAGAGAGAGAGAGAGAGAGAGAGAGAGAACACCGGTACTTTTGTTGATGATTTATTAGTAAAATACACGTAAACACTCCAAATATTAATTAAAAATATATAGGACACCGGTAATTCATCAACCTACTTCAATTTTTGTTGCTTCTTTGATATTTGGTGCAAAGAAGATGGTATTGAATCTTGAACCATATTAATTCAAAGCGTAGCATAGCCCAAAAATAATGTATGTTGCTGTTGTTAGTCATATGTAACAAATTTTGAGTTAAATAATAAAAATCTTATGAATAACTTGTTTGTGTTTCACTTTATACTCCATCAATCACTTTCCACCAAAAAAAAAAATTTGGAAGTATGACAAGGGATTTGATAGACCAAGAATATAGTAACCCCTTGTGATAAATTAACCAATTAAGTAGCCAAGTTAATTAATTAATTCAATTAACATGTAAAACGCGTGGTAGCACAAACAAATTACCAATTAAGTTAAATACAGTGGAAAATAAAGTTGACACGGTGATTTGTTTATGAATTGGAAAACCTCCAAGACAAAAACTCCACTAGGTGATTCTAAGGTCACCACTCTTGAGAATTCACTATTATTACAATAAGCGGTTACAAGTAAAGGAATCTTAGTACCTTATACCAACTTACAGCTGAACCCTTACCCCAATATACAATTAGACTTGTTTAGTAGTGACATTCTCTCATTTTCAATGCACGGCTCTCAATACATGATTAATCAATTGATGCGCGGATCCTAGTACGTGGTTTACTCCGTTGCACGAATCCAAATACATGACTAACCCACCAACTTGAAAAAGATATTGACTGCAAAGTTCTTCAATTTATCAACACGATGAAGATCACGAAACTCCTTGGTTACAAAACTCAACGGCATACAAACGCAGCAGCTTCTTCAAGAGAAAGATGAACTAGGGCAAATTTTGTCTCCAATCACAATTTGCATGAACAAAGCTTTGCCTCACACTTGCGCAACCTTTGGCGGCCCTTAAAATAATCCTTATATATGTTTAGAGTTGTGAGAAAAGAAATCCTAAATATGTATACACAGATTGGTGTGAAATCAGATTTGAAAAACTGATTTTCATAAATCTCGATAGATAGGTTATCTATTGAGTAGCTGTTGAGTATCGGGCTATACTGCCTTTTAAACCTCGATAGATGCTATTTGTTGAGCTAGTTGTCAAGTTTTAAAATCCAGCACTTCTTCACTTGTTTCTTGGACAGATTTGCATGGTTTCAATACTTAGACTTGAACTCTTGTTCCTTAAAGTATTAAACACATCCTATCTACCCAATTACAAGTAAAATGCGTTTTGTTCTAGGATTAGCCAATTCTAAATGACATATGTTCCTAACATCATTCACATATGTCCTAATAGAATTCTCAAAGAGCTTGAAACAATCCGTATTTACTTATTTCCAAATGAAAGGTTTCAAGATGCATGTTTTAAAAACATTTTTTTATTTAAGATATAATTTATTATATTTATATTGTTTTTCCTTAATGGAGGTATTTTTTGTGTATATATATATATATATATATAATATTAAGTTGGTATTGATATTATCTAACCGATTAACCTTTTCGTATAACATAGTAAATATTAGATGATTAGGATTGGTTAAGTTGAAGAAACGTTTGAATTAAATAGTTATTGTTACTATATGTTTATAAATATAGTTATGATTTATTTGTTTATGATTAATATGTTTATATGTATAATGTTTTTTTTTTTTAAGCAAGTGTTTGATATTTGGCTTATCTTGCAAGAATAGGTAAAAGTATTTTTAATTTGTTGTTGTCATTTAGTTAGTTCAGTCCTTAAATATTGCAACTCAATTACTTATTTAAATTATGTTTAGGCATGACTTTTTGGAATGTAGTGAAATTTTAGAGGTTTTTTTTTCCCTTCCAAATTGAGGGTTATAGCTCATTTTTATTTTGAATAGGTTCAAAATTTTACTTATTATTTTGTTAAGAAAATTCCCATATTTTCAAAACCATATGAAATAATTTTAGTATCATTTAAAAAAAAAAAAATTCATTCATTCATTACCACTCCATATTTTGGGATCATTTTTGCATTCATTGGAACCATTTTTTGTTTTATCCCAATTATGACTTGAGTTGTGAGAAAAACATCAATAGTTTGGTCCATGTAGGGGCTATTACTGAGTCCATGAGTAGATTTGGCATCAATATTATTGATATTGATCTCTGAGAATAAGTTTAATGGTTCTATTAGCTCTATAAATTTGGTTTACAATAGTGACGTGGATAATGCATATCTTATCCATGTCACTCAAATATATTCTTTAACAACAATTCCATTGTAATTTATGGATTCCGCATTAGGTTAACTAAAACTTTTCTATATTGTTTTGTATCCAATTTATGTAACCATTTATTTTTTACAAACATATTAAATATTTTTTAGTATTATTAAAAAACACATTAAATCATTCCTAGTCTTCTACATTTTAGGGTCACATTTGTAATTATCGAACTATATCTTAGTGTTGTTCAGCCAAGTATGACTTGGGTGGTGAGAAAAACACATTTGGATTAGTTTAATGATTTTTAGTCCACGAGTAGATTTCACATCATTATAATTGATGTCGATTTCAGAGTATAAAGTTTAATGATTTTTTTAGAGATTGTAAACAAAATTTGTTTCAAAGTTTGCACTTTTTATTTATATGTTTTTATGTGTTTATACATATGTTCAATTTTTTAGATAAATATATCTAAGATTTGCATGTCTATAATTATGTTTAGTGTTATCATGTAAAATATTGGTATCATCTCAGTTATTAACCTTTTCATATAACATAGTAAAAAAGATTTATATGAAATGATATATATACATATATTGATTTTAAGAAAAGTAACTCATGCATGAAAAGATGAATATGTTAATGTTAGGACATATGTGATTGGATGTTAGGAACATATGTCAATATTTTATGTATTGGCTAATTCTTTGACAAAATACACTTTACTTGTAATTAGATAAATTTAGGATGTGTTTAATGATTCAAGAAACAAGATTTCAAGTTCAAGTGTTAAAGCCATGCAAGTCTATCCAAGAAATAAGTGAAGAAGTACTATTCATTAAAGCTCAATAGCTAGCATCTATCGAGGTTTAAAAGAGTTGTTTAAGCCCGAGGCTCGACAGCTGTGGTATCTATCGAGGTTTAGGAAACTCAGTTTTTCTGGACTGATTTTCGTCCAATTCGTGATTATGTGTTTGGGCTTTCTTTTTTCACAATTCTAAACATATATAAGGATTATTTTAAAGGCCGTATCAGGTTGCACAGCTAAGAGCACAATTGCACAAGAGCATAATTCCTTAAGTGTAACCGGAAACCTAGTTTGCCCTAGTTCTTAAAGAAGTTGTTGTGTTTGTACACAGTAGGGTTTTGTGACCAAGCAACTTCGTGATTTTCATGTGTTGAAAAATATAAGAACTTTGTAGCCAACATCCTTCTCAAGTTGGTGATCAAGTCACGTACTAGGATTCGCACATCTTTTGGTTAGTCACATACTAGGAGCCGTGCATTGAAAATGAGAGATTGTTACTACAAAACAAGTCCAATTAAGTATTGGGGTAAGGATTCAACTGTAGGTTGCTATAAGGTACTGGGATTCCTTTACTTGTAATCGCTTATTTTGATAATAGTGGATTCTCAAGAGTGGTGATCTTAAAATCACCCGATGGGGTTTTTGCCATGTAGGTATGCCACATTCGTAAACAAATCACCGTATCATTTAATTTTCACTGCATATTTAGTTTTTGGTGATTTGTTTGTGCTACTACACTTGTTGCATGTAATTGAACCTAATTAATTCACTTGGTTAATTTATCACAAGGGGTCAATACGTTCTTGGCCTTTTAAGTGGTATCAGAGCAGGCACACTCTGATTGGGGTTTAATCTTTGCTATGAGATCCATTGACCCCAGTTGTCATGCCTGCTATTGGCAAGAAAAGATCTATTATTTCAAATACATCTTGTTTTTCTAATCTCTATTTAATTGAATGTTTCAGAAAATGCAAGTCTAAAAGTTATTTGAAAGCCATCATGATGATGATTGGAAAAGATCTTAACAAGACAAAGAAGACACTAGACTGCCTCAAACTGAGAATGTGTAGAGAAGTTCATCAGAGAAGGGTGAAGGTTAAAGGTCTTAGCTGTAAATAGCCAATGAAAGAAAACACCATTCCTACAGATCTATTATCAAAGCATAAAGTATGCTTTATGATGAAGTCTGTATTCAAGGTAATGGATACATGCTTGTGGTACCTTGATAGTGGATGCTCACGACACATGATTGGAGATCGTTCTTTCTTTAAGGTCTTCAAGTCTAAGAAAGGTGGTAATGTCCCTTTCGGTGATAGGAGCAAATCACAAATAAAAGGAAAGGGAATCATTTCTTTACCTAGATTGCTAGATATTGCAAATAAGCTATATGTAGAAGGTTTGAGAGTGAACCTGTTGAGCATAAGCCAGATATGTGATCAAGACTTCATGTTGCTGTTCTCCAAAAGAAAATGTCTTGTGCTGGATGAATATGGAAATAAACTCATAAATGGTGTTCGCACTTTAGACAATTGTTATGGTCTGGTACCAGATGTTGATATTGTGTGCAATAATGTGAACAATGTTGTGTGTGACCATGTCAGCTTGGAAAACAGACAAAAGCTAAACATCCAAGCACTTAGACATGTGCTACATCTAGACCATTGGAAATACTACATGTGGATCTCATGGGTCCAACTCAAACCGAGTCTCTTGGGGGAAGAGATATATCATGGTTGTGGTAGATGACTTTACTAGGTACTCTTCGGTTATTTTTCTAAGATCCAAGTCAGATACTCCTGAGCACATCGAAGCCTTGTGCATAAGATTGCAAAATGAGAAGAGTTTAAAGGTTGATCGAATTCGAAGTGATCATGGCAAAGAATTCGAAAACTCATACATAGAGTCCTTCTGCACTAGATTGGGTATATCTCAAGAATTCTCGACACCTATTACTCCTCAGCAAAATGGTGTAGTAGAAAGGAAAAACAGTGTGATTCAGGAGTTGGTTAGAGCCATGCTGCAACAAGGTAGCTAGAAACTTGTGGGGAGAAGCCGTTAATACTGCGTGTTATACGGTTAGTATATTTCAGATCTGGTACTAAAAAGACTCCCTATGAGCTATGGAAGGGAAGGAAGCCGAATGTCAAGTATTTCAAAATCTTTGAAAGTACTTGCTTTATTCTCAAGGATAGAGAGAATGTGGGAAAATTTGACTCTCGAAGTAATGAATGAATACTTTTGGGATACTCCTCCACAAGCAAGGCATTTCGAGTATACAACAAGATAACCAAGAAAGTGATGGAAACTGTAAATGTTGTTATCAATGAAGCTTCGAAGTCTTGTTCTGAGAATGTTAATGAGGAAATTCCAGAGGAAATTCTTTCTCCCGAGCCCAAGGACATTCAAGAATCTGCTAATCAAGAGCCTGCCTCTCCAAGTACTCCTAGTACTCTAAGTGTTGCAGAAGGTTCAACAGACAGATCTGTCTCACCTAATTCTGAATCTCATAAAGAGAAAGGACCTTCCTCCATAATTCAGTTGAATCATCCTCTTGAAACTATTGTGGGAAATATGAATGAACTTACACTGAGGAAATGCATAGTTGATAAATGTGTTGCCAACTTTGTGTCTTATTCTTACTATTTGTCGCAAGTTGGACCTACCAAGGTTGAGGAAGTACTTTAGGATGAAAGCGGAGTGGAGGCTATGTATGATGAACTGCTTCAATTTCAATGGAATGATGTCTGGACACTAGTACCTAGACCAGAGGGTAAGCACATCATTGGCACAAAGTGGATTTTTCTCAATAAAACTAATGAGGAGGTCAACATGATCCGCAATAAGACTCGTCTTATGGCTCAAGGATACTCACAAATGGAAGGAGTGGACTATGATGAGACATTTGCTCCAGTAGCCCGCGTGGATTCCATTAGGATCCTTCTATCCCTAGCATGCCATTTGAAGTTCAAGCTTTACCAAATGGATGTCAAAACCGCCTTCTTAAATGGGTTCCTCAAAGAAGATGTCTATGTGGCTCAACCAAAAGGATTCATTGATCCCCAGTTTCTGGATCATGTGTTATACCTTAAAAAGACACTCTATGGTTTGAAGCAAGCCCCCAAAGCTTGGTATGATTGGCTCACACAATATTTGGTGTCACATGGGTTCACAAGAGGAAAGGCTGATCAAACTCTCTTCATCAAAAGGGAAGACGGCGAGTTGATAGTTGCACAAGTCTATGTTGATGATATCATCCTTGGGTCATCAAAGGATGAACTTGCTCATGGTTTCTCTAAACTCATGCAAGCTGAGTTCTAGATGAGCATGATTGGAGAGTTAAATCACTTCCTTGGATTGCCAATCCGTCAGTAAGAGACAGGTATATTCATATGCCAATCTAAATATGCTAGAAATCTTGTGAAAAAGTTTGGTTTGAAATCTGCTAGTTCTATTAGAACCCCTATGAGTCCTAATGTAAAACTCACTGTTGATATATTAGGAAAGAATGTTGATCCATCTTTCTATAGAAGCATGATAGGTAGTCTTCTGCACCTTACTGTTAGTAGACCTGACATTAGTTACAGTATGGGTGTGTGTGCTAGGTATCAGGCAAATCCTAAAGAGTCTCATATGACTGCTTTAAAGAGAATCATAAGTATGTCAAAACCATCGCCGACTTTGGTGTGTTATACAACAAAGACACAAATGATGTCTTTGCCGGGTATTTAGATGCTAATTAGGTTGGGAATGCTAATGATAGGAAGAGTACTTCCGGGGATTGTTTTTATTTAAGTAATAATCTTGTCTCCTAGATGAGCAAAAAGTAAAATTTCATCTCTTTATCCACTGCAGAAGCTGAATACATTGCTGCCGATAGCTGTTGCACCCAACGTCTATGGATGCAAAAACTTCTCCATGATTATGGTATTTGTCAAGAACACTTCACTATATATTGTGACAATACCAAAGCCGTCAATATCTCTAAGAATCCGGTTCAACATTCTCGAACCAAACACATAGAGATTCAACATCACTTCATTCGTAAGCTTGTTAAAGATGGTGTCCTTACTCTTAAGTTCATTCACACTGATGACCAGAAGGTCGATCTGTTCACCAAACCTCTTAATAGCAAACGGTTTGAGTTCCTTCGTCAAAACATTGATGTTATCTCCATGGAATGATCTTATCTTCTCCTCTTTTTCTTTATGCATTTGCATCTAGTTTTTATGCATTGCTTTATTTGACTTGTTTTTGTTTGGTTGTTTTTCAATTTTGTTTTTATTTTGTTTTTCATTCATAAAAATTAAATAAAAAAATTTGAAAATAAAAAAAAATACAAAAACAGTGTGTTTGTGTATATTGGTACTTGTGTACCTTGAATGGCCAATGAAACAAAGTTTCTAAACTTTATATCTTTTATAGATTAGATGAGCATCTCTATGCACAACTAAGCAAGTGAGTTTTGTGGCTCGTGTTTGTGATGAGTAAGGTTAAGTGATCTCTTGTACTTAACACTCGTATCATTCTTTTTAACAAGAAAGACTAGAAAATCCTAAGAAAAAGACATAAATAACCATCTCACCACTGTTGCCTGTCAATCATGAAATGACATCGATATGCTTCGGCATAGCAAAAGTGCAATGTCAAAAAGCTTAACATAATTGGGTATTTTTTTTCTCTCTATTATATGCTCATGCATGATATGCTTAATAAAAGAAATATATGAAAAGAAAAATAAAAGCAAAAAGATCAAAATACTTCAAAACATGATTGCAAGTGTGTATTCTAGGAGATGTGGGAGTTATAGGATGTACCTCGAATGTGATAGTCCCTATCAAGTAGTTATGATCGAGTTTGAGTTAAATTGATTTACTCATATATCAAATATTCATAACATAGAGACACTTACGCAATGTTGCGATGTTTTCCCACACAACATGTAATATTCTTTGCTACTTTTGATACATGTACAGGTACAATGTGATTTAGCCATCACAAGATTTACATGCGTTAATGTATGCTCACTAGACTGTCTTAATTTTTTTTTGAAAATAAAATTGGTTAGATTTGTTTAGTGTGTGTGTGTGTGTGTGTGTTTTGGATCTAAATGCATGACATTTTTCTTGTTGAAAGATGATTTTAAGAAGTTAAAATGTTGTTTGGATTGTTGGTTGAGTTGCATGTTGGATTGCATTCATGTCTGTGTTTTCTCTTCTTAAAAAACTGTTCTTAAACAATCTCGACAGCTCCTCGACACCTCCCGACAGCTAGGCTATCTATCAAGCTCTTTAGCTTTTTCTTATAACAATCTCAATAGCTCCTCAATCCATCGAGAAAGTTTCTATCTCCTCGATAGCTCCTCAATCCATCGAGCTTGTTTTTGCTATGGACACCTATAGACACCTGCTCGATAGCTGCATTTGTCGACCCTTTTAAAGCTCGACACCTCTCAACACCTCTCGATTTGTTGAGAATTACTGAGCTTCTATATATAGGGTCAGCGTGATTCGGATCTCATTTCTCTCGATCTCTCTCGATTCCTACTATCTTTTCACCTCCCAAAACCTCTCCTTCTCACTCCAAACTTCTTCTCAAGGATTTTTTAGCCTAGATCAAGTTTTTCTTCACTTGGTAAAGGTTCTAATTCTTCTTTTTCATGCATTTCATGCATTCTGACCTAGATTTGGGTTTTGATGAAAGTTTTGGGGTTTTTCAAAATCAAAGAGGTTTTTACAAAATTTTTGGGATGGGTTTTGTATTTTTTTTTATCTTAAAACATCATGCATTGCATCACATGTGCATTATAACGATGTTTCGTGCATTATAACGATGTAGATGTGTGTTTACATTGTGGAACTGATTGTGTACTAGTAGGTTTGGATTGGGCTAAGCCTATGGTGTATTTACCATTGCATATCACATGTTCATGCATTTTCATGCATACGTACCTTCAAGTTTCTATATTTGCTATATTGTATCTCGTTGATGCTTTTCTGATCCTCTCTCTCTCTCTCTCTTTCTTTCTCTCTCTCTCTCTCTCTCTCTCTCTCTCTCTCTCTCTCTCTCTCTCTCTTGTTTACGTTAGTTGCATCATGGCACCTAAACGTAAGTCTACTCCATCCCGGAACCCTCTTCATTCTGGGGCATCTACCTCTTCTAATCCTACCCCTTCTCATATTCGATTCCATGATGATAAAGCCCGCAAGAACTTTTCAAAGAACCTTTAGTAGTCTTAAATAGGGCGTGCAGGCCCGCCTCTTTTTTGAGTAGGTGATTCACTACCGAAGCGAAGAAAAGGCTGGATCAAGAAAAGGAGGCCCTTCTTACTCCCAAAGCCGCGCCCTATCTGGGAAATTGGATGTTACCGAATGGGGCGGATGTGGGAGCTTCTAGCTCAGCGGGGGATGAGGCATTCATTCAGAATGCCAAGTCATTTTTTCAGACTTCTTTGACACTGACCTACCTATTGTCATTCATAGTATGGGTTGGAAGTCACTGTGTGATGTCTCGGTCACTTGTCCATCCGTGCTGATCCAAGAGTTCTACTCCAACATGCATGGATTTGATTATTCAGTACCTCTCTTTGTCACTCGCGTTCGAGGTACATGTATCGTGGTCACTCTAGATATTATATCAAAAGTGCTCCATGTCCCTAGGGTAGTACATCCTGACTACCCTAGTTATGAGCGTCTTAAGATTGTGTTTAAAGACAAGCTTATTTCTGCTTTTTGTGAGTGACCTATAGATTGGGGTGATCATCAGTTCAGTTCTTGTTTGATCTTTGCTAAAGGTCCTAGGTTCATTAACATGGTTATGACCTTTGTTTTGCATCCTCTTTCTCACTATAACTCTATTACAGAGCCTCGTGCTCGGTTTTTGTTATCTTTCATAGAGCATCTTACCATTGACTTTCCCTCTCTTTTCATTCTTTCCATCATAGATGTGTATAAGGATACGGCGACCTGTGATAAGCTCATCTTCCCTTTTGTTATCACGAGAATTTTATGCCATTTTTCTGTTTCCTTTCCCGTTTCGATCACTTCCATGTCATTTCTGCCATAGACGCCACTACCGTTAAATAGAGAGAGGTGCAGCTACGATTGAGGTGGTCTGGATCGACAGTTCCTCCAACTTCTACAGCTCCATCCACATCCATTACCTCCTCTTCTACGGGCAGTGTGACACTCGAGGACATCATGGCACAACTTGTGCATGGATGCTTGCCTCGACACTCTCAGTGATGAGTTATGTCATGTGAACACCCGTGTTAGTCGTATTGCACGACGACAAGCTGTCATAGGTAGCTTCGTTGCTTCTTCTCCTCCTACTTCAGAGGCTTCTAAGGATGAGGACAATGATGATGATGGAGATGGTGATGCTAGCTCTTCTGGTGATGACGAAATGTCTATTTAACACTCTTACCCTTTGTCACTCGTGACAAAAAAGGGGAGTAGTTTTGGGATGAGAGTAGTCATACTTATAGGGAGAGAGTTAGTATAAGAGATTTCTGTTAGGGGGAGTATTCATGTTTTTTAGGAATGTAGTGAGGATTTTGATATATCTTTCTCTTTTCTTTCTATTTTAGATACATTCTTCTTGTATCTTAGGTCTTGTGACCATTTGACATACATTGTACTTATATTTGCTTTATATATATATATATATATATATGTTGATGTATGTTATTTCACCTATCTCTCCATGTGTTGTTTCTTTTCTCTCTTTATACACATGTTTCTTATTATCTGTATGCAATATTTTATTTCTGTTTCACACAAAGATGCATTAATGAGTTTTGTTTAAGTGTTTTAGAAATACAGGCTGTCAAAGTCTTCTTACCATAAACTCTCTTCTTGCAACGTTTTTCAAGAGTTTATGTTTGGATAGATTTTATTGTACTTAACAAGTGAGTATGAGTTGAGTGATTTATGACTCATCTCATATGTTCATTTGTTTATTATGGTTTTATCACAGATTGCCAAAAGGGGTGATTGTTAGGACATATGTGATCGGATGTTAAAAACATATGTCAATATTTTATGTATTGGTTAATTCTTTGACAAAACACACTTTACTTGTAATTTGGTAGATTTAGGACGTGCTTAATATTTTAAGAAACAAGGTTTCAAGTCCAAGTGTTAAAGCCATGCAAATTTGTCTAAGAAACAAATGAAGAAGTGTTGTTCATTAAAACCCGATAGCTAGCACAATAGCTAGCATTAATCGAGGTTTAAATGAGCTGTTTAAGCCCGAGGCTTGACAGCTATGGTATCTGTCGAGATTTATGAAACTCAGTTTTTCTGGACTGATTTTCATCCAATCCGTGATTAGGTGTTTGGCCTTCATTTTCTCACAACCCTAAACATATATAAGGATTATTTTAAGGGCCGTATCAGGTTGAACAACTAAGAGCACAATTGTACAAGAGCATAATTCCTCAAGTGTAACTGGAAACCTAGTTTGCTCTAGTTCTTGAAGAAGTTACTGTGTTTGTACACCATAGGGTTTTGTGACCCGTAACTTCGTGATCTTCATGTGTTGAAGAAATCAAAAACTTTGCAACCAACATCCTTCTCAAGTTGGCGATCAAGTTGAGTATTGGAATCCACGCATTTTTTGATTAGTCACGTACTAGAAGCCGTGCATTGAAAATGAGAGATTATCACTATAGAACAAGTCCAATTGGGTATTGGGGTAAGCGCTGAACTGTATATTGGTATAAGGTACTGGGATTCCTTTACTTGTAACCGCTTGTTTTGATAATAGTAGATTCTTGGGAGTGGTGACCTTAAAATCACCTGATGGAGTTTTTGCCGTGTAGGTTTTTCCCATTTGTAAACAAATCACCGTGTCATTTAATTTTCGCTACATATTTAGTTTTTGGTGATTTGTTTGTGCTGTCACGTTTGTTGCATGTAATTGAACCTAATTAATTCACTTGTTTAATTAATTGGTTAATTTATCACAAGAGGTCAATACGTTCTTGGCCTTTCAGTTAAAATCATATCAAATGATTAAGTTTGTTAAAGTTATATAAAAGGATCAAACTAATTAATCTAACATATGTAAAATAAAATTTATAAAACGTACATTTTTATAATGAAAAAGTGGCGTATCTAGCAGCATCCCTAGGATCATCAGCTAAATTGTAGGGAACACTATTGAGATTCTGAGTACATATTTCCATGTTGTATCAACCTTCAGAGAAAAATAAAATAAATAAATAAAAGATCTACGGTTATTAATATACCCAATTGCACATATCCTACATATAAATATAAATGTGTAAAATACTTTAAACTAATATATGTTAGTACTATAGACTATAGTATATTAGTTTATATCTCAATAATGTTAGAAATACTGAATGCAATAGTATTGTATTTCATAGTGAAAGAATATACATGAGTGTCTTTATATAGGAGGCATATGAGTGCAATACAAGTAAGTGTGTAGTAAAATAATGTGTTCTATACAAATAATCTATTTAGGCCTAAAGCCCATAACACTATACACGTTAACAGACCCCCTTAAACTCAAGGTGGATGTGAGACCAGCTTGAGGTTGTCAACCAAATCACGAAAGCGTCCCTTAGGATGTGACTTAGAGAAGATATATGCAAATTGATCTTTGGAGGAGACGGAGAAGAGATTGAGAGCACCATGGGCAAGATGATAATGGATAAAATGACAATCAATCTTGATGTGTTTAGTATGTTTATGTAAGACATCATTGTGAGTAATATGAATGGCACTCTGGTTGTTACAATTAAGAGGAGTAGCAGAGGATATAGATACACCTAAGTCCTTAAGAAGCCATCGTAGCCAAAGGAACTCAGATGTGGTATTAGCAAGGGCATGATATTCTACTTCAATACTGGAGTGGGCCACAATGCTTTGTTTCTTACTTTGCCAGGAAATCAAAGAAGAGCCAAGGAGAAAGTAATAACCAGTGGTGGACCTGCGATCAGTGAGATCTCCTGCCCAATCAGCATCAGAGAATGCACGGAGTACAAAAGGAGACTAAGTTGAGTAGAAAAGACCATGGAAGAGAGTGCCCTTCAAGTATTGAAGAATGTGCAAAACAACAACATAGTGAGTCGATCGTGGAGCAGACAGATACTAGCTTACCTGATGAACAACATAGGAAATTTCTAGATGAGTAACTGTGAGATAAACTAAGCTGCCAACCAATCGTCTATAAAGAGAAGGATTAGAAAATGGTTCTCCTCCCGAGGGAGTCAGATACGCATTAAGTTCAATTGGGGTGTCAACAGTCTTGTTGTCAGTGAGTCCAACTTGAGACAAAAGGTTAGAAGCATACTTGGCTTGAGTAATATAAAGACCATCTGTGGAATGAGTGATTTCAAGACCTAAGAAATAGCTGAGGTATTCAAGATCTTTCATCTTAAACTGCTGACTGAGGAAATCCTTGAGTTCTTGAATGGCATTGAGGTCATCACCAGTTATGATCATATCATCCACATATAGGAGAAGTAAAATGGTGCCTTTATCAGTGCGACGAAGATATAAGGTAGAATCATAAGGACTGGTAGTGTAACCCAAGCGAAAGGTGGTGGAGCTGAACTTGGCAAACAAAGCTTGCGGACCTTGTTTAAGGCCATAAAGTGCACGTCAAAGGCGAAAAACCTTGTTTGATTCAATAGAGAGACCAGGAAGAGGTTGCATATAAAGGGTTAGTTTAGGCCTCACGATAGGTGTGAGGCTCATAGAGTGTAGTAAGGGCAGTGTAACAATGATAGTTAAGAAAATGTGCAAGAATGGATCTTACCCGGGTTGAATGACGAGGTGGAATGTCTTGTGGAGGATCTTCAGGTGGAGCAGGAACATGGGACCCAAGCTCAAGGTGGGGTAGCTCGTCATTGACTTCTTCATCTTCAAACTGTCCAGGAGAAGCATCAAAAATATCTAGAGGATGGATAGAGAAGTCCAAAGGAGGATCAAGAGTATTTGTAGAAGAAACATGAGACTCGTCTAGAAAGATTTCTAAAACAAAGGAGGTAGTTAAGGAAGAATGAAAGTGAGAGAGTTCAACAAACATGCGGTGTTCCCAGAAGACAACATTACGGGAAACACGAAGACTATGAAAGACAGGATCATAACATTGATACCCCTTTTGAGTTTCGCTATAATCAAGGAAATAAAAAAGTCTAGACTGAGGGTCAAGTTTGTTGTACTCATGAGACTGAAGAAGAATGAAACAAGCAGAACGAAAGAGCGAAACACGAAGACTATGAAAGACAGGATCATAACACTGATACCCCTTTTGAGTTTCGCCATAATCAAGGAAATAAAAAAGTCTAGACCGAGGGTCAAGTTTGTTGTACTCATGAGACTGAAGAAGAATGAAACAAGCAGATCCGAAAGAGCGAAGGTGATAATAGTCAGGGGTGATCCAAAAAGGCACTCATATGGAGTTTGATTATAGATGACAGTGCTTGGAATGTGATTAATAGCATGAATAGCATAAAGAGCAGCTTCGCCCCAAAATGGGGCAGGAACTTTAGCTCATACGGAATGTAACGAAGTTTTCGTTCGGCTCGACCATTTTGCTAAGAGGTACCTAGACAAGTTAGATGATGTACAGTGCCATAGAAATGTAACAGAGCTTGAAAAGCATATTGAGTATATTCAAGAGCATTATTAGATCGAAAAATTTTGATACATTTGGAGAATTGTGTTTCAACCATTTTTGCAAAGTTACTGTATATTGGTAAAATTTCAGAACAAGATTTTATAAGAAAGATTCAACTATAACAAGAATAATCATCAATAAAAATAACAAATTATCGAGATCCACTAATATTAGCAATAGGAGAAGGTCCCTAAGCATCCAAATGAATTAACTCAAAAATACTATTAGAGATAGAATCATTATTATTAAAAGGTAAAGCTGGCTATTTCCCTAAATGACATGAAGTACAATCAAAATTGTCTTTGGACACAGAACCTAACAGACCCTTAAAAGCTAACTGTTGTACCCAAGAAGAGGGTGCATGACCAAGACAAGAATGCCAAAGTGCGAGAGAAGGTAAGGAAGAAACTGCAGCAACAGAAATAGGAGCAACAGGTGGAAGATGAAGATTGTCCACGGGAAACATATGCCCAACTCTAGAACCGGTCCCAAACTCTTGTCCTATCCTTGGATCCTACACAGTACACCTAGAATAGTAAAAAATAAGGCTATATCCTAGTTTAGCTAATTGTCCCATAGAGCACAAATTATAGGATAGGTTAGGTACATGGAAGACCCCAAGAACAAAGATGTTGGAGGTCGAAACAAAACCTAGACTATTCCCATGCATGGTGGAACCATCAGCTATATAAATATTAAGAGGATGTGGTGTAGGGTCAAGTTTGGAGAATAAAGACGAGTGAGGTGTCATGTGATTGCAATAGGCAGAATTCAAAAACCAAGTTTGAAACTTATCGGATAAAATTGAGTGAGCAGTGAAAAGAGATGCATTACCAACCATACGAACAGCTTGAGCTATGATGTCTTGTAGTTCAGTAGGGGAGAGGTTGATAGCAGATTCAGAAGACTGGGACTCAACTGTAATGGAAGGCATCAGCGGAGTAGACTCAGTATTAGCAACTGCAATAGTAGATTTGTTGCGACAGTAACAAGTCTCAATAGTGTGGCCAGGACGCTTGCAATAGTTTCAAAACTTTTTGTTGGTTTGCTTGCGACGATTGCTAGAGCCAGAAGGATCACCTGATTGCCGAGGTTGCTCTATAGGTGGAGCAAAAAGAGTAATAGCCAAACATTAAGCTTCTTCTGGGCTTGAAGGGTTGCAAGGCAATCTTCTTCTCTAACCAACTCGTTTATAACAGTATCAAGAAAGGGAGAAGGACTACAATTAAGAAGCTGACCTCGGATGGGCTTATAGTCCTTTTGAAGTGACATCAGGAACTTATAGAGATGAAATTCATCTCTAATAGTAGCATATTGTTGAGCATCTTTTGAGCATGCCCAAGTTGGATCAGAAAAGTCAATTTAGTCCCAAATGAAGTGAAGCTGATCATAGTAGTCATTGATGGATTGCCCTGATTCTTGCCTCAGTTGATGCAATTCAACCACTAATTGATATTTCATGGATCCGTGAGTAGTGGACTATCTTTTGGCCAATATATCCCATGCCGATTTTGCAACATCAAAGCTGCCTAACAGATTGGAGATGGAGGAAATTGAAGTGTTCTGAATCCACGTAAGGATCATATGGTTGTGACTATCTCATTCAATCATGCGACTAAGGAAGGTAGCATCTTCTTCACTTGCCCACTTGATAGGACTAGTGATTGCACCAGTACAATATTGCTAGAGCATGCGACTTTTAAGAAAACTGCACACAACTTGAGACCAAAATAAGTAACTCTTATTCCCCTCCAATATAATATTGATGGGGCGAGGAAGAAAAATATCATTTTTATCCATTTAAAGACACAATATGCAAAAACAGACTACAAAAATGAAATCTATGTGAAAAACTCGGTAAGGAAAACCTGGACTGCAAAAGTCGACCCTAGAGAAAAGTCAACGGTTAAAGTCAACCTTTAGTCAAAAGTCAACACAAGTCAACGGTCAAAGTCGACAGTCTGATCAACGATGATGTTGACTGACGTGGCAGGTGACGTCAGTAGAGGAATGGATAATGACATTAGCCCTAGCTAACGTGGTAGTGATGACGTCACTGATAACATCAGCAAGAACAAAGGTTGGTGCGTGAGGCGTGTGATTGAGGTGCAGCTTCTTTGGGTAGCGCGTGAGGGCGCGTACAGGCTCCGATGACTGCGTGACTTCCATGATTGAGCAGATCAAGGCGAGACGATCACTATGGTACCTGCAAAAAAAATTATCAGAGCAAGATGCATGGCGAAGACGGTGAGTGCAATGGTTTGTGTGGAGCGAGACTCCTCAACGACGGCGGCTACAAGCCCGGAACCCAAGGACAACGGTTAAGAGATGTCGGAGGTTCAACGGTGAGTGGTTGTAGCAGCTGTTGTGATGACGAAAGCACTAAGAGTGGAGTAACACCAAGAGAGACAAGACTGCTAAAAGAAAGGTCAGAGTAATGTCTCTGATACCATATTAGAAATACTGAATGCAATAGTATTGTATTTCATAGTGAAAGAATATACATGAGTGCCTTTATATAGGAGGCATATGAGTGCAATGCAAGTAAGTGTGTAGTACAATAATGTATGTTATACAAGTAATCTAGTTGGGCTTAAATCCCACAACACTATACACGTTAATAAATAAAACTGTGGAAAAATAAAAAAACCTTCGTGATTTATGAGACAAGTGTCCTATATGAAACCCATTTCCTGGCAGGTTTATCATCTTCTCCCTGCTTCAAGGAGGTGACAACTTAACAATCCTAAACCATTACTTTGCTAACCCCCAGATCAATCACGACCTTACCTGAGCCAATCACAAAGGGGTGCGCAAGTAAAACCATTAGAATTGTTCCAATGATCACGATGCAATTTCGAAGCAAAGCTGCTTTTCGAGGGCCTTGTTTGTCAATCATGAATCCAGTAACTATGGCTCCATCCATTGACACGAGCAGTCAATGTTAAGATGCTTGAGAAGGTGGATCCAAGCTTGTTTTCCAAATGAGTTGTAGCTCGGGAAACTGTGATTGCACATTTGGCCAAAGAAGTTTCTTGACATAAATTTCCCCAAGAAAAAAAATCCAAGTAAAAAACTAAAAAACCTTACCCGTTATGTAAGAGATGGATACTTTTCATAACTTTTTGGAACTCATTTGATTATATATTTGGGAAGAGATAATGGATTAAAGAAATGGCGCTAAGTTCAATTCATATGTGTACGAAGAACATAGCATACACATAACCATAAAATATGCTTATGTATTTGTGTGTATGTCACATGGAGGTAACGATCAGCAATGGGCTAGGCTAGGGGCTAAACTAGTAACTTGCCCTAAAAATTGCTACAATTTGCCCAAACAAATTTGTAAAGAGTTAATGGATTGAAAAAATGACATTAAGTTCAACTCATGAGTGTACAAAAATCATAACATGTGCATAACATAAGCATAACAATTTGCTATTATAAGTGATACTTCCCAATCACAATATATGTGTGAAATTGATAATGATACGACCAAGGAGCATAGCTTTGAAACCCGGACCAGACTATACGGTCCGACCGGAAAAACCTCGAATCGCTCATTTTTGCAATTCTTTTAGCCTCAAGAACCGCTCCATGTGAAAAAAGCAGGGACCCGTGCGAACCGTGGTTGGACCTTACAGTTCTGTGAACCGTGAACGATTCTTGCGATTCTCATAGGTCCCTTTTAAACAAAAAAAATTCAAAACATTAAACGGCACCATACCGGAGTATTCACTATTTTTGGTCTGGGAAAAAAATCCAAACAGAAAACGTAAAAAAGAAATCAGAGAACGAAGGATCTGACCCAGAAAACGTTTGATTCTCTTTGCTTCACTCTCAAAAAAATCTCACATAATCCAAACACAAAACAAAATCCAATTCTTACAATAAAGTTGAATCAGAACAAGCAAATATGGGGAAAAAAAAAAAAAAAAAAAGAAGAAGAAGAAGAAGAAGAACAAGTTGATCTGACCCAATCTGGTGGTGGGGAGGAGGATGAACGACGGTGGGGCGGCGGACGAGGTATTTTTGCATGGGGAACGCCGATCTCCACCGGCTTTGCCCTTTCAGCGACCTCGATCTCCACCAGCTTTGCTTTTTCAGCGACCTCGATCTCCACCGGCGACCTTGATCTCCACCAGCTTTGCTCTTTCGGCGACCTTGATCTCCACTGATCTCCACCAGCGACCTCGATCTCCACCGGTGCACCTTGATCGGTGGAGCACCTTGATCTCCACCGGTGACCTCGATCTCCATCGGCGCTTCAAATTCTCCTCTCTCTCTCTCTCTCTCTCTGATGTGAATAATGAATTTGTATTATGAGGATGTGATAAATGTGAAGGTTGAGTAATAAATTGGGTATGAAAAATTGTGTGGTAGAGGTTATCCTTATCCCTAAGTTTTATTATTTTTTTTTTATGTAATCGTGTGGTTTTTATTTTTTATTTTTTATTTTTTTGATTCAAATGTGTGGTATTTTTTTTTTTTTTTTTGAGAATCAAACGTGTGGTATTTAATATTAAGAAATGGGAATTATGAAATGCTACCACAATATTTTCACAATAAATTTTAAGTAATAGATTGTTATTAGCTAATATTGGTGAGTAAAAAAATCATTTTAGTGGTGAGTTCAAATTAAAACTAGTAACAACTTTCCACATAATTTTTTTATGTGATTCTTGTGAAAATATTGCAAAAAATGCTGTGAATATAACATAAAAATTCTTTCTTCATCTGCTTTTGTTTGTATTTCTTTTTTATCTCCTCCTTTAATTTCATTCACTTTGTTTCTAGTGCTTTTTTAGGTTTGTGAATGTGAGCTAGACAACTAGTCACGTGGGTATTATAAAGTGAAAATTAGAAAGACAATCTGATGCTTTTAATTTTTTTTTTAATAAAAAAATGGTTATTATTATTGGATATATATTTCATATTTGGGTTTAAGATGGATATAAATATATTAGACATAGTTAAAATATGGATTTATAGTTTTAATTAGACTATTTTAGTTAATTTTTATATTTTTTACTAATTTAATATTTTTATATATATTTTAAATAATTATTAAATTAATTATGACGTTATCACGGTTCGACCCCGGTTCGACCTTGGTTCGACCTCAAAAACCTTGAACCTCTCCCTTTTACTGTTCAATGAGCGGTTTGGGTTTGAAAACCATGGCAAGGAGGCCTTTTTTAATCTCTATGTTTGTGAAAGCACGGTAAAGCATAGTGATTTTTCTCCCATGCAAAGAATCTTCAAAGGTGGAAACACCTAATTGAATCAAACGCTGCAATCTACTCAAATTCTTCAGGCATATAGGTATACATGACTTCCAAAGCTTCTCCTGGCTTATCCTGCAACATAATCACAAATTCAATTCACAAAAGCTTGCAGAATATATTGATATGGAATAAATTAATAATCCACTTCATTGAAATAAGAAGAAACTCAAGTTAATGCTTATGAGTAGATTTAATTCAATTCACAAAAGCTTGCAGAATATATTGATATGGAATAAATAAATAATCCACTTCATTGAAATAAGAATAAACTCAAGTTAATGCTTATGAGTAGATTTTTGTAGTGGAAAAGGCTAAGAGAACAATATCAAAAGCATTGAAAAAAAGCAATAAAAGTGAAGAATTAGATGGAAGCAAAAGCGAAACCTTTATTTTCATAACATAAACTGACAATCAGAGTTTTGTATCAATTTTGTTATTATGGTACATGTAATAGCATTGAATATAGTTTCAAATATTAATTGCAACAAGTAGCAACTTTGTTATTATGGCACATGTGTGGCATTGATTTCGGTTACTAATAATAATTGCAACACATGTCTAGAGGAATTGTGTAGTTATTGTGCAAGACTAGTCAAATACTTGTGCTTGTATAAGCAACTAGGATGCAAATGCTAATGAAAGTTTTTTTTAGCTTGCCCAAACAAATTTGTAAAGCATTAGTGGGTTGAGAAATGACAAAGTTCAACTCACGTGTGCATGGAAAACATAACATAAACATAAGGGATAATTACACTTTACCCACCTGTGATTGCCTCTAATTTGACTTGTCTACCGTGGTTTCAATTTTGACACTTTACCCACCTGTGATTCCCTCTGTTACTCCTCTATTACCCACCTCCAGTGCAGACGTTACTCTAACACATAAACTCATCAAAAACAGAACCTAAAATAGATCAAGCACACTCCTCACTCCCAAAACACAGTCTCATCCAACGTGCTCACCAAACTAAGATCACAATGCAATGTGCTTGAGATAACTGGGTTTTGATTGTGCAAGCAAACCGAGCCAAGGAAGAAGGATACACAATTGCTCCTCTGTTCAGTTGTTGCAGGTAGATCCTTTTAATTTTTGAAACCTAGGGTTTTAAAATTATTTTTTCAAATTTGGGTTTTTGCTTAACCATGGAACTGGTAGTGCTTGTGATCTAGTTCTAGTGTAGTTAAACAACTATAATTGTATTCTTCTTTTGTTGTATACTTGCCTTCGTTAAGGTCACAGGGATTTTTCTTTTCTCTCTCAGGATTATTTCTCTTTCTAATAGCGCTACCTTTTGTTTAGAGAATGGTCATATCAATTTCATCAAATTGGGTTTTTGCTTGCTAGGTTTCTATGTAAGGAAGTACAAGCTTTTTGTTTTGTCAAACTTGAGGATTACTATGTTTTACATACTGTGAATATGTTTTGTTTTATAGCGTTCATGCCAACAAATATACTCTGATTTTCAAACCAAATGTGATGAAAATTTTTGTTCCAATTACATCCATTTTGAGTCACCAGCAAAGGAATATGCTTGTCATAAAAAAAATGAAAGAAAAAGGGGCAATGCAGACAAGTTCAATTCTAAGCTATGCTTTCTCATGAAATTGGGTTTTTGCTTGTATTCTTCAATGTGGAGTTGCTAGACCATAGGATTAGGTTTCTTCATCAATGTGGGGCTCCATTGATTATTGCTTTTCATGATTTTGCAATAATATTGATTATTGCTTTTCTTCTTTCCCTTTCCATGGGTTTGTCTTCCAAAAACAGAACAAAAACTTTTAATAATATTGTTTGTTTCTGTGTTGTGCTTTGTGTGGACCACATGCAAATGATACTTTTTCACATGCAAGCCCATCTCATACTTTATTATGTTGTATTTTATATGTAGATGGCTGACTTGACATTCAATTTTGAGATTCATCATGGTGGCCAATTTGTGTGGAACCCAGATTTGGTACATTTAGGAGGTAGTACTTCTTTTATTGACGAGGTTGACTCAGATAAACTAAGTTATTTTGAAATACAAGATATTTGTTCTAATTTGGGGGCATTTAGTACAAGTAGATTTCATTATCTTATTCCTGGAGGTAATTTGGAGCAAGGGTTAAGGCTTATAAATAGAGATGATGATGTAGTTTATATGTGTGAGATTCATGCTGCATGGCCTACAGATAAGATAACACTATATGTTGAGGGTGGTGAGGAACCACTTGCAATTGAACAACCATTTGCTAATGAGGAAGTAGCAAATGATGATGTGCTTGAGGTGGGTCGGAATGATGATGATGTGCATGAGATGCATGAGGGGTAATATGGATGCTGAAGGAGGTGATGGACAAGATTTTGATTGGTTGGAGGAAGGGTTTGAGGGGCCAAATTTTGATGATGATGTATTTGGATATGTAGATGATGGGCCATCTACACATGATGGAGTTAGTGTCAGTGCAGCAGCCCCACATAGGCCCTCTGAGGGAGATAATGTCAATGCAACCCCACATAGGCCTTCTGAGGATCTACCTATGTATGCAGCCCCACATAAGACTACTGCAGCTGACAATGACCCAGCCAGCACCAACTGCTACAAAAGAACTTAAGTTTAATGTCCAAACTGACATGAGAAAACCAAAGTTAAAGAAAGGAATGAAGTTCTCTAATATAACTAGTATTTGCTTAACCATGGTCAAGTGTCAAAAACAATATTGGCAATTTTGGTTGGAAGATGTGTATGCCCGATGCATGGTGGACTAGTAGTTGGGTTTTGGTTGTAAATCAGTCTGCATGTGACATAAAGTCACAATGACTATCTTCTCTTTTATTAATGTTAATGTGCATTGACACATGATAAAGTATTTTGATGTCTTGTACTTGTCTTTGCTTTTGGCGGATTTACACAGGTGTATGTATTAACATAGCAAATCATGTGTATGTCATGACCATAGGTCCATTTATGGGTAGGTGTAGCATAGAACTAAAATCAATATATATGGATCCATTTATGGGCAGGAAGTAAAAACAATAAATAAATAAACTACAGAACATTTGCACAAAAACTACACTTTGTATTTCAAGAGATGGATACAATAATTAGGGACTTAATTCAATTACCCAACCACATTTCAACAACCCCCCAAGCATCATGGTAGATTAAGGGTCCTCACCCTTACATTGCTGTTTATTGAGGCAAAACACAACAACAACATCACAAAAATGAAAAATAACCATGACAAAACTAGTGCCAACTTGTACAATCTTTCACGAACAAGTGGGGCAATTTTACTCCTACAAGTTTCATTATCCACCCACTGAAAGAAGCCACATTTGGGACCAACCTAATCATTACAATTACAACAGTTAATTTCACAGTTCACAATTAATCACAAGTAATAATTCAATTCAATACAATTCAAATGAAATACACCAATGGAATTATTTATTACATTAAATTGACTACAACCGAGGAATCTTCTTCCATAGTTACCAGCTTTTTGACTTGTTCGTAGGGCACAATTCTCATGGGTACATAAATGGCCATCTAAGGCACGGTAGAAACCACTAGTTGTAGACTTATTGCCAGTTGATGTAGATATAGCAAGCAAAAGCCCAATTTCAAATACGCTTAATTAACTATAGTCACCAAAATCCACAACCTGCAAAGTATGACTCCTTAAACTCCCACACCACCTCATTATTCAGAACAGCATCTCAAACTGCTTTATCTGATGAAATTGATATGACAATTCTCTACACAAAAGGTAGCGCTATTAGAAAGAGTAATAATCTTGAGGGAGAAAACAAAAATCCCTGTGACCTTAACGAAGACAAGTTTACAACAAAAGAGGAATACAATTATAGTTGTTTAACTACACTAGAACTAGATCATAAGCACTACCAGTTCCATGGTTAAGCAAAAACCTAATTTCGAAAAAAGAATTTTACCCTAGGTTTCAAAAATTAAAAGGATCTACCTGCAACAACTGAACAGAGGAGCGATTGTGTCTCCTTCTTCCTCGGCTCGATTTGCTTGCATAATCAAAACCCAGTTATCTCAAGCACATTGCATTGTGATCTTAGTTTGGTGAGCACGTTGGATGCGAGTGTGTTTTGGGAGTGAGGAGTGTGTTTGATCTATTTTAGGTTCTATTTTTTATGAGTTTATGTGTTAGAGTAATGTCTGCACTGGAGGTGGGTAACAGAGGAATAACGGAGGGAATCACAGGTGGGTAAAGTGTCAAAATTGAAATCACGGGATAGGCAAGTCAAATTAGAGGAAAATCACAAGTAAGTATAGTGTAATTATCCCTAAACATAACTATATGATATGTTTGTGTGTATGTAGGGGGAGGGATTATAGAAATATATGTATATGCATGTGGTGAAACCTATGTTTAAGTGATAATAAAGAAGATTTTGTGAAGTTCATCGTGTGATATTCAACTAAAAATTTAGGAAAGTGAATGAGGTTGCATGGGGTTTTGCATCACTTAATTGTAAATAAAGTGAAACATAAACTGATTAAATTTGTAGTATTCTTAGCACCAATCTATTGTCTTAATTGCAGTGGTGGCGCCATTGAAAAAAAAAATATATATATAATAATTAAAAATATTTTATTTGTTTACCCTTAAAAAAAATGAGGAACACCCTCAATCAAAATTAGGAACACTCTCAACTAAAAAAAAAATTTATTTGTTCTTACTTTCAAGCTAGAAAAAAAAAAACCAAAAAAAAAAAAAACAAAAAAAAAACCCAAAAAAAAAAATTGAACTAAAAAATGAAAAAAAAAAAATTGGCAACAGAGCAAGCCCACCAGGAAAAAAGGCCAACACCAATCGGTAAAGTAAACCCAATCTAAAGAAAGGTAAAGCAAACCCAACATATTACAGTAGCAAACCCAAGGATTCTAAAAAAAAAAAAAAAAAAACCCCAAACAAACCAAAACCCAATATACTGAAATCAGAAACCAACGGACAGCACTTGAAAGAAGGAAAGAAACCTAACCTAAAGTCTAAAGAAAAAAACCCACCACACCAGAGCGGCAGAATGCCACTGAAATCAGAAACCAACAGACGGCACTTGAAAGAAGGAAAGAAACCTAACCTAAAGTCTAAAGAAAAAAAACCACCATACCAGAACGGCAAAATGCCATAAACCCATAGACCCAATATACTAAGCTCTAGAACGCCAGAACGTCAAAACCAACGAATCGCCAAATCGGAGAAGGATATCGCCAAATCGGGCTTCAAACTTGAGCTCTAGAACAGTAGAACACATCGGATCGGAGATCGGATCACTCTTCCTTGCCTCGACGTGTTGCCCGAGTCCCAACGGCGCCGCCCCTCAGCCTCAGGCCTCCCTACTCCCTCGACGTGCTGCCAGGTCTCTCTGTCTCACTCTCAGTGTCTCTCTCTTCATCTCAGTCTCTCTTTTTTAACATTTACCTTGTTTGTTTTTGGTTTTATCCGGTGTTGGTGTTAGTGGTTTTTTTTTTTTTTTTTTTTTTGTTGATACAGTGTTGGTGTAAGTGCAAGGTGTTGGTGTTGGTGTTGGTGTAAGTGCAAGGTGTTAGGGAGATTATTAATTTTCTTTTGGCGTTGGTTTGGTGCCTTTTTTGGTTAGATGCAGTAATTGAATTTTATCTGATTTACTGTGTGTTAGTGCTAGTGTTGGTACAAGTGCAAGTATAAACTAATAATTAATAAATATGGTTGTGTGGTGTGTGCTAGTTGATTAGTTTAACTAATGATTATAAAATATGTAATAAATCACTCCTTTTTAGACTTGGACTGAAGCTATACGGCCTACATATTTTTTGTGCTGCACAATTTATTAATATTTCTTTTTTTTGTTAAGTAATAGTGTGATATTCCAAGTATCAAACAACCATAGCAATTAGTTGAACTAATTAATTTTGTTTGTTTGGGATATTAATTAACCAATAATTAATTGGGAAAAACAACTAATAAACAATAATTAATAATTTAATTAACGAATATATTATAAAAGACAAACAAATTAAATTATGTTAGGCTAAATAACAATTAATAATTTTATAATTAATGAAATAACAATATAACAAATTATAGTTTATAAAAGACAAACAAATTGATGAAACAACTAAACAACAATACATTTGGGAAAAATTTCTAGAGTTGCTACTGGGAAAGATTATGCTGCTTAAGGAACACCTCGGGAAAAATTCCTGGAGCCGCCACTGCTTAATTGGTTTCTTTCTTCTATTAGAACAAAGTGTCTCATGCAAGAAAAGTTCTCTATTGTGGCAAATACGAATACATGATTTTCACTTTTGAAGATGGAAATCGCAAGGCAATAGGATGCTTATATGAGGAATCATCTTTTTAAGAATTTTGGATGGCTTTGTAATTTTGTGATGAAGTGAGACGTGTACTCAAAGGAGTACTAACTTAAGTTGTTTCACACTTTATCAAAGCTCACTTGGTTATTTAGTAGAAGTAGATAATGCTTTAATTGGTTGGTTTCTATTTTTAAATAAAAAAGCATAAAGGTCATGGCCTTTGTAATCATCATGTGTGAACTTCATTAAGTCTTAATTTCAGAATTAAAAACTAGCACAAAACACTTTGCATAAATCACTTTGCTGGAAACCAAGTTCGGTGGCTACTGTGGAAGCCCTGGCTTGTAGGAGAGCCTTCCAATTCGCGAAAGAACTAAGTATCTTAGATGCCATCTTTGAAGGGGACGCTGAATTAATTACAAAAGCTCTCTCCTAGAGGGGGACACGAGTTACCCCGAGTATGGCCACATTCTATATGACTCCCTTGTGCTAGCTGCTGATCTTCGTAATTTCATTCTCTCATGAAAAACGATCAGGCAACTCGGTTGCCCATCACTTGGCTAGACATGCTAAGTCTGGCAATGAGCTACAGGTGTGGCTTGAGTCCACTCTTGATGACATTGCTCCTCTTGTATTCCGTGACTATGTTTAGTTTTTCCTGTTGTTTCGTAACATATTTTTTGCCCGACTTTTGGAGGTCTGAGTTCTCAAAAAAATAAATAAATAAATAATTTACCCATAGATTCAAAGTTATTTTCTTTTGGTCAGCTTGACTTTTTGAAGAAAAAAATGAAGGTTATATAAGGAATCATATTTTTTAAGCCAAAATCACATTTTGGTGTGACGGCCAATTTGGCTTTTACATTTTAGTAGCAATCAATTTGGTCTATGCTAAATTCAATTTACAATCAATTTAGTCTCTACCATTAACTCATTAATGAAAATATGCCTATGTGGCCAACTGTGTACATAGTTGTACAACTGAATCTAGCATGGCTAATAAAAAATATTTTTAATAAATATTAAAAATGCTAGCATTTAATTTTTTTTTTTACAAAAACACGTACTTTCTCAATTTTAATGACTAAAAAAAATTTTAAGAATATTCTCAGAATTTCTTGCATTTTCTTGGTAGTCAAATACAAATCAAATTTACAAATGAAATTACCAATTTTTCTTGAACCTTCTTGAGAACCAAACACAAAAATACAAATCAAATTAAAAACAAACCCACAAAACCACCACAAAACCAAATAAAAAAGTAAGATTGATGATTACGTTGCGACCTCAAGGTTTGGATCAGTAGTTAGGCCAAAATGGGCAAATGCCCTTTTCACGCAAAAAAC
Organism: Castanopsis chinensis; assembly: GCA_032878915.1. Lineage (NCBI taxonomy): Eukaryota > Viridiplantae > Streptophyta > Magnoliopsida > Fagales > Fagaceae > Castanopsis > Castanopsis chinensis. Next base: position 26,493,237 of record JAVQMG010000131.1, read on the forward strand.
AAAAAAAAAAAAAAAAAAAAAAAAAAAAAAAAAAAAAAAAAAAAAAAAAAAAAAAAAAAGAGCATTATTCCCCATTTTCCAAACTAATTAAGGAAATGCCCCTCTTTTGAAATACGACTTTCTCAAAATCGAGTTAAGCCCTATAACACGTTTTAAGGAGCTTATAGCGCTATTTTGGAACTTGAGCTTCATGAAATCGAGTTATAAGTAAAAAAAAAAAAAAATTTACCTATAACTCGATTTCATGAAGCTCGAGTTACAAAACGCCGCTATAAATCCTTAAAACGTCGCTACAAGGCACCAGAATTTTTTTTTTTTTTAACTCGATTTTGAGATAATCGAGTTTTAAAAAAAGGGTATTTTCCAAATTAGTTTAGGAAATTGGACATTTGCCCATTTGTTTTGCGCGAAATGGGCATTTGCCCATTTTCGCCTCAGTAGTTATGAACAAACACGCTTGGACAGGTTTGAGTCTAAATTCTTGTTTTGTAAATCACCTATAAAATCCCATGAAATCCAAATCATTCCAATACATACAAAAACGTGAATTGAATCAGAACCGGCAGTAAAACAAGAATTTAACACAAACCCAAAAACACAAACTCTAACAAAAAAATACCTAGCTTGGTTCCAAGGTGACTGAAGACAACTAAATGTTACAAAATGTGAGAAACAAAGAAAATCCCATTTTGTTCAAGGAAAAATGGAGGAGTTCTTGTTAATAAAAGTTTCTTAATTTACATTTAGTGTTATGACTATTGTTAGGGTCATATGTTATTGTAATTGGCTAATCCTTTGACAAAATGCACTTTACTTATAATTGGGTAGATTTAAGATGAGTTTAATACTTCAAGAAACATGTTGTTCAAGTCAAGTTTAAAGACATGAAGATTGGTCCAAGAAACAAGTAAAGAAAAGTTGTTCACTAAGTCTCGATAAATAGCTCAAAAGAAGCCTGCTATCGAGACTTAATGTGAAACTCGATAGATTACTTAACAGTAGCTCGATCTATCGAGAACAACAATTTTAGAATTTCCAGATCTAAAATTCGGCCCAGTCTTGTGTAATTGTTTAGGGTCTCTTTTCTCACAACCCCAGACATATATAACGCTTATTTTAAGAGTCATCACACCCGAATACAGAGACCAAGATACTTATTTTCTTTGTATGAAGCTATTACGTTTGTACACCATAGAGTTTTGTAACCAAGTGCTTCCTGATCTTTATTGTTGATGAAATGAAGAACTTTACAGCCAACAACATCTGTTTAAGAAACTGGAATTAGTCACGTACTACGATCCGTGCAAAGGGTTTGTCACAAATTGGAGGTTTATGCATCAAAGGAAAGAAGGCTATTACAAGATCAAGTCCAATTGAATATTGGAGCAAAGGTTCAACTATAGGTTGGTATTTCGGAATAGGCCAGGGTAGCTGGTAAGATTGCTTAATTTGTAACCGCTTGATTGTTGATTAGTGGATTTTTGGGAGTGGTAACCTTATAATCACTTGGTGGAGTTTTTGCGTTGCGAGATTTTTCCTATTTATCAACAAATCACTGTGTCTAATTTATTATCCCCTACACTTAGTATTCTTGGTAATTTGTTGGTGCTTTCACGATTTGCATGTAATCTAACTTAATTAATCAACTTGGGTAATTGAATTAATTAACCGGGATCAAGCTATCTTAACCCAATAACTATTAAGCATCACATAAACTCAAAATTTGTAATTTTTAAAATAGTCTAATCTTTTAGGACCATTGTTGGTACAATAATTTATTTAATAGTTATAACAAAGAAGAGATGATTTAAATCTTGAACATAGCATTTCTCTTGTTGAAACTACGAAAATGTGTTTTTTAAAAGTTTTTCACCACAAGCCTATACTCCTCTTTTTTTTTTTTTCTTTTTTCCTGCTAAATATAGTTTTAATGTACTTAAACCATGGTTTTAAGAACCAAAACATTTATATAAATAAAAACAATAGAGAAGGGAGGAAAACCTAAACTTTGAAATAACTCAAAAAAGAAGAGGTTCAAAATTTTTATCATGAAGTAGGATTTAACCCTAGGTTGAATTATGATAACGTATTAATTAATTAAATGTGAAAATTAACAAAATGAATTTGTAAAAAATTATTTAACCCACCTAAAAAACATCAATGAATCTTTGAAATTGTGTTGTATTTAGTTTATTCTCCTTTGTGGAGAGCTGTACAGCATAAAATCTGTAAATTTTTTAATTTTTTTTATAAAAATTTGTAACCAAAGCAATGTTTCTATCTTGCGCCTAAAGAAGTGACAGTAACCTCATTAGCAGAATGAGGATTTTGTCCACTCGATGATGTGTCAATTCCCATAGAAGAAACTTTAGTACAAAAACCAGGTTCCTTGTGTTGGGGCACCATTGCATTCTCAGTTGACAACATTAGTAACACAGATGACATAATTGGTCTGTCTTAAATTCGTTGTTGTACACACAAAAGACCCACTTGGATACATCGTATCACTTCATTTGCAGAAAATGATTCCTCTTTAAGTGTATCCATGAGTTCCAGTGGATTTCCTTTATTCCACAATTTCCATGCCTGAAACAATTCCAGTCATGTTTCCAAATTTGTTAGAGCTGAAGACTTCAAGTTCACATGATTAAAAACTCAAGCTTAATGAGCTATTATTCTCACATGTCCTAGTAGGTTGAGATCATGGTGAGGGTGATTAAATCTCCAATTTTTCCTTCTGCTTATTATCTCCAATAATAACACACTGAAGCTGAAGACATTTAATTTCACTGAAAAGTGCTCTCTCATTACATATTTTGGAGACATATAGCCACTGTAGGACAAAACAAAAATTTCAACATTTGTAAGTAGGAAAATTAAGTATAATTCATGGTTTTCAGACCCGGACCGTTCATTGAACCGTAAAAGAGAGAGGTTCAAGGTTTTTGAGGTCGAATCGAAGTCGAACCGGGGTCGAACCGTGATGACGTCATAATTAATTTAATAATTATTTAAATTATAAATAATTATATTTAATAAACAAAAATTGAAAATTTAACTAAAATAATCCAAAACAAATATAGATAGTATTTTTTATAACATAACTTTCATAATACAAATAAGAATTATTAAATTCTAAAAAAACATAAATAACTATTGAGTTTTTAAATTATTTTTAAGTCATAACAAAGTACACTTTAGTACCCAATAATTTTTATTTTATAAAACTGGATAAAATAATTAAGAGGCAAATTAATTTATTTGCTCATGCCCAAGCCCAAGCCCAAGCCCAAGCCCATTTGAGTGCGGATAGGTTTTTTTCCCAACTCTCCAGGCCATTTGAATGGTCAATATTCACCACTTATTATGAATTAAAAAAAAATAATCAAAAGCTAGATCTACAGAGCTATTTGAATAGTCAATGTCCATGCATTTAAAAATGGTTAAAGTTAAATAAATAACAAAATCAAAGGAGGAAGTGGTTGACTGCAATAAAGCACGCAGTAAGTGTTCAGCATTAAAGAATTTTACAACTTTTTTAGCAATACTTTCACAATAAAATTAATGTGAAAAGTTGTTACTAATTCTAATTTGAACTCATCATTAAAATTATTTTTTTACTTATCAATATTAACAAATAATTATCTTTTACTTAAAATTTATTGTGAAATATTGTAAAAATATTGCGGTAAATTATAATATTTTATTCTTTTCCTTTCTTTCCTTGCATTCATACGGACCACACATTTTTTTTCTTTTTTTCTTTTTTTTTTCCCTTGCTTTTTATCCACCACGCACGTTTCCCCATCCCATACCCATCCCCACTTCCTGATCTGACTCCTCCCTTGCTTTTCTTCTTTTACTTTTCTTTTCTTCTTTTACTTTTCTTTTCTTCATCTCTACCTTTCTCATTCGTTTCCTTTCTCTTTTGCTCACAGAGGCTCAGTGCGTAACACAAAATTTCTGGTGGAGAACAAAGCAATCTGATCACTCCTCTTTCTTCATCGCGTCACTTTTCTTTCTCTTTTGCTCACAAAGGCTCAGCGCGTAACACAAAATTTCCGGTGGAGAACAAAGCGGTCTGATCACTCCTCTTTCTTCATCACGCCACTTTTCTTTCTCTTTTGCTCTCAGAGTCTCACCGCGTCACTTTTCTTTCTTCATCTCCTCTTCTGTCATTTTTTTTTTTTTTTAGGTTCAGATTCAAAGGGAACCGTGAGAAGCGGTCGGATCACGGTTCTCAAAACCGTGAGGTCCGACCGCGGTTCCCATGGCTCCCTGTTTTTTTTCCATAAAACGGTTTTTGATGCCAAAAGAACCGCAAAGAGGAGCGGTTCGAGGTTTTTCCGGTCGGATCGTACGGTACGGTCCGGTCCGGGTTTCAAAACATTGGTATAATTTCTTAGGTGCATTTCATTAGGTTTCTCCATTAAATTCAAACACGTGGTTGTATTGACCAATGAAACGCAAAGTATTATATTTTCCAAGGACAATTAAATTCAATGCATCTATGTGTTTGAATTTAATTGGGGAAATTTAATGTATTGCACCTAAGAAAATATACTTGAGTTTCACCTAATTTCAAAATACTTTTAAGGAAACTCATCACTATGTTCCAATTACTCTCTTGGTCTTTTCTTCTATTTGTTCTCCTACAAAAATTCTTGCAATGCCGAAGTCTGAGATTTTGGGGTTCATCTAATCACTATTTAGTAATATGTTGCTTGCTTTAAGATCCCAATGAAGGATTCTTAGCCTAGAGCTTGATGAAGATACATAAGTCCTTATGCAATCCCCATAACAAAGTTGAAGCACTTCTTCGAAGTCAATGATTTCTTTTAAGTCTCATCTATAAAAAGAATAAAATCAAGAATGTTAAAATCTCTTTTTCTTAATTTAAATTTGAATGTTATTTTTTTAGTACTATGCAAAAACAATATAAGCCCTCAATTAAGTAAGATGAAATGAATCAAGTGTTAAAGGTTCAAACCAAAGAGGTTGTCCAAGCTTTTGTTGGGAAGGTACTCATAGATTAGCATCCTTTCTTCTCTTTAAATGCAGCATCCCAAGAGCTTAACGAGATTGTGGTGTTGAACTTTTGCAATCAATATTACTTCATTCTTAAACTCCCCGAGGTCTTGTCCAGAATTTTGAGAAAGCTGCTTCACTGCAATTTCTTGTCCAGTTAGTAATACACCCTATGATAAAGCCATCTTCAAAATTAGAAATCCTATCAATTACAAGGAAACATATAAACTCATTTTCCCCAATCTAATATCTACTTATGGTTTCTACGTTATAACAATTTCATTTTTCTTTTGGAAATTTACCTTGGAGACAGGACCAAAGCCACCCTGTCCAATCTTTATTTTGAAAAGAGAACTTGTTAGTAGCAGTAGAAACAGTCCCCAAACCAAAAAGAGATGGCTTAAGGTCTTCCTTCCGAGTCTCTCCTATGGAATCTTTATAGGATTTTTTTGAGCTTCAGCTACAGCATACAAATTGACCAGCAGAAGAAAATTATAAATTTATTGTACTTCTTTTGGCATTCATTAGCATTGTCACTGTATTCATTAGCATTGTCACTGTAAATACCATGGCAATATTTAGAAGAATTTGTAACTAAATCTATGTACGGAAATTCCATCAATCAAAGCAAATAAATACATAATAAACTAAAAAATCTACGTCAATTCAATGATTCATACAGATACCTATAATTTTAATAAATTGTTCTAACCATGAGATTTACAGCAGCACACTGCAATTTAGACACCTAGTTTTCCATAAAACAAGCATCAGCAGAGTAAGCAAGGTTGTTTAGATAAAAAACAATTTCAGTCAGTAGAGCCGTGAAACATCTAATATAGAGTTATAAACAGGGGAAGTCGACCATGACACATCAAGTTATCAAGAAGAAATTATTATAGCTGCTCAAAACTTTTGAGACAAGACTCAAGCCAATCACAGCAGCTAACACTAAACACATACTGGTATTTTTCTAGACTTGTCACGCTAATTAGGCATTTATGTATATATGCAAAGGACAACCTTGTTTTACAGTTTAAGGAAACCAAATTATGAACACAGAGCAGTCGAGAACTCCACCTTAAGGAAACGTATCCAGTCTTTTTATAAATAATTCCCCCTAGAAAAATCATTATAAGTCGAAGTGACATACGGCAATTTTGTCACACCCAAATGAAATTATAAAAGTCACCAAGATTTTCATAATTAATGACAGAACATATCCCACTTAGAAGTCCTGTCAACCAAAGACTACTAGTATGCTGATGTAAACCGTCATGTGTTAAGATACGGGAAAAAGTAAGCAAAGAAGAGCTTCAACTGTTCAACATCTTAAAGATCAACAAGGGTCCAAAAGATTTGCGCTATTTCATCGATCGCTTTTATAAGAATGAAAATACTAAGACATTTTATGAGCTGCTTTACCTCTTCTCTTTGCCCTTCTCATTCGGAAAGTAAACCAGCCAATGATGCCAACTAGAAGCATCCCAATAACGGAACATATGATGTCAGTGACAATCACCTTCACTCGTCTTCCTCTTAGCATCAGCAATTACCACTGGACACCAAAGAAGTTGACAGAGTGAATCATTTTTCTAAAAATGATAACCAAATAGTGAGTAGCATAGAAATTTCTTACAGTTTTCACCCACTTGGGTCATCAGTGATCAAAAGCTCTTTAGTCGCTCTAGTAATAGGGCTTTGATGGTGGAATCTTGAGGGTAGAGAGAGCCTTAATCAAAATGTGTCTCTCTAGTATTATCTAATTGCATAAGTTTAGTTATCCTGCTGTAATTAGACACCTGAATGTTTGTAAAGTGGCTTTTAGTTATCATGCTGTAATTAGACTAAATGGATGGGGACATTTTGGGACTCAAATAATATTATCAACAATATTAGCAATCTAAAACAACAATCACACACAAGAACACAAAATTTACGTAAAAAAATCTTTCTCTTTGAAGGGAAAAACTACGGGACAAACTCCAAATAATTTCATTATTATCAAATCAATTACAATAATTCTTGTATATGTCTCACAGCTAAAGAAAAAATATCTCTTGTTTTTCTTTGCTCTCTCACGCACAAATTATTTTTCTCAAAAGGCGGCAACACTTTGTTTTCTCCTTTTTATTTTCTTCTCCACGCACAACTCTCTCTTAGTTGTCTTCTTTTTCTCTAAGCAGCTCTCTCTTGGCTGCTTGCTCTTCTTTTTCTTTGTTGTGCGGCTCCTCTTTCTTTGCTCTTGCACATACTCTCTTTCTGTATTCTCGAAGGCGGCAGTACCTTGCTCTCTCCTTCCTCTTGCGTTCCTCCCAAGCGAAATCTTTTTTTTTTTCTCTTGGTTTCATGCTCTATTTTCCCTCTCCCCATAGGGAGAACCCTTGGGCTAAAGCCATTAAATTCTTTGTAGCATTGTCTATTTATAAGAATCTTTTACTATACCCTCTTGGACTAGGAAACCTAATTGACTTTTCAAGTCACAATTGGAATTTGAAGCAATTTCCCAACACTTTACTAGCATAACCATACCTTGTAATCTGAAATCCTCAATATTTGCCTGAATTAATGAGTGCATGGTTTTTAGTTGGAAGTTCGTATGTGTAAAGCTATAGAATGGAGGAGTTAGTGCTAGCATTTGATCACTGATGACCCAAGTGGGTTAAAACTTCCAGAAATTTAAGCGTGCATTTAGAAAATAAGAGAGACGCATTCTCATTAAGGCTCTCTCTAGTCTCGAGATTCCATCATTAAAGCACTGTCTTAGCTTGTAAAAATCACATAGAAAATCTATACTTGTGGATTTTGCTGACTCGAAAGCCATTCAAAATCATTTGAAAGGCTATAGAGGTTGTGGAAAGAGTCATGGTAGACTATTTTCGCTCCATTGAGGTTTAGTTAAGGTTTGATATCAAACCCAGAAGGTAAGAACCAAAACCCTTAAATCTATAACATTAGAATATGTTTGTATGTTTTTTCATCATGCACCACGTCATCAACATCTTTTCCTTTTTTTTTCCTTTTCAGTTTTCACTTTGTTCTACCTTTCATCTCCTTCAATCATTACCTTCTTAAACTAAGTTTGTATTTCATATAACATAGTAAACACTAGAATGAGTAAATTTGAAGAAACATTCGAATTAAATAATTATTATTGCTGATATGTTTATAAGTATAGTTAAAAGATTCATTTGTCAATAGTAACTTTTGTATCCCCTTCAAGGAGAACTTCCTGTACTCCTTTTGTGAGATGTACTGTTCTTCTACAAGCTAGTACCTTGACATACTCCACCAACATCGAAGAACCATAAAAAAATTAATCATGGCCCTATCATGCTACAACTAGAAAAGCCAACCCATGAGGTCCACAAAATTAATTTGCATACCAAACCATTCCAAGAAATTGAAACATAATGTTATTATTGAAGTAAATAAACACAAAATTCCCAAATTTGTAAGATGCAAAAATAAAGAAAAAAATATGCGCCCAAGAAGAAAAAATCACACAAGAAAACATTTATGTAGTTTGGCAATTTGCCTATGTCCATGAAATTGTACGAATTTTACTATTCATAGAAAAAAATACAGATGTGGCAGTATAGTTTTCTCTTTAAAAAACAACACTCAAAACCCTAATCTCCAAAATAACAATTTTTCTATCATGTGCACAGAATTCTTAATGTGCTACAAAGCGGGCCAAAAACATTTCCCAAGGGCGTTGCTCCCGGAGCCCCATTATAAACTGTAACAATTTTATTTTGAATTGGATCATAATCCAGATCAAACATAACTAGGCTCCATAAAACCAAACAATTATAATTTGCACAAGGAGAGTTCAATGGATTTTTACACAACCTTATTCACTCAAATAATATAGTTACATATTATTATTTTTTCACTATTAATGTCTATGTATTTATTTTAAATTGTTTTAGGTATTCACAATTTCTTTCTTCTACTTAAAAGATTTCTCATGCAACACAACTACAACAAAAAATAAAATAATAATAAAAAATAAAAATAAAAATAATAAAGTTTATAAAAATAAAATTGTGCAACGCACATGCCTATATATATCTAGTACTTATAAACAAATGAACGCCTCCTTTCTCATGCAATTGGAGGGTGCCTTATATGAAAATGCTACTAAAACTTTATTATTACTCCTAGCATGGTTTCCAAGATTCATTACCATCTTCTTAGCACCTAATCTCGGAGAAGGGACAAAAATTGAAGTAGGTTGTGGCTTACCGGCGTTCTATATATTTTTAATCAATATGGGAGTGTTTGCATGTATTTTTCTGATGAATTCATTAACAACAAAATTATCGTTTAAAATAGTTGTATCGAGGGCCTCTATCATGTGGGTTATGCCCATAGTAATATTGACATTCTAAGATAGAGGAAGAAAATTAATGAACAGTTGTGAACTTACATATTCTCTGTAATATCCATGGGGGGTTTTAAAATGGCCTATTCTAGCACAATCTTTCATTTACTAAACAATAACTTCAGAGATAGAGGCGACAAAAATAAATAAACACATGACCCTAAAATTCAACGCTATGATTCTCTTTAATCCTTCGGTAAAATTGTAACTCAATTATTTGCTAGAATTATGTTTAGTCCTACCCTTTTGGAATCATTATCATAGATGTTGATCTCACTATAAATTTATCATTTTATTAGAGATTTAAAATAAAATTTGTTTCAAATTTTGTTCTCATTATAGTTATATATATGTTTAGAATTTTGATCTTGATAGTCATTGAAAGGGGAATAGAGAGTTTTATTTCAAATCTAAAATTTATTTTTTCATCTTTAATTCCACACTATAATGTGGAATCCACAATGTTACAACTTAATAAAGTTGAAGAAACAAAAATTTGAATTAACACTAACCAAAAATAAATATAATAATTTATATGTTTATACATATGTTTAGAGGTAGACTTGAATCTGTAACACATGATATGTCATAGCTTAGATATACAAATGCTTAAAGGGGATGGAATGGTTGTTGTCATTGGTTTGCAAATAATTACTACAACTTTGGGAACAAATAAGAAATTTAAAGTTTTGAGGTGATATTCAGTCCACTCGAATAACTACATCGAGTCTAGACCCTTATTAATTCAGAGTGTAGCTCAACCCAAAAATAATGTATGTTGCTGTTGTTAGTCATATGTTACAAGTTTTTAATTAAATAATGAAAATCTTGCGAATAACTTTTTTGTTTTTCACTATACTCCATCAGTCACTTTTTTTGAAAAAAAGTTTTGGAGGTATGACAAAGAATTCTCAAAGAGCTTGAAGCAATTCGTATTAACTGATTTTCGAATTAAGGGGTTCAAGATGAGTGTTTTAAAAACATTTTTCTTATTTCAGATATAATTTTTTTTTTTTTTCTAAATAGAGTTATTTATTTTGTATATATATGTGTGTGTGTGTGGTATTGATATTATCTAACCGATTAACCTTTTCATATAACATAGTAAACATTAGATGATTAGAATTGGTGAAGTTGAAGAAACAGTTGAATTAAATAATTATTGGTACTTATATTTTTATAAATATGGTTATGATTTATTTGTTTGAAGGTACGTTTATGATTAATATGTTTATATATCTAATGAGGTTGTAAGCAAGTGTTTGATATCTGGCCTATTTTGCAAGTATAGGTAATGGTATTTTTAATTTGTTGTTGTCATTTAGTTAGTTTATTCCTTACACTACAACTCAATTACTTATTTACATTATGTTTAGCCCGACTTTTTAGGAAAGTAGAAGAATTTAAGAGGTTTTTTTTCTTCTTCTTTTTTTTTTTTTTTTTTTCTAGATTGAGGGTTATAGCTCATTGTTATTTTGAATAGGTTCAAAAGTTTACTTGATTATTTTATTAAGGAAATTCCCATATTTTCAAAACCATGTGAAATAATTTTAGTATCATTTTAAAAAATTCATTCAATCATTACCACTATATTTTGGGATCTCTTTTGTATTCATTGGAACTACAAGCTGTTTGGATATTACACCTTATAGTTTAAAATTTTATATTTTACTCCTTGAAATTCTATTTTGTTTGCATCAGTATCCCTTCCATCCATATTTTTTTGTTAAGTGCCATATATGCTTGCCATGCGTGTAGTTCATCCAATAAAATGATGTCACATTATTTTTATTATGCCATGTCATTTTTATGTTGCACTTAATTGAAGACACGGATGGAAGGGCTCCTGATGTGAACAAAACAGAACTTCATGGGGTAAAATTTAAATTCTAAAATTTCAAGAGTAAAATATTAACACGCTCAAACTCAGAAATTCATGAGGTAAAATTTAAATTATAAAATTTTAGGTGTAAAATCTTCACACTCTCAAACTCTAGGGTGTAGTTTGTAATTTAACCCACTAAATATAAAACCCAATGAATGTAGATATCTTGAAGACAATAATGCTTTGGTTTCAATGATGAGTAGGGGGAATTAAGAACGGAGTAAGTTAAACTGTGGCATAGACTGATCAACTACTAATGGCATATTAGCATGTCTATGGATTCTCTATTTATAATATGCCACCCTTTACTCTTTTCAATTAATTCACCCTTTCCCACTTTGTTTTTAAGGGGATCGAAGATGTGAATATCAATGGCCATGGCACACAAAGCAAATAAAATGTAGTAGGAAGAAAGTAAAGCACCAAAACTGCCACCTAGGAAACAATATGGCCTTTGGGAGAAAGTATTTCATGAGATAATCTTTTTATAGAATGCTCTTCTCACATTTTGCGAGTTCCACACACCAATGAGAATGAAAACCACATATTGTGAGCAAGACACCCCCAATAAGCCATCACTTAAGATAAAATCGTAACACTCACACAAGAATCTAAAATAACTTGAAGGGTTTAGGGCCAAATTTCTTTTGTTGTACCAAGAGCCTTGTAGCTTAACTGACATATGTTTTTAATTAAATCATCCAGGGTTCAACATCCACTCCTTATCTAACAACAAATTGATCAAACCTACACACACAACCACTCCTTATTTATCATCAACCTATCCACCTTCTTTGCAATAAAATCCTTATCTTCCCTTCTGTTAGTCCATGTGAAAAAGTCAAAAAACACCAAACAACAACAAGATAATCCTCAATTTCCAGGGTATCCACACATTGGTTAAATTCTACTTCAAATTTAGTACACATATTACGTCCAAATTTCTCCATTGGACTCCTCACAACATTGAAACCACCAGCAAGCATATCGAATAATTTTTACTTAAAAGGTCCTCCCTTTCACCCCATCATTGGATATGAAGTAGAGTTATTTGGGTTAGGAATAAAAGACTTAAATTTTACTTCAAATTATTAGCATAACAACAAAAAGAGAAAAGCTTGACTAAGGTTTTGTTTGTTTCTTTTTGTTGTTATATATATATATATATATATATATATATATGGGTAAGTTACAGGGGTGCGGAAGGGCCGGCTGAGGCCATATGGTTACAAAATAAAAGGCCGGCTGAGGCCATGTGGTTACAAAAGTAAAAACCGGCTGAGGTATTACAAATGTAAACTAAAATTGCCATCTATTACAATGCTAAGGGTTGTAAAGAGGAGGCAAAGCTGAGAAAAGAAGCTGAGAGTGCTGGGTCTGAGCTCTGATTTTTTCTCCCTTTGGAATGAGTCCTTGGCTGCCTTAAATAGGCTGGAAGGAGCCTTGGATCCGTCTGGAGATTGCTGGAATCACGGAGAGTGAGTTGCTTTTACTGAGGGTGAATTTCTTTTCCACCGAAAGCAAACAGTGATTCTGGATGATTGTGTCGGGTACTGTTCAGTGAATAGTAACTTTTACTGTTCATGAATAGTAGCTTGTCCCCTTGCTTTTCTGGATACTGTTCAGCCGTGATGATTGTTATTGTGGGTGAACAGTGTTCTGTCTGTCTGGTGCGGGTACTGTTGAAACAGTGACTGATGCTGTTTGAATAGTAACCGGTACTGGATTTCTGAGCAGTGGCTGGTTCTGGTCAGAAATTAGTCTGTGGAAGCTGCATCTGATGGATACCCCTCGTAAGGGTTCCATGCCTGGTTATTTTCATCCTCATTATGCTCATGATAGATGGCATATTTGTTACATAATCCGCAGTAGATTAAGGGTTCATAATCTGGTTCCTGTGTGATGAACTGACTGGAATCATGAAAACCCATATGTCTGAGGTCTGGGATTGCTGAAGAATAAGGCCTAGTGGTGAATACATAAATTCTTCCTGTATTTCCTATGTGGTGGTAATCTCTCCATAAATCTCTGGCTCTATCTATAATTTCATTGTTGAAGTAATTTCTCCAACAGCTTGCTAGAGCGTAGGGATTGTTGTAGGATAGATATGAGTTACCTTCACTCCAGGGGCCTTGATAGGTGTACCCATTGATGAGTACTAAATGCTTGGAAGGTTGGACTTCCATCCAATTGTTCCTGTCCCATTGTGGGAGAGTGCTCCAACATCTGATGGAAACAAAAGGACTTTTGATCTTAGTCACAACCTGCTGAATGATCTGAGGAAATTGGTTGATTTGTTCATGGCTTGTTAGCTTGATCAGTCTTATGAAGCCATATTCGAACATTTCTGACAACCAACTAGGATCTTTTTCTGAATTAACAGCCTCATCTTCGTAGTTTATAAGGAGTCCCGGGAAAGGATGCTTTTCCTTATATACTCTGAGACTGTTTCCAAAGTAATCTTCCCAATTTGCCTGTATGAAGATGTCACTGGTATCATTTGAGTTATCTCCATAAACCGGGAAGGTTGTAGTGACCAATGTTTTAAAATGTCTGAACCATTTTCTGGATGATTCAAACATTGCCTTGGATTCTAAAATACTGGTTTGTATTTCAGGAAGCAAGTTGGCGACAGCATTTCTTAGGGTAGACTGAGTCTTAAGACTAAGCCTAGCATAATCCGTGCCCATGATGGTCGTTTTATCCATGGAATGGATGTCCTCTTTGCCAAAGAGTTGACCAGTGGTAGTTTCTTTTCCTGCCTCAAGGTTTACTAGGTGGATTTCTAGAGCTTTGAGGGTTCTTTGGAAAAGGCTGATGTTGTTTCGGGTAAAGGCCATCTGAAGGTTATCAAGGATAAATTTGATGGAGGCTGGTAAATCTGTATAGGCTCCATTTTTAAATTGGTATTTCCTGGATAAAACTTCATGTAGAGTGATGGCTTTGTTTCCACTGGAATACGTCACATTTGCTAAGACAGATTCCTGAAGGGATGTTGCTATTCTGGGGGGTTTTGTTCCAGAAGTAGCGCCTTCATGTTGTTCAAAAGGTTGTCCTGCTGAGGGCCTTTTGTTTCGGGGATGGCTTACTGGGGCCTTCCCTTTTGCTGCTGAGGAGGTCATTTTCCACATACTAGTGGTATTGAAAATTATTTGCTCTTTTTCCTGCCAAGAGAGATTTGGACAATTTATGGTTTGAAAATATTTATGTATAAATCTCTTTTGATTCAAAACAGAATTTGATGCAAAGCAAATATTTTCATGATAAATGCATGATGATGTTTGAGACTTGCTGGAGTCAAAAAGATCATTAACTGGGGGTTTTGCCAAGAATGAATCAAGGTTCTCAGCTTGATATGAAACAACTTGACTGCTGACGACATTAAGGTTCTTAGAGACAGAAACTTTCTGGAGGGTGTTTACCTCACTTGAATCTGGACAATTAAGAAACTTAAATTTTACTGGATGACCAAAAGGGTGTGTGGTGATACCTTCGCTATCAGTGATGAAGGGATACAACAGACACATAAAAGGATTTCCCAAGATGACACTGTCTGTCATGTTCTTGACAAGGACAAATGGGGTTTTGAAATATGTGCCGTTTTAATGAACATATGCTTTTGGGATTTTGAATTCAATTTGCATTTTTCCGCCATTCGCGGAGGTTAATCTTTCCCTAGTTTTGTGAAAGTACTTGGTGGGGATAAGACCTTCTTGAATGCAATTGAGATCAGCACCCGAATCAATTAAGGCAATAACCTCAAAACCAAAATTCCTGTTAATGACAATCCTGACTTTGGAATGCCATTTCTGGAAGTTAATCCTGCTGATGGTTTCTAAAAACCTTTGTGGTGGTTCTTGGTCCAAGTCAGCTGTAGGGTTAACTGTTTCATCAAAATCTATTTCTTCATTGGGAGGGCTTTGGAATGAGGGAACTTCCTCATTGTGGGAGGCATTTTCTAAATGCTGAACTCTTTGGTTGAGGAGATTATGATCAACCCTAAGAATGGTTAGTTCTTGCTTAAGGGCTTTAATCTCTGATTTGTTTGCCTTGGCTTCCTTGTGAAGGTCGTTGATCGTAACTTCCTTCTTTGACTGAGTGAACCTATTGTAGATTTTCTCCAAATCTACTTTGGGTTGCTGGATCTTTAGCTCAGGTTTGCTGTTTTCCTTAGCTAAGGTTTGATGGAACTGGCTAAGTTTCTGGGCTTTGGTTATTGGATCTTCTATAGCTTCTATAAGGTCTAGAAGAAGTTCCTCTTGTTTGCTAAGGGTGCTGATAGTTTTGTTCCTACAACAACTATCTTTGCAAGGTTTGGGTCCATCAGGGCTGCTAGAGGGGCTAAAGAACTCTTTAGAATCCTCAGAGGATGATTGGTCCGGATTTCTTGGTTGCTAGAACTGCTGGTCGACTCACTTTCTAAATGGTCAAGTTCTAATAACTTAAAGATTTCCTTTTTGTTGGTTTGGTCCTGAATCAAGGTATTGATAAGAGACTTTGCTTTAGCTCTACAACCTTTTTGAAATGTCCTTCTTTTCCACAGTTATAGCATTTTCCTAATGCTTGTGGAATGGCCTTCTTGGTTTTTCTCTTTTTATAGAAATCATTGGTGTTGGACCGTTGCTTTCTATAATACTTGGTAGAGGCTCTATGTCTATGGGGTTTTTCAGAGGGTTCCTTCTCTCTAGATTTGGATTTCTTCTTAGAAGGATAAATGGATGGCAAGCCATACTGCGTACAGAAATGTCCTATTTCGTACTTGGCTTTGTTTTTGTTCACTTGACTCTGGATCTTCAAATCTCTGCACATTTTTAATCCTTCACTCCGGATGGTGCTAGAGATATCTCCATAGGTTAGGTTATCATAATCTATGATACCTAAGGGGCTGCAAAGGGTTTCCTTAACCTTCTGACCGAAGAGGGTAGGTAAACCATCAATGAACTTTTCTTTCCAGAAGGGAGATTTGCAATCGCTTCTGTGCATAACTCGGGTAGTGAAAACATCTTCATACCATCTGTAATCTCCTAGGGTTTTACATCTAAGGCTACTTAACTGCTCGTAGATCCTTGATGTGATATTACTAGGTTTTCCTATGAAGTGTTTCATGATGGTATAGATCAAGGTGTTGACACCATCAGGAATTCCAATTCCTGGATGCTCCAAAAAGATAGGGAGTCCTTCCTCATTCTTTTGGATGGCATGCTTGATATCTTCTTTGGATTCCTCTGTTAAGCAGTTGTTCCACCACTGCAAGAGTTTCCCTGTGAAGCCTAAGGTCATAAGTTCTATGACTTCTCCATGAGGGAGACCTTCATTAAGGTAGTTGTTTGCTACCATAGCCATATGTTGGATCTTATTCAGAATTTCTTGTTCTGAAAGACCATCAATGTTCCATTCATATAGCTTTCCTGAAGATACTGAGAACTGGTTGCTGACATTCCTTCCCTCATACTGGAGGTCAGGAGGGGTGGGTCTGGGATACCAGTTTTTTGTTGATCCTGATGTTTGGTGGTAAAGACGTTTAACCTGGAGATCTTGGAACTGGTTTTCTAATTGCTCTATGTCATTATCCGATTCTTGGGAGTTTTGACTAGAACTGCTAGAGGCTGTTTGAATGCCTAAAACCTTGACATGAAGAGGTTTAGTAGAAGCTGAGGAAGAGGTTAAAGGTTCTTTCTTAAGCTCTTCAAGCTTTTGGGTGACTATCTCCAAAGCTGTTTTGTCTTTAGGCCAACTAAGACCTCTTTGCCTGGTTGTGGGTAACTTAACCAAAGGCTTTTCTAAAGACTGGATAGGTTTACTAGGGCTTCCTGGCTGGAGGATGACCTTGTTATCAACCCTATCTTCTATCCTATCAAGCTGTTTTCCTATAACGTCTAAACACTGGTTGGTATAGTTGTTCTGCTCTATCACCTTCTTGATGGGTTTCTCCTCTTCTGTAGGAATCTTGAAGGGTGACGCAACTATATCACTATTCCGGTGTTTAAAGGTTATGTTTTCCAAAGGTGGATGGCTAGAACGGACAACTTCTTTAGTTTCCTTGGTCCATTCTTTGGTGATGACACAAGTCTTTCTGTGCCATTCAAAATGCTCTTCTAAGTATTCAAAGAAGGGGATATGGCTGGATATCTCTTTCATGAATTTTATCCAAGCATTTGTGATTTCTTTCTTTTGTTCCCTGGTATGATTTGCTCTATAGGCCTCTCTTTTGAGTCTGTTCTTCTCAGAGTCAAAATCTTTGCCTAATTCATCAAAATCAGGGGTGAAAGGTTTCCTGAGTACTAAGACTTGGTAATCTATGGGAGGATGCTGGGGTTCTGGCTCCTGTGCCATATCAGTTCCAGATGGGGATGGAGGAGACTGTTCACGGTTGTCTTCTTCTTCTTGACTGGAAACGGAATCCTGGTTGGCTGTGTAGCAAGGTGTGCTAAGCTAGGAACTAGATCTGACTCCTTGGAGTTCTGGTCCTAAGTCTCTTCTGGATCTAGGGTAGGGTAATCTAGGCCTGGATGTGCTACACTGGGATGCTGGTTTATCCCTGAGAAGGATGGGACTATGCCTAATGGGATGGTGTAGATCTACCGGGGATCTAGACCTGGAATCCTATAAGGGTGACCTGTACTCATAGTCCAAAGGGGTGCTAAGCCTGGTTCTATCAAAGCTTAACCTAACCGTGCCATCGGCTAGTTGTTGGACAAAATCTAGGTCTGGATTCTGGGAAGGGGCTTGGATCTGCAAAGGATGGTTTTCATTCTGTAGAGTCCAGTTTGCAGGAAAGGTAACTTCTGACCATTTGAGGGTTCTGGGAACCTCAATCTTTGCTCTTGGGTCAGTGGTCTGGATGAGGGTCGTCTCACCCTTTTTCTTTTTGTCAAGTGCTTGGATGTTGAGGTTGGTTCTCATGCACTTGTAATAAACTCTGTATATCAAGGCTATCTGGCTGGTTCCTTGCTTCATGAGGGTGCCATGGGTCTTGATATTGAGTGTGAGGGCTTCTATGACGTTATGGTCATGAATATGAACTGTGAAGTTAGGGAAACAGTTGAAATGAACTGGTCCACTACTTAGACTGGTTTCAATGGTTCCTAGTAGACTGTCATTGAACCTTATATGACGGGTGTCTCTAAGGGCCATAAGGATTGAGTTGTTCAACCCTTCTCTGACAAGAGGTTTAACTCCAACTTGGACTAAACCTACGTGTAAGAAGTTGTGACCTTTCTTCTTATGAGCTAGGATGGTGGCTGGGTTTAACAAGTAGCACGTCTCGTACTCCTTGTTTATCCCGTAGACTTGTTCTATAGTCTTAACATGGTAATCTGTCTTGAAGGCTCTCTTCAAGGACCATGAGGACCTATAGATCTGATCAGTGGGTACCTTGGGGATGTTCCAATCTCCTATGTCTAAATTTAGATCTGATAGCTCTAAGGATTCTGAGTTAATAATTCCAACATCCTGTGGAATCTCTGGGAGTGCAGATGGTTGGGGACATCTAGAACTGGTAGAAGAGAAACTTCTAAACAACCTATTCATGATTCTGGATTATAAGCTTAAATCAACAATTACAACCTAATTACCTTTATCCTCAAAATCTGGATCTAACCTTTAGATCTGAAACAGGGTAACCTTCTGAGTCTACGAACTAGCTGATAAGGACAGACCTAACCTGTATCTTCCAAAACAGGGACCACCCTAAAACGCCTTCTCCACGGCTCACACGGGCTAAACCAAACCGAATCCTAGGAAGACCTCGGGGATTACAGGAATTATTGCCACAACATATTAGACAACAAGTTCTACAAGGCTCAAAAGAAAACTGCTGCAACAAACTTTCTGGGTTAAACACAAATATGAAGAAGGAGATAATTGGGAAGCAATAGTTAATCTGAACAGATAAACACAGAATAATAAACAGATGAATAAAGAAGAAGGCTCAGCCTACCATTCATGAATGTTCCAACGGATGAAGCAGAGATACACAAAGACGATGAAAAAATAACTGATGTATGAATAAATGAATGGGAATGGAAGAGTTATCAAGAAATAAATGTAAAACAATATGTATGGAGTGGATAATAATCCCATGTACAATAATTTAAATCTGATAATGCTCAAAATAGTTTGATATTTGATAAACTGATAAAACTTGGCGGCAGTGCCGTCCAATCTTGATTTACAAAGATAAAAGTAACTTACAACACGATCGGCCAAAAACTTGGCTCTGATACCAAAAGGGGGTAAGTTACAGGGGTGCGGAAGGGCCGGCTGAGGCCATATGGTTACATATATATATATATATATATATATAAAGAAAATTGGAAATATATAGAAAATTTTAAGCAATTTTAGCAAAAAATTACGAGAACTAAACTCCTATCGAACAAAACAGAGTTACAAGAAAGAAAAAGAATACCTAAGTTGCAGTCAACAGGGTTGAGCACCATGCACTCTATTTGCCAAGTGTGTTTAGTTTGCCCTATAAAATGATGTCACGTCATAATTTAGCAAAAAATTACAAGAACTAAAACCCTATCAAACAAAATGGAGTTACAAGAAAGAAAAAGAATACCTAAGTTGCAATCAACAAAGTTGAGCACCATGTGCTCTATTTGTCATGCATGTTTAGTTTGTCTAATAAAATGATGTCACGCTATTTTTATATATAGGCTACAAGAATAACCTGGCTTAATGAAAATGATGTCACATCATTTTATTGGATGAACTAAACACGTATGACAAGCTTATGTGACACTTAACAAAAAATATGGATGGAGTAATTGTCGATGCTAACGAAATATAATTTCAATGCGTAAAATCTAAATTCTAAAACTTCATGATGTAAAATCTAAATACCTCTAAACTTTAGGGGTGTAGTTTACCCTTTAAAAAATTTCAACTATTAGATGGATTAGTACCATATTATTCTAATTTTCCTCGCACCAAAATAAGAAATGATAGCTAAATGGTAACTAAGTTTTATAAACATGTTATCACATATATTTTAAATTTTAAATCTACAATAAATAATATATATATATATATATTAAAATACAAAAAGGGTGGCTCACGTGTGTTATTATAGCTGACCACACCCTACAAATACATCACTTGTGGGTACCACCAGCACATAATGGTGCCTGCGACTTGGACTCCACCCATGCGCATCTCGCGTGTGTGTATATATCTATACTATTATTTAAGGGGTTTTTTCTGTTTGGATTCCTTATTTTCTTTAGTTCAAAATTGCCCCTATAACCTTATACTTAAGTAGAGATAAAACTAAATGACAATTTGGTAAAAATGCAACTCTAACTCCCACTAAAATATTGCCTAAAAAATAGGACAACTTTCTTGTTAATTTTCAATATATATGTGTGTGTGTTGATTTTAAAAAGAAAATTGAGAGAATATTATTATCCTAAATTCTAATTTGATAGTTATAATAATAAGGGGATAAGAGATTTGAACCCTAATTCTCCTCATAAAGGAGAGTATGCAAGGTCATTGAACTACAAAGCTCTTGACGCCAAAATTTATGAATTATTATGCATTTTAATTGTCTTCATGTTGTTTTTAAAAGTTTGGGTAAATAATAATAATAATAATAGTTTGCTACTAGTGATAAATTAAACCTTGATTTTTTAAATTAATTTTTCATTTTAAAAATTGTATTTTATAAACCATAACAATTTAAATGCTTCGTCCATATCTTTTAAAAACTATCATCGGGGCAACCTAGACAACACAGATGGGTAGTTGTGTTTTTCTCCAAATGAGAGAGAGAGAGAGAGAGATGTGGTGATCCTAGCGTTCCACATTGATTAAGAGTAAGTTTAAACATGTGTATATAAACTTTTGGACGAGTTCTACCCATAGGTTTATATCATTTGGTATTAGAGCCAACCATCACACTGAGTAATCGGATGTAACTAATAAGGTCAATGAGTTCCAGTTTTGTGGTTGGATCTCGGAGGGAGCGACCTATAGGCTAGATTAAAATAATTGATAGCTATGTGGAGCAACCAAATAGAGAAAGGGCTACCGTCGAGCCAATGTCGATAGGGTGAACCATGGACATTGGCTGCAGAGTGTGGCAATATGTTATGATCCTAGTGTTCCAACAAGAAACAAACCTTGGGATTTTACTATTTTTATAAAACAAAGATCTTAAAGTCTAATTTTATGCTTCAAACAATTTCATTCCTAATAATTATTGTTTTGCACAAATGCTTCCATATTAAAAATTATATTAAATGGTACTAGCCTTTCACTTACCTTCAACCTAGCATATTACATAAACCGAAGCATATGAACTTAGCACTCTTCAAAACTCTTTGGTCATAAATGACTAAATTTATGCAC
This sequence comes from Castanopsis chinensis, assembly GCA_032878915.1. NCBI lineage: Eukaryota > Viridiplantae > Streptophyta > Magnoliopsida > Fagales > Fagaceae > Castanopsis > Castanopsis chinensis. The sequence goes on from JAVQMG010000131.1 coordinate 26,514,899, forward strand.
ACAAATGTTTTCACAGCTTGTCGTTTTAAAGAATTATGATTGGCAGATAAAAAGTGATAGGAGTGGTTTAGGCTTTCCTACCAATCCTCACCCTCATCTTAACCAATTACGAAAAAGGTTTAATTACATTGGTGAAAATTTGTGTATATTTACTATTTCCTTTACTATTGTGAGATAGCGAAAACTCTATAATATCAATCTTTTTTTTTTTTTTTGAGATATAATTACAATATACTGCTAACCTCATAACTCGATCCCTTTTTCTCCTAGACCTCTAAGCAATTTGTATATAGGAAGGTGCAAATTCAACTATAAGACTTTTGGCCTATAATACCAATCTATAATTGTACTATATATATAATGGAATATTTGTAATAAATTTTGCATAGCTCATGATAATTTTGGCATTTTGGCTGTAAGGAGACCTGAATAGGCGCCCATGTGGGTAGCCCATTGTATTAGGGATTTTTTTGGTGTGCACACATATAAAAGCACACAATCCTTGATATATGAAAGAAGACACGCTCTCATCAAGGCTTTCTAGTCTTAGGGTTTCATCATCAAAGCCATTTGTCTTGTCCTATGAACATCACATAGAATACTTGTGAAATTTACCGATCTGAAATCCAATGGAGATCATTTAGAAGGTTGTAGAGGTCGTGGAAAAATTCAAGGTTGATCTGTTTTCGCCTCCAATAAGTTTTGGTTGGATTTCATACCAATCCCAAAAGATAAAAATCAAAACCCTTAATTATACAACATGAGAACATGTTTGTATGTTTTTCCTTCATACACCATGTCATCAACATCCTCTCCTTTTTTGGGGGGGGGGGGGGGTGTTGCAATTTTCACTTTATTATACCTTTCATCTACTACAATCATTGCCTTCTTCAACCAAATTTGGTATTGATATTATATTATCAATCTTTTCATATAACATAGTAAACATTTTTTTTTTTTTTTGAGGAATAATAAACATTAGAGTGATTGAGTTTAAAGAAATTTTTGAATTTATTGTTTATGTTTATAAATATGGTTAAGATTTATTTGTTTATATTTACTACATATTGGCCCATGTGTTACACACCTTTATTTTTTATAAAGTTTTTAATTAGTAGTTATATGCAAAAGAATCTTAACCATTTATTTATAAACATATTTTATCCAAAAGTTTCTTCAAATTAACCCATTCTACATAGGGGTCATACAGCCAAATTTGAGGGTCCTATGTTTATTGAGTTTTTTTGTCACCGCGTTTGAAATTTGTTAGAATTGGATATAGAGAAACTTCAATGTTGAACTTCCCAAATAGGCTGGGCTATATATTTAGTCTATTACTATCAATTGAATCTTGAGAAATTTGGTTGACAAAATTGCCTTAAGAACCTCCTTACTGAAGGCATGTTTGAACATATGCGGCTTGTTATCATTCTCATTAAGGTGCGACTATTGGATTTGGTGGTCATTCAACTTCCTCCAACATAAGAATACACCCATCAATATGGGCAAGGCCCACACAAGGTGAGCGGCTATGAGGCTCAGCTCAATGCATTTGCCTTAGTCGACGCTTTTGTTGTTAATGATTTCACTGTTAAAATACATGCAAATACTTCAAAAATTGATAAAATTATATGGAATTTTGGGAGTCATTAATCTGCTTAAATAATTCTTGCTTCCTGGAAATAATAAGTTACAAACAGATAAAACTACTTAAATTAATTGAAATCTGATTTGGCTTTTTGGAAGCCTCTTTCTCGATCTCGAAAATGTAGGAAATCGGATCTTGGAACTCGGACAGTGTGGGGTGGTACTCTGGGGTTAAAGGTAGTGTTTTTAGTCATGAAAGTACAACCTCTTAAGCTGCTTCTGAAGCTGCCATTAACGAAAAAAAGCACAAAAAAAGAGCTCAAATTTTCAAAAAGCCATATCAGATTTCAATTAATTTAAGTGGTTTTATCTCATTTCCAAAAAGCCGAATCAGATTTCAATTAATCTCATTTTAGCGGTGCACGACGTTGCATGTGCATGCACCGCTAAAATGTTTACAATTAATAGGATAGTGGAAAATTGAATGGATTAAGAAAATGAATAGAGAAAATATATGATTGTTAATGGTGAATCCAAAACAGTGTCAACTCAACCCTTTTTTAATGTTTATATGTATGTTTGAGAATAATATGGTTATATGTCTAATGGTTTTTTAAGGAAGAGTGTGATAGCTGAACTATTTTGCAAGAATAATTATAAGTATTTTTCTATTTCGAATCTAAAATTTGAACTTCAATTCATCCTATAACGTGGAACTCATGCAACATGTTAGAAGTAATAAAGTTGAAGACAAAAAAAAAAAAAAAAATTGAAATAACATTTACAAAAAATAATTATCATTATTAATATGTTTAGACATATGTTTAAATGAAGACAAATTGTGTAACACATGATATGACCTAGTTTGGATGTCATATACAAATTCTTAAAGGGAATGACGTAGTTTTCAGTAACCCACTAGACACTAGCTAGCAACCACCACTACAACCACCATGCCACCACCATGCCAACTTGCAAACCCATTAAAAAAACCACCAAACCCACCAACAAGAACCTAAGAACCACCAATAGGAAGAAAAAATAACACACACACACAAACAAATTGGCAAAAACCACCAGACACCGGCCACAAAAACCACGCCGCCACCAAGTGAAAAAAAACACACAAACACACACGCACTCGCACACAACAACTAAACAAAACCCACAACCCATAACCCCAGGCCACCACTACACCACCATGACTCACCACACCCCACCCACCATAGATCCACCACAACCCAGACCCATAACCCACTACTCCTCCACCACCAGATCCGACTCACAATACCCCTCAACTAGTAGATCGGTGGAGAAGCTTTGATCTCTGCTTCATTGGCGTGGAGGCCTAACAACTAGAGATGTGAAGAAAGAAAGAGTGAGAAAAAAAATGGACCGAGACCAAAGAAAGAGAAAAACAGAGAAGAGAGAAAGAATAAAAGGGATTAAAAGACTGAGATAAGGAATAAATTTGAATACTTTATTTTTGCAATTGACCTATAGTACCATCGTAAAAATATGATGGCATTGTAGCACAATTGCAAATATTTTTGCAATTTCAAGACTTTGATGGAGGGTTTTGGGACATTGTTGCTAAATATTACCAACATATGACTTTTACAAGACCCAATGTGAATGCTAAAATCATAATAGTCATTAAACAATATATTGTATTGTCTACCTATGTGCCTTCAAATCATATTCCTAGAAGGCAAGAAATATATATATATATATATATATATATTTATTTATAGTGAAAACAAAAACATAATAATTTTTATTTGTGAAAGGAAATACACCAGCTTTTTATATATGGACAAAATTTACTTACAAAATTAATTATAACATAAGGCTATAACATTTCTCAATAAAATAAACATTACTACATATTCTGAAAATTTAACCATTGAATTGCATATTCTTTACACTTTTAATACACATGTCAAATTTATGTCAATTGGATATTATATACCATATGATTTATAAACTTATAATTTATGCATAATTTTAAACTACAAAAAAGTAATTTAAACAATTTATTGATCGCATAACTATTGATCTTTAATTTTCTAGAAATTTTGCAAGCATGAAAGATAAAAAAGAAGATGTAATCCAATAGTGAAATTCTCAAAATTCACTTCCAATAAAAAAATATTGAGTAATGTTATAGTTTTTGTCTACAACTAATTTTGTAGCTAAACTTTGTCCTTTTTATATTAAGGAATAAGTTTTTCTTACACATTAAGAATTCAACTTTTATTTCACATTAAAGAAAACGTGGGTTTCAATTAACTCAACTGATAAAGTTTCTAATGATTATATAAGAGATATGGGGTTCAATTCTCGTCTATAGCAAAAACTGATTGGTATCTTAGTTTGATGATAAAGAGTTATCATCGGGAGTAGATGTCATAGGTTGAAACGCGCTCTCTCGCTCTAAAAAAAAAAAAAGTCAAATCGGTAAGAAAGTGGACTGTGATCTTGGGCTTCATATTCACCAAATATAAAACCCAATGAATGTTGATATCTTGTAGACAATGCTTTGGTTTAATGATGAGTAGTGGGATTTAAGAGCCAAGTGTAAGTTAAAATTGTGGCAAAGATGTCATAGGTTGAATCTCTCTCTCTCTCTCTCTCTCTAAAAAAAAAAAAAAACCAAATCAGTAGGCAATTGGACTATGATCTTGGGCTTCATATTCACCAAATATAAAGCCCAATGAATGTAGATATCTTGAAGACAATGCTTTGGTTTAATGATGTGTAGTGGGATTTAAGAACCGAGTGTAAGTTAAAATTGTGGCACAGACTAAACTACTGACAGCATATTAGCAGGGCCGTGGATTCTCCATTTTACAATTGTATGCCACCCTTAACTCTGTACGTTTAATTCACCCCTACTTTCATTTAAGTGGAGGGGAGGGGAGGGGAAGGGAGGGGAAGAGAAGCGAATTCCAATGGCCATATACAGAAACCAAATAAGCTGTAGTAGGAAGAAATACAGGCACAGAGACACAGTGGCACCGCCGTTGAACAAAGACTGCCTAGGAAACAATATGGCCTCTAGGAGAGAGTATTTTATGAGACAATCTTCTTATAGAATGTTCTTTTGGCATTTTATGGGCTCCACACACCAACAAAAACGAAACTAAAGTACTGTGAGGAAGGCACCCTGTAAAAGCCTGTCACTTGAGATAATTTTTGCTACCAAACAAATTAATCTAATGAATACAGTTATAAAGATAGTTCCTAACAGTAACAGAACATAATATTATAAATTGGACCAAAAGTTGTTTATTATATATCAGCCAGAAATAAATGATTTGTTCAAAGTTTTTCTTTCCCCTCAAGTTTTTACCATTCTTGGAGAAAGACCCGAAATTTAGGGACATTCATCTTTATATATGGGAAACAATCTCCTGAAATAAATAAAGATGTAACAGCACCATAGATGACTCCCAATCCTTCCAATTTCCATATCCATTTAAATTTCACAAAATATAGATGATAGGTTCACTCAAAAAATTGCAGAAAACAGGTCTCAATAATGGAAAATCAAGGGTGAACAAATCATGGTCGTCTCTAGTTTTTCTTAATCAAGTTTCAGTTACAAGAATATACAAACTTTTTTTCCCCTACAAGAATAACAGTATACAGAGACATTTAACACAAATTACCCAATAGGAAAGAGAGAGAGCGAGAGATTCTTAAATGTACATGAGCTACTGCATAGGCTTTCTGGGATTGTAAACCGCGTACAGTACAGCTGGGAAAAGTAAGACACTATCCCCACAATAGCTGTACTCGATTAGATTTTCAATAGAACATTCTGTCCCGTCAATTCCCAACAAAATCAAAATGTGAATTCCCCTTTCCACCAAATTCCAACCGGGTAAAATAATGACTATTTGCAATGTGCCTGTCTTTGCCTTGTAAAACACGAGCACGCCAATTGTTCTTTTGTAATATGTGCACCTAGCAATGTAGGCATTTTCACACACACAGTCCATTCCTAAAACATTCCCATATCAGTATAATCAGCATTTCATTCAAGATTCCAATATCAAACTCTATAGATTTGATAGGAGATTTGGAATCTATGAGGTTCGTTCCATCATAATTGCCTTTTATAATCAAATCAAGATACCCATGAGTTTACATTATTTGATGATAAAGGGTTTTACCAATCAAGTGAACTAAAACCCCATCCATGTCGTATAGGTGCAAAACAGGGACATTTCATTCCAAATAACACATTTTAGTGTGCTGCATATCATAATAAACAAAGGTCTAATCTCTAGCAAGCAACAAATTGAAACAAAAGAAAATTGCATATACAGATCACAAAACAGAACAAGTCCATGGAAACAATTTTCTCATTTTATTAAGCTCAAAATAGAGTATACAGAATCAACTGTACACACTCAAATTCTTATGACACAAGAAGGGGTTCAAGATTTGCACCTTAAACTAAAATCCTGGACTCTCAATCTCTCTTCCCTCACTAATTTCGTGTAAAAAAAAATACAGCCAAGCCAATCCCACCTTCAATGAAAGCTTTTGAAGATTTGGCTTGCAAAGATTTCTTTACAAGTACGTGTACAAAATCAACCAAATCTACAACAACAACAACACCAACTACAAAATACAACACCAAATCTATTTACAAAAACCTTCAAAGCCTCGCTCATTCATATCTCTGTTTCCATAAATAGTGCTTTTCTCGGCCAATGCTCTTCGTCCCGGGAAGCGAACAATGCCACTGATATATCGGCCAGCTTCTTCTCCGGCAGCCGCGACCGACGAGGCCTCAGCTGTTTTGGAGCATTCGGAGCTTCAATTTCATCATCTAACTCGCTTGGATTCTCCAAATCAATTGCGCTTCGAAAAGCTCGAGTCTTTGATGGCGTGCTATATGCGAAATGCCATTGTTTTGCAAGCAGACTCTGCAATTACACAAACAAAAATCAAAATCAATATTCATTATTCACATTAACAAACAAAAAATCAAAGATTGATTTAAAAATCAAACTACTCACAGCTTCTCTAATTGTTTTCGAAACGTGGAATAGCTGCTTCAAATCCTCATGATTCACACCGCACAAAACCCTAATCTGCTCAGCCAAAAAAAAAAAAAAAAACCAGAAATGTCAATTTTCAATTCCAATTTCACAAACAAAAACAGTTTCAATCCGCTTCAGAAACAGAACCAAGAGCTTCGAGAATGAGAAAGATTTGGTACTAACCAGAATATCCTGAGGCAAGGCTTCGAGAAGAGACTTTTCAGAATCCAATCCCAATCTCTCGCCACACATTTTCTTCGACGGCGTTTTCGGAGCCGAATCAATCGCCAAACCCTCGAAATGATTCGAAATCAAAATCCTCTTCCTCCCAAATGCTCTCGGGTACCTCACATACCCTAACCCTAGCTCCTCACCGCCGACCACGCGCTTCGATTTCAAAGAACTGCCGCATCTCTTTCCCAACGCCATATTTTTCAAAAGGAAAAAAAAGTGTTTCGAAAACCAAATCTGTTTTTGAAAGCAAATTTTGAAAATAAAACAAAACGAACTCTTCAACTCTTAAACTCTTGAAACTATTTTGGATAACTGTTTCTATTTCTGTTGCTGTGGAAAAAAAATGGAAACTTAGAACCGCCTTTCTTCAACTACGGAGTGGCTTTTAAAAAATTGTCGTGTCCCTTTCTATCACTCACTTATATATAAAGAAGGGAGGAGAGGATATTATTTTGCTTGCTTTTTGAATTTTTAATTTTTTTGAGAGAGTGCTTTTTGAATTAATAAAAAAAGTACAAACAGTAAAAAATTAATTAATTAATATATCTACGCGTTTTGAGGAATCCACTGGAATTTTCTATGGAAAAATCTTCGTTACTTCGTGTGGGTTGGCGGTTAAAGAGTTAAAAAGGCTAAAAACTAGCCGTTTGAGTTGGGGACACGTGGCGATGATTGACAGGAATTAGGGAAGAAACCAGGGGGATGACGTGGCGATATGGTCGGTCTAAGTCGGCTGGCTTTGTAATCTTATTGGACACGTTGCGTGGTTCTACCGTGTTCTGGAAGTTTGGGTATTGTGACCGTCACCAGGGGGCTTAATTTTGTGACGCGTGTAGATGGGGTTATTTGAACGGTGGGGATTGGGGGGGAAATTACGCAGGATGAGAAGGTGAGTGGTGGTTGACTGGCGTGCCCAATTTGGCTTTGTTTTGACCTGTTATTTTAAAGTATTCTAAATCGGCGGCTGAGGTGGGTTTTGATGGTTTTAGATTGATGATGATAATCCAAATTCACCGTCAACTACACGTCAAAGACTCTTTTTTTTTTGGGTGAAGAGAAGAAGAAGAAGAACACGTCAAAGACCATGATTCTTAGCTTTAATAACATGGTCCCTCGAAAATGTCTTTGATTGCATGGTTTGAATCTGCGCGGCAAAAATAAGTTGTACTTCTATCTTGACCAACCTTTAACTAGCTTTTACACTACTTTTTTTTTTTTTTTTTTTACAAATTATAAATAGGAAATTGTTATTAGTTTTAATCTTGGCTCATAAATATTAAAATTAATTTTTTTTACCAAGAATAATTAATAATAACATACAATTTAGGATTTATTGTGAAATTGTAATAAAAATAATATAAACGTAACATTTGTTCAAAGTATTTGTTAAATTAATTCTAAATTGATGGATTTATAAATTATCAATAACTTTGTTTATATACTTCCTTTTTAAAAAAAAAAAAAACTTTATTTATATACACTTTTTTTTTATGATCAAATAATATAAAGTAAAGTTAGTGGTGGATTTATGTAAAAATTAATAATAATTGTCATCTTTTGACATATCTTTTATGTGGGTTTAGAGTTTTCTATTTTTTCTTTTAATATATAAAATTAATTTATTAAAAAAATGTTATCGTATTTAATAATAATAAAAAACTAGAAAAGCACATAATTTTGAGATGACATGTAATATATCTAAGAAAGACAAAACAATTTTGATAAATCGATACAACATCATCCAACTATCAAGAAGCCCTAAATTTTTTATGCTTTACATGTATTGCATGATTTTTTTATAAAGCTACTTGAAGTGAACACTTCAATTTATTACTAGTTTATACAAAGTCATGCCATCTTTATAAATTTGAAATCAAACCTCACTTTTTCTTTTCTTTTTTTAATCATAGCATTTATTGTTATAAAAGGATTACATCCTTCTTCCAATAAATGAAGATTAAGCATACCATATAATCTAGCTATTAGATTGTAAGAAGATATATTTAGGCTTTGGGCTATGGGTATTGTTTTTATGGGTAGAATTTGAGTTTATATTTTTAGAAGATTTTATCTATTTATGGGTTTCACTCATAAGAAGATAAATATTTAAGCTTTTTGTTACGGGCCCAAATTATAGGAATATTGGTGTACCCAATTTTTTAGCTTGTTAACCTAATCATTAGTTTTTATTTTATTTTATTATTCTTTTCAACTTTTTTGAGTTATTTTTTTTTTAAGGAACGAGAGAATTGGAGTACATCCAGAGGAAAAAAAAAAATTTAGCTCCATTTTTTTTTATAGGGTTTAGCTCCATATTCATTTAGAGCTGTCTGATACAATCTACTACAAGGTAGTTTATAAATTATGTCTTTATTGTCATATAGTGGGTTGGAGGAAAACTGCTCCAAACCTAGAGCTAAACTTTTTTTTTAACGAAACAATTATATTTGGATGTACCCTAATTCTCTTAGTATTTAAATTTATAATTTTCTTATTGAAAAAAAAATCACGAAAAAATTGGGCACTAATTATTTGGTTAATAAGCAAAAAAAAAAAAAATTAGGTACACCCATATTCCTATAAATTGGACTTACAGCCTAAAACTTATCTTCTTATTTGTGAAAAACACATAACTAGATGAAATCCTCTACAAATGTAAACTCAACTTCTCTCATAGGAAAAAAACAGTATTTATAGCCTAAAGCCTAAATATATATTCTTTTGAGTGAAATATCATAAGTAAGAAGTCTTTTAAAATTTAAAAGACACTAATTATTGCACACTCGTTAGTGTACATCATTCATACACATCACTCATTTCATGTGTTAAATGTGAACATTTTTAAAAAATGTGAACACTATATTATATTATGAACATTTTTGTATATAAATTATACTTTTAAAGAGTGTGTAAGATATTTGCCCAGTTCAAAACTCAAACTTCATAAGACCCTCTACAAAGATACAGCATACCTAATTGGTACCTACAATATTAAGTGAACAAATACGTTATTGAACTAAGTTAAGGTAGAACCAATGTTGAGAGAGAGAGAGAGAGAGAGAGAGAGAGAAGCAAATGGTCATGGTCCATATTAAAGAGCTATTGGTAGTAGACATTGCTATTTAAAACAAAATAACACAAACATAAGTAAAACAAATACACATGTTTTATTTCTACACAATATTAACATTCCAAAATATAAAACAAAATTACAAATGACTTATTGGATAACTCATTTGATAAAAAATAAAAACATATAAGAAATTTACAATCTTGAAAATTAATTTTATATTCTATTATCAATTGTGGTTAGCACTCTATTTCAATTTGAGATATACATTAAAATTGGATTGCTTACTTATTTATACATGGTCTCTTTTATGAATATCATATCATTGTTAAGCAACACACACTCTAGAAAATATCATAGTTTATTTTGAAAAGCCATTTATTTTGGACATAAATTGTTAAAAAATGAGTCTAAGCATTCATAATTTATGCTAATTTGATACTTTGGCTTCACGATTTTTACACTTGTAAATGTTTCTCACGCATGTCTACAATTTTAAATCTATATTTTTAACTCTACTGTAATCATATTATCTTGGCATGTACTTTGTTATTTAATATTAAATTTTTTTTATTCATTACAGAATGCTTAACTTTTTATCTTTCAATTAATTTGCATATATAAATGTATCAATTGTTTCTTTAAAGTTCATAATAAACAATTAAACTACTATTGTCTTAATTTTAATTTTTTTTTTACAAAAAAAAAAAAAAGTTTTAAAAAAGTGATTCGGGTTCGGGTCGGGTTGCGGGTCGGGTCGGGTTGACCCGCAAAAATACGAAAAACTCGGGTCGGGTCACGGGTCAACCCGTTTTTGTTTCGGGTCAAAAAAATCGGGTTCGGGTCGAGTATTTTTCGGGTCGGGTCGGGTCGGGTCAGAAAATTTTGACCCGTTTTGCCATGTCTAATTGGTAGAGAGGCTGAGCAAGGCCCAACTTTTTATTTTGTTAACAACCCGCTTATTCGTACCATGGGTGGGCAGCGGATCCAACATATGATGTTTTGCATCATAGATTTATGGTGGATGGGTCTTAATAGAATACATTGGGCTAGAGACTAGAGCTTTCGTACTGCTGTATAGTCGGAAAGACAATTGGTGCTGCACCAATCTTAATTTATGGCACCTGCGCTTGAGCTTCAGAAGAGAAATAGTATTTGTTGGGCTTGGACTGGGCCTATAGCCAAAAATTTAATTGTATCTTTGGGTAACCGAAGCCCACAAGTTTGAGATTTACTGATTCATTACGTTTAGTAACAAATTCAAGGTAGAAGAAACGTTGGATAGTGTGGTTGCATCAATTATTTTACAATCAAAATAATTAAAATAACAATTTTTTTTTTATTTAAAAATGACTTGAAACTTTTTTGTAATAATAGAATTTTAGTTGGAGTAGAGTTTCAAATTCTTAAAAATAAGTAGTAGAGTTTTATGTGGAATATATTATTGGTAGTTAATTTAAATTTAGTGAAATTTAGAAAATAGAGTTTAGGAGTTTAGGTAAAGTAAACTATTGGCAATTCAGTTTAACCTAAGTTAAACTATCTTAATAATACTCCTAAAAATTAGTGATTTTTAGAATTTGTGATAGCGCCTCAATAGACTAGGATCGACCAATCACTTAATAATTAAAAATAAATAAATAAATAAAAGAACAAGTAAATGACATCGAGAAAGGAAGTGATCCATAGTGTACGAGCACGAAAATTTTGGCAACCCAAGCCCACTTAAAAATAGTGAAATTGGAATTCCTAAACCCAGCCCAAATTAACAAATATTTGTATAAAGAGTGGGATGAACAAGTTTAGACTTCGCTCGAGAACACAAATATGAAAAAAAAAAAAAAAAAGACCAAAAGCCTAAGTCTTTAATATATTAATGGATCTTTAAAATTTGCCCGAGGACAATGTTCTTGATGGTTACAAATACTATTCACTCTTTTCTCTCTGTGATCTCCTCTCCTTAATTTTTGCTGGATCCCCTTTATCTTAGAGTCTCTTTCCTTTATATACTCCATGGCATCTTGCATCCTAACCCTCCATCTAAAATTTTCCCAAATCTCCTCCAAACACTTGTCCTTTAGACTTCTTGTGAAGGTGGTGGAAGAAGCTGCTGAGCTATAAATCCACTGTTCAGGTCACTTCCTTATTGATGCAGCTAATAAAGTTATTATCAATCACTTAATGCGGAGGATCATGTGAGATTTTTACAAGAAACTTCCTACAAAGTTCTCATTCAACCCCTAACACACCCATTTGCACCCCTTATATCCCCCAAGGACACTCCGTCACTTCCCATTCCATCCTCAGACCACCTTACTCCTCGGGCCATGAATGCTCCTTCCAAAGGAACAACTGAAAGCTACAACAGTGCTCCCCATCTTCAGTCCTCTAGTCCCCACACATAGTATATGAGAAAGCGAATTAAAGGATAAGGTGCATCCGCCAAAACTAAGGATCTCTCTTAAAATTTCAAACTCAAAATCAATTTTGCATTGCAAGTTCATAGAAGCGAGGGAGGTGATTTAAACTTTAAAGTTCCCATGATAGTTTTCCTTAGGAAATGTGTTTTGCTTTTGCCAAATGGTAAATACATGTGGTTATAGAAAGTGGAAAATTAAAATGACTCCATTGAAAATAGATCATGGCCAGCTTTCTCCATTCTATTAAGCTAAAGAATCTAGGTCCATAGTTTAATCCAATTCACTTCTGTAAAGATATATCTTGGTGAATAATTTGTGGTTTTTCAAGGATGATAGTGCAACTAATAAATTCCGAAAGATTTGGGAGCTTATATTTTCATGAGATCACCCTCTCACAACATATATGTATATATAGATGGTGGTCTACACATATAGGATCCACTCATCCACATATGCTGTAAGAGAAATACCTCATTAGATCATTTCGTAATATACTTTTTCATATGATGTAGTTGACTTTTGGATGGAAGCTCAAATGTTGGACTAGGAATAATATCAATGTCATCCCATAATTAACCAATCACATTTACAGTGAAGGTACATGATATTTCCAAAACAGTATAATTAATTTCTATAAGAACCATACAACACAATGCAGATAATATTCTATAAGAATGTATTTCAAAAACAAATGGAAGATAGAACCACAAATCCAATGCCTTTCTCTCTTTCTGAACCATTAAACTTTTTAGACCTAATATAAAACTTTGACCTGTATTCTTGTTCTTTCCATTTTCATTATCAATGAGATTGACAAATCCGAAGGAGTGCTGCAAATTTTGTTACTTGATTTGAAAATTTTGAGGTCCCTTATGTCCCTAAATCTTTTAAGCACATGTAAGGGTATATTGCCCTACTTGATTACTATCCAAACTGTGAAACTTTTGGTTGAACAGGACCCTTGTCATGATAATGATCAAGTAGAGCTATATTGGTTTTTGGAGATGCTCTCCAAGAGAAAATAAGTCTTCTGTAATTTATTGCATCTGCAGGTTCATATATTCTTATACGGCCAGTTCTAGGAGTGACTAGAACTAGAGTCTCCAAGAATACTGCCTTCCCTAGGAGAAACCTCACCAACTCTAGCTCATGCTTTTGAAACTTGAAACCTTTCACTTTAATGAATTTGAGGCTAGTGAAGAAGTGAGGGAAGTACTGAAGTAGTTGCTTCTGGTGTAATTCCCAGTAAAACCCGCAGTCAAAAGAAAAATCGTTGAGCTGCAATAGTTTCAATTATGATCAATAACAAGTAGAGTAAGACTAGCTAGCTAAGTGTAAGGCTATGTTACTAAAAACAGAGTCACTATTTGTACAATTGGTTGAGTTGAATATACTCACATCAAGAAACAGTTTCTCTAGGCTCGGGCAATTCTTGAGGAAAGAAGCAATATCAAAAAGATTGCAATAGCTTGTACCTTCCATGAATAACTGAAATTCCTTCAAATTCCATAATCTGAATTGCAAATCTCGAAAAGCTCCATCTCGAATTCTTGTTGTCAAGCCCTAAACCATACAAAAGCAACAAAAAAACCACAAAATTAAACCAAGAAATTACATTCTTCAGGATTTGCTATATATTTCTATTTAATTCAAGAATACTTTTTTAATTTTTATAGGTAAATAGGGGGAGGGGGTATATGTTGGTGGGATTAGAGCCCCACTATCAAGCACCATAAGAGGAGTGTTGAAAGTTGAAACCACCTAGGTGTCCCTCAAATAATACTTGTTAGATTAAATGAAATAAATTCACCATCCCTTAAAGGCTTAAATTTTTGAGAAAATCAATAATTTAACATGATATTAAAATAAGAGGTCATGGTTCAATCTCCAATCACCATCTCACATTCCATTTAATCTTCCACGTGTTTAGCTCCACTCAATGGCAATAAATTCACCGCTTTCTAAAAGTTTAAATTTTTGGAACAATCCGTAATTTAATAATACTAACGAAAAGAAATGAACAACCATTAATGACAATAAATTCCCCATCTTCTAAAAATTTAAGCTGGAACAATCAGTAATTTAACGATATTAACGGAAAGAATTTGACAACCAAAATCCATTAAAGTAAATACATACCTCAAGAAATGCACTAGTTGTAGTCAGAACATTAGCATAAGAGAGATCAGATACCAAATTTTCCACTAGAGAGGCCTTTGCAAAACATCTAGAGGGAGAGAAATTAAGCAACACTTCATCCAAGTGCAAGACCTCAGCAAATTGAAATTTAACAACATTCCCAATATAATATATTGAGCGTAGAGTCGGGGCATCGATATCAATGCTCAAAATTTCACTGCAATGCCTAACTTTCAAGACCTTAAACCTCTTAAGGCTCCTAGCACAAACCTTCAAATGTTGAATATTACAACACTGCCATAGGTCCACCGTCTCAAGGAGTAAACAATGGAAAAACAAGGTTTCCATCGTTTCAGTGTTGAGATCGACTCTCTTAAGGATAAGAGTGGTCAAGAAACTCAAACCTGTCAACTGTGGTGGAAGATCAACTTCACAGTAAACTAGTTTCAATGTTGTCAATGATTTGATGTCAAGAAACTGTGAAATCTTAAAAACATCTCTCCCTTGAAAAAAATCTAAATCAAGCTCTTCAATGCCTTTTTCAGCGCATATTTTGAGCCATCTCTCAATCATGTGTTCCTTAGCTGTGGGATCAAAACACAAACTTAGGCTTTGAATTCTCGAACCCACGTGAGAATTGAACACATGGTTTACTATGTGAATATACTCCTCACGATCATGATGTCTAGAAAACTCTCTGTCAAACATTATTTTACGATTGAAAAGCCAAGATTTCTTAAACCTGGGTGACAAAACTCCGATCTCCACCGCTTGCTTGATTGGCAAGAACGAGAAAATCCTATCAAGAATATCGTCAGGAAGGTTCCCTGAACGATTAGGATTTGAACTGACACCATCTATGTGACTAATAAGATTGTTTTGGTGCTGATTGTGAACCTTCTTGGTTCTCTTTTGTGGTGACTGTGACACTGTTTGGTTCTCTCTTTTTGGTGCAGCCATTGAAAAATAACAAAGAGAGAGTAAAGTGCTGGTTTTTTTCTGCTTTTTTTTTTTTCGAACAATGAAAAATATATGAAGAGAAAAAAACAACAACAAATTTAATTTGGTTTTTGGGAAGTTAATGATTTTTTGAATTTATATTAACTATTTGTTTATGTATATGGTGCTGTTAGAGAAAATTTAGCTTTGTGGCTGGTTTACCTTTTGTGGCATTCCTAGGAGGACTGAACCAGTGAGCTGATCAGTGAAGTGAAGCAACGACAAAGTAGTGACCTGTCAGTAACGTTTACTATGTTACCGGGTCAATGGATAGGTATTAAAAGCCAAGGTCTCTAAAACATGTGATATAATTGAAATCGGTGTCGTTTTGGAACCGGTAGTTTAATGCGTACATGGCAGTTTCGGTGTGTTTGTGTGGTTTGTATGGTAGCTGATTAGGAGTCATAAACTAATACAACTTAAAAACAGTATGTTAGTTACACTCCATTGGGTTTCTTAATTAAATTCAAATATTTGTTTGTATTAATTAGTAAAACATAAATAAATTTATTATTTTAAAAAATTATTAAATGCAATGCAATTATGTACTTGAATTTAATTAGAAACCTAAAAATATTCTATGTTTAAGGCCATGTGCATAAGTTTTATGCATTCTTAAATCTTGATGTTTCGGTAATAAACCGATTCCACTTTAGTTGTATAGGTTTGAAAGGTCTAGCTTGCCCTTCGTTGCAATGGGAGAATGTAATTAGTGAGGAGTAATCTTAACCTTTTGCTCTTGAACTAAATTGGTGTTTCGTTATTAAAAAAAAAAAAAAAAAGGTCCTAGCAAAGCAAGATACCTCTTTTGGGTGGTACAGATCACTTCAAAGATTGAGTTAGGAAGGAAAATAGAAAAAAAAGTCTCAATAATAAGTCTGTAGTGTTTAATGCATACTATAGGATCATCATGACTGCTACACTGCTTTTGTTTGGATGTGGTTGGCTATGCTGGCTCCGCCAGCCTAGGTGCTCCTCCCAATTGGTTGCGATTTGGGGGGGGGGGGGGGGGGTTGGGGAATGCTAAGGGGAAAGTCTAGTTAAGGGTTAGTGGAGCATTTAAAGTAATGTAGACTGGCGAGTCCCATAGGCGAAGCTAAGGGAGCCATGGCCCCCTTAGCTTTTTTAATTTTTAATTATATATATTATTCAAATCATAAAAAGTAAAAATTATAGAAAAATGTAGTTATTGGCCCCTCTCAGATTTTTGAATTAAGCTTTTACCTCCTCAATCCTTTTGAATTAGTCCAGAACTCAAGCTTTATACATTGAGCAAATGTTTGGGTTTAGGTTAGCTCCTAAATAATTAGTTTGGCACCCTTCGAAAAATTTTCTAGCTCCGCTATTGATGAGTCATTTGGTATAGCCCCTTCACATTGACAAGTTATGATATCGTTCTGAGGGACAACATCGTTCATGTTAATGGCGTGATAGCGTGAAGTTAGCATAATGCCCTTACCTTTTCATCCACCACCCATAATACTATTTCAATAATATCTTTGTAATGGTGGAAAATTTGGGAACAAAGTGAACTTTGCATAAAATCTAGTGTTCTATGTATGTCAACTCTCTATGCATTCTACTTTCCCAACTTAAACATCATTTGAAATTTTTCAATTCTGTTTTTTATGGCATTGTAATTATAGTCAAGTTTGAAGTTATAATTTATAAGTTATAAATGATAATATAATAAGTGACTATATTTTGTGTTAGGTTCTAAAAGTTTAGAACAATTGGCAAATCGTGAACACACAAGAACATACAAGCTGCAAAATGAAGATTTCAGAATTTATCTGGTTCGACTGATCGAAGAACAGGCTCGACCGATCGAGAATCGTATCTGTAGAATTTTAATTAAGCCCAAACAGCAGTTCAAGCCCATTAAGGATTAGGGTTTCTGATCTACTTCTCCCTGTATATAAAGAAAACCCTAAGCACGTTTTTATAAGGCTTTTTAGAGAGAGAAGAGTTTGCCTCTTTTGCATTTAGGGTTTTATTCCTAAAAAGCTCTCTCATATCTTCTATTATTACTTGAAGAATCTCAAGATCCGGTGTTGTAGAAGTTGCTACTTTCTCTAGTCATCAAAAGTGCAAATGATCTAAACCTTCAAGGGTGGTCTTGGAGTCACAAACAGGAGAGTTTGTGTTGCTAAACTTTTGAGTGGGATTTTAAAGTCACAAACGTGGGTGTTTGTGTTTTGCGAAGGCCAATGAAAGAAGTAGTCTATGTATTCGGAGCTATCACGTGGTCGTGATAGTAAGTTTTCTACTCAAGATAGCAATATGATGTTAGTAGTCTAAGTCGCTATTATGTAAACTTCAATTCTTTCATAGTGGTTTTGCACCTTGAGGATAGCTAGGTTAAATCCTCCTTAGGTTTTTTATCAATTTGGTTTTCCTAAGTCACATATCATTGTGTTATTTATATTTCCACTGCTTTACATGATATGATTTATATGTGTTAACCTAGATCTGCATAATTTACCAAAGTAATCACTTGGTTAATTAATTAGGTTAATCTGGTTATGTCTAAGGGGTCTAAAAACGTACAAGTGGTATTAGAGCGGGTTAGCTCTAGTGTTTAGATCTTTTGATCTAAGAGTTGATCCTTGATCCCTGTTATCATGGATAATTTTAAGTGTCTTACTATTTTTGATTGTGATGATTTGAATAAAAATGACATTGTTATTTCTGTTGATCTTATTGATGCTTGTGAAACTCTTTGTAAGGAATTATTGAAAATTATGAGGATAAGAAATTCAAGGAAGAGTTAAAATTGGCTAATCTTGAAAAAGAAGAATTGGTTGTTAGATTAGATGAATCTAATAAAAAGAATGAATTTTTGAGAAATCAAAATTCCTCTCAAGATGAGAAGATGAAAAGCTTGAAACAAGAGTTAGTTGAGTCTAAAGCTAAAATTGAAAATTTGACTAGTATCAAGCTTGCTGTTGATAACAGAAGTGTTTCTGTTTCTCATAAGCCTAAAACTAAGAAAGTTTATATCCCTCATTTCAAGAGGAATAATAAAGAAAAGGTTTATTTTGTTAGGTTAGACAAAGGTAAAAGTTCTGATGTAGACGCTGAAGTTTCTAAACCTATGTCTAAACCTACTATTAGAGAGCATAAGAAATCTATTATTGTGCCTACCTGTCACCTTTGTGGTGTTGTTGGTCATATTAGACCAAATTGTAAAGCAAAAACCAAAATCTGAGACTAGATTTGCTGTTAGGAATACTAATGTTCCTAAATTTGTTCCTATTTGTCACTTTTGTGGTGTCTCTAGTCACATTCGTCCTAATTGTCATAAATTGAAATTCAATTTAGGATATGTGATGATGTTTCCCCTGCCATAAGTCCATATAAATTGTTTCATATTCTTTTGAAAAATTTAAGCTTGTTAGCTTGTGAAAGAAAATTGCGGGATTTTAGTCTTTCTCAGAAGATTGGTGTAATTCCTCAAATACACTCTGCTTCTTATGGATTTTTACCTACAAAGCCAACGACTCATGCTATATGGGTGAGAAAAGATTCTCTAAGGTGAGTGTTGCTGACTTGTCCTTCATTAAATTCTTTCAATTAATTGTGGACATGTTTTCTTTTAGTTTTTGGTTATTTTATTTTCTTAGGTTGTTTTGATTATTCAAAAATCCAAAAATATTGAAAAATTTCAAAAAGACAAAAATATTTTATTTGGAAGTCTTGTTTTATTTTTCTTGAGGATTACATGAACTATGATATCTCTCTTGATTTAGAACATGCTTGACATTGTGGAGAAACTCAAATAGTATGTGTTATATAAGTGCTAAGTTATTCTTGATTTTGTGTGAGTATGTACTAGTTTGTATATGTACTCATAGGTTAATTAAGAAATTGATATTTCTTGTTTGTGTACCCTCTATAGCTTAGTTAAGCACTGTCATGCATTGCTTTTGCATTGATGACTTAGCATAATGTGTGCTTTTAGTTTTGGTCATAAAATTTTTTTAAAACCAAAAAGATTTTTATTTCTATTGTATTTCACATCATGGATATGTAATTAAGGTTGGCCAATTTATTTTTACATAACATGTCTATGTACCTTGTTTAGCTTGGATGAGCTTATTTATTACACTATACTAGTTTGAGCTTTATAGTGTATGTTGTGTGGAAAGATGTTTATAGTTTTTGATCACTTTGTCTTGATCTTGAAGTCACATGTCTTTGATTGTTGGACCTGATCTTAATGAGAAAGGCATAAATAACCATTTCACCACTGTTTACTAGCCAATCATGAACACCTTAGTACATATCATAAAATTGTGTGCTTGAAAAAGTGTCATGCACAAAAAGAACATAAGATGTAGCCTCGGGTTAAATAATAAAATTGGTGTGTACATTATTGGACTATAATTAAATCAATCAAATAAAATTGGTGTGTGCATTATCTTGACTATCTTTTTAATAAATTTCTGATCAAATAAAATTGGTGTGTACATTATGTGGCAAAATAAGAAACTTACATGATTGCAAGCTTGTTTTCTAGGAGATGTGGGAGTTATATGATGTAACTCTTTAAGTGATAGTCTCTTTCAACTTTATGTGATGAATTTTGTAGAAATTGTGATTGATTACTATCTACATATCACCTTACATGTATCTCAAATTTTTGCTAATTGCAAACACTTCACAAATTACTCTTTGCTAAACTTAATGCATGATATTGTGTGTGATCTTGTTGTGACCATCCAAGATTATGTTTTCTATAGTGTTTGATGCAAAATATGGTTAAGAGTTTGAAAATCTTTGTTTTAAAGATCTAGGTTGAATTCATGTGTTTTTGAAAAACTTTTAATCTCATACTCATGCATTTCATTCATAAAATATTGTGCTTTGAAGAGTTTCTGCATAAAATTGCATTGTTTTTCAAAAATTTAATTTTTCCAGATTTTTTGATCGATCAAAGCTGTTTCTCGACCGATCGAAAATGCGTTAAAATTTTTGGTTAGTTTTTGCCTGACTCAATTGGTATTCAATTAATGCTCAATTGATCGAAACTGAAAAATTTTCAGTTTCTAAGTTTTTAACCAAATTTTTTTCATGCATCATTTGTATTTAGGATTCACATGCATTACATTTTTTTGTATCCATCTTGCAATTTTGCAGTCATATCTCTCATTATTTTCACACATAACATGCATACATTTTGCTAAATTGGATACTCAACTTAATCTAAAAATTGATTGATTAATTTTTGAGTCCTTTTTACTTTTTAGTATATGCTATTTTTATGTGTGAACTGCAGAAAATATTTTTCTTAAGAGATATGATGGATAATCAATGTGCAAATATTTTATCTACTTATGCAATTGTATATGGGTCACATAATGTCAATTTTGTATTTATTGAAAGAGAGAATATTTTTCTTCATGTCTATCCTCAACTCATTTTTTTTAGTTTGGTTTGTGTTTTTTTTATTTTTCCCTGCCTCCTATATTTTCCCCAAAACTGTTTTTCCCAAAACTTGTTTTGTTTTCTTCTATTTTCATAGGGGGAGAAGATTTTTTTTAATCTTTTCTGTTCATAGGGGGAGTTACCTCTATTTTCTATAGAGCTTGAATTTTATGTTCCTTTTATTCTCTATTTTCTCTTATCCTTTGTTGCGTATGTATTCTATTTACTCTTTGATTGAGTTGTCTTTGTCCATACGTGACAAAAAGGGGGAGAACTAGATGAAATTTGGAAAACATTTTTTATGTTTTGTTTAAGGGGAGAATATAAAAACTTTTGTGATGTATCTAACTTAGGGGGAGAGTTAGAATTTACTTTTGTTTTTATATTTTTGTTTCATATTGTTTATATGTCTTTCTTTTCACACATGCGGTGATGTGTTCTTTTGAGTGTTTTCAAAAAAGACAAGTACATTCTAATCAAGACCTTCTACCTCTTCTTGCAACTTTTAGGTTAGGAGTCTTAGATTGGGATTTGTGATGTAATTGGGCATTTTATTATATAGGATTGTTCTTGTATTTGAGCATTTCATTTTGTATGTAAGTTTTATCACGAATTGCCAAAGGGGGAGATTGTTAGGTTCTAAAAGTTTAGAACAATTGATAAATCATGAACACACAAGAACATACAAGCTGCAAAAAGAAGATTTCAGAATTTACTTGGTTCTACCGATCGAAGAACAGGCTCAACCAATCGAGAATCATATCTACAGAATTTTAATTAAGCCCAAACAGCAGTTCAAGCCCATTAAGGATTAGGGTTTCTGAACTACTTCTTCCTGTATATAAAGGAAACCCTAAGCACGTTTTTATAAGGCTTTTTTAGAGAGAGAAGAGTGTGCTTCTTTTGTATTTAGGATTTTGTTCTTAAAAAGCTCTCTCATATCATCTACCGGTGTTATTACTTGAAGAATCTCAAGAGATGTTGTTATAGAAGTTGTTGCCTTCTCTTGTCATCAAAGATGCTAATAATCTAAACCTTTAAGGGTGATCTTAAAGTCACAAACAGGAGAATTTGTGTTACTAAACCTTTGAATGGGATCTCAAAGTCACAAACATGGGTGTTTGTGTTTTGCAAAGGCTAAGAAAAAAAGTAGTCCGTGGACTCGAAGCTGTCACGTGGTCGTGGTATTAAGTTTTCTACTTGAGGTAGCAATAGGATGTTAGTGGTTTAAGTTGCTATTGTGTAAACTTCAATTCTTTCATAGAGGTTTTACTGTTTTACCTTGAAAATAGCTAGGTTAAACTCCCCTTATCGGAATATCATTGTAAGTTTAATTTCTGCTGCTTTCATGATATGATTTATTTTTTAACCTAGTCACTTGGTTAATTTTTTCTGGGGTTACCTTGAAAATAGCTCAGGTTTGTGATATGTGTTTCTTAAAAAAAAAAAAAAATGGTTTGTGACATGAGATATAATTTCAGTGTGTTTGTTTCAACTTTCAAGAGAGTCAGTTTTGTACCAAAAGTAATTTCAGTTTGGTCAAGGGAACAAAATATTTCGGTTCTGGCTGATACCAGTGTACCGTTTTAGGATTATGGTTATTTATATATTTTTATACATATATGTATTTTTGTATTTATATATGTAAGTATGAATTTATTAATTTTGATGTTATTCAACATAAAATTTTAAATTTACATATTTATAAGCCTAAATATTTGCCCAAGTACATTAACCTAATATATTTGCTTAAATAATATGTTTTTTAAACGAATTGTACTGGCTAAAACACTCAAAATATCTCGGAACAGCTAGTATAACCCTCTATTATATCCTGTACATTTTATCATTTTGAAGGAGTACTGATACCAGTTTAATGGCTAGTGCAATATATTTCCCCAGTACAGTATTGACTTCCTTGGTTTGTTTCCTTTGTATGGTAGCTAATTAGGATAGTCATAAACTGATAAAACTTAAAAACAATATCTTAGTCACACTACATTGGATTTCTTAATTAAATTCGAATATTTAGTTTTATTGAATTTATTGACAATTAAAACACAAATAGCTTCACTATTTCCAAGAACAATTAAATGCAATGCAATTATGTATTTGAATTTATTAGGGATTTTATATTCTTTTCTATGTCTAAGGTAGTATACCTAAGTTTCATGTATTCCTTTATATATATATATATATATATATATATATATATATATAAGATATAAATTCTACTCTAGTTTGATTTAAGCGTATATATATGTGAAACTCCCTCTTGAATCTTGATGTTTAAGTAATAATTCAATACCACTTTAATACCAGAGAGTTAAAAGGTCTAGTTTACCCTTCATTGTAATGTGAGAATGTAACTAGTGAGGGGTAATCTTGACCTTTTTCTTTTGAACTAATAAGTCTAAAGTGTTTAATGCATACTATAGGATCATCATGACTGCTACATTGCTTTTGTTTGGATGTGATTGGCTATGTCGGCTCCACTGACTTGGGTTCTCCTCCTAATTGGCTGCATTGCTTGTTGGAGGGGGAGAGGGGGGACATGCCACATCACATTTAATGCTAAGGGGAAAGCCTAGTTATGGGTTAGTGGAGCATTTAATGAGATTTAGATTGGCGAGTCCCAAAGATGAAGCTAAGGGGTCCATGGCTCCCCCTAGATTTTTCAATTTTTAATTATATATAGTATTAAAATAATAAAAAAGTACAAATTATAGAAAAATATAGTTATTGTTCCCCTCAGATCTTAGAATTTAGGCCTTTAACTCCTCAATAATTTTGAATTAGTCTAGAACTCAAGTTTTATACATTGTTCAATTGTTTGGATTTTGGATAAGTCCTAAATGATTTTTTTTTTTTTTTATATTTAGCTTGGCCCCTCCCCAGAAATATTTTCTGGCTCTGCCACCAGCTAGTCCTTTGGTACAGCCCTTTGACATTGACAAGTTACGGTATCATTTTGAGAGACAACATAGTTCATGTTACAAGCGTGATAGCATGAAGTGACCATAATACCCTTGCCTTTTCACCCACCATCCACAATACTTTTTCAATAATATCATTGCAATGGTGAAAATTTTGGGAACAAAGGGAATTTTTCATAAAATCTAGTGCTCTATATATGTCAACTCGTTATGCATTCTACTTTTCCAACTTAAACATCCAATAAATTGGAATTTTTCAATTCTGTGTACTAGCATAGTGTGTGAAGCACATGCAATTACTATTTTTTTTTCTTATTTATAAATTTTTATGGCATTGTAATTATGGTCAAGTTTGAAGTTATAACTTACAAGTTATAGATGGAAATATAATAAGTGACTACATTTTGGAAAAATGTAAGTGAATTTTATGAAACTCAAGATTTAAAAGCTCAGGTTTGTGACATGAGATATAATTGAAATCGGTGTCATTTTGGGACCGGCAATTTAATGTGTACGTGGTTGTTTGTGTTTTTTTTTAAGAGAGTCAATTTCTTACTAGAGGTCGTTTCGGTTCGGTCAAGGTAATGAAATATTTCAATACTAATTGATACCAATGTACCGTTTCAAGATTACTGTTATTTATATATTTTTATACATATATCTTTGTATTTATTTTTATGTTTTTCAGCATAAAATTTTAATTTTACATATTTTATAAGCCTAAATATTAGCCTAAATACATTAACCCAATATATTTGCTTAAAAACATGTTTTTTAAACAAATTGTACTAACCGAAACCCTCAAAATATCCCAATGCAGCCGGTACAACCCACTATTATATCCGGTACATTTTTTCATTTTGAAGGAGTACCAGTACCGATTTAATGGCTAGTACGATACATTTTCTCGGTATAGTATTGACTTCCTTGTTTTGTGTCCTTTGTATGGTAGCTAATTAGGATAGTCATAAATTGATAAAACTTAAAAACAGTATCTTAGTTACATTACATTCGATTTCTGAATTAAGTTATAATATTTTGTTGTATTGAATCAATTGACAAATAAAACACAAATAGTTTTGTTATTTCCAAGCACAATTAAATGCAATGCAATTATGTATTTGAATTTATTATTTTATTCTATGTTAAGTTAGTGTACCTAAGTTTTGTAATTTTTTTTATATACAAGATAGAATTTTTATTCTAACCTAATTTAAGTGTATATATGTGTAAAGCTCCCTACTAAAGACTTGAATCTCGGCCCTTGTCCCCCCACACCCCACAAGCACTTATACTTGTGGAGTGACTACCGCACCAAGGGTGCGCGGTGGTAAGTTTTATCATTCTTAAATCTTGATGTTTAAGTAATAATTTGATACCACTTTAATACTACAGAGTTCAAAGGTCTAGTTTGCCCTTCATTGTAATGTGAAAATGTAACTGGTGAGGGGTAATCTTGACCTTTTGCTTTTGAACTTCTCTTTTTTTTTTTTTTTTTTTGGAGAAACAAATTGAACTAAATTGGTGTTCCATTAAAAAAAAGGTGTCAGTAAATAAAAATAAATAGAAAGAAGTGCATGTAAAGCACGGCGAAATTGGCGAAATACCACCCTTTTTTAAAATTTTTAGCTCAAAAACACTGTTTGCGAAATAAACAGCAATCTACCACTTTTTCCAGTACTCGAGCTCATGAAACTCGAGTACTGTTTTTAAAAATTCCACCGTGGCATAGCTGACATGGCCTTTGGGATTAAAATAATGCCCATTATGTACTCGAGTTTCATGTACTCGAGTACTGTATTGGCGTACTCGAGTACATGAAACTCGGGTACCAATGGTTCAGCCCAGTTTGGTTTTGCATGGCTACATTGGTACCCGAGTTTAGTAGGCTCGAGTACTGCATATGGTACTCGAGTCCAGTAAACTCGGGTACCAATCTGAGTATTTTACCATCTAACAATATTAGCATAACAAGCCAAGTCATTTTACATGAGAAAAAGACTGAATACAGCAGGTAATTGCTTGAACTATCTAAATACATAACAACAAATGGAACCATGTTCCCATCATGAACAAGCAACCAAACTAAATTCAGCAAGTTATTATTACATAGCAACCAAACTAAATTCAGCAAGTTATTATTACATAGCAACAAGGGGAACCATGTCTTTCTCTAGATTGATGGAGTCATTGAACTTCCCATACAAAATCCTTTCTCTTCATGCAGCTAGCTGTGTGCAACTACAAAATCTTTCTCTTCATGCAACTACAAAAAGTTGAACCCTATCACTGTGTCAACATTCTTAAAACTAAATGCAGCTAGCTGCATGTGAACAATTCTTTATAATTATGTCACTCAAATGCCCACTAGTTCTCCCTCTGAACTGCGTCTTCTTCTTCTGGGGTGTAATCATTCTTGATGTGAAATTTGTGGCGAATCTCTTCTATAGTCTTTCCCCTCATCATGTCTGCCACAGTCTTGCAGGTTAAATCCAACAACCCCTTATTATTCAAATAGTTAGCCGCCTGAAAATTGAAACAATGGAAAGAAAAAAAACTGGTCAATACAGCACAAAGTGCAAGCAATGCATACCACATTATTATGATATTAATGAAGACACCTTATCACATTATGATATAGTCACTAGAGTTGCAATGCTTTGGTAATTAATTCCTATTTGCTTTTCCAATGGAAGCTCTAGAGCACTAGATGTACTAAAATAGGTCTAAGTGCTTGGATGTGTCATGTTCTAATTCATAGTTCTTGGTAATTATTGTGGAAAGGATATTCATACATGCCAATATTTTTTTTAACAACATAGATCATGCAAGTGGGATTAATCTAGGATGGTTTTCTCTGAATTTTGCTATTATAGCTCCTCTGTTCTTATCAAGGGTATTCTTGTTGGTCTTTTAATTCAGCACTTCTTATTGAGATTATAGATTTGGTCTTCTTTCTCACTTTTAGCTAGTACAGATGAAGCATAGGTCCTGAGAATTATCTGCACTGTTTGATTTGGCAGTTCAACTTCCATGGAATTATTTCATCTTGCTTTGAACCCCACTTGATAATATATGTAGAACTGGAAGAGAAGACACTTATGGAGAATCTAGAGAAACTAGTTCAGGTATTTTGATTGTACTACTTTTTCACTACATTCTATGATTTTTGTGTGCTTATTTTGTTGATTTTTAATTTTTTAATTTTTTTTTTTTATAGGAGGAGACGTGGGATATTGAGGAGGGAAGTCAAAATAATGTACTATCAAGTAGCATGCAGGTAAGCAACGGGACTTTTTTCTTTCATTACTGAAATTGACATAATGCATGAAGGAGCAGCATTCCAAATTTGCCTCTTATAGGATTCCTGAAGTTCCTAACAATTTCTAACAATTTCTCTCTACTCCCCAAAAAAGAAAAAAGAAATTCAACTCAACCAAGCAAATAATACATGAAACACTAACACCACAAAATCATTACCTACAGAACCAACCAAACCCTAATTACATAACAAATTACCATAACAAAATCGTAGAGGCAAAGCTTAAGATAATCAACATATATCATCGAACAGAATATTATTCACCTTTTTAACTAAAAACAATAAAACATAACCCAATATTTTTCCTTCTCACCTCTTATTTTCTCAACATCAAAACACAAACTCAATGTTTTTTTTTTAAAAAAAATTTTGTTTAATGTAAGCTAAAAAAGACACATGCTAATCAAAGAAGACGGCAAAATATACATCTCCAAAATTTCTCAAAGGAGCAGTTTTAGATAAAAGATGCATGTACATTTATAGTAGTAAAAAAAAGTTTGTACTCTACACGTTGAAGAATTAGAAGGATGCCACGGTTCAAACTTAGCGTACCTAGTCCACGGGACCACCACTCGTCGGGCCCTCGTTCCGCTTAGGGCATGTTCTTCGATTATGCCCCTCTTGGTCACACAACCCGCATTGCACCTTCCTCCCCCCCTCCTTCCATGGTGTGGTTCTAGGCCTTGTCCCGCCCTCGTCCATCTCATTCCTGATTCGTGTTGAGACAGGGCGACCTTTCTCTCGGATCAATCGGGGGTTAGGGAGGACCCTTCGAGTTTCTGTAGGATTTGGCCATAATAATCTATCTTTCAACGCAGGGAAAACGGGAGCATAGCTCCGGAACAGTGCGTCCACACTATAGCATTGGTCAATGTACTGCTCTGCATCATGTCGGTACCTAATACAAACGGCAATGACATGTGAACATGGTATTTTGTACAGTTTCCATTTCTGACATGTGCAAGTTCTTTGCAGCAGATTAACTCCATGTGTGTGATCCCCATGTCCCGCACTCCCTGGATTATGCGGTGTATCTACTTGATATGATTGTTGTTGCGCACTCAATCTCGTCACCCTGTGATGCTCTGCCTTCGCCTTATTTCTCATAAAGATATCCAAGGCATATTTACACCATTTTTTTCCCGAATTCAACTGCTCTATGCTCTTATTGCAACGATCATCAAAATAAGCATTCAGTTTGAACCATGTGTATTTCACTATTGTCGTAATGGGCAGGCTACGAGCACCCTTTAGAACACCATTGAAGCACTCAGAGACGTTTGTAGTCATCGCCCCATAACGGTAACCCTTGTCAAAAGCTAGAGCCCATTTCTCTTTGGGCACATCCTTCAGATATTGGTGAGCATCCCCGTTCACATTCTCAATTAAATCAAAGGTGGCATTAAACTTTCGCTCTTGGGTAGCACTTGCTGCCCTCCATACTAGATTCTTTAAAGTTTCATTTTTCCATCTAGTGTTGACGTTACTGCATAGATGACGAAGGCAGTAACGATGTTCTGTCATGGGAGGCTGCAGAAAGTCTCGATTAGTGTCTCTGAAGATAGCTTGTATCCCAGGGTGTCTGTCAGATATGACACACAGGTGTCGCCGGTCAGTAACATACCTTCTTATACAAGCCAAGAACCAACCCCAAGTCTCTGTGCTCTCACTCTCGACAATGGCGAAGGCTAGTGGATAAATCTTATTATTAGCATCTGTCGCCATTGCAATCATCAAATTTCCTCTATATTTTCCATAGAGGTGGGTTGCATCAATGCTAATCACAGGCCTACAATTCTTGAACCCAACAATACATGGACGAAACGCCCAAAATACGGATTTGAATGTACAAGTTCCCTGTTCATAATTATCGTCCACTACTAACTTATACTTTGTACCCGGACTTGCATCCTTAAGTCCTGCCAAAAAACGCGGCAACTCTGCATAAGATTCCTTAAAATCCACGTATATAGCTGCAACGGCTTTTTGTTTGGCATCCCAAACCTTGTATGTGAACCATAATGATTACGTTAGAAATGAATACAAGTTAAGTAAGATGAAGAAAATATTTCTATCTCTTTATTCCCTTTTTTTTTTCTTTTTAAATTTCAATTTGCATAACATAAGGTATTCATGAGTTTTGGGAAAAAAATATCATGCTTATACTTCACAAAAGATTGATGTCTCTACATTGTATTGAAAAAAGAATGCAAGTTAAAGAATACCTTGTAGTGAGATACTTCGTGTTTTAAGTCTGCCAGAGCAACGTGGCGTAAGTTCTTTATCTTATACGCAGGGTCTTCTCGTATATAGCGCTCAAGTACGTATGCTAAGAACGCCAAATCAATCATCCGACCATCATGAGCATTCTGAATTTTGTCGCACGTGTGGGGGCCCTTGCATTTTGCGATCTTCCAGACATTGTCTCCCTTGCAACATATCGCACGGACTGACCATGGACAGGAATCATCCTCACAACCCACCATAAGCCTCTCTGAGTCTGAATGCTCAGTTTTGAAACTAAAATTCTGTCGCAGTGCATACCAAGTCAATGCATGACGCACTGCCAATTTAGTCGCGAATACCAGTCCTTTCATTGGCTGCTCCCCAGGCGTCCAAATTGATACTTCTGCTTGCATAACCGGTGATGGATCAAACATATTATCCCAAGTGTTTTTGGTGAACCATTCCGGCGTAGGATCGGGACCAGGGCATGTGTCTCTATTCTCTTCTACAACCACATCCTCAATATGATCAACATCCTCATGTTCACCCATGGTATCTAGGAGCTCCTCGAAGTCATCCCTAGTAATATCAGGATGGGTTGCATCATCACCACATCCGTGATCATCTTCATTTTCGGATGTGCCCCCATACAGCTCATCATGAGATACATGCTCTCCTTCATGCACTTCATGGGCCCCTTGATCCTCCTCAATGTGTGAAGCATGGGGAAATGTCTGCCACTGTTCACTACCATACCCATCTCCTGTGTTTTCTGCACACCCTTGATAAAACTGTAATGGTATTGACTCAATGTGCTCATCTACAGTTCCATTCAGAACAGCATGTTGTGAACCCTCTCCGACCTCTACTATGGTTGGCTCAACAGTGACATAGAGCTCCGAAGCAATGAATCCTTTCACCACCATTTGTTCAACAATTTCCCAAATCATCTTCACTTGGGCGCCACTTGATAACTGTAGTGAATTGTAGAAAACATGGGTGTCTACAACCCGTTGAGGTGCTCGATACACAATGGAAAGGTTATGCCTAGAGTGGTCTAACCCCATCACCTTCAATACTCTTCGTTGCAATTTCACAAAGCCTATCCCACGCTTCACCCTAACACATTTTTGCTTTTGGTTCGAGCCTTGGTATGACAACCCATGCAACTGATGATAATACATCTCTCCATCGTAGTACACATAGAAAAAGTGAAAATCCATCACCGACCTATTATTAACAATATAAAAGTTGTCATAAGAACATATCCCCTTACATAAATTTGGCGTATGACAAAAACAATTTATATTCAAACTCAATAGACATATAGATAATTGAATAATTGAATTTGTAAAGTATATCTAGTTGTGGGTTATAGTTAACTCAATTTATAAAATTTCTCTCATAACAATGATCCAAAAAAATCTCATTGTCAAATAATGGTTTTCAAAATGAAATCACCCTAAAAAAAATTATTAGTGTTTTGACATAATTAAGAACCATAATCAAATGAACAATTTAAATACAATCATATTTACATTTTAAATTAAAAAAAAAAAAAGTGAAGTTAAAACAACATTGTGTTATGAGTTATTATTACTATATAAATAAGGCAATGGACTACCACACAAACTAACATCATCTTCATGTCCAACAACCCCAATGGTACTGCAACATAACTATAACAAAATAGAATATTCATGGCACTCATAAAAGGATCCGATTTACTACTGTTGGTGTGCATTGGGTATGGTTAAGTTTGTTTTTTTTTATACATATTTAGTTCAGG
Organism: Castanopsis chinensis; assembly: GCA_032878915.1. Classification (NCBI taxonomy): domain Eukaryota; kingdom Viridiplantae; phylum Streptophyta; class Magnoliopsida; order Fagales; family Fagaceae; genus Castanopsis; species Castanopsis chinensis. The sequence continues at coordinate 26,546,111 of JAVQMG010000131.1, forward strand.
GGGGAGTATTTAAATCTTATATATTGTTAATTGGAAATATAAAAATGCAACAATAAATTAAGTTACAAGATTCTTAGAAAGTTAAAATTTTTATTACAATAGATTAGTTGTTTATGGAGTTGCACAACCAATTACTTTTTCATCTGCTGTTCACACAGTGGTTTTATATAAAAAAATCTTTATATGCATGCTCTCTATTTCTAGCTAGTTCATTTCAATTTAAACTTCCAAATAATGAATTTCTTATGCACACAAAATTCCTATCGACGTTTGAAATGGCACATGGGTAATGCAAAGAAGAAGATACAATTTTTTGACGACGTGGAACCTCACCAAGGTAGACCCTTTGGACTCACCCCTAGGGAGCAAACCCCATATACACAGCCCCACCTGCCAAAACTGTGAATGACGTAATACAAATGCCAATATTTTGGTAACCCGGGAGCAAAATTCAAGATTACATAATGAATTGCTCTCTAATGTAATTCTATTAAACTACATGGATGGTAAGAGAAGCAATGTGATTGTTTCAAGTCTCCAAAGTCCAAACATAGAGTAGACACCAAATTGTTGACAAAGTTTCTGTCATGTACTATTGTACAAAGGATATACCACCACTCGACTATCAAAAAAAAAAAAAAAACACAAATCTTAAGGGGTTTATCAAAGGTGGCATTTAGTTGAGTGCTAGCTTCTTTAGTAAGCTAAGATTTTACGTCTCCCCCCCCCCCCTTCCCCCGGGGGGGAGGTGGCACAAAACTTCTACTCGCATACTTTTAATCATTAAAAAAATCCTTTCCAAACCCCACGATTTTCATAAAACTGTTTCTTCATAAAGCTGTCAGATAACAATATCAATTGGCAAATGATAAAAATATGAATTCTTTTTTGCACAAGAACCCAAGAAGAAGTAGAATTCGAATCTTGGTATATGCAAAGCATAAATGTACATCAACTAGCTACATACCTGTGGAAGGGATAGGGCAGTCAGAAGGTCTAATGAAAAGCCTTTGCGAATTGACCACCAAAAATCATCCCCGTTTTCTTCGCCTCACTGGTTCCTTGACTGGTCTAACCTTGCCTGAAAAGAACACATTTACAATATTAATATTCAAATCATTTAACCATAAAGACATGCATATGTAATCGGTATAAGAGGGAGTACCATGTCCAGTCCCACAGTCAGGAGGATGTGTCCGTGTCCGTTGCAGCCTTCGCGGCCGATCCTCAATGTGTGAAGCCTCTGGTGGGAGGGTGGGTATCTCTGTTTGGAAGGCACTAAGGGTGGGTAGCCCCCGATCCTCACTGTGTGAAGCCTCTGGTGGGGGAGTGGGTATCTCTGTCTGGATGGCACCAGGGGTGGGCATGAATCGAATCTCATCTCATCTCTACCACATACATCTGCGGGGATAATGCCGGTAGTCGGTGGGGGAGAGGATGTGGGCGGGTAGGTATCATCACGAACCATTGATGGGGACCGACATGTCTCACCATGGGCAAACGTATGGAATGGACCCGCATCATCATGTGCCATGGAGCCTATGTCATAACCAGTGTCCAAATGCATCTCATCTGATGTCTGACTTGCCTCCTTCATGGTGTGGTCATGCACGGGTGTGCGACGCCCACCAGACGTGCGACGGCGACCAATTGTGGGACGCGTCCTAGATGTATGACGCTGACTAGATTCACGACCTCCATGCCCTTGACGTCTACCTCCTTGCCGACCACGGCCTACAGCCGGTTCACTTGTGTTGCCCACAGTGCGTGCATCGTCCAAGGTCAACCGACTGATCTCCTCAACAGATTGCAACGCATTAAAACAATCAGTGTAGATCTCAGACCCTGGTTCAAACTTCGCCATAATCCTCAACTGTGATTCAACCTGTCACAAGTATACAACAGTAGTGTTACAACTTGGAACTAAACTATGCAAAGCGAGGTATTTCAAATAACAGAACAATCTTTGTAAACTTACCAAAGTGTCCCAATACGAGGTCTCTTTTGTAATATGCCTCACAGTGATGGAACGATACCACACCATATACTCGTCATTGTAGCTCATTACCCCATGAAAGGGTGGTGCTTCGGCAATTGTGGCGTGCGCAGCCCATCTAGCAATATGAGTGGCATGTACTTCAACCCAGTTTTTTTCGTGCTTGCCCTGGAGTGTTATCTTGTGAAGTTCAATTGAAGTATCGACATTGTCCGGTACGCCTTGCTTCATCCCAAACTGTCGGAGAACACGTTCGGGGTGATGGCCTTCAACCACCCAAAAATGTATAAGCGGCACGATGGACCTCCATATGTGTTGGCCTGCTGTACAATATGCAGGCAAGGAGCCCAAATAAGCTATATATGGCTCTCACACAATCTACAATGATCCAACAGATGCAAACAACCATATTAACAATATAATTAGAGAAAAATGTGTAACGAATGTGAACAATATGTGCGAAAGCGGAAAAATGGAGTAAGGCACGATACCTGATTTGGCCGTAGCGAAGCAAGCGACACACGATACGCGCGTAAGACGTGCATTGGATGGTCAGTTGTTATCTTAGCTCCTTTCCATCTACAAAACAACACAGACATAACATTAATATTAGTTACTTACATAATTCCCATGCGGAAAAAGTTAATGCGGAAATGTAAAACGATAACTATCTAAGATCCTACATACCTGATAGCAAGTGGACCGGGGGGCAGTGCCTGGTGTGGATGCCTCATCACAGGACATATGTGTGGAAACCTCGCCCACGCCCACAATTTCACTAACAGTAGTGCACTGCCAATTTGCTTGGCTGTCTTCTATGATGCATTACAAAGGTGTCTATAAAGCCAACTTAGAGCTGCACTACCCCAACTATAATTCTTGCCGTTGCTGATTGGATTGAAAAATTGTAGATACATGATTGAGATCCGTTCACCAGACTTGTCCATAAACAACATACTACCCAACATTTGGAGTATGTAAAACCGAGCATACTGCTGCACACGCTCCTCAGTGGCGTCAGCAGGGAGAGGGTCGCTAAACTGCTCCTCGAGCCATTTCGCTTTTATCCTTGGCCCTTCCAACACTGCAGTATTCTTTTTTGTACCGACTGGTCTTCCCGGTGGAGGAGGGGTACCTAGCAATTCGATGCAGAAGTCATGCCAATGGTCCATATGGGTAAATCCCACCACCGGCAAGCCATGTACAGGTACCCCCATTATGACCTCTATGTCTTGTAGCGTGATAGTCATCTCACCGTGGGGCAAGTGGAATGAGTGCGTCTCTGGCCGCCATCTCTCCACTAAGGCCGTGATCAATGCATGGTCAAGGTCCATATGTGGGACCCGAAGTAGCCCATCTAACCCCGCATCTGTGATATAAGTCGCAATCCGTGGATCTAACCCACCTTCAAACAGACCTTTATCTCGGTGACGACAAGTCAGTACACCTGGCACTTCCTGCAAACAGGGCAACTTAGTATTAATAATAGCATTCACTAACCACATAATAATTACACTTCAAACATAGCTACCCAAAATCTTTCTACTACATATATTGATTACGATTTTGGACACAAGTGTATACCTCGCCTGCCAAAGGAGCATCCCAAAGAAAACTTGAACGATGCGAAGGTTGCCTCGTCAAGACAGTCCCTATAGAGGGTCCCGCTCGATGTGGGTTCATATCTGGCATAAATTAAAAGGTGATTGGCCCATTAGCACCCATAAGCATTCAGTTTAATACATACACACACATATATATAGGAAAAACTAGTAGACAATCTGAGATGCGTTAGAGCAACTTCTTCCAATTTTTCTTCTACCACACAACAATCACCTATGACCTAACAAGAGGGTGCCACATCTTTTATGGTCAAACTTAAGAAAACGTTAAAATCTAAGATTATACTAAAAAATCCACCTAATATAAACGTAATTTTTAAAACCCACATAAAGTCTGCAACTTAAAATTGGAAATAAGGTAATCAGAAGTATAATTCAAAAACTCTTGCAACTATAAACCAGAAAGAAACATCAAGCAATTTTTTAAAAAAGATTATTATAATCTAAACCAACCAAGCAATTTCTCATTCTAAAACATATCACAAAAAAAATGCAAAAGATAAGAAATCAATTAGAAAAGGGATTGGTTTTTTCAACTAATAGATTCATTTCTCACAATAGACAGCCATACCTTTCTCTCATAACCAGGTTAGCTTTTCTTTCTTTATTTATTTGTTTTTATTTAAACAATACATCAATCCAGGTCTCCAACATCAAAATTACTAGAAATTTTTTCAAATAATATCAGATGCAATGCAAGACTAAAAAAAAATCCACTGCCCAAAAATCCTTTCATTTGCTTCAAATCTAGAGTTTTTTACTTAATTAGTTATTTTGCTTAAAATCTAGAGTTTTTTAGTTATTTGAAATACAACTTTTCCTATCAAATATTCAAAAATTCTTCTGCTCATTTCAAGTCCAACTACAAACCTAAAACCTATGCATGTCATTTGCAAGATATTCATTTTCAATCATGGTTTGTGGAATTTACATTTCTAAAACACCAGCCATCATCAAGGATGTTAGACTACATGAAATGAAATTCACAATTTCCTAACATAAACCTCTTGGGAAATTTTGTAATCTTAACCATAACTGCAATTTAAACACTCATGGAAAGAAAGAAAAAAAATTTACCAAAATTTCAATGCGAGGCCGCCGACGGGGAGTTCCTGTTTTCCGCCGACGAAGAGCTACGGCGGACTGAGCTTCTCGGGAATGGGTCTACGGCGGACTGAGATTCTTGCTAATGGGTCTACGACGGACTGAGCTACGGCGGAGGTCTACGGCGGAGGGTCTACGGCTGAGCTTGATTTCTGCCGGTGGAATGAGGGTTTGGAGTTTGGATGCGCCGGTGGAATGAGCATTTGGATGATGGGCAACTCGCCGATGATGGCAACTCGCCGATGATGGGCAACCCGCCGATGATGGGCAACTCGAGTTTGGGGTTTGGATGCGCCGGTGGAATGAGGGTTTGCGGTTTGGGTGTGAAGGTGTAGCAGAGTCAGTTGGTTTTGAGTGAGAACTGAGCAAAAGTTTGAATTTCTGTGCCTTTTTTAGTAACTAATACTCGTGTTTACCAATTTCGGGTACCGAATAAACAATACTCGAGCATCACATGCTCGAGTACCATAAGTGGTACCCGAGTGTAATGAACACGAGTATTAAATGGCATGTATTTGCCGTACTCGAGTTTAAAGTACTCGGGTACCATTGCACAGTACTCGAGCCCTTTAAACTTGAGTACTGAGTGATTTTTTAAATCCAAAAATGCCAGGTCAGCCAATGACATGGTGGCAGATTTAACATGTACTCGAGCTCCGTAAGCTCGAGTACTAGAAAAAGTGGTACATTGCCAATTATTTCCGAAACAGTGCTGCATTGACACTAATTTTACACAAGTGTGGTATTTGGCCAATTTCGCCTGTAAAGCACGATACCTTACTTGGGCAGTAATGAGCACTTTGAAGCTTGAGTTAGGCAGGAAGATAGAAGATAATTTCAATAATAGTTTTTAGTGTTTAATGAATACCATTATATGAAGGGGAAGGGGGTAATTATACCCCCTAGTTGGTACGTGATTACTCATAAGATCATCATGACCATTGACCACTACAATGCCTTTGGATGGATGTGACAAACTTTGTCTGCTTTGCTGGCTGTGTGCTCTTCTCAATTGGTTGGAATGCTCGTTAGGAGGCCACACCACATTTAATGTTAGAATAGTTTTAGTGCCACAACTTTTGCTAAAACTCGTTCATGTAGCGAGCTGTGGTTGGTGCAAGAGTGTCTCCAACATGGACTCACTATCACCCCTCCACCAACCACCATTCGCCATATAGGCGAGTTATGGCACAAGTTGTGCCACCAGACTTATTCTTAATACTAAGCGAAAGGTCTAATTGTAGATTGGTGGAGCATTTAATGTGATTTAGACCAGTGAGTCCTTTGTTACAACCCCTTAACAACGGCAAGTTAGGATATTGTTATAAGGGACAATACCATTTGTGTTACCGGCATGGTAATAGCCTCTACAACAGAAGTTAATGGTGGAAAAATTGGGAGCACAGTGAATTTTGGCGTGAAATCTAGCTCTCTAGATTTCTGCTCTCTATGCATTCTATTTTTCCAACTTAGACATCCCATAAATTGGAACATACCAACTCTGTACATTACCATAGTGTGTGAGGCACATGTAATTATGGTATTGTCTGAGGTTATAAGGGATACATGGTAATATAATAAGTGAATATATTCTGGTATACATATTAAAAATAAATAAATAAAAGTGACTTGAATGAAATTGAAGAATTTTAGGATCTCCAGTAGAGTTCCCTTAAAAAAAAAAAAAAATTCTCCACTAGCTATAATGCTTTTGACAAAGCATTTTGTGTAATGGGTTTACTGTTTATAAAACATCCCCTTTCACATTTGGAGAACCCTTACATTTACATACCTGTAAGACCCAAACGTTGCGAGAGTGGTTCTGTATAAAACATACGTTAATTTTATTGTTAGCTATAATGTTTACAAGCCTTATATCTTACAAGTACACAATAAAAAATTGAAATGGATACTAAATTCTGTAATGGCCATAAAGCATATCCCATTTTTCATTGGACAGAATATTGTAGCTTCATTTATATAGAAAAACAAAAACGAATATATAGATATATAAAGATGTGGAAGAATTTTTAAACTAGTAAACAAGAATCCTGACAACTAGAAGAAACTCTGTATTCTTTTCCTTCTGTAATCTGTAATCATTCTTAATTCTTATTTTCATCAATAAGAATATAGCATAATAGAAGCCTTTCTTCCCAGAAAAAATAAAAATAAAAATAAAATAGAAGCCTTTATTTTTCTTGAGTTGCAAAAATATGCTTCAGGATAAATCAGCCTATATAGTATATCTCTATTTCAGTACTCCATGAATGGTTAAGCCCATTATCATGATTGCTGTTTTTGTTGCATTAGTCATATGGAACAGCCATAGGCGTAGATGGACTGCTGTTATTGTACATGCCATGAACCAGTAACAGCACAAAAATAAATAAATAAAAATCCATAAAAACCAATTGATGAGATCACAAAACCTCTATAACTGAGCAATTCATGAAAATCCGTCCAATTTCAGCCCAATAACTTGAAATGTACATACAGGAACTAAGGCTCAATACAAATTCTGGTAGACATCTGTTACCACTGATTCAATCAAACAATGTATTAATTAGCACATGATGACCATTTGAATCATAATTGTAACAAAAGCTTATCCAGAAACTTGATTATATACAAAGCTCTGGCAAATGACTCAAGGACCCTGGTGCAGCTCTTCATGTTCAGATAGATTGTTAAAATTGTTGCCATTCAATTCAGTATCGTTCTCCACTGAAGCAATAGAGAAACTCCACACAGAAGCACAATTTTCATTGCCTACATGAAACATAAACAAAATTTAAATAGGAATAGATTCATCTACAAGAACAGAACAAAACAATTCATAAGATCCCATAAACACAGGTACCCTCTTCCATTCTGACGTTTTTTGTTTTTTGGCTGCCTAAAAGTTTTCTTTAGCAATGAAACGATAAATGAAATTACAGAGCTCTTCCATTCCAATGAAACAATCTTAAGTTCTCCAATTCCTTAATAAAAGTAAATGCAGTATGAATACATAGAAGCCCTACAATCTAAAACTTGGAGAAGCTGAAAACAAATAAATATGTAAAGACCAATTTCATTATGCTTATGTTACTGCCTTGTGACTCAAGTAACCTGAAGCTGTAGTTCATCAGATTATATTGAACTTCAACTTAACTATTTTTTTTATTTACATTCTCTTGTTGTATTTTCTGGGTTCAGCCAAAATCCAGTTAGATGTATTTACCCAGACATCACAATAAATATATTGACTTTTAAAACCCTTTTTTCTAAAGTCATTTAAACTTAAAACAAATCCCAAGTATATTGCATTACACTTTGAACCAAAACAATAACATCCTAAGCGGCAAGTAACGGCCAGAACTCTCAAATAGTCATACCATTGAGCAAAGAGGCAGTATAACCAAAACCAAATGTAAAACAATGACACAATTCAACAAGACTGATATTGGAACGAAAGACATTGCAAATATTACAAAACATCTCCAAAAGAACAAAGTTTGCAGCTGAGTTACTGGAGATACCACTCAAAGGCACATCCTCGTAGATATCATCAGGAACTACATATCTTCGGTGCCCTGATGAGGAGGCAGCCATTGGCAGATATGGATGGAAAGAGAATCCACTTACTGTGTCTGCATAGACAATAGAACAGATATAAAAAAAATTAGTTATCAAAGAGATAAGGATATATGCAAAATTCAACCAGCCACATCTTTAACAGATAGGAAATATCATTAATACCCGATGCAGCTTGAAAACTTGATACCCAATGCCCAGTTTGAAGATCATATATATGAACAAAACCATCCTGAAACCAAAAGTGCAATAACAAACAAATAACTTAATTAAAATGGTAACACTTATTTGGCTATAGCATAGTATCTGGCCACAGAGATAAATTGAAACTAAAACAATACCTGACCACCTGTACCAAGGTGTCGGCCCAAGGGTTCAATGTCAAACAATATTCGCTGGTTGGTAGATTCTGATGACCTGTATAACCTAATACAAGGTACATATATAAAATTGGTCACACTTCAATATTGCCTTATTTTAATGAATGAATGAAAGAAACAAACTTACATTAATAGATACAATCAGTTTCTATTAATGGCGTTAGAATTTCCTTTTGGTACAGTCGTCAAGTGAATGGAAAACGACAAGGAACACTTCTATCAATGTTAAGAAACCACATGCGAAGACTAGGGGGTGTTTGGTTAGTGTTTTCAAACAACAATTTTCAGTTTTTAAACAATATTACACGTATTTCTAAACATTTTTTCACCGACACATATTTCCACAAATGTTTTCAAACAACAATTTTCAGTTTTCAAACACATGTACCAAACGGGCCCTAGATATCAATTGAAACTAAAAAGTGCCAAGTACATACTCATACACTTTTATTGGCAAATGATTTGGGAAATTGTCAACCCTTGGTTTTAAAATTTTCATAATATTTATTAGGTGTTGCCATATGTTAAATTACCAATTCTCCCAAAAGCTTAATCTATTAGGAAATGGTGAATTTAATCATTTAACCGTAATTCTAACACTCTCCCTCACTTGTGGGCCTAAACTCCATCTTAATAAGTGAGGCCCAACACATTGGTTGTTATATCTTTTAGAGTCTCTTCCTTGTAACTGTTCAGTTGCTTGTGTGTACACCTCCTTGTGTGATGGACTAGCATATTATTGTAAATAAAAAAATAAAAAAAATAAAAAAAGAAAGAAAAAGGAAAGCTTCTCCAGCTGAGGTAAAACTACTTACTTGTACACAACATCAACAGCTTTGCGTATATCCCAGCATAATATATATGGGTCCTTCAAGAAAATTGAATGTGAATTTTATACAGGTGGATAGAAAACATGTACACATAATGTTAGCATAAGAAAATGCACCATATTTGAACTTTCGAAGTCCATCAGAAAGTGACAATATGGCTGAGTTACACAGAAGCTCATACAAGAATGCAAACAGAGCAACTTTGCCAAATCCCCCCAAGAATAAGGCCTTAAGGAAGTAACAACTCTAGTGCAAGAAATATCAATGGCAAGTTGGCAACCATAGGATGAAGAAAGAAGAAATAATTCTTCTGTTCTGTTCTATTTTAGGGGGGATTTGGTCTATGTGGTACAATAGAGGCACTGCCTAAACCCACAACGACCACCCCACCCGCACCTGCCAGGTCATGACCATACTAGTTAAACTTTGCAACAGTGTACTTAACACTAAAAATCATTATTGCAATATATTTGAAAATATGAAGGTGAACTGAATCAACCACATATTACATTTTAGCATCATGTCGGCAGCTATGTTTGGAGTAGGCAAAAAAATTAAACCCCAACCTCTTGACAACCGTCTTAATTGGAAAACAAACTACCCTCCCATAACCTTTGATTCTACTATTAAATATTATTTTGGTATAATTACACTTTACCCACCTGTAGTTTGCCTCTAATTTGACTTGCCTACCCGTGATTTTAATTTTGACACTTTACCCACCCAAGGTTCAATCCGTTACTACTCCATAACCCACCTCTCTGTCTGCCGTTACTCTAACACGTTTTCTTTCAAAATTAAAACACAAAACAGATAAAAAAAATTAGGGTTTTTGATTGCTTAAGAACTTCTATCAAAAATAACAAAGTAGATCATTCAACTTGGTCCTCAAAATTTTTAGTGGACAAGACAAAACAAGACAAAGGATCTTGGTAGATGGTTCCTAATATTGGTCATCTTGTATCACTGCTTTACTGACAGGATATATTAATTGTAATATCAAGTAAATAAAAAAGCTTAGATCTTATGTTTTTATGCAACAACCGCTTTTGAGGCGGCTGAAGCCTATGCTTTAAGAAAAGCAGTTGTGGTTGCTCTAGAGGAATCTCTAAGCCTAGTTATTGTAGAAAGTGATGCCCAGGCAGTTATTCTAGGAGTAAAAAATGTTTCAAAGCTTCTGAGCTGGGATCACTTTACAAACTATGATTGAAGAAGCCTTGGACTTGATGCATCTTACAAGTTTGAATTCTAATGGATTAATTGGTTTACCCGTGCTTTGTTAAACACCTATGATTGGGTATTTGTTATTTTTGTTTTTGGAATAATATTGATCAGTGGGTATTGAAGACTTTGTCACTGTTCAATTCGCAACGCTGGTGAGTTCTCTTTGGTAGTCTTTGACTCTGACCCTTTTGAGTTCTGCTTTTTTCTTTTTTTGTTGGGCTTGTGAGTTAGTTTTTGGACTCTGTTTTTTTACTCATTTGAAGTTCTGGATCGTTGATTTGTGGAATATGGGGCTCAATTGAGAAGGATTTAGTATAAGCAGTTTTTGTGTTGTAGTTTGATAAAGTTTCAAATTTTTTTATAGAAGTTTTTAAGTAATAAAAAACCCTAACTTTTTGATTTGTTTTGTGTTTTGATTTTGAAAGAAAATGTGTTAGAGTAACGGCAGACAGGGAGGTGAGTTACGGAGCAGTAACAAATTGAACCTCGGGTGGGTAAAGTGTCAAAATTGAAACCACGGGTAGGCAAGTCAAATTAAAGGCAAACCACATATGGGTAAAGTGTAATTATCCCTATTACTTTTTATAATAGCAAAAATACCATTTATGTTTTAATTTATAATCTAATAGACAATGCTAATAGGAAAACTACATATATTTGTTTAACTTTGGATAGCCAGGAAATTTTTCTAGCTTTTGTTTTGCATATTTTGTCTTCAGTCAGCCATTAATAGGAAAAACACAGATGTATAAATTGATCACATTAAGCAAATTTATGGTCTCCAAGAAAAAAGTTCATTACCACACCCAATCCCATTCTCAACGGTCACTAAAAAAAATTCTTTGTTGCATTGAATTTAAAAACTTGAACTGCAAGTGAAAAAAAAAAAAAAGTAGAAATAGTTACCTTCCGGCCTCCTGTATATAAATAGTTTCCATCTTTTGAGAACTGGACCTGAAGAAATAACTTTTGCCTTTATTTATTGATACAATATCAGAATGAAGTAAATGATGGGGAATGCAGACTTACATGTGTAACCCCACCTTCTTGACCATGTAAAACATATAAGAGTTCCATATTATCTTCTTGATATATTGCAGTGGTCTGGCTGTAAGAACCCATAGCTAGCAATCCAGTATGAGTTGGACAAAAAGCCAGTGCAGATATAATACCTGTAGACAGTAAAAAAGATAAGGATATTTGCTTCAGTATTTCATTGACCAAAAGGAAATTTTACTCAAGTGGTTAAAATAAGAGCACGCACCTGTTTGGCCTTCTTTATTCCCTTGAAGTGTTGAATGTTGTTTAAAATCTCTACCAGGGCGATGTAAGTCAAACATCCTAACAGCTTTGTTGTATCCAGCAAATATCCTACATGACAAAAAAAGTATAAACATCAATGGATCATCTGTTAATTGGCACCTAGATACCATGCCTGCACTATCCATAAAACTAGTTAGATGACAACACATAGAGGCAGTTATATAAATGGTTCAGATAATGCACTAAACCACAGTTCATTATAAAGTATTAGCATCACATTAGAGCTAAAGGTGATATATAAATATACAGCATCTAATATTCTGAGAACAATGTCTTTTTTAATCCTAATACAAAAGGCTAAAATAGAAGCGCGTGCAAATTATGAATCCTCTGAAAAACCTTACTTACTTTGTCCCAGTGGGATTGAATGCAATTGAAAAGGCAGCAGTTATTTCGTCCATGGCATCATAAGCCCGATATGTGCAGCGCAGCTGAAATTTTCAGTCAGAAGGAAATGGTCATCAACCAGTTATAGTAATAAGGAAACCACAAATGCAGTACACAAGCTTCTTAGAAAGTCTATCGAATGAGCAAATAGAATTTAGAAACGGTGAGCTGGAATATACACATGGTGCATGTTAAGGGTGGGACCCACCATGCCTTCATGATGTAGGAAAGAGAGGTGTACCCATGGAAAGGCCCGTATACTGTATATTACAAAGCCATTTTTGAGTCTTAGAGCTTAATAAAACACAAATCTCATTAACAAAAAGCATATCAGCAATAAGAGCTCAGCACCTCTCCTGAAGTAGCATCCCAAAGATGAATTGGATGGTCACGAGCCGTACTTGCAAAAACACAACTAACTGGATCTGAAATGTCAATCAATCCTCAGATCAAATTTCCATTTAGAAATACCATCAATCAATCGCAAAATCAATCCAAATTTAACTGAAAGCATAAAAGTCATAGCACAAGGACAAGGGAGATTATTGAAGCACCTGAAGCAGACATGTATGGATACCAACAAAAGTCATATACTGACTCTCCTTCATTCATGACAAGTTTTGCAGCATAGGAATCTGCATTTTTTTAAAAGTTAAACCATAAGTATATGTATAATGATTGAATAAAGCAAGTGAGCTTAACAAGTTTAGATACGAAGAACCCAAAATTAGCTTCTATATATCGATGCAAACTAGTTAAAATTCTTGTTCTGAATCATTCTCAATAAAGAGAAGTTTCGGGCATACACTACTACCCCTCCATTCTTTTCTCACTAGAAATCAACTTTGGAGAGAGTTAATGGTTATGGTATAGTGTAATAAACAAAAATGCTTAAATATCACCTAAGAGAAAACTTACCTTCATCAGAAGCTATTGAACAAGTGTTGATATCACCACCACTTCCATTATCTGGTCTGTTGAAGAACAAAATACTTGTTATGGTAAAGTTCTTACGGACACATTAATGCATCAAAGTGACATAACAGTGAAAATAGAAGCATGCAAACAAAGTATCATTTTCTGAACCACGTAAATAATTTTTCTCTAGCATTATCTAAACACCTTGCTTTCATAAACAAAAGCATTAGTTTTATACAGTTTTTTATAAGAATTTTTTTAAAGGGAAAATAACACAACTTACCTTGAGGTACATCAAAATGACAATGATCACCCAAAGTTTCGCAAAAGATGACACTCCCCTCCCTTATTGTTGTGATAAATATAAAACATAAAAAGAAACACCTATTTTGTCCTTGAGTTATTTATTTTCGTGGACTAACTTGCTCTTGGTTACGCGATAATGTCCTAATTTGCCTTTGCTTTAATGATAAAGTCCTTATTTTTCCCTTGAGTTATTTGATTCACCCGATTACCAAAAATTATGCACGCTTAATTGAGTAACTCAAGGGTAAAATAGGTATTTTGTTGTATTTGTTATGTTTATCACATGCCTCTGGAAAGGACTGTCATTTTTTGCAATACTTTGCTGGCCACTCTATCATTTCCTTATGTGTTAATGGAAGTTATTGTAATTTTCCCAATCCTATTTTGCAGATCACTCTATCCCTCTGGAAAGGACTGTCATTTTATTTTCTCCATCTGACAATGTATATAGTGTCAAGTCATTGAACATTTTTAATTAATGTGGCACCAAATACACTTTTAGATTTGTAATATTTAATCAAACCATGAAATTGATCCAGTTTAGACGTACACATGACATAGTCCTAATGAATTACAAAGAAATTTTATATGATTTAAACACCAATAATTTCCTAGCTACAGCATTAGTTTGTGTGTACGTGAGTGTTTTTCACAAGGTCATTAAATGCATTAAAAAATATATATTTGAGACCACAACGCAAATAGAAGTAACAAAAAGGTGACTATCAATATTGGGTTGTTAAAGTGCAGGTTTTGCTTTTGAAATCACAAATTGCATTAAATCTAGATTTCAAAGGCAAGAAAAGTAATTCCAAAATGGTATCCAAACAGCACTCTTTCTTTCTATTCATTTTTCAAAATACAACTTGCATTGCCCTGTTTGAACTTTAAACTCTCTCTGAAACCATAAGCTAAAACTTAGATACAGTTCTTTTGATGCTTAAGCTTAGATTTCCTAATTGAATTCATTTTCTTGACCAATGCATACAAACTAGTGCTATCTTTTTCAAAGACAATTAAATTCAATTATGTGTTTCATTGGTCAATACAACCGCATGCTTAAAAAGGTCAAGTTCCTACTCAGTGCATAAAACTCCCACTTTTGCGAGGCCTAGGAGAGGTGATTGGTCAATACAACAACATGGTTGCATTTATCTAATTTTTTTTATATCTACCACATGGTTGAACTTAATTAGAGAACAATAAGGTACAGAACTTAAAAATGTGCAAACTTTACATAAATTTTACTACATAAGTAATATAAGAAACTCACAATGTGAACACACGAAGAGTATTGTCCTCAGAGCTTGTAAGAAAACAAGACCCATCTGGAGACCTACATTAAAACTCCAAAAACAAAACAAAAATTAAGCCCCAAAGTTCAAAATGTAACCAAAAAAGACAAGAAAGAAGTTAAAAAGTTAAAGCTTGTGAAAGAGTAAAAACAACATGGGAAGAACACAAAAAGAAAAACAGAAGTACCATTTGATGGCTTTAAGGAAGTTGTTAGGGTTTGGAGAGTTCCTGAACTGGTTATAGAAATGGTAGCTTCTATGAGGCGGAACATCGAACCGAATCACAGGCCAACTGTAGTCTTGTTGTTGCTGCTCCTCCACCTGGTCCTTGGTTGGTTCTGTAATTTCTGCCACTTCTGAGGGCGAGTTGGACTTGGACTTGGACTCGTGATTGTTATTGTGATTGTCGTTCTCCTCTTGTTCTTCTCCTTCTTGTCCCATTGCTTCTGTTACAGACATTTTCACCACTGACTGGCGAGCTTGGTGAGGTTCCGCTCAATTTTGCTCTTTAGAAAGAGGAGACTTTTTCTGTTTTTTTTTTTTTTTTTTTTTTTTTTTTTTTTTTTTTTTTTTCTTTTTAAAGGTAAAAGAAAATTACTGTTTCCTCCTAAAATTTTCTATGAATTACATTTTCCCTTAAACTTTTGGAGATTTTCGTTTATGGTTCTTTATATTTTTTTAACATCCAAACGATATCGTTTATGATTCTTAAAATATTGAAAAAAATTTACACTATTTTTAATTAAATTTTTTTATAATTTGATAATTAAGAGAGATTTAAATTTTAGATTTTTTCATCCTAAATTTTTTATTAAAAAACAATTTTTTATTTGAGATTAAAAAAATTTAAGAATAAAAAATGAACTTAAAATTTAAGAATGAAAGAAATTTAATATGAATTTATGCAATATTAAAACAATATATTAGTCTTACTTCCTATAAAAAACAATATAAAATTATTCATGTTACTTCCTATAAATTCTATTCCACCAAATAAGAAATATAATTAATTTTAAATAGTATGGTATTATTTTTATTTTTTGATATGTCAATTACCAAATTCTCATCATAAAATGTACTCTGTCTTTATTTAGAAGCAAATAATGAGGATTATTTTTTTAACTTCAGGAGCTCTGGGGGGGGGGGGGGGGGAGCACTTTATGTTGTTTTAGCAGCTTCTAAATTGGCCTATTGATAATGCTAAAATTTCAAATAAATCGTTTAGATATTTTTGTCTATTTGGTCAATTTTCAGCAAGAGAATTGTAGAAGTGAGAGTGAAAGTAAAAGCATTTGTTGGGTTGGGGGATAGAGTGAAATTCTTGACAAACAGGTGGTGTAGAGATCTTCTTCTCCATTTGGCTTTTCCGATCTTGCACACTTCTTATGGGATGACACTAAGGCGCATTTGTTGGGTTAAGATAAGGTGTGTATGCCTATTACTAATGGCGATTTGGGTGTTAAGAAGTTGACCACTTTCAATAAAACCTTACTTGGAAAGTGGCTTTGGCGTTTTGGGATCGAGGAGAATAGGCGTTTGGAGGAGGGTGGTAGCTTTGAAATTTGGGGAAGGGGGGGGGGGGGGGGGGGATGGACCGCTAAGTTGGAAAAGGGTTGTTCATGGGTGTGGTTTGTGGAGAAGTATTCAGATAGGATGGGAAGTGTTTTGTAAAAATGTCCACTTTAAGGTTAGGGTGGAGGGTAGAGTGAAATTTTGAATAAACAGGTGGTATGAAGATCTTCCTCTCCATTTGGCTTTTCCGATCTTGTACACTTTTGCGGCAAACAAAGAAGGTTCCGTAGAATCATCTTTGTTGTGCCAAGGAGCAGGGAATAGGAGAACTTGGGATGTTCGCTTCATCCAGGGTCCTAATGATTGGGAGGTAGAAGTGGTGGAGGATTTCTTCAGATTCTTGACTTCCAACTTACCTTTTGTGACTGATGGCGATTGTATGAGATGGAAGTTGACAAAAAACGGGATTTTACTATCCGCTCATATTATCACAAGTTACACGGTTCTTTTTCCATTGTTTTTCCATGGAAAGGTATTTGAAAGGTTAAGGCACTCCAACGTATCTCTTTCTTTGTTCGGACAACGGCTTAGGATAGGATTCTCACAGGAGATAACTTGAGGCTTAAGGGCTTTAACTTTGTTGATTGGTGTATTATGTGTCGTTGCTGTGGGAAGATAGTGGATCAACATTGTGAAAAAGCTTATCGGTTATGGTGCTTTGTCTATAGAACCTTTGGGATTTCATAGGTCCCATCTGGTACGGTGTCAGATCTTCTTTTTTGGCTGGTGGAATTGGTTAGGGAAGTATTCATTGCACATTTGGAATTTAGTTCCATTGTGTTTGATGCAGTGTATTTAAAAGGAATGCAATCGGCGGACATTTGAGGATTTGGATAGATCCGATGACCAAATGTCTGTTCTCTTTTCTGGTTCCCTTTTTTATTGGGCTATGGCTTAGGGACTCACATCTAGTGATTCTCTTCCTCTTTTTCTTAGCTCTCTTCTACTTTGTTCTTAGTGTTTTTTTTTTTTTTTCTTTTATGTTTGCGCTTTTCTTTCTTTTCTTGTATAGTTGTTATGCTAGTGCTTCTTTGCATTTAGCAGTTTTTTTAATATACATGTTTCTTACCTATCAAAAAAAAAGAAAGTAAAAGCACAAAAAATGCAAAAATGGCAATAGTGGGTGTAAGGACCTGAAAAATCTAGCTGCCCACAGCCCACTCAGAGCAGTGGTTGTATTAAGTTAGTCTAGGCCCAAAACAAAGAATTTGTAGAGAGTGAACAACACAACAAAGAATTGGCCCATTCTGAGGGTCAATAGGGAAGAAAATAAGCAAAATCTAAGATTAAATGAGTCAAATGCTTTCTTTAAAGAATTCCCCAGGAGACTAAGTTACACTTAAACAGTATTGTTCATTACATTGTTTTCACCATGTTCTTCCTGTTTTCTTTTTTTCCTTTCTTCTTCTGATCTTTTTTCATCCTCCCTTTATGCTTTCTCTCTCTTTCTATATATACTCCTTACTTCCTTGCATCTTAGCCTTCCATTTCTCACCTAACCAATTTCTTGCTTTGACACTTTTCACTTCTCACAGTTTGTAGAAAGTGGTGGAAACAACATGCCTACCTGTGTTCAGCACTGTTCAAGTCACTTCCTCATCAATGCAGTTGATAAAGCTATTACCCGCTATTTAATGCAGTCAGGAAGCTAAATGCAGGGCAAGCAATGTGGAGCCCATAGGCTACTCCAAACCCAAGTCTTCCCCTCTCAGCCACATGCTCCTAGACTCCTCTCAACACCTTCCCGAGCAGCCTTCCTCCTCGGTCTTGCGGCCCTTGGCCTTGCCATCCTACACTGTGACTCTTGAGCTTCATCCTTGGTCCTTGGGTTATCGTACGCCCCAGTTCTCAAACCTCATCCTCGACCCTTTGGCCCCCACAGTGGGTTTACTATATTATTTGTGAAAATTTGATCGAACATCAATTCCTTAAAAAAAAAAAAAAACCCAATTCAAGATTGACAAATACAGTTGTAGTCACCAATCTTGCTATATTGCCTCTAGATTTTCTTCCAACATAGGTCAAATTTGTAGAGAAAGGAGGGGGAGGGGGAGGGGGAGGGGGGGGGGGGGGGTGGGGGGAGAGGGACCCACAAAAGGGGTGGAGCATGGGGAGAATGGTTGGGAGACTTTGTTGAGGTTGGGGAATGAAATTTATGCAGTGCATGTGGAAAGTGAAGGGTGGATTTAACCAAAGTGAGCAATTTGAGAGAAATTTGGGGGGAGCAAGGTTAAAATCCAAATTACACCTTTTATGTTTGGTTGGATGAATTGTCATTCAAAACTTAAATTATAACATTTCATTGTTGCCAATGAAATTATAAGTCCATTCATTGTCGTCGATGAAACTTGAATCTAATAAAACTACGTCGTATCATATATGTGATCAGAATTTATAATGGAACAATACTACACTATGATATGGGTTTTTTTTTTTTGGTAATCAGGAAATGCATTAGAAACTAAGAAGAAATGACAACATTAGAACATAGTCTGTTATAGTACATGCCACTACTATCCGACTGCATAAAAGGTAAGATGTCCACAGACGGAGCATCATACAAAACAAAGTCCCTATCCTAGCTAGATAATTAGCACAGCGGTTAACTTCACGGTAGCAGTGACCGATCCGAACTTGCGCTAGCTGAGACATCATTTGCATGCAATCATTAACAAGTGGGACGACAGCATTGAAGCTGAATGTGGTGCCAATTTTTCTTGAGAATCCAGCAAGCCACTTGCCTCGATCATTCCTAATAATACCACCTCCCCCTGCAGCACCTGCGGTTCCAACTGAGGAGCCATCCGTATTGAGGCGAACCCACCCTTTGTTGGGGTTTCTCCCATCGCACTCTTTGTGATATGGGTTTCAGCATGTGCGAAATCATTAATGGTTAAGGCTTCTTACGTTAGTAGGGTTTTGTGTTTCTATTGTTTAAGTTAGAAATGCTTTTTTTTTTTTTACTTGGAAGAAAATTTTAGTAACCATTCCGAAAAATGAAACAGAACCATGGGCCTATCAGTTAAATGCTTATTTTTCTTTGTTGCTACTCATATATGAATTGTAACAATACATTGAAATGATGTTTTCCCGCGGTATATTAGACCCATTTGTGTTCATGGGACTCGCAAAGAACCTCATCAAAATAAAAGAATATCAGTGTTACAGTCCTTTTTCTTTATCAAATGAAGAAAAAACAGCTCCATTATCATTTTTATTTATCAAATGAAGGGGAAACAGCTCCTCCACCATTCTAGCCAATGGGTTTGGCATGATATGTTTCACGGAATTTATAAATGACTGCTATCCTTGACACAACTTTTCAAATATGGATCATCCCTGTAAGTTGAATATATTGGAAGATCAAGAGCTTTCTCTGCAATTCTCCCGTCCTCATGAATCTTTGCTATCAGGCTCTCAATGCTCGGAAAATTGGCCTATCACATTCCACACCCAAGTTTAGCATGAAAAAGGTTAGAAGAGCTAGTCTGGAATGAGCAAGGGGCCAAAAAGTTGCAAAAAGCAATCGTATATGATAATACCTCAGATCGTATATAACCAACAATAACAAGGCGCAAATCCTCCCCATAGAAATCTTCAGCAAAGTCATGAAGCAACCATGGCTCCTGCATTGTAAACTAGCTTTAACACGGGAATGGACAAGGGGAAAAAAATTCAAGAGTCTATCATTTATGTCTCATCACACTCACTATGGTCTTTTCTGGGTTGTTAAAATATGGATTCCACCCAATACTCATGACCATTTTAAAAACACCTTTTGTTGATAATTTAGCCCAACCAAAATATACCCCTGAGGGATGCTCTGAAAGGACAGTTGAATAACCTTCGGTAGATAGATTAGCTGAAAAATAAAGAAGTTATTACATTAGCAAAATGCAACAAATTATCAAGCGAAAAAGAAGAATAAATTATAACCTGAATAATATCCCAATACTCTCAAGCTCAATGAGCAAAAGTAGGAGTTGAAGGATACATTGGGAGAAACCACTAAACCAGCTAACTATGAGAAGCTGACAGATCTACAGACCACCTCAGTGGCCTGAAAGTAAAATTAATACTGATTTCAAAGCAAATATGTATTCAGAGGTCAAGAAATGTTCGTAATAATTCTAGCTTAATGAGACAAAGGAAGAGAAATTTTGGGGCTTTTTTTGTCCATCAACATTCAGTAAGGGTACTCTGAAAGGTGTGATAAGACCTCTCATAAAACATGCAGTAGGCTCAGGACAAAATGTGCATCCTGATAGAGCTCTTTTGCTGATATATGGCTATAGAGAGATTTAGGATGCTGGCAGCTCCCTAAATGCTAATGTTTCTGATGATTTGGCTGATGGTCAGTGGCATTGGCCTCCTGCCAGATCAGAGAGCTTGGTCTCCATCTAAGTGGGCCTTTTTCAAGTTACTTTGCAGCATGAAGATTCTGTAAGGTGGTTCCCTAAGCCTTCAGGTCGATTTACCTGCAACTCAGCTTGGAATGAGATTAGGGGAAATCATCAACTACTGCCTTAGTACAGGTTGGTTTGTTTAGTGCTGGAGTCACTAAGCAGTCCATATTATGGCTTGCTATCAAGGATGGACATTCTACTTGTGATAGACTGGCCATATGGGGATATAAGGGTGGTGTATGGCGTGTGTACTGCAGAAATTACTACGAATGCAGAGACCATTTATTCTTCTGGGTGCTCCTTCACCAGGAGAGTGTGGAAACAAGTTCTCTCTCTATGAGATTATGGGAAATTATCAAGTACTGTATTGGTACAGGTTGGTTTGGTTTAGTGCTGGAATTGCTAAGCAGTCCAGATTATGGCTTGCTATCAAGGATGGACTTTCTCTCATGATAGACTGGCCATATGGGGATATAAGGGTGGTGTATAGAGTGTGTACTGCAGAAATTACTAGGAATGCAGAGACCGTT
Organism: Castanopsis chinensis; assembly: GCA_032878915.1. Classification (NCBI taxonomy): domain Eukaryota; kingdom Viridiplantae; phylum Streptophyta; class Magnoliopsida; order Fagales; family Fagaceae; genus Castanopsis; species Castanopsis chinensis. The sequence continues at coordinate 26,567,583 of JAVQMG010000131.1, forward strand.
TATTCTTCTGGGTGCTCTTTCACTAGGAGAGTGTTTGTTCTTGGCCTTACATTATGCTTTGGGGTGTATAAGAGTTTTTTTTTTTTTTTGATAGGTAATGTAAAATATTATTAAAAATAAAGCCAACCCGAGTACACTGGGAAGTGTACAAGAGTTAAAGTAAAAAGCTTTAGAGTGCTAGCATGTAAACTTGCTTTTGCAACCACTGTTTACGGTATTTGGCTTCAAAGATGTACAAGTGTCTATAACAACCAGGTGAAAACTGATGAAAAGTTGTTGAAGGAGATCAAAGATAATATTCAAGCATGGATTGGTGGTTTCTAGAATATCCCAAATTTATAAGGAATAGAAGCACTGTTGTAATTGGAAAGTAGCTTGGAATATTAATACCTAGTAGTTTTCTTGTGATTTTTTGTTGTTTCTTTACTGTTGCTTGTTTTCCATGAGCCTTTGTACAAAATTTTCTATTCCTTTTGCAAAAAAAGTCTCTCATTCATCCAAAAAAAGAAAAAAAGAAAAAGAAATTTTTGGGGGATTTTTACATACCTGTGGGAATCCCAAGTACCTTTGAGCCCCGACCAAGCCCCTTAATGACAGGTCCACCAATGTACCAGGATTCTATTGGCAAAGTACCCTCTACCCCTGCAATACATATCAATGGCTCTGTTAAAAATGGTTGATACATATAGAACTGACTTAACATGGTTGAAACAAAGGTAGAGAGGCCTTTACAATCTTGAAATGGAGGTAAGCCCCACTTTTCAGGTTTCAAATCAAGCAGAGAGTTGATCACCTCATCCGCTGAAGTGTAAAGATGGGATTGTTTGGGAATGGATGGTACAGCAACAACTTCCATTCCAGCAGCCTTACCAGCAGTAACACCTGGTCTGACAACCAAATATACAAGAAATAAGAAACAAACCTAAGAAATTATTATGGAAATCCTCATCATATTAACCCTTACAACTAAAAAACCATTCTCATCTGATAGAAGACAGTAACAAACCTGTCATCACTAGAATAAAACATAAAACTATATCTAGAATCCATTTCAAGAAATTCATGCACTGAGGAATAACAATATGGTCAACCCTCCAAAATGTGAACAAGAACATGTGCCCATTTGGCATCCCATTTTAAAACCGAACCGTTTCAAAGTACAGATTTTTTAAACCTTAAATTTTCTAGGTACATCTTTTTCAGACAAATCATTTTCTAAAAGCTGAAAAAATAACCTATACCAAATGGGCAATACATATACCTATGGACCATGGTTGAATGCAGGGATTTGTGTGAAACATCAAGTATCAATCACTAGATATTAAATAGGATTACATGACAGCTTTTCATAAGACAGTAATATTAGTGGAATAGACTCCTCTGTCTCTTGGTGAAAAATTATGCAAGAACAGAAAAAAAGGAAAAAAAGAGCAAACTTAGAAGACAAGAAATAGAGAGTCAAGTAAGGCAGACATCCCCCCTGCTCTGTCTTCCTTTTAGTTTAATGAAATTGAATCTTATCAGGGAAAAAAAAAAAAAAAGAAAAAGAAAAAGAAAAAAGAAAAAAGAAATAGAGAGTCACGAATCTAACAAAAGCACGGGTGAAAGATGCAACTCCATCAGTTAAGTTCATACACAATTGCACATCTCATAGCAATAAAACAAGTAAATTAAGAATTAATATTCAGAAATCCTCAAATGTTGATACAAAGTATTTTTCAGAGCTATATACAAGTTTTGGACTAAATATTTCAAACTTGGAGGTTTCACAATAGAATGGAAATTGAATAAATTCACAGTTAATGCTTTGAGAAATAACAGATATATGAAAAAGTAATGCTTCTATAGGGCTGAATTTCTGCAACCTAAGTCTCAGAAAACTAAAAGGTTAGGTTTAAAAAAAATCCCGGACGTTAAGAATTGTTGCAATATTTTAAAAAAAATAATAATAATAAAATGGCTGCAACAAATAATTAGTTAGTATTGTGCTTCAATAGAAATGAATTGATTCTGTGTCAAGGGTAAATGGCATGGACTATGATGGAGGAATACACACAAGCTTGAGGAGCTTAATGGACTGATGGGATTTATAATACAGAGCTCCAAGTGATCTAGGTGGTATTTCTATTATCATAAATTTCTTTTCTCACCAATCTAAATAAAAAACAAGTATAAAGACAAAAGAAGACACAATATTTTTTAATATATATTTATTCCAATATAGCAAATGGCCATATGTAACTCTTCTATGTTCTATCCAAGACTTAAGTGGCTGTTGATACTATAAACTGCAAGTATACAAGGGAAAATCAATAATCATGCAAGGGAAAATCACCATCCCCTCCCCAATGCCATACTCAGTAGGTGCTATTAAAAGCAAAGGTCAGAATAATACAATGAAAGGACAAATTCGGAACTTCTAGAGTAAAAAAGTCAGGTCGCTTACATAGAATCCTCAATGACTAGGCAGCTGGAGGGTTCAACATTTAGCTTTTTAGCTGCTTCAAGATATCTTAAACAGTGAACCATGGAGTTAGAATAACAGACAAACATGGACTGTTACACTTAAGACCAAAAAAAAAAAAAAAAAAAACCTCAATAAAGAAGTCAATATCAAAAACTATTTGTTGCATCTCACATATCAGGAGATGGTTTCCCTGATGCCACTTCATCACCACCAATGATGACAGAGAAGGATTCCTTCCATCCTATAATTGGAAAATATTGAAAAAGAATCTCAGAAATTAAAAACACAAAAAATGATATCCTTGCTGCATGTTAGCAAGTCAATATCTCGATCAAGTTGCAAGTGGTTTAAGATTTACCTTGATGAACTGAAATTTTTCCTTCTATATTTATCCTTGGAGAGTTTGAAGCCAATGCCATTGGGACCCCATGACCACCAAAATGCTTAATTAAACGGTTGGCACCCGGTTGTGCTTTGATGTTGCACCACCTACAACAACAGCAGTAAAAAGGCATTCAAAAGTTTGGTACAAAATTCAAATATTTAAACACATAACAATGAGTGGATGAGTAGATATGGTTTATATCATCAAGGAACTTAGTGACAAACATATGGCACAAAGTAAGATTTTAACAACAGATAACCTTCGCGAAAGATGTGTGCTAGTTCTTGATTCGTGCTATATGTGTAAGAATTGTGGGGAGTTAGTGGATCATCTTCTTCTTCACTGCCCCATAGCTTGTGAGTTGTGGTCGTTGGTGCTCTATTTGTTTGGTATCCACTGGGTTATGCCTCTAAAGGTTATTGGGTTTGTTTGAGTCTTAGCAGGGTATGTTTGGTCATCATTGTAACATAGATTTGTGGAGACTTGTGCCTCATTGCTTATTATGGTGTATTTGGCGTGAAAGAAATGCTAGAAGTTTTGAAGGATGTGAGCGCTCTATGTTAGAGATTAAGTCTTTTTTTCTACACACTCTCCTCGTTTGGAGTGTGGTCTTTTGTCATTTTTCTTGTTCTTCCCTTCCTGTTTTGCTTGATCATTGTAACCTTGGTTCTTGATTTGTGCCCCCTTAGTACATTCCCAATGTACTCGGGTTGGTTGTTTCTCTTTGCTTAATAAAATTTTTCGTTACTTATCAAAAAAAAAAAAAGAACAGCCTAGTCATACAAAAACCATGAAAGTAATAACAAAAACAAAAAGATAAGTCATCATTTATAGGGATGAAAATTGCCAAGATTCCAACACTACATAGCCTGGTGACATGTTAGCATGCTTTTCATATCAGTAACTTGCCAAATTTGCTAAGAAACCCTTTGAGTATGTGTTAAACAGAAGAGAACTGAAGTTCCGATTGGAATTCTCACCTTAAAAATTCTCATTGGTGTTTATAAACAAAAAACCATTTATTCTACAAACTATAGAGCGCATGGCTTATAGATTGTATAGCAGAACAATTTTCTAAGACGAAAACTGGAAAAATAATTATATAAGAACACTGCATCTTAGCTTATTATTTCCAGTGGAATCCCCAGATTATTGCAATTAGTAATGTTGTACCTTTGCAGATGAAAATAAAAAAGTCAAAAAAGGCCTATGAGCTCTAGCTGATAAAGCATCTCCTCCCCCGTAAGTACAGGATTGAGGCCTTGAGGGTGTGGTTGTGGATTCAATATTATATTCATGCATGCATCTTACCATTAAAAAAATAAAAGCAGATTAATTTGAAATAAAATTTACGCCTGAAATTCAAGGGCTAAATTACTTGCCTCAATTGGAAAAACTTTACATGTTTAATAACCATAATTTAAAAGTGCAATAGATAATTACTTCTCAGAGTAAAGTGGGTTGATTGCTGAAATAAATTCATTTGTAGTGCAAGGAAGATCATAAGCTTCCACAATAGCAGCTGCAGCTTCAAGTGGTGTCTTTCCTAAAGTCTTATGAACTTCTCTCCCATCCCATTGCTTTCCATACTTACTCAAGAAACCGCCCAAAACATCACTTAAAAGGGCATCTGTCATCAAATTTAAAAATACAAATTATGACAAATTAAGAAAACAATCAGCTATTTTATGAAAATATGGTTGCAAACAGTACAGGACAATAAGAATCAAGATCAGTACAGAATATATTGAATATGATGGCTACATGCAAATAGGGATTGCAACCCTCTATTAAGTAGGACCATATCTGAACGTTCTTATCAATAGTGTCTTACAGTGGTAAAAACAGATGGTGAAATTCAGGAATTCAAGAAAAATCCTATTCTTTGTTTACCAAACTTCGCTGGACTTTGCTTGTGAAAATATCTAAACATCAACCAGTGTCAAATTGCCAGGAGCTTCTTCTTTTAGCTTTTTAGCTTATTTATATATGTAGAGATTTCAAAGCTTCATTTTTTTCTAAGTACAACTATACTTTAACCAGCTTTCAACAAATCAGCAAAGTGCTCATCACACATAACATAATGGAAAATAACATTTTTTTTTTTAATAAAATTTAACAATGTTAAAAGCACAAACTAACCTGTATTAATAAGTGTCCCATCCAAATCAAGGATAACACACGATGCTAACTTCTTTAATGGCTTCGCAAGAGACATTTTAACAGTAAATATTCCAGTTACAGCTATGCTCCCATTTCTGGAATATATATGAAAATGAGATTAAAAAAAAAAACCCATTAAATATCAGCAAGAATCTAATACCAACATCTCATGGTTGAGAACAAAATGAACCAATTCATGACAGTATTTTGGTTTTCGACTTTTTCTTTTTTTTCACCATCTCTTCTTAACCCAAATCTTACACAACTCAACTAACTTTTAAGCTACGCCTTGTCATACATACAAGAAAGAACACAATCCCTACAATTATATTCACTCAAAATTGTAAAGATCACCCAATTGAACCATCACATAGCCCAATTCATGTTATGGGTATTGATACAAAAATAGTTCAAAACTATATTTTTCTGCCCCCTGGCTGGACCCATTTGAGATTTCACAAAAATAACAAACATTAACATAAGATTAACTTCTTATTCTTACGTTAGTTCAACTGACAAAGTCTCACGTTGTCACGAATAAGAGATGCAGATTCAAATAGCAATAAAAAATAATGTTTTTACAATTCTACAAAAGTTTTGCAATAAGAAAGGGAGCAGAAGGAGCAAATGTGGTCGGAATGAAAAGAGAGAGAAAAAAGAGAAACCTTAAAGGAACTGAAATGCGTGGAAAAAGTTTTTGAGAATCAATTCAGTGACTTACTGAGGTGAAGCACGAACAGAGTGTTTGTGTTTTGTAATGGAATTGAGTTTTCCCTTTCCCTTTTCCTTTTCCTTTTCCTGAGGAGAGACCACAGCGAGATTTGCTTTCCCGTTTCCGTTGGGATTGGCTGAGAAAATTACCGGGTTGTAGCTGCCCGTGCAATTCTTTAAGTATAGTCCAGGGAGGATACGCCACGTCAACATATATAATAAAGATACCCACAGGAACAAGCGAGAAGATGTTTAGCAGAGGGAAAGTTTCTTTTCACGGGCCTAGTTGATTGGGCTTTCAGAGCTTTTGGTTGATTCTGCTTAGATAATAAAGGTCAATCAAGAATATAGATTTTTAATTAGATACAGCTTTTTAAATAAAAAAAAATTAAAAAGTTATATATAAATTAAATATTTATTAACTTTGTATTTTACCCCAAGTAGCTCGCATAATCCAAGAAGCTAGAGTCAAGACTATTGCTTTCAACTTTGTATATTTTTCCCATGTTGGGCATGGGAATTTTAATGCTCATGTTAGAAATATATTATAGAGTGAATAAGAAATTAACTTTTAATGTGTTTACTTAAATATGATATTGAAGTGGTGAAAATTTTTGAGGTCCATATACGAGATGATAGAAAATACAAGGTTGGATATTGGGTTGAGTTTTAGGCATGTGTGGATTGAGTCCTCATATCCAAATAATAATAATATTTTATTATTTTATTTTCATTCATTTTCATTCATTTTTACTATTTTTTTTTTAATTTTAAAACATCCAATCAAAGTTAATTCCATTTCATTTCATTCCATTCTATTCTTTATTATTTTTTTCTTTTACTTAAATAGATTCTATTCCATTATCTTAAGATCATTTTATTCCATTCCATTCTCGAACTCCCAAACGAAGCTATTGAAAAAAGAGAAAACAAAAATGGGATGATATTCATGGAACATAAAGTAAATGAGAATATCATCTCACATGTTGAAAAAAGAGAATATAGAAATGAGAATATCATCTCTAATGTGCAACTAAATCACATATTGGGGTCACTTCATAGAGTCTTTCTATGGCCACAACAAAATCACAAAATTTTCACATTAACTGAGATAATATTCCACCAAAAGTCAAAATAAAATAAAGTACACCGGGATTCACTACAACTAAAAACAGGAGATTTTGTCATGGCCATATACTTTCCGGACTTATTATGTTTAAGTGCATTTGGCTTAAGAAAATTTTCAATAGATTATGAGGTCTTGGATTTATTAGCGACATTATTAACTCCCTTTTTGAGCTCTCTGCTAGGCTCTTACCCCATTAATCTGAACATAAGAAATGGTAAGAAGCTCAACTTTATATGTGTGTGCCAAGAATATGCTGGTATATTAGATCCACTTGATGGGATCTTTTCTTGATGTGGTTGTAATCTCTTGTATTTGTTTAGAGAAAATTGTTGCAACTCATTATTATATAGTGTACAATTTAACTTGTCTAGGTCTGGTGCCTTTTCCATTCTTATTGGATGGTGATCCACGTGAAAATTCATTGTCTTATTTGTGGATTTATATAGTGTTTGGTTCATTTATTTAAAGTTTCTATGGATCTGAGACTCCCAATTAGCAATACCAATGAGTTCCAATTAGCTCAAATGCTCAATTAGTAAAGTTTGTTGTCGTTGAATAAAAGATCTGAGGTCCAAACCATGTCTATAATCTATACCAAAAACCAACTTGTGTCTTAGTATGATAATAAGTGCAAAAACTATAGAGCCGATGTTATATGTTTAAATTCTCCCGTATCTACTGCACAACTGAGTGAGGGCCCTAATCACACTCAGGGTCAGCCCTTCCCTTAGGCGAGTTAGACAATCACCTAAAGCCCTCAAGTAGAAGGGAGGCCCCAAAATTTTAGAAAATTAGAGGGAGTAGGGAAAAAAAAATGTTAATTTCAGATGAATTACAACAATCTGGCACATTCTTTTAACTAAAAAACAAAAATTTTGGTAAATCAAATATTATTATCCTCTAGACAAACCAAAAATCAACCGGATAATCTACAAATCCAGTTTAAGATATTACCCACAAAACAATCACAAATCAAAACAAATAAAACAACTCAAATGAGTCAAATCCTTAAAATTTTTACCTTTCTCTCTAATCTCTGCTTTTTGCCTCTCATTATTTTAAAAACCGGATCAGACTAGTCGGTTTGACCGGTTCAACCGAAAAATCGGTTCAGTCCGATCCGGTCAAAAGGCTCAAAACCGGTCAATAACCGAAAAATCGATCAAAAACCAAGAAAAACTAGTCAAAAATTGAAAATTTTGAAAAAACCGATTTGATGCCTGGTTTGGTTTTTAAAACCATGCTGCCTCTCTCTGTCTCTCATTTTCTCTGATTCTCTTTCTCTCCTCTGTTCTCATCTGCCCAACTGCTCAAGCAAGGCATCTGTAGATCTGCTCAACTACTCCACATGGACCGCCTCTCTCATTTTTTCTCTAAATTGGTTTCCCAGCCGCCGGCCTCTCTCATTCTTTCTCAGCTTCTCTAGCTTCTTCGTCGCCGGCCTCTCTCATTTATTTCTTTATTCTTTCTCAGGTTCAGCGTCAACCATTCACGTTCACGTTCAAGCAGGTATAAATTAACACTTAGGCTGTCAGGCATTTGACTTGTAATAGCTAATAAGATTGGGCCCTGGACCCTGGTTTTTATTGTTTATCACTTTTGCCGTTTTGGGCCTTCATTTTTTATTTTTTATTTTTCCATAAAGCCTGCACATTTTTTGACTTGTTATGCTTGTGCTGCTTGGGATTTAACTTGTTATGCTTGTGCTTTTTTTTTTTTTTTTTTTTTTTTTTTTTTTTATAATTTTAATCTTGTGTTATATATATATATATATATATATATTTTAGTTAGTGATAATATATTGAATAAGTCTTTATTTATGCAGGTTGAGATTGTTAAAAACTTGTTATTGTTTAGTGAAACTACAACAATATTTTTTATATAAATCAGGTTCTATTTCTCATTTGCTCTACACTTGAAAGTTATTTTTTATTTTAGTTTTTATAAATATATTGTTTGATTAGAAATGTCTACTAGAAAATATGCATCTAAATATGAAAAACTTAAAAAAAAGAAAAAAAGAAGAAAAATTAATTGAGTCTCAAAAAGGATCAATGGATAAATTTGTTATTAGTAATAAACAAAATATAATACAAAATTTAGATGAAAATATCACAAATGAGCAAGAAATTTACCAAAAAGAGTTAGAAGGCAAGAAAAAGGAGATGTTAGAAGAACTTGAATATAAAAATTTAATTAGTCAATTTGCATCTCAAAAGGTAAGAAAAATAGATTTTAAATAAAATATATTATAATATAAAAATATTAATTTAATTAATATATAAGTAAAAAAAAGGCTTCATTTTTAGTTCTTGCCTTAGATCCCAAAATGTCCGCCCTGATCACACTCCTCTAATACTAGTTACTTTGGCCTCTTGTTTTGGAGGTTTCCACTTTCCATGTTGTATAACAAACACAAAGCAACTAAAACTATAGGGCGATGACTTCTAGGCATGCCTTTAAACTCTTTTTAGTATTTGGACCTTGATCCTTTTAACTCTTTTAAGTATTTGGACATTGACAACCAATATTTATATTGGGGAAAGTCATTTTTCTTAGAAAACCAAGTGAATTATGACAAAATGAAAGCGGATTCAGTGCAACATAATGATAATTCCAATATACCAACACCACCAAGTAAGCAACAACAAATAGAGGACTGCCTAGGCAGACAATGACTCTCTGCATTTTGATGCAGCTTATTATTGATGGCTTATTTGCTATTTGCTGATAATATGTTAAAATGTAACTGTAATTAAAAAAAGTTGTATATAAACAAGTAAGCTAAAAAGTCAAAGAAAATGTTGATGACAAACCGATCAAGATGTCTTCTTAGAAATCTCTATAGCTTTTTTTTTTTCTTTGTTTTCTCTCTGGGTCTTAGGGCCATTTGGGTGGTGGAATGTTATGGATAAAGTTTCTTATGGATGGTATCACTGACTTGACTGCCAGATCCAGAGCGTGTAATAGGTTCTGTTAGATTCATAAGAAATTAAGAATCATGGCTGTGGCTACTGATCTCCATTATAAACAGTTGGTTGAGTTTGAAATTTGATAGCTCAGAGTTATAAATGTGTTAAAAAGAAGGTTTTGGTGTTGTATACCTAGATCCATAAGGATATGCATGTGTCAAATATCAGTTATCAATTCATCTTCTATGTCCCTAATATCAAATCATCAAAAGAGTCATTGATATTGATAACTGATATTTGACACATGCAGAAATGTTATCTTTGTTCTACCAAAAGAGTCATTAGGGACATACTGATATTTTTCAAGAACCAAATTAAGCTAAATGTTTCTAACTTTAATCCTTTTTCTTTAAATAATAAAAACGTGCATATTGTTACTTTTCTCTCTCTCTCTCTCCCTCTCTAGAGCCAGATAATCAAATACTCAGTGATAACCAAGTTTGCATTCAGGTGATGTTTCTGGCTTTGAAATTCTTGTTCTAGAGACTCCCTCATGCTTCAATCAGATAAACGATTTTACGACAAAATGCATTAAAAACAGTTTATAACATGTGAAAGATTTTTTAAAGTATCAGGAGGAAGCATGTCATGTTAACCGCTGATAAAATTAAAAAAAAAAAATCTCTACAACTAGCAGTAAACTGTGTACACAAGTTATTCATATTGGAAAAAAGGGGGTTCGGAATAAGAGTTGGAGTTACAATACCATATGGGATCCTTGAGATGAGAAATGATTCCCTCTCCGACCAAGGTGTCAAATTTAAACATCCAACACTTTATAAGCTTTACAAATCATCCAATTAAAGCACTTACATGATCCTTAAATTGATTAACAATAGCATCTGATTATAGCAACTTTTTCTAGCCTATTGAAGTCATTTTTTTGTTTGGTCTGTCAACAAGCCACTCAAACCAAACGTTCAATCGATATATGGGTCAGAAAACTTGGAAATTAAAATATTACAAATATAAAAGTAGAAAAGAGATTAGACGAGAAAATGGCAACACTTTCATACATCCACGAATTCGATGGTGTAATAGAACAAGCTTAATATTAAGAAGATGACACTACTACATTTTGGAGGACAGACTATTGAAAAAGCTAGATCATAAAGTTATGTTTAAGAAGGAAAATCTCTATATATGAACTAATATGATAGTAACATATGAAATTGTTGTTTATGAGAATTCTGACAGATCCTCAAAAGAACATAACCACAGCATTTGGAGAAGATTTTTGGTATGATAAAATTAGTTGAGTGACCTGCAGGAATTCATGTGCCTCCACAAGAGTCGGAGTTTGATTAGTAGCCTCTCTTTTTTCATATATAACCATCTTCTCTAGCACCCTTGCATGCTTAAGCAGAAACTGTACAAACCCAAGTACAAATGACAACCCAAAACACTTTGCTTTGAAACCAACAATCGCAACTGTCTTCAGATGCAGAGACAAACACTCAAATGTCCTCTTCGATTTCCAAAACTCCTCGTGATCAAAGTTATAATCATTGACAAATACTGGCTTAAACTCCAACTGCAAATGAACATTAAGTTAAGGGATAGATAGTTGAAATTTCCAATGCTAATTCCTTTGTCCAAAATATAAGTATATATCTTAAAGCAAGTGGAAAGGAGGCCCTAGAATTTTAAGGATCATCTCCATTTGAAACGGAACAAATTCATTGTTTAAATGAGATATTGCAAATCTAATTGTGTATCTAGTGTCACGTTATTTAATATTAAATGACCTGGCACTATATACTCAGATGAGAGGGAAAAAATCGTAGTTGTGAAATTGATGAAAAGGATCATGTTCTGTTGGGGAGGGAGTCTGAATTACTTGCATAGTGCACGTTGCAACCCCCAAAATTGTTCCTTTTTGGATTGTCCTGGGAAAATAGGACATTTTAAAAATCACTTTAACAAATAAGGTGGGTTGAGATCAAATAGAAGAAGTAAAATGCTAAAGTTTATGTTAACTCTGTATTGGAAAAAAGGGGGAGGAAGTTCTGATCAAAAACTCACCTTAGAGTTGGAGGAGGGTACCAAGTTTACAACCAGTTTCTCCAAATCAGGTGAACTTTGAAGCAGGTTAGTGATCCCTGGAAGGTCCCATTTGTTAAGCTCTGTGTCTAAGACCAAACATTTGCGCTTTGCCAATGGAGATGGCAAAGTTGTCGCTTCCAATATTGTCAAGAGACTCAAGACCTTAGCACATGACAAAAACAAAAACAACATGACGTATTAGCATGGATAAATTTTCAAATGCCTGAGAAAATATGCTTTCATACCATGTTCAAACAAGAATGATCAATCTTAGCAAAGAGAAAGGAAATTGGCTTCATTACTAGTTGATAAAATGATGTTATTGAACTTTCTTAACAGGTGCCTTCCCCGACTGCCACCGAAGAAAAATAGAAAATATGATTTACATTATTAATTATTAGTTGCCACAAGAATGGCTGAGAATTCTGTTTTTAACTTTTTAATTAAGCTGCGAGCTGACATAGTTTAATTAGTACTTTTTCCTATTACTGGTTTAATTTACCGTTTCTCCTATTACAAGGTTTGAGTCATAGACTAAGACAACTATATTATAAATTTTTTCCAACTTATCAGTGAAGATAACCATTTTTTTTGTGTTCATAGACTGAACCTTTTCCAGAATCATATCATTTATGTCACCCTGGCCATTATCCTTCATATATTAGAAGCTAATCACACAAATTTAGAAACGCGCCTTAATAGATAGAATAAGAGAACATCTATAAAGGTAGAATATGCTGAAGAATCAAGAAGGTCCTCTTGAGTCTTGATCAACTCTCTTCTTCAAATATATTCGTTCGTTTTCTTATATGCATCAAAAGAAAGGGGAAAAAACTTATAAACTGTTACTTAGATGAATTTAACCACATCTATTGACTAACACAACAAAACGATGCTATCTTTTCCAAAATATAATTAAATTCAATCATATGATTCATTGATCAATGCAATAAAATTATTGATCAATTTAAGCTAGAAACGTAAGATACAGGTTGTACCTAAGTTTTAGCCTTGAAAAGAAAACATACAATAAACTTCGATCTTTTAAGTATAAACCTTACCTGAAGACACCAGGTTGATATGGTGATTTTGGGAACATGAAGAAGGGATACAAGAAGTTTCGTTAACACACTCCGATTCTTAGAGTAACAAGATTCTCTTTCATAATCTGTCACTGTCCTCTCGAAACAGAGTTTAGCTTCAACCAAAGATGATACATTCTTCAACCGAAATCTCCGTCTATACATAATCCCGGATATACTTAGCGACCGAAGATTAGGAGCGAAAATTACTACTACAGAAAAGTCTTCAGGCCATAGATCTTTATCTCCATCTAGTTCTAATTTTTGCAGGCTTGTAGAATTAATAGTGACCACATTCTTACCTTCCTTACCTTGAAACTCAAAGTTATACAATCTCAAATCTGTAAGAGCAGGACTACCCAACAAAATCTTACGTATCATATCACGGGTCAACCTAGCATAACCAATACATAACACTTGGAGCGAAGTCCAACGAATACAAGGTTTTGCTTCAAACTTACAACATCTTAGAGCCAATGTCTTTAACGACGAGTGAATGCATAAACTTTGAGACAACTTGTAATAATCATACTCGGGTATCTCTGTATTACCAAGTTCTAGATATAGGTTTTCAACATTGTGGGCTGTTGTGAAGTCAACCCAGTAGTCCACGTAACACTCGAAACGTTGTGTGTATCTGAAGTCGGTGATGTGAAACTTGTCTAACTTGTGAGAACGGTATAGGGGTAGGGTTTTGCACATGGAGACAGCGAAGTCAGTGACATGCTCTGAATCTTGATGGTCATAGAAGGCTAAGCCTGAGGCAAAAGTCCATAACCAGTTCCATCTTTTTGTTGAGTATGAGGCTTCAATAGCTTCTTCTGTGGGCAAGAAGGAGAGGATGTGGTGGAGAATGGAGTCTGGTAAGTCGCTGATACGGTCAAGGCTATGTCTTTTGGTACACACACAATTGCTATTGCTTCGGTTAACTTCACCAGACTTAAAATAACTTGCAAAGGCTTATTGGCCTAAAATCTGAAACTTTCTTAGGATTTTTAATTTTGGGGATCAAGCCAAAAGTAGTGTTAAGGGATTTATTATAATACCTGAATTCAGAGCTGTTCAACTGCAGGTACATCCCAGCCAACAATGTGCCAAAAGGTTTTGTAAAAAATGGGGGACATACCATCAGGGCCAAGTCTTGAGGTGCCACTAAACAATTGGTTGAGTGCTTGCTTCACCTCATAAGCTTGAAAATCATTCCACCCATTCAAATCTTGACCAACCTCCACAGGGCACTGGATACCAGAAAAATGCTGTCAATTCCAGTCGGGTAAGAACTGGAAAAAATGGTCTACCTCTCCAAGTCTTTGTTCCTCCACCCACCTCCCATTATTAGGCTTCCTCTGGGAAATTGGTGATCACCTTCTTTAAGCCAAAATTTCGAGCCCTTTGTTTCCACATACATTCTTCCCTAGCTTGAAGACTAACAATATCTTTTCTGAGCTCATGAATTCGACCTGGTTTGGATCTATAGCAGCCCCCTTCTTCAGCCTCCTTCAGTTCAGCCAACTTCCTTTTGAGGGCAGACCGAACATGGCCAAAAGTTTTTCGATTCCAATCTTTGAGGTTTTCTTGGCATGCCATTATCTTCCTTGGAGAATGGTGCCTTAAATCCCATGACTTCCGGATTACCTCTTCACACGAATTATCCTTCAACCACATTGCTTCGAAGTGGAATGGCCTCCCCTTCCTATAAAATCTTTTAAACTCAGAATCAGAAAACAGTAACAGAGGTTTATGGTCAGAGTGGAAAGCATCCAAGTGATGAATTCGAGATGAGGGAAACATCAAAACCCATTCAACCGAAGCTTCCAGGCGAACCCATACATTTTGCCCACCTGGCCTTCTATTACACCATGTAAATGGGTAGCCAGAAAACCCCAAATCCCTCAATCTACAGTAGTCAAGAGCATCCCTGAAACCCTGCATTTGTTTTTCTGGTCTATTCAGCCATCCCTGTTTCTCCTCAGCTAACAAGATCTCATTAAAATCTCCCATGCAAATCCAAGGCAAACTGCATCTTTGGCTTAGTTGTCTGAGCAGTGACCAGGAGCTTTCCCGGCTGGCGGTATCAGGATCTCCATAGAAACTCGTAAACCGCCAGGCGTCATTCGCTCCAAGGTCAATAATAACATCAATATGGCGAGCAGAATAAGTCTGTACATCCACCTTCATGTCAGCTAGCCAGAATAGTGCCAATCCTCCCCCTGTGTTGTTTCGAGGGACCACAAACAAATTATTAAACTGGATCTTTCGGCCAATCCTTTCTAGAACCACTTTTTCTACCTTTGTTTCCATTAGAAAAACCAGCTTGGGATCTTTGTTGCGTACCAACGCAACCAGTTCATCTTCTGTCTGTGGGTTCCCAAGCCCACGACAGTTCCAGCTAAGGCAACTCATAATGCCCGGTGGCGCTAGGACCCAGCCGCCACCTCATAATTTTCCTTATTTGAAAAACTGCTTCCATTCAAACATTGCCTTTTTCCAGCACTCCTTTCCATCACATCCATCATAGGTCTCCTATCCACTATCATTGGTGAAGATGACACTACATTCGGGCCCACCTCTCTAGCAAGTTTCTTCCACTTTCTTGTGGACCCCACGGAGGTAGAGTTTGAAAGTTGATTGGTGCATTCTTGCATGGGCCGAATGTTCCCATCCCTTGAAACCAAACCAGCATCCACGGACTCCTTCTAAGACTCCCCATTTGTCTCATCCACACCCCCCTCCAAATTCTCCTTTAATGATGAACCTATCACCACCTCTTCCAACCTAACTGCCTGCTGTTTAGTGTGCGCACTATAGGGCTGACCTTGAGAAAGCTCTTCACATTCCTCCATTGTTTTATCCGTTACCCCCCTGCCCCCAATTTGCTTTGACACTTCCACACATTCCCTGGCCATACTTGCCTTCGAATTTGCAGAAGAAAATGACTCCTTACTGCTGCTGCTGCTTGGGTTGGTTGAAGGGTTTTTGTGGTTCACTTTTTTCTTCCTCCATGGCGCTTGGTTGCCAGAGCTACCCGGCACAACCACCACCGTTTTACGGGTGACTCGCAACGGCTCTGCTCTAAGCCATTCGCCATACTGTTGATCATCCTTCCTTAACGCATCCTTACCCCTAAGCCAAACTTCACAGTCCCTCTCCCCATGAGTAACTCTTCCACACCAATAACAGAAATTAGGCAACCTTTCATACTTGAGACCAACCTTTCATACTAAGGGAAAGAAACCTAAACCTAACCCCTTAGGGCCCACGGAGCCCCGCACCCTATACTGTAAGATTATACTTTTTGTTAATTAGTCTCATAACTATTATAATTTTTTTAATAAAACCTATTTCATTAATAAATATATACTTCAAATTATAACTAAATTCATCCCATCAAATCTAACTAATTTTTAGCAAAAACTAAAGTATATTATCCAAGTGTTATAATTATAACCCTTGTCCATGTGAGGCAAGGCGGGGACAAGATGGAGTGAGGTGGGTCTAAAATGTATAAATTCATTTCCGTCCCGTCCTGTGATGCGGAGCTAAAATCTCGCTTTATCTCCATCCCACCAACTTTGCAAGGCAGGGAAAACCCGTACGGGGCAAAGCGTGGACGGTCAAGTCAAATTAGACTGGGCAAAATTGCCATTCCGACCTACGTGCAAATAACATATAATACCCAACAATCTATTGTATATCTCTTAATAGTTTGTTACATGAAAGCATAATGAAGTCAATTTAGCTAAAATTTTATATAATTAAGTGGATTATAAATATTTTAAGATATTAATTAGTATTTAAAGTGTGGACTATGGAGTGATTTTTCTTTTACTTTAATTTTGTATGGTACTTTACTTTCAAGAAATCAAGTACTAGGTAATTTTTTTTTTCACTTTTTTTCTTTTGTAAATTTTATATTATTAAGTGGATTATAAATATTTAAGATAGTAATTAGTATTTAGAGTGTGGATTGTGGAGTGATTTATCTTTTTTTTTTTTTTTTGGTATGGTACTTTACTTTTGAGAAATCAAGTACTAGGTCATTTTTTTTCTTTTGTAAATTTTATATTATTAAAGTGAATTATAAATATTTAAGATAATAATTAGTACTTAGAGTGTGGATTGTAGAGTGATTTATCTATATCTTTATCTTTTTTTTTTTTCAATATTTGCCTCAAAATTCGGGGGTCTTTCTCTAGTAGGGGCAAATGTCCGGTAGAATATAATATGTATTCAATCATTTGGTTGTAGTTTCATCATAAATATAAGTATTTTCCTTAAATTAAAGAAAAATTATTATTCTCTACTTTAAAATGGTTATAATAGTTAATCCTTAATGTCCATAATACAAATCTTTTAATCCAAAACTCAAATTCTGATAAACCGATAAAGCTTAATGTTGTTGGATAATAGATATGAGTTTCAAATCTTGCCTATTAAAAAGAAAAATATTGGTATTTTAGCTTCATGGTCAAAACCTATATATATATATATATATATATATATATATATATATCAATCAATCATTATGGATTGAATGGAATTAATCTAATGGAGAAAAGTAATAGGCAGATATTTTTGAATTATGGACACATGCAAAGAAGTTGATAAAATTAATATAAATAATAATATGTGTGGTAGTGATACAGAGAGTACTACAAGATTCAGTACGTGTCAAATATCAATTATCAATTCATCTCTGTGTCTCTAATCTAATATCAAATCATCAAATGACTTTGTATATTTACAAAGAAGAGGTTTCTAATTTTATTTCTTCTTCTTTAAACAATCAAAACAATCATGTGAATACTAAATTCTCTTTATGTTTTGGACTAGATAATTACTCAATGAATTAACCAGATTTGCGAGCCAGACCCCATGGCTCGAATGATAGAAATGCTTAAGGATTTGCAGCAAGAGATTCACCTACTTAAAGAGGGCAGGACATAGGAAATCAGGGATAATATTCCCCTTGTGGTCAACCAGAAGGAGGGTCAGTAGTAGGAGGGGGAGCCAATCCCCAATACCTGACGCTGGCAGTCGTTAGTGCCCTGTTAGAGTAGGAAAGGGAAAAGCTCTCAAGGATTCCTAAACAATTTTCCCGGGATCCCTCATTCCAGCTAGAGCTCCTTGGCAAGCCATATCCCAAAGGATATGAACCCCCGAAATTTCATCCTTTTGATGGAAGGAATGGAAATGTTGTGGAACACGTGAGTAGATTTATCCACACTATGGGCCTTTACGCAGGAGATAGAAAGTTGTGCTTGAGGGAGTTTGCTAAGTTCCTAGTAGACAGAGCATATACGTAGTACACCACGCTGAAGTCTGGGTCCATTAGAACCTGGGACGAAATGATGGAGAGATTCTGTGTGAAGTATTACCCATGTGAGGACAAGGTCACCTTCCAAAGCCTCCAGATGGTGTGGCAAAGGCCAGGGGAGGACCCTATCCAGTTCATCAAAAGATTTGAAGAAGTGTCTCTAGAGTGCTATGGAGACCATGAAGAAAAAGAACTCGTGGAGACCTACATATCCAACATGCTCTTTGAATACAAGCTCAATCTCAAAAATATATGCATAACTCAGTTTACCGACCCGCTACAAAGAATTAGAAGAATAGCGCAGACGATGAGAACGAAGAGGGTGATAGTACCCTAGGCCATTACAGCATCAGTGGGAGAGAAAAGGAAGAAGTCTGACGGAAAAATATTTAAGGAACCACCGGCGATCCCATGTACTGCAGAAGAATTAAACCAAGTCCTAGATAAAGGGATTGGAGATAGAGTGGTCAGGCCATTCATCTTGTCCAGGCCACCAACTAAAGAAAAAAAAGGAAGAACCCCTTGTTTTGCAGAATTCATAATTATGTCAAGCACTCTACCAGGGACTACTAGACCTTCCGTAGACTTTTTTACAAGAAGTTAAGAGAGGGAACCTTGGAACTCACTCAAAAGGAGCTAGAGGTGTAAAGGAACCCTCTACCCAACCACAAAGGAAAGGGAGTGGTGGCAGTGGTGATCCATGAGAACCTAATAGAAGTAGAAGAACCTGAAGAATCCTTCCATCCAAGCACAGTCAGGACTCTCCAGAAGAACCCCAAGTTCAGGTCGCTATTCAACCAGTTAGGATTTGGACCAGAAGCAAGAAGGGTGGCCACAGAGTTTCTAATGAGTATGGCAGCAGATTCAAGAATGGAATGTTTCAAAGCAGAGTCCCATGCCAGTCGAGCTTACCTGGAGACAACCAATGCAATAACCTTCATTGATGAGGACATGGAGGTTGAGCATCCAGACCATCGCAAGCCCCTTTACCTAATGGCCACTATAAATGGTGTCCAAGTCAGAAAGGCATTGGTAGACATAAGGGCATCGCTTAACCTCATCGCTCTGGGTACCTTGGAAGTCGTGGGCCTAACGGGCAGAAGGATCTTAGGGGCCTTCATGGAGATAACAGGATTTGGAAGGTCAGCGGAATCAATTGAAGGATATGTGCAACTGGCTCTAAGGATTGGACCAATAGTGGCCCTGATAAGATTCTATGTGATTAATTCAGAGGTGTCCTACCATATACTATTGGGATGCCCATGGCTCTATAAGCACCGTCTTATTCCCTCTACGTACCATCAATGTGTTAAGGGGAGATTGAATGGGAAGCCCGTAAGGATCCCTACCAATCATAATTCTTTCAGCCAAAGGGAGGTGAACTTTGTAGAAACCGTGTTCTATGATGAGTTAAAGCCGGATGATAAGAGCCCCACGCTAGGGACCCTAGGAGCACTTATCCTGGAAGAAGAAGGAGGAAGTACCCATGATCTGAGAAACCTCTTGGAGAGAAAAAGGCAAAAAAAGGAAGCCCAGCTCCTCAGGATCCTAGAAATGTGTTGTAGTGCGAGAACCCAAAGGAAGGGTAATTTATCGATTGTGAAGATGCGCAGGGCCTAAATGCATTATGCAGGAGGGTCCCGAATCACCAGATTATATGATCGCCCAAAAAGAAATCCCAAAGGAACTAGTTCAGGAGGCCCAAATTCAACCTGAAGAGGAGCTAATAGAAATAAACTTGGAAGCCAAGCTGGGATCCCAGAAGCTTGTTTTCATCAGCAGTCAGCTAACAACGCAAGAAAAGGAGCAATTAGTAACCCTACTCCAAAAAATACATGGATGTGTTCGCATGGACCTATGATGAGATGCCCGGTATAGATCCAGAATTGGTAGTCCATTCTCTCAATGTGGATCCGGGAGTTAAGCTAGTGGTCCAGCCAGTAAAGGTCTTTCACTGATGTAGAATCTCAAATAACCCAAGAAGTCAGGAAGTAGCTAGCAGCTGGATTTGTCAAATTCATCCAACATCCCAAGTGGCTTTCCAACATAGTGCTTGTGAAGAAAAAGAATGGCCAAATTTGTTGTTGTGTGGACTTTCGCAACCTAAACAAGGCATGCCCAAATGATGAGTTCCTTCTGCCTAATATTGATCTCCTTGTGGATTTAGTCGCGGGGAGTTCTATGTTCTCATTTATGGATGGTTATAGTGGATACAACCAAATCCACATGGCTGCCAAAGATGTAGAAAAGATAGCATTCAAGACCCCAATTGGGAATTTTTATTACATTGTGATGCCCTTTGGCCTAAAAAATGCAGGGGCTACATACCAGCGAACCATGATGGCCGTCTTCCAAGACATGATGCACAGGGAGATGGAAGATTATGTGGATGATATTGTGGTGAAGTCAAAAAATAGGACAGGACACCTCTAAGTACTTAAACAAGTTTTTGAAAGATGTAGGAAGTACAAACTACACATGAACCCCACGAAGTGTGTCTTCGGGGTGTCTGCTGGGAAATTCCACGAGTTCTTGGTACAACAAAAAGGCATAAGTATGGATCCAACAAAAGCTATGGCCATTGCCACGATGAAGAGGCCTACAACAGTAAAGGAGCTCAAAAGCTTCTTGGGGAGAGTCTCCTACATCAGGAGGTTTGTGCCAGGATTAGCTTCAGTCACAAGTGGTTTATCCAAACTGTTGAAAAAGGGGACTGAGTTCACTTAGGGAGATGAGCAATAGGAAGCCTTCCAGAAGGTCCAACAAATCATGAACTATTTTCCCACCCTTCAAGCACTAGTATGTGGACAACCCCTTTTGTTATATTTAGCATTAAACTCCCAAGCTATAGGAGCTCTACTAGCACAGGAAGATGATAATAGGAACGAGCAATCCATTTACTATGTAAGTAGGACACTTAAAGATGCTGAGACTAGGTACCCCAGGATAGAAAAGGCTTGCCTAGTGGTTACCCTGAAAGAAGAGAGAAGGAAACTCGAGGATGGTTGAAATAACGAAGAAGGAAATTCTATGGGAACTCAAACTCTACATTACTCATGTGTGGGCTGCAGGCAACCCATGAGCTTGGGGGGCTAAATGTTGAGGTCTAAAAAGAAAGTATGATAAAAGGCCCAAAGAAATGGCACATTGGGCCAATCCATGGGAAGTAAAAAAATGAGGAAAAGATAGGGCTTACAAAAGAAATAAGGATGATGGACCTGAGGCCCAGGCTCCGTGAAGAGGCAAGGAGTCCATGAAACAAAGGGAGAAAGGAAAGAAGTCAGCTTGGTAGAATTAGAGGAAAAAAACAAAGAAAGTCCATAAGAAAGGGGTTGGGCCAAGATATCGAAGACTACCTGGGACCTCTAAGTGTGCAGCATGGCCAAGGTGGGATTTAGACAGCTCAAAGAAGGATTAAAAGGCACCAGGAACGAAAGGCAGATGGGTCCTTCTTGAGCACTCAGCGATGTAGCATAGAGCTAGAGGGCTTGGAGAGCAACGACTCAAGAACGAGAGGCTTGTACCTCGGTAAACCCAGAGTAAAAAAGACCCACGAAAAGAAATAGCTGGGAAAACCTTCGATTTGGCATAGAAGGACTTGGCTTACCAGGAAAATGACTAAAGGAGAGGGGCGGCTAAAAGAGGGCTAAGCTTGCAAAAGAGAAGACAGAGAAAACTTGAAGGGAGCGAAGTTAAAGGTCAGCTCTCCAAAAGGTACCTCAGAATGGAAGGTCAGCAAGGCACTTTTGAAGCAAAAACACCAAAAGAAGAGAACTATGGGAAAGAAGGAAAGAACCAGTCATCAAAAGGACTGGGACAAACAGAGGCTCTAGTACCTAAGGAGCTAAGGGGGAAGAATCAATGGTATCCCAGAACCCTAAAGTGACACTATAAAAGGGAGAAGCAGCCAATGTTGAAGGGCATTCAGTAATAGGGAAATCGTATGAAATCACTGAGAAAAAACTCTGTAAAACTAAAAGAAAATAGGGAAATATTTCCCAGTATCCCAGAAACAGCCACTACAATACATACTTGGATTCAAAAGAATTCAAACTTTGCAAGTCTTAAAAGCTTAGAGAATCATCTAAGTCTATAATTTTTGAGCTTATTTGAACCTTGTATTATGTCTTAGTGAGCTCATTGTAATCTATAATTAAGAAATCTAATGAAGTATTTCTTATTGATTTTAGGATCATGAACAAAATTATTTTTGTGTTTTCTTTATTACATTTGTCTTCCTTTGCTGTTTTCTTACTCTGTGCATCACTTGGTCTATAAACAGCCTATTTAGCTGCGGTAAACCAAACCCAGTCCCTTCAAATTACAACTAGAGGGTCCGAGGTCCTTGCTTAAACTTGGGCCTGGATATTGTTCGAAAATTGACTCTCACATAAGGTTAGATCCTCATCCTCATCCTCATCTTCATCTTCATCTTCATCTTCATCTTCATCTTCATCTTCGCTTTCATCTTCATCTTCAGAGTCATCAACCTCTTCATCTAAACCCTTAAGAGCCAAGTGTCTACTCTTTCCACAATAAACCCATTAAACCTAATCCCATCTCATAGGTTTGAAAGTCCCTACAAGCTCAGTTAAAGGAATTTGATCAATGTCCTTTACTTCTTCAATGACAATGCTCTTGGCATGGAATCGTTTAGGTAAGGATCTAAGGATTTTCCTAACAATTTTGGATTCTGCTATAAATTCTCTAATGTTGAAGGCAAGATTCACAATATCCTTGAATTTATCATAGAACTCATCAAAGGTCTCATCCTCCTCCATCCATATTTCTTCAACACTACTAGTGAGTCTTTGAAGTTTCACAGCCTTTACTGTCTTGTTACCTTTATAAGTGGTCTCAAGAATGGTCCATGCTTTCTTGGCAACTTCCGTGGATGATATTTTCTTGAATTCCTCATTGGTCATCCCACAAAACAAAACATTCAAGGCCCTACTGTTAAATTTGCGGCTTTGATAGTTGTTTCATCCCAATCCATCGGCGCTTCCTTTGGCTTAATCCAGCCAACTTCAACAGCTTGAAATACTTTTTCATTTATAGCCTACAAAAAAGTTTTTATACGAACTTTCCAGTACGCATAATTGGTGTCATCAAATGAAGGAGGAATCAAAAGAGATTGTCCACCATCCATCACAAAAGGAAAAGGGGTCAAGGATTACACTTAGAAAATTAATCCAATTAGAGTATACTTGCCCTGATACCACTTGTTGGGAAATTTAAAACCCTGATTAATAGAATTAACAAGTTTTAAATACAAGTTGTTAATTTGATTTATTATGAATAAACCTTGTTAAAACAAATTAACATCAATATCATGTTAATATCATGTATAACAGAATAGTAAATAAGACAAGATGTGATGACCCTAGAAAACCAATGAAACAAACTAATTTCACAGTAAAAAACCTATGAAGAAACCTTCCTGAAAAGCAATTCACAATAATAAAGAGAAGTTTTAGATCTAATACAAAACATTTGTTCTCAGAATCTACAATTCTCGTGGATGAACTTACAGTAGAAACCTTTAACCGTTTCAGAACCTCTGAACTCTTCAATATATGAATGCCACCCTTTTACACGAATCCTAGTACATGACTAATTAATGATGTACGACTCCCAGCATGTGACTAACTCTAGCAACTTGAAGATGTTGGCTGTAAAGTTCTTTATTTTATCAACAATGAAGATTAAGAAGCACTTGGTTACAAAACCTTAAGGCTCAAAGACGCAGTAGCTTCTTTCAGAGAGTATAAGACACTAGGTCACTTTCTGCACGTGTTCTCCATGTGCATACCTATTGCAACGCCCTTTAAAATAAATTTTATATATATCTAGGGTTGTGAGAGAAGAAATCTTACACAAATATTTCAGCATAGGCTGAAAATCAGGTTTAAAATTTCTATTTTCGTAGATCTCGACAAATTCTGTTTCTATCGAGCTTCGTTCTTAAATCTTGATAGATACTATTTTTGTCGAGGTATTTATCGAGCTTTAATGAACAACTTTTCTTCACTTGTTTCTTAGTCTAATCTTCATGGCTTTAATACTTGACTTGAACAACTTGTTTCTTGAAGTCTTAAATTCACCCTAAATCTACCCAATTACAAGTAAAGTACATTTTGTTAAAGGATTAGTCAATTACATAAAATATATCGCGTGACTAGAGGCCTTGTTGGTAGATTACTAGATTTTAAATTAGCCAAAGTTATACAAAAAACAAAACAAAACAAAAACAAAAACAACGGAGAGGAAATGATAGGGGAGACGATTGACAATGTAAAGGAAGACTTGTTTTAAGTTTTAACCAAAAAAGAAAAAAAGAACAAACAGGGGGAGAGAGAGAAAAGAAAAGAGAGAGTGAACTTTAAAGAATAGGAACATGCACACACACACACACACGTATTGACGTATATCTATCTACAGGTTAGAAATAATTTGAGAGATTTGAAAATGGTAGCTTTAGTTGGAAGAGAAGATCGTGCACATGAGATGGCCATGGAGGTTTGTGAAAAGAAAGTTTGAAACTAGTGAAAAAAGAAAATGCAGCTACCGCAAGACTTCCAACAAGCACAGGCAGCACCTCTAGCTAATCTTATCTCATTGTGTTTCATTTTGTATCGATAATGAGATGTATTGGTATTTAGCCAAAAAGATATGTGTTGGTCAGTTCCTCAGCCAACACAACCAAACACGTTGAAGTGCCTTTAATTGAGATGGAATTAAGCAACATAACCATTGACATTAAGCATCTTAAAGCAAGTTTAACATCACAACAAAAACAAATTGAAAGCTAAAGCAAATCATAGTAAGATTTTAGTTCATTGAACTAGATTGATCTGCATAACTACAATTAATTTGTGCGAATTTTATCATTTAACAGTATCGAACAACTTAAAAATATGATTTTACTAAAATGGGAACATAACCACTGCATGAGGAGAGGCTCTGGGGAAGCTTAACAACTTTTGAGACACTCGTAAATATTTTAGTAGCATATCATGTGTTTCATTTTGCGTAACTTGTGGTTCAGTGATAACCATCTTCTCTAGTACCTTTGCATTCTTAAGTAGAAATTCCACCACTAAAATGAATACTTCCTCTGTGTGGAAACTTTTTCTAAAACCCAAAATCTTGACAGTCTTGAGGAATCGTACTGAAGACTTGAAAAAGACCTCCTTTGATTTTGAATGGCTCACTTTATCGTAGCAGAATAATAGAGACTGCAAAATAAAAGTACATTAGCAAGTTTTGAAGTTCACTTATAAATTATGATATCTTGTCATGTTATAAAGGAGCTGGCACAAGAGAGAGGTAGTCAGATTTAAACATCTTCGGTTTTGAAGATTTAAGGTTAGGCTTTGGAAGGAAAAAGACTGGAAAATAGTAAGAAATGAGAATTATAGGCTTTTATTGAGAAAATGAATAGTAGGATTTGGAAATCCAACAAAGGGTAATGACTAAAACTTGGGTTGCTGTTCCAGGACTATGAAGAGTAACTCATGCACGGTATTTAGCCTTTTCACAGGGTATTTGAGGCTATTTTCATTGATAGGTGATTCTGGATCTTGGGGTTTAAAGGGTGATAAATCAATGGGCAAAGATTGGGTCTAGTGCTTTTATGCACTGAACCTGTCAGGATTATGATACTTGTCCACATTTGGCCACGTGTCATGATCTTAAAGGTTCTGAGCAATGGACCCCAGCCAAGTACTAATCAATCATCAATGTGTGCATGCAAGGTTTCAAGCTGCTTGAAAATTTTAAAGAAAAAGAAGAAACTCCTAAGCAGATGACTAATTACTATTGCTAGTGGAACATGTTGGACTTTTATGATGAAACCCAAGCCAAATTACTAAAATAAAACCAAAATTAGACTTAATGGAAAATTAGAATAGCCAATGTCCAGACACTAAAAACTTACAGAATTGCCCCTAACACTTAAAACTGGAGAAAATTAAAATTAAAGTGAAATTGGCTTCTTGTTTCCAAGCGCCACAAAAATCTAGATAGTAACTTCGGCAGAAAATGACCACTTATTAAAACAAACAGATCTCCAAAAATATATTAGTAACGTCTTTGTTGTAAAAAGAAAGAGTTGATGAGAAGGTTTAGCAAAGGGGCCAAGCTCCTCGAGGGAATCATTTTGATCCATTAATAAACAGATTTAACTACAACAGTAGCAAAGCCATAGTTACAAAGTTTTTGGATTTGGCTGTGGATCCTCAACAAGATTAATTAGAATTAGCCATACGAATTCTTTTTATCCATTTTATTCTATCCAAAATCATGGCCTTTGTTACTTCCTTAATTGACACACTGAACAAATATATATATATATATATATATAATTAATTAATGACTAGTATTAATTATTCAATAAAGTTCCTTTGATATGACATTCAGAAAATTGGACCAAGAAAAACATACCGTTGCTGGAAAGTCGTGTTTGGATATTATGTCTATAACCAATGTCTCCACATAAGGGAAACTTTGAAGCAGGATTGCAATGCCAGGAAGATCCCATTTTTCCACGCTTGCCTTCATCGTTAGACATTTGCAATTGACCGATGGAGAAGGCAGATTTTTCACTGACATTATAGATAGAATCTAGATCCATCAAAGCAAAAGGCACACCACAATAAGGTAAAATGAATGCCAGAATAAATAACATGACCAATTGTAATATGCATAGGCCGTGATAATTTTAGCTAACATTTTTTACAGAACACGAACTTAAATAACTTTCAATATATCCTATATGCAGACAATGAAATAAAAGATGCCTTTTTGGAACCTTGATTTAGAGTTGACAAATTATCATATGACCAATCATTATTTGGCACTAAAGCAAGTCCCCTGCACCTCATTATAACTCAATAGTTCAACTCATGAAATTGAGTATTGGACCAACACTATGTGGTCCTTTATGGCATGTTTGGAAGTTTAGAGAGGGAGGAGAGTAGAGGGGAATAGAGAGGAGGAGAGTAGTGGGAAGGAGAGTAGAGGGGAATGGCGATCCTCCACCTTGTTTGGATGTTTTTAAAATTAAGTAAGAGAGAGGAGAATAATTAGTCTTTTCATTTGTAATTTTGTTAATGTAATAAGGGCAAATTTGGTAATTCATTTGGTCAAGCATTTTTATTCTCCACTCTCCCTCCAAATCTCTCCAATTTGGGGGAATTAAAAATGAGAGGTTGGAGGGAGTTGAAACCCCTCTAAACCCCTCCAAACTCCTCCCCCTCCTCCCTTAAAAAACTCCCAAACAAGGTAATTGAACTACTCTCCCTCCCTTTACTCTACTCTCCCTCATTTTTTAACTCCCAAACAGGCCATTAATTATTGATTGACTACAAGTCTACAACTTGTATTAAAAACAGATGCTCAACAGAAAAGGCCGAACTCACAACAACAACGAAGCCATAATCTTAAAATTTTTTTTGGGTCGGCTAAGCCCAACTTTCAATAGAGTATAGCAATTTTTCAACTCTTATAAATAGCAAAATATTTTTTCCTTTTGGTATTAATATAAATTAGCTAATATAAATTCTTTAAAGCAAAATCAAATTGTACAGTAACTTGTCTCTAAAAAGAGCACTAGATGCTACCTTCTAAAAAAAAAAAAGAGCACTAGATGCTGTGCATTATTTTATAATATTCAGGCCTAGCAAAGCAATGAGACTACCAACAATAAGAAGATACAAATCATACAATCTTGATACATTCAAGTCTCTGCAGATGGAAATCAACATTAGCAGTAATAATAAACTTGAAGTATTGTGGGAAAAGAAAAATGATAGAGAGAAAAGAGTAATCAAGAAAAACCAACCTTTAGACACCATTCACCAACAATAAGTTTCTTCACTTGATGCAGATTCTCAAAAAGTTCCCTCACAACTTCTATGCTGTTCTTAAGAACTTCCTCTGCCTCGTCAGATTCATAATCTATCGATATTTCGAAATCAAGCTTAACCTCAACCAATGCCGACCCATCCTTTATCTGACACTTCTTCATACCATAAAAATCCCCCAGAATTTCCAAAGAATCTATCTTTGGAGCCACAATTTCCAATTCTATCGGCTCATGGCATGTCAAAGAACAAGAATCTATCACCAGTTTTCTCAAACTCTCCAACAATATATCAAACCGATTAAAGTCAATACAATTTTGCAATTTCAAGAATTCAAGTTTAGGACTGCCCATCAACACTTTATTTATCACATCTTCAGACAAGTGCGTGTACCCAATACACAAGCGCTTGAGTGAACTCCAACCCACTAACCCATTAGGCTTAATTTTGCAGAAATGAAACTCCAATTCAGAAACAAACTCTTCAGCGTAGAGATGCTGTGGCAATTTGTACAAATCATTTTGATAAGGGTACAAATCATTTTCATAAGGGTCTAAATGAGAAGATGATAAACGTAGACTAAGTTGGTCTACCTTGGCAGTTGTGGCAAAACGAACCCAACGATCGATGCGACGCTTTAGGTGTGGCTTGTACTTGAATAGGACGGAGAAGTTTGTGAGTTTGGGAGCCCTGTGTAGGAGCAGGGACTCATCCACGGCAGTGGCCAAAACGTCGGCGTTTTTGAAGGAAGTATCTGTGAAACGGAGAGAGGGAACGGAGGTCCAAAGATAGGCCCATCTTTTGGACAAAACGCCTGTTTTGATAGCGTCTTTAGTGAGCAAAGAGGAGAGAATTCTGAGGAGGATGGAGTCAGGTAAGGTGCTGATTCGATCTTCTTCTTCTAAGTTTGGTCCATGCTTGGGGCGCTTGCTTCGATGATCATGGCTTGATTCTTCTTCAGAGTTAATGGGGTTTGTACCATGGTGAGGGGAATAGGGAGTACT
The DNA here is from genome assembly GCA_032878915.1 of Castanopsis chinensis. NCBI lineage: Eukaryota > Viridiplantae > Streptophyta > Magnoliopsida > Fagales > Fagaceae > Castanopsis > Castanopsis chinensis. The sequence continues at coordinate 26,596,725 of JAVQMG010000131.1, forward strand.
CCTTTCTCTAGGACCATTGCGTTCTTCCTCCATTCTCACTCAGCTCAATAGTGAATGGTGAGATGCGGAGATTTCTCAGTTTTCTGAAATTCTGTTCTTCCTCCCTAAAAGCACTCAAATAAGTTGGTACTTACCTCCGGTACTTTCCTCTTATTTGAATGGCCTTAACACCGTTTAACTAAATAAATAGCGGATAATGGAAGTGTGGCGAGTGCTCTCTGGCCTTAGGCCTGTAGTAGCAAGTCGAGGTCTCGTATCTATTACGAGAGTTAGTCTGACCTTCCGTGTGTAAGGTCAAGGGCGTTAGTGGGGGAAGGTGGGGGTGGATATTGCTGTACACCAGAACGAGTTTGGTCGCGTAAAGTAGATCATGGCAGAGGAATTAGAAGAGTTATGGAAAAAGCTCTCATTTACAGAGGAAGAAGCCGATGACATTGAGCTTGGGAGTCGAAGCACGAGAGCAGCGATAGAAAGAGGGAAGTATTGTGTAGTTCTGAAGGTTTGCACACATAGAAGTATTAGTCTGGACGCTCTGAGGAAAAATCTGAGAATGATGTGGAAACCAAAGAAAGAAATGCAACTGTCTGAGATTGAGGAAGACCTCTTCCTGGCGAAGTTTGGAGATGAGAAGGATAAGAGGAAAATCTTAGATATGAGTCCTTGGAGTTATGAGAAACAGCTAATTATCATACAAGATTTTGAGGCAGAGTTAACTCCTAGGGAGATAGAGCTGAAATGGGTTCCTTTTTGGGTACAAATGTTCAACTTGCCTCTGAAGAGTAGAACAAGGGACACAGGGTTTGCAATCGGTTCAAAATTAGGGGAGGTTATGGAAGTGGATGTCCATGAGTCAGGAGTGGTGTGGGGGAAGTGCTTGAGGGTGAGAATCCGGTTAGATGTATCAAAACGTCTGATGAGGGGGAAACGGGTATCCATAGAAGGCGGAGAGAGTCGGTGGATCAATTTCAAATACGAACGTTTACCAAACTTTTGCTATGGCTGTGGCTTGCTCAGTCATGGCCTCAAGGACTGCCAAAGTTACCCTGGAACAGATCCACGAAGTAATGGAGATTTACAGTATGGGGCTTAGCTGAGAGGGGAGCCCATGAGAAGTGGGAACAAGGTTTTCTCTAGGCCAGGCTCGGACGAAGGTACAGTAAGGGTGGGGGCTGCCGGAATCATTTTGGAGAGGGAGAACGATCATCGTTCTGGGACCAAGGTGGATGACGTGGGGGGTAGTACCCACGCGCCTAGAACCGATGGGGTGAGCGACTCTAACACTACATGGGGTACAACAATATTGGGCTCCCCAATGCCTCTGACAGTTAGCTTACAAGAGGAAGACAAAGTCAACAGAGAGGAAACAATATCAGAAGTGCTGGATGCTCAAAACAGTAAAAGGAGTGTTGATGTGAAAGATACTCTACCCAGGGCTTCTGAAGACATGCAGTGGGAGGATGATACACGGCAAGTGAAAGAGCCAGTTTTTAAATTTCAAACAAAACTTACGCAAACCCCGAAGAAGCATGGGACGGCCACAGGTGTTGAACAGGAGTATTCTGGCCCTGTTGCAATGTCATATGAGGCGAAAGTGGGCTGGACTGCAGAACCTATAGGCCCAAATAGCAAACATTGGAAACGTTTAGCAAGGGACTCAAAAGGCAAGAGTATTAGTGAAGGGCCCGGTCTAGCAAGTAAAAAACGAAAAGGCCCTATTCCACTACAAGAGTTGGACCCAAATATAGCTGATCTGAAGAAAAGAAAAGGATCGACGCAGAAGAGAGTTGTGTTGAAGGATCAGGCAGCAATGGTTGGCGGAGAGGCGGAGGCTGCGGCGCAGCCCCGCCGAGCCCAATGAATCTGATGGCATGGAACTGCCGAGGGATGGGGTCTTCTTTGGCGGTTCGAATCCTCACCGATGAGGTGAGAACACGTGATCCCCTGCTGGTCTTTCTTATGGAAACTAAGGCCAGTGCGAGTAGAATTAAAGGGCTTCAAGCAAAGCTAAACTATACACAAGGTATTGTTGTTCCTAGTGACGGAAGGAGTGGCGAACTTGCTCTGTTATGGAAGGAGGGTGCGAGTGTGAGTTTCAAGAGTTGCTCAAATGCCCACATTGATGTTGTGTATCGGGAAAACTCTTCTTCCACTCCTTGGAGAGCGACTGGCTTCTATGGGCATCCTGAGACGGAGAAGAGACACACTTCGTGGCAATTATTGGATGATCTCCGACACCAATGTGATATGCCATGGATTGTATTCAGCGACTTTAATGAGATTACCTATTCACGTGAGAAATTGGGGGGGCGGGAGAGAGACAGTAAGCAAATGGCAACTTTCAGGGATTGCCTAGCTAGGTGTGGGCTGTTTGACTTGGGGTTCGTGGGTCAGCGTTTTACTTGGTGTAACGGGCGGTATGGTGATCAGAGGACAAAGCTTAGGCTGGATAGGATGGTAGCAAATGAAGACTGGCTGAGGCTGTATCCAGAGGCAAGGGTGCACCACTTTGCAATGTCTAACTCCGACCACTGCATGCTGGTTCTCACCCTGAAGTATAGTCAGCCAAAAAAGCAACCAAAGAAGAGGTTTATGTTTGAAGCTATGTGGACAAGGGAGGATGGTTGCAAGGATACTATTGAATCAGCTTGGGATCCTATCTGCTGTGATGCTGGAGTGACAATCATGGATAAACTGAAGAGGTGCCAGGACCACTTGCAGAGCTGGAACTGGAGAGTTTTTGGACATGTAAATAAGACTCTGAAGCAGAAACAGGCGTATCTCCAGCAACTTGAAGCTACGGAATATGGGAATGAGAAGGAGTTGGAGATTAGAAAGTTAAGAGCAGAAATAAATGAGACTTTAGTGAGGGAGGAGATAATGTGGAATCAGAGGTCGAGGGCCCTCTGGTTAAAGTGGGGGGATCGGAACACTAAATTTTTTCATTCCACTGCTAGCCAAAGACGAAGGAGGAATAGAATTGTGGGGCTGCAAGACTCGGATGGGGTGTGGCAGGAGGATCAGGGGAAGGTTGAAGGCCTTATTTTGGAGTATTTTGCGGCCATTTTTAAGTCAGATTGCCCCTCCTCTTTTGAAGCCAGCTTGAGTGCTATTAATCCCCGTGTCACTCCTGAAATGAATGACGACCTCCTGGCAGAATTCAAGGCGGACGAGGTGGTGAGAGCCATCAACCAGATGCACCCTACCAAATCGCCTGGTCCTGACGGTATGTCTCCGCTCTTTTACCAAAAATATTGGGATGTGGTTGGTGATGATGTTATAAATTGTGTTTTGCATGCGTTGAATGTTGGAGTGCTGCCTTGTGGCCTGAATGAAACTTATATTTGCCTTATTCCAAAAGTCAAAAGTCCCCAAAAAATTACTGAATTTAGGCCGATAAGTCTTTGTAATGTACTTTATAAAATTATTGCAAAAGTCCTAGCTAACCGGCTGAAAAAAGTCCTTGCTGCTGTGATTGATGAATCTCAGAGTGCCTTTGTCCCGGGTAGGCTCATTACTGATAACGTTCTGGTGGCGTTTGAAACAATGCATTGTATAGACCAAAGGAAAAAAGGAAAGGAAGCCCTCATGGCCATCAAGCTCGACATGAGCAAGGCCTATGATAGGGTTGAATGGGTCTATTTAGAAGCAATGATGAGAAGGTTAGGGTTTCATGATAGGTGGGTTTCCCTTGTGATGATGTGTGTAACCTCGGTGACATACTCGGTTTTACTTAATGGCCAACCCAAAGGGAGGATCACTCCATCAAGGGGACTTAGGCAGGGTGATCCAATATCCCCTTACCTCTTTCTCCTGTGTGCGGAGGGATTGACGGCCATGTTGAAAAAGGAAGAGTTAAACAGGCATATAAAAGGTGTGGCGGTGTGTAGGGGGGCTCCAAGAATTTCCCATCTCCTCTTTGCGGATGACAGTATAGTTTTCTGTAGGGCTACCATCGAAGAAGCAAACCGGATTATGAGGGTGCTTGAGGTGTATGAGAGTGACTCGGGGCAGAAGCTGAATAAGGAAAAAACCTCTCTATTTTTTAGCAAGAATACTAGGAGAGAAATTCAAGACCAAGTGAAGTGTTTGTTTGGAGCTCAGATTATTAGACACCATGAGAGGTATCTTGGTTTGCCGCCGCTTGTGGGTAAAGGGAGGCGGAAAGCTTTCAATCGTATAAAGGAGATGGTGGGAAAGAAGATTGCGGGATGGAAAGGAAAGCTCCTTTCCAATGCGGGAAGAGAGATCTTAATTAAAGCCGTTGCCCAAGCCACTCCTACCTACACGATGAGTTGCTTCAAGCTTTCGGTGACTTTATGTAATGAGCTAAATTCCATGGTTAGTAAATTTTGGTGGGGGCAGAAGGATAAGGAACGAAAAATGGCATGGATAGCATGGGACAAACTTTGTTTTCCTAAAATGGAAGGGGGTATGGGCTTTAGAGATTTAAAATCTTTCAACCTTGCACTCCTCGCGAAGCAAGGTTGGCGGATCCTTCAAAACCCTTCCTCCCTTGTCCATAGAGTTTTTAAGGCGAAGTATTTTGCGGGTGGTTCATTTTGGGAGGCTCAATTGGGTCACAGACCATCCTATGTATGGAGAAATATATTGGCAGCTAAGGACTTAATTGCTGGGGGCTCTAGATGGATTATTGGGAATGGCGAAAGTGTTAATATCTGGGACGATAGATGGATCCCTAGGCCGACCTCTTTCAAAGTGGCAAGCCCGAGACCTCCGTCCTCTAATGTTGTTATGGTTTCTGACCTCATTAAGAAGGAATCTCGGGGCTGGGACGCGGAATTGGTTAGGAAATCCTTTCTTCCCTTTGAAGCTGAAATGGTGTTAGGCATCCCGATCAGCCCTCGGCTTCCTGATGACTCTTTGGTTTGGGCATGGACTCATAATGGCTGCTTCTCAGTCAAAAGTGCCTACAGGGCTGCTCTGGACCAGCTCCCGAAGGTAACCCAACAAGGGGAAAGAGGGGAGAGCTCTGATGGGTCAAAATCTAAGGCTATTTGGAAGCTGATTTGGAACCTGGATTGTCCAAACAAGATAAAACACTTCATGTGGAGGGCATGTAGAAATATTCTACCAACGAAATGCCGTCTAAAGTCAAAGGGCCTGGATGTGGAAACTACCTGTGACACATGCGGTGGGGAGGAAAATGCAGAACATATTTTTTGGAGTTGCAAAACAGCTGCTGATGTTTGGAGTAAGACAAACTTACGGCTTCCTCTTCTGCCTGTAGCTCAGCGGGAGTTTATGGACCTCATCTGGGAATTAAAGGAGAAAAGTATCGGGTTAGATTGGGAGTTGTTCGCAGTCTCGGTGTGGAGCTTATGGAACAATCGAAACTCAATCAGGTATGGAGGTGGCGGTAAATCTGCTCAGGTCTTGGTTCAATTGGCTGCTGAATTTGTCAAGGAATGTAGACAACCTCCCCTTGGTCATTCCAGCTCTCCCTCTTCAGTTTTGTGCTCGTGGACTCCTCCATGCCAGGGTTGGTACAAAATAAACGCTGATGGGGTTGTTTTTGGGAATATAGGTTGCTGTGGCGTGGGTGTGGTGATTAGAAATGAATAGGGCCAGCTGATGGGGTCGATGAGCAAGAATTTGCCACTGCCGTTGGGTGCTTTGGAGGTTGAAGCTAAAGCTGTGGAAGAAGGGATTTGCTTGGCTTGGGACCTTGGCATCAAAGATATCGTAGTGGAGAGCGATTCGCTGACAGTGGTGAAAGCCATTGGTGGGCCGGATTTGTCTCCAAGCTCGATCAGGATGGTTGTGGAAGGCATCAAAGAGTTGCTGAAATGTTTTAGTTCATGGAAGGTTTCCCACACTCGTAGGGGCAACAACCAGGCAGCACACCTTTTGGCTCAGCATGCCCGAAGGATAGAGGATTGCGTTATCTGGGTAGAGGATACCCCATTTGTAATAGGAAATCAGATTCAAACTGATGTAATCAATTTGACCGTTGGTCAGTTTCAATGAAAGTGCTACGTTTGTTTCTTATCAAAAATAAAAAATAAAAAAATAAATAGCGGAGGTTAAATCACATTATCATTTGTCATTATATATTTAAAATAAAATAATATTTTATAATTAATAACAATAATTCAAAAAAAAAATATATGCACAATTTTATCTAAAAATGATTTTAATGAATATATAAAAGTGTAAATTTATATGTTTGTTATAATAATCATATAAATTTACACTGATACTATTCAAAAATAAAGAGTAAATGATAATTGCTTTAGATGAAGAGAGAGAAATAATTTTAAAAATCAAGAAATTTTGATATTTTCATGAAAAGCAGTTTAAAATAAATTACCCTCATCACACTTGCTCAACATGAAAATGAGGCTTTTTTTTTATTTTGAATTTAATGTAATTTTTCAACTTGAATTTATCTACTGTTAGTGAGATATGATTATTATTTCAATTTATCTACAGTAAAGGATTTTTAAGAAATTAAAATTTAAGATTTGAAATGGAGTAAAGGTTGGGTTTAGCATATGCTAGCTTTTAGGAAAAAAAAATGTATTAAACGTGCGTGAGATATGATTTGTTATGAAAATGTTGTGAATGTAGCACTTCTCATAATTATTGTTTCTTCATATATTATGTTATTTCCTTTTATGCATGTTTTGATCTCATGTTGGATTGATACAGACAAGGCTGACCTTTCCAGTAGAACAATTAGGTCATTGCCTAAGGCCTCCAAGTGGAAGGGGTCTCCAAAATTTTGAAAAAGAAAGGTAGTAGAAAAAAAATAAAAAATATAGTTTTAGATGAAACTCTGAAAAATCCGATACATCTTTGTGACCAAAGAACAAAAAATCTGGACATTCTTGTAAACATTGGTTTCCCAAAAAAAATTTTGGTCTAAACAAAATCAATTATCCCAAAAAAATCATCATTACCCTCTACACAAATCAAAAATCAACTAGATAAAATGTAAATCCAGTCTAAAAAATTACCCACAAAACAATCTCAAATCGAAACAAATCAAAAATCTCAAATCCCTAAAATTTAGTCATACCTTTTCTCTCTCTCTCACTCTTGCTCTCCATCTCTCTCTCTCTCAACAAGATGATGATAGTTTGCAAAAATATTGTCTTAAACTTGATTTTTTTTATTCTCAAGCATGATATTTATTATGATATTGATGGTTTAGATTTATTTTCAGAGTTAAAAGTTTTAAAAGAAATTTTACAAATAAATAATATACTCTAATTGACATACTAAATTATATAAAATGTTAGATTCATTTCCAAATACATGCATTGGTTATAGAACTTCAATAATAATATCCATTACAGTTCCTTCTGCATAAAGAAGTTTCCAAATTAAAATTAATAAAATCATATCTAAGATCATCAATGTCTCAAGAAAGATTAAGTGGATTAGTTATACAGTCAATTGAAAATGAGATGTTAGAAGAACTTGAATACAAAAATTTAATTAGTCAATTTGCATCCCCAAAAGCAAGAATTTTTTTTTTAAATGAAATATATTATAATATAAAAATATTAACAAATATTAATTTAATTAATACATAAATATATAAAAAAAAAAATCCCCATTTTAGTTCTCGCCTAAGGCCCCAAAATGTCTAGGGCCAGCATCATATAGTGTTGCGATTGTCAATTAATTATCTTCTATTGAGTTTATTTTTAAAGAATAATGCTAGAGATACAAACTATTTTACAAAATGTTTTACAAACTGCTGATGTGGTAAGTGATTATTAGTAAATGAAAAAGTGATATTAATTGTAGGCCTAAATGAAAACCAATAAGAGATTGACCACATCAAAATGTTTTTTAAAATGTTTTAAAATAGTTTATGGTTGTTGTATTACTCATTTTTAAATGAATTTCCATTTTGTTTGTTATTGCTTGATTAGTGATTACTAAACAAAAAATTTAAAGAACAAAGTCAGTATTAGGCAATCCTCCCACTAATGACAAGCCCCCCCCACTAATGACAAGCCCCCCCCCCCCCCCCCCCCCAATCATCATGCCGAAACTGCTACTAGTAAGTTTTTTTTTTTTTTTTTTTTTCACTTTGTTCATTAAATATGATCATAATTTGATATTTTATTTGGAGTGGTTTCCATTTGGGTCTTTAAATTATGTTTGTCTATTACATTTTCAGTTTGTGCAATAGATATGAGCAAGTTTTTTTTTTTTTTTTTTATATTTGTTTGGATTGGTTTCAATTTAGGTCTTTAGGTTATATTTGGTTATGATTAAGTGGTTTTAATTTAGCTATTTAGGTTAAATTTGTTCATGTTTATCTATCTATGCTGTTTGGGTTAAAACACAAAGGAAAGTATCTAAAGAACTTAAGTGAGACTCTGTCTCTATGGTTGTCTTTCAGCCATGTTTACATTTAAAAAGTGAAAAGTAATACCCATAAGCTAAAATTTGTTTACATTTAAACTTAAGTAGGTTCTTATGCTAAAATAAACAGGAATTTGTGCATAAACTGATGCAAATGCTCTTTGGAAGTTAAATTATGCAAAATATTGTTAGTGATGTTGTTGCTTTTGTTGATCTCATCAACCCAAAGGGTATAACATACATTGATTGATAATCTAAAGTGCTTCTTACTTCCCAGAAATGCCAAAATTAACTGTTGCACCTTAACTTGGGACTTCTCTAGCTTGAATTGTTTGAAACTATGTATATTTGAAGCAATTTAGTAATAATATTATACATATATTTTAATCCTACTTGGTTTCTGAAGATAGCTTTTTCGTTTAATCTTTGTTTGCCAATAACTTCTTCTTTTTAATGGTCAAGGTTTTAGTGATTACATCTTTGCACTATTAATGTTAAAGTTGTTTTGTATATACAAGTGCTGAAAGTATTACTGTGGCCACTTCTTCTAAAAGATAGCACCCAAAGGCTATGGAAGCTAATTGAAAACTATCAATTAATTGTAAGCTAAAGTGTTTGTTGGCTTGGTTCCTTATTTCTATTCCATTACTCTTTTTTTATTTATTTTTTATGAGAAGCTGCAAACAATTTCATTAATTTGTGCCAACAATAACATCATGGAGAAGAGCTTGTTCAAGAAAACAAGGATTCTCTTCAATCCAAACCGAGAAATCAACAATGTGAAGGGCATGTTTTGCTAAAATGTGAGCAGACCTATTGCCCTGCCTTCCTACATGCGTAAAGGCTACCCTACGAAACTCATGTGACGCAGCTAGGGAGTAGTACACCAGTGCAGCAACAGCTGAAGGGGGAGGCAAAATTTCCTTGAGTGCATTGACCAGAGTTAAGGACTCTGATTCAATCACAAAATCCTGGATAAGCATATCCTTTGCAAATTGTAAACCAACCTTTATGGCCTTAGCTTCAACCTTAATAGCACCAATGGGAGCTAAAATCTTCTTGCTGCAAGCCCCAATCAACTTGCCACCATAATCCCGAATAAGGATTCCTACTCCAGTCGATTTTTGAGCTGCAAAAACAGCACCATCCACATTTATCTTATAAGAGTTTGGAGGTGGAGGGGACCACGACGCAGGGAATTTCACTTCCTGCATAATTGTGGCCACTTGACTGAACTGGTATTCCACCAAATAGTCCAGAGCACCATAAATTACTACTGCACCTTTTTCTTTGCCCCACCATTCCTTACCTAATTCCTATTATTCCACAAACCCCATGAGATCATGATAATATTCTCAACCAATTCTTGATCCCACTTAGCCACCATAACTGTGTGCCAAAGAAGATCCATGTAAGAGTTGAAATGTAAATTGTGTCTCGCTGGAATAAGATTAGACATGGACTAGGTCTCTTGAGCTCTAGGACAAGACCAAAACAAATGACCTGATGACTCCACATCTGCCTTACACTCTTCACAGCAACTTTTTGACAGGACCTTCCTCTTCTCAAGAATATCCTTTGTGGGCAAGATGTTTTGAATGTTATTGTCACACCCCAAACCCTAAAGGCTCCAAAGCGTGAGAAAGACGCCTTAAGTACTTATAAATTTTTACTTTTTGACAATTTAATCCACATAAAATCCTATCAAGTACGAACATCAAGAATTATCATAATAATTCCATTGAATATGCTCTTAAAGTAAGTCAAAACTCTAAGCATTAATTACAAGGACCATTGGTCACAAAAGAATAGAGGTCTGAATATATAATTACATAACAACAGCTTGTCCCATCAGTGGGAATACAGTCACAACCACTATAATATACAAAAGAATGAGTCAAGCCTATTCTAAGATGTACATCATCTAATAACTCCATTACAAAAGTTCAGCTTCCATCAGTAGTTAGTCTAACTACTATTAGCCACCAAAAAGTTGTTTCAAAAAGTTGTTGCCTACTCTGAAAAGTTTATAAAAATAATGGGATGAGACAAAGCCAGTAAGTAGCACAATTAATGGGCGTGAGAGAAATGCAAATTTCATCTTCAATAATAATAATATAACAAGAATGATTAAATAATGAAATACAAAATTTCTCTAAGTAACTACCTTGAAACTATATACTATAATCTGTGAGTATCAACAATGTAATTTCCAAAGTCATAATATCTAATAAAAGATAAATTATCACAAATATACTATACTACCACATAGACCGGTCAGGGGATCCACCCATTCACAACTGGCATGATATTATCCTCTTTGGTATGCAAACTCTTAGTCCCATGGACAGCAGCTTCACCTATTCCCTTAAGGTTTTCTCTCCTCTCATGGGCAACAGAGAGAGCGCGTCAAATAGGACCCCTCTTTCATGTGGTCTCTTGGCCCATGGACAGCAGCCTCACCCACACACAATTAAGGAACCTCTTCCCCCCATGAGCAGCAGCGAAGAACGCGTCATCCAAAGTGAAAGGGCACTGACCTAGATTTGATTTCATTGTCACAAAGATTATGGAAACCAAATTGGGTGATCATCGGGAAATTACACATGGCAAGGTGTTAAAACCACATTAAACTCACAGGTAACATATACTTTGAAACACATAGTTTATATCCAAGTAGTTTCAAAAAAACATTAAATAATCTAACTTCCACAAAGTTTGTAAGGTTTTCAACTTTATTCTTGTCAAAAAGATTTTCTATTAATTTCCCACATAACAAGACAAGGTAAGCATATTTAATTTTCTAATATACCATAAAATCCATGATCTCCTTATCAAAGATTAAATAAAAGATGCTCATTTTTCCATATCAACAATTCATGCATTTCCCCAAATGCAATACCAAAATGATGCACTTTTCATATATAATAATATATAATAGGGTCACAACACAATACTTTTAAGAAAACATATATCCATATATAATTCTCCAAAATATGTTTGACCCTAAAACAACACTTATGAAACATGGTTATTTTCCAAAAATCCCATTAAAAGGCTACTCACCTCGCAACTGCAAAATCCTAATTCTCCAAGCTCCAAGGAGATTAGCTAGAACTTAAACAATATCAAGTAAACCTATCACAATAAGCATAGAACTTGAAATTGTATCTAGCCACAATTTAAGAATTGCAAAATAAACACTTAATTAGGCAAGCCTAGTGTTTCACCTCATCAATTTTAACATATTCCACTTCCAAAGTTTCTCAACAAATTGATTTACAAGGCATACACTCCAATTTATAAAGTTAACTCATTTACTATCATCTCCAAAATTATAACTAACTTCAATAAATTCATACTACATCATCAAGAGACCCATGAAAGCAAAAATCACAATATCCTCCAAGACAAGAAATTTAGAACTTCAACTAATTCCAAATAAACCCAATGGCAATGGAAAAAGTAAATTTACCAACCATCACATGCTATAACTTAAAACCCCTAAAATTTTCCACCATACATAAACTTTAAGTAGCCATTTTTGGCAGAAAATATATACCCACTCATCAAATAATCCTACCAACACAAAACCCATACATAAAAACACATAAATATCACTTCTAATGCTCATAAATCACATGAGTATCATTATTCAAGCTTAGATAAAAATAACCTCAAATAAAAGTGTGAAACATGAAAAAGATTAGAAATTTTTACCTCAAATAAAATGATGAAGATGCTTAGGGGTACCTAAATATTTTTCCGGTGATCTTGTCGAAAAAATGATGGTGAAATGGTGTGATTTGGAGTGGAGGCCAACGGGTGAGCTCAAGAAATGAGTGTGTTTAAGTGAAGAGAAAAGAAAGAAAAATGAAAGAAGGAAAAGAGAGAGCCGGCCAAAAAGAGAGCAGAGATAAGAGAAAAAGGGAGTGGTGGAGAATGGTGGGTAGTGGGGTTAGGTGGGGGGGGGGGGGGCACCCTACCTTTTTTTTTTTTTTTTTTTTAATATCAGACTTACTGGGACGTGACAGTTATAGTTTTGGATGCCTCACTAAAAAATTAATACTTTTTTCTTGCTATAGTTTGAATTTGGTATCTCCCCTTAGTTTATCTTTTTTTGCACCATAATTGACTCCAAGAACCTATATGTTTTTTCTCTAATAAAGTAATTTTTTTTTCTTGTGTCCTTGGAATTGTATTTGTTGCTATAATATGCTTGAATTATGGATTTTTATTTTAATTGTCTTGGTCATTACAGGATGATTTCAAAAGGGAAAGAACAACCAAAAGTTAATGTGTTTATCATGCAATTATCTGTTGTGGTGTTTCCTTCTCTCATAGTTGTAGATTTGGGATGAAGACTATATTATCTTTGTTTTGATCAACGAAAAACCCTGCACTAGCTGCACTAGTGCAGCACAACTTTTTATTTTTTTTTTATTATTATTTCTTTTGTAAAATCAGAGTGAGGTATATGCTAAGGGATGTAATGCTATAATGTTCTTTATGTTTTGATTTTTGGAAAATTTTCATATCTATAAGCTGGTTGTTTGGTCACAACCTACCCTCTACTTAAAGTTGAGACGATAATTCGCTTGAGGACAAGTACTATAAATCTCATGAATTCTCTACCGACGCAAGAAGACAAGTGATCTTTACAAGTACTATGGCTCCTTAAAAGTCTCTCAGACTAGATAGATGATCCAAGTGTCGGAAAAAATTCTATATAAGTGAGAATAAATTTTATCAAGCATAGCAAAAGCACAACCACATAAGAACATAAAAATTTACACCGAAAGCCTTTCTCCTTGGATGCTGTATTAATAATTTAATACCAAGAAGATGACATTACAACATTTTGAGCGTAGGCTATTGTATAGCTTGGTCATAAAGTCCTCTCAAAAGAAGGAAAATTTCTAAGCCTGAATTGAAGCAATAGTTATTATGAAATTGTTGTTTATGAGAGTTCTGATAGAGGGGAGATGAGGTCAACATGTCCTAAGGAGACAAGAGAGTGTTCAGAACTAGGTTGCTTGGGGTTTTAGGGGATTATCTCCAATTTTTAGATAGAAGTAAGACATGTAGTATTTATTTGATTTTATATGGTTTGTATAGATTTTTTTTTTTTAATATTACATGTCTTAAATGAATAATTTTTTTTTTAAAAAAAATTGGAGGATTTAGAATGGGAGGGGATCCTTTCCTGGGATTGTGAAGCATATGGCTAATTTGTTTGTTTGTTTGTTTGTTTGTTTGTGTTTTTTTTTTTTTTTTTTTTTTTTTTTCGAGTAGAAGTATATGGCTAATTTGGGGTAGCCAAACCTCCAAGAGAAGGAAGTGGAGAAATGAGGAAAAAAAAGATAAGAATAGACTAAGAATTTTGCTTAACATTAATGAATGAAGATTTACAAGTAAAATATGGTATTTATAGTAAGCAAAGGAGTAAGATTAGTAAACAATTTGGTTCTAATGAAAAGAAAAATATTTTTTTTTTGACTTTAACGGTAGAAACCAATCTTCTTCTTCTTTTTTTTTTTTTTTTTTTTTTTTTTTTTTTTTTTTTTTTTTTTTTGAGAAATAAAAAACAATCTTAGTCTAAGAGTAAAAAAAAAAAAAAAACCATATATAATGGAGAAAATACTAAAAGTTCAAACGGTATCGTATACAGAAAGAAAAAAATTAATAATAGAGGAATATCTTTGAATTAAGAATACATGCAAAGCAATTGATAAAATTTTATATGTGATACCGAGATTACTACAAGACTATATGTGTCAAATATCAATTACTAAATTCATCTCTATCTCTAATATCAATCATCAAATGACTTGGTATACTTAATTACAGGAACCAAATTAAGAAGATTTTTTTTTTCCTTTATTTCTTTTTCTTTAAACAATCAAGACAAGCGTCTTCTTAATTCTCTTTTTGTTTAGTACCAAATAATAAGTACTCAGTGAATAACCAAGTTTGCATTCAGTTTCTTCTCAAAAAGAGGAAAAAAAAAAGCATTTAGGTGATCTCTTTTGGTCCTGAAATTCATTTTCTAAAGACTTAATCATGCTTCAATCAAATAGCACGATTCCACGGCAGAATACTTTAACAAACAATTTTATAACATGTAAAAGATTGGAGAACAGCATGTCATGTTACCAATTGACCCAAAAAAAAAAAAAAAAACCGATCTCTAATATTATTAGTGAACTGTTTACATAAGTTAAGTAGTCATTCATATTGAAAAAAGGGACAGAAATCAGAATGGAACTGAGTGATAATGCCAAATTGGATCCCTGAGATGAGAAATGATTCCCTATTTCCCTCTTCCTAAAGCTTTTCATATCATCCAATCAAAGCATTTACACGAATAACAATAGCATTTGATTATAAGTCTATATCAAACGTTTTCTAGTATGTTGAAGTCATTTTATAGATCACCAGGAGAACACAACCACAGCATTTGGAGAGGATCTTTAATTGGTATGATAAAAACAGTAAAGTGACCTCAAGTAATTTGCATGCCTCCAAAAGAGTTGGGGTTTGATTACTAGCCTCAGCCTTTTCATATATAACTACCTTCTCAAGCACCCTTGCATGCTTAAGCGGAAATTGTACAAGTCCGGTTAAATATTTCAACCCAAAACACTTTGCTTCAAAGCCAACAATCTCAACAGTCTTGAGATGCCAAATGCCCTATTCTGCGATTTCCAGTACTTCTCGTGATTCAAATTATTGTCAATGGTAAAGTCTAGGGGAAACTCCAGCTACAGATGAACATTAAGTCAGGGATACATATTTAAATTTGCAACGTCATTTCCTTTGTAAAAGATAAAAGGGTATATCTTAAACTTAAAGCAAGTGGAAATAAGGCTTGAGAAGAAAAAAAATCATTTCCATTTGAAATTGGATATTTTAAAGGTGAGATAGATAAAATAGAAGTGGAAAGATACTGAAGTTTATACGAACTTTGCCAATGGAGATGGCCAAGTTCTCACTTCTGATATTGTTAATACCTTAAAACATCAAGAGAGAGAAGCAAGAGAGCAAGACAGTTTAGCATTGATAAGTTCAGGTGATTGAGAAAGTATGTTTTCATATCATTTACAGACGATATTGATAGTTCATAGCAAAGGGTGGGATAATGGCCAAATGGGCTTTATTAATGAGTAATTATAGAATACTTCCGAAATACTATGAATGCATACTCAACTCTCTCTCTCACATAATAGCGAGACACAATTCATGTCAGAGAGAGAGATACGCATTTATGATATTCCCGAAATATTCAATAATTTTTCTTCATTAATAGTTGAGAGAATGGATTTTTTTGAATTTCCTTGACACTCATCCTCCCAGGCTGCCACAACAGAAAAATAGAAAAGACCTAATGGCATGATTTGTACCATTAATTATTAGTTGCCACAAGAGCGTCCGTGGTATGAAATTTTGTTGTTTACTTTCTAATTAAATCATGGGGCTGATACACTTTAGTTTCTTCTATGACAGGGTGCGACTCAACTACTAAGACAAGTATATTAAAAAATAGTTTCAACTTATCAACGCAGAGAACCATTTATAGTTAGCTTGCACATTGATCTATATATACTCACTGGCTACCAAATTTGGAAGGTTACAAGCCTAAACCTTCACCAAATTCCCACTGTAACATAACTAGGGGTATCAGATCTTATATCAAATAACCCAACTATATGGAATTGTCAAAAAGTGATACACACCTTAAAAATATTTAGTCACTAAAAAGGTCTTACTCAATAAACAGAGTTTCCACTTTTGCGCAGGTTTAAGAAAGGTTAAGGTAACAACCATTATACCAATTCATAGAAGAGGATGACTCCCGAAATCAAACCCAATACCCTTTTTGTGGAAAAAACTTGCCATCAAATCAAGGCTCAACTTCTAAAAAGAATTAAGTTACTAAAAATTCTCCAAATCAAACAACCACTGGAAAACAAAAATGCCATGGATACCAAGCTCTTCTAGGCAGTTCACTATTAGAGAAGAATTTTTTTTTTTTGATAAGTAACGATTAAGATATATTGAAAGAAACAACCCCGTACATAGGAAATGTACGAAATAGGCACTATTAGAGAAGAATTTAAAGTGTAGTTTTATATATTTTCCCATTTCAAGAATCATACCGTCAATGTCACCATGACCATTTTTCTTTTATACATTACAGGCTGAGATACAATTCTTATCTCACTAATTAGAAACATGCCTAAATACATAGAAAAAGAGAACAACTATAAACGTGAATTTGCAAAGGTCCTCTTCATCAACCCGCTCTCTTCTTGAAATATATTAAAAGAATGGCAAAATTTAGGAATTGTGAGTTGAATTTAACTACCTATATAGTTGTATTAACTAATGCAACCAAACAATATTAATCAAAATCAAATTGTACAATAACTTGTGTCTAAAAAGAGTGCCAGATGCTGTGTTTTATTCTATATTCAGGCCTAGCAAAGCAATGAGACTACCAACAATAAAAAGATACAAATCACATAATGTTGATACATTCATGTCTCTGCAAATGGTAATCAACATTAGCAGTCAAGAAAAACATGAAGTATTGCCAAAACAAAAAAATGATAGAGAGAAAAGAGTAAACAAGAAAAACCAACCTTCAGACACCATTTGCCAACAATAAGTTTCTTCACTTGATGCAGATTCTCAAAAAGTTCACTCACAACTTCTACGCTGTCCTTACGAACTTCCTCCTCGTCAACTTCATAATCTATTGATATTTTGAAATCAAGCTTAACCTCAACCAATGCCGACCCGTCCTTTTATCTCACACTTCTTTCCATAAAAATTACCCAGAGTTTCCAAAGACTCGATCTTGGAGCCACAATTTCCAATTCTATCCACTCATGGCATTTCGAATAACAAGAATCTATCACCGGCTTTCTCAAACTCTCTGACAATATATCAAACCGATTAAAGTCAATAAAATTTTGCAATTTCAAGAATTCAAGTCTAGGACTGCCCATTAGCACTTTATTTATCACATCTTCAGACAAGGCCACGTACCCAATACACAAGCACTTGAGTGAACTCCAACCCACTAACCCTTTAGGCTTAATTTCCCAGAAATGAAAATCCAATTCAGAAACAAACTCATCAGCGTAGAGATGCTGCAGCAATGTGTATCCATCATTTCCATAAGGGTTTAAATGAGAAGCTGATAAACATAGACTAAGTTGGTCTACCTTAGCAGTGAAAAAAGAAAATGCAGCTACTGCATGACTTCCAACAAGCACAGGCAGCACCTCCAGCTAATCTAATTTCATTGTGTTTCATTTTGTATTGATAATGAGATGTATTGGTATTTAGCCAAAAAGATATGCATTGGTCAGTTCCTCTGCCAACACAACCAAACATGCTGAAGTGCCTTTAATTGAGATGGAAATTAAGCAACATAACCATTGATATTTAGCATCTTAAAGCAAGTTTAACATCACAATGAAAACATAGGTACATGAAATTGGAAGCTAGAGCAAATCATAGCAAGATTTTAGTTCATTGAACCAGACTAATCTACATAACTACAATTTATTTATGAGAATTTCATCATTTAAGAGCATTGGACAACTTAAAATGATTTTACTAAAATGGGAACATAACCACTGCATGAGGAGAGGATCTAGGGAAGCTTAACAACTTTTGAGACACTTGTAGAAATTTAAGTTGCATATTATGTATTCCATTTTGCATAACCCATGGTTCAGTGATAACCATCTTCTCTAGCACCTTTGCATTCTTAAGTAGAAATTCTACAACTAAAATGAATACATCCTTTGTGTGGAACCTTTCTCCAAAACCAAAAATCTTGACAGTCTTGAGGCATCGTAGCAAAGACTTGAAATAGACCTCTTTTGATTTCCAATGGTTCACTTCATCATAGATTCTGTCTATAAACTGCAAAATAGAAGTACATTAGCTCATTTTGAAGTTGACTTTTAAATTATGATATCTTGTCATGTTATAAAGGAGTTGGCGCAGGAAAAGGGAGTCAGCTTTGGACATTTCGATTTTGAGGATTTAAGGTTAGGCGGCTTTGGAAGGAAAATGGCTGGAAAATAGTAAGAAATGAGAATAATAGGGTTTCTAATGAGAATAGGAATAGTAGGATTTGGAAATCCAACAAAGGGTAATGACTAAAACTTGGGTTGCTGTTCCAGGACAATGAAGAGTAACTCATGCACAGTATTTAGCCTTTTCATGAGGGTGTTTGAGGCTATTTTCATGGATAGGTGATTTGGGATCTTGGGGTTTAAAGGGTGATGAATCATTGGGCAAAGATTGGGTCTAGTGCTTTTGTGCACTGGACCCATCAGGATTACGATACGTGTCCACTTTTGGCCATGTGTCATGATCTTGAAAGGTCACATGTATTCTTTTCCTTCATTTTATTTTATTTAAAATCATGGCCCTTATTACTTCCTTAATAGACACATTAAACTAAATTTTATATTTTATATATATATATATATTTGTTTATAATTTAGTATTATCTTCATTAAAGTTCCTATGATATGACATCCAGGAAATTGGACCAAGAAAAACAAACCTCTAAGTCATGGTTGGCAAATATGATATCTATAACCAATGTCTCCACATAAGGCGAACTTTGAAGCAGGCTTGCAATGCCAGGAAGATCCCATTTTTCCATGCTTGTTTTCATCGTTAGACATCTGCAATTTAACGCTGGAGAAGACAGATGTTTCATTGACATTATAGACAGAACCTACGTCCATCAAAGTAAAAGGAAGAACACAATAAGGTAAAGTGAACAATAGAATAAACCACATGACCAATTGTAATATACATCGCCAGGGAACAATTTAGCTAACATGTTTTCCAGAACACTAACTTAAATAAATATCAATACATCTGGAACCTTGATTTATAGTTGACAAATCATCATGAAGAATCATTATTTGGCACTAAAGCAAGTGCCCTACACCTCATCATGAAACTAAAAGCAGTGTATATAACTCAATAGATCAATTCATGAAATTGGACCAATACTATAATTTCCTTTAATTATTGATTGACTACAACTCATGTTAAAATCAAGATGTTTGGCAGAAAAAGTCAGACCGACAACAACAAAAACCAAGCCATAATCTCAATTTTTTAGGTGATGGCTAAGCCCAACTCACAATAGAGAGTATGGTAATTTTCGAATACTCTTATAAATTAAAGAATGATTTTTCCTTTTGGTATTCACAACTAGTCACTAAAAAGAGCACTAGACGCTGTGCATTATTCTATATTCAAGCCTAGGTAAGCAATGGGACCACCAACAATACAATCTAGATACAGTCATGCCTCTGCAAATGGAAATCAACATTAGTAATCAAGAAAAACATGAAGTGCTACATAAAAAAAATGATAGAGAGAGTAATCAAGAAAAACCAACCTTGAGACACCATCTGCCAACAATAAGTTTCTTGACTTGATGCAGACTCTCAAAAAGTTCCCTCACAACGTTTTCACAGTTCTTATAATGATCCTCCGCCTCCTCTTCATCTTCATATTCCATTGTTATTTCGAAATCGACCCTAACCTCAACTAATGCCGAAGCGTTCTTTATCTGGCACTTCCTCATACCATAAAAAACCCCTATAATTTCCAAAGACTCAATCTTTGGAGCAAAAATTTCCAATTCCAACGGGTAGTCTTCATCATAAGAATCCATCACCAATTTTTTTAACCTGTCGGACACAATATCCAACCGATTAAGCTTATCACAATTACGCAATTCCAAGAATTCAAGTCTAGGACTACCCAATAACACTTCAGTTAGCACATCTTGGTGCAAATCCAAATTCCAAAGACACAAGCGCTTGAGTGAACTCCAACGTACTAACCCATTAGGCGTAATTTCGCAAGCTCTAAAATCCAACTCAGAAACAAACTCATTGGCGTAGAGATGCTCCGGCAATTTGTAAAAACAAGATGATAAAAGTAGACTAAGTCGGTCTACCTTGGCAGTTGTGGCGAAACGAACCCAAAGATCGACACGAGGCTGTAGCTCTGGATTGAACTGGAAATCGACGGCGAAATTTGTGAGTTTCGAAGCTCTGTGTAGGAGCACGACTTTATCCACAAAATTGGGGTAATGGGCGGCGTGTCGGAAGTAATAATCTGTGAAACGGAGAGAGGGAACGAAGGTCCAGAGATAGGCCCATCTTTTGGATAAAACGCCTGTTCTGACAGAGTCTATAGTGCGCAAAGAGGAGAGAATGGTGAGGAGGATGGAGTCAGGTAAGGTGCTGATTCGATCTTCTTCTTCTTCTTCTTCTTCTTCTTCGTCTAAGATTGGTCCATGTTTGCGGCGCTTGCTTGGATAATCATCGCTTGACTCTTCTTCTTCTTCTTCTTCAGAATCCATGGGGTTTGTAGCATGGCTGGAATTATCAGTGGAATAGGGAGCGCTCTCTTCGCTGGAAGTTGAGCTTCTTTCGCTAGAACCATAGCATTCTTCCTCCATTCTCACTCAGCTCAATAGTGAATGGTGAGATGCGGACACTTCTCAGTTCTCTGAAATTCTGTTCTTCAATCTTCCTCGCTAAAAGCACTCATTTTACATTCTCAACCTAAAAAAAAAATCACTCATTTTGGGTATAATAGTGAAATTCCCATTTTTTTTTGTTTAAAAAGTGTAACCATTTTTCTTAAAGAAGAAAAAATATAATTATATAAATTTACATGTTGGACTATTTTATTTATTTTTTGGATGATTATTTTGTGTAGAGAAATATCATATCATCTATATATATATATATAACTAAAGCCTTAATTTTTTGTTGAATTCACAATTTTCTACATCAATTTCAACTAAAAAAAGAAAAAAGCTAAAAGCTAAAACATATAATGCTTCTCCTTCCCAAATCGTAAATCAATTTCTCCCCAAACCTAACGCAATAACTATTCTCCCCAACTTTGAAAATCAAAAACTCAAAACGCATCTCTTCTCTACTCTTCTCTTTCCCCCAAATTGCAAAATCTCTTCTCTCCCCATCCTCCAACCCCGAGACCAGACAAACTTCTATGGTTACTGAACCTCAATGAAAAATTCTCCATTAAATCTACCTACCATCTTGTAACCCAACTCACTGATATGCCACCACAAACCAATTTTAACTGCAAAAAGCATAAAGGTTGTATACTAAGAATTGTAATTTGCTTTTTACTAGAAAATTTTCAAAGCTTTTGTTCTCATGTTGATTTTGATTGTTTGAGATAATTGTATTGATTGTTGACACCTTTAGGTAAGTAATTATTTGATGAGTTTATAATCAGATTTTGATAATGAGTAAATCGCAAGGGATACCACAATTGGTTGGGAACCCTCTTGAAGTGAGATTAGAAGTTTGAATCTCCCCTTTCCCTTGGGTCTAAACCTTACTAATAAAAAAAAAGTTCTGTGAGTAAAAAATCCAATAGAATCTCGTTATCTTTGAAGGATTTGTCTTTTTTATGTAATCTTTACATTTATGAATTCATACTGCAATTACAATTAAGGTTTAATGAGTGCTTTGTTATTTTTGGTGTTGAATTTTTCTATGCATGTTGAGGTTCTTTCATTTAAATTTAGGTTTGATTTCTATTTTTCATTACATAATTTAATTTTTCATGTCAAGGATATGAAACTTTGAGACTGGAATCTTAATGTACAATCAAAGATGAAGAGACAAAAAATTGTTTACATCTTTATACACAGTAACCTCTGACTTTTAGTTGGTCTCTCCACAATTTTACACACTAACATTTTTTCATATTTTTAAATCTGATTTATTTATTTCTATTTAAATTAATAAACTAATTAAAAAATCTCTCTTTCTTTCCCTAAAAGCAAACCCGATAAAACTCTGAAACAAACCTATTGTTGATGCCCACTTTGGCAAAGTGGCCCAATAATAGGAAGAAACCCAATAATATGGAAGAAAGAGTTGGTAAATTGAGAAGAAAACCATTAGGGCCGAATGACAGGAATAATGGATTATAGGCCTAAAAAATAGCAAATGGGCTTCAAGGAAAGCAAGTGGGCCCAACGAAGCCCAGAGAGAGAAGTAGTAAACCCATGGGAATTATAAGAAATAGAAAGCAAGTAAGGAAGGGCCAAACAAGTCCAAAGTAATGAATTAAGTGAGTAAGCGGTTGGTGGAAAAACCCATAAACCTTAAAAGTAAAGGATATGGTAATTTGGGCTAGGAAAGCCCAAAGACTTAGCAAAAGCCCATAGGAATGAAAAATTGGAATGGTTCGAGGATGCCCAAGAAAAGGAAAAGGGCCGAGGAGGCCTAAAAGGATGAAATGGGCTGAGAAAGCTCAGAAGCAATGGAATGGGCCAGGAAGCCCAAAACAACATGAATACTAGCCCAATGATAATGATGGGCCACCAGAATTAAGTAAAAGGGAAGCATACAGCAGGCCCAAAAGACACTCAGCAGGCACGAGTCAAATAACAGTATGGCAGGAATAACAGATGGGCACAACAGAAGTGTTGATTGACTCACAAAAGGGGTAAATAATGGATTAGAGAAAGAAAAGCCCGCAATCAAACAAGGCCCAACCTTGGAAGGAAGTAAGACGTAAATAATGAAGGCTCAGAGACTCATTCACGCCACAAAAGGTCAAGAATGAGCAGAAGAATGTGCAGACGAGCCTTCAGGTCATGGCAAACACATGAGTAGCATACAAGCCATGGACACACATGGAAGTGGAGCATGCATAAGGCTCAGACACCATCAATCTGTACCCAGCCAATACAAGAATGGTGGGCAATGGGTCAGAGGTAAGAGGGGGTATGGTCTAGCAATGGAGATAAGGGGGAGAGCCTATTATGGGGTTTTCGCTTAAAATCTTTTGGGGAAAATGTCCTACTCGAATAACATACCACCTAAAAGAGGGAAAGATGAGTTAGAATCACTAGGTGCATGCCATGAGGGATAATGAAAGAGCACGCCCACCTTTATATTGATGAGAATGCCATAGTAAACAAGCAAACAAAATAAGGATTTTTGTCTAGAAATGGGATGTGGCACAGCCAACAGATAAGTGGTGGTGACTAAACAGCTGACAGCCCAGTGGGTAGTCTGGAAAGGACACCTACACCAAGACAAAGACGGTTAAAGGGTAAAATAGTAAAAACCCATCACGGTGGGCAATATAAAAAGGGCCTTAGCCCTGCGTAGCAAAAACTAGAGAACACAAGGATAACAAAGGGAGAAAACATGATAGCATAAGAATAGAAGAAAAGAAAGAATAGTGAGAAAAGAAAACACAGAAAATTAAACTAAAAACAAGGAGAGGAATTAGAAATAAAAACAAGAGTGTAGTAGTGGGCATGTACTAATAGGCTTTTCTCTTCTCTCCCTCTAAAAGCCTACTCTCTAAGTGAGAATTAAGAAAATCTGAGGATATGCCACTTAGGCCCATTCTCTCAAAGTGGGCAATCTCCATAGCAGGATATCCCTGTGTGATTGCCCACATTGATGAGTGGTTCCCTTCTTGGACTTAACCCTGTAAAGAAGAAGTCAAGCACGGCAGACTGACCGTTCTTCCTTTATTTTCACTAATCAAGCATTATTGTGATTTCCTTTGTTTTTTATCATTATCATTTTATTTATATTGCATTTATATTGGCTGTATTACTTCATCTTTTATTAAAATCATGATTTGGTATTCCCTATTTTCTAGCTGACAACAAACGTATTATTCTAATTATTGTATTACACCTACCTACAGTAATTTTCTTGTAACAGTTTCAACTACCATGGGCATATGACTAAAATTTTCAACAAAGGGGCTTTAGTTTGCGCACAAGCCGGCTTGAAGTGTGTTGCAATCAAGCCGGTCCTGACTCTCCTATCCAAAACTTTTGGGTCGTAGTGTGACAGGAGGTAGCCCAGCTTGCAGTTGCAAAAAAGGCTCACTACACCTATTTTTTATTCAATAGTTTTTGCTAGCAGACTAAAGAATCAACGAAGAAACAACAAATCAAGCAAAAGAGTGTTATCTATCATCTCTCAAACGCTGATCCAAGCATGACTAAGGGTGCTCCTCTCTCAAACGCAGACCCAAGCTCGACTAGGGGTGCCAACGTTTTCAATCTTTGACCCAACCACCATATCAGATCATTCTCTCTGGGATTTTCTCAATCAATCTATGACTAATCTCTTTTCCTAGTGTCTTTGATTAGGTTTTCTGTCAATTTAGGGATTTCAATTCTTAACCCTTTTTCCTCTCTATTCTTTTTTGTTGAAGTTAGGGAAACACTAATAAAAAATCGACTTTCTACAGGTTTTGTAAGAAAAATATTGTGGATATGAATGGGTTTTGTAGTGGAAATAGTATTGAAGAGCCTCCTAACCCTCAAAATCTGACAAAAATCCTACAGGATTTGCTTTATCTTCAAGTTCTGCTTTATTTGCTATATAGGTTTTTTTAGCATATCTGATTTACCTTAGCTTAATCGTCTATTTGGTTGAATAATTATTTGGCTACCTAAAATGCTAGCCTTCTTTGTCTCCACTTACCACCCCTCCCCCCCCTCCTTTTTTTTGCCTCTTCATTATAGAGGAATAGGGAATTAAAAATGTGTTGAAGAATTTCTTGCTTTATAATTTTGAAATTGGTTTGTATTCTAGAGTTGATTGTATTTTATAGTTTTATAATTTTGAATTTGGTTGGAATTTTTTTTTTATTATTTGTAAATTTAAAATTTAAAGTAGTTGAGTATGAGGATATTTGTAAACCTCTAGTTTGGCTTTGCATGTGGTTCAAATATATATCAAATCCAGCCTATTCAGGAAGGGGTTACTCAATATGTGGTTTGACCTATAAAACTTCAATGCTAACCCATATTCATTTTATTTGGTTTAGAAGTATAAAAATTACTCAACATATTTGCCAAAGACTTTTTGAACAAATTTTTAGATGTGAGAATATGGAAGATAAAATTAGTGTTTAATAATTACTAAACTTTACTTGAGTGTAAAATTTGAAAAATATTACTTTTGTTAGGTGCCCAAAAAAGTCGTCCTTCCCATGCAAATAGAAAATCTAAATGGAAAAGATTTTTTTTTTCCAAATACAACTAAATGACTATAATCTCAAGTATGGATGTGAATTCTACACTATTAAGAAAGTTTTTGAATCTTTTGAAAAAATTGACAAAGCAATTTAGCTTGATAAAATGACAGAAGTACGTATTCTTTAATATAGCAAAATTACAAATTTGATATTTAACTTATATATATATATATATATATATATAGATATGTGTGTGTGTGTGTGGGTGTGTGTGTGTGTGTGTTGTAATACATTCCTCAACCTATTCTATTGCCAAACATACATTAGTGATACTTCAAAGCAATGCGCATCTCACACCATCTACACTCAAGGAAAACAAAAGGACATATTCAGTGACTACTATGAAGAAACAAAGGAAAAAAGATACAAAAAATACTTTAAAGTTGTCTTTCAATTTATTCTAAATATTGATTAAGTAGTTCTTTAAATTTGTTTTTCCATACATTTTATGGATAATTGAGGGTGTTAAAGATTTAATGCTTCATTTTAATTTAAACTTATGCTTGATTTCTATTTTTATTATGTAAATTAATGTTTCATGTCAAGATTAATATTTCATATCAAGGATATGAAAATATAAGACTGGAATCCTATTGTACAATCAAATAGGAGGAGAAAAAACTAGCTTACATCTTTATACACAATAATTTTCCCGTGCATCGCATGGGTTAGCGATTAGTATACTTTCTATATAATAAAAGTTGAGCTTTGAAGCCGTTGTTGCGCCAAATAACTTCATCAAATTGCAGAAATTTTATTAGATTTTTAAATATATATATATATATATATATTTTTTTTGTTCTTATCTTCTTCTCCAATAATTTCTAAGTTAATAAAAATTTCAATTTGAATACAATCCAAATTCTTCATCTAAGTTAGAGCTCCTCTCTCTCTCTCTCTCTCTCTCTCTCTCTCTCTCTCTTGTGTGTATGTGTGTTTGTTTCAAAAAAAAAAAAAAATCTTCATCTAATCCTTTAATATATTATTAATTTATCTATAATTTATAAGTGATTTATTTAATTAGCAATAGGAGATCTACTTCATTTATGATTTATGAGTTCTAGCATTCTAGGGGATTAGAATTTTTTTTTTATTTATTTTTTATGCAAGATAGAATCTTACTCTAGAATAAATAGTACGTACAGGTATACAATTACTAATATCAACCTTTAATTTTATTTGTGGGTTCTAGTTAGCTCAACTGGTAAAGTTTCTAATGGCTGTATAAGAGATTTGAGGTTCAATCCCCGCCTACACAAAAAACTGATTGCTGTCTTAGTCTGATAATAAAGAGCTATCATTAGGAGCGGACGCTATAGGTTGAAACTCTTAAAAAAAAAAAAAACCTTTAATTTTATTTTTTATTTATTTATGGGTAGATACAAAATTGTAATTGCTCTTATTGATTTTTTCTGTACATCTCTATCAATTTTTTAGATAAATACAAAAGTTTAGTTATTGTTATCTTTTATTTAAGTTATATATGATTTTTAATTAAACTGTGCATCGCACGGGTATAACACTAGTAATTAAGAAAAAGTAAAAAAAAAAAAAATTGATATTTTGATGAAATATAATAAAAAAAATAAACAATATGATATAAGGTATTTTAAAAAGTGAGTAGGTAAAATAAAATATAAAAATTTATGCTAAAATAAAGCTGAATTTTTGAACAAACTCCGAATACTCTTGTCACTAGGTTTTATTATTATTATTATTATTATTATTTAATCTTAAATTGTTTTTGTGTCTTGTGAGTTCCAGTTAACTTAACTGGTAAAGTCTTTTATGGTTGTATAAGAGATCTGGAGTTCAATTTCTACCTACACCAAAAACTGATAAGTGTCTTGGCTTGATGATTAAAAGCTGTCGTCTGACGATAAAAAGTTTTTAGATTTCTTATTCAACTATCAGAGACTTTATCAGTTGAGCTAACTGAATGCAAACTTGGTTATATACAGATAGTTTGATTATTTGGTCCTAAATAGAAAGAGAATTAAGAAGATGCTTGTTTGGTTGTTTAAATAAAGTTAGAAATAAATCTTCTTATTTTGGTTTTGGTTCTTGTAGTAAATATGCCAAGTCATTTGATGATTGATATTATAGACAGAGATGAACTAATATTTGACACATACAGAGTCTTGTAGTAATCTCGGTGTCACACATAAGATTTTCTCCATAATATATATATATATATATATATATATATATATATTGTTTTGTTTTGTTTTTGTTTTGACCATTAGACTAAGATTGTTTTTTACCATTAAGCCAAAACAAAAATATTTTTCTTTTTGGTAGGAAAGATTTGATCCCAAATAATAGAATAAATAGTTCTATATACTATCACAATCATAATAAATTCCTATTAATAACTATCATAATTATCAAATTTCATATTTTGATAAAAATTAAGAAATAAAAAATCGCATTTTGTTAACATTGCATGGATCACTAGTTAATTAGTACTATTCGGGTTTGTTTGGATACTGCTTATTTTGTTGAAAATTAAAAATTAAAAACACTGTAGCAAAATAATTTTTAAATGTATGAATAGTACTGTGAGACCTAATATTAATTTTTTTTCCAGAATAAAGTACTTGCGGGTCTTGTAAACAATGCATGTGACCCATTGGAAAAGCATAATTTTGCTTTCTCTTCCTGCACGGGACCCAAAGTGCACGTAAAATGCAGACGTAGTGCTTTTCAGCACTATCCAAACGAAGGCTTCGTTTGAGTAAGGAATAGTACTTGTTAATTAGTACAATTCATTTGCACAAATCACCAGTTAATTAATAGTATCCGGGATTTTTTTTACATCATAGTATCAAAAAGTTTTGAATATTCACCACTGTATGTTTCTTTAAAAAACCTTCTCCCATTTTCCCGTGTGTGTGTTAATACTTAGTATTCTCAAAAGAAAAAATAGTGGGTTAATCTCACATTGGAAAATGAGTGTGAGTTAAAGAGGTTTAAAGCCTAAATTGTGTATTTAAGAGTTAGGCATTTTTGAATATACATCACTATAAGTTTCTTCAAAAAAACCTTCTCCATTCTCCCTATATGTGTGTGTTAATACTTAGTATTCTCAAAAAAAAAAAAAAAAAAAAAGACCTTCTCCCTTCTTCCTATATGTGTATGTGTTAAAAATATTTAGTATTTTCAAAAGAAAAAACTATGGGTTAATCCCACATTGAAAAATAAATGTAAATTAAAGAAATTTAAAACATGTGCTATGTATCAAAAAATTAAGTTATTTTGGATATATACCTAAGCTTTTTCTTACATCCCTTGCTCAAATAAATATTGTTGGTCTAATTAAAATATAATAATAAAATAATTTAATAACCCATTATAAATTGTCCTTAGATGGGCCAACCGTGGCCCAACCTAACTTACTGGACCTAGTCTGCTTCCTGCTGGCATATCTAGTTGAACAATCCATGGGGGCATCCACAAGACCCAATTTAAGATTTAAAATAAACAAATAAATAAAACCCAGATATGAGAGCATTTGCTTCAAAATTTCAAGTCTATTTGAGTTTAAAACGTACCCACATTTGCTCTCATTAAAAAAATATATAAAAAAAACCCGTATTTTCTATTTTACTTTTTGAAACGTTCCACTTATTATTTATTTTAAACTACTTTTTATGAAAATATCAAAATTTTTTATTTTTTAAATTATTTCTTTTTCTTTGCACACAACCATTATTATTTAGGTAGAGGTTGGATAGCATTTTTGAGCTTGCAATGCGTATTGGTATTGTTTTTTTGTGGGTTCCGTGCACTGTTCACAAGATGTACAAGTATTTTTTTCAGCAAAAATAACTTTAAAATTAGGTCTCATAGTATTATTTATACATTTAAAAATTATTTTGCTACAATATTTTTAGTTTTCAATTTTCAGCAATAAGCGGTATTCAAACATATCCTTATTCTCTTTTGTTAAAATAGTATCGGTATTATACAGTTATTATAACAAACTTATAAATTTACAGGTTATATATTCGTTATGATCATTTTTAAGCAAAAATTTGTTTGTGTTTATTTTTTTTTTTTTTGGGATGTTAGAGCAATCACACCAGATCAGCTAAAATCTTCTAAAATAGATAAAAGTACAACTTTTACACATTTTGAGTAAAAAAAACACCCACATTAGTCGATATAAAAATGGCAAAAAATGTGTAAATCCATAAATGAGCTACAGTACCCGTGTAAATTTACACGGGTACTATAGCACATGTATAAGTTATTTTATTACTTTTTTCTCTCTCCACCTCACTCTCTTTTTCTCTCCGGTTGTTGAATCCACTGATCGTTCCTCTGTTGATCTCCATTGCTCGCTCAAGTCTCGCCATAGCCGTGCCACCGCCGATCATCTCACTCGCCGCTACTCACTTCGATCGCCGTTGCTCACGTCGATCGCTGCTACATCAACGATCACTCGTCGCTACATCAACGCTTTGATCGCCGTTGCTCTCGCCTCGCCTTGTCGCTGCTCTCACCTCGCCTCGCCGCTGCTCTAATCGTTGATGGTTTCGCCTCGCTATCCATTGCTTTAGCGTCACCGCTCTCTGATCGTCACTGTTTTGATCGATGATGTAGCTCAATCTTTGTTTGATGGTTTGTGATTTTGATCCGTGGATTTTGATGGTTTTGATTTATGGGTTTGATGATTTTGATTAGTGGGTTTGAGATTTTGATCAGTGGGTTTTGATGATTTTGATTAGTGATTTCGGGATTTTGATGGTGGGTTGATGATGGAGGCTGGCTTGATGGTGGTGGTTGTGTGGGTTGTTGATGGAGGCTAGTTCCACTGCTCTGAGCATTGACGGTGGCTGGGTGTTGATTCAAGAATGAATATTTTATTTGAATAAACGTGTATAATAGACAAATTGATGTGAGTGTTATGTAAAAGTGATTGTGTAAAATAGAAAAAGTAGGTTTTTTTTTTTGTGTGTAAAATAGACGAAATTTTTAAAAAAGCTGACGTGGTTGCTCTTACAGGGTTATTTGAGTGCTTTAGGAAGGAAGAACAGAATTTTGAGCCTCTGCATCTCACCATTCACTATTGAGCTGAGTGAGAATGGAGGAAGAAAGCTATGGTTCTAGCGATAGCAGCTCAACTTCCAGCGAAAAAAGTGCTCCATATTCCCCTCACCATGGTACAAACCCCATTAATTCTAGAAGAAGAAGAATCAAGCCATGATCATCGAAGCAAGCGCTGCAAGCATGGACCAATCTTAGAAGAAGAAGATCGAATCAGCACCTTACCTGACTCCATCCTCCTCAGAATTCTCTCCTCTTGGCTCACAAAAGACGCTATCAAAACAGGCGTTTTATCCAAATTCCAAAAGATGGGCCTATCTTTGGACCTCCGTTCCTTCTCTCTGTTTCACAGATACTTCCTTTGAAAATGCGGCCGTTTTGGCCACTGCCGTGGATGAGACCATGCTCCTTCACAGGGCTCCATAACTCACAAACTTCTCCGTCCTATTCAAGTACAGGCGAGACCTAAAGCATCGCGTCGATCTTTGGGTTCGTTTCACCACAACTGCCAAGGTAGACCGACTTAGTCTACGTTTATCAGCTTCTCATTTATACCTTTATGGAAATGATGGATACTCATTGCCGCAGCATTTCTACGCTGATGAGTTTGTTTCTGAATTGGATTTTCATTTCTGCGAAATTAAGCCTAATGGGTTAGTGGGTTGGAGTTCACTCAAGCGCTTGTGTATTGGGTCCGCGACCTTGTCTGAAGATGTGATAAATGAAGTGTTAATGGGCAGTCCTAGACTTGAATTCTTGAAATTACAAAATTGCAATGGGTTTCATCGGTTTGATATATTGTCGGAGAGTTTGAGAAAACTGGTGATAGATTCTTGCATTTCTACATGCGATGAGCCGTTAGAATTGGAAATTGTGGCTCCGAAGATCGAGTCTTTGGAAATTCTGGGGGATTTTTATGGTATGAATTAGTGTCAGATAAAGGACGGGTCGGCATTGGTTGAGGTTAAGCTTGATTTCGAACTACCGATGGATTATGAATTTGACGGGACGGAGGGTGTTTGTGAGGAAAACGTTGAAATTGTGAGTGAACTTTTTGAGAATCTGCATCAAGTGAAGAAACTTACTGTTGGCAAATGGTGTCTAATGGTTGGTTTTTCTTGATTACTCTTTGCTCTCTATCTTCTTCTTCTTCTTCTTTTGTTTTTTTTTTTTGTTTTTTTGTTTTTTTTTTTCTCGCTACTTCATGTTTTTCTTGACTGCTAATGTTGATTACCATTTGCAGAGACATGAACGTATCAAGATTGATGATTTGTATCTTTTTATTGTTGGTAGTCTCATTGCTTTGCTAGGCTTGAATATAGAATAATGCACAGCATCTAGTGCTCTTTTTAGTGACAAGTTACTGTACAATCTGATTTTGCTTTAAAGAATTTATAGTAGCTAATTTATGTTAATACCAAAAGGAAAAATTCTTTTGCGATTTATAAGAGTTGGAAAATTACCGAACTCTATTGAAAGTTGGGCTTAGCCCCATAAAAATTTGAGATTACAGCTGGCTGTTGTTGTGAGTTCAGCCTTTTATGCTGAGCATCTGTTTTTTATACAAGTTTTAGTCATTCAATAATTAAAGGACATACCACCGCACATCTTGGTGCGAGGGTCACTCTACAAGTATAAGTGTTTGTGAGGTGTGGAGGGGGGGCAAGAGTTGGGGTTTAAGTTTCTAAGAGGAAACTTCACATACATATATACTTAAATTAGGTTAGAATAGAATTATATCTTCTAAAAATAATAATAATAATAATAATAATAATTAAAGGACATAATAGTGTTGGTCCAATTTCATGAGTTGAACTATTGAGTTATGAAGAGGTGTAGGGGACTTGCTTTTGTGCCAAATAATAATTCATCATATGATAATTTGTCAACTCTAAATCAAGGTTCCAAAAAGGCATCTTTTATTTCATTGTCTGCATATAGGATACATTGAAAGTTATGTAAGTGTTCTGTAAAGCATGTTATCTAAAATGTTCACGGGCTATGTATATTACAATTGGTCATGTTATTTATTCTAACATTCACTTCACCTAATTGTGTTGTGCCTTTCGCTTTGATGGACCTAGGTTCTATCTATGATGTCAATGAAACATCTGCCTTCTCCATTGTTAAACTGCAAATGTCTAATGTTGAAGACAACCATAGAAAAAGCGATATATTTTTCTTGGCTCTGATACCTATGACTCGAACCTATGACCTTGGCTCTGATACCACTTGTCGGACTGTGTGCCTTACCAATCCATCCAACGACCAATTGGTGAAGGATGAGGGGGCACAAATCTTTTAAAGCATTCGATCACAGACCAAGCACATTGGTATTGGAACGAATTGTAAAATCCCTTATATGTATATATATAATTTAGTTCAATGTGTTAATTAAGGAAGTAATAAACCATGATTTTGGATAGAATAAAATAGATAAAAAGAATTCATATGGCTGTCTCTAACTAATCTTGTTGAGGATCTATAGCCGACCCCAAAAACTTTGAGACTAAAGCCTTGCTGTTGTTGTAGTTAAATTTGTCTATTTAATGGATCAAAATGATTCCCTCGAGGAGCTTGGCCCCATTTGCTCAACCTTCTCATCAGCTCTTTCTTTTTACAACAAAGATGTTACTAATTTTTTTTTGGAAATCTGTTTGTTTTAATAAGTGGTCGTTTACTGCCGAAGTTACTAGCTAGATTTTTGGCGCTTGGCAACAAGAAGCCAATTTCACTTTAATTTTAATTTTCTCCAGTTTAAGTGTTAGGGGCAATTTTGTAAGTTTCTAGTGTTTGGACATTGGCTATTCTAATTGTCCATTAAGTCTAATTTTGGTTTTATTTTAGTAATTTAGCTTGGACTTTGTCGTAAAAGTCAAACATGTTCCACTAGCAATAGGAATTAGTCATCTGCTTAGGAGTTTCGTCTTTATCTTTAAAATTTTTAAGCAACTTGAAACCTTGCATGCACACATTGATGTTTGATTAGTACTTGACTTGGGTCCATTCCCAGAAACTTCAAGATCTTGACAAATGGGCAATAGTGGACATGTATCATAATCTTGGGAGGTCCAGTGCACAAAAGCACTGGACCCAATCTTTGCCCCTTGATTTATCGCCCTTTAAGCCTAGATCCAAAATCACCTATCAATGAAATTAGCCTCAAATACCCTATGAATAGGCTAAATACTGTGCATGATTTACTCTTCATAGTCCTGGAACGGCAACCCAAGTTTTAGTCATTACCCTTTGTTGGATTTCCAAATCCTACTATTCCATTTCTCATTAAAAACCCTATAATTTTCATTTCTTACTATTTTCCAGTCTTTTTTTTTTTTTTTTCCAAAGCCTAACCTTAAATCATCAAAATCGAAGATGTTCAAAGTTGACTACCCTTCTCTCATACCAGCTCCTTTATAACAGGACAAGATATCATAATTTAAAAATGAACTTCAAAACGTGCTAATGTACTTTTATTTTGCAGTTTTGATTAAGAGGCTATGTAAGAAGCTATGATGAAGTGAACCATTGGAAATCAAAGGAGGTCTATTTCAAATCTTTGCTACGATACCCCGAAGACTGTCAAGAATTTAGTTTTAGAAAAAGTTTTCACCCAAAGAAAGTATTCATTTTAGTGGTGGAATTTCTACTTAAGAATGCAAAGGTACTAGAGAAGATGGTTATCACTAAACCACAGGTTATGCAAAATGAAACACATGATATGCTACTTAAATTCTTACAAGTGTCTCAAAAGTTGTTAAGCTTCCCCAGAGCCCCTCCTCATGAAGTGGTTATGTTCCTATTTCAGTAAAATCATTTTAAGTTGTTCGATACTATTAAATGATGAAATTCTCATAAATAAATTGTAGTTATGCAGAATATTCTAGTGCAATGAACTAAAATCTTGATATGATTTGCTTTAGCTTTCAATTTCTTGTACTTATGTATTCGTCGTGATGTTAAACTTGCTTTAAGATGCTTAATGTCAATGGTTATGTTGCTTAATTTCCATCTCAATTAAAGGCACTTCAACATGTTTGGTTGTGTTGGCATAGTAACTAACCAATACATATCTTTTTGGCTAAATGCCAATACATCTCATTATCAATACAAAATGAAACACATTGAGATTAGATTAGATAGAGTTACTGCCTGTGCTTTTTGGAAGCCTTGCAGTAGTTGCATTTTTTTTTTTTCACTAGTTTCAAACTTTCTTTACGCAACCTCCACAGCCATCTCATATGCTCGATCTTCTCATCCAAATAAAGCTTCCATTTTCAATAAACCTCTCCCTCAAATTATTTGTGACCTGTAGATAGATATACGTATATGTGTGTATATATATTTGTTTGTTTTCTGTTCTTTAAAGTTCAAATTCTCTCTCTCTCTCTCTCCTTTTTTTTGTTAAAACATAAAACAACTCTTCCTTAGCTTTGTCAATCGTCTCCCCTGTCATTTTCTCTCCCTTGTTTTTTTTTTTTTGTTTTTTTTTGTTTTCTTTATTGTTTAACTTTGGCTAATTTGAAATCTACCAACAATAAAGAAAACAAATTAAGAACATATGTCATCATGTGTTTCATGTATTTCATGTGTTAGGACATGTGTGTTTCATATGTATTTCATATGTTCTTGACATATGTTAGGATATATGTATTTCATGTTAAGAACATATGTCATCATGTGTTGGCTAATCATTTGGCAAGACGTACTTTACTTGTAATTGGGTAGATCTAAGATGTACTTAATGTTTCAAGGAACAAGGTTTCAAGTTCAAGTGTTAAAGCCATGTAAGTATGTCCAAGAATCAAATGATGAAATGTTGGATTTTAAATCTTAACAGCTAGTATCTATCGAGGTTTAAAAAGCTATTTTAGCCCAATACTCAATAGCTGCTTGACAGATAGAGTATCTATTGAGATTTATAAAAATTAGATTTTCAGCTCCGATTTCACTCCAATTCGTGAATAGATGTTTAGGCTTTCTTTTCTCACAACCCTAAACATATATAAAGATTATTTTAAGGGTCATCACAGCAGATGCACATCAATACAAAAGTTCTTCACAAGCATATTGTGAACCAGAGACATATGCCTTAATTCATTTTTCTCTTGAAGAAGCTGTTGTGTTTGTACATCGTAGGGTTTTATGACCAAGCAATTTCGTGATCCTCATCGTGTGATGAACTAAAGAACTTTGCAGCCAACATCCTTCTCAAGTTGGTGATTAGGTTGCGTACTAGGATCCGCGCATCTATTTGTTAGTCACGTACTGGGAGCCATGCATTAAAAAGAGAGATTATCACTACAGAACATGTCCAATTGGGTATTGGGGTAAATGTTCAATTCTAGGTTGGTATAAGATATTGGGATTCCTTTTCTTGTAACCGCTTGTTATGATAATAGTGAATTCTAGGGAATGATAACCTTAA
Organism: Castanopsis chinensis; assembly: GCA_032878915.1. NCBI lineage: Eukaryota > Viridiplantae > Streptophyta > Magnoliopsida > Fagales > Fagaceae > Castanopsis > Castanopsis chinensis. The sequence continues at coordinate 26,632,681 of JAVQMG010000131.1, forward strand.
AATCGCCCGATGGGGTTTTTGCCTTAGAGGTTTTCTCCATTCGAAAACAAATCACTTTGTCAACTTTATTTTTCGCAACATTTTATTTTAGTTGGTGATTTATTTGTGCTGCCACGTATATTGCATGTTAATTTGATTAATTAATAAACTTGGCTAATTAACCAATTAATTCATCATAAGGGGTCAATACATCTTGGCCTATCAAGTGGTGTCAGAGCCGGCACACTCTGATTAGAGTTTAATCTTTGTTGTGTGATCCATTGACCACTGTTTGTCATGGATAGAGGACAGTCATTCATTATACCTCTGTTATTTGATGGTGCTAACTATGCATACTAGAAAGTACGCATGAGAGCTTTCTTGCAGTTTTTAGATGAGAAAGTGCGGCAAGCTGGAGTAGTTGGATATACTCGACCTAATTGCTATAAGTGGCTAGCCACTCAACAGAGCAACAATATGGTCTCATCGGGAAACCTAAGTCAGTTTCCATCCTCCCTTGCTCCTCTTTGAGATCTCCTCAAAATCCTCATGTTCCTTTCGAACTTGAACAGTTGCAATTCTTCCCCCTCTCCGCCGATTCAAGGATTCGCCAAAAGAAAGGTTCTTCCAAAGTGTGGAAGGAAAAATGCTCCAAGTGATTTAGTCACTTTTCTCTCTCTCCCTCTATTTTTTTTTTTTTTTTTTTTGTGTTTGCATTACTTGTGTGTTTTGCTTTATTATTTTGAGTCAGTCTAGTTTTTATACATTGCTTAGTTTAACATGTTTTTGTTTGTATGTTTTCAGTTTTGCTTTATTTTGTTTTTAAAAAAAAAATATGAAAATTGAAAAATCAGAAAAATACAAAATCAGTGTGTGTTTATGTACATTGGTACTTGTGTACCTTGAATGTCCAATGAAATAAAGTTTTCTAAACTTTGTATCTCTTGTAACTTAGATGAGCATCTCTATGCACAACTAAGCAAGTGAGCTTTGTGGCTCGTATTTGTGATAAGTAAGATGAAGTTATCTCTTGTATTGAACACTCGTATCACTTTTTTTGACAGGAATGACTAGAAAATCCTCGAAGAAAGACATAAATAACCATTTTACCGCTGTTGCTCACCAATCATGAAATGACATTTGTATGCTTTGGCATAGTAGAAGTTCAATGTAAAAAGCTCAACATAATTGGGTATTTATTTTCTCTCTTTTATATGCCCATGCATGATATGCTTAAAAGAAAATATGCAAAGAAAAAATTAAAGCAAAAAGAATCAAAATGCTTTAAAATATGATTGCAAGCATGCATTCTAGGAGATGTGAGTATCATGTTTGATTGCATTCATATTTGTGTTTTTCTCTTCTTGAAAAACTGTTTTAAGAAATTTTGACAACTTCTCGATACCTCTCGACAGCCAGGCTATCTATTGAGCTCTTCGGCTTCTTTTTATCGCAATCTGGATAGCTTCTCGATAGCTCATCGATCTATCGAGAAAGTTTTTGTCTCCTCGATAAATGCTCAATAGTTTCTCGATCCATCAAACCCCTTTGCTGTGAAACCTCTGGATAGCTCTTAGATAGCTAGCTCGATAGCTATTTCTCGCCTTTTAATTCTCGACTGCTCTCGACACTTCTCGATCCATTGAGAATTATGAACTTATATTTAAAGGGTCAGCGCAATTTCAGCTTCACTTTCCTCAATCTCTCTCGATCCTTTTTGACCTCCCACCTTCCCAAACACCTCTCTTTCACTCCAAACCTCTTCCCTGAGTGTTTTTTGGTCTCAAGATCGTTTCTTTTCTTTGGTAAGACTCTTTCTCATTCATTTCTTCATGTATTTGATCTTTTGTGACCTAACTTTTGGGGTTTGTTGAAAAATTTGGGGTTTTTCAAATTTAAAGAGGTTTTTGCAAAATTTTGGGATGGGTTTTGTATAATTGATTCTAAATGATCATGCATTGCATCACATTTGTATTATAACAATGTTTCATGCATTTTAGATATGTGTTTACTTTGTTGCAAACTTGTGTGCTGGTAGGTTTGGTTTGGGCTGAGCTTATGATGCTTTTAAGTTTGTAAGTCACATGTTTAAGCATTTTTCATGCATATGTACCTTCATTTCATTATATTCATATATTGAATTTTTTTGGTGCTTTTCTGCTTCTCTCTCTCTCTCTCTCTCTCTCTCTCTCTCTCTCTCTCTCCCCTTCTTTCAGTCTGCATCATGGCACCTAAACTGAAATCCACTTCGTCTCGGAATCCTCTTCATTCCGGGGCATCTTCCTCTAATCCTACTCCTTCTCATCTTCGGTTCCATGACGAGAAAGCCCGTAAGGACTTCTCGGAGAACTTTTCTCGACGAGGCATTCATTTGGAATGCCAAGTTATTTTATTGTATTGAACTTTTCGGATACTGACCTACCCACTATCATCCACAGTAGGGTTTAGGAGTCACTGTGTGGTGTCCTAGTCACATTCCCTTCCATGATCATATAGGAGTTTTACTTCAATATGCACAGTTTTGATTATTTAGTACCTTATTTTTCTGCTCGCGTTCGAGGTACGCACAATGTGGTCACTCCGGATATTATATTCTAGGTGCTTCATGTCCCAAGGGTGGCACATCCCAACTACCCCGGTTGTAAGCGTCTTAAAACTGTGTCTAAAGACGAGCCTATGTCTATGTTTTGTGAGACTCCTTCCGATTAGGGTGATAGTCAAAACACTCGTTGCTCAGCCTTTGCTAAAGGTCTGAGGTTTCTTAATATGGTAATGACTTTTGTTCTACATCCTTTGCCTCACTATAACTCTATCATAGAGCCTCGTGCTCGATTTTTGCTTTTCCTACTAGAGAACCTCTTTATCGACTTCCCTTCTCATTTCATCCTCTCCCTCATAGATGTTTATAGGGATACGGCAATCCATGATAAGCTCATCTTTCCTTCAGTTATCATGAGGATTCTTCGCCATTTTTCTATCTCTTTTCCCATTTTTAATCATTTCCCTGTTATGTGCGCCATTGATGCGGCGACACCTTCGGCTTTTTCAGCTCCATCCACATCCGCTCCATCTTCTTCTGTGGGCGGTGTGACTCTTGATGTGATCATGGAGCAGTTTCAGCGCATGGATGCTCGCCTTAACACTTTCAATGACGAGTTGTGTCAAGTGAACACTCGTGTCGGTTGTATTGCATGACAACAGGCTTGCCTTGGTGGCTTCGTTGAGTCTCCTACTCATTCTCTAGAGACTTCTAAGGATAAGGACAAGGATGATGATGGTGACTCTATTGGTGGTGGTGATAAGGATGATGGTGCTAGCTCTTCCAACGATGATGAGATGACTGCTTGAGTTACTTGCCCGAGTTACTTGTCCTTTGTCATTTGTGACAAAAAGGGGGGAGTAGTTTTGGGATGAGAGTAGTCATATATTTAGGGGAAGATTTAGTACATAGGAGATTTTTGTTAGGGGGAGTATACATACTTTGAGGGATATAGTGGGGACTTATATATCTTTTCTTTTCTTTATCTGTTAGATACTTAGTTCATGTACCTTTGGTTTTGTGACCACTTTGTGATAGAAAACCTTGTACTTATTGATAGTATATATATATATATATATATATATTGATAATATATATATATATATATTGAGGTTGTTATTGCAGTTCTTTTACCTATCTCTTCATTTGTTGTTTCTTTTCTCTTTACACACATGCTTCTTATATATTTGTATGCAATCTTTTTATTTCTGTTTCACACTAACTCGCCTTGATGAGTTTTGTTTAAAGTATTTTAGAAATACAGGTTGTCAAAGTCTTCCTTGCCATGAACTCTCTTCTTGCAATATTTTTCAGGAGTTTGTGTTAGGATAGATTTTATTGTATTCAACAAGTGAGTATGAGTTGAATGATTTATAACTTCTCTCATATGTTCTTTTTTTGTTGTGGTTTTGTCATGGGTTGCCAAAGGAGGAGATTTTTAGGACATATGTGATTCATGTTAGGAACATATGTCATCATGTATTGGCTAATCCTTTGATAAAAACGTACTTTACTTATAATTTGGTAGATCTAGGATGTGTTTAATACTTCAAGGAACAAGGTTTCAAGTTCAAATGTTAAAGCCATGCAAGTCTATCCAAGAATCAAGTGATGAAGTGCTGGCTTTTAAATCTCGACAGCTAGTATCTATCGAGGTTTAAAAAGTTGTTTTAGTCGATGCTCGATAGCTGCTCGATAGATAAAGTATCTATCGAGATTTAGGAAAATCAGATTTTTAGCTTTGATTTTATTCTAATCCATGAATAGATGTTTGAGCTTTCTTTTCTCCCAACTCTAAACATATATAAGGATTTTTTAAAGGGTCGTCACAGCAAATGTACATCAATGCAAAAGTTCTTCACAAGCATATTGTGAATCGGAGACATATGCCCTAGTTCATCTTTCTCTTAAAGAAGCTGTTGTGTTTGTATGCCATAGGATTTTGTAACTAAGCAACTTCGTGATCTTAATCATGTGATGAACTGAAGAACTTTGCAGCCAACATCCTTCTCAAGTTGGTGATTAAGTCACGTACTGAGATTCGCGCATCTATTGGTTAGTCACGTACTGGAAATCGTGCATTAAAAGGAGATATTATCACTACAGAACAAGTCTAATTAAGTATTGGGGTATGAGTTCAATTGTAGGTTGGTATAAGATACTAGGATTCCTGTACTTGTAACTGCTCATTGTGATAATAGTGAATTCTCGGAAGTGGTGACCTTAAAATCACATGGTGGAGTTTTTGCCATGGAGGTCTTCCCCATTCGAAAACAAATCACCTTGTCAATATTATTTTTCGCTGCATTTTATTTTAGTTGGTGATTTTTTTGTGCTGCCAAGTATATTAATTTGATCAATTAATAAACTTGGTTAATTAATCAATTAATTCATCATAAGAGGTCAATACATTTTGGCCTATCACAAGGCACTCATGTTAGCCAACCACACAAGACAAATGAAATTGAAGAGTTAATTTGGAATATGAAAATGGAATTATGTATTTAAAAAAGAATGTAAGAGACAAAATAAAAATAAAGAAGGGATAGGGAGTCATTTAGGGAAAGGAGAAAATTAAAATAAAGAGAAATATGAAGTGGATTTTTTAAAATAAAAATAAATAAATAAATAACTGTAAAAGACTTTCAAAGGAGCACAAAATAATATAGATATTGATGGTGAATTATAAATTTGACCAACTCCATCTCGTCAAAAGGAGCTGTCCAGAAACAGAAGATGCATCCCACACAAGAAGGTCGTCCATGTAAGGATAACCGTCCGTGAGAAGGTCGTCTGTATAAGGATGACCTTTCATGGGAACAAGGTGCGCTCGTCAAGGAAGGCTCCTAGATGAGCCCTTGTTAAGAAAAATGAGAAGGTCGTATATAGAAAGACGACCTTCCGCAGGAATAAGGTACGCTTGTCAGGGAAGTTTCTGGACGAGCCCATAACACTTAGAAGAATTCCCAAGAATGAACTTGTCTACGTGGTAATATTCTAGGACATGAGTAAAATCCAAGTTCAGTACTACAACTTCTTATCACGTGCATAATTTCCAATGATAGTTATATGAAAAATGTAACTCCTAAACGGTTGTGAAAATTATCTCTGAACCCTTAAACCTCTTCAGATATAGGAGAAGTTACAAGCCTAATAACTATTTCTAGGTGCACTATATAAATGCCCATGTAGACTAGACAAAGGTACGTGTTTTTACATTTACTAAAAAGTTGGAACCCAAAACTTTGGGAGATAAAAACTAACTTTGACATTAGAAGGTTCTTGGTTGGTGACTCCGGTCACATTTGATCATTGTTTTTTTTTTTTTTTTTTTTTTTTTTTTTTTTTTTTTTTTTTTTCCAGGCCATTAAGACAACCAGTAGTCTTTTCAAATCTGAATCATCCAGCCTACTGATTTTCTTCGCATTATCAGTTGGCGCCGTCTGTGGGAAAGTCGTATTCTTCTCATTCGATTATTTGTTTTCAGCGATTCGCCTTTCCCAGAAAAAAAGGCTGAATGGTTTGGACAAGATCAATGGCTACCAACCTAGGCCACCAGGAGTGTAGGGATGCTTCTAGTAATCCACACCGTGATCGTCAGTCAGCGCCTGTCATGCAATCGCCTTCTGTTTAACATATATAGTTCATGGCTGCCGCTATGGCGGAATTGACCTATCAGAACCAAGAGTTGAATAGGGAGATCAATTTAAGGAGGTAGTACCATGAAAAGCATGTGGAAGGGCAAGCCTAGAGTCAAGAGGGTAGAGGAGAAAACATTGAGTCTGAGAATCAGTCAAGACCACCGAAGGCTTCCATCAACAATCACCCTCTACCCTCGAAGTTCAAAATGCCTTCCTTAGATTCATATGATGGAACTTGTGACCCGTGTGATCACATCGCTACCTTCAAGACCACCATGCGCCTTCAAGGGGTTCTGGACGAGATTATGTGTAGAGTGTTCCCTACTACCCTCAAGGGACTAGCGCGAGTGTGGTTCAGTAAGATACCCCCAAACACGGTGGGCTCATTCGACGAGTTGAGTAAGTTGTTTGTCAATAATTTCATCGAAGGACAACGCCACAAGCGTTCCTCTTCTAGTTTGCTAACTATAGAGCAAGGGGAAAATGAAAGTTTGCGGTCTTTCATTACTCGGTTCAATAGAGAAGCCTTGACAGTGGATGAAATGGACGATAAGTTATTATTGGCCGCCTTCGATAGGGGTTAACTTTGACTTGTTTATTCATAAGCTTTACGAACAAGAACCACAAACTATGGCCGAACTCGTCCATTTGGCCCAAAATTTCATGAATGCTGAGGATGCAATCATAGCCAAGAAGAGGAAGAGAGTAGAGCATTTAGAAGCAAGTCATTTGCGTCATCCAGATTAGGGTCCTCGTCCAAAGAAGGCTCAGGCAGAAGAGAAAAAAGATAGAGATGGTAAGAAGGCGAGCTTTTCAGGGAGAAATCAGCAATACACTCTCTTGAACACGCCACTAGAGCAAGTACTTATGCAAATCGAGGACGATCCATCCTTGAAGTGGCTAGAGAAAATGAAAGGAGATCTTAACAAGTGCAATAGAAATAAGTATTATCGTTTTCACAAAGACCATGGGCATGACACAGATGAGTGTTTTGATTAATAGTAGCAAATAGAGAACCTTATCAGACAAGGAAAGTTAAGAAATTTCCTTGGATGAGACCATAAGGACGAGAAGCTGAAGGCCAAGGTGGAGGAGTCGTCGCAACCACCATTTGGAGAAATAAGAGTTATTATAGGAAGAACCTCTGTAGCTTAGTCATCCAAATCAAGAAAGACAAACTTGAAGGTGGTGCAAAACGTCCAGCTATCTGGACAATCTCTCAAGATGAGGGAAGCTGACGAACAAGCCATCACATTCATGGATGAGGATGCTAAAAGAGTTCACCACCCCCACGACGATGCGATCGTTATTACCTTAATCATTGCCGATTATTCTACCAGAAGGGTGTTGGTAGATAATGGTAGCTTGGCAAACATCCTATATTACCCCACCTTCCAGCAAATGAGGCTAGGATGAAATCGACTTCGACCAGTGAATTCTCCATTGGTGGGATTTAGAGGAATAAAGGTGCAACTTGTAGGCACCGTTGCATTACCTGTGGTAGTTGGAGTATATCCGCAACAGATAACCAAAGAGGTAAACTTTCTTGTTGTTGATTATTCATCGTCATATAATGCTATTATTGGAAGACCGACTTTGAATAGTTGGAAGGTGGTAACCTCCACCTACCATTTATCTGTCAAATTTCCAACCGAGCATGGAGTGGGTCAAGTACAAGAGATTAGTTAGCCACCAGAAAGTTCTACTTAGCTATGTTGGCGATGGACGAGCATGTGCAGACAATGAGCATAGACGAAAAAAGGATTACTACAGAGCATACTAAGATGTTAGAGGATGTCCCGTTGGACGAGAACAGCCCCGAGAAGTTTACTAGAGTTGGGATGAGTATGAAAAGGGAGACAAAGCACACATTGCTCCAGTTTTTTAAGAAAAGCCTTGATTTCTTCACATGGAGTCATGAAGACATGCCAGGTGTTGACCCAAGTGTCATTACTCATCGTCTGAACGTATATCCTTACTCCAAACCTGTGCATCAGAAAAAGAGAATTTTTGCTCCTGAGCGAGAAAAAGCCATCAAAGAAGAGGTACAGAAGTTAATTATCATGGAGTTTATCCGAGAAGTTTATTATCTGGACTGGTTAGCAAATGTGATTATGGTTAGGAAGGCTAATGGCAAGTGGAGGATGTGCGTGAATTTTACTGATTTAAACAGGGCTTGCTATAAGGACAGTTATCCATTACCACGCATCGACCAACTGGTGGATTCAACAGCGGGTCATAAACTGCTGAGTTTCATGGACGCCTTTATAGGCTACAACCAAATAAAGATGAACGAGGTAGATCAAGAGAAGACTTTCTTCATTACTAGCCAGGGATTATTTTGCTACAAGGTAATGTCTTTTAGATTAAAGAACGTAGGAGCAACTTACCAAAGACTGGTTAACCACATATTCCGTCCCTAAATCGGATGGAATGTGCAGGTTTACGTAGATGATATGCTGGTAAAGAGCTTGGACCAGGGGAAGCATCTGGACGACCTTCAAGAAGCCTTCGACACACTTCGGTGGTATAACATGAAATTGAATCTAAGCAAGTGTGCTTTTAGGGTTTCATCAAGAAAGTTCTTGGGGTTCATAGTTTCACATAGGGGAATTGAAGCTAATCTTGACAAAATCCAAGCAATACTAAATATGGAACCTCCAAAGAACATTAAAGAAGTCCAGTCACTTACCGGACGAGTTGCCGCCCTTAACAAGTTTGTATCGAAAGCTATTGACAAATATTTATCATTCTTCAAAGTTCTCAGGAAGGCATTTGAGTAGACGGACGAGTGTCAAAAGGTTTTCCAAGCCTTGAAGGCTTACCTCACGATGGCACCGTTGTTGAGCTCGTCTGTACCTGGAGAGGAATTATATTTGTATTTAGCGATGTCCCACACGCAGGAAGCTCGGCGTTGGTCAGAGAAGAAGGGCGAACTCAGAAACTGGTTTACTATATGAGTTGGGCACTCAGAGGAGCAGAAGTGCGATATCCGATGATGGAGAAGCTAGCCTTTGCTTTGATCATAGCTTCTAGGAAGTTGAGACATTATTTTCAAGCTCATATTATCAATGTATTAACAAATCATCCCCTAAAGAAGGCAATGAATAAGTTGGAGGCCTCAGGAAGATTGATCCAATGGGCTATAGAGCTTAGCGAGTTTGATGTCAAGTACCAGCCAAGAAGTGCAATAAAAGCAAAAGTATCAGCAGACTTCATCGCGGAACTCACTCCCGGTCAAGATGAGCAAATGAAGAGTCTTAAAGGTAGATTATTAATGTAGATGGATCATCCACACTATACGTAGAAGGGATTAGAATCATACTAAAGTTCCCAGAGGGTGATAAGTTGGAGTATACATCCCGTTTAAAGTATCAAACCACCAACAATGAAGCTGAGTATGAGGCTCTACTTAAAGGGCTAAAATTGGCTAAGTCCCTAGGGGCGGAATCAATAATAGTCAAGGGAGACTCTCAACTAGTCATCAATCAAGTGAATGGAACGTGTGATATTAAAGAAGATCTGATGAAGAAGTACCTCAACAAGTCATCCAGAAGTTTAAAGAAGTGAGTTTTGTTCAACTCCCAAGGGAGGAAAATATGGAAGCAAATGCCATGACAAAAGCAGCTTTGGCAGGAGGAGTTATGGACGAGTATGACAAAATCTAATACATGCCAAGTATAGACCTTCCGGATATACAGCAAATAGGAGGAGGAGAAAATTAGATGAATCCAATAATAATCTATCTTAAAGATGGAAGGCTTTTAGAAGACAAGGACGAGGCTAGGAAGCTAAGGGCCAAGGCTGCTTAGTACGTCCTTATAAATGAAGTGTTGTACAAGCGAGGCTTTTCTCAGCCTTACCTAAGATGCCTGGCTCCAAACGAGTCAAACTATGTATTAAGGGAGGTCCATAAAGGGGCATGTGGAAATCACTTAGGAACAAGATCACTAGTCTAGAAGGTTACCGTGCAGGCTACTACTAGCCTACTATCCAAGTAGATGCTAAAGCTTATGTCAAGGTGTGTGACCAGTGTTAGCACTTCAGCAACATTCCTAGACAGCCATCGGAGTACTAGACCCCAATGATGGCCACGTGGCTCTTTGCACAATGGGAACTGGATATCCTAGGTCCTTTCCCCCTAAGAACTAGAAAAATGAAATTTTTGGTGGTACGGATTGACTATTTTAACAAGTGGGTGGAGGCTGAGCCTTTTGCAAAAATTACTCAGCAAAATGTTAAGAACTTTGTTTGGAAGAACATTCTATGTAGGTTCGGAGTCCCTAGAGTACTGATATCTGATAATGGATGACAGTTTGATAACGAACCTTCCGGGGACTTTTGTGAACAGTTCGGAATGAAGAATTACTATTTCTTACCATCTCACCTACAGGTGAACGGATAAGCAGAAATAGCACACTGATCCCTGCTGAAAATTATCAAGACTTGGCTTGAGGGGGCAAATGGGGTATGGCCAGATAAGTTGCCAAGTGTTCTTTGGGCCTACAGGACGACTGTAAGGACATCGGCAAGAGAAACTCCCTTCAAGCTAGCCTATGTAAGTGAAGTAGTCATACCTGTGAAAGTTCATATGGTTAATCATCGAGTGATGAAATACTAGGAGAAAGAAAATTAAGAGCAACTTCATCTTAACCTCGATCTCATTGACGAGGTAAGGATGGACGCAGAGCAAATAACAACAAGATACAAAAATCTTATGACTAAGCAACATGATGCCATGGTAAAACCCAGACGATTCAACGTTGGGGACCTTTTTCTCAAAAGGGTCTCCTTAGCAACCAAGAATCCAGCTCATGGAAAATTAGGACCCAATTGGGAAAGACCCTATAGGGTAATTAACTGCAAGAGGCAGGGGTCGTACTACTTAGAAGCTCTAGACGGATGGAAGTTAGAGCACCCTTGGAACGTAGAGCACCTGAGGAGATACTATCAATAAAATGTAAGCTTGGATGAGAATTGCCATGGATGGGAGACATGGACGAGATTGCAGCCGTGGTCTATGCATTTACTCATGTTTATTGTCATGTGTTTTTACTACTACTATTATGTGTTTCAAGAATAAAAATTGCACTAGTTCTTAAACTTTTGCACCGTCTACAGACAAGTTTATGAAAGACGAGCTTGTATACATAAGTTTTTAAGTATTTTCATAAGGCACTAGTTTTTAAACATGTGTCATATTTGTGGACGACATTTATATAATAATATAATTTGGATTTCTAATGTATTTAATGCATAAATCTAATTTCCATAATAAGACCCACAAAAAGGCAAAAGCCTAAGACAAATGAAAATCTTTGGATACAGGGATGTAATATTCATTAGCTTTCCTCAAAATGAGGATAAAACAAAGAAAAATAAGTTAAGGCATACTCGTCTGAAAAAAATACGGAGTAACTTATACTCATCCAAAGAAAAGGATGAAAAGAAATTGTAAACCTAACGCCCAAGTAGTGGACGAGAAAAAGCGTACAATAAGCATTAGAGTCCCTGGACGAGCATCTAGCCAAGACGCTCCCGTGTTCTGGACGAGTAAAACACTAGAAACGTCTTGACAAAATATGAATGTCAATTACCCAACCTATGGATGAGGAAAATGATTGGCAAGATCATCATTGCCACTTCTAGGACAAATTATACTTGAGACAATCTAAATGGCAAACAAGACGCCTATGCATAAGTGGGTCGTCCATAAGAAAAATGCGTGGACGATCCTCCAACACTAAGAGTGGGCAGACTACTTAGAAGCCAATAACATTAATAACGAAAAGAGGATAGACTCGTCCATACAATAATGTTCAACGATGGGTAAAAAAATAAACATTCAGCAAAGTATAAAAAGGGTAGACGATTACCGTCCAAAAACCCTTACAGAGCCTTATGAGGCAATTGTTAATAAACTCGTCCAAAGTGCTCCGGACGAGTGAAATGTACTCAAATAAATTTTAAAAATGGTCCCAAAACAATGGACCAGATAAAAAATAAAATAAAGATAAAATAAATACACTTGAATAAGCAAAATGTTAAATTCTCGTCTTCAGGCAAGAGGGGCGTCAACATTGGGGTCGTCCAGAGGTGGCAGTGTAGTGGCATCGTCCTCTACATTGATGTATTCTGAGCTCGTCTGGAGGAGGGAGCTTGTAGCAGCCCCACCAAGGTTGAGTTTGATAGAATTGAAGTCAATCTCAAGGAATTTCTCCATAGCATCCATCTTGAAATTTTCAAACCCAGCTGCATAGTTGGTATCCATTAAATCAGTGAATTGTTTGGACGTCTTAAACTCTGCAACTGCGTCTCGCTTAGCTTTTTCGAGAAGGGCACTTAACTCGTCGTTCCTCTTTTGGAGGCGATCAAGACAAGTGTCCTTCTCATTGACATTAGTCTTCAACTCCTCGATGCGGCTCTGTAGCCCCTTTGCCTCGTCCTTAGCCTTGGCAGCTGACAGGCCACAAACGCGTTGACCCATTGTGATAATTTAGATCAATTAAATTAGCCCAGTTATTAATTATTCAAATTAACAGATAATATCATATGGCAGCACAAACAAATCACCAAACTAAAATATGCAGCGGAAAATAAATAACACGGTGATTTGTTCACGAATGGGGAAAACCCTAAGGCAAAAACCCCACCGGGTGATTTAAGGTCACCACTCCCGAAACTCCACTATTATCACAACAAGCAGTTACAAGTAAGGAATCCCAGTACCTCACCAACCTACAGTTGAACTCTTACCCCAATACCCAATTGGACTTGTTCTGTAGTGACAATTTCTCCAGTTTAATGCACGGCTCCCAGTACGTGACTAACCAATGTGATGCGCGGATCCCAGTACGCGTCTTACTCCTTTGCACGAATCCCAGTACGTGACTCACTCACCAACTTGAGGAAGAAAGAATGTTGGTTGCAAAGTTTTTCAAATCATCAGAGATGAACTAGGGCACGAACTTTGTCTCACAGATCACAATTTGCATGAAAGAGAAGAAGCAACTTGTATCTTGTGATTTCTGCTTGTTGCTTACTTTGACGGCCCTTAAAATAATCCTTTTATATGTCTAGGGTTAGGAGAAAAGAAGTCCCAAAGACACACACACGGATTGGACTTGAAACAGACCTGGAAATCTGTTTTCTTTAATTCTCGACAGATAGAGGTGTCGAGAGGTGTCGAGACAGCTGTTGAGGCTCGGGCTTAACAGCTTCTTTAAATCTCGATAGATGTATCTGTCGAGGTATCTATCGAGCTTTAAAATCTTGCACTTCCTTGCTTGTATCTTGGACAGACTTTGACGGCTTCAACACTTAATCTTGAACCACTGTTTCTTGAAGTGTTTAACACATCCTAGATCTACCCAATTACAAGTAAAGTGCGTTTTGTCTAAAGATAAGCCAATTACATAAAATAGCGACATATGTTCACAAGCTTGAACAACTACATATGTCCTAACAATCTCCCCCTTTGGCAATCCGTGACAAAACCACAACACACAAATGAAGATATGAGAGAAGTCATAAATCACTCAACTCATATTCACTTGTTACATACAATAAAATCTATCCTAACACAAACTCTTGAAAAACTTTGCAAGAAGAGAGTTTATGGCAAGAAGACTTTGACAACCTGTATTTCTGAAACACTTGTAAACAAAACACATCAAGGCATCTTTGTGTAAAACAGAAATAATAGATTGCATACAAGTAAAGAAACATGTGTATAAAGATAGAAAAGAAACAACACATGTAGAGGTAGGTGAAAAAGAAAACATACATCATCATATAGAGAAAGAGAATAAGTACAATGTATGTAAGTACATGATCAATGTATCTCTAAAAGATAAGAAAAGAAAAAAATACATAGATCACCTCACTACATCCCTCAATCCACACTCCCCCTAACAAAAATGTCCTATGCTAACACTCCCCCTAAGTATGACTACTCTCATACAAAACTACTCCCCCTTTTTGTCACGAGTGACAAAGGGTAGAGTGTCAAGTAGACATCTCATCCGATGAGCTAGCATCTCCATCATCATCCTCGTCGGAAGCATCATCATCATCGCCATCATCATCACCCTCGGTCTCAGTCGACACATGAGGTGGCGAAGGAGAAACCTCTGAGGCAAAGCCGCCCATGGTCGCCTGTCGCCTGGCGATGCGACCAACACGGACATTCACCTGATACAACTCTGTGGAGAGTGTATCGAGGCGAGCATCCATGCGCTGTAGCTGCGCCATGATGTCGCTCAAGGTGACGTCGCTAGAGGAGGAAGAAGCAGACGCACGACCTGATCTGGAGGTGGTCGGACGAGTGGAAGGAGTGGCAGCATCCGGCTGTCGCGATCGGAATTGTGCCTCGCTACGTTTTACGGTAGCGGCGTCTATGGCAGACATGACATGATAATGATTGGACGAGGGGAAGGGAATGGAAAAACGACTCATGATCCTCGTGATAGCGGAAGGGAAAATGAGCTTATCACGGGTGGCCGTATCTCTATAGACATCTATGATAGAAAAGATGAAGTGAGAAGGAAAATCTATAGAGTGATCCTCAAGGAGGGACAACAAGAACCGAGCACGAGGCTCTGTGATCGAGTTGTAGTGAGAGAGTGGGTGCAAAACAAAGGTCATCACCATGTTAAGGAATCTAGGACCTTTAGCAAAAGGTCTACATGGTGTGTACATGTGATCTCCCCAAGAGGTAGGACGTTCACAGAACGCCGAGATCATCTCGTCTTTGGACACAGTCCAGAGACGCTCATAGCTAGGGTAATCGGGATGATCCACCCTAGGTACATGGAGAACCTCAGAGACTAGCTCTGGGGTGACACAGAAGCGCGTACCTCTAACGCAAGAATAGAATACTGAAGAATCTATCCCGTGGATGTTGGAGTAAAACTCCTGAATCAACACGAGAGGAGATGTGACCGGGACGTCACACAGTGACTCCCAACCCCGAGTGTGAATGACATCGGGTAGGTCAGTGTCGGCAAAGTCTGCCAGGACGACGTGGCGTTCCGAATGAACACCGCGTTTAGAAAAGTTCTCCGAGAAGTCCTTATGGGCTTTCTCATCACGGAACCGGACAGAGATAGGGGTAGAGTCAGAAGAAGACTGTCCCTTAGAACGTAGAGGGTTCTGGGACGGAATGGACTTACGTTTAGGAGCCATAGACGCTACTAACGCAAACATAGAAGAGGGGGAAAGAGGAGACAAACAGAAAAGTCCCAAACAAATCAATATTGGCAGAACGAAATATTGAAATGGAAAGAACGTATGCATGAAAATGCATGAGCATGTGACATGCAACTCAAAAACATCATGGGCTCAGCCCAATCCAAACCTAACAGCACACAATAGATTTGCACACATCTAAATGCATGAAAATACAATTAGAATGCTAATGTGATGCAATGCATGTGGTTTTGAAGATTAAAACTAGAAAACCAACCCAAAAATTTCATGAAAACCCCAACAATTTTGAAAACTCCCAAAAATTTTTCAAAAACACAAACCTAGGGTTTTAAAACAATGCAATGCATGAAAATGTGGGATAAAATGCTTACCAAATGATGAAGAACACGAAGAATCACTTGAGAAAGCCTTGGGAGAGGGGGAAAAGTTTTTGAGAGAGATCAGAGAATTTTCGAGCGAGAGAGATCGAGAGAATGTCCTGAAAAATCGCGAAGGACCCTTTTATAGAGCATCAGTAATTCTCGACAGCTGAAGGTGTCGAGAGCTGTCGAGGTAGCTGTCGAGGGAAGCTATCGAGAAAAGCACGCGGACAGATGCAGCTATCGAGGTCAGCTATCGAGGGAGAAGAAACAGGCAAGAGGGAACCTCGATCGATCCAGCAGCTATCGAGGAGCTATCGAGCAAACAGAAAGTTTCTCGATCGATCCAGCTGCTATCGAGGTATCTGTCGAGACTGCGATAAGAAAGAGTCTGAGGATCTCGACAGATAGCTATGTGTCGAGAGGTATCGAGGAGGTGTCGAGATGCCTTTCAAAGCAGTTTTTCAAAAGAAGAAAAACACAGACATGAAAGCAATCATGCATGCAGCTCAACCAAAGATACAATCAACACATTAAGCTCTCAAAATCATCTCTCAACAAGAAATATGATGCACATGTATCTCAAAACACGCACACACACACTAAACAAGTCTAACCAATTTTATGTTTCAAAAACAAGTTATGACAGTTTAGTGATCATACATTAACGCATGTAAACTTTGTGATGGCCAAATCACATTGTACCTGCACATGTATCAAGAATAGCAAAGAGTATTGCGTGTTGTGTGTGAAAACATCGCAAGATTGCATAAGTGTCTCAATGTCATGACGATTTGAGATATGAGAAGATCACTTTAACTCACACACAATCATAATTGTTTGATGGGGACTATCACCTTTGAGGTACATCCTATAACTCCCACATCTCCTAGAAAACACGCTTGCAACCATATTTTAAAGCATTTTTAATCTTTTTGCTTTTTATTTCTTTGCATATTTTCTTTTAACAAGCATATCATGCATGGGCATACAAGAGAAAGAAAAGAAATACCCAATGATGTTAAGCTTTTGACACTGCACTTTTGCTATGCCGAAGCATACAGGTGTCTTATGACATTGCACTTTTGCTATGCCGAAGCATACATATGTCATATTATGATTGGCGAGTAACAGTGGTGAGATGGTTATTTATGCATTTCTCTTAGGATTTTCTAGTTCAACCCGTCAAAAAGAGTGATACGAGTGTTAAGAAGAAGAGATCACTTAACCTTACTCATCACAAACAAAGAGCTACAAAGCTCACTTGCTTAGTTGTGCAGAAGGATCCTCATCTAAGCTACAGGTGATACAAAGTTTAGAAAACTCTGTTTCAATGGCCATTTTAAAAGTTCACATGAACCAATGCACACAAACACACACTGTTTTTGTATTTTTCAATTTTTCAAAATTTTTTTTTTATTTTGAAAACAAAATAAAATAAAAATAAAATAAAAACTAAACAACTAAACAAAAACAGACAAACCTCATGAATGCATAAAAGAAAGATGCATATGCATGAAAACATGATAGAATGATGCAGATGCATGAAAGCATGATTTCAATAGAAGATAAGAAATCAAGCAAAGAGAGTCCTGCTTTAGATAGAAAGAATTAAAGCAAAGGACAAAGAGAAAAGACAATTAAGTCTTAGGCTCCTTTCTCACCCACACAGCACGAGTCTTTGGCCGTGAGGATGAAAAGGCACGTGTCCTAGTATGACTACTAAATGACATAGAAGAATTAAAATTCTCCTGAAATTGAGTTAAAAAGCTCAAGACTTTTAATAACTCTCTAAACAAAGGTTTAGGTCCTTGAGAGGAAACCCGTGACCGTTTGGACAATTGCTTATGAGGATACAACCTAAAGCAATTAGGACGAATGTGTCCAGAAACACCACAATGGTGACAAACATGAGCAGTTTTAGAGCTACTCGGCTTCCTAGAAGGAGGTCTGACCTTAGAGGTTGACAGAGTCCTCAAATTAGGACAATTTGGCCTAATATGACCAACCATGTGACAATGATGACAAGTGGGGACAAAAACAGATTTATCATTCAACCTAGGAGGAGTTTTAGACATAGGTTTAGAAACTTCAGTGTTAACATCAGATTTTTTACCTTTGTCTATCCTAGCAATATTAGCCTTCAACTCTTTATTATTCCTTTTGAATGGGGGAATATAAAAATCCTTTTCTTTTGAGTTAGGCTTAACAACAAGTTTGGCACTAGTTAATTTTTCAACTTCAGTTTTAAATTCAACTAGTTGCTCTTCCAAACTCTTAATTTTGTCCACTTGAGATGAAATTTGATTTTTAAAATTCTCATTCAAATTAGTGGCTTCATCCAATTTTGCAATCAAATCATCTTTTTCAAGCTTGACCTTTTTAAATTTAGCTTTTAATTTTGTAGAACACTCAAGAGATTTCATACAAAAATTATAAAGCTTGCAATAGGCATCATGAATATCATCATCATCATTCAACACAAGATCATGCAAATCAAAACAATCAAGAGTTTCCATGACAACAGGGGTCAATGGATCACACATCAAAGATTAAACCCTAATCAGAGTGTGCCTGCTCTGATACCACTTGACAGGCCACAAACGTGTTGACCCCTTGTGATAATTTAGATCAATTAAATTAGCCCAGTTATTAATTAATCAAATTAACAGATAATATCACGTGGCAGCACAAACAAATCACCAAACTAAAATATGCAGCGGAAAATAAATAACACGGTGATTTGTTCACGAATGGGGAAAACCCTAAGGCAAAAACCCCACCGGGTGATTTAAGGTCACCACTCCCGAAACTTCACTATTATCACAACAAGCAGTTACAAGTAAGGAATCCCAGTACCTCACCAACCTACAGTTGAACTCTTACCCCAATATCCAATTGGACTTGTTCTGTAGTGACAATTTCTCCAGTTTAATGCACGGCTCCCAGTACGTGACTAACCAATGTGATGCGCGGATCCCAGTACGCGTCTTACTCCTTTGCACGAATCCCAGTACCTCACCAACCTACAGTTGAACTCTTACCCCAATATCTAATTGGACTTGTTCTGTAGTGACAATTTCTCCAGTTTAATGCACGGCTCCCAGTACGTGACTAACCAATGTGATGCGCGGATCCCAGTACGCGTCTTACTCCTTTGCACGAATCCCAGTACGTGACTCACTCACCAACTTGAGGAAGAAAGAATGTTGGTTGCAAAGTTCTTCAAATCATCAGAGATGAACTAGGGCACGAACTTTGTCTCACAGATCACAATTTGCATGAAAGAGAAGAAGCAACTTGTATCTTGTGATTTCTGCTTGTTGCTTACTTTGACGGCCCTTAAAATAATCCTTTTATATGTCTAGGGTTAGGAGAAAAGAAGTCCCAAAGACACACACACGGATTGGACTTGAAACAGACCTGGAAATCTGTTTTCTTTAATTCTCGACAGATAGAGGTGTCGAGAGGTGTCGAGACAGCTGTCGAGGCTCGGGCTTAACAGCTTCTTTAAATCTCGATAGATGTATCTGTCGAGGTATCTATCGAGCTTTAAAATCTTGCACTTCCTTGCTTGTATCTTGGACAGACTTTGACGGCTTCAACACTTAATCTTGAACCACTGTTTCTTGAAGTGTTTAACACATCCTAGATCTACCCAATTACAAGTAAAATGCGTTTTGTCTAAGGATAAGCCAATTACATAAAATAGCGACATATGTTCACAAGCTTGAACAACTACATATGTCCTAACAGCAGCCATCTTAACCCACTTTTTACACTTGTCCTTTATCTTTTGGACCCTCTTCTCCACCAGAATCCTCGTCTTATCTAGCTCAGTTGCTTGATTGGACATAGCGATGAACTTAGACATTGCTTACATAAATTAAAAATTTTTATTACAACATATACATGTGTATTAACGACAGGACGAGGTATATATATATATATATATATATATATATATAAAGAGTACATACCTTAAAAAGGTCATGAACACCAGAACGCTCAAAATCCTTCAAAGACATGTCATAACATCCCGTCATGTCCACGTCCGTCACAACCTTCTTGAACCTTTCCTAATCTAAGTCCTTACTTCCAAGAAGATTTTGAGGCACTTGTTGGGAAGGTTGAGACGAGGCAGCGCATCAACCCTGGACGAGATTTGCACGGATAAGGGATCCTCGGGCTCGGAATCAACATCCAGAATCTGGACGGGTTGACCCTAGGGGAGGAGGAAAGGATTGGTTTGGTCGTCCTGAGGTTGGGCGTCCTAAGGCTTGGACGACCTATGCTTAGCTTTTTTCTCCTTACACATGCTTGGAAGATTCCCCAGATCAACTCCTGGTGATAGGCCTTTTCTTTTATCACCAGAGGATAGATGAGGCAGGGATTGCACCCCCTACCCAGCTGCCTTGTCTACCACTTCTTTGCCTTTGTTCTCCTTCATCGTTGCCATTCCTGAAAAGAAAGACGTTAATTTAAAAAAAAAAAAAAGAAAGAGAGAGAGAGAGATAGAAGAAGAGAGAAAAAAAGAACTTATGTCTACGAACGGTAACCTCGTGGGCAATAGCTTCAACAGATGGCTTTGGACCTAACCCCAAAGTGGCAAGACGTTGAAGGCTTACCAAGGAATGGAAAGTCCTGTCAGTATATAGACGCGCTTTCTAGACTTGTTCAAGATAGAACCTGCTCAAATAAGGTCGTCTAATACCTAAAAAAAAAAAAACTTTTTTAGATTACTACAATAAAAAATGAATCTAACAAATAATAAAATGACGGCCATACCTTCAGGACGAAGGTTCCCTGTCTCTCTAATGTAGGGAGGGAATGGATCCCTATCAACCTCAATAGGGCTTCCAGTCTAAAAACCAGAGGCGAAGAAGAACTCCATCTTCCATTTCCTATCCGATGTGAATAAAGACTTTATTAGCCTATAATCTCTCCCTCTAGCTGTGAACTGATAGAAGCCAAGGGATTGGTTAATCTTAGAGGGTTTGTAGCAGAAGAGGAACTCGTCCACATTAAGAGGACAATCCCCCTCAAACACCTCCCTCCACAAAACTTGCATAATGACAATTAGCCTCCATGCATTGGGGTTGAATTGACATATACCTAAACCTAACATAATAAACAACTCCCGAGCAAAGGCATTAAAGGGCAACCTCAAACCCCCCAAGAGGTAAGCCTCATAAATACCAACGCCAAAATAGGGTTGACAACACCACTCCCTACTCACAGGTACCTTAGGATTTAAGTCTTCAGGAATTTGGTACCAAGTCTTAAGGACACCTAATTTTTTCTTGTCTGTCTTAGAGGCAATCCCAACGGCACAACAGTAAACTATCTCATCCTTGTCTTGGATAGTAGATGAAGGAGCACTTGTACCAGCCCTAGACCCGAACTCAGCCCTCATCCTAAGTTCCTGAAATACCTCAAAGGGAACCCCAGGGACGCCAGAAATATACTCGTCTGTAGTGTTTCCCCCACTGCTACTATCGAAACTACTGCTACTACTATCACTAGAACCACTAAAACTGCTAGGGTCATGATACTCGTCTATGGCCTTATCAACACTATTGCTAGATGAAGAAAGGACAACCTTAGACATGCTTTAAGAAAACTTAAAACTTGAGGACGAGAATGGAGAAAATACCTAGATCTAGGCGACGAGAGACTACAAACATAGAAGACTTCTAGACAAGGTGTTAAGACGAGAGATGTCAAAGAAGAAAATTTGAGAAATGCAAGGGGTACGAGGGGAATTCCACTATTTATAGGCGTTGAAAAATAGTATCTTGAGTTACGTGACCAACCAGGAAGCGCCATATGGCATTTTCCTAGAAGACTTGAATCGACGTGACAAATCACCAATAAATTTGTGACGCGTGGCACAATTTGAAATCATAAAATTCAGTCATTAAGATTGTGACACCTGGAGTAGCGTATAATCACCAACATGAAGACACGCGTCCTGAGAACATTAGTAGGTCCTTCAATGCTCTGGACGACCTTTTGGACAAGGGGGCAATTGATGACGAATTATAAATTTGACCAACTCCATCTCATCTAAAGGAGCCATCCAAAAACAGAAGATGCATCCTACACAAGAAGGTCATCCATGTAAGGATAACCGTCCGTGAAAAGGTTGTTTATATAAGGACGACCTTCCGTGAGAACAAGGTGCGCTCGTCAAGGAAGGCTCCTGGACGAGCCCTTGTCAGGAAAAATGAGAAGGTCTCTATAGAAAGATGACCTTCTGCAGGAATAATGTATGCTCGTCAGGGAAGTTTCTGGTCGAGCCCATGACACTTAGAATAATTCCCAAGAATGAACTTGCCTACGAGCTTAGACACGAGTAAAATCCAAGTTTAGTACTACAACTCCTTATCACGTGTATATTTTCCAATGACAGTTATATGAAAAATGTAACTTCTAAACGGAGGTGGAAGTTATCTCTGAACCCTTAAACCTCCTCAGATATATGAGAAGTTACAAGTCTAATAATCGTTTCTAGGAGCGCACTATAGAAATGCCCGTTTAAACCAGACAAAGGTAGGTGTTTTTACATTTCCTAAAAAGTTGGAACTCAAAAATTTGGGAGAGAAAAACTAACTTTGGCATCAGAGGGTTCTTGGCCGGCGACTCTAGTCACCTTTAATCATTGTTCTTTCTTTTTCAGACCATCAAGATAACCAACAGTCTTTTCAAATCCGAAGCATCCAGTTTACTGATTTTCTTTACATCGTCAGATATAAAAATGAAAATAGAAAAGAATTTGTTTGGGATTAATGATAATCAAAACTTGGTAAGAAGTAAGAAATGATGGATATTCGTTTCAATGGTAGCAATCAAAATGAGTTTTATTTGCATTATTGGGAGGGAGTTTTATTTGCATTATTGCATTATTGTAGTAGTTAAATCTGTTTATTTAATGGATCAAAACAATTCCCTTAAGAAGAGCTTGGCCCCTTTGCTCAACCTTCTCTTTGACGTACATCTTTCATGTTAGGACATATGTGATTCATGTTAGGAACATATGTCATTTAGAATTGACTAATCCTTTGACAAAACGTACTTTACTTGTATTTAGGTAGATCTAGGATGTGTTTAATACTTCAATGGACATGAGTTCAAGTCTAGTATTGAAGCCATGCAAATTTGCCCAAGAAACAAGTGAAGAAGTGCTAATTCATTAAAGCTCAACCGCTACTTAACAGATACTATCCATCGAGGCTCGATAGATAGATCGACAGCTATATCTAACGAGAATTATAAAATTCAGATTTTCAGATCTGATTTTCGGCCCATGTTGACATGTATGTGTAAGGTTTCTTTTCTTATAACCCAAGACATATATAAGGCTTATTTTAAAGGTCGTCACATAAGAGAATACAAGGAGAATATATATAAAAAAGTGACTGAGTGCTTATTTTCTCTGAAAGAAGCTACTGCATCTTTGCATCTTAGGGTTTTGTAACCAAGTGCTTCTTGATCTTCATTGTTAATGAAGTGAAGAACTTTGCAGCCAGCAATCTTCTTCAAGTTGATGAGTTAGTCACATATTGGGAGCCATGCATCATTGGTTAGTCACCTACTACGATTCATGCATCAAAAGGGTGGTATTCATATATTGAAGAGTTCAGAGGTTCTGAAGTGGTAAAAGATTTCTACTATGATTTCATTTACAGGAATTGTAGAGTCTAAGGAAAAAAGTTTTGTACTAGATTTGAAACTTCTCTTTACTATAGTGAATTGCTTTTCGGGAAGGTTTTCTCCCAAGTTTTCTAATGTGAAACTAGTTTGTTTCTTTAGTTTTCCTGAGTCATCATATCTTGTCTTATTTACTTTTCTGCTGTGCATGATATTGATGTTAGTTTGTTTTAACAAGTTTTATACATAATAAATTTAATTAACAACTTGAGTTTAAAATTTGTTGCTTCTATCAACCAGGGTCTAAATTTCTCAACAAGTAGTATCAGAGCGGGTACACTCTTATTGGATTAATTTCCTGAGTGTGATCCTTGACTCTCGTTGTCATGGATCATGGACAATCTCTTTTGATTCCTCCTTTATTTGATGACACTAATTATGCGTACTGAAAAGTTCATATGAAAGTTTTTTTGCAGGCTCTAGGTGAACAAGTATGGCAATCTGTTGAAGTTGGCTGGATTAAGCCAAAGTAAACACTGGTGGATTGGGATGAAGTAACAATCAAAGTGGCAAATTTTAACAGTAGGGCTTTGAATGTTTCGTTTGTGGGATGACCATTGAGGAATTCAAGAAAATATCATCTACGGAAGTTGCCAAGGAAGCATGGACCATTATTGAGACTACCTATGAAGGTACCAAGACAGTAAAGACTGAGAAGCTTCAAAGACTCACTAGTAGTTTTAAAGAAATTAGGATGGAGGAGGTTGAGACCTTTGATGAGTTCTATGCTAAACTCAAGGATGTTGTGAATTTTGTCTTCAACCTTGGAGAATCTATAGCAGAATCCAAAATTTTTAGAAAAATCCTTAGGTCCTTACCTGAAAGATTCCATGCCAAGATCACTACCATTGAAGAAGTGAAGGACAATGGTTAAATTCCTTTGACTGAGCTTATAGGGAACCTTAAAACCTATGATATGGGATTAAGTTTAATTGGAAAAGGTGGAAATAATAGAAACTTAGTTCTTAAGGGTGTAGAGGAAGAGGGTGACAACTCTAAAGATGAGGACGAGGATGAGGAGTTAACCTTCATAGCTGATGAGGTTATCAAGCTTCTTTACTTTAGAAAAAAAGATAAAGACAAACTTCTTAGGAAATCTAAATCCTCTAAGAAGGGCAAGAATGAGAAACTTCTTATCCAATGCCATGAGTGCAAAGGTTTTGGTCATATGAGGATAGAGTGCCCAAACTACCTTATGAAGGAAAAGACCAAGAAGTCAAAAGATAAATGGTTGGTTGCTACTTGGAGTGATACTGAGAATGACTCTTCTGATAAGTATGTGGATGAATGTGGTCACTTTATGACTTTTGTTGCCATAACCGATAAGGTGATTGTGGAGAGTACTAGTGACAGTGAGGATTCTTCTGATGATGAAGTACTCAAGAAGATGACCCTTTAGGAAGCCTATGATAAGCTATGCACTAAATTTATAAAATCTGAAAAGACTTCTCATCATTGTAGAAAAGAGCTTAATGAGGCAAAAAATGAAAAATTTGATCTATTAGTCAAATTAGATGAGACTACAAGGTTGATTGAGACTCTTATTGTGGAAAACGCTTTATTAGAAGAGAAGGTCAAGAACTCGAGGTTAAGCTTAGTCAAGTTAGAACTCAAATGGAGAGGATGTCTAGTGCAAAGTTTGATGAGGTGTTGAGTGCTCAAAAGCCTAGTTCTGATAAGACTGGTTTAGAATATGCTGTTTCCTCCAGCCTTTCCTTTTCCATAGCTTCTAGATCAAGGACTGTCTTTATGCCCCCAATTTGAGAAAAGTGATAAAGGAATGAAATCCAAAATTGAAATGGCTAATTTAAAATCCTTTGTTAGACCTCATGTTTGTCACCATTGTGGTATTTCCGGACACATTCGTCCTAATTGATTTAAGTTGTATCGTCAAAAAAAAGTGTCCAAATGGTCACAGGTTTTCTCTCAAGGAACTACACCTTTGTTTGGAGAGCTATTAAAAGTTTTGAGCTTTTTAACTCAATTTCAAGAGAATTCTAATTCTTCTATATCCTTTAGTAGACATATTAGGACACATGCCTTTTCATCTTCACGGCCAAAGACTCGTGTTATGTGGGTAATAAAGGAGTCTAAGACTTAATTGTCTTTCCTGTTTATCTTCTACTTTAATTCTTTCTATCTAAAGTAAGACTCTTTTTACTTGATTTCTTATCTGCTTTTAGAATCATGCTTTCATGTATCTGCATATTTCTTTCATGCTTTCATATTGTTTGTCTGTTTTTGTTTATTTGTTTAGTTTTTATTTTGTTTAGTTTTTCAAAATTAAAAAAAAAAAAAATACAAAAACAGTGTGTGTTTGTGTACATTGGTACTTGGGTACCTTGGATGGCCATTGAAATAACTAAGCAAGTGAACTTTGTGACTCATGTTTGTGATGAGTAAGATTAAGTAATCTCTTGTACTTAATACTCGTATCACTCTTTTTGACGGGTAGGACTAGAAAATCCTAAGAGAAAGGCATAAATATCCATCTCACCACTATTGCCTGTCAATCATGTAATGACATCTATTTGCTTTGGCATAGTAAAAGTGCAATGTCAAAAACTAAACACAATTGGGTATTTCTTTACTCTCTTTTATATGCCCATGCATGATATGCTTAAAAAGAAAAATATGCAAAGAAAAATAAAAAGCAAAAAGAATCAAAATGCTTTATATATGATTGCAAGTGTGCCTTTTAGGAAATGTGGGAGTTATGAGATGTACCTCAAAGGTGATACTCCATCAAGCAATTATGATTGTGTGTGAGTTAAAGTGATTTTCTCATGTCTCAAATTGTCATAACATTTTTAGTTTGTGCATTAAATACAATCAAGCTTTTTTTTTTTTTTGATTAATATTTGTTGCGTTTGGTTTAAGTTTAGGTCTTTAGGTTATGTTTGGTTATGATTATGTGGTTTTAATTTAGCTATTTAAGTTAAATTTTTTCATGTTTATCTATCTATGGTGTCTGGGTTAGAACACAGGGGAAAGGATTTAAAGAACTTAGGTAAGACTCAGTCTCTATGGTTGTCTTTCTGCCATGTTTAAAGTTAAAAAAGAGAAATGTAATACCCATTCAGCCCAAAACAATATAATTATTCACAATTTGCCATTCATGTTTGACACCGATTAAGGTTTACATTTAACGTTACACAAAAGGATTTGCTGAAAGAGAAAAACACAAATGGATAGAGAGATAGTAAGAGAGATTTCATAAACTAAGAAAGATTGTGTCTCTCTCACCAACGTCAGGTTGCCATTTTTTTTTAAAGAATAAAAGGAAGAAAAGAGCGTTTAGTTGAGATAATGAACTTGTTAAACATGTTACACTATTTAAAATTAGAAGAAAAACAGAGATTGAAAGGGAGAAAGAGAGATAAATCTCAGGGTAGCTACCACCGTCATGAAGCCAGAACCATTACCAGTAAAGGTTTTCTTTATTTTTTTACAAATTACATGATAACTATGATTTATGTTTGGGTGTTTGGCACTATAGGTTCGATTTAGGCATTTGGGTTAGATTTGATTTTTATTAAGGTTATTGGATTAGATTTGGTTTATGGTTAGGGGATTTGTTTACTTTGGTTTAGTATTGGATTTTATGTGATTAATTTTAAAGTATGCATACTATGCTGCCAACAATATCTTTGTTGTTGGATGCCACTTCTCTCTCTACAACAATCTATCACTGAACAGGTAACTATTTTTTTACACATCTCTTATATGAGTTATTCTATTCTTTTTTCTATTTGTTTATAGGACTTCTAATAGATGTTTCTTTACATATATCTTATTTGAATTTTCTTCAACAAAATATACCCAAGTTTAGCATAACATAATTTTTTCCCTTCTTCAAATATTGTTTCTGCCAGTAGTTTTTACAATTCCCAGTTCATTGTTTTCCCTCAGTTGCTTTTCCTATTCAAATACTATTACTTAGATTGCATAGTTAATTGATGGGGTTATGCTCCTTCTTTGGATGCTTTTCTTTGGCGTATATAACCTTTGGCTTTCTATTTGCTTTCTAATGTATTTTGTGGTTTTTTTTTAAATGTTTAATTGAAATGTATTTCATTAATGTTTCCTTTACCTTTCTGCTTTCTCTATTTCTTATTTTTTGATTATAGGGTTTAATCAAGATCATTAAAATTCCTTCTCTTGAGAGAGAGAGAGACATTTAAGGAAATTTACTATTGTTAGACTAGTGTCACCCTGTTTTATGACTTCTAGCCACAGTCTTAAATTCCAAAATATTATTGTTAATGTTTTAGATTTTATTCCCAAATCTACTACTAAAATATGATTAAGGCTTTGGTTTTGAATTGGATGCAAAGCATAATTAATGCTTTGGTCATTAATTTCCTTTAAAACACTATTTGTGTGTTGATGAGGGTATTTTTGTAATGAAATTGGGATCCATAAATGACAGAGCCCGTTAAGGAAAAGGTATCATGCCAACAATAAAGTTGACGGCTTCAAAAGAACCATCGACCCCAAAGAAACCGTTGGCTTCTTTAGGAACCATCCAGAACCCCACACATTACACTAGCAAGAATGTTGATGATTACACAAACGAGTCCAGATGGAGCTGACGGGTGTGTCTCCCTACCAAACTGACAGACAAACCCTACTGACGAAGAAGTATATTGATGGATCCTACATGTCCTTACGTGGTCTACACACATATTCATATATGGAAACATCTTGCGCACCATACACAAAGACACTACCACACGATTTTCACCTTCCCAGAATGGAGAGTATCCCCAAGATCCTAATGGCATTAACTCCACCTTCTCCCTATAAGGAAAATCCCTATATTCTTGGGATCTAGGTCTCCTCCCCACCACTATATAAGCAACAGTTCTCCTCCTTTCCCAAGTACGGAGGAAATCCCTATCTCTCTCACTATAGAGTTCTTGGAGATTTCTCATTCACTGACTTAACCTTCAAAAGGTCTTTGACCGGTACCCCATTGGTGCCTTCTATTTAGTTCTTGTTTTCTTACCCTTTAGATACCCATAGTGTGATCAGGAGCCATCAACTCACAGACGATTTTTGTGCATCATCATCTGTGATTTGTTTGGAGGAGAACAGGGGGGTTGGTTATTTAAGTATGAGGGTGGGTTTATTTATGTCAATCTAAATGCATATGTCAATTGCAAATATGACTACATTTTTTCTTTTAGATATTTATTGTTGATGAGAAATGGTGATTTTAAAGAGTTGAAAGTTTGGTCTTGCCAAATCAAAGAACCAAAACAATACTGCTACATGGTACTATACTTAACCTCCATGTCGGGCTCTCTCTCCCAAATATATCTCTATAATTCAATCAATTTGTGCTTTTCATTATTAAAGTTTTGTTCATTTTCTTATGCAAAAACTAATAACAAAAGTCCTTCATTCCAAGTTGATATGAAAGGTTTGGATGGAATACTAGGAGCTAGCTATGTTGGGACTAGAAATCATTCTATAATTATGATGCTCCTAAAGCTAAGAAGCCAACAACCAGGACATCCAACTATTTGCAAAGGTGGTGTTGTTGTTGTTATAGAAAGAGGAAAAGGAAGGTTATAAGAAGCCTAAATCTAAGATAAAGAAGGGGCATTTCTTTTTCCAATGTTAGAGCACTCACATCAGTGAGTGCATTAAAAAAAAAATGTGTAAAATTTATATAGTTTTGCCTAAAAATGACCCACATAAATCCATATATAATCGTGTAAATTTACAGGTTTGTTATACAATAGCCGTGTAAATTTACATCGTTACTATTCATTTTGTTTTGTTTCTTTTTTTTTTTTTTTTTTTTTTAATTTACGTATCTTGAAGATGAAGGAAGAAAGTAGATGGTGGTTGTTGTGTATGAATAAAGAAATATAATTAAAAAAAATCAAGAAATTTTTTATATTTTAATGAAATATAATGTAAAATAGATTATCTGAAGTGGGGTGTTTTGTAAAGTATGTAAAAAAAAAAGTAGGTTCTTATGCTAAAATAAAGAGGAATTTTTGCATAAGCTGATGCAAATGCTCTAAGGAAGTTAAATTATGCAAAATATTGTTAGTGATGTTGTTGCTTTTGTTGCTCTCATCAACCCAAAGGGTATAACATATAGTGATTGATAATCTAAAGTGTTTCTTACTTCCTAGAAATGCCAAAATTAACTGTTGCACCTTAACTTGGGACTTCTCTAGCTTGAAATGTTTAAAAAAAGTATGCCTGAAGCAATTTAGTAATAATATTATACATATTTCTTTTTTAATCCTACTTGGTTTCTGAAGATAGCCTTTTCATTAATTCTTTGTTCGCCAATAACTTTTTCTTTCTAATGGTCAAGGTCTCAATGACTACATCTTTGCACTATCAATGTTAAAGTTTTCTTGTATATACAAGTGCTGAAAGTATTACTGTGGCCATTGCTTCTAAAAGATAGCACCAGAAGGCTATGGAAGCTAATTGAAAAATGCCAATTAGTTGTAAACTAAAATGGCAAAGAAGGAAAGCTACTAAATTAAAGTAATAGAATGAACCCTTTATGCATGTGTATTTTTTGGTAGCGTACAGCTAAGTGTTTTTTGGCTTGGTTCCTTATTTCTATGCCATTACTCTTTTGGATGCATCACTAAAAAAATGATACTTTTTTCTTATTGTACTTTGAATTTGGTCTCTCCCCTTACTTGCTCTTTGTTTGCACCATAATTGACTCCAAGAACCTAAACGTTTTTTCTCTAACAAAGTAAAAAATTTTCTTATGTCCTTGGAATTGTAACCTGCCCACTAATTAAAGTCGAGACACAATGTCACTTCATTTTTTTTCAGTAAAAATGGTAGGCGTATTGCATGACTATCAAGCCATTTGAAAGCTACCTAAAGGAGAAAAAATAAAGATAGAATAAAGTTTGTTACGTGCTAAATTAGCCATGATAATTTCCATTTCTATAGACTGGTTGTTTGGTCATACCTTACCCTCTACTTAAAGTTGAGAAACAATGTCACTTCATCCGAAAAGTATATTGTGTTTTCTTTTAGTAGAAATGTGTTTATCATGCAATTATTTGTTTTGGTGTTTCCTTCTGTCATAGCTGTAGATTCGGGATGAAGACTATGTTATCTTTGTTTTAATCAACGAAAGACCCCGCACCAGTGCAGCACAACTGTTTTTTTTTTTTTTTTTTTCCGTAAAATTAGAATGAGGTATATGCAAAGGGATGTAATGCTATAATGTTCCTTATGTTTTGCTTTATGGAAAATTTCCATATCTATAAACTGGTTGTTTGGTCATAACCGGCCCTCTACTTAAAGTTGAGACAAAATGTCACTTCATTTTTTTTCAGTAAAAATGGTAGGCGTATTGCATGACTATCAAGCCATTTGAAAGCTACCTAAAGGAGAAAAAAGAAAGAAAGAAGAAGATAGAATAAAGTTTGTTACGTGCTAAATTAGCCATGATAATTTCCATTTCTATAGACTGGTCGTTTGGTCATACCCTACCTTCTACTTAAAGTTGAGAAACAATGTCACTTCATCCAAAAAGTATATTGTGTTTTCTTTTAGTAGAAATGGTAGGTGTATTGTAGGACTGTCAAGCCCATTTTGAATACTACCTAAAGGATAAAAAATAAAAATAAAATAAAGTTTGCTAAGTGCTAAATTAGCTATGATAATTGACGATAAGATTAGATTCGGGATTGGTTTATAATTTGAAGGTCGTAACTAGAAGACACATCAGGCTAGAATTCGGTTGAATGGAAAGTATTGACTTTTTTTTTTTTTTTTTTTTTTTTTTTCATATATAAAAAATAGAAAAGTAACCCAAAAAAAATACCTCTACAATATAAGTTGCAGCACAGCCTTAATCAATTAGAGGTTTAAGTCCATTAGAGGTTTAAATCTTCATTTGAAGTCCTCAATTTTATGATTTATTGACTGATTGAACGAAATTATAACTATAACATACTGAGTGCGCATTTGGGAAGTAAAAAAAATTATAAATTATTTCACTATACAGTTTATTTTGTTACTATTTATGGACCCCACTGTACTTTTTGACATTATTCATAGATCTCACTGTACTATTTCAACTAACTTTTATCTTTATCTATAGTACTTTCAGCAATAAGTTTTCAATTTCGGCAAAATAAACAATATCCAAATAAATCCTCAACGCTCAAATAATGTAAAACACTATTGCTTGTTTAGACCCCCAAATAGTGTAAAACACTATAGCTTGTAATTTCTTTCCATACAGATAATCTTCGATCTACATCTTCCAATAGCCAAAGTTTATGCCGTCAAACTTCTCGATTCTTGACACCTTTCCCTCTTCTTTGACCATTGCTCCCAATCAAACCTACACTTTGATACCGCTTGTTGGAAAAATTTTTATATAAGTGGGAATAAGTTTCAGCAAGTACAGTGGAAGCATAACCACACAAGAACAAAAAAATTTACTTCGAAACTCTTTCTCTTTGAAGGAAAAAATTATGGGACAAACTCTGAATAATTTTACTATATTAAATATAGATTACAACACTTACATACAATTTTGAGCAAACAAAAACTTTTTTTTTTTTCTTTTCACTCACTGCTCTCTTTCTCATTATGTATCTCTCATAATTTTCTCTTGCTTTCTCTATTTTTCTTTTACTTGCTCCCACTCATGCAGTTCTTCAAGATTGCTCCAGTGTTCACACTTTGGGACTTCTCTTCCTCTGTACGCCAAATGAGCTTGTAGCTTGACTTTTGCACATTCCTTTGACTTTTGTACATAATTATAGAGGAAAATGTTGACTTGAATACTTCACTTTTGGCAAGCTTTTTCCAGCTCGCCTATCTAATTTTGCTGTCTTCGCAGTAGCTTGTTCAACAAGCTATAATGAGCTAAGCCAAAATGTGGGCTAGACCCATGTGGTGCAATGCACCCAGTAATCTTCACCTTCAGCCCACTTAGAGAGGAGATTTCCAACTCAAATCTTCAATTAGATTTTGTCTCGAACACCAGGCTCAACCTTTTTCATCATCTTCATTGACATTAAGAAAATATCATCAAAATTAATACCTTTTATTTTTAAAATTATATGTTTTTATAATACTTTCACAACAAATTATAAGTAATAGATTATTATTAGTTGTTTCTGGTAGGTAAAAAAAAAGTTAAAATTAGAACTAATAACAACTTACTATTTTAAATTTATTGTAAAAATATTGTGAATGTAGCAATTCTTTTAAAATATTAATATCATGTATACAATGGCAGTAATGCAAAATTATTGTTACGTATACCATGGCAGCTAATAACAATAATGGAGGGTGACTGTTTTCAACTTCCAGAACGGGCACGATTTTTAAATGTTGAATTGAGTAAACCGTAAACTAGTTGCCCTGCCTTTGATGCAAAAAAAGTCCAAAAACATAGTGGCCTAGTGGGCCTGAAAAACACTACGACACAAGAAGGCGGTGAACTAATGTTTGTTTGTTTGTTTGTTTTTTTTTATTTATTTTTTTTTATGGGAAGCTAATGTTTGTTTTGTCCGTACTTTTTTTTTTTTTTTTTGAAAAAAAAACACACACACACACAC
Organism: Castanopsis chinensis; assembly: GCA_032878915.1. Classification (NCBI taxonomy): domain Eukaryota; kingdom Viridiplantae; phylum Streptophyta; class Magnoliopsida; order Fagales; family Fagaceae; genus Castanopsis; species Castanopsis chinensis. Next base: position 26,665,706 of record JAVQMG010000131.1, read on the forward strand.
ACACACACACACACACACATATATATATAGGGGAAGGAAGATGAGATAAGAGAATATACTCATACGCTAATACCAAAACTGCATGCTTCCTACTTTTTTTTTATTTGAGGAAATATTTTGTCCCTAATTATTTTGACCTATGTCTTATTTATGTGTACTATATATTAAGAAAAAAAAAATAGAGTTTGAGGGGTTTTGTTTTGCATTAATTTGGATGGTGGTTTTGTAGAGTCTTATGGTTTTGTTGCTTGGCCAATACCAATAAAAGTGTGTGGTGCTATAGGTTATGCAGTCACTTTTTTACCCTTTAAAGCATTTATAAGTTACATAAACTTAATGTTTGTTTGGTCTTTTCATTTTGGTACTTCCTTCGAAAAAATGGGATGGAAATATTATTTTAGGGTCCAGTTAATATGTGCCGCACACATTAAGACATTTATTTTTGGAAAAATTTTTTCGAAAATTGAAAAAGCTATCATTACTTTTTCAATTCCCGAGAAATTTTTTTCAAAAATAATTAATTATTGTGTGACCTTAAGACACACATAAGCAAAATCTATATTATTTTACCTATGTGGGCTATGCAGCCTGTGAAATTATGCAAAAAACATGCTATCTAATGTGCAAAAAACGTACAGTCCTATGACTCCTATTAATCCATCAAGTACTGAAATAGATTAAAAAAATATATAATTTAAAATATTTAAATTGAATAAATAGCAAAAAAGTGCTGTCCTATGTGCAAAAAATGTGCTGACCTAATGAATTTTGTGAGAAAATGGGCATCCAGGAAATGAAAGAGATTGGAAAGTATCTTGGATTCCCATTAAGACATAGAGGGGCATATAAAAGCTCATAGAAGTTCATTGTGAAAAAGGTCATGAATAGATTAGCGGGGTGGAAGGCAAAATACTTATCCTTTGCTGGTCATGCGCTTTTAATTAAATCTGTGATGGCTGCCATCCCAAATTATGTGATGCAAGGAGTGGCTTTACCTACCCACATCTGTCATAAATTGGACAAAGTTAATAAGGATTTTTTTATGGGGTTCCACTAATGAGAAAAGGAAGATGCACATGGTGGGTTGGAACAAAATTATAAGGTCTAAGGAAGAAGGGGGCTTAGGAATACAAGCAGCCAAGGCGAAAAATATGGCTTTGCTCTCCAAGTTAAATTGGAGAATGTATCATGAACAGGATGTTTTGTGGACCAAGGTGCTGCTCAAAAAGTATTGCTCTAATTCGAGAATAAGATCAAGGGATCCGGACAAACTTTTGTCTTCTCCGAATTGGAATGCAATTAATATTGGGTTTCCTATCTTTAAAAAAGGAATATGGCGGAAATGGACATGGGGTTTGGGTTTGGTCAGACAGTCGGATTAATGATGAATCTCTTCGGGGCATGGTTGAAGGACCCTTAAGGCAAGAAGAAGTGGATTTGACAGTGGCTGCTTTATGCCGGGATCACAAATGGAGATGGGAACTCCTCTCCTTTGAAGTTCCAGAATCAATCAAGAATAAAATTAAAGCCATCCCTATTCAATTCTTTGGAAGTTGGAAAGATACTATCATGTGGAAATTTTCTAAAGATGGTGAATTTTGTACAAGTTTAGCTTACCATTTAACATTGCAGCCTGATATAACAGAAAATCAATTTCAAGAGCAGTGGATATGGAAGTTGAATATTTTATCAAGGATAATAACCTTTTTATGGTTGTGTGTACATGGTAGCATACCGGTGCAGTGTGTGTTGGCAGAAAAGGGTATCAACTGCGATAAGGTGTGTCCTATGTGTAAACAACATGATGAATCTATAGTACACCTGCTGCGAGATTGTGTGGTAGCTCAAGACTTATGGTGTAAGCTGGGTGTCCCTCCTTCTCTTATTAATTCCTTTAATGAAAATTTTGTAAGCTGGCTTAGAACTAGTAGCTTGAGCACTGTTAAACATATCTCACACATCCTTTGGTGCACGGTGTTTTTGTATGTGGTTTGGTGTTTGTGGAAAAACAGGAATAATGTGGTGTTTGATAATAGTACCCCAAATCCTAAGCTTGACAAATACTGTTTGGGTTTAGCTAGAGAATATTATTTTTGTGTGAGCAAGATTAACCAAGTTTCCTTCAAAACTAGTGTTCCTATTAAATGGACTAGGCCACCAGTTGGTTGGTATAAACTAAATACCGATGGTGCGTCTATTGGAAATCCTGGTAAGGCGGGTGGTGGAGGAGTGATTAGGGACTGTCATGGAAATTGGGTGAAGGGGTACTTAAGATAAATTGGAAATACCACGAGTGTGTTGGCTGAGTGGTGGGCATTGCATGATGGTTTGTTGTTAGCTATTCAATTGGGCATAAACCAGCTTGAGGTGGAACTTGATGCCCAGGTGATTGTGGAGCTGCTCAATGGTGTTGATTGTCCTAACCGCACTTACTCCCCTCTGCTAAATGATTGCAGGTCCCTTACAGGCAGGTTGGTGCAGGTCCGGGTGAAGCATGCATATAGAGAGGCAAACCAATGTGTAGATTTTTTTGGCAAAAAGGGGCTGTTCTATGGTTGAAAATTTTGTAGTTTTTGATTCTCCCCTTTTTACTAATCTAATTGTGTTATTAGAATCAGACAAAAATGGAATGTACTATTATAGGCATGTTGCCAATACACTGGCCTTTGTGTAATTTTTTGCTAGTGTTTAATATATCTATCCTTCTAACCCAAAAAAAAAAAATTGTGCTGCCTATGACTCCTATCAATCAATCAAGTTCTGAAATAGATTTAAAAATATATAATTTAAAATATTTTAATTGAATAAATAGCAAACTCCTCCATCTTAATTTTTGAAAAGATGGTTATCAAAAAAAAAAATTTCGAAAAGATGGAGAGGGAGATATGGTTTCTTCTGGTATGCCACGGCCAATGTTGCCCTTTTTCAATGTTGAATTTATTGTGAATTAAAGGGAATGAACAAAGAAATATTTCAAGCTAGACTGAGGTTACAAAAAAATATCAAGAATCAAGATGAAGAAAAGAAAGGTAAGAATATAGATGGAGAGACCGAAAGATAGAGAGATGAGAGATTTTTTATTTTGTTTTTGAAATTTAAAATCTATATTTTAGCATATTTCAAGACAATTACGTTGTATTAGAAATGAAATTGTCTGGTGTTAATTTTGATTTTAGCATATTTCAAGAATGTGTTAATAAATCATCTCCTAAAATTTAATTTTGTTAGCTGAAGTTTGACTATTTTTATTTATTTTTTTCCCTTTGTAATCTTTTGCATTTTAGGATACAATGGGGCTTTTTTAATGCATTTTATTGACCAATAAAAGTACTTAATTTAAAAAAAAATTAAAATATATAGATAAATATATTATATATATTATTTTTAAATTTTTTTACAAGTGGGGGCCTTCTTTTATATGGGAGCCTTAGACGATTGCATCAACTATTGAGCCAGCCCTATATCACATAGAACTTTCAACCTCTAACTAAAACTGGGAAGACCTTTTGTTGACAGCTAAATATTAAGATCTTTTGTTGAAAACTAAATAGTTAGACCTTTTGTTGACAACTAAAAAGAATTTTCTTCTAGAGAAATTGTTAATGCCCGTAAGTACACACAAAAGGCGAAACAAATATATAGGCTTATTTGGTTAAGGTGTTTGGTAAGGGTATTTTTTACTGGAGTGTTTGAGTAACATTACTCATCCTATGGTGTTTAAACACTAAATTTAGAAAACTCTTCTTGCTAGTTTTCAATTTTCAAATAACGTTACTCAATAGCACTTTCGTAAATATGTTGAAAACCATAAGGCCCACTCAATTAGACAAAACAAAAACTGACTTCTCTCTCTAACCATGGGGCGCACTTGTTAGCTTTTTAAAAATAAAACACACACATACCAAACATACAATTATGTTTTTTAACACACTGAAATATGGTACCAAACACATTTTTTACTTTATGAATACTGAAAACACGTGTTTCCATAACACTTCTTAAACCACAGTTTTCACATAATTCCAAACAACGACACTAGAAATTTCCAACTAAACAAACTCATACTATTCATTTTTCTTTTTTCTTTTTTGCTGTGAAAGTATTTACTATTCTTAAAAATCATAATTGAATTCGCCTGTATATATATATATGTACAATTCCATATGAAAATGGCCATCATCATCTCCAAAAACAACATCACCCTGCTTCTTGCGCGCTGCTGCTTCTTACTAGTTTTTAGTTTTCAAACAACATTATAATAACACTTTTGTAAATATGTTAAAAACCATAGGGCCCACTCAATTAGACAAAATAGAAACTGACTTCTCTCTCTAACCATGGGGCCCACTTTTTAGCTTTTTAAAAATAAAGCACACATACTAAACATACAATTATGTTTTTCCACATACTGAAATATTACTAAACACATTTTTTACTTTATGAATACTAAAAACACGTGTTTTTACAGCACTTTTTAAACCACAGTTTTCACATAATTTTAAACAACGATACTAGAAATTTTAAACTAAACAAACTCATACTATTCATTTTTCTTTTTTCTTTTTTACTGTGAAAATATTTACTATTTTTAAAAATCATAATTGAATTCGCCTGTATATATATGTACAATTCCATATGAAAATGGTCATCATCATCTCCAATAACAACATCACCCTGCTCCTTGCGCGCTGCTGATTCCCTTTCCTCGTTCTCATAGGCATGGCCGTCGATGACATTTTACACACTTCTCACCCTCTTCTTCATTCCAATATAGCTCATGCCAGCAACAACAACAACAAGAAAAACATCAACTTTGTATCATTGGCTAAATGGGTTCTTAAATTTACCATGTGGATTGTATTCCTTGCATGGGTTGCTCTCTTTTTTGTCATTCCTACAGACTTCGGGAGTGAACTCTATGCTGACTGGATTGGTGCAACGAATGAAAGCCTATTTGGGTACACAGGTAGCTACTTCTTAATTCAACCTCGTTGTCGCATTCAAAAATAGTTCGACTTAAAAATGTGCATTTTCAGGGAGTTATTTGCTGCTATTCAGTGGCCCAATTATCATTATTGCTTTTCTTGCTGTTCCATATCTTCTCATCTCTGGGGAAGACCAACTACAACTACAAGAGTATGTATTTTTTTTAATCTACGCACTCCTTTTACATGTTTGCATTTTGTTTTTACGATATATGATAGCCAGCTGCAAAAGGAATAATATAATATTGCCCATAATGTATTTGCTTAAATTGGAGTCACATAAAAACTTCGTCTATTTCAGGAAGAAGACTCCAAGATTCCGATTGTGGACTTTTCCCGTTCTTGTGGATGGACCACTTGGGGTTGTTTCCGCTGCTGAATTGATTGGCATAATCCTCTTTATGGTGTTTGTTATCTGGGATGTTTATGTCTATACTGCAGTGATCTTAGGAACGTTAACCGATGACATGGACCCCTTAGATCTGTGGTACGATATTTTGTTGGGTTGGGTGTTACTTTGTTTTTTTTTGCTGAATGGGTGTTACTTTGTTTCTGACTGTATTGAATAGCTTTTAAGTAGAAGTTGACACTTTGGTGCAGTTTGGATTCAGCGTTTACTGTGTTTTTTGACTTTAATTTTTTAGCCAATTTTGTTGACTTTTTGCGAAAATAGTACACCTATGCACAATTCACAGACCACTAACATCACTTTTCAGTAACTTCTTTTATTAAAAATAAATTCTACGGTACTATTTACACATTTAAAATTATTTTGTTACAGTATTTTTAGTTTTTAGCTTTCAACTTAATCCAAATGGACCCTTTGTCTCATTTTCACCTTTAATTCAAAAGTTGACACTTTGCTCCAAGGGAGTTAATACCGTACAATACTGGTTGGTAAGTTTGGTATTTCTCCTACTAGTCAGAAAGATGCTTGTATCGTACCATTCTAAATACCAGCTAGTACCAGACTATACTTGCTGTACCAGCAAAAATTGGACATTCCGGCTGAAAAATGGAATTCAGACGATACACCTAAAAAAAATATTAATCACCTGCACTGTCATCCTCATAGCTCACTACTATATCTCCAGTCACTAACCCAACGCCGATCATCCACTCCCAGTTGCTATTGCCACTGCTTCTTCTTCAACTGTGTCCCAGCATAAAAGCCGCTTCTTCTTCACCTTGACCCAGCATAAGTGTGCATTTGTTTCCCCTTTCTTGAGCCAAAATGTGCTTTTGAAACTAAAATTTTAAAATGAGCGTTTGGTAACATATGCATGGTAGCGTCTGGAAGAAAGTTACATTTTGAAATCCAAAGGATTGTGTGTTTCCTTGACCATTGCCAGCCCCAACTTTTGGAAAGCCACAACTGCGTTTTAACATTACTGTTTGAAAGCCACCGGCTATTTCCCAAATTGCCCACTGTGTTTTCTTAAAAACTCAATTTTACCCTTTGATAAATCAAGGCAGATCGCCATTTGCAGCCCTAGAACCCTCTGACAAATTAATTGCTACAAAGACCACAAAAAAATAGCTTCTAGCCTAGGTTCAATTCAATAACAAATTTCCAAATCCAAACACAGAAAAATCTATAACAAATTCCTAAATTAGTTAAGGGAAAGAAAAAATCAATCCCTTGCCAATCAGGATTCCTCAAAATGCAAAAAAAAAAAAAAAAAAAAAAAAAAAATCGGAATATAGCGAAATCTTTCTTTATGCAATATCTCCCTTTCATTTGCTCTGCTCTAATCCAATCTTCAGTCAATGACCGGTGACCACCTCTCTCTCTCTCTTTGTTGCTCTTCATTTTTTTTTGGGTTTGCCGAGATCTCTCTATTTTTCATTTTGATCTTTCTCACTCTCTCCCCTTTGATGAAGTAATAGTTTAGAGGATGGTATGATGCCACAAAGTGTACCACTATGATAAAAAAAAGTTGCCTCAAATGGTGGTGCTGAAGTGGGTCTTGATTCTTGATGAGCCATGAGGTGAAGCCTCACTGCAAGAAGTAAACTGTGACTCATAGAAATCTCTTTGTTGAAGTGTGGGTATTGGGTTGAGCATGCAATATGTGAAAACACAGAGTTAGAGAGAGAGGTGTTGAAACTTGAAAGAAGACAATATGCGAAGAAGTGTGTGGAGGAAAATAGAGATAAGGGAGAAATAAAGAAGACAAAAGGTGAAGAAAATATGGTTGAAAAAAAAAACGAAAAAAAAAAAAAAAAAAAGATGTTGTGTTGGTTATATGTGTGGTGTTGGGCAAGGGAATTTTTTTTTTAAAAGTAAGCTTATGAAAAAAAAATTATATTAGAGTAATGCTATCCTTAAAATATTTTTACAACAAATTTTAGTTAAAAATAAATTAATTATTATTATTATTATTATTATTATTATTATTATTATTATTATTAAGTAGTTTTTTTTTTTTTTTTTTTTTTGAGTAAGTGTTATTAAGTTGTTGATTTAAGTATGAAATAAACTCTCTTATATATACATTGTCATTTTTAGTAATTTACAACTCAAACTACCACTTTTATAAGTGTTAGCCAAACACTCAACTTTTTTAAAAATTACTTTTTAACAGTTTTTACTAAACACTTAATTTTTTTAAAACCTCAGTTTTATATTGCACTTTTTAAAACCTCCACCTTTTTCAAAAAGCCCAATTTCAAAAAACAGACTCTCTCTTCTCTTTATACTTTTCTTGTTTTGTCAGCCTTTAATAGTCTAATCAATGTGAATAAATGACGTTTAAATGGGCTAAAGTAAAAACTAAAGTTAACTTTTCAAATTTTGTCTTTTCGACATCACATCGCTTGGTGCTTTTATTATTATTATATTATCATTTTATTAAAAAGATAGAAACATTAATGAGATGTAAACTGAATGTATTCTTAGGGTCGGTTTATAATTTGCTTATGCCGAAAGTATTGTAGATAAAGGTAAAAGTTAGCTAAAATAATATAGTAGGACTACTGAATAGTACCAAAAAGTGCAATAAGACTCATAAATAATAGCAAAAATAAGTTAAATAGTAAAATAAGTTAACAAATTTCATCCATGCCAAACGTACACTTAGTACAAATATTGTAATTAATGTAAGAGATTATTATTAGTAGTAGTAGCAAACTAGTTAGTAGTAGTAATTTTGTTAATAAATTATATAAAATTTGACTAATAAATATATAAATAATATATAGCGGTAATTTCGAAACCGTACACTGGTATTGACCGGTACCAAAATATATCGTTTTCTAAGCCAAACCGAAATGGCCTCCGGTACGAAATTGACTCCCTTGCTTTGCCCACTTGAGATAATCTCCATTAAACTTTCATATGAGCATCTCTAGTAGTTTCTCCAAAATTTTGAACTACGTAGAGAGTGAATAGTTACAATTATCTTATACTTACTTACTTTTTTTAAATACATTTTTCTCCTCCACACACATATCCCACTCTTCTCCTATGTATCTACATTTTTCTTTCTCCTCCACACATCTTCTGACTTCTCCTTTATGTCTAAATTTTTGTTTTTATTTTATTTCCTCTTCATCTCACTTCACACACACACAGTAGGCCACTCTCTGACTTCTCCTCTGTGTCTACATTTCTGTTTTTATTTTCTTTCTTCTTTGCTCACTTCACACACACACAGCCAGCAGAGAGAGAGAAAGAGTTGGCATTCATCTAACTTTGTTTTCTAATGAGAAGCAGGAGAGAGCGAGTGAGTGAAAAAATGTTTGGAGTTGCTACAGTATTTGCTATGGTGCTCTCTTCTTCAAGAAAGCTACTATGGCAACTTTAAAAAAAAAAAAAAAAAAAATTAGAGTTAGAGACGCTGTTAGATGGTGTTTTTGTTGTGCTTGCTCTCCAAAAAAGGCTTTAGAGTGCCTATTGTAGATGCTCCAACCCACCTCTCTATTTCCACAATTAAAAACATAAAAAAAAAAAAAAAAAGAAATCAAAAGGTGGTATTTAAAAAAAAAAAAAAAAAAAAAGTGAAAGAAGAACAAAAGGAATTAAATCCAAATCTTGGCCTCCTCATAAAGTCTATAGAATGTATGAGGTATTGAAGAAACTAAGATAAAAGTTATAGAGAACCCAAAGCCCATCACTCTCTCTTCCTTTTCCATTTTTTCTCTACATTTCTTTTCTTGGCGCAATTCACCTTTGGTATTGAAGTTATAGAGACGATGGAAGTTTAAGAGAGAGTCGATGAGAGTGTTTTGACACATAGCTTGTTTATTTACAAAATTCCTTGTTTGTTCTATTTTTTGTGTTTTTATTTTTTGTGTTGTGAGGAGAGAGACAGAAAAGAGGTGCAAATTAAAAGTATATATTTACCCTTATTTTTTTAATAGAGGTAAGTTATAAGAGAAAAACGGAGCTCATCTCAAGTGAGCAAAGTGTCAAGTTTTGAACCACGAATATGCAATGTGAAAATGGGTTTACTGTAATTTTCTCAAACTCTTATACCAAAGATGGAATTAAAATTACTGGTCTCTCGTATTAGAATGAAGAACTGCTTCTCTAATCTAAATACATATGAAAGTTTTTAATGTACATACGCACACACACACTACCACAATGGTTTTGAAAACTGAAATTGGTCCTAGTTACCTGTTTTCCCTTTTTTTATTGGATTGGATTAGGGTTCGATTTTCGGTTGAACCAGCCGGTACAGTCTAATTTTTAAAACCATGGCCAGAGCCACAAACTATTTTACAACATTTTTACAAACTATTGTTGTGAAAAATTCTTATTGGTTCTCATCTCGGCCCACCATTAATATTACTTTACTTTTTCACTTACTAATAACTAATTAGTACCTCAGCAATTTGAAAGAAGTTTATAAAACAGTTTGTGGCTTTAACATATTCCATATGAGAAATAGAGTTTGGTGCTTAACCTAACAAACTTTCCAACTAAGAAATAATAGACTGACACGTGGCTAATAACTAAAACTAATTTAACAAACTTCTGTTACAGCTTTAATGACACCATTTGAGAGCTTTCAAAATACAGTTCATTGTCACTGATCTGAACTCATCTCTTTGCAATCATAAAACATATTGTATATGAGAAATTTAAATTCTTCAGTGTGCATTTTCCCTATAAATTTTTTAGAGCTCTTTTTCTTCAGTACATGAAGATTGGTTTCACTGGTTGAGATTCCTAGTTTTTTTGAAATTTTCAGTTGTTTCATCATGTTAAAACTGGGACTTCACTTTGGTACTATCGGATTAGATTGCTTGGCTTTTTTGTTTCTTCCGGTTGCAAGGGGATCAATTCTTCTCCGCCTTATAGATATCCCTTTCGAGCAAGCAACAAGATATCATGTGTGGCTTGGACATCTCACTATGCTACTTTTTACTCTCCATGGACTATTCTATGCAATTGCATGGACAATTGAGGGACACATCCTAGACGAGGTGAGTGCTAATGGTGTAATTCTTTTTCTTGTGCATAGCCATATTTAATAATTTATACATATGTGTTTCTCTTTTCCTTATATATATATGTTCTTCTTTTGGCAAACAAACAAATATATATATACACACACACATATATGCAAAAAGAATGCAAAGGAAGGGAAACCGCAATTGAAATTGGAAAAATGGGAATGACAAAGACTACAGAAATTATTTAACAGAGCAAAGAGTTTCAAGACTTACAGATGGGGAGGTGCTGTGCATCAGTAATATCTGTTATTTTTGTTAATTTGATTTGACCCTTTTTGAAATTGATCCTTTATGCCGCTACCTTCTGGTTTGGCTGTTTTATTCATAATTCTTTGGTTAAATTTTTTTATTAATTATTAATATGCACAAATTACCATGAATTGCCAGTTTCCAATGCAAGAGTAGTGAAATAAAATTTTAAGTTATAGACAGAAATAATGGGAATGAGGAATAGCTATTTGACTAGGTGGGAGTTGCAATTTAAAAATAGTTTTATTCTTGAGCAGTTCTGCTTGAGGTCAGAGATGGTGCAACATGTTGGCTTTGGAGGTGAAATATAGCTATGCAACCTGGACAGTTAAGGCTTTTGAGTGGAACTAAAGCAGGCTTATAAAATATGGTTATGTGGTGGCTGCCTTTATTCATGCTTATTATACAAACTAGTCGTGGTCTTTGTCATTTGAACTAATTTAATGAAGAGTAATGCATTTCATAATCATATTTATTGCAAAATAATTTTTTTTTTTTTAGTATTGTAGAATTGTTTTATTTAAATTTTGAAACCTTAATTTTACCATAATCGGTTGTCTAATTTTTACATCTTTGAATTAAACACATTTTGCATTCTACATATAAACCTTCTTTTCCATAAAGGTTGAAATAATGTGGGTAATTTTTTTCCTCTGGAAGTTAAAAATTAAAATTCTTATACCTTATTTTGATGTTGTTTAAAAATTTTGGCAATTCTCTTTCAGGGGTTATAATTTATAAGTTGTTTAGGGTATTAAATATAGTGTTGTGTGTGATTTATAGAGCAGCGACTATCGTAGTTATTAACAATTGGTTTTTCATTGTCTTTTAAGTTAATAAAAATCTTACATATACTTTTTTTTAAAAAAAAACCTTTACTTATTTTTTTAACATGAAACTTTACATATATCTTAATAAGTAAACTCTATAGATTTCATTTCCTTAGATGCGTAAAAAACAAAGACATGTATTCCATAATAATAGTGACTAATTAGTTTTTTCATGATCTCATTTGTAATATTTTTTACCATTATTATACTTGCTAATGATTTGCATAATAGAGGCCATCAAATGAGTGATAAAATCTTAGAACCTTTAATTAGATTATTAAAAATCGTGGTGTGTGAGGGGTAAGGGTCGGGGTTCAAGTTTCTAGGAGAGAACTTCACACACATATACACTTAGATTAGGTTAAAGTAGAATTTCTATTTTGTATTAAAAAAATAAAAAAAAGTTCATGGTGTGTGAAGAATATAACCATTTAAAGATTTTTTTTTTATATTTTTATTATATATAAATAATGCTAAATGAAATGTCAAAACAGGGATTTTGAAAATTGTCATCTTTATTTCTTATATATTTCTATTATTACTGAAGAAAATCCTCCTTCTAGGTTTGATAATAAATATGGTTTACTAGATTAGAGTTTGATTAGTTTTAGGTTTAAATTTTGTATGAATTGATTTAGTTGTTGATTATATGATTTAATTAAATGAATGTAGCGATTTATTTATTTGGACGATAAAGTTTTTGATGATATTCGTAAGGTCATTTTTAATTATATTTTTACTCCTTCAACTATCAGCCTCTTTGTTTTCTAATTAACGGTTACTAATTAATTTATTTAATTGACACTCGTTTCTCAAAAAAAAAATTGATGTTTCATTTCTTTTACTACTCTCTCTCTCTCTCTCTCTCTCTCTCTCTCTCTCTCGCGCGCGCGCGTTAACATCCTATTATTTTCTCAAATTTGATGATAATTCTAATGTACTAAATATGCATTATAACCCTTTTTTTTTCCCATTCGATTTTGCTGCCATAAGTTAGTATATCCATAACTATTAGTTTTTTTTTTATAGGACCATAACTATGAGTTTGTTGTATGATATGTCTACTACTAGTAGGGATATAGGGTTAGAAAAATAGTAATATTAAAATAGAGAATAGTAGGGATATGAAAAGTTAAAATGAAATGAGAAAGGTTGAAGAAAGTTAAGGTAGAGAGTAGTGAGGATATGAAAAGTTAAAATGTTATTGAAAATTAATAATAAATAAGAATAGTTAAAAATAAGATAAATATGAAATTTTTTTAGTAATATAATAGAGTTTTTAATTCACTTTAAATATTAAAAATCATATAAAAATTGGGAAAAAAATAATAATGACATGACTACTGATATGACTTAACTAGAGCATAGTAACAATAAATTTTATACCTCAACTTTTCAATATATATAGATATAGATAACATAGTGATTGTTCAAAGACACAAGCATGACACTATAAACAGTTCTAGAATGGGATTTTGTGATTTTTTTGTGGTTAAAATACCTGTTGGCAACCTTTTATGTTATGATGCAAACTCTTCTACTTCAAAAACTCTTGATCATTGGATAGATCATATTGATATTCTTACTAAGGCCGTCTGGTGATTATATACTGATTGTTGCTACAAATATCTTTTTCTTTCTTTTTTCCTTTTTAATATATCATCTTCTTGATTCAATGATATGGTCACTAATAATTACTTAGCACACACAAACTATGAAAGCATGGTGCTAATTTACAAGTCATTCACCTAACTTGTTTGATGATCTTTGACTCTTGTCTATGTTGTTTTCTTCATATGCCAAAACATTCATGATTCTAACTGGTTCACGATAATAATAAATTTAAAAAAAAAAAAAAAACATGAGCATAGAATTGAGTCCCTTTAGTCTTGGCTTGTAGTCATAATCTTTTAGCTTATGCAGTGCTTGGTATTTCTTTATGCATGCATGGGTTAGAATGCTTCCTTGATTTTGGAAGAAGCCAAGCTAATATGTGTTTATTTGTCTCTCTAATTAATTTGATGCTCTTCACACAAAATCTGTTCCAATTTCCATTCAAGTCATTTTTAAATTGCGTAGAACTAGGCTGTAACTAATTCCATCCTCTTCTTCAAGACTTAATTGAGAGGTAAGTTAAGCCATCAAGTAGCATCACAGAAGAAAGATGAGAAACCCATCTCCTTTGTAACCTTTGTCAATGTCCTAAACCATATGTTTTTTCTTCATTCATAGAATGTATCTAAGGCCATATGAAGATGATGCTACTTATATCTCTAATTGTTTAATGCAGATGTTTCAGTGGGTAGATCTTGGTGTTTCTCATTTTCCAGGTGTTATAAGTCTGGCAGCTGGTCTACTAATGTGGATGACATCACTTCATCCAGTGAGAAAGAAGAAGTTTGAGTTATTCTTCTACACTCATCAACTATATGTAATCTTTATTGTCTTTTTAGCTTTGCATGTTGGGCATTTCTTGTTCTGCGTATCTGCTGGAGGAATATTTCTTTTCATTCTAGATCGCTTTCTAAGATTCTGCCAATCACGAAAGACTGTTGATATCATTTCAATCAAGTGCCTTCCTTGTGGAACTATGGAATTGATGCTTTCAAAACCTGCAAGTAATACTAGTTCCCCACAAATTTGTAGTTTCCTTGTTTTTATGTTGTTTCCATAGCTGTGACACCTTTCCTTGACAATGTAGATCTGCAGTACAATGCCCTCAGTTTTATTTTCCTTCAAGTTCGGGAATTATCTTGGTTACAGTGGCATCCTTTCAGTGTTTCATCTAGTCCTCTGGATGGTAAATATCATCTATCCATTCTCATTAAGGTTATTGGGGAATGGACAGAAGAGCTTAGAGGAAATATCTTGAATAGTTCTGAAGCTGACCTACATCTCTGGCCTCAAACGAAGATAACAACTTCTATTGAAGGGCCTTATGGGCATGAATTACCATATCACTTGATGTATGCACCCAAACAGTTAATTTCACTAAAATTTACTAGATATCATGCTTAATTTTAAGTTTCATATTATCTTCTATTTTATGAACTGACTTCACCATTTGATTCTCTAGGTATGAAAACCTTATTTTAGTAGCAGGTGGCGTAGGAATTTCACCATTTCTGGCTATCTTGCGTGACATTCTCCATCGTACTAGGGAAGGAAAACCTTGCTTGCCTCGAAACATCTTGATTGTTTGGGCTGTGAAAAGATCAAATGAGCTTCCTCTTCTTTCGACTAATGATATGGAATTAATCTGTCCATTTTTTTTGGATAAACTAAATCTTGAGATTCACATTTTTGTCACTCAAGAATCACAACCTCCACTGGTATGCTTAGTTATGCTCTCACACCCTTGTTATTTCGTTTTGTATTTAAAGTTATCATGTTCATGTTGTGACATTTAATAGTTGTTATTTATTTGCAGGAAGAGGGTCAAGTACAAGAGGCTATGAACTCTTCTCCTCATGTGACTAACAACTACAGCATGTCAGTTTTGGTTGGTACAGGAAATAATATATGGTCTGGACTATATGTTATCTCGTCTACACTAGGCTTTGTTATCTTACTGTATTTACTGGATACTTTCTACATAAACCCTTATGACATATCTCCATGGTGGTACAAAGGGCTTCTCCTTCTAATCTGCATGCTTGCAAGTGTCTTTATCTTTGGGGGTGTTGTGGTTGGTTTGTGGCATCTTTGGGAAAGACAAAATGCAGCAAGGGAGGTATGCAAGGATGATAGGATAATGGTTGAGAAGATGCAGCATAATGCAATTGTAGCTCACACGGATTCATGTCAGCAAAATCTTGCGAGTTCAATCAATACTTATTATGGTTCGAGACCAGACTTCAAAGGTATAGCATCTCAACTTTTGTTCAAAACATAAATTAAAAGAATAATAAAACAACAACAACAACAATGATGATGACAACAACCAAATTTTAGTCCCAACAACAACAATAGACTAGTAAAGGTTAGCCACATGAATTTTTACTTGTAAGGGACACCTTAATGTATACATGTCTATAGTGACTAAATTTCACATAAGCTATTAATCTACCACAACCCTCCTCTACTTACCAAGCTTAGGACTAGCTGTGAACAAAATATTTGACGTAAATGGATGAAGTAAAACTAAAAGAAATATGAAAAGAAAATCTTAATAACAAAGTTTAACCTCTCTTAATACCCCGGTCTTTAGACACTCGCCCTACTTCTAAAGATAGATAGAAAAGGTTGGAGAGAGTTAGTTGTACTACACCTGAGGCTTTCTTGATTGCCTTTCCTTTGTCATGTTGCAGATATTTTTGGGGATATATCAGAGAAATGGGGCTGCGTTAATGTTGGTGTTATTGTGTGCGGTCCTCAAAGTCTTCAGACAAGCGTTGCTAAAGAAATCAGGTCACAGAATATTAGGAGACAACGCCATCATCCAATCTTCCATTTCAACAGCCATAGTTTCGATTTATAGGCACCGCCTTCATCATCTCATCTTCCCGTTAGGTTTCGTTTGGATCTGGATGAAAAGCCAATGTCTGTGTTTGGCGTTTCCCTTTTTTTTTTATGCACACGGATTACACTGTTCAGGAGACATTATGCACTATTTATGTATTGTTCACGCACTGTTCAAGGGACTACAACCACTTTATTCAGAAAAAAAATATATATATATTAAAAATGGGTCCCATAGCACTATTCACATATTTAAAAATTATTTTGCTACAGTGTTTTAAGTTTTCAGTTTTTAGCAAAATAAATGGTATCCAAACAGACCCTTAATGTAATCAATTATCTTAGAAGCTAAATACTCTCTATTAATATGAATAAATATTAATAACAATATACATACAATTATATGTATGTGTATATGTACTTTTAAGTTATTATTATTGGGTTCCTTGATCTTTAATAGGGATTCTAGAGATGATAATGGAATTATTTATTCTAACCTCTAAGCTCTTAAAGGAAAATAAAAGAGTGACAAACAGATAAATAAGATACATTTTGTTACAATACAAGCTTAACAGGATTTAAGATTTTTGTATTATTGTACTACATTTACTTTTATTACACTCATATTGGCGAACCTCTTTCTTTATAAAATAGTCCACTGTATAATATTTTAGGCAATTTTATACAATAAGAAATTCAATCTTTTAACATGGTATACTTGGTGGAGAACCTCTTCTTCATGCTACCTTCTATAGATAGCTAGTTGGGAGTCTAGTCTATCTTATTGCGTAGATATTTCTTATGTAATCCACAATGTCAGTCAATTCATGGTTGCAACACAGTCCTCTCAATATGTTAAAGTTACCAAAGTCCTCCAATATCTAAAAGACACATGTTTCATAGATTTCACTTTTCCTATCTTTCTCCATTGACTCTCCAACTTACTAAAATGCAGATTGGGTAGGCAATCCCACTGATTATTGTTCACTACAGGGTATTGCTTATTTCTTGGTGATTCCCTCATCTCTTAGCACAACAAGAAATAAATTGTCATTACTCTCTCCAATATTGAGGCAAAATATCATGCACTTGCTAACACCACAAGTCCACAACCAAGCTCTTTGGTTGTGTTGGCTCCTACAAGATCTTGGAGTTGATTGTCTCATAGAGACTTCAATCCACCGTGACCGTTGAAATGCGGTTAAGATACCCACAGTGATGTCTTTCATATGCATACTAAACATATTGAGATTGATTACCACTTCTTATATGATCATTTGCTTCAAGGTACTTTACAACTATGAGCTATCTACTCTTAAGATTAGTTAGCTAATATCTCCACCAAGCCTCATCCACTTTGATGATTTCATGAGTTGGTTTCCATTGTCAAGTTGGCCCCACTTTATCCAACATGAACTTGAAGTTGTCTTTAACACTCTTTTTTTTTTTTTGTGGATGGGGTTTTTCTTTTGGAGGGGGTGGGGGGGGGGGGGGGGGGAGGGGAGATGAGGTCAACTTGTTCTACAGGAGACAAGAGAGTGTTCAAAACTAGATTGCTTGGGGTATAAGAAGATTAGCTCCAAATTTTAAATAGAAGTAAGACATGTAGTATTTATTTGATTTTATATGGTTTGCATAGTTTTTTTTTAAATATTACGTGTCTTATAAATGAATAAAATTTTTTAAAAATTTTTGGAGGATTTAGAATGGGAGGGATCCTTTCCTTGGATTGTGAAGTATATGACAATTTTGGTTTTTTTTTTTTTTTTGAGGAGAAGTATGTGGCTAATTTGAGGTAGCCAAACCTCCAAGGGAAGGAAGTGGAGAATTGAGGGGAAAAAAAAAGGAGAAGAATAGACTAAGAATTTTGCTTAACATTAATGAATGAAGATTTACAAGTAAAATACGGTATTTATAGTAAGCAAAGGTGTAAGATTAGTAAACAACTAATAGATATCCTGTGGGATGCACTTTGGTAAATTTTCTAAGAAGTTATTTATGACCTATTCATGAATACTATTATTATTATTATTCATAGTTAATCTTTGAAGTTTTGTAGTAATTCAAACTAAATACATGGGGAGAAAAAAATCCTCCAATTCATACTACCAATAAATGTTATTAGATCAAAATTCACATTATCACCTACAAAGTATTGATTCCTAGGTGTCTTTCTTGTATGATTTATGCTTTATATATAGATTCTATAGTGTTAATTTCTACCTTTCTTATGCCACTAAAGTCTTTATATCAACACCTACAATTTTTATGTCAATGAAAGTAGCGTTTCATTGATATCAAATTTGATATGAAAGATAAAATTAAGGCACATAACATTTTTAATTGAAGAAAAGTTTGATTTTTAAAGATCGTAATTGTAATAGAGAGAAAATTGATAAGAGGATATCTTCATCAATTAGCAATAAAAATGGCTAGAATTTTAATGATACAACTATAGAAAAAATAATGCCATAGTGATACAATAATATCACAATTTAACCTCCAAATTTTAATTGAACTAAAAGCAACCAAAATACAAAAAATATTACAAATCCTTACCAAGTATATGCATCATAAGAAAAACCAAAAATCTCAATTGGCACATAATATGAAAAAAATCAGCCTAAACACATTAGAATTCTACATCAGTAAAAATGTATACATAAAATATAAACAAAATATATAAGACGAACATAATATTTTGGAAATTAACAAACTTTTCAGAAAGGGAATCAAAAATATTGTGAGAGAAATTATGGAAGTTTAATTTTTAAGTCCAAAGGAAATGAAGATTTATATTGAACAAATGTTAAGACAAATAATCAAATTACCCAATTCGTTGAATTTGACTTTTGCAATTTTGCATTGAAGTTAGCTTATGCCGAAAGTTGAAAAGTTTACTTAATTCGTACTTTTCCCATAACTTTTTAGATCAATTCGTATCAATCCAAAGCATTTTCTTTGAATTATATTAATACATTGAAATAAATGTATCTAACATAAATGCTAAATTTGAACGATGTGAGAGCCTAAATTGAAAAAAATGTCATACAATGCACCACTTTGAAGAACCTCATGCTTTCCTGCACGAGGTCTCTGCTTTTATATATATATATATATATATATATATATATATATTGATGATTTGGTTCTAATGAAAAGAAAGATATTTTTGTTTTGACTTTAATGAAAAAAAAAAAATCTTAGTCTAATAGTTAAAAAAAAAAAAAAAAGGAACCAAAATGGAGAAAACACTAAAAGTTCAAACCGTATCGTATACAGAATGAAAAAAAATAATCATAAAGGAATATCTTTGTTGCAAAGCAATTGATAAATCTTATTTGTGATGCCGAGATTTCTAACTCTATCAAATGACTTGGTATATTTACAAGAACCAAAATACGAAGATTTGTTTCTATCTCTATTTCTTTTTTTTATACAATCAAAACAAGCATCTTTTTAATTCTCTTTTTGTTTAGGACCAAATAATCAAATACTTTTTTTTTTTTAGAAAACAAATAATCAAATACTTGCAATCAGGTGATCTGCTTTGGCCTTGAAATTCATGTTCTAAAAACTTAATCATGCTTCAATCAGATAGCAAGATTCTACGCAGAACACATTAACAAACAATTTTATAACATGTAAAAGATTTAAAAAAAAATAAAATAAAATAAAATAAAAAATAAAAAAAATTGGAGAACAGCATTTCATGTTACCAATTGACAAAAAAAGACCGATCTCTATAACTATTAGTGAACCGTTGACATAAGTTCACTATAGTCATTCATATTGAAAATAAGGACAGAAATCAACTATTAGTGCATTATTTACAACAGTTAACTAGTCATTCTTTTTTTTTTATTTTTTATTTTTTTTTTGAGAATCAAGTTAACTAGTCATTCATATTGAAAAAAAAAAAAGGGACAGATATCAGAATGGAACTTATGTCAAATTGGATCCTTGAGATGAGAAATGATTCCCTCTTCGGTCAAGCTGTCAAAAATCTAACTCTTTAAGACTTCCTAGAGCTTTTCATATCATCCAATCAAAGCATTTACACGACTAACAATAGCATTTGTGGGTAAAAAAACGAAAGTGTATATGAGCATATGAATGTATGAATTAAAATAAATGAATCAAAGCATTTTTGTATATATGTAGTGGGAAAAGCCATGGGTCAGTTCTGAAAAATCCTCTATGAAAAATAGAGATCAAAACTCTCAAGTTTATAACACTTTTTTTTTTTTTTTTTTGATGAGAAGTTTATGATAAACTTGAGTTCACAATAAAACGGAGAAACAAATAAAACTCACCACAAAGCTAATAGAAAAGATCTTTCCTTTAAATACTTCAACTCTTTGTAGCACCCAGAAAAACTTCAAGAAAACTCCACCCATTTATCTTAGCAAAGAAAAAAAAAAGTCTCTTTATTCTTTTCCACTCTAACCAACTCTCACTGTGTTTTCTCTCTATATTTTCTGATTGCTTGTCTAGGCCCCTACATATGTCTCTCTATTTTACTACAGTTCTTTTCTCTCAAAAATGGCCGAATCGCCTTCTCTCTTTTGTCTATTCAAGTGCCCGTTTGATTCGACTTTAATAATGGGCCAAAACGCTTGTTTTCTAACCAAAAACTCAAAACGCGTGTTCAGTAAATTTTTTTAAAAGTGCGTTATACAAAAGTGCATTTTCCAGCTCAAAAGATTTCTACGTTTTGGCACGGCAGCTTTGAGCTGCGGTTGCAAAACGCACAAACGCGTTTTCTCAAAACAAAAATATTACTGTTGGTGGGTTTCTCTTTTTCCTAAATTGCCCATAGTATTTTATGCTCCTCTATGCTGTTGTGCTACGGCATCTCGTCTTCTTCTTCTTCTCTTCTCTATTTTTTTTTTTTTTATTTACATCTTACATATCTAATCTCAAAAAACCCTCTTGCTTTGCTTCACATTGGCTGGTAAAAAAAAGAGCTCAAACATAAGGGACTCAAAGCTCAAGAGACAGTCACATATACACAAAACATAAAAGTCTTGAAATACGCTAAAACTCACACACACAACAATGGAATGTACTTGGCTTGAGAGCTTACCTTCTAGCAAGAAAAAGGCAATAGAAGAGCTTGTTCAAGGCCGTGATATTGCAAATCAGCTACGTTCTTTGGTTAATAAGTCAGCTAGAGACAACAACAACAACAACAAGAAGGCAGTTCCAGCTCAAGATCTTTTTCTGAAAATCTTGAAGTCCTTTTACTAATATGTGGTGGAGTGTGTGGGGGCTTTGTGTGGAGGAAAGTAAAAAAAAAAAAAAAAAAAAAAAGGAAAATAAGAAGATAAAGAGAGTTTTTGGGAAGATAAGGAAGAAGTGAACGAGTGGATGAGAACAAAAGTGAAAGAAAAAAAAAAAGTTTAAAAGAGTTTTTGGGTTTGGATAAAGCAACGTAGAAAAAAATATAGAGAGTAGGAACATATATTATTTTATAATTTTTTTTCACAATTGTGATGTTGATAAAATTTTATTTTACAAAGATTAATTTTAAATTAATATATTGAAAATATTGTGACATTTTATTATATCTCTAAATTTTTTAAATTAGTACTATTTTTCTTTAGAAAAAAAATAGTACTATTCACAGAATATTTTTATAACAATTTCATAATAAAGTTTACATTATAAGTCGTTATTAGTTTCCATCTAAACTTACTAGCGACATTTTTTTTTCCTATCGTCAACAACTTGTCATATAGACTTTGTTGTGAAATTTTTGTCCATAACTTAGATTAAGGGAGGTAATTAAAACAAAGAATTCTCTTTATATATACATTGTCTTTTTTAATAATTTACCTCTCAAATTACTACTTTCATAAATACAAGCCAAACACTCAGTTTTTTCAAAAAAAAAAAAAAAAATTATAGCGTTTACCAAATACTTAACTTTTACAAAAAAATACTCAATTTCATACTGCACTTTTTAAAAACCTCACTTTTTAAAAAAGTCAGTGTTAAAAAGCTGAAGCTTAGACTGTCCAAGAGAGACCCCAAACGTGCAACATTATTATTTCTCAATTTGTGTGGCTATCAATTTCCCTTCAGTCAACATCAGCATGTTCCACACGCCTTGCACCACTTCTCCATGGTAAAGAAATTTAACAAGAGTGGGCTGGACCCAAGTGGATCCAGATCCTCTCCATTTCCCTTTGAAATGGAGAGTGTCCATTTCACGGTGGGGATTAATTTGAAATACATCTAGGGTCTAAGATGTGCCACGTCAATCAAAATGTTAAAACCTTAACTCAACAAATTCAAACTCTGGTTGTACCAAGGCTAACTCAGATCATAGAGAGAGGTAAGCAAAGCTCTGCATCCCACGGTCTGCATACCAAGGTTAACTCAGATCTGAATATTTCAAAATCTCAATTTCTCTCTCTTCTCCATTACCACTCTCTTTCTCTCTCTATCCCAAGATCATCACCGTCACTGGAGGTGTCAAGAAGGGCTTTAGAGGGTTTGGGAGCGAGGCGAGCCGGGTGGAGGAGGAGGCGGTGGAGCTTGTGGTGGCGATTGGAGGTGATGAAGGAGATGAATGGGGACTTGGCGTCGTATATTGGAAGCAAGCTGTGCCACTCACCCAAACACTCACAACAACTACAACAACAACAACAACACAAATTCAAATATGGTATGCCCTCGATCTTTCTCTTTGTTTTATATTTTCCAAGCCACTCTGAAATAATAATTAAAAAAATTGTTTTCGTTTTTAATTTTATATCAGAAACCAAACATATTAGCTGTTTTGCATTTTTTAGATTTATAGATTTTTTTTTTTTTGGGGTTTTTGATAATATTTGAGTTTTTGTGGTTTTTTTTTAAAGGCTTTGCCGAAACAACAGACTGTAGAGTATCCAAGCTTCAAGCTTGTTATTGTTGGCGATGGTGGAACCGATAATATATTTTTTTTCCATCATTAATTTGATTTACCGCTCAAGATCTGTTTGGTTCCTAAGAAAATGTAATGATAGGGGGAAAAAATTAGACCTTAATCATCTATGTTTCTAGGGTTTATTACCATTTTATAAGCCTGTTTGTTTAAACAAGATCGCAAATTATTAGCTTGGTTTTCTTTGTCATTTCCATTTTGTGTAGTTAGTTTGGTATTGATGAATTGATTTGGCTTTGATTTTTTTTTTTTTTTTTTTTTTGGAATTCATATTGGATTTTTTCGAATTGAGCTTTCATTTAATTTTCTCGAAGTGAAAATGAAATTAGAAGTGTTGGAACAATGCAGGTAAAACAACATTTGTCAAAAGGCATCTTGCCGGAGAGTTTGAGAAGAAATATGAACGTAAGCTCGATGATCTTGACTTTTATCTCAAGTTTCTTTAAGAGAAGAATTGTTGAAAGTGATTTGTTTGTGGGTTTTGGTTTCTTGGTTAACTTTTGATTCATTGTTGATGTTTGAATTCATTTTTACATACAGCAACTATTGGTGGAAGTTCATCCTTTGGACTTTTTCACTAATTGTAGGATTTCACGGGTCGGTCAGCTCGGGTTTGGAGTAAACCCATGACTTGAGCATCCGGATTTACGGCGCTGGTGGCACTGGCGACAGTGAGGACCATGGGATAGAGAGAGAAAGAGAGGGCTAATGTCTCACACCAACCTAGCATCATCGGAAAGTGCCGCCCACTTGTAGGCACAGGCACTACCTAGTAAGTTTTGTCTCTCTGCTTGGTTTCTGAGAAAACGATACTGCAATTTTGTTGATGGATTTATCATGTTATTGATTCTAAATATGGTTTCCAGCACAGCCATTGCTCCGCCTCGCCATTTTTGACAAGAGCGGGCTTGGTTTGTCTGAGTTGTAAATTTGCGGGTTTGACGTAATTTTTCTGGGTTTGATTTTTTATATTGATTTATGGGTTCGATGTTCACTTAATTTTTTGGATTTCATGTAAATTTCTGGGTTTGATGTTCATCTCAATTTATGGGTTTAAGTTTTTTTTTTTTGCTGGTGCCATAGGACCTTAAGGAAACGTTGAAGATGGTGGGTCCTTGCATATTTTTTTATTTTTAGCGGCTTTGTTCATGTGTTTTTTGGTAATGGGAAATGTAATGGTTGCAGAATTATGCTTATTATTAGATATAAGTTTTGAATTTTATGAGTTTTAATTAAAATTCAGTTTTTATGTTGCCTGCATTTTTTGTCTATTGTATCGAAATGCTTAAATCCTTTTAATTTGTATTCAAAGGGCTATTATTATTTTCTGTTGGTGATTGTACCTCTCTTTTTTTCATTCTTGTTTTGGCCTTTTTTTGGGGGTTTACAATTTATATTGGGGGTTTACAATTTATATCTCTGAAAATGTGTAGCTCAATGTTTGTCCTTTACAGCCCTAATGGCTGCGAACTTCATTTGTTTCTTGCTTTCCTTGTTTGGGTTGTTTTCTTTTTCTCTAATCATTGTCAATGTGACTATTAGATTATGTAGTATAGGTGTCGCTGTGGCTTATGCTCTTATTTAACAAAAGTTAGTTGTAGTGCCATTATATTCCCATGACTAGGACAATATGCTTCCTTCTTTGAAGCAAAGAATATGCATGTCTTTTTCGCATATCACCCTTGGAAGTTGGAATGGATTTTTTTTTTTCAAGAAAAGCTGGCCTTTATCTTCGCTACCATTTGTGTGACATAAATATGTCTGTATTTTTACCTTTCATTATCCTCCTTTCCACAAGTTTTTCTTTTTTTGTTTGGGCAAAGAAAGCTTGAGTCTTTAGTCCTACTCTATCGTAGTTATATAGGAAATTAAATTGAGTTTAAGTATTATGAGTTTGTTGTTCTACTTGTGTGTCACCCAGTAAAAGTGACTTTAATTGAAATTAGTGAGCCCAGTGCTAAATATTTTTGGTACTTTTTTTAAACAAATAACGAAGTATCTTGAAGAAAGGTGCTACAAAGAACTGAGAGTTGAGCGCATCAAGTTCATCAATATTGTGTGGGAAAGGTTTACGAGACTGGCAGTCGAGGTAGAAGTTGCCAAAATTGAGAGGGACAAAAGCATTAGAGCGGGAATGGATAGCCAAGCGCAGAGCTGAGAAGTATAGAGTTACAACCCGAACTGCTAAGGAGAAAGTGCACAAGTTTAGGATTGCTTTGATTGTCTTGGGTTATGATTCGGTTGTCTTGGGTTATGATTGCCTTGGGTTATGATTGGGTTGTATTGAGGGAAATAAATCATTGCCCATGACTGTGTATTTAATTAGAGCTCTTGTTCTAATAGCCTTGTAATCAAAGTATACATTTCAATAAAGTTTTGTTCATTAAAGTATACAGTACCTTAAAAGGCTTGTTTGTGACATTATTGGGAACCATAAGAAAGAAGCATACACTCAAATTGAATATGCAGGTTGACTATATAATACACTCAACTATGTAGAAAACAACTATGCGGAAACACAAATAGTAATTATGTAGAAACCCAAACAGTAATTATGTAGAAATTACAAACAGTAATTACGCAGAAACACAAACAGTAATTATGCAGAAATTACAAATAGTAATTATGCAATAACACAGTAATTATGCAGTAACACAAACAGTAATTATGCAGAAACTACAAATAGTAATTATGTAGAAACACAAACACTAATTATGTAGAAACAATAATTATGCAGAAACACAAACAGTAATTATGCAAAAATTACAAACAGTAATTATGCAGAATGTACAATCTATAGAAATAATAATTATGCATAAAAACATAAAAATTCCTGCAGCAACAAATAATTATGCAAAAATTAACACCATAACAAAAAGAAATTTATGGATCATCATAACTTCAATCTTAAAGTAAGAAAATTACAAAACTCCAGTCCTAAACTTTGGACCATCAAAACTCTAGTCCTAAACTAAGAAAATTACAAAACATGATCCTAAACTAGAAAAATGGCTTGACTTTATGAATCATCTCATTCCATCCACTTGTAACACTTTCTTGAGTCAAGGGACCCCCACTTGCAACACTTCCTTGAGTCAAGAGACCTCTTACACCATTAATTTTGTCATTGGAGCCTACAAAACTTGATATACCCTCTAAATGTGATGCTAATGCAACACTTGCTGATGAGTCTCCCTGATGTGATGTAGAACTTGTAGAAGCCGACTACAAAAAAACCAATTACACATTACACATATCACAAGCTTAGGATTAAAATTATCAAATCATGCATCTAAACTATTATTAATATCAAAGTAAAGTATATAATTGAAAATATCTTTACCATTAAAAGTTGTGTAAAGCTAGTAATATTTCTAGAAGAGATATCCTCAGTTTTCTTTTGTGCCATGACAGCATGTGCATATATTTCCTGTAAAAATTGTACTAGTTTAGCAACAATAATAGTATACTATATTAATGTGTAAAAATAAAATAGAATGGTGAAAATAAGGATAATTTAGAAGATTACCTCCTGCACTTTTCTTTTCTTTGTTTGCTTCTTTGATGTGCCTTTCTTTGGTTTCAGCATCTTTTCTATCTAGGATTTTGTCCTACGCTTTTTATTACGATAAATCTCCCTTTTCTTTATCCCTTTTGGTACAATCGTAATTGAAGGACATAATTGATCTTCTTTGTCTACAAAATCGGTGGAAGGCCTAATGATGTCTTCTTCTACATTAGTTTTGCAATTCCTAAGGTCACAAAGTTTTTTTTTTTTTCAAATCTGCAATTGCTAAGCTTAGAATATTATGGCCTTCTTTAGTTTCACATGCCTCATTCACCAATTGAATATATTTTGGACATAAATCTCGATACCAATCTACATATTCCAGTCGAGTATCTGGCTTAATGTTATGTGTTGTGCAATTTTTTCCGCTTCCATCTTTTGCATCTCTTCATGATATATCTATTAGGAATCAACTTGATATCCAAAACATCAAGAACTTTCAAACCATGCCTACATAAAATACCAAAGGACTCAAACTTTCTGCAACTACAAGATAGAGTCTGATCTAATGGATTCCACATGACTTCATATTTTCCATATTGATTGAAAACTCCAACCACATAATTATGTATTTGACTCACATTGTGTTCTAAGATGGAAAGTGTCATTACCTGTTCAACTTCTGTCTGAAATAAATCAAACAACGTAGGCGTGTACACTATTTCTACTTGGTTAAGCATAGGAGAGCTTTTGAGCTTCAATCTTGGAAATTTATGTCTAGAGTTGTATTTTGCTTCTAACTCCTTATCCCGCTTTTGATTGACAACTCTTTCAAAATGAGTGAAAAACTCTACTATATTGAGATCAGTACGCAAGCAATCCTTCAAGTCAGCATTGAAACTCTCACTAAGCTAGGTTGTCTTCATTCCTGCAGTGAAAGTTCTCTTAACATATGCTTGGGCCCATTTTTCCTTCAATTTAAATAGATCAATTAGCCATTTATTTTCACGAACATCGTACTTATCCAGCATTTCATTCCAAGCTGTAAGAAACTCATCTTCACCATCATACTTATAGATACATGCTAAGAAATCATTGTTAAATTGAGACTCATTTTTGAGCAAATGACTCAAGTGTTTCTCAACATTCTGTCACATATGCCAACTACACAATGCATGATATGTCTTACGCATGACTACTTTTCTTGCAGCTGACATTGCCGGATCTTGATTTGTGAAAATAGTGATTGGCTTCTTTTTAGACATTGCTTTTAAGAAGGTCTCAAATAACTATACAAAAGATTCAATTGTTTCATCATATAAAAGTGCACCTTCAAATACAACAGTTTCTCTATGGTGATTGAGAACCAAAAATACTCCAAGTGACCTTGCATCTCTATTTGTACTATACGTTGTATCAAACGTTATTACATCACCAAAGTGGCTATAGTCAATGATCATTCTTGCATCGGCCCAAAAGATATTAGTAATCAACTCTTCATAGTCCATTTGAGTAGCAAAATAATATGAAGGATTTTCCTTAAATTGACGACTGAAATATCTTCCAAAGCTAGCAGCTTCCCTATGCTCCATGCCTTTCTGTCGCTTAGTGCGTAAATAGTTTTTATGATCTTGCTTGGTAAAACCAAGATTATCATATCCACCAACTTGCTTACTAAGATGCTCATAAGATTGCTTTAATCTTAATCCCGATTCATGTGCCAAATCAATTTCAATTGCATGAGTTGCAGCCACTTTCCGTTGTGATGGCATCATGTGCACAATTGATGCGAGGTGGAGATAGTGGTTATGCTCAGCAATAAAATCATTCACCACATACTTTTTACTATCTCAATTAAGTACAATAACCAAACGTGCTTCACAACCACATCATGTTTCTGCTCATGGATTCTTTATATTCTGATCTCTCTTGTCTTTGCCTTGAACACCCCCCTTCGCGCACACAAATCTCCTTGAAGTAACTACTCCAGTCTTTTTACATCTATTTACATACTCTTTTCTAATACTAAAACCAATCTTTCTGCCATATTCATTATAAAAATCATATACAATTTCATCTGCTTCAAACTCCATCCCTTTAAATGGGGTAGATTCCATGGGCACATTAGAAAGAACATGTATTCCCATCATTATCCCTAGAAAAAATTGAGGATAAATTTATTATAAAATACAAATAGAAAAATAACATATCCTAACTATGTAACTCAACATATTATAAACTTCATAACAACAAATCTAAAAAAATCCACGCGTAAAATTATTAAAAAAAAATCAACTGTTTACTTCACATAGCACCATCAAACAAGGACACAATTCATAGATTCTGTAGTTACTAAACCACATTTAATTAGATATTCGTCTCCATTATTATTTTGAAATATCAAAATCTTTCGACCCACTTATTGGCAAACGAAAATCCTATACAAAAACTCGGCAATTAAATGACATTAACATATCTTAATTAACTTCTTCTTCTGTTTTTTTTTTTTTTTTTTTTTTTTTAAATTGACTCAGGTTCAAGCTTATAAGGGACCTGAAATTTTAAATTAAAAAAAAAAAAAAAAAAAAAGACCAACACGCTTCATAGAGTCATTCATCAAAAAAATATTCCTAAAAATGGAAAATCAATGAATGATTTTTCTTTTTATAATCATGATTAAGCAGCACAAATAGATAGATAACAAGAAATGAGAGATATGCAAAAGAAGTAATAATGAATTGAAACAAAAGAAGTAAATGAGACAGAGTAAAGATTCAATCTTTATCTCAAAAAAAAAAATCAATCTTTATCTCAAAAAAATAAAAAATCAATCTTTATCTCAAAAAAATAAAAAATATACTCCAAGAATCATCCAACCATTATAAAGATTCAATCTTTAGCTCAAAAAATTAAAAATAAAAATTCAGATAAACTCTAACTTGCATCTAGCCACCAAAACAACAACATAAACTCACCAAGACAACAATATAAGTGCAAAATAATGATCATACATCAAATAAGATAAGCATAAATATGTTTTACAGATATACCTCTGTTTTGGCAAGATAGAAACAGAGCTGTCTCTGAACTTGTTCTCTAATCCTGTCCGTGAAGCTTTTTTTTTTTTTTTGGTTAAAATCTGTGAAGCTTTGAACTGTTTCACGTTTTCCTCCTAAAAGCTTTGAACAAGATATACCTTTATTTCACTTGTTCTCTGAACCTTCTGTGAAGCTTTTCTTTTTCTTGTTTTTGGTTAAAATTTGTGAAGCTTTGAACGTGAGAGATAGGCTGATACATCTCTGTTTCACTTTTCCCTCCCAAAAGGTTTTTTTTTGTTTTCAGTAGATTTTGTCTGGTTGAGTTAAACAACCCTCCCAATTAAGTGCTTAACCCCAGTTAAAGTGTGTGTTTCCCTTTTAATTGATGTGGCAGTATTTTGAGCGTTGATCTTTCTTCAAACAAATCCCCACAGTGAAATGAACACTCTCCATTTCAAAGGGAAATGGAGAGAATCCGAACCCGACCCAAGTACCCAACAATAGCATTTGATTAATTAGAACAACGTTTTCTAGTCTGTGAAGTCTATTTTTAATTTTTTTGATCCGTTCAGTTCAACAAGCCATTAATGAAACCAAAAGTTCAATTGATATTTAGTTCAGAGAACTTGGAGTGAAACTACTCCAAATTCCAAAGCAAAGTAAAGAGATTAGACAAGAGAAAATGGCATTACTGTATAGGCATCATTGGATAGTGTATTAAGGCAAATATTAAAGAGAATGTGCTGCTTTAGGTTAAAATAATTTGGGTTTTATTTAATAAAAAAAATTAAATAAATAGAAAAAATTGTATAAAGTTGATTATATAACTTGTAAAGCTGATAAAAATCATATTATATTATACAAGCAAATCCAGCAATGAATAAGCTACTGCATATTTAAAAGGAACATGCGGGCAATCACATCATAGCCAAGAATGATCACAAAAAGGGATTACCGAATCATAAACTGATAATTCCAATGAACCATAGTCAAAATTAATGCAAAATTTATTTTATTAAAGATGAAAGTAGGAAAATTAACATGAACAACTACTACTTAAAAAAGCTCCTAAACAAAGTCATGTGCATTAATCATAGATAGCAAGCTTCTGGTACATCTCTCCATAGATAGCTTCGTGCATGACAGCAACAGGGTTGATAATCCCACCATTTTCCAAGAACAACTTGACCAAATTCTTGGAAAACCCACTCACCAAAGCCACCCCGCTCTGATCGGATGGAACAGGAGTTGCCTTAGAGTTCCTAAGGTTCCAAAATACAATCTCAGGCACCTTATTGTACCCCTTCTCCCTAAACTTTCTCTGTATAACCTCATAGTCAGTTTCCCACCCTGACCTCCTCAGCCTAGCCTCTCTCTCTCGCTGTTGTCTAGCCTCATTCCGCCTCTGCCTCCTTGCATTCACATCGCTCTCCGACTCGTCACTATCCATATCCGAAGAATCATCATCATCCATACTATTATATCCACCATACCCAAAACCACCATAATAACCACCATACCCATTATGCCCGGATGCTTGATCAAACTCCATATCACTAAAAACAAACACTTTCTGTATAAGTTGGTCCTCAGTCAAGTCTGCTTGAACAGCCACATCCAGAATCTGATCAAACACAGCCTGAAAGTTGGTGCTCCCACCCCATTTCATATTTCTGATAAACTGAGTCTTTTCACTCAGGCTATCTCCTTGAACCATTTGAATGGTAGGGTTGGTGTCAAAAGTTATCACATGACCTTTCCATGGGTCCTCACTAAGCTCCGAGATCATCAACCCTAGAGCCACACAAACATTCATAGGCTGACCAAGCATACTCCCCGACACGTCACACACCGCAATGCAATTGCTCAGCTTGCCCTTCTTCAACAAGTCATCCACCATTCTCTTCCACTGAAGCTCCGCCACCTGTCCACCGTCGCCGTCATTCAACGAAGCGATAATCTCATGTGGGAGCAACGCGCCCGCCGCGATTGTTGCCTTGCCACGCTCCACGCTTTCGAGGTACTCCTGGAATCGCTTGTTGTCGTGTTTCAGAAAGTGTTCCTTGTAATTCTTCATTGCCACCGAAGGTACACGGTTGTAAGGCAAGGTTTCCCACATATTTGCACTCATATACACTTCGGGGACTTCCAGAATCTTATGCAGCGGAACCAAAACTTGCTTTCTCAACCTATCTCGGACTCTATAAGCATAGTGAGCATCTTCTAGGGTTTGATATTCCGGGTCGGACTCTTTAGGGAAAACCCGTTTAGCAATGCTCTCGCATATCAACAAGGACTTGTCGTAGGCCGAGTCAATCGAAGGGCACCATTTCGCTGCAAGACTGATGTCTCTATGCTTTCCTTCATTCAAAGCTTGCATATCAGCCTTCAACATCTCGGCAAAAACATCGGAAACGGCATCGTGCAAGAACCGATAAACCGGATCTCGGTTATACCTCTCGAAAGCTTTCTTGGCCATGGCCAAGACCCGTTCTTTCCTCATCGTCCTTGCGTGCTCTCTTTCAAGATTGGCTTCAGCGATATTCTGCTTAGCCCTCAACTCCTTGCGCAACTTTGAAGAAGTCCTAATCCTCTTCTCGGTACTTTTTTTCATATTTGCGAGGCGTTTTCTCGCCATTCCTCCTGTGACTCTCCCCCTGCCTCCTTGCATTGTTCTTCTGCCTATGCCCTTGGCTCCTTTTCTCTGGTCCCATTCTCTCTTGGCGATTTGGCGTGCCGACTCGCCTTCGAGAATTAGGTAAAGAATTTCGGGGAGGTCTTTGAAGTAACCGAAGTCGGCGAAGGTTCTAGCGTTGAGGGCTAGGGTTTTAGGGTGGTGTTTATGGAGCCAAAGCGCCGCCGTATAGAACCGTTGCTTGTCGGATTTGCCAGTGCCGCGTACGCCACGGAGGTTACAGATGAGTTTGAGTGTGGTGAGAGGGTCGTAGGCCCAGGCTTTTTGGACTCGCTCGACGGTTTCGTGGGATGGTGTGGAGGGGACAACGTGGAAAAAGAAATCT
This sequence comes from Castanopsis chinensis, assembly GCA_032878915.1. Classification (NCBI taxonomy): domain Eukaryota; kingdom Viridiplantae; phylum Streptophyta; class Magnoliopsida; order Fagales; family Fagaceae; genus Castanopsis; species Castanopsis chinensis. Next base: position 26,698,197 of record JAVQMG010000131.1, read on the forward strand.
AAACATGGGTTTCCTGATGCCTTGTAGGTTAACGAACAGTTTTCTGTGAAGCCGAGGATGGGTTCTTGGGTTGAAAGATTTAGGGTTTCTACTGCAGAGGACTCGATGGCGGTAGTGGTGGTGCTTTTGGTGTAGATCTGGGGTGGGCCGAGAAGAAGGGAATCTGAGGCCATTGGGATTATGAATTTGTGATTGTGAATAGGGTTTAACAAAGGGGATTTATAAGGGGATTTATTACTTGGCAAGCACGGTTACAATTACAATTTCTAGTCTGATGAAACTGTTTTTTTTTTAAGTGGTCTTATTTTGTTAAAAAAAATTGTATTTAATTATTTTATATATATATTTATATATGATTTTATTTTAAAATTTTAATTTATAAGTGAATAAATCAATTTAAAAAATTATAAGAGAGTGGTTCTACTTTTTAGGCAATATTTTAGTGGGAGTTGGAGTTACATTTTTACTGAATTGTCCTTTAATTTTGTCTCTACTTAAATATAGGATTGTAGGGACATTTTTTAAATAAAAAATGAGTTTTTAACTAAAAAATGAGTTTTTACCAAATTATCCTTTAGTTTTGTCTCTACTTAAATATAGGACTATAAGAGCATTTTTGAACTAAAAAAATATAAATCCAAACAGAGAAAGCCTCTTAAACAGTAGTATAGACAATACTTGAAGACAAAAATTTTACCTATACTCAAATCAAATCTTCACAGAGGAAGTTGGAATATAAGATAAAGATTATTCTTAATTTATTGTATAATTATCCAGTTGGTTGCACTTTGGTTATGCCATCAGAATCTGGAATAGAAAGATATATACAAAGTGGGTTCTCCCTTAATTAAAGTAAGCAGTCTGTGACGATTTGATTCTGATTGCATAACCAAAGTGCAACCAACTGGATAATTATACAATAAATTAAGAATAATCTTTATCTTATATTCCAACTTCCTCTGTGAAGATTTGATTCGGTATGCAATTTCGTTTTTATAATTTTAATTCTTCTGCAACTTGCTTTGCGTGCTTAATATTCACCATCAATGCACAAGACTAATTTAGTTTCTTTTCCCTTAAAACTAGTGTTGATTGCACGTGCAAGGCACGTGCCGTCCCAATAGTGAGAAAATTAATATAAATTTCGTGTGAGAAACCGTGAATTTTGGGTCACCTAATTTGACTATATTAAAAAAGAAATCTAAAAATACAACAAAATATCATAATATTTTCACAATATTTTCATTTTTAGGATCCGAATAGATATTTTGTTATTTTATTCGAGAGAAATGATACATTCATAATATTTTTAGAACAAATTCTAAATGACAAGTTATTGTTAGTTTTAAACTGATAACATTGTGTCGAGGGGGAAATTGATGCCTCTATCTAGAATTTTGGGAAGCCATGCCGAAACTCGACTATGGGCTCTTGAGATGGTACCCAAAGGCTTTCGTTGTGATGACAAAGCCTATCCAAACAAGAAACAAAAGCTGCACTTGACAAAACAGCAACAAAAGCCCAATGAAAAACACATTACAATGCTTAATTAGTACATTAATGGTCATGATCTGATAGGTCAAGTGAAATAAAATCTCCAGCTGTAAGGGTAAAATTACACTTAGTCTAAAAAAACATATTTAAACAGTCCCATGGTCAATGATTAAATAAGTTTAGGAATGTGTCAACTCCTGGGGGTCCTTGCATGTCTTGGTCAGGAGAGTTCATTATACTTTCAGCCATCATTACATCAATGTAAGGAAATAGTTTGATTGTTACATATACATTATATCCTTGAATGGTAAAATAAAAAATAAAAATTAAAGGTTCCATGGGAAGAGGGAAATGATTAATTGGCATGGTATGAAGGGATATAGGAATCCCAGCTTAGTGGAGCAAGTATCAAACTAGGATTTTGGTGAGTATGTGTTCATAAGGCATGGATGAGACAATGTGGGCTATTTTGAGTGAGTGAGATGAGATTAACTCTAAGATTAAGGCTTTTTGTGAGTAGTAGGCTGTTGTGACTAGTTAGGAGACATTTGTGAGTTGTGATTATGTAAAGGGGAGGAAAGAATATTTGAGGTTAGATGAGTGTAGGCTGAAGGGGATGAGTAGTGAACTTAAAGGGAGTTAAACCACTAGTAAAAATAACAAATAAATCAGGAGTTTCAGAAGAAGTAGTTGTGTCTGTGGGCTAAGATGCTTATGTTTTTATAATGGAGTTTTAAGGAAGCATTAATTAACAAGAGTCCAAAAAAACGTAGGGTTAATCAGAGGTGGGAAACCAAGGTTAATCTTCCTGGGATTTTTGGTCAGAAGTAGGTGGTTTACTTTATGGGCTGCTTTGCTTCTTTGGGTAATGATAGGATTTTAGAGTGTTTTGCATTAAATGTCAAGATTTCTGAGGCTGCGCTTAATCAATGTGATTAGGGCGTGTATCATGAGAAAATCCTAAAGCTGCAACTGAGATTTAGACAGCCAAGAAGTAAGGTTCAACACCCCAAGACAAGTGTCAAGTTCAAAGCCTACTTCAGGGGGTTCCGCTGAAGGTCCCTTTATGCCCTCCAAACCACATGTTCCCAATTTTTTCCCCTTTAGGATTCATGAGCTTGGGACATGAATCATGTATTGAACGTTTTAAACATTTATAGCATTAATTTGCTGGTACTTGGAAAATTTGGTTTCAGCTTCCCTTCCGCTGGAGTTGCAGTCTTGAGAAAGGTGATGGAGTTCCATCATCCTTTAGGTTTCAGCTGATGTTACAAGCCTCGAGTACTGTTCACGTCAGGTAGAGAGTAACAAAAACTGATGGGACAACCCCTAGTTCATCTTTAAGGACTTGGTTCTCTTGTTGTACTTTTGGTCAAGGATGAACAAAGGCCGTTTGCCCACTTCCAGTCCTCTGCCTCTTGCTGGGATCTCTTGGATTGGGCTTGTTCACCTGGGCTAGTTCCTTTGGCCTGGGTTGTGTGCATCCTACAAAATCAACAATACATATTGCCATGGGTTTTCCTTCCTCATGGGCTTTTATTAGTAGATATTCTTTGGGTTCTTGTAGATACTTGCAATGGGTCTTTGGGCAATTAATTGTAATGTTTGCAACAAAATGACAAGTCTCAAAGTACCTTTGAAAATAACCTTTACTATGACGGATTCCATATCATAAATAATGTTCATGGCTTCTAATAGTCGCATCCAAATTTAAATAATAAGCTTGTGGGATCGAGTACTTTCCATGAATGTTGATGACATGACACAAATGGTGATCATGTACTTCATGGGTTTATAACGTCATCTTCAAGATAACCCCCAATGAGTTTTTAATATAAGACAATCGCAATATTTAGTCAAAGATTATACCAGGATATATATTCTTTTTCTTTTGTCAAGCGTTTAATAATCTTGGAATTTTTTATAAAATAGTGCAAATGAAAGAATGGGCTTTGGATATCACCAATGGAGACTTGGGCTTTTGATATTGCCAATGAAAATTGGGCTTTTGATATTGCCAATGGGAACTGGGTTTTTGATATTGCCAATGAGAATTGGGCTTTGATGTTGCCAATCGAAATTGGGTTTTAAATATTGCTAATGAGAATTGGGCTTTTGGATAAATAAATTATCATGGGTTTAAATCATGGGCTTTGATTATGGACTTGAATTCCTTTGATAAAGTTGCTTTGCCATGGATTTGAATCGTGGGCTCTTCAAACCTTGCCAAGCATAAGTATTCTCAGTTTTTAGAAGAATTAGATTTTATCTCGCTCTACTAAATAGTTCGAGCTTTTATGAGAAAGTATTGGGCCCTGTAGCCTAGTTTTGTGGGAGAAAGGTTGTGGGCTACCATCGTGATACTTTGGAAAAATTATTTAAGCATGTCCAATAATACATTTGCAAGGAAAATAAATAGGTTTTATTTAAATAACATTAGGTGGAAAGAAAAGTACCCCAACACATTGTTATTGTTATTCTCAAAACATTTATTTTCAGTTGTGGTTGATCACAGTCTCATATCTTATTATTTTATTTCGACTTATAAGAAATTGATACTTCAATATTTGTAAAAATATTGTGAAATTTGTTGTGTCAGTATAACAATATATATGCTAGCTTACATAAATATTTAAAAGAAAAAAAAAACACAAATCGATTACTGAGAAAAAAAAATTTAGGCATGGTAGAAATTAATGTTAAAATGTTGTGGACTTAGCATTTTTTTTATTTGATCTATAAGAAACTGAGATCTCAACAATTGTAAAAATATTATGATAATAATAAGTGTTGTAATATTTTCTCAAAACATTTATTTTCAGTTGTGGTTAGTCATAATCTCATATTTTATTATTTTATTTTGACTTGTAAGAAATTGACACGTCAATAATTGTGAAATTTGTTGTGTCAGTATAACAATATACATGCTAGCTTACATAAATATTTCAAAGAAAAAAAAATGCAAACCAATTATTGGAAAAGAAAAATAAAAAAAACTACAATGCCAGTTGAATAAACCAAAAGCACTGTAGCTCCAGTGCTATCCATCAATAATAGCTTACCTATGATTTGTTATGAAATTAATGTTAAAATGTTGTGGATTTAGCATTTTTTTATTTGATATATAAAAAACTGAGATCTCAACAATTGTAAAAATATTATGATAACAATAAGTGTTATAACATTTTCTCAAAACATTTATTTTCAATTATGGTTGGTTACAGACTCATATTTTATTTTTTTATTTCTACTTGTAAGAAATTGATACCTCAATAATTGTAAAAATATTGTGAAATTTGTTGTGTCAGTATAACAATATATATGCCAGTTTATATAAATCTTTAAAAGAAAAAGAAACACAAACCGATTACTGGGGAAAATAAAAAACTTTAGGCACTATAGAAATTAATGTTAAAATGTTGTGAACTTACCATTTTTTTATTTGATCTATAAGAAACTGAGATCTCAAAAACTGTGAAAATATCGTGATAACAATAAGTGTTGTAACATTTTTTTAAAACATTTATTTTCAATTGTGGTTGGTTACAATCTCATATTTTATTATTTTATTTCGACTTTTAAGAAATTGGCACGTTAATAATTGTGAAAATATTGTAAAATTTGTTGTGTCCGTATAACAATATAAATGTCAACTTACATCAATATTTAAAAGGGAAAAAAATAAAACACAAACCAATTACTGAAAAAAAAAAAAAAAAAAAAAAAAAGAAGAAGTGACTAACTAAATCAAAGCACTATTGTAGCTATAGTGCTACAGTGTATTGTTTTAACAATAAGTGTTGTAACATTTTTTTTTAAATATTTATTTTCAGTTATGAAATTTATTGTGTATCATCACATTATTAAGCGTCCATTTGGCAATAAAAGGTCTATTTGGTAAGAGATTTTTAGTAACATTATTTAAGTGTTGTGAAATTATATGTGTGGGTGAAAAAATATTGTAAAAATAAGTGTATTGTTATTTAAACAACAAAAATTATTTTTTAAACAACAACACAAAACAAGCCTAGCACTTTTTGCTAAATATAAGATTAAAAAAAATTATAATTTTTATATTAAATATGTGACAACAAACTTACACTTATTTTATTTTTTAAATTGAGACAAAAAGAAAAAGTAAATAAGCAAACATGAAAAAGCTTCGAATGGACACTGATTTTTATTTTATTATTTTATTTCGACTTGTAAGAAATTAACACGTCAATAATTGTGAAAACTAAGTCAAAGGACTGTTGTAGCTACAGTGCTATAGTGTATTGTGATAACAATAAGTATTGTAACATTTTTTTAAAATATTTATTTTCAGTTATGGTTGGCTATAATCTCATATTTTATTATTTTATTTTGACTTGTAAGAAACTAACATGTCAATAATTGTGAAAATATTGTAAAATTTGTTGTGTCAATATAACAATATAAATATTAGCTTACATCAATATTTAAAAGTAAAAAAAAAAAAAAAAAAAAACTCATACGGATAACTAAAAAAAAAAAAAAAAAAAAAAAAAAAAATGAAGCTATAAAATAGCTATAGCCGCATTTTTTGTAAACGCGGCTATAGCCCGTGTTTTTAATAGTGAGCTTCCGGTACAAGATTGACTCCCTTATTATCAAGCCAATTTTGAATGCTACCTAAAGGATAAAAAATAAAAATAAAATAAATTTTGCCAAGTGCTAAATTAGCTATGATAATTGACGATAAGATTAGAGCTAGGATTGGTTTATAATTTGATGGTTGTAACTAGAAAACAAATCAGACTTGAATTAAGTTGAATAGAAAGTATTGACTTTTATATGTATGACTATAGCATAGAAATCCCTAATTCATACCCTAAACTTTGTTGATACTCTATTTTGCAACCCGCATTTAACCTCACATAGAGGGTAAAAGGGTAATTTCACCTTGGAAATAGGCATCTTAATTCTTGCCATTAGATCCTTAATCTCATTTTATCAAATTGATCATGATGTTGTAATGATAAAATCGACTGGTCATAAGCTCTAATCGAACCATCAGATTAAAAGTTATTTTCAAATCAAGTTTTAATGGCCAAGATACGCTATCACAAATTGAGTTCGATTACATGTGATTATGAAAAATTGATTCCAATGGTTATAGTTATAATCAATTTGAAATTATTGACGTGTCATAATTTGATTGGCTAGGACTACATTTTATTGTAAAGTTGCACACACTTAATTAATTAGATAGACAAACATTAATTATTCAATGAGTAATTTTGTGTAATTATTTTTTAATTAGGGTAAATATGGAGCTAATTAAGTCTGAATTGGAAGTGATTGGAGCCTATTAATGTTAATTGGAAACTAATTTGAGACCTATTGATGTTAATTGTGCTAAAATAGTTTTCTAACAAATGACATTTCCTCACCATTTCGTTGATATCTCTCAGAAGATTTTGAATCTGTGAGTGAGGTTAATATTTCCAGAAACTAGACATTCAGAGCTTCAATTTGAACACAAGAACTAGACAATTCCGCTCAGATTTGGGTAAGATATAATTTTTTGAATTTGGCTCTGTGAACTGTTACAATAGCTAGGAGAAAACCAAATTTTGCTTGCTCATCACTCCCACCAATCTCTACATTTAATGCACCAACTTTCCCCAAAGACTGAAATATTGATTAGGTTCATGATTACTTTTGATCCTTTGTCATCCCTCATTAAAGGACATTCCATTTATATTTTTTCCACTACTATTATATAAATTCCCCCTCTCATCCATTCTAGAGGACACAAAAGCCTCCTCTTCTCCTCTCTAGAGTTCTAGTGAAATAAAGTAGTCTTGTCATATTTTGGTGTTCTTGAGACTCATGGTATTGAGTGAGACTCACTCTCCCTCTCTTAGTTCTTCTTTTCTACTCCACCCTTAGGACCTCCTTCAAGAGTTTCCTCCTCCACCGCGTGGATCTTGCATGTAGGTATAATTCATTTTCCTAACTTATTTATTTATATTATTATGATGAGATTAAGATTAGAGCATGCCAAGGTTTATTTAAATTCTTTGAATATTTTTGAATGTTTTAAAAAGTTCATATGTGTTCTTCACATATTCTTTATTGTTCATCACATGTCCATGCATAACACTAGTTTTAATCTTAAATCCACATAAAAAATATGAAAAACATGATTGTTTCATAATTCTCTCAAATCCTCGAATCTAGGATACTACCATCCACACACATTCACTAGAATTTATTTTTCAATCCAAATGCAATGCTTAATAAATTGAATTAGGATTTATCACATGCACACACATTAAATTTAACATGCAAATTGATTGATAACATATTGGATGATATGATATAAATATTGGTCACCATAGTTTTGATGACCAATTCATCAGGCAAGGTGGGTGTCTAACACCTTCCCACCTTGTAACATAACCTCCGAGCTTAGATCAAGGATTCACAAATCAATTCTCATCCACATAATTTTCAATCTCTAGATTATACCTAGGAAACAAAGCCATGTACTTTTATCTTAGATTGTATATAGAACCAAAGTCATGTAATTTTCTATGATCAATGTAAATTTCTTCTCAAATCAATAAAATGAGGAATTTTTAAATTTTGGTTTTATTATCTTTTCCAATAATTAAATAAGTGGCGATTCCATTATAAAACCCTTAATATAAAGGGTAAAATATAATCAGTCAAACCTCCATTTTGAGAAGCAATAACACGACTCTACTCAGTCACTTAGGTTTGACCCAACATCCAAAAAAGGGGCCGGAGACGCAGTCTCTCACAAACCTAACCTTTAGTATTTCTCCAATTCATCCAAAGCAATATGATTTAAGTAAAATTGACATTAAATCTGGAAAGAATAGGCTTTATTGCTTAGCAAGGAGTATTTGATGAATGAAATATGTGAAAAAAAGAAGTATCTAAAATGGATCAAAAAAAATGAACCATTAATTTCTTTCCTCTAAACATGACCAAAACATACTAAGCAACTCTCCCTCATCATAAAGGACATCCTTATCTTGAAGTAAAACTAGTAGGATTCTTATTAAGGTAAATATAACTAAAAATGATGTTTAACTTAGATAGCAAAGAAATTGAACTTTTATGAGTAACATAAAACTATAAATTCATCAACTTGCATTTAAATATTTGTTAAATACAATGAAGTCAACAATTTTTTTCTAACATAAACATGTACTAAACATAAACTTGACTTTTGAACATATGAAAGAAATTAGATAATTTTTTGTCGAAAATACACTATTGGTCCCTCAAATTTAATTAGATTGTACAATTGATCCCATAAATTTCAAGGGAGTACTATTGATCCCTCAAGTTTTGAAAACAAGCGTTGTTAATTTTATCAACTGTCATTATTGTAATGCTCACGTGACTAATGGAGCAGTGATGTGGCAATTATTCATTAAAAATATATAAAAACTCAAATGACACATCCGAAACCCATAGTTCCTACACTTGACATTTTTCTCAATGGGTTACCCAAATCAAATCTCCTGAATATGAAATCCCCAATCAGGTTTATATTATTGAGAATTAATTTAGGTTTTGATTTTTTAGATTTTAAGAATAGATATATACTTATTTTTAAAATAAATATGACAAATCAAGTAATAAAATAAAGTAGTATTTCATCTACAACTATAACAGTTGTGTCTATCTAAAAGAATTAGCTAAGAATAGAATTTAAACCAAAAAGAGAGGAAAACAAAAAATTGACTTTGTTTGTAGCATTGTAGCTTTTGGTGGGTTCGTTGGCTTCTAATTTGACTTATAGCCATGTGACAAAGGAAATATAAAAGATTTTGCTAAATCATAAAAATTTATATACTAATATAATAATCTCATGTCATGAATTGTGATTATGCTAATGGCTAGATGCTTATCTTTGATTTGCATCAATCTTCTTCATCACTCTAATTTATTCTTATCATTAAATAAAATTATATTAACATTATTTTTTATTTGTTAGGAAATATTTCTTAGATTAAGGGATAATATTTAACATACAAAAATTTAATTTAGATAATATTTATCATCTAATTAACATTATTTTTTTATTTATCAGAATATCAAGCTACAAAACTTAATTATTAAGGGATAACCACAATCCAAATTCTTCAAGAGGTGATTAATATAAATCCATTCCAAGAAACATTATATATCTCCAATAATTTGATAATCTCTATCTATCCCAAAAAACTGTATATATTTCCATTAAATTGATAATTTCTACGTTGATGACATTTAATATATATATATATATATATATCAAAATTCCTTATAGCTATTGTTGACGAAAATTGTTAACAATAATTGTTAAATTATGTTTAACAAACGTTGTTGAATTATGTTTCACAAACATTGTCAAATTATGTTTAACAAACGTCGTCGAATTATGTTTAACAATTCATCAAACATAATTTCACCCATAGGCCTTTTTGGTGTATGAGTTTTATTGATGTGAGTAGTGCCCATTCAATATAATGTATCTCTTAATTACAATCCCTTGTTTCAAGGGAAGATCCTTTGATTCTAACCACGTCGTCTTTATACATAAGTTTATTTATTTTTCATGTTTAAGGGGATATGTGTTTTTTATTTATTTGTGGCTGCACCTAATAATTTGTTTAGGTTGCCTACGTACCCTTGGCGGGGATTAAGCCACTTCATAGTTCTTAATTTGAGATCTTAGATTTAAAGTCTCAAATATGGTTTTGTCCAATTTTAATGGTGGATATTTTGGTCAATACTTGGTGTTGAATTAAGTATTGACATAATTTTTTTTAATCTGGTTGAGATAATTGATTTTAATCTCAAGGGTAAGTTATGGACCATATTCTTATGGAAATTGAACCAAGGATTCTATTCTTTGAGAAATTAAATGTCCTAGCAATTTTTCTTTTCTTTCATTTGCTTTTTTGTAGGAATTTTAATGACATTTTGATTGAAATTCCCAAATTTAATTAAGGGAAAGAAAACTCATTTGGAGCAATTTAATCATTGTGAACATATTTGGAATTGGAGAATTTCCTTAAATCAATTTTTATGGTCATTTTATTTTAGGAATTATTAATTCTAATTTTTATTAAGAAATTAATAATTCCAAAGAATTTGTCATGATTAATATGGTGGAGTCCAAGACTCCACTAAAAAAATTAGAATCAAGGACTCCATAAATTTAAAAGAGTCAAGGACTCCATTGATGGGGTAGAGTTAAAGGCTCCATTATTTTTGTAGAGTCAAGGACTCCATTAATGAGATAAAGTCAAAGGCTCTATTATTTCTGTAGAATCAAGGACTCCATTAATTTAGTAGAATTAAGGATTCTAATTAAAGAGGACATTATACCACAATTTTTAAAAAAATTTTATTTGATAATGTATAAATAAGAGTTACGAGTCAAGGACTCGTATTTAAAGCTTCATGCATAGAATTAGGAACTCTTCGTAAAATTCGATCTTATTTGCATTACCAAGTAAAAAATTCATATTTTAAAAATGAGGTAGAGAGAGAGATTTAAAAAGAAGAAAGGGATTGATGTGAAATTCCAAATACAAACCTATGATGCGTATTTTTCCTCTGCTTGATGTTGCAATCTTTGGCTGTGCCTCTCCTTTTTCCTTTCTTTCTTTGTCTTTGCCGTGCGTGTATTTGCTTTTTTCTGTGTCTGCCTCTTTTTTCTTTTCTCTCTCTTTTATTAGCGTGTCCCCTTCTTCTTCTTTTTTAATTTGTGCGTGCCTCTCCTATTGATAGAGAGACTCCAAAGAAAATGTTCCCTTATTTTTCTCTCAACTAATTAAATTATGGATCAATTTTTGTCAAATTTTCCCCCAAAACTCCAAATTTCATGTTGAGTCGGGACCCACTTTTCAGCATTTTTTAGTCTCTTTAAATTGTTCCGCTGCTTTTTAAGCTCCTTCTCTTTAATTTATGACCGCCCACTTTCACCAAACTGTGCTCCGTGCTCCTTAATTTTTGACGGTGACACTTCTTTATCTACTTTTCAGCTTTTCAATTTTTTATTATTATATTTACTTCAGCCGTGACATCTTTTTACCCTTTTATCTCTTTTTTTTTTTGTTTTTTATTTAGGAACATTGGTAGAGTCACCTTTTGTTAACGCTCCCTTATTTTTTTCACTCTAGTCCTTTCTTATTAGTAATAGAAGGCTAGCTGACTAGCAGCTCGGCAATTCACGTGGGCTCCTTCTTTTTTATATGGATATATATATATATATATATATATATTTAATTATATGACCTTTTTGTAGACCACCACACATTGTCTCATCCTATTATCTAGTCCACAAGCGTGGCATTTTAGTCCACAAGCCGCGAAGTGACATTCTTCTTTTTAGTGACACATTTTTTTTGTTTCAACAGCTATCAACCATGTTCTCTTTCTCTCTTTTATTTTTTTAATTTTTTATATGTTACGTTATGTTGAATCAACTCTCTTTTTTTTTCTTTTTCTTTTTTTTTTTCATTCTATTCATATCATGGATTTGTTTTGAGTAATTAACTTTTTTTTTTTTTTTCTGTTGAGTAATTAACTTAATAATGTGAGTTACCTCAATGTCAGATTTGTCATAGGTGTACACCTTGGAGAGTTTGAAATAGAAGGAAAAACTGAAGAGTTTATATGGGAAAGAAAAACAGCAAGGAACTACAAACGGAAAAGACAAAGAGACACAAAAAGCCACGCTTATGAAAAAGTGTGAATCACTACGTTTTAAAATAAAACATGTACTAATGGTTAGGAAATAATTTTTTTAAAGGTAAATTTCACTAACTACCTCTGAGGTATAGAAAAATATCAAAGAGGTCTAGAAGTTTTCAAAACCAACCATTTCAATCCTTTGAGACCAAACGGATTTAACGTCGTTAACCTCTCCTCTCATCCCTTTCTCTATCTATCTCTCTTCTCTTTCTTGACTGATAAAAAAATAATCTCTCCTGTAACTTTCTCAGTAAACAAACAGGGAAAGAAAATGCTTGAATGAATCCAACAATCAAAACGGAAAGCACGCAACAAAAATCACAAATCCATCAAGAACTGTGACAAAAAAAAAAAAGTCAGCCTCTCAAATTCACAAACACTGCTCACTCCATCACCATTCACCAAAACCCCTTACCAATGGCTCTCAAGCTCAACATCTTCATCAGCAAAGAGAAAATCTTTGCTCAAACCACAACAAACCCACAAAACCTTTGCTCAAACCAAAGCAAACCCACCTCGCCGATCGAAACCAAAATACACACCTCAGCTGCCGACCCAAACTAAAATCACAAACCTCCATCACCGACCCACAACCAATCCAAATCGAAACCCACACCTCCGCTGCTAATCCACAAAAAACCCAAACCAAGATCCACAACCTCCATTGCCGACCCACAAATAATCCAAACCAAAATCCAAAAACAACCTTCACCGCTTTCGTACCAAAACCCACGAACCACTGCTAACCCACAACACGACGCCGCCGAAAGACCACGAGAACCATCACCGATCCACACCGAAACTCGCAAACACCGTTAACCCACAGCAAGACGTTGCCCAAAGACCAAGAGAACCGATCCACACTAAAACCCATGAACGCTGCTTACCCACACCACAGCGCCGCCGCAACCATGAGAGAGAAGAAAAGGACAAGAGAGTTAAGGCAGTTAGAAAGACTGAGAGGAAAGGTTTGAGAGTGGAAGAGGGATGAAGGATTCAGAGGGAGTGAGAAGAAAAGAGGGATGAGAGAAGAGGGAAACGGACCCTGAGTGTGAGAGAGTTTTTTTTTTTTTTTTTTTTTGATTCGGGAAAGTAAAAGATAAATGACGGTGTTAGGTCCGTTTGGTCTCAAAAGACTGAAAGGGTTAGTTTTAAAAACTTCTGGACCTCTTTGGTATTTCCCCAAACCTCAGGGGTAGTTAGTGAAATTTACCCTTTTTTTTAACACCCAATTTTCTATTTGGAGTATGATTTTTCTTTTTTCTAATTAAATGTTGTGTAACGGTTTCTTTTTTGGTTGGTTGTACTCAGTGCTTCTTTCAATCTGTGAACCTTTTACACTGTATACATGATAGAAGGGTAAGTGGGCTTTTTTGCCTATATGGCAACACAACCTTAACGGCAGAAAAAAACTTCTACTTTTATATGTAATACTAGTCGCTAATTTGTGTAATATGTGATGAAGTTTTACATAAATATATAATACACTAAGCAACCAAAAATGTCATTAAATATTTAATAATTCTATGTATATGCTAAGCACATTACAATTGAAGATTGACAAAATTGAAGAACAAAATTTAAAATGATCTATAAAAAAAAAAATCAACATTAGAATGTTTGAAATAACAGAGTTTTATAGTAATATATGTACTTATTCAACACATTTTGCTCCAAAAATTTTAGTGAGCAAAATCATTAATAAGTTGAAAATCACTTATAATGATGATATACATAAAAAATTTATTAAAAGTAGGGTAAATTGAAAAGTACACCCCTAAAGTTTGTGAATGTTTGGATTTTACACCCTAAAGTTTCAAAACCAAACACAAACAACCACGAGTTGGTTCAATGTATTTATGTCTCATCTGAACAATGATGACATGAAAGAGAATTAAAAAGAATTACTACACCATCATTTAACAAAATTCATGCACCAAAAATTATGTGAAAAGTCTAGTATAGAAAAAAAAAATTTAACCACATTTTTCCTTTCTATACACAACATACACATTTAGGGTGGTCTTTAGCTTTCAATAAGGGGGTGTGGGTGACACTTAAATGTGTAAGTAACTCTAAACATGCAATTTGGGTATTTCCCAAAAATACAATTTGGATGAGCAGGATAACTACAATCTACATAGTAATAGAACCAATGCTTTGAAACCCTTTCTTCTTCATAGATATCACAGTAATATTCACTGGAGTCATCTTTAGCAAGTAATAGAGAGTGAAGGGATGATCATGTTGTCTGTATACTATGGTATGTCGTACCGTAGAGCATTTGAAGTCCAAAGCAAACTCACAAGTGGTAAAACAAAATATTGGGTAAGTTTTGGAATGACAACAATTGCAATTCTGTTTAGATTCAATGCTAGAGAGAATAAGTCAATGCCCATGACCTAGGTGGGCATCGAAAATCGAAACTAAATTGGCATGTCTCACAACTATAGTTGAAGCCATTGCAACTAAGTTTACATGCATAACAATGAAATGTCTTACTTTTATAAGATGTCTTTGGGAGGAGGGTGAGTGGGTGTCGATGAAGTGAATGTTTCTTTTTTTTTTTTTTTTTTGATAATTTAGCACAAGATTTATGAAGAATGACGCTACACTTTACACAATTATAAAATAGGGGGAGAATGGCTCTTATGCATGCATAGCATTTTTGGTTATTTAGAACCTCATCAGTAAGCTTAAAGACATGCTCATGACTAAAATGTTTCAGTCTTGCAGCTATTTGAGTTTTGTCCTCTCTCATATTAAATTTGCTGACTTTGTAAGTTGCCGAGTCAACGGATTCATTGAGCTCTAGAACTTCATCCTCATCTATATATTCTTGCAAATATATGTCCTCCCTATTTCCCCTGGCAATAGCACAAATGAGGTGGGCAACGAAATCACATCTAGAGCAATAGTAAAGCCCATAGAGCGTGTCCACTTTTTGAACACAGATTTGACAAAATCGAAGGTCAAATTGATGGAATTTAAGAGAAGAATGGCTGAGGTGGAGGAGGTGCTTGTGACGCACAACTTTAACTTTGCATGGGAAAACAGAATATCTTCCATGAATCCAAAAATTGCATAGAAGACATAGATAGGGCATACCTTTGTATTCTTCACCGCAAAGGTCGCAAGTGAAGGTGAATCACTTCCAAAAGGGGGGTCAATGGGTGGTGGTGGTGGAATTTAGGTTTCATGGTGGTGGGCACTAAAGGAAGGTTGAAATAGCAGTGGTAGCACCGATAAGTGTATTCATCACAAGATTCTTTGCAAAGTTTGCGTTTGTAATATTATCTTTCATCTTGTGAATATTTGTCAAGATAAAAGAGAATAAGAGGATCGATTGGGTGCAAGGGATGGTACAACCCAAGGGGTAGTTTTGCACATGATTTATGATGAATGATGTCTCAAGGCCAGCAATCTGATTTTATACAACTGTAACTAGGACCATAAACAGATTCTCGACACCCATAACAAGTAAAACCTCTTTTGTGGTCTGGATTGAAAACCAAGGGATGCTCCAAATGGATAAAATGTAGAAGTTACTGATGATCCATGATCTTATTTGTATGACATGCATAGTGACAATGATAGTGACAATGACAAACATATCATCAAATTTATTGTTTATAAAATAACAATAAAAAGGGCATAATAATACATGAAAAGAAAGGTAGGTGGTGAATCCAAATTTAAAAAAAAAAAAAAAAAATCAGAGAGAGAGAGAGCACAAAAAAAAGAAACAAAGAAAGAGAGAGAATTGGTGGGTTTAGAGTTGAATAGCGGAAATTTAGTCTTTATGGGTGAATGAATTAGAATCATAAAAAGTCAAAGTCAAAAAAGAGGGATTTGGAAGGTGTGGTTTTGGTAGGAAGAGAGATTGATTGAGGTGAGGGCAAAGGATTTAAGTAATTGAGGGTTTGTCATTTAAGTTATTTATTGATTTGTGGGATTTTTGTTATTTAACAAATATTCATTCAAACTGGCTGTTTTCTGTTTTCTTTGTTTGTGTTTTGGGAAGGGGTCTGGCTTACGGCTTACTTGCAGTAGAAGTTTAACAAGATATCTCTTTTTTTTTTTAACAGAAGTTGCCACATTACCCACTAATAAACCAATGGTGGAGATTAAAACTCAATGCCACCTCATTTAAATTTCATTCAAAAGTTAACAGAGCCCATCCACAAGACTAATGCCGGTTCTAACGTTTGTTGTTACTATGAACGTTAACAGAGCCCATCCACCTTATTTTTAAGATAATTTGTTCTTCCTAAAAATTAAATAATTCCTATTCAATCCAATTATGTCTACTTCAGTCCAATTCAATCCACTAGATCAATTTCGATCCCCCACTTCAGTCCATTTAGACTAATTGGGCCTTAAATTGATTTTTTTTGTAAGTTTTCCTTTCAAGTTTAGCTCAAAAATTCTTTTTTTTTTTTCTTAATTTTTTTGGTTGAAAGGTATGAAAATTTTATTATATTTTGGCTAAACTCTTTGCTTTTAAGTTAAAAAAAATACAAAGAAGATAATAAAATAGACATTAAAAATTAGAAATATGGGCCCTAAAAATGTTATAAAAATGATAAATATTCAAAAATCTTGTTCAGTCCACATTGGTTCAATTCGGTCCATTCGGTTTATTTAGTCCATTCAATCCTATTTAGTCCATTCTATCCACTAAAGCTCTATTCTTTCTAATTTGGTCTAGTTGGTCTTCATCAATCTAATTCAGTCAGTCCACATTAGTTCTATTTGGTCCACATTGGTCCTATTTGGTCCATTCTCTCCACTTTGGTCCTATTTCGATCCACATTGGTCATATTCGGTCCATTATGTCCACTTTGATCCATTTCAGTCCTATCCGATCCATTCAGTCATTTTGGCCCTATTCGGTTCATTTTTTTCCTCTTTGATTCTATTTGGTCCATTCTGTCCACTTCTGTCCTATTTAGTCCACATTACTTCTATTCTGTCCATTCTGTCCACGTCGGCCCTACTCGATCAATTCAGTCTATCTACTTCGGTCCAATGTGGTCCTGTTCCATCCATTTTATCTACTTCGATCATTTTTGGTCCATTAGTTCCTATTCGGTCCTATTCTGTCCATTTGGTCTACTTTGTTCCATTTGGTCCAATTCGGTCCATTCAGATCACTTTGGTTCATTTTGTTCCACTTCAATCTATTTTTGTGCACTTACATAATAGGAAAATACATGTTTGGGTTAAAAGCACCTAACTAAATTCAAATACACACACACACACACACACACACACACACACACACACACACACACACACACACATATATATATATATATATATATATCTCTTAAGTATAGTATTTATTATTGTTACGCTTTTGTTGAGTCACATTAATGTAGCATTTCAGTCCACTTCGGCATAGCTAAATTTAAGTGAAATTCTTTCTAAACAAAAAGGCTTTGTGTACACAAACGTAATCTTTAGGGTAGTTATTCATTTTTTTTTAACGTCGTTACTTTTAAATGAATTACATGTGGTTGATTATACATTTAAGCAAAATAAATAAATATATACAAATATGTATGCTTGTATCATTCTGATTTAAATAAATGATTCATTCTCTTAAAAGAGATTATCATGATAATCAAAACTCATATCAAACTTATACTAAATATGTATAATTATTTTCTAAATTTTATTCTAGAGAGAGACTACTTGTGTCATGCTTGGATTATACTTCTCCATGCATATGATGAATGGCAGGATACTAGAGCATCAAGAAAAGAACAAGATGGAAAGTTTCTGGCTTTGAGAACCTAATAGAGAAGTGATTTAAGCCTATGAATTAATCTACGTCCTTGTTCAACCAAGAGAGCTAGGTTGAACATACTCAAATCCCATAATTTGAGCTAGGTTGAACATACTCAAATCCCATAATTTAATACCCCTTCCTGTTTAGGTCTACACAGCTTTCTCCATTTCATCCAATGACATTGATTATGAATACTATATATCCAAAGGCAAGCTTCTTCTTTTTTTCTTTTTTCTTTTTTTCTTTTTTTTTTTTAAAGTTATGTAATAAACAAAAAGGGGCATTAGTTCTCCAAAGTGAAAAACTTATACCAATTGAGTTAATTGGAACCTAACTAAAAAAAACAACAAGATAGGCAAGCTTAATATCACTAAGAAAACACAAGCACATGAAAACCATAGTTAAAGCACATTCATAGCAAGATTTTAGTTCATTGAATAAGATAACTTTGCATAACTATCGTGTATTCATTAGAATTTGATGGTCTAAGAAAATGGGACTTAAAATGATTTTACAGATATGGGAACAAAACCACTGCATGAGGAGAGGATCTAGGGAAGCTTAATAACTGTTGAGTCACTTGTAGAAATTCAGGTAGCATAATACGCTTTTCATTTTGTATATCTTGTGATGTAGTGATAACCATCTTCTCCAGAACCTTTGCATTCTTAAGTAGAAATTGCACCACTAAAATGAATGCTTCCTTTGTGCAGAACAACCTTTCTCCAAAACCAAAAAACTTAACAGTCTTGAGGCATACTAGCAAAGACTTGAAATAGATCTCTCCTGATTTCCAATGTTTCACTTCATCACTGTAAGAGCGGCAGCAACATGTATCTAGAAACTGCAAAATAAAAGTACATTAGCATGAAAGTTCAGTTTTAAATTATGATATTTCATCATGTTGTAATAGAGTTGATGTAGGACAAGGAACAAAACCAAATCAGATTTGAAATTTCTGAGTAAGCTCTGGAAAACTTGGATTTTGAGAATTTAGGGTTAGGCTTTGGTAAGAAAAATTTTAGAAAATAGTAAATAATAAGGGTTATATGGTTTTTTATGAGAAAAAGAATTGGAGGATTTAGGGATGCAACAAAGGGGAGAATTAAAACCTTGGTTGGGTTTCCGTTCTAATTAAGGTTGTGACATTATGAACAGTATTTTGCTTTTTTATGGGGTATCTAAAGCTATTTGATGGATAGGTGACATAGGATTTTAAAGTTTTGGATATTAGGGTTTAAAGTCTGATAAATCAATGCGTGTTTGCTAGATTTCAAGTTGCTGAAACTTTAAAGATAAAGAATAAACCTCTAAGCATCATGCCTCTTATATCACACAAATTTCAAACAAAGCTTCACACCTTCTAACAAATAAAATAAAACTCATTCTTCTTGAATAGAAAGGCACTAGCCAATACCTATTCCTAGTAAATAACTAAACTCAAATAAAACCAAATAAGGCTCAATAGACTATTAGAATAGCTTATATCCAGAAACTTGAAACTTAGAGAATTGTCATTGACACTTAAAAATAAATTAAATTAAATTAAAGTGAAAAAGTCTTCTGGTTGCCTATGCCAGAAATTCTGGATAATAACTTTGGCTATTAATGACCTCATACTCAAACAAATGGATTTCCAAAAATCTATTACTAATTTCTTTGTTGTAAGAAGAAAGATGCATTGTCAATAAGAAGGTTTTGAGTAAATAATCCATAAAACAACCACTTAAAAGATCAAAAAGGTCTACAATCAACGTTTACTCTTTACATCAATAACTCACGGGATCAACTTGATCCCATAAATAGTTAGACATATTGAGCTAAAAAAAATAACAAAATATAAATTAATGATTAGAATTAAGCCTTCATTAAAGTTCGTTTGATATGACATTCAGAAAATTGGAACAAGAAATACATACCATTGACCCTACATAGTGGGAGGATGTGATGTCTATATTCAATGTCTCCACATAAGGCGAACTTTGAAGTAGGCGGGCAATGCCAGGAAGGTTCTTTTTTTCCATTCTTGTTTTCATTGTTAAACATTGGCACTTTGACAATGGAGAAGGCAGATGTTCCATTGACATTATAGATACAACCTAGGTCCATCAAAGCAAGATGCAAAACGCATTAAGGTAAAATTAAGGTAAAGTGAATGACAAGAACAAAGTTCATGACCAATTGTAAAATTCATTGCCAGTGCACAATTTAGCTAACATGTGTCAATATATGCAGACAATGAAATAAAAAGAAGGCCTTATTTGGCATGAAAAGTCTAAAACAAGTGCCTACATCTTATCATGAAACTAAAAGTATGTGTCTCTAACACAAAAGCTCAACCCACGAAATTGGACCAATAATATCAGGTCCTTCAACCATTGATTGTTTACAACTTGGACTAAAATCAAGATGTTCAGGAGAAAAAGCTCTACTTACAACAACAATGAAGCCTTAGTCCCAAATTTTTGGGATTGGCTAAGCCCAACTCACAATAGAGAGTATGGAATACTCATTTAAATCAACAAAATGCTTTTCCTTCCGGTATTAAAGAAAAATCAATAGTTCAATAACTTTGCAATATTCTATATGTAGGGCCTAGCCAATCAATGACACTACCAACAATAAAAGATACAATCTTGATATCTGCGAATGGAAATAAACATTAGCAATCAAGAAAAACAAACGAAACAAAGAGATTTATTAAGGAAAACTAACCATGAGACACCAATTGCCAACAGTGAGTTTCTTGACATGATGCACACTCTCAAGAATGTCTCTCATAATGGCTTGGAACTCCTCACAAGCACCCTCCTCATCACTATCGTACCCCTTCCACATGTCGAAATCGAGCTTAGCCTCAACCAATGCTGACGCATTCTTTATCCGACAACTCTTCATATAAAAACCCCCCAAAATCTCTAAACACTCAATCTTTGGAGCCACAATTTCCAGTTCCAACTTACGCTCCTCACTTTCCAACATATCTACCAAATAGCTATCTATCACCAATTTTCTCAAACTCTCGGACACTATATCCAACCGATTAAACTCATAACAATCACTCAATTCCAAGTACTCAAGTCTAGGACTACCCATTAACACTTTCCTTATCACATCTTCACACAAGGCCGATTTCCGAACGCACAAGCGCTTGAGTGAAGTCCAATGTAGTAACCCAATAGGCTTAATTTTGCAGAAACTAAGAACGAGTTCAGAAACAAACTCATTGGCGTAGAGATACTGAGGCAATCGGTATCCGTTAGCATCGAGAGGAGAATAATGAGATGATAAATGTAGACTAAGTTTGTCAACTTTAGCAGTTGTGGCGAAACGAACCCAAAGATCAAGGCGACGCTTGAGGCGCGACCTGTACTCGAATTGGACGGAGAAATTAGCGAGTTTTGGAGCCCTGTGTAGGAGTAGGGTATCGTCTACTTCGCTGACAAAAGCGGTGGCAATTTTGTATGACTGTGTGAAAATGAGAGAGGGAACGGAGGTCCAAAGATAGGCCCATCTTTTGGATAAAACGCTGGTTAAGATAGCGTCTTTTGTGGGCAAGAAGGAGAGGATGTTGAGGAGGATGGAGTGAGGTAAGGTGGTGATTCGATCTTCCAGGGTTGGTGCATGTTTGCGGCGTTTGGTTCGATGATTATCGCTTGATTCTTCTTCGTCTTCTTCTTCAGAATTATTGGGGTTCGAATATTCATAATCATAGTTGTCTCTTGAAGTTGGGCTTCTTCTTTCCCCATTGAAAGTAGAATCATAGCTCTCTTCTTCTTCCATTATCTTCTGGACTGCCAGTAGTGAATATTGTAATACACGCACCTTCTATTCTTCTTTAAAATACAAAGCAAACGGGTTTGTTCTATCAATTAGGGCTACAGATTACTTAGATTGGGCTTCAAATGGGCCATCCAATATCAATTTATTTATACAATAGGTGTAAAATCTTTTCTTTTTCTTTTTCTTTTTTATACAAAGCAAACGGGTTTGTTCTATCAATTAGGGCTACAGATTAGTTAGATTGGGCTTCAAATGGGCCATCTAATATCAATTTATTTATACATAGGTGTAAAATCTTTTCTTTTTCTTGTTCTTTTTTTTGTTTCGGTTTTAATGTGTAAAATTTGAATTAGACTAGCCTTCTTTTGAGTTTGGGATGTAACCAACTGTGGGTTTTTTTTTTTTTTTTTTAAATAGTTACAATGGTGAAATGTTGATTTAAATCCCAGAGACAACTTCCATGAAAACTCTAAAAAATGGCAACCAATTGAGTTACAAATTTTTTGCCAGATATAACATTATAGCCAAAATTTTAATGCATAATTGTTCCATTTGGTTGTACCTTATTATGGATAAAAGCAATTCCCTTATAGCAAGGAATAGTTATAAGTAAACTCCTCTTTAAAGGTGTTATGATAGCAAATCCTTTTATTTTTAGATTGTTTCAACCTAAAAATAAAGAATTGAATCCTAGATATCTTATTCAACCATTAGAAATTTTGTCAATTAAGCTAATTGGCACCCAAAAATGATAATAAATCCTTATGTTAGTAATAAAAGTTCATTAATCCTAAACTCATTCCTTTTTTTAAAAAAACGGTAAAAGGAAGATGTGGGCTGTTATAAACTCAATTAATAAATATGAGATTTGAGTCCAAATCCCGCCTATGCTATTGCTATATATATATATATATATATATATATATATAATTTTAAAAAAAAAATCCCGCCTATGTTTTAGCATAATGTTTGAAGAAAGTTTTAACGTAAAAGGCAATCATTATGAAAAGAAAGCCATAAATTCAAATTCTATAAATAAATAATAATGTAAGAGGGAGATATCTTTGGATCATGGACATGTGCAAAGTAGTCGATAAAATTGATATAAATCTTAAGAACGATGCTATGAGTACTACTACAATATTTTTTTTACTACATATAAGCTTTATAAACGGATTTGTCAACTTATAAAACAACACAAAACACAAAAATTAATTAAGAAAATTTTTTATTATGTTGTTGATGACTTGATGCACATCAATCACATTTATTATCACATCAATTTATAAGTATTTTGTAGTAAAAGAACCAAAAGATATTGAAAATATCCGACAATGTCAATGAAAGTTTGAAACTGCAAAATGATTAAAATCAAATAAAAAGCTTGATAAGCAACAATACCATTGACTTTCAGCATGAATATATCACACATTTTTTTTTTTTTTTTTGATAATTGAATATATCACAAATTAAGAAAACATAAGTACATGAAATCGGAAGCTAAAGCATATTCATATAGTTTTTTTTTTTTTTTTTTTTTCCTTCAATTTGACTACTCTGCATAACTAGTGTGTATTTATGAGAATCTGATGGTTTAAGAAGATTGAGCAACTAAAAAATATTTTACTATTATGGGAACATAATCATTGCATGAGGACAAGATCTAGAGATGCTTAACAACTTTTGAGTAGCATATAATGTGTTTCATTTTCCATAACACGTGGTTCATTGAAAACCATCTTCTCCAACACCTTTGCATTCTTAAGTAAAACTTGTACCACAAAAATGAATGCTTCCTTTGTTTGGAAACTTTCTCCAGAACCAAAAATCTTGACAGTACTAAGGCATTGTAGCATAGACTTGAAATAGACCTCCTTTAATCTACAATGGTTCACTTCATCCAAGCTTTTTACTAGAAACTGCAAAATAAAAGTACATTAGTCCATTTTGAAGTTCACTTTAAATTATGATATCTTGTCATGTTATAATAGAGTTGATGTAGGAGAAGGGAATAAAGCCAAATTAGATTTGGAATTCCTAAGTCAGCTTTAGACATCTTGGATTTTGAGAATTTAGGGTTTGACTTAATTTGTATGGAAAAAAGCTGGAAATTTGAATGAAATAAGGATTATAGGGTTTCTAATGAGCTAGGGTTTGGGAATCCAACAAAGGGGAATAACTAAAACTTAGGTTGCTATTCTAGGATTATAAACAAAAACTCAGACAGTATATAGCCTTTCAATTGGGTATTTGAGGCTATTTTGAAGGATAGGTGATTTTGGATTTTGGGGTTTGGATAAGGATGATAAATCAATGGGCAAAGATTGAGTTAGTTTTCCTGTGCATTAGACCCGTCAATATTAGCATGACTGTCCACTTTTGCTCACATGTCATGATCTGAATGAATCCAGTGTACAGGGGCAATGAACACACAAGCCAAGTCTTAATCAATGTGTGCGTGCTAAATTTCAAGTTGCTGGAAGAATTTGAAGATAAATAAGAGACTCTTTAAGTAGATGACTGATACCTATCACTAGTGGAACATGATGGGCTTTTACTATGAAGCCCAATATAAGTCACTAACTCAAATAAAACCAAAATAAGACTTACAATTAGAATAGCCTAAGTCCAGACATTAGAAACTTACAAAATTGCCCCTTACACTTAATAGTAAATAAAATTAAAATTAAGGCGAAATTGACTTCTTGTCGCCAACGCCAGAAATTCTAGATAGTAAATTTTGCAATAAATAACCTTTTATTTCTTTTTCTTTTTTTCTTTTTTTTTTTTTATCCGAACTTCAATAATTTATCCAGAAGAAGAAAACATTACATCATGATGTAATAACCTTTTATTTCTAAACAAACAGATTTCCAAAAAAATCTATTACTAAGGCTATTGTTGTAAGAAGAAAGATGTATCATCAATGAGATGGTTGAGTAAGGTGGGCCAAGCTCCTCGAGGGAATTTTTTTGGACCTAATAAATAGACAAATTTATCTATAACAATAACAACAGCAATAAAGCCTTAGTTCCAAAGTTTATGGGATTGGCTATGGATCCTTAACAAGATTAGTTAGATATCAACTCCATATGGTATTTTCTTCCATTTTATTCTATCTAAAATAACGACCTTTATTACTTCTTTAATTGACACATTGAACAAAATAAAATTAATGATTAGTATTAATTCTTCATTAAAGTTCCTTTGATACCATACAACATTCGAGAAATTGGACAAAGAAAAACATACCTCTAACTCTACATTGTTGGATGATATGATGTCTAAAATCAATGTCTCCACATAAGGTGAACTTTGGAGCAGGCTTGGAATGCCAGGAAGAACCTATCTTTCCATGCTTGTTTTCATCGTTAAACATTTGCACTTTAACAATGGAGAAGACAGATTTTTCACTGACATTATAGTTATAGCCTGAGTCCATCAAAGCAAAAGGTACAACACAATAAGGTAAAGCGAATGAAAGAATAATAACACGACTTTAAATATACATCGCAAGTGAACAATTTTGCTAAAATATTTTACAGAACACCAAATTATATAAATGTGAATATTTACAATGAAATAAACAAAGCCTTTTTGGAACCTTGACTCAGAGTTAAATACAATCTTGAGACATTCATGCTACTACAAATGGAATTCAACATTTGCAATCAAGAAAAACATGGAAGTGTTTCATATGACAATCGAAACAAAGAAAGATAATTAACAGAGAGATTCAAGAAATTAAAACCAACCATGAGACACCATTTGCCAACAGTAAGATTCTTGACATGATGCAGACTCTGAAGAAGTTCTCTTACAATATCTTGGTGTTCCTTACAAGCATCCTCCTCTACGCATTTATATTTCACCAACAGCTCGAAACTGAGCTTAACCTCAATCAATGTCGAAACATCCTTTATCTGACACCATATCCAACCGATTAAACTGATAAGAATTATGCAATTTCACGAATTCAAGTCTAGGACTACCCATTAACACTTTGTTTATCACATCTTCAGACAAGGCCGTGTACCCAATACACAAGCGTTTGAGTGAACTCCAACCCACTAACCCATTAGGCTTAATTTCGCAGAAATGAAAATCCAATTCAGAAACAAACTCATCAGCGTAGAGATGCTGCGGCAATGTGTATCCATAAGGTTTGATATAGCTCAATGATGAACGTAGACTAAGTCGGTCAACATTGCCAGTTGTGACAGAGAAATTTGTGAGTCTTGGAGCTCTGTGAAGGAGCAGAGCCTCATCCACGGCGATGAAGCTGAGAGAGGGAACGGAGGTCCAAAGATAGGCCCATCTTTTGGATAAAACGCTTGTTTTGATAGCGTCTTTGGTGGGCAAAGAGGAGAGAATTCTGAGGAGGATGGTGTCAGATAAGGTGCTGATTCGATCTTCTTTAAAGATTGGTGCTTGGTTCGATGATCCGCTTGATTCTTCTTCTTATTCTTGAGAATTAATGGGGTTTGTAGCATGGCTAGAATAGTGAGGGGAATAGGGAGTGGTGTCTTCGCTGGAAGTTGAGCTTCTTTCGCTAGAATCGGAGTTTTCTTCCTCCATTCTCACTCAGCTCAAGTAAGAATCTAAATCTGGACTCACTAATTTTCATATTCACCTAATTAATTAAATACTATCATTAATTGACTTATTAATGCTACCGTTATTAATTAATAGTAGTATTTAATAAATCAGGTCAAGTAGTTTTTTCTTTAGTATAAATGATTGGGATAGAAGATTTGGACTCCTCAAGTAGTATTTGTGATTCTGTGAAAGATGATGTAAGATACTATAACGTGGTATTAATGTATTGTGGGCTTAAGGTTGGGTTTTAAAACTTGGATATTGGACTAGGATTTAATTTTCTATAATGTATTAATGTATTGTGGGCTTAAGATTTGGGTTTTAAAACTTGGATGACTTGAATTTTAAATTAATGGAATTAAAATGCCTCAAATTAAAATTTATTAGTTTTAGGTGTTATTTAAAATTTAATATTTTAAAGTTTTAAATTTATTGGTAGAATTAAAATTCAAATCCTTGACATTTTAAAACTATCCAAATAACCGTTCAAAAAAAAAATATCCAAATAAGATATTTAGATTTTAATCCCTACATTCAAATTCAAATTCAAATGACCAAATAATACCATCCATAATGTACGTTTGAATGGTGTGTGTGTGTTTTTGTTTTTTTTTTTTTTTTTATGTTTTAGCTTAAATTGTGCCTTTGTAGATGTAGATGAGGTAGTAAAAGACACATCCCATGGACTTGTTCAACTACATAGGGCTGCAGATTAGGCGCTATAAGTTTGGTTGGGCTACAGTTGGCCCATCTAATGTCAATATATTGGAAAATGTAAAGTTTCAAATTTGAACTTAACACTAAGATTACTTTTTTGCTCTAACAATAAAAACTAGTAACAACCTACCATTTAGAATTTGTTGTAAAAATGTTGTGAAAATGTTGTGGACTGCAAAGTGATTAAAATGAAATCAAAAACTTGATAAGCAACATAACCATTGACATCAACCATGAATTTATCCAAAGGCAAGCTTAACATCACAAAGAAACATTACTACTTGAAATCGGAAACATAGCAAGATTTTAGTTCATTGAACCATACTAATCTGCATAACTACAATGTATTTATGAGAATTGATCATTTAAGATGATTGAACAATTTAAAATGATTTTACTGATATTTGAACATAACCTCTGCATTAGGAGAGGATCTAGGAAAGCTTAACAACTTTTCTGCCACCTGTAGAGAATCCTGCAGCATATTATGTGTTGAATTTTGCATAGCCCATGGTTTAGTGATAACCATCTTCTTCAACACCTTTGCATTCTTAAGTAGAAATTCTACCACTAAAATGAATTCCTTTTTGCGGAAGGTTTCTGCAGAACATAAAATCTTCAGAGACTTGAGGTGTAGTAGCAAAGACTTGAAATAGATCTCCTTTGATTTCTTCACTACATAGTCCACATCAGAGTGTCTAACACGCTGCAAAATAAAAGCACATTAGCATGTTTTGCAGTTCACTTTCAAATTATGATATTTTAACATATCATAACGGAGTTCACTTAGGACAAGGGAACAAACCAAATCAGATTTGGAATTCATGAGTTAACTTTGGACAACTTAAATTTTGAGGATTTAGGGTGTATTTGGTTGGGGTGAAAACTGTGAAGATGGAAAATATGGAGAGGAAAATAGGTTGAAAAATGTTGTTTTTCACTGTTTGGTTGAGGAAGGAAAATAGGAGAGAAAGTTTTCCCTCTTAGGCCCACTTTTTTTACCCTCTCAAATTGGGAGGAAAATGAGGAGGGAAAAGTGATGAGAAATCCATTTTACACAAATACGCTCTCACTTACCCCTCACATATTATGTAACAAATGTATAATAGTCAATTTATATAAATTACATTTTTCATCCTTCTCTTTTTCTCTCTAACCAAACAAAAGAGTTTTCAACTCTCCTACTTTTCCACCCCTCCAACCAAACACACAAGAAGAAAAATCAATCCCATAATTTTTCATCCACCCACTTTTCCACTCCTCTAACCAAACGGACCATTACGGTTAGGTTTTAGTAGAAAAAAAAACTGGAAAATAGTAATATTATAAAATTTGCAATGAGAAAAGGACTAAAGGGGTAGTAGGATTTGAGAATGCAACAAAGGTGAAAAACTAAAACGTGGGCTGCTGTTCCAAGGCTGTAACAATAACTCATGCACAGTATCTTATGGGGGTATTTGAGGCTATTTGATAGATAGGTGATTTAGGATTGGGTTACTTACACTTTGCCCACCTATGATTTGGGTCAATGTAATGTTGCCTACGCGTGGTTTTAAAAGAGCCAATCTACTCACCCAAGGTTGGCTCCGTTATGCAGCCGTTACCCACTTCATCACTTTCACCATTAAAAACATAAAAATTATAAGTAAAAAAACCTAGAAAAAATCAAAGAAATAAGATCTGAAAGGGTTATTTGTAAAAATTGCGGAAGTTATTTATGTTTTGACTCAAGGACACTATTTATATAAAAAAATGGTTCGCCTCCATGAATCTCATCCTCACTCAACATGCTCTTGTCCCCTAAAATCATTCAAATGAGCTTCCCCTTATGAATCTAAAACCACAGAGCATTCTCTGTACCAAGACTAGAAGAGTTTCTTAACTAATGTATAAGAAATGCCTTTTCTATTTTTCACTTGCCAATCAAAAAAAAAAAATGCCTTCTCTTTGTACCAAGTATGCTGGTCCAGCGACGTATGTATGGTCTGAATTTTAACATGTTGCTGTCTCTAACATGCTATGTCCAAGCTGAAACATAATGCTTGTGTTGTGTTTGTGTCCAAATATCATAGATCTAATTTGATGTGCAGGGCAGATTATAAAAATAATAATAATAATAATTTGATGTGCAGGGTAAGGCACAGATTGTTTTGAAGATACTAGATGCTAACTCAACTTTGAATCTTCAAGTAGGTCTATGCAAATTGTTAAGAAACCAGCTCAGGCATTAGTTCAGCTTAGGCATTAATTCAGCATTAATTCAGTTGATCATAATTACTGTTAATTAGGGAGATTAGTGTAGCTGTTATGGCAGTCAGATGTTTGTTTGTTAGTTGATGATGAGGAGACAGCTGTTAGAGTTAGTTACTACAGCTGGCAGTAGTTAGTTAGTGGCAGTGAGCATTTGTACACTCGTATAAATAGCTAATGATTGTATTGAATCTGCAGGCAATAAGAACAGACTTGTATTCCTTTCATTTCTTCCTTACTTTCTTAATTCTCTTCTATTCTTTAGGAGGCCTAGCTGACCTCGAATCTAGCTACTCATATAAGAATTTTACAATTGGTATCAGAGCAGGTCCATCCTGCAATCAATGGCAGAAACACGATCTCAAGCTGTCCTCAATGAATCCATTGCTTCTCTTCGCAGAGCCTCAGATCACCATGCCAAAGATATTGAGGAAATCCACAAGATCACCCACATCCATACTCGCACCTTAAATAAAATGAATCAGCAACTCAATGCAATTCTGCAATAGCTGAGTTCTTTAGAAGCAACTAGGCAACAGACCCCAAGAAACCACAAAATTCAATCAAACACTTCAACAATTCTTGCTATCTCCAAACCCTTGAGATTACAATTTCCACGATTTCAGGAGAGGAGCCTACTGGGTGGGTTTATAAGGCCAATCAGTATTTCAGGTACTACAACACAACCCTCGATGGGCAACTGTTATTGGCTTCATTTCATATGGATGGGGAGGCATTAGTATTGGTTCCAAGAAGGTGAAGACACTGGGTTGTTTGAAGATTGGGGAACCTTGATTGAAGCTCAACAGATCAGGTTTGGGACAACAGCCTATGATGACCCTATGGAAGCTTTAACAAGATTGAGGCAATCAACAACAGTGGTTGCATACAAGTCAGAATTTGAGGCTTTATCAAACAGAATCAAGGAATTGTCTCCAGGCACAAGCTCAGTTGCTTTCTGAGTGGATTGAGGGATGAAATCAGGCTACCAGGGAAGATGTTGAATCCTCCTACCTTGAATGCAGCCTTTGGGTTGGCTAAGATTCAAGAAGAAATTTTGCTAGCAAACAAGAAGAACTCCAAGAATGTCCAAGAACAGATCGGACCCTCTATTCCTGGGGCCCCTAAACTGACAGCAGGCAATGAAACCAAGATCAGGCTGCCAATTAAGAAGCTTTCTCCAGCTCAAGTGGAAGAAAGAAGAAGGAAGGGGTTGTGTTACAACTGTGATGATACGTGGTCTCAAGAACATAAATGTAAGGGGGCTAAGTTGTTTTTTGTTGGAAGGGTTAGATTTTGGACCAGAATTGAACCAAGGTGACTACAGAATTGAATGGAGAGTTAGAAGCAGAAGCAGTGCTGCAAGACAGTTGTGGAGAGGAAGCAGAAATTACCTTGTATGCTCTCATTGGTAATCCTACTCCAGGAACCATGAGGGTCAAGGGCAGAATTGAAAAAGAAGGGTTAGTAATTCTTTTAGATTCTGGTAGTACACACAATTTTATTGATGTTACATTGCTTTCTAAACTACACATTCCAATGGATACTACTCAAGTTCTTGATGTAAAAGTAGCTAATGGAACCATAATCAAAACTCATGATCTTTGTAGTGATGTTTTAGTTGCGATACAAGGCCAAAAATTTTATGTTCAATTGCATGTCCTGTCCTTGGGTGGATGTGATTTGGTCTTAGGAACCCAATGGCTCAGTAATCTTGGGGCTATCGGTTGGGACTTTAAGCTCTTGACTAGGTCCTTTATGTATTGTGGTCATCAAGTTCTGTTACAAGGCTTGTAGGCTGCAGATTCCAGTTTACAAGATGGTGACAATTTCTTAAAAGAACCACCCAAGAAAGGATTGTTAGTTCACATTTCAGTGCAAGGGCCTACTGCAAGTGCACAGCAGAGTGTTTATCCAGCAGAGATTGAAGCTCTATTGCAAGAGTTCAGTGGAGTTTTTGACACACCAGTTGGGTTACCTCCCTTAAGAAGGCATGAGCACCAAATCAACTTGAAGAATGGAACACAACCCATCTGTCAGAGGCCCTACAAATATCCATACAATCAAAGGCTAAAATAGAAAAGATTGTTAAAGAATTATTGGAGGTTGGCCAAATCAAGAATAACCAAAGTCCTTTTGCCTCTCCTATTTTGCTGGTCAGGAAAGTAGATGGTTCTTGGCGAATGTGCACATACTGTAGAGCACTTAATCATGAAACAATTAAAGATAAATACCCAATACCTAATTACCTATCATAGATGAATTGTTAGATGAACTCCATGGTGCTTGTTTATTTTTCTAAATTGGACTTGAGGTCTGGTTACCACTAAATCAGAATGAGGGAAGATGACATTCCTAAGACAGCCTTTAGGAGTCATGAAGGGCATTATGAGTTCTTGGTCATGCCCTTTGGCTTGACCAATGCCCCTTCTACTTTTCAGTCCTTGATGAATGATATTATCAAGCCATATCTTAGGAAGTTTGTACTTTTTTTTTAATGACATTTTGGTGTACAGTCATTTTTTGGCTGATCATGTTAACCATCTCAGAACTATTTTGAGCATATTAGCTGAACATCATTTGTATGCAAAGAGATCCAAGTGCATGTTTGCTTGTCTAGAGGTAGAGTACCTTGGACATCTTATATCTGGTGAAGGTGTGAAGGCTGACCCTAAGAAGACTGCTACTATGCAGCAATGGCCTACCGCTACTAATGTTAGGGCCTTGAGAGGATTTCTTGGTCTCACTGGGTATTATAAGAAGTTTGTGCAGGGTTATGGTCAAATTGCAGCTCCATTAACAGCCTTGCTGAAGAAAGATTACTTTTCATGGTTTGATGAGGGTGAGCACTCATTTGTTCAACTCAAGTTAGCTGTCTCTAACCCCCCCAGTGCTGGCTTTACCAGATTTCAACAAGCCATTTACCATAGAATGTGTGCTTCTGGCCAAGGCTTAGGTGTTGTCCTAATGCAAGACCAGAGGCCCATTGCCTTAAACAGCCAAGCTTTGAAGGGAAGAAGTCTTTCCTTATCTACTTATGAAAAAGAATTGCTAGCCTTGGTGACTGCAATAAAGAATTGGAACTTATCTTTGGGGCAAACCTTTCTATGTTAAGACTGATCGACAAAGTCTGAAGTAATTATTGGAGCAGAGAATTGGTACACCAGCACAACACAAATGGATCACCAAGTTGCTTGGTTATGATTTCATAGTAGAATATAAGAAGGGCAAGGAGAACAAGGTGGTAGATGCCTTGTCTAGAAGGGACACAGCCACTTCAGAGGGAGATGCTAGCTTGTTACAAGTTGTTGATGATACCTATTCTGGTCCAGTGAGCACTGTTGCATTATTTCCTTCCCTACTCCCACTTGGCTTGCAGACTTGAAGACTAATTATGAAACTAACCAGAGGGTGCAAGGATTACTTCAGTCATTACAGAGTGGGGAACAAGCTTCCAGAGGCTTCTCCTTGTAGAATGGTTTTTTGTTGTACAAGGGAAGGCTCTATGTGGGAATTCAAGGTGATCTTAAAGCCACTGTGTTGCATCAGATCCATAATGGACCCTTAGGGGGACATTCAGGATACTTTAAGTCTTTACACAGACTCCAACAGGACTTCTACTGGCCAGGAATTAAAAAGGATTTGAAGAAACACATTGGAGAGTGTGATACTTACCAAAGAGTGAAGACTGGGACTTGTAAACCAGTTGGTTTACTGCAGCCCTTACCTATTACAGTAAGACCATGGCTTGACATTAGCATAAATTTTGTGGAGGGTTTACCTAAATCTCAACAGAAGGATGTCATTTTGGTAGTGGTGGACAGGTTCTCTAAATATGTACATTTCATTCCCCTAGCACACCCTTAAACAGCCTCAAGGGTAGCAGCCTTATGCATGCAGTTTGTCTTCAAGCTTCATGGAATGCCTTCTTCAATTGTGAGTGATATAGATCCAATTTTCACTTCACATTTTTGGACTGCATTGATGAAGCTGCAAGGAGTGAAATTAGCCATTTCTGCTGCTTCTCACCCTCAGACAGATGGCCAAACTAAAGCGGTGAATAAGAGCTTGGAGCAATATCTCATGGTTTTTGCTGCTGACAAGCCTCACAGCTGGGTGGAGTGGCTTCCATTAGCAGAGTATTTGTTTAATACCAACTTCCATAATTCTACTAGTCTCACTCCCTTTGAAGTCCTATATGGCTACCCACCTCTAAGATTGCATGATTATATGCCTGGCACAACTAAATTTGCTAGTTGAGGCAGTAGATGCTCAATTGAAATCCAGGCAGGAGCTACTTTCTTTACTCAGGTCCAACCTTATCAGTGCTCAGGAAAGAATGAAGTTGCATGCTGATAAGCACATATCAGAAAGATCATTCTCTGTGGGGAATTGGGCGTACTTGAGATTCCTGCCCTATAAGCAGAAATCCATTTCTCATAAGGCCTTTAGTAAGTTGTCTCCAAGGATTTATGGTCCATTCCAGGTGCTGTAGAAGATAGGGGCCGTTGCCAACAAGCTAGACTTACCCCCTGGTTCTCAAATACATCCAATATTTCATGTTTCATGCCTTAAGGATAAGCTTGGCCAGCAAGTGACACCATGTTCCACCCTTCCATCAGTGAACTCCGAAGGTACCCTTAGTCCAGAGCCAATAGCTGTATTGCAAGAAAGGTACCATCAGCTCAGAAATAGGGGACTTCACACAGGTTCTCTCATTCCGTGGCAGGGAGGAACTAAGGAGGATGCTACTTGGGTGAATTTATATCAGATTCAGCTGCAGTTCCCTCACCTTGTGGGCAAGGTGTTCTAAAGGAGGGGAATTTGTTAAGGGACCAGCTCGGGCATTAGTTCAGCTTAGGCATAAATTCAGCTGATCATGATTACTGTTAATTAGGGAGATTAGTGTAGCTGTTATGGCAGTTGAATGTTAGTTAGTTAGTTGATGATGAGGGGGCAGCTGGTAGAGTTAGTTACTACAGCTGGCAGTCGTTAGTTAGTGGCAGTGAGCATTTGTACACTAGTATAAATAGTTATTGATTGTGTTGAATCTGCAGGCAATGAGAACAAACTTGTATTCCTTTCATTTTTTCCTTACTTTCTCAATTCTATTCTATTCTTTAGGAGGCCTAGCTGACCTCGAATCCTGCTACTCATATCAGACTTTTACACAAACATCCAATTTTTTTAAATCAGTTTTTGCCAAGGAGCAATAAAAATTTGATTGGGGTTTGATATGTGATACAGGCTGTTCAAGGGCTTGAAACTAGGGTGCTTACTGAAGGATTCATATCGTCATGGATTTTTTATAAGGCAAAGTTTGAGCACATGTTCGCTGAAGTGATTTCCTAGTCAAGGATCGAATGGGTTTGAGTGGGGAAGGAAAATAAGACCAAACTGGATCTGGGATTGGTTCATGAAGGCATCAGAATAAACATAAATCTCAAATTCTTGAGTAAAGAGTTGCCAATTGTGATAGGGAGTTATGGACCCTATTCAATTGTTATGTCCTCCACCTTTTTAATAGGCATTGACTTTGTTACGGTTTTAAGGTTGGGATGGGATTGAATTTCCCTGTGGAAGAAATTTGTTGATGCTTTTGGACAAATGGAGATCAAAGTTGAAAATGCTCAATATAGGCAGAAGCGGTGAGGAAGGAAGAAACTTTGACAAAATCTTCAAGTTTCTTCAAGGCCAAGTTTCAATTTGGGGGCAAAATCAATTCAAAGATCATTTAATCAAAGAAAGATAGGGAAAGATGAAATTTTTTAAGTAACTTTCACAATCTTTACAAATACCCTATTCAGATCTTAATTACTTTGTTTTTCATAGGTTTTGCATGTTTTTAATGATGAAAGTGATGAGGTGGGTAACCGCTATATAACAGAACTAACTTCTAAATGGGCAAATGACACTTTTCAAACCACGGGTAGATAACATTAAAATGGCACATAGCACAAATGAGTAAAGTATAATTAACACTTTAGGATTTTGATGTTTTGGATTTTAAGGTTTAAAGGGTGACAAATCAACGTGTGTATGCTAAATTTCAAGTTGGAAAAAATTTAAAGATAGAAAATAAACTTCTAAGCATCACACGTTATATATCACACAAGCTTCAAACAAAGCATCATAACTTTTGGAAAAAAAGAAAAAAATCATTCTCAAAATGAAAGCAGATGTCTAAGCTGAAACTAAACCCCTAAACTGAAAGAAACCAAAATAAGACTTAATGCACTATTAGAATAGCCAATTTTCAGAAACAAGAAACCAACATAATTGCCCTTACACTAAAAAATAAATTAAATTAAAGTAAAATTGGCTTTTCATTGCCTACGCTAGAAATTCTGGATAGCTTCTTTTTTTTTATATAAGTAAGAAGTCTGGATGGTAAATTTAGCAATGAATGACCTCTTTTTCAAACAAACAGATTTTCAAAAATCTATCGCTAAAGTCTTTGTTGTGAAATAAAGATGCATTGTCAATGAGAAGGTTTTTCGTAAATAGTCCGCAAAGCAACCACTTAAAAGAGGTTGACAATCAACATTAACTTTTTTTTGATAAGTAAAAAGAGAATATTATTGAAGAAAAAAACAAGATAACCACAAAGAGTTCACGGTAGTGAACAAAGGAAAAAGGAACATAAAGACAAAAGCAGCTCCTAATCTATTCTAATAGAAGCAAGAAAATCTAAAAGGGTAGAACAATCCGAAAAACCCCAACAACGAGACCAATCAAAGAGGGTCCGCTGGCACAACTCTGATAACTGAACCACAGATTTCTCCTCATCCTCAAAAGACCACCGGTTCCGTTCAGTCCAAATAATCCACATTAAGCAGCCTGGAACCAAATCCCAAATATCAGAGCTATGCTTCCCAAGCCATTGATACCAACAAAATAATAAGTCCACAACTGAACCTGGCATGACCCAATCGATCCCAAACAACCGAAGCATATACATCCACAAAGAATGAGCTATCGGACAAAAAAGTAACAGGTGATCCACAGATTCCGCATTGCGACAACACAAACAACAACGATTCACCAAAGGACGACCACGAAGCATAAGATTATCCAAAGTTAGGATCTGACCATGGGCAGCTGTCCACATGAAAAAAGCCACCCTCTTAGGAACCTTAACTTTCCAAATTCCTTTCCACGGGAAAATGGAAGGAGCAGCATTTCGAATCTTATGATAAAAGGATCGAGTGTTAAACTTCCCACTGCCATTAAGATCCCAACAAAGCCTATCACACCCTCCAACCCTAGGAATACGGGCTTAGATGAAATGAAGAAGGGAGTAGGACGCCTCCATTTCCCAATCATTGAAATCCCTATGAAATCTTAAATTCCACACTCTGACATTATCACCCACTGAAGGGCTTAACACGTCAGAAATACAATCCTCCTTATTAGCAGAACACAAAAATAACTGAGGATAAAGAATTTTAAGAGGAACAACCCCAATCCACTTATCATGCCAAAAAAGGATGCGAGAACCATCCCCCACCACAAAGGAGAAATGCTTAGCGAAAGTGTTCCACCCTTCACTAATGCTCCGCCATAACCCACAACCATGAGCCCTATTGCAAGCTCGAGTGCACCAACCCCCTTTTCCCTCCCCATATTTCATGGCAATGACCCTACGCCACAGATGCGAGGTTTCATGACCAAACCTCCAGAGCCATTTCCCTAATAGGGCCTAATTAAAAGGAGCCAACTTCCGAACTCCTAACCCACCCAGCTCACGCGGTAAACAAACTTTATTCCAAGCCACTAAAGGATATTTGAAACACTCGACTGACGAACCCCACAAGAAGTTCCTTTGAATGCGCTCCATTCTAGATGCCACTGCTTTAGGGATAGTAAAAAGGGAAAGGTAATAACTCTTTATGTCAAGGACTTAAGGGGGCCAAACTCTCCTTGAGGGAATCATTTGACCCCTAAATATTTAGACACATTGCACTACAACAACAACAAAATCCATGATCACAAATTTTTTGGGTTAGCTATAGATCCTCAACAAGATTAGTTAGAGTCGGCCACATGTATTCTTTTCCACAATCCTACTCTATCCAAAGTCATAGGCTCTGTTACTTCCTTTATTGACACATTAAACCAAAATTAAAAAAAGAAGTAATGATTAAAATTAACCCTTCATTGTTTTTTGATATGACAGTCGGGAAATTGGTCCAAGAAAAGCATACCGCTGAACACATGTAGCCCCAAGATGTGATGTCTAAAACCAATGTCTCCACATAAGGTGAACTTTGAAGTAGGCTTAAAATGTTGGGAAAATCGCATTCCTCCATGCTTGCTATCGTTAAACATTTGCACTTTGACAATGGAGAAGGCAGATGTTTCACCGTCATTATGGATAGAGCCTATGTCCATCAAAGCAAGAAGCAAAACACAATAAGGTAAAGTAAATGTAAGAAAAAAATAACCCAACCAATCATAATATAGATCGCCAGTGAACAATTTAGCTACATGTTTTACAGAACACTAACTTACATAAATGTCAATATATCCCATACGCAGACAATGAAATAAAAAAAGCCCTTTTTGGAAAGCCAAGACCTTGATTAAGAGTTGACAGATTACAATGAAGAATCATTCTTTGGCAATAAAGCAAGTGGCCTCTTATCATGAAACTGTGTCTCTAACACATCAGCAGAACAAATTATCAAACATGTGTTACATATACTTTATCATGATGAATCATTATTTGGCACTAAAACAAGTGCCCTACATCTTATCATGAAACTAAAAGAAGGTGTCTCTAACTCAAAAGTTGAACTCATGAAATTGGACCAATAATATCAGGTCCTTTAATTGTTGATTGATTACAACTTGGATTAAAATCAACATGCTCCAAAAAAAAAGCCTAACTCAGAACAACAACAGCCTTAGTCTCCAAGCCCAACTCACATCAGAGAGTATGGTGATTTTTCATTTTGGTTGTTAATATAAAATCTTTAAAGCAATATCAAATAGTACCATTGTAGTCAAAGGCACAGGCAAGGCTTTAGTGAGGCGCTTGCCTTTAGAGCCTAGGCAAGCAAGGCTACTGCCTTAGGCCATGAAAAAGGCGCTAAGGTGAGAACCTCAAGTTTTTTTTTTTTTTTTTTTTTTTTTTAAATTGTAATTTTAAATTTTTTTATAGAAGCTAGTTGTGAATCTACTATTAGATATTAATTTAAAAAGGAATGTTATAAAACCTATTGTTATATATATAGAAGCTCGTTGTAAAACCTATGTTAGAATAACTAATAGAGCCTAAACCATGTTAATCCTATTTGAAATGATTTGATAGACCCAATTTCTTCATGAAACACATTGAAAAAACACTTCATTATAATATTTTAATACACTAGGTGCATATGTAGGGCCTAGCCAAGCAATGAAACTACCAACAATAAAAGATACAACCTTGATCTGTGCAAATGTAAATCATCATTAGCAATCAAGAAAAACAAACGAAACAAAGAGAGTTATTAAGGAAAACTAACCATGAGACAAGAACTGCCAACAGTGAGCTTCTTGACATGATGCACACTCTCAAGAATGTCTCTCACAATGTCTTGGAACTCCTCCAAAGCACCCTCCCCCTCCTTCCGCATGTCGAGCTTAGCCTCAACCAATGCCGACACATCCTTTATCCAACACCCATTCCCATAAAAATACCCCAAAATCTCTAAACACTCAATCTTTGGAGCCACAATTTCCAGATCCAACTTACGCTCCTCACTTTCAAACAAAT
The DNA here is from genome assembly GCA_032878915.1 of Castanopsis chinensis. Taxonomy (NCBI): domain Eukaryota; kingdom Viridiplantae; phylum Streptophyta; class Magnoliopsida; order Fagales; family Fagaceae; genus Castanopsis; species Castanopsis chinensis. The sequence continues at coordinate 26,737,352 of JAVQMG010000131.1, forward strand.
GTTGCAAATAGCTATCTATCACCAATTTTCTCAAACTCTCGGACACTATATCCAACCGATGAAACCCATAACAATCATGCAATTCCAAGGATTCAAGTCTAGGACTACCCATTAACACTTTCCTTATCACATCCTCACACAAGACCGAGTCCCAAATACACAAGCGCTTGAGTGAACTCCAATGTGGTAACCCATTAGGTAAAATTGTGCAGCAACTAAAATTGAATTCAGAAACAAACTCGTTGGCGTAGAGATGCTGAGGCAATTGGTATCTGTCAGGATGGAGAGAATCAGGAAGCCACAAGTGAAGACTAAGTTGTTCTACTTTGGCATTTGTGGCGAAACGAACCCAAAGATCGAGGCGAGGATTTAGTTTTGTGTCGTAGTCGTACTCGAATTGAATATCGAAGTTTGTGAGTTTGTGAGCCCTGTGTAGGAGCAGGGTATTATCAACGGCATTGGTGAAATTGTCCAAGTATTCAAAGGAACCAGAATCGAAACTGAGAGAGGGAAGGGAGGTCCAAAGAGAGGCCCATCTTTTGGATAAAACGCCCGTTTTAATAGCGCCTTTAATGGGCAAGAAGGAGAGGATGCTGAGAAGGATCGCATCAGGTAAGGCGCTGATTCGATCTTCTTCTTCTTCTTCTTCTAAGATTGGTGCGTGTTTGCTTCGTTTGGATCGATGATTATGGCTGGAATTATAGTTGGATCGATCGGAGAAGCTGTTGATAGAACCAGAGACCCGTTCCTCCTCCATTCTCAACTCAACAGTCAACAGTAGTGAATGGTGACTCGAGCTTCCCTACTTTGCCTTTAGGCTTTATCCTTCTTTATGGTAAATTAGTAATAGAAAAGCAATTAATTAGGGCTGCAGAATGCAGATTAGGCCCAGTTAAAAATTGGCCCATCTAAGGTCACTTTAATTTTTCTTTTTCTTTTTTTTAAGAATATTAAATATTTAACACCCACCAAAAAAATGAGGAAGATCTTAAAGAAATTTACAGTAATATATATCCAAAAAGGTCTAAGGTCACTTTACTGGGTGTGAAACTTAAATTAGATAGGTGCAACCATTCAAGTACCAACTAACCAAGTAACCTCCTCCTCCTCCTCCTCCTTCTTTTCCTTTCCTTAAAAAAAAAACACACACACACACACAAGTAACCTTTTTTTTAGCGAGGGATGTAAGTAAAAACTTAGTGCATAATAAAAGAAATTAATTAATCAATAATCTATGTAATGTAAAAGAAAGTATAACAAAATATAATTTTTTTAAATAAATTTAGTTAAATTTGAAATTTAACAATTATGATATTTATTAATATGCATTTTTTTATGATTGTGTTTTGTTACATATGCAGAACTATCATTTCTATCTTTTGAAGATTTGGGAAGAAGTATATAAAAAAAAAAAAAAAAAGATCTAGGAAAATTCTTATGGAATATTGAAACATATAATATAATTTAAACTTAACTAAAAATAATATATTAAAATAAGGACACGTAAAATTATGAGGCATCAAAAGCTTATGATTCAAATTTCATGATGTTAACCAAATTTCAAATATGTTTCGTTCATATTAAATGTTATTTACTATTCAACCAATAAACTTATTTATTATACACAATTTTAGATTACAAAAATTTGAAATTTTAACATTTTTTTGATAACATACCAATTCATCTTTGATTTTCTTAAAATTTTACAAGCACAAAAGATATAATAAGAACATACATTTCAACGATTAAATTTTCAAGATTTATAATCAACTTTTGGTTAAATACAGTAGTATGTTTTGTATTTATTTATTTAAAAGAGAATTGAGTTTGGGTTTATGAGAATGCCTTCAAACTTATGTTGTAATTTACAAATTATAGTGAAATTTTATTTCATTTGCCTCTCGTTAACGTAGGCGTGTTGTTGAACCACATAAAATTTCTTGTGTCATATTGTCTCTTCTCTTTACTTTAAGTTTGTGTAAACAGATTATTTTACAAAAAAAAAAAAAATCTTTATAGAGAGAAAGTCATAGATAAATCTTATTAAAAATGTCAACCCATAAACACAAACAAAAAATCAATTAAAAAATATGCTTATTAAATTGTTGATGTGACATTAGTCATATCTATTGTCATTTACTTAGTTATTCTTTTGTAGCAAAAAAGAATTGAAGATATTGGAAACATAACAATTTCATTGAAAGTTTGAAAGTGCAAAGCAAAAAATGAATTCATAGAAAGATTTTAGTTCTTTGAACTAGACTACTCTATAAGATTACAAGTAGATAATTCGAATGTAAGCTTAATATCACTAAGACAAGTATATAATCCGAATGCAAGCTTAATATCACTAAGACAGGTAGATAATCTGAAGGTAAGCTTAGTGTGTGTTTGGCAAAAATATTTTTGCCAACTTATTTTACTATTCAGTTTATTTTTGCTACTATGCATGAACCTCCCTGCATCTTTTGGTACTATTCATGAGTCTCGTTATACTATCTCAGATAACTTTTACTTTTATTTATAATACTTTCAACAAAAAGTTTTCAGTTTCAGCAAAATAAGCGAATCACAAATAAACCCTTAATATCACTAAACAATCACAAAAGTACATGACAACCACAATGCAAGCAAATTCAAAGCAAGATTTTCGTCCTATGAACTAGACTACTCTACATAACTATTGTGTACCTATGAGGATTTCATGGTTTAAGGAGAAGCAATAACTTAAAATGATTTTACAGATATGGAAACATAATCACTGCATGAGAAGAGGACCTGGGGAAGCTTAACAATTTTTGAGTTACTTTTAGAAATTCAAGTAGCAGAATATGCCTTTCATTTTGCATATTCCGCGGTGAAGTGATAACCATCTTCTCTAGCACTGTTGCATTCTTAAGTAGAAATTGTACCACTAAAATGAATCCTTCCTTAATGTGGAACAAACTTTCTCCAAAACCAAAAATCTTAACTGTCTTGAGGCATACTAGCAAAGACTTGATATAGAGCTCTCCTGATTTCCAATGTTTCACTTCATCACGGTAAGAGCGGTAGCAGCGTCTATTTAGAAACTGCAAAATAAAAGTACATTAGTATGTAAGTTCAGTTTTAAATTATGATATTTCGTCATGTTATAATACAGTTGACATAGGACAAGGAACAAAGCCAAATTAGATTTGGAATTTCTGAGTAAGCTCTGGAAAACTTGGATTTTGAGAATTTAGGGTTAGGATTTGGTAAGAAAAATATTGGAAAATAGTAGATAATAAGGATTATGGGGTTTCTTACGAGAAAAAGAATTGAAGGATTTAGGGATGCAACAAAGGGGAAAATTAAAACTTGGGTTGGGTTGCCGTTCTAAGGTTGGGACATTGTGAACAGTATTTTGCTTTTTTATGGGGTATCTGGGGTTATTTGATGGATAGGTGACACAGGATTTTAAAGTTTTGGATATTAGGGTTTAAAGGCTGATAAACCAATGTGTTTGCTAGATTTCAAGTTGCTGAAAATTTAAAGATAAAGAACAAACTTCTAAGCATCATGCCTCTTATATCACACAAACTTCAAACAAAGCTTCACAACTTCTGATAAATAAAATAAAACTCATTCTTCTTGAATAGAAAGCAACTAGCCAATACGTATTCCTAGTAAATCACTAAACTCAAATAAAACCAAATAAGGCTCAATAGACTATTAGAATAGCCTATATTCAGAAACTTGAAACTTATAGAATTGTCATTGACACTCGAAATTAAATTAAATTAAATTAAAGTGCAAAAGTCTTCTGGTTGCCTATGCCAGAAATTCTGGATAATAACTTTGGTTATGAATGACCTCCTACTTAAACAAAAGGATTTCCAAAAATCTATTACTAATTTCTTTGCTGTAAGAAGAAAGATGTATTGTCAATGAGAATGTTTTGAGTAAATAGTACACAAAACAACCACTTCAAATATCAAAAAGGTCGACAATCAACATTTACACTTTACGTCAAGAACTCACAGGATCATTTTGAGTCTGACCCCATAAATAGTTAGACATATTGAGCTAAAAATGTAACAAAATAAAAAATAAAAATTAGCAATTAGTGATTAGAATTAAGCATTTATGAAAGTTCGTTTGATATGACATACAGGAAATTGGAACAAGAAATACATACCTCTAGCTGTGACCATATGTGGTAGGAGGGTGTGATGCCTATATTCAATGTCTCCACATAAGGCGAACTTTGAAGTAGGCGGGCAATGCCAGGAAGGTTCTCTTTTTCCATGCTTGTTTTCATTGTTAAACATTGGCACTTTGACAATGGAGAAGGCAGATGTTCCATTGACATTATAGATACAACCTAGGTCCATCAAAGCAAGATGCAAAACACATGAAGGTAAAATAAAGGTAAAGTGAATGACAAGAACAAAGTTCATGACCAACTGTAAAATACATTGCCAGTGAACAATTTAGCTAACATGTGTCAATATATGCAGGCAATGAAATAAAAGAAGGCCTTATTTGGCACTAAAACAAGTGTCTACATCTTATAATGAAACTAAAAGTAGGTGTCTCTAACACAAAAGCTCAACCCATGAAATTGGACCAATAATATCAGGTCCTTCAACCATTGATTGTTTACAACTTGGACTAAAATCAAGATGGTCAGGAGAAAAAGCTCAACTCACAACAACAACAACAATGAAGCCTTAGTCTCAAATTTTTGGGGTTGGCTAAGCCCAACTCACAATAGAGAGTATGGTAATTTTCCAATACTCATATAAATCAACAAAATGCATTTTCCTTTTGGTATTAAGCAAAATTATAGTACAATAACTTGTCATTAAAAAGTATTAGATGTTGTGCAATATTCTATATGTAGGGCCTAGCCAAGCAATGACACTGCCAACAACAAAAAGATACAATCTTGATCTCTGCAAATGGAAATCAACATTAACAATCAAGGAAAAACAAACGAAACAAAAAGAGTTATTAAGGAAAACTAACCATGAGACACCAATTGCCAACAGTGAGTTTCTTGGCATGATGCACACTCTCAAGAATGTCTCTCACAATGTCCTGGTACTCCTCACAAGAACCCTCCTCATCTCTATCATACGCCTTCCACATGTAGAAATCGAGCTTAGCCTCAACCAATGCCGACACATCCTTTATCCGACACCTATTCTCATCAAAACACTCCAAAATCTCTAAACACTCAATCTTTGGAGCCACAATTTCCAGTTCCAACTTACGCTCCTCACTTTCAAACATATGTTGCAAATAGCTATCTATCACCAATTTTCTCAAACTCTCGGACACTATATCCAACCGATGAAACCCATAACAAGCATGCAATTCCAAGGATTCAAGTCTAGGACTACCCATTAACACTTTCCTTATCACATCCTCACACAAGGCCGAGTTCCAAATACACAAGCGCTTGAGTGAACTCCAATGTGGTAACCCAATAGGTAAAATTTTGCAGCAACTAAAATTGAATTCAGAAACAAACTCATTGGCGTAGAGATGCTGAGGCAATTGGTATCTGTCAGGATGGGGAGAATCAGGAAGCCACAAGTGAAGACTAAGTTGTTCTACTTTGGCATTTGTGGCGAAACGAACCCAAAGATCGAGGCGAGGATTTAGTTTTGGGTCGTAGTCGAACTCGAATCGAATATCGAAGTTTGTGAGTTTGTAAGCCCTGTGTAGGAGCAGGGTATTATCAACGGCACTCGTGAAATCGTCCAAGTATTCGAAGGAACCAGAATCGAAACTGAGAGAGGGAAGGGAGGTCCAAAGAGAGGCCCATCTTTTTGATAAAACGCCCGTTTTGATAGCGCCTTTAATGGGCAAGAAGGAGAGGATGCTGAGAAGGATCGCGTCAGGTAAGGCGCTGATTCGATCTTCTTCTTCTTCTAAGATTGGTGCGTGTTTGCTTCGTTTGGATCGATGATTATGGCTCAAGCTGTTGATAGAACCAGAGACCCGTTCCTCCTCCATTCTCAACTCAACAGTCAACAGTAGTGAATGGTGATTCGAGCTTCCCTACTTTGCCTTTATACTTTTTTATGGTAAATTAGTAATAGACAAGCAATTAATTAGGACTGCAGAATGCAGATTAGGCCCAGTTAAAAATTGGCCCATCTAAGGTCACTTTACTTTTTCTTTTTCTTTTTTTAAGAATATTAAATATTTAACTCTTAAAAAAAAAAGGAATGTCTTAAAGAAACTTACAGTAATATATATCTAAAATGGCCTAAGGTCACTTTACTGGATGTGAAACTTAAATTAGATAGGTCCAACCATTCACGTACCAACTAACCAAGTAACCTCCTCCTCCTTCTTCTTCTTTTCCTTTCCATAAAAAAAAAATTTTTTAAAAAAAACAAACACACACACACACAAGTGACCTTTTTTTTAGCGAGGAATGCAAGTAAAAACTTAGTGCATAATAAAAGAAATTAATTAATCAATAATCTATGTAATGTACAAGAAAGTATAACAAAATATAAATTTTTTTAAATAAATTTAGTTAGATTTGAAATTTAATAATTATGATAATTATTAATATGCATTTTTTACGATTGTGTTTTGTTACATGTGCAAAACTATCCTTTCTATCTTTTGAAGATCTGGAAAGAAGTATATCAAAAAAAAAAAAAAAAAAGATCTGGGAAGATTCTTATAGAATGTTGAAATATATAATATAATTTAAACTTAACTAAAAATATATATATTAAAATAAGGACACATAAAATCGTGAGGCATCAAAAGCTTATGTTCCAAATTTCATGATGTTAACCAAATTTCAAATGTGTTTAGTTTCAAATAGAATATAGATAAGTCTAAAGATAACATATTTCACAAATAGTTAAAAATATATATCGCTTATATGGTTGGATAATATCTACCCCGAAAGTTCTAATAGCTATTCTTTAATGTACGTAAAAAAAAATCAAAAATAAAAAATAAAATCTATTAATTCTAAACCAATTAAATTCTACCTAATTCCAATATATAGCTAAGAACTTTGTAAATTAACTAGACAGTGTTGCCTGATATTTCCAATAAAGACACGGAGGATTCATATCCCCCCACCCCAAATATTAATGTATCGAAATTTCCAATCTATTATTGTAAAAGGGTGGATATGAGACTAAAAGAGAGGAAACAAAAATTTTTTTTTTATTTTTTTGGGAGGCTATAACAATTTATATAAATCTTATGAATAGCTTGAGTAGTACTATTACAAAATTTTATGCATATAGGCCTTACAAACTTATATCTCAAATTGAAAACACAAATAAATAAATAAATATATATATATATATATATGTATATTACAAAAATTTGCTTATTATGTTGTTAATGTGATACTAATTGCATTTATTTTCATGTTATTTCGTGTCAATCTGTACATATTTGTAGCAAAAAAGAACCATAAGATATTGGTATATCTAACAATGTCATTGAAAGTTTGAAACAACAAAACGATTAGAATCAAATCAAACACTTTATAAGCAACAAAACCATTGACATTAAACATGAATATATCCTAAAACAAGTTTAACGTCACAATGAAAACATAAGTACATGAAATCAAAAGCTAATCATAGCAATATTCTAGTTCATTGGACCAGACTAATATGCATAACTAGTTATGTTTTTATGAAAATTTGATTATTTAAGAGGATTGAACAACTTAAAATGATTTTTCTCATATGGGCATTAATCATTGTATTAGGAGAGGATTTAGGGAAGCTTAACAACTTTTGAGCCACTTGTGGAAATTCACGACCCCAAAAACAAGTTTGATTTCGCATAAACCGTGGTTTAGTGATAGTCATCTTCTCCAGTACCTTTGCATTCTTAAGTAGAAATTGTACCACTGAAATGAATACTTCTTTTGTGTGTAAAAAATTTCCAAAACCAAAGATCTTGACAATATTGAGGTGTCGTAGCAAAGACTTGATATAGATCTCCCTTGCTTTCCAATGGTTTACTTCATCATAACATCTGTCTAGAAACTGCAAAATAAAAGTACATTAGTCCATTTTGAAGTTCACTTTTAAATTATGATATCTTGTCATGTTATACTGGAGTTGATGCAGGAGAAGGGAACAAAGCCAATTCAAATTTGAAATTCCAAGTCACCTTTGGACATCTTGGATTTTGAGGATTTAGGATTAGTTTTGAAAGTAAACAGGCTGGAAAAAAGTAAGAAAAAAAAATGATAGTGTTTTTAGTGAGAAAAGGAATAGTAGGATTTGGAGATTCAACAAAAGAAAATAACTAAAACTTAAGTAGCTATTCGTAGTATTTAGCATTTTCATTGGGTATTTGGGGCTAATTAGATGGATAGGTGATTGTGCGTTGTGGTGTTTGCACGAGAGAAGGCGATTGTCTTGTTAGAACACCCTATTTCAGATCTAAGGTTAGATCCAGAAGTTTGAGGATAAAGGTGATTAGGTTGTGATTGTTTGATTAGGCTTTTAATCCAGAACAATGAATAGGTTGTTTAGAAGTTACTCTTCCATCAGCTCTAAATCATCCCTCCCAGAAATTTCACAGATTCCACAAGATGCTGGAATTCTAAATTCTGAGTCTTATGAGTTATCAGATGTAGGTTTAAAACTAGGAAATTGGAATATCCCTAAAGTCCCTACCAACCAGATCTATAAATCTTCATGGTCTTTGGAAAAGATTTTCAAAACCGACTACCATGTTAGAATTATAGAACAAGTTTATGGAATTAACAAGGAGTATGAGACATGCTACTTGTTGTCACCCTCTGCCATTGTAGCACACAAGAAAAAAGCGCACAATTATCTGCACATAGGTTTAACCCAGGTCGAAGTAAAACCTTTGATCAGAGGAGGGTTGAATTGTTCAATCCTCATGGCCATTAGAGATACTCGTCACATACGGTTTGATGACAGCCTCTTAGGAACCATCCAATCCAGTCTTAGTAATGGACTAGTCCATTTTGACTGTTTTCCCAAATTTTACAATTGCTCTTCATGACCCTCATATTATGAAAGCTCTCACCTTAAATATCAAGACCCAAGGAACCCTCATGGTGTAGGGAACCTACCAGTTAGCCTTGATATACAGGATTTACTATAAGTGCATTAAGACGAACATGAATATTCAAGCACTTGATAAAAAGAAGATGGGAGAAACCACTTTTATCCAAACCACTGACCCTAAATCCAAGATACAGGTCCTGGGAACCCTGAAATGGTCTGAGGTTACTTTCCCCACAAATTGGACTCTAGAGAATGAGAATTATCCTCTACAGATCCAAAACCCAGCCCAGAATCTAGACTTAGACTTTGTCCAACAGTTAGCTGATGGTACGGTTAGACTTAGCTTTGACCAGTCTAGGTTTAGAACACCTTTAGGATATGATGAATCCAGGTTTAGATCCCCAATATATCTACATCAACCCATCAGACAGACACCTATCCTTCTTAGAGATAGATCTGCATCCCAGTGTACCTCAACCAGACCTTTGACACCATTCCTAAAGTCTAGAAAAGATTTAGGTTTAGAGCTCCAAGGAGTCAAGACTAGATCTCAGGTTAGTACACCTTGTTACATAGCCAAACAAGACATAGTTGTTAATGAGGAAGACTACCATGGTCAATCCCCTCCATCCCCATCTGGAACTGATATGGAACAACCATTTCAGCAAGAACCCTAGTACCCTCCAATAGGTCCCCAGCTCATGGTGATTAGGAAAGATTTTACCCCTGACCTAGTAGCCTTAGGTAAAGAGTTTGATTCTGAAGAAAACAGCACAATGTCTTAGAAAACAAACCTAATGACAAAAACAGCCATAAAAATAGTCACCTAAAAACTTGAAGAACTAGTGAAGAAGGAACCAGTCACCCCTTCACATACTTTAACCAGCAGGAACTCCCAGCTCAATGTCTTAGAAAACAAACCTAAGGATAAAATAGCCTTAGAGATTATTGCCCAGAAGCTCGAGGAACTTAGGAAAAAGGAACCAGTTACCTTTTCTCCTAACCAAAGACCCCAGCTTAAGCTCTTAGACATCCATACAGCCTCTAGTAGTTCTAGTCAAGCCTCCCAAGAGTTTGAGAAGGAAATAGGACAACTAGAAAACCAGTTTCGTGACTTATAGGTAAAAAGGCTTTACCACCCCAAAGTAAGTCCAACTAGCATAACCAAGAATTGGTATCCAGACCAACACCCCCTTGACCTCCAGTATGAGGAAATGAATGTTAGTAACCAGTTCTCAGTATTCTCTGGTAAACTCTATGAATGGAACATAGACGGATTATCAAAACAAGAAATCCTAAACAAAATCCAGCATATGACTATGGTAGCCAATAACTATCTAGACGAAGGACATCCCCACACAAAGGTTATAGAGCTCATAGCATTAGGATTTATAGGAAAACTTCTGCAATGGTGGAACAACTGCCTAATAGAAGAGACAAAAGAAGACATCAAGAATGCAATCCAAAAAGATGAGGAAGGAACCCTCATCTTTGACAAACGCATGGGAAGAGGAATTCCTGATGGAGTCAATACCTTGATCTATACGATCATGAAACACTTCGTAGGAAAACCCAGCAACATCACATCTAGGATTTATGAATAGTTGAGTAACCTTAGGCAACTACAGGTGGTATGAAGATGTCTTTGCTATCCAAGTCATGCACATAAGCGATTGTAATTCTCCATTTTGGAATGAGAAGTTTAGCAATGGCTTACCCACACTCTTTGGCCAAAAAATCAAAGAAACCCTTGGCAGCCCCTTAGGTGTCATAGATTATGATAACCTTACTTATGGAGATATCTCTAGCACCATCCGAAGTGAAAGGACGAAGATGTGCAGAGACCTGAAAATCCAAAGCCAAGTCAACAAGAACAAAGCCAAGTACGAAGTAGGAAACCTCTGTACATGGTATGGCTTACCCTCAGTTAACCCTTTCAAAAGGAAATCCAAACACAGAGGAAAGGAATCCTCTGAGAAATTCCATAGGAAGAAAACAGCCTCCAAGTAATATAGAAAGCAAAAGTACAGTCACTTCAAGGATAATGATTTCTATAAGAAAGGAAAATCCAAATCCATAAGAGAACCCATTCCAAAAGCATCAGGAAATTGCTTCAACTGTGGAAAAAAAGGTCATTTCAGGAAAGAGTGTCAATCAAAGGCCAAATTCCTTATCAACACCCTTATCCATGACCAAACCAATAAAAATGAGATCTTTAAGTTATTAGAACTTGACCACTCAGATAGTGAGTCTCCTAGTAGTTATAGTAACCAAGAGATCCACCAGTTATACCAGTCATCCTCTGAACCCTCTAGAGCCTCCTCTAGTACCTCTAGTGGCCCGGATGAACCCACATCATGCAAAGATAGTTATTGTAGGAACAACACTATTAATGTCCTTAGTAAGCAAGAAGAGCTCCTTCTAGATCTTATAAAAGAAATAGAAGACTCAGTCATCAAAGCTCAAAAGCTTAGCAAATTCCGTAAAACCTTAGTACGAGAAACCAGTAAACCTGAACTAAGGATCCAGGAACCCAAAGTAGACTTAGAAAACATCTACCAAAGGTTCACCAAATCTAAGAAGGAAATTACAGTCAATGACTTTCAAAAGGAAGTCAAGGAAACAAAGTCTGAAATTAGAACCCTTAAGCAAGAACTAACCATTCTTAAGGTTGATCACAATCTCCTTGATCAAAGAGTAAAGCATTTGGAAAATACTTCTCATCAAGACAATGAGGAAGGTCCCTCATTCTAGAACCCTTCTGATGAAAAGTTGATGAAACAGTTAACCCTACAACCGATATGGTACAGGAGCCATCCAATGAGAAGTTCTTAGATACCATCAGTAGGATTAACTTTCAAAAATGGCATTCCAAAGTTAGGATTGTCATTAGCAAAGATTTTGAATTTGAGGTCATAGCCTTAATAGATTCAGGTGCTGATCTCAACTGCATTTAAGAAAGAATCATTCTCTCCAAGTATTTCAAAAAGAAAAAGGAGAGATTGACATCCGCAAGTGGTGGGAAAAAGCAGATTGAATTCAAAATCCCAAAAACCCATGTTTGTCAAGACAACATATGCTTTAAAACAACATTTGTCCTTGTCAAATATATGACAGTTATGGTCATCTTAGGAAACGCTTTCATGTGTCTGTTGTATCCTTTCACGGTAGACAGTGAAAGTCTCACTGCCCATCCCTTCGGCCAGCAAATCAAGTTTAAGTTCCTTAAGAGCCCAGAACCTAGAGATATTAGTACTCTCCAAGAAGTGTCCGTCTCCAAGACCCTAAACTTGATTAGTGCCAAGAACCAGCATCTTAAGTACTTATAGGATGAGATGAGATACAAGAAAGTTGAGGAACAACTATCTTGTAAAAACATCCAAGCAGAGATTAGAAAGTTTGAAGAAAAACTTAAGCAGGAAGTCTACTCTGATCTACCCACAGCCTTTTGGCATAGAAAGAGACACAAGGTAGCTCTCTTATATGTTAAATATTTTAAAGAAAAGGACATCCCTTCGAAAGCTCGACCTATCCAATTGAAACAAGAACTTATGGATGTTTGCAAAGTAGAAATAGAGGATCTCCTTAAAAAAGGAATCATCAGGAAGTCTAAATTACCATGGTCTTGCCCAGCTTTTTATGTCCAGAAAAATGGTGAGATAGAAAGAGGTGTCCCTAGACTTGTCATCAACTACAAGCCCTTAAAAAGGTCTTAGAATGGGTAAGGTACCCAATCCCCGACAAAAAAGACTTAGTTAATAGGCTTAGTAAAGTAGTGGTTTTCAATAAGTTTGACATGAAGAGTGGTTTCTGGCAAATACAAATCAAAGAGTTTGATAGGTATAAAACAGTCTTCACCGCACCCTTTGGACATTACGAATGGAATGTAATGCCCTTTGGTCTTAAAAATGCACCTTTTGAATTCCAAAATATCATGAATGAGATTTTCAATCCATTCTCCAGTCATGCAATTGTGTACATTAATGATGTACCTATCTTTTCAGAATCTTTGGAACAACATAAGAAACATCTGCGAGCATTTCTCCATACCATCAAGCTCAATGGTCTTGTTGTCTCCGCTCCAAAAATCGAACTTTTCCAAACTAAAGTTCAGTTCGTAGGATTTGATATTAATCATGGTGTTATCAAACCTATAGATAGAGCTATACAATTTTCTGATATGTTTCCAGATGAAATCCTAGACAAAACCCATTTTCAGCAATTTCTAGGATCTCTCAATTATATCTCTAATTTCTGTCAAAATCTCAAACAGCAATGCAAACCCCTTTTTAATAGATTTCGGACAATCCACCTCCTTAGACTCCAACCCATACAGCAGTTGTCCAAGAAATCAAAAAAATATGTCAAGACCCTCCCTTGCTTAGGAATTCCCTCAGACAATTCCTTCAAAATTGTCCAGACAAATGCCTCTAACATAAGTTACGGTGGCATTCTCCTCCAGTGTGTCAGTCCCAATTCCCCTGAACAGATAGTTTGTTTAAATTCAGGAATTTGGACTCCTACTCAGCTCAACTATAGTACTATTAAGAAAGAAATATTATCTATAGTACTATGCATTTCAAAATTTCAAAGTGATCTTCTAAATAAAATATTTTTAATAAAAATTGATTGTAAATCTACAAAACATGTTTTAGAAAAAGATGTTCAAAACATTGCATCAAAGCAAATTTTTGCACGGTGGCAAGCCATCCTTTTAGTTTTCGACTTTGATTTAGAATTCATTGAAGAGAGCCAGAACAATATTCCTGATTTCCTAACCCATGAATTTTTGCAGAGGCATAACCAAGATGTCCGAGAAGAAACCCATACAACCCCAATCCCCAAAGCTGCCTAAACAGCAGTTTAGGAGGTACTAGTCAGGCAAAGAACCCTGGCACTATAGTACCAGCTTCCCCATCCACCATTGCCAACCTATACCTAGTATCCACAATCCCAAAACCAAATTACCAACGGCCACCTTATGCTCAACCCAGTTATAGCTCAGCTCTAGCCACTCCAGCACTTAGAGCAATCACCCCATATACAATTGAAGAACCTTTTGGCCCTATACAGTTCCAAAAACCTTCTTCTTACCCAACCACAAAAGGAAGATCTTCTTATGTTAAGAAATCTTTCATCCAGCATATCTCTTATATTGAACCTCACCTTGTTCATATAAAAGAGCCCTTAGCCTTAGCCATGGAAGTTTTGCCACAAGAATGGCATTTCCTTCCCAAACACCCAGAGAAAAACATTAAGTTCTACAAGAGCGTTCTCATCCAAGAGAAGTCTGCTCGAGTAGAAAATATCATGAATAAAGGAAACCCCTTAGAAGTCCTCTATCATAAATTCATCATCACAGGATTTATCAGCAGCAAGGACTAGGGAAGGCACCCCTCATTGCTCAAAACGCTCAAAGATCTCAAGTCCCTCACAGGCTCAGAACTCCATTATAGTTATTATGACTATGTGGACGCCTTTGAGAAAGTTCTCTTCTACCAGAATAAGAACTTTGATCATTCGTGGTTTCTAATGCTTGACAAAAAGTTCTCCAGCACTATACCTACATGGTTCCTTAAATGGTGGGAAATATTTGGATCAATTCCCCAGATTTTTCCAGAACCCCTACAGGATGCCCTCAGGTATTTTGACTCCAGATTCCAAGCATTAAATCAGGTTTCCCAATTCCCAACAATTCTGCATATGATGGTCATGTATAGGATCCACTGGATTAGTATGTGGAATTATGCAGTTAATGCCAATTTGTTAGACAAAGAGTTTTTGGTAAAATGGGGGGACAGCCTTAAGATTGATCAGGTCATCAGACAACTCCATAAGAACTTCCCTCCTCCAGTTCAGAGAACCATAAAGACAAGATCTCAGTCTAGTCTAAACTCCGTCCAGGTCGCCGGAAAATCTAGTAAGGAATTAAAAGATCTTGCCCAACAGTTACTGATGGGGTGTGATAAAATACAACTCTAATTTCGTTCATGAAGATCGTCTAGGACGAGCAAGGTGTTCAAGATGAGGTAAGCTGCCTTGATGTGCTCAAGACGAGGTAAGCTGCCTTGATGTGCCCAAGACGAGGTAATCTGCCTTGATGTGCTCGAGACGAAGCAAGCTGCCTTGAGATGCTCAAGACGAGGTAAGCTGCCTTAATATGCTCAAGACGAGGTAAGCTCCCTTGAGGTGGTCATAACTTGAGGGGCCTTAGGATGAGGGATTATGGACGACACATGGGCACTTAGAAAATTTATGAGTGAGTAAAACAACTCCGCATCATAGGTGTAACTCTTAGTGACCATTGCGCATAAAGAGCGTAACTCCTAAACAGTTGAGGAAGTTATACTCAAACACACATCTCCTCAAATCAAAGGGCGGTTACAAATCCAATAACTACTCTTAAGACACTATATAAATGTTGATTCAGACCAAGAAAAGGGTACGTTCTATGATTCCTAAAAAGTTGGAACTCAAAAAAAAAAGAGAAAACTGACTTTGTCATCGGAGGGTTATTGGCCAGCGACCCCAGTCACCTTTGATTACTGTTCTTTCTTTTTTAGGCCGTCAACTCAACCGGTAGTCCTCTCTAATCCGAAGCATTTGGTCTACTGATATTCTTCGCATCATCAGTTACTTCTCCAGTCAGAGCAGCTAGAGTTAGAAGAAAAAGTTTCTCTTGCCTCTTCAGAAGCCTCGGTAAATCAATATCCTTTTGACCCATTCTAGGATTCTCAAGATCCTTATGATGGTTACAATTTAGATAGTGATTAAGTCCATCTACAGCATTGGTCACTGAAGATGAGAATAAGTCATTCTGGATAGCACCAGTCACTATTTAGAACAATTCCAGACAAGCTACTATTCATCTACAGTACCAGTCACTGTTGGTGAATAGTTAATATTCGGGACAAGTAACTATTCATCTACAGCACCAGTCACTGATTGAAGATATTGGAAACATAACAATGTCATTGAAAGTTTGAAACCACAAAGCGAAAAATGAATTCATAGAAAGATTTTAGTTCTTTAAACTAGACTACTCTACAAGACTACAAGTAGATAATCCGAATGTAAGCTTAATATCACTAAGACATGTAGATAATTCAAATATCACTAAGACAAGTAGATAATTCGAATGTAAGCTTAATATCACTAAGATAGGTAGATAATCTGAAGATAAGCTTAATATCACCAAAAAATCACAAAAGTACATGACAACCACAATGCAAGCAAATTCATAGCGAGATTTTAGTTCATTGAACTGACAACTCTACATAACTGTTGTGTATCTATGAGGATTTCATGGTTTAAGGAGAAGGAATAACTTATAATGATTTTACAGATATGGAAACATAATCACTGCATGAGGAGAGGATTTGGGCAAGCTTAACAACTTTTGAGCCACTTTTAGATATTTAAGTAGCAGAAAGCTCCTTTGATTTCGCATATCCCGCGGTGTAGTGATAACCATCTTCTCTAGCACCTTTGCATTCTTAAGTAGAAATTGTACCACTAAAATGAATTCTTCCTTCCTGCAGAACAACCTTTCTCCAAAACCAAAAATCTTAACAGTCTTGAGGCATACTAGCAAAGACTTGAAATAGATCTCTCCTGATTTCCAATGTTTCACTTCATCACGATAAGAGCAGCGGCAGCGTCCCTTTAGAAACTGCAAAATAAAAGTACATTAGTATGAAAGTTCTGTTTTAAATTATGATATTTCGTCATGTTATAATAGAGTTGACGTAGGACAAGGAACAGAGCCAATTTAGGTTTGGAATTTCTAAGTAAGCTCTAGAAAACTTGGATTTTGAGAATTTAGGGTTAGGATTTGGTAAGAAAAATGTTGGAAAATAGTAGATAATAAGGATTATAGGGTTTCTTATGAGAAAAAGAATTGAAGAATTTAGGGATGCAACAAAGGGGAAAATTACAACTAGGGTTGGGTTGCCGTTCTAAAGTTGTGACATTGTGAACGGTATTTTGCTTTTTTATGGGGTATCTGGGGCTATTTGATGGATAGGTGACAGGATTTCAAGGTTTTGGATATTAGGGTTTAAAGGCTGATAAATGAATGTGTTTGCTAGATTTCAAGCTGCTGAAAGTTTAAAGATAAAGAATAAACTTCTAAGCATCATGCCTCTTATATCACACAAACTTCAAACAAAGCTTCACAACTTCTGATAAATAAAATAAAACTCATTCTTATTGAATAGAAAGCAACTAGCCAATACGTATTCCTAGTAAATCACTAAACTCAAATAAAACCAAATAAGGCTCAATAGACTATTAGAATAGCCTATATCCAGAAACTTGAAACTTATAGAATTGTCATTGACACTTGAAATTAAATTAAATTTAAGTGAAAAAGTCTTCTGGTTGCCTATGCCAGAAACTCTGGATAATAACTTTGGCTATGAATGACCTCCTACTTAAACAAATGGATTTCCAAAAATCTATTACTAATTTCTATGCTATAAGAAGAAAGATGTATTGTCAATGAGAATCTTTTGAGTAAATAGTACACAAAACAACCACTTCAAAGATCAAAAAGGTCGACAATCAACATTTACTCTTTACGTCAAGAACTCGCAGGATCATTTTGACCCCATAAATAGTTAGACATATTGAGCTAAAAAAGTAACAAATAAAAAATAAAAATTAGCAATTAGAATTAAGCCTCTATGAAAGTTCGTTTGATATGACATACAGGAAATTGGAACAAGAAATACATACCTCTGGCTCTGACCCTATATAGTAGGAGGATGTGATGTCTATATTCAATGTCTCCGCATAAGGCGAACTTTGAAGTAGGCGGGCAATGCCAGGAAGGTTCTCTTTTTCCATGTCTGTTTTCATTGTTAAACATTGGCACTTTGACAATGGAGAAGGCAGATGTTCCATTGACATTATAGATACAACCTAGGTCCATCAAAGCAAGATGCAAAACACATGAAGGTAAAATAAAGGTAAAGTGAATGACAAGAACAAAGTTCATGACCAATTGTAAAATACATTGCCAGTGAACAATTTAGCTAACATGTGTCAATATATGCAGACAATGAAATAAAAGGCGGCCTTATTTGGCACTAAAACTAGTGTCTACATCTTATCATGAAACTAAGAGTAGGTGTCTCTAACACAAAAGCTCAACCCATGAAATTGAACCAATAATATCAGGTCCTTCAATCATTGATTGTTTACAACTTGGACTAAAATCAAAATGTTCAGGAGAAAAAGCTCAACTCACAACAACAATGAAGCCTTAGTCCCAAATTTTTGGGGTTGGCTAAGCCCAACTCACAATAGAGAGTATGGTAATTTTCCAATACTCATATAAATCAACAAAATGCATTTTCCTTTTGGTAATAAGCAAAATCATAGTACAATAACTTGTCATTAAAAAGTATTAGATGTTGTGCAATATTCTATATGTAGGTCTAGCCAAGCAATGACACTACCACCAATGAAAAGATACAATATTGATCTCTGCAAATGGAAATCAACATTAACAATCAAGGAAAAACAAACGAAACAAAAAGAGTTATTGAGGAAAACTAACCATGAGACACCAATTGCCAACAGTGAGTTTCTTGACATGATGCACACTCTCAAGAATGTCTCTCACAATTTCCTGGTACTCCTCACAAGAACCCTCCTCATCACTATCATACACCTTCCACATGTAGAAATCGAGTTTAGCCTCAACCAATGCCGACACATCCTTTATCCGACACCTATCCTCATAAAAACACCCCAAAATCTCTAAACACTCAAGCTTTGGAGCCACAATTTCCAGTTCTAACTTACGCTCCTCACTTTCAAACAAATGTTGCAAATAGCTATCTATCACCAATTTTCTCAAACTCTCGGACACTATATCCAACCGATTAAACCCCCAACAATCATGCAATTCCAAGGATTCAAGTCTAGGACTACCCATTAACACTTTCCTTATCACATCCTCACACAAGGCCGAGTGCCAAATACAGAAGCGCTTGAGTGAACTCCAATGTGGTAACCCACTAGGTAAAATTTTGCAGCAATTAAAATTGAATTCAGAAACAAACTCGTTGACGTAGAGATGCTGAGGCAATTGGTATCTGTCAGGATGGAGACCATCAGGAAGCCACAAGTGTAGACTAAGTCGTTCTACTTTGGCATTTGTGGCGAAACGAACCCAAAGATCGAGGCGAGGATTTAGTTTTGTGTCGTAATCGTACTCGAATTGAATATCGAAGTTTGTGAGTTTGTGAGCCGTGTGTAAGAGCAGGGTATCATCCACAGCTTTGGTGAAATCTTCTACGGATTCGAAGGAACCAGAATCGAAACTGAGAGAGGGAAGGGAGGTCCAAAGAGAGGACCATCTTTTGGATAAAACACCCGTTTTGATAGCGTCGTTAATGGGCAAGAAGGAGAGGATGCTGAGAAGGATCGCGTCAGGTAAGTCGCTGATTCGATCTTCTTCTTCTTCTAAGATTGGCGCGTGTTTGCTTCGTTTGGATCGATGATTATGGCTCGATGATGATTCTTCTTCTTCATCATAATAATAATAATTATTGGGGTTTGTATCATGACTGGAATTATAGTTGGATTGGTCAGAGAAGCTGTTGATAGAACCAGAGATTTGCTCCTCCTCCATTCTCAACTCAACAGTAGCGAATAGTGATTTGAGTTTCTCTACTTTACCTTATATCCTGCTTTATAGTAATAGACAAGCAATTAATTAGGCCTGCAGTACGCAGATTAGGCTCAGTTAAAAATTAGTTACTGGATGTGAAACTTGGATTAGATATGTCCAACCGTCAAGTACCAACTAACACAAGTAACTCTTTCCTTTTTTATTTTTTTTTTTTTTAGCGAGGGATGTAAGATCATCCACAGCTGTAAATCTATCCCATCTTATTTTACTATTTTAAAAAATTATTTTATTAATTATATCATACTATTTTTTAATATACTCAATATCTCAAAATTTTATATTTTTTCTCAGTTTATTTAAATATTATTTTTTATTATTTTTTTACTATTTCTCTCTCCTTTCCTCTTCGTCTCTCAGCCTCAACCTTTAGCATAAGAACAGATAAGAAAAAAAGAAACAACCAGCAAGGTCTCTCATGGGCTTAACGCCACCACCGTTAAACCACCGTCAAATTAAAACCAAATTAAACCATCGTCAGAGACTGAGAAACAAAGAGAGAGTTCAGAGAGAGCGAGGGACTTTGAGAGAGTTCAGAGAGAGTGAGGGAGTGCATTGAATGAGAGAGAAAAAAAATATTAAAAAAAATGACATGGCAACTTCTTATTGGCTGGTGTAAAACAATGGTTTTACGCCACATCCTGACCGAATGTTTACCCATAAATTTTCATTCATTCAACTTTCTTTCCATTGAATTAGGCACACTTGGGATTACCGAGCACGTTGAGAAGTTCACAAAGCGTGACAATGAGAAACGCATGGAATAAGGCAACAAGCAGAGGTTATTGAAGAAGAATATCTTGAGTTAGGGTTTACTTTTTTATGTTATAGCTTTACCTATGTGAATGCTCTAATCTTGTAAAAAGTTGTTGGTGTCTTGCATTAGAATACTATTAGAACTTCTCTACGAGGATGTTTTTCGTGCTTTGGCTCCCAAACTCAAGTTAACATCAGTTTACATAACATGAGTTTGAAGGGATTGTTTGAATAATGTTAGAATATAAGCACTCTCACCACAAAACTCAGTAGCAAGATCTGTTTCTTAAATACTCCAACACTCTGTGGTTTTTTTTTTTTTTTTTGAGAGGAACACTGTGTGGTGTACTGGTGTTGTAGCACTTAAAAACCCTCTTAAAAATCCTTTACAACAAAGAAAAATGAGTCATTTTTCTTTTTAACTGTCGCTCACTCTCACTGTTCAGCTCTCCTCCATCTGGGTATTAATTTCCATCGCACAATGGCTGAATGGCCTTAATGCTTCAACTATTCTTCTTCTTTTTCTTCAGCGTGTAATTGTGTAAATGAAGACAAGAGGGGACACAAACTCAATAAATGCTATTATTACATCCAAGTTTGGGGTGGAAGGTACGTGGTGCAGTGCACCCAACCATAACAGACTACGAGATATGTAAATTCCTTGTAATACATACAGATATATATATATATATATATATATGTGTGGAGGGCAAAAACGCCGGAATGCCATACGGGCCCAGGGCCTAGTCCAAGGAAGTGGACTCCACCCAAGGGACTGTGAGTCAAGAATAAGGACTCCTAAAAACAAGGGCCCAAAGCCCCGCCGACCAGACCATCTGCTTGTCGGACGAGAATTCGAGGAGAACGTCTCCTCGGACGGGAGAGCTAGGGACCAAGGAGGATGGCGCGACACCCCAGGGGAGAGCTCCTAAAACTCAGCGAGTCGTCCTAGGCTTTAGTGGGGCGCCGAGGAGGGGGACAAAGGGACGTGCCCTGGATAAAGCTGCTGCCACCGCATTAAAGACCTTCCACCTACCCGCCTGGCCGCATTAATGGGGAAAAAGCCTCTGAAGGGATAGTGGTCAGCCTTATAGGCATTGGGGAGCGCTTTCAGGGAAAAGACAGCTGAGCACCAGGGATAGGAAGTATAAATAGACCAGGAAGTATCACAAGAGGGGGACCTCTGCTATAGAAAGGAAGAAAGGAAGAAAACTCTCTCCCTAGACACCAGAAAGGAACTCAGAGGACTGGCACATCAGCCCACGTCCGAGGAGAAGTAGGGCCGCTCATTTAGCTAGTTGTATGCCGTAAACGAACCTAGTTGTCTTTCCATAGCTTTCTGAAGCCCTAAGAAGTCTAGGCTTTCAACCCATCTTCTACAAATTCTATTGTGTAGGTCACTTGGGCCGGCCCAGTCACAAACTTGGGCCCAAGGCCAACTTTGTGTCCTTACAATTGGCGCCGTCTGTGGGAAGCCTTGACGGAAGGGACTGGGAATATCATGGAAGGTTCAGGTTCACGTCATGCGGAGTCCAGGGGGTCCCAGCGCGAGGACCAATTTGTGCAGTTAGAGCAGGAGAGAGAGGAGGAGGTCAGTGCGCGCACGGATCATACGCGATGGGGGAGCCATGCATGGGATGGAAGTAGAGCCTCCCGCGAAAAGAGCGTTGAGACCCTGCAAAGGGAGGTTGACCGTCTGAGGAGGAAGTTACGCCGGGAAAAACGAAGGCGCACACCTTCCTCTTCATACCAGTCCTCAGCGGATGCTAGCAGTAGCTCCGACGCCTCCAGGACAAGGACACCCGCCGACGAGTCCTCTTCCCAGGAGGACGAACACCGTCGCCAGCCTAGGGGTAAAAGGGCAGCCTCTAGGGGCCTGGCCAACAATGCACTGAGTAAGGCGCTCCACCAGATTTCCAAATCACCCTTCACTCGGAGGATTGAGAAGGGAAAACTTCCGAGGCGGTTCACCCAACCAACATTCACAATCTACAATGGAAGGACGGACCCAGTGGAGCATGTAAGCCACTTCAGTCAGAGGATGGCGGGGCATTCAAAGAATGAGACCCTGATGTGCAAGGTCTTCCCTTCCAGCCTGGGACCCGTCGCTATGAGGTGGTTCAACGGCCTGAAGGCGGGTTCAGTCGACTCCTTCATAGAGCTCACCAGGGCGTTTAGTTCCCGGTTCATCACATGTAGCAGGATCCCCCGGCCTCTAGATTCACTATTGTCCATGGCCATGAGAGAGGGAGAGACCCTCAGGGCGTACACCGACAGGTATTGGGAAATGTACAACGAAATCGATGGGGACTTCGACAAAGTTGCCATAAGCACCTTCAAGGTCGGCCTGCCAAACGAGCACGACCTGAGGAAGTCACTGACCAGGCGACCTGTCAAAAGTGTGCGACGGCTCATGGACCGTATTGACGAGTACACACGGGTAGAGGAGGATCAATTGCAAGTGAATGCCAGGGCGAAGGTTGTCCCTCAGGAGAGGAGGGACTTCAGGTCGGACGGGTACAGCAACAGTAGACCGAGGAGAGAGTTTGTCGGGCAACCTCGTCGGACGCCAACACAAGTACACGGCGTCGCGTTTTGCAAACCCATACAACGGGTGTTTGAAAAAATTCACCACGAGCCCTATTTCAGGTGGCCGAACAAAATGATAGGCGATCCCACGAAGTGTAACCAGAACCTCCACTGCCAATACCATCAAGAGCACAGCCATACGATCGAGAACTGCAAGAGCTTACGGTTCTATCTGGAACAGCTGGCAAAGGAGGGAAAGTTGAGACAGTTCGTAAACGAGCACGAGGGGCTGAGAGAACGCCCTAAGCCGGCCAGCCAGGGCCACCATGCCCCGAGGTCTCCTCTGGGGACCATCAACGTCGTTCTTGCCGCTCTCGGAAGGACTGGCTCGCGTCCTTTTAGGGTGATGAATATGGCGCGAGCCCATACTAGAGGCTCTGGCTCCGAGCTAAAGAGGATTAAGGGCAATGGGCCGCCCACGCTGGCCTTCTCGGGAGCGGACAAGGAGGGTACCATCCAACCCCACGATGACGCATTAGTCATAATGCTAAGAATCGGAGGATACGACATAAAGAGAGTGATGGTGGACCAAGGAAGTGGCGCGGACATCATGTACCTTGACTTGTTTAAAGGGCTGAACTTGAGGGAAGAGGACCTCTCGGCCTACGACTCGCCGTTGATAAGCTTCGAGGGGAGGACAGTGATCCCGAAGGGACAGATCAGATTGCCCGTACAGACGGGCCCGGCAGTGGTGGAGGTGGATTTCATCGTGGTGGACGCCTACTCCCCTTACACGGCCATTGTGGGAAGGCCTTGGCTGCACGCCCTAGGGTCTGTCTCCTCCACTCTCCATGTCAAGGTGAAGTTCCCCTTTGGCGACCAAGTCGAGGAAATCCTTGGAAGTCAGTCTGCGGTGAGACAGTGCCTGACAACCACAATTTTACGCGGGCCAGAGCCCGAGCTCTCGGCTCCGGCTGCCCCGGCCCCATAGCAATTAGCCTCTTCTGCCACGACTGGGGAGGCAGTGGTAGAAGGGCCCGCATGCGAGGGGTTAGACAAAGTTCTTGTTGACAACGACCCAGAGAGGTTCTTCCAGATTGGAGCTCAGCTGCCGGCCGAAGAAAAGGAAGAGTTGGTGGCGCTCTTGAGAGGGAACCTCGATGTGTTTGCATGGGACAAGAATGAGATGCCTGGAATCGACCTAAACTTCATATGCCACCATCTGAACGTTAACCTGGCGGCTGTGCCGAAGAAGCAACCTCCTCGGCGATCTTCCGCGGAACACTCCGAGGCCGTAAAGGAGGAGGTCATCAAGCTCAAGAGGGCAGGGGCTATCAAGGAGGTGCTCTATCCCGAATGGTTAGTGCACACAGTGGTGGTGAAGAAGAAAAATAGGAAATGGAGAGTGTGCGTAGACTTCACAGATCTCAACAAGGCCTGTCCCAAGGACCCATTCCCGATGCCACGCATAGATCAACTGGTAGATGCGACGGTTGGCCACCCTCGCATGAGTTTCCTGGACGCCTTTCAGGGGTACCACCAGATACCTCTGGCCTTAAAGGACCAGGAGAAAACCGCTTTCGTGACCCCCACCGGCAACTACCATTACAAGGTGATGCCCTTTGGTCTGAAAAACGCAGGGGCTACCTATCAGAGGATGATGACCCGGATGTTCGAGGCGCAGTTGGGGAAAACTGTCGAGGTATACGTAGACGACATGGTTGTAAAAAGCAAGTCCATCTCGGACCACGTGGCCGACCTGGATAGCACGTTCCAGACTTTGCGGAAACATAAGTTACGACTGAATGCCTCCAAATGCTCCTTCGGCGTAGGGTCTGGTAAATTCCTGAGCTACATGCTTACTCACAGGGGCATTGAGGCCAACCCCAAACAGATCTCCGCAATTTGTAACTTACAACCTCCTTGGAACCCAAAAGAGGTCCAGAGGCTGGCCGAGATGACGGCCGCCCTTAGTAGGTTTATCTCCAGATCCGCGGACAGGTGCCGGCCCTTCTTCTAGTTGCCAAACAAGTGGAAGGGATTCGAATGGACCGAGGAATGCTCCTTGGCGTTCCAGCAGCTGAAGGAATACCTCTCTTGACCACCTATCATGTCTCGCCCGATCCAAACGAGGTTCTGCTTGCATACCTAGCTGTGGCTGCCCATACCGTAAGCCTGGTTCTGATACGGGACGACAACGGCATACAACGGCCGGTCTACTACGTTAGCAAGTCGCTGCAGGAGACTGAGATCCGATACTTACCATTGGAAAAGGTGGTTCTGGCCATAGTGCACGCAACGCGCCGGCTCCTGCACTATTTCCAATCTCACACGGTCGTCGTACTAACCCAACTCTTGATCAAGTCCGTGCTGCGGAGTGCTGATTACTCCAGCAGAATTGCAAAGTGGGGAACCTACTTGGGAGCCTTCGACATCAAGTACTTGCCTCGTACATCTGTGAAGGGGCAAGTCCTGGCCGACCTGATGGCGGAGTTCACTAAGCCTTCCTTGGAGGGAAACCTGGGGGGATGGGGCACGGGTGGAAAGCCAGTCAGCGCAATCTCGTGTGAAACACCTCTGTTGTGGAAGCTCTACGTGGACGGGGCAGCGAACCAGAGGGGCTCAGGCATAGGAATAGTGTTGACGTCCCCCGAGGGAATCATCATGGAAGAGTCTTTGAGGCTAGCGTTCTCGGCCACCAACAACGAAGCCGAGTACGAGGCTTTGCTGGTAGGAATGGACATGGCTCAAAAAATGGGGCCAAGAGCGGTGCTGGTGTTCTCAGACTCGCAGCTGGTGGTTGGCCAGATGGAAGGGAAATTGGAAGCTAGGGAGCCGAGGATGCGGAACTATTTAGCCTGCGCAAAGCACTTACGGGCCAAGTTCAAGTCCTTCGGGTTGTCGCACGTTTCCAGGAGTGGAAAAACCCACGCTGACTCGCTGGCCACACTCGCTACCTCCTCGGCCCAGGGGCTCCCTCGGGTCATTCTCGTTGAGGACATGCTTAAGCCGATTGGGCTTAATAGTCACGCCTCCCGGGTCTAACAAGTCAGAGTTGGGCGTAGTTGGATGGACCCCATAGTGTCTTTCCTTAAGCACGACATGCTGCCGGAGGACAAGTCTGAGGCCGACAAGATCCGCAGGAAGGCTCTGCATTTTTGGCTGTCCGAGGACGAGAAGCTTTATAAACGCTCCTTTTCGGGGCCCTACCTGTTGTATGTGCATCCGAAAGGGACGGAGCAGCTCTTGGAAGAATTGCATGAGGGGATATGCGGCAGCCACACAGGCGGAAGGTTACTAGCCCACAGGGCCCTCACGCAGAGGTACTGGTGGCCGAACATGCAGAGAGAGTCGCAGGAGTACGCGAGGAAATGCGACCAATGCCAGAGGTTCGCGCCAAACATCCACCAGCCTGGTGGCGTTTTGAATCCATTGGCTAGCCTTTGGCCATTTGCCCAGTGGGGATTGGATATAGTGGGACTCTTTCTGAGGGCAGCAGGCAATAAGCGATAGCTTCTTGTCGGGACGAACTATTTTACTAAGTGGGTAGAGGCCGAGCCACTGTCGAACATCCGGGACATGGACGCGAAGAAATTCGTCTGGAAGAACATCATCACCAGATTTGGGATCCCCCGTACACTCATCTCGGACAACGGACTGCAGTTCGACAGCAAAGCCTTCCGGAAGTACTGTGGGACTTCGGCATCACAAATAGGTACTCCACCCCAGCTTACCCGTAGGGGAACGGGCAGACCAAAGCGGTCAACAAGTCGATAGCCAATGGAATCAAGCAAAGACTAGATGATGCGAAAGGCAGATGGGTGGACGAGGTACCACACGTATTGTGGACTTACTGAACCACGCCGCGACGGTCCACAGGGGAGACCCCTTTTGCGATGGCGTATGGCGCTAAGGCGATGATTCCGGCAGAAATGGGGTTCCCGACGATGAGGGCACAGTCTTTCGTCCTAGATGCCAATGACGACATGCTACTGAAGGGGCTGGACTTGGTCGAAGAAAGGCGAGAAAACGCTATGGTTCGACTAGCCTGATACCAGCAGAAGCTCAAGCAGGGGTACGACTCTCGCGTGCGATCCCGGCCTCTAGCTCCGGGGGACTTGGTCTTGAAAAAGGTTGTCGAAACTGCAAAGGACCCATCGTGGGGGAAGTTGGGACCAAACTGGGAGGGGCCCTACCGCATAACCTCAGTGGCCGGTGTGGGGTCATATTATCTGGCCGACCTGGATAACCAACTTGTAAAACGACCCTAGAATGTAAATAACCTTTGAAGGTATTACTACTGATGAAAGACATACCAACCATGTATTCGGATATCATTATGTTATACAGGTTGTTAGTACTATAATCTCTATCTTCAAATTTTTTTTATTAAGTGTTAATGTCAACTCGGGCTATGCCAGGTCCTCGGACCTTTGGCCTTAGGAAAATTTAACACGGTTCAATTTTAATTAAGTGTTAATGTCAACTAGGGCTATGCCAGGTCCTCGAACCTTCTGCCTTAGGAAAATTTAACACGGTTCAATTTTAGTTAAGTGTTAAAGTCCGCTGGTACTACGCCAGGTCCTCGGACCTTCTGCCTTAGGAAAATTTAACACAAGTTCAATTCAATTTTAATTGAGTGTTAATGTCAACTGAGGCTATGCCAGGTCCTCGGACCTTCTGCCTTAGGAAAATTTAACACGGTTCAATTTTAATTAAGTGTTAATGTAAACTGGGGCTACGCCAGGTCCTCGGACCTTCGGCCTTAGGAAAATTTAACACGGTTCAATTTTAATTAAGTGTTAATGTCAACTGGGGCTATGCCAGGTCCTCGGACCTTCGGCCTTAGGAAAATTTAACACAGTTCAATTTTAATTAAGTGTTAATGTCAACTGAGGCTACGCCAGGTCCTCGGACCTTCTGCCTTAGGAAAATTTAACACGGTTCAATTTTAATTAAGTGTTAAAGTCCGCTGGGGCTACGCCAGGTCCTCGAACCTTCTGCCTTAGGAAAATTTAACACAAGTTCAATTCAATTTTAATTAAGTGTTAATGTCAACTGAGACTACGCCAGGTCCTCGGACCTTCTGCCTTAGGAAAATTTAACACAAGTTCAATTCAATTTTAATTAAGTGTTAATGTCAACTGAGGCTACGCCAGGTCCTCAGACCTTCTGCCTTAGGAAAATTTAACACAGTTCAATTTTAATTAAGTGTTAAAGTCAACTGAGGCTACGCCAGGTCCTCGGACCTTCTGCCTTAGAAAAATTTAACACGGTTCAATTTTAATTAAGTGTTAAAGTCTGCTGGGGCTACGCCAGGTCCTCGGACCTTCTGCCTTAGAAAAATTTAACACAGTTCAACTTTAATTGAGTGTTAAAGTCCGCTGGGGCTACGCCAGGTCCTCGAACCTTCTGCCTTAGGAAAACTTAACACCAATTCAATTCAATTTTTGTTAAAGGTTAACGTCATTGGCCAGGCCAGATCCTCGGACCTTCAGGCTTGTGAAAAATTTAACACATTGTTCGGACCATCAGCCTTAGGGAAATTTAACACGCAGTCCAATTTCATAAAGGTATAGATAAGCTTTTTGTGTATTAATCCAATTGAACCAGGAATCAAGTGCAATAAATCGAATCACGCAACAGCAAACACAATCCATCAAAGAAATTAGGCTATCAAAGCAAAATAACAAAATTCATTAACAATTGTTCGAAAGAGAATTGGAAGAAAGAAATTACAAGGAGAGCATACTTAATGTCTACACAAAAAACAAGAAATGAAAATGAAAGACTGGGCGGAGCGGCGAAGGGAGCCCAGGGCTGCCTATCCCTTGATCTTCAACGGGAGCTCCTTCGCTGGCTTGGAGGAGGCCTCTTTAGTCTGGCCCCCCGCCTCTGTCCGCTCTGGCACGACCTCGGACGGGTCCTGGACTTGCTTTCCCTTGCCTTTCGACTTGGAGGGAGGTAAGCCCTGGCCGGCCGACTCGGCCAGTCCCTCCTTGGTCCCGTCCTTAAAAACGATGATCTCTTCAGGGGGAGGGACTTGCTTCTGGGAAGAGGGAGGCAGCTTTGAGGTCGCGGTCTCGTGGGCAACCAGGGTTGAAGGAGCGTCTTCAATGAACCTGATATCCTCGGGATACCAGATCCTCTCAGCTGCCCTCAACTCGGAGCCGGCAGGGACTCCCGCAGCATTTAGGGCTTCCGCCCAAACTTACTGGCAGTACTCCCTGCGCAGCTCCCCTAGTTCCTCGGTCAGGCGATTCTCCGTGGCCTCGACCCCCTCGTTGTAAGCGGCCTTGGTGGCTGCCTCCACCGTCTCCCTGATGGTGCGAGCCGCCTCTTCGGCCTGCACGAGCTCCTTTCTCAAGTTGGAGACCTCTTGCCCCGCTTGGGCCAGGGCCTTCTCCCTTTGCTGCAGGAGCTTACGCTAGGCCTCCGCCTACGCCATCTCCGTCTTCAGGCCCGCGTCCAGGCTCCTCCTCTCTTTCTGCTCGGAGGACAGTTCGGCCGCCAGCTCCGCCTTCTCCACCTCGACGCGGCCTAACTCCTTTTCGATCTCCACCTTTGCGGCGTTCTCGGCCCCCACCTGGTCCTGGTAGTGTTGCACCAAGGCATTGGCGGCAAAGGCCTCCTGGGTGGCCTGTAAAGATGAGCCAAAGGACACGCAATTAATAATGGGTTATCATGCACGTAGACCGAAATGACGGCAAAAGGTTTGAGAGGCAACACTTACCATCGCCAGGTTCCTCTTGAAAGAAAGGAAGAGGCGTGTCCAACCCATCCTCCCAAGGTCCTCCATATCCCTGGGCAGGAGGAGGGGCTGCTCCAGAGCGTTGGCCAAGTATGAAGCATGACCCCTCTGGTAGTCCCGAATGCTCGCGTTTAGGGGAATCGGAGCCCCGTCTACCTGGAGAGCGGGGAACCAGCTAGACTCCCCTCGGCGGACCTCGGCTTGTCCGCGGAATTCCCCACTCTGGACGGACGAGGCCCGTCCCCCACCCCTAGCAACTTGCTGCTGCTGCTGCTGCTGTTGCAGTTGCCTTTGGTGCTTCTGCTTTTTCTCCCTCTCCCTATCGGCCTCCTCGTTCTCGTTCCTCCTTTTCTTTGGGACGTTGGGAAGAGGAGGGAGTGGGTCGAAGGGAGGGGGAGGCGGGGGTGGGAGCATCCTCGGCTGGGACCCGGAGGCGTCACCATTGAGGACTTGGACCCCTCTCTTCTTGGCAAAAAGGTCTTTCAAAGACGTCATATCGTTGTCTTCTTCAGAGGAGGTCTTTAGTAGAGCAACGACTAGCCCTAGGATGCCGGAGTGCCTGTCCGAAGTGCACTCTTCTTCATCCGAGATGTTAACCACGTTACCCCCTAGTGGCCTCTCGGCTTCCTGTAGGTTGAACCTATCAATCTCCTCGCCAAGAGACGAAGAGGAGGCCGCAGGCTCTTCTCGGACGACCTGGCCCTCTTACTGCGCTGCCAAAGGGATGGCCTGAATGGGCTGACCGCATAAAATGGTGGAGGGCACGTCCGGCAAAGCACGGGGGGCGAGGAACTCCGCGCAGTGAACGTCTATTCATGACCGCCTACAGTGGCCGGCAAGGATAGCGTCGTCGACCTCGCCAAAAACCTTCGAAATAGGGTTGTACCCCAATATCAGGTGGGCAGCCCTCACTTGCAGGTCGTCGTTCACGAAGACCTCAGATCTCAAAACCTTGTTGAGGTCCGAGACATTGACGTTGCCCAAATGGGGAGATGTGTGTTGCTTATCTGCAAGGGAAAGACAGGGGAACCAAACAGGGTTAGATACTCGCCGCGAAACAAGTAAAAATGACATCAAGCGACAACAAAACTACCAAGGGGATTAAAATGGGGCAAACTTTCACAAACTAAAACTCCTAAATCCTAGGGAGTCACACCTGGATGTCCCTCCCTCATTGGGCAATGGAAACCGACGTACCACCTCCCTGTGACGAGGAGATAATCATCTTTCATGCCCTTATTGGACTTTGGTAGACAGGAGATGAGCCGGACCGCGCTAGACCTCGACTTGAGGTAGTAACCTGCGTCTTTCATCCGGTGACACTCGTACATGTAGACGACGTCGTGCCATGTGAGGTGGAGGCCCATTTGCTCGTTCAGAGCATCGACACAACCTAAAATCCTAAACATATTGGGTGTGCACTGGTCCGAACATAACCTATGGTTACGGAGGTACTCCCTAGTCACCTCCTTCATGGGGAGTGTCATCCCGCCCTTTAGGAAGGCAATTATGGGGATGACGACCTGCCCCGCTTTCCTAGAGTCCGCTATGGCCCCAGGGGGACAGTATTCCAAGCCCACATCTGAAGGGATGCGATACTTGGCCCGAAATCCTTCCATGCCGGAGGGCGTATCCACTAAACACTTAAACCTACCCATGGAATCGAGGCTAGGGACATAGATTCGTAAAGAAGGGAAAGAAAAGTTGACAGCCGAGGAGAAACTTACACAAAAAAGGACGTGCGTACTTTGGGAGTTTGTTGAGAGAGAGAGAGGTTGGATGGCTCTGCAGTAAGTTCGCTCTTTGAAAGAAATGGTGAATATCGCGACTACCGAAGTGTTTTAGGTGATTGGGAGACGGCGATTCGTGGGAAACATCCCGCTCAAATTTTCGGGGACAAATCCAGGCCGTTGGATCCCCATCTCACCGTTGAACGTGCGCGACAGGGAGTTACTCAGTGCATTTAATGCGGACGTTGTGTATTACGAAGCGTCAAGAAGGCGTCCAGAAGGCGCGGGCGTACTCCGCACGTGTGATAATTTAAAAATCACATGGAGGAAAGATTTGCGGGTCAAAAACCCGTCTGCCTCCTCGGATAGGAGTCAAACGACTTTTTGAGGGGCTATTGTGGAGGGCAAAAACGTCGAAATGCCATATGGGCCCAGGGCCTAGTCCGAGGACGTGGACTCCGCCCGAGGGACCGTGAGTCAGGAATAGGGACTCCTAAAAACAGGGGCCCAAAGCCCCGCCGACCAGACCATCTGCCTGTCGGACGAGGATCCGAGGAGAACGTCTCCTCGGACGGGAGAACCAGGGACCAAGGGGGATGACGCGACACCCCAGGGGAGAGCTCCTAAAACTCAGCGAATCGTCCCAAGCTTTAGTGGGGCGCCGAGGAGGGGGACAAGGGGACGTGCCCTGGATAAAGCTGCTGCCACCGCATTAAAGACCTCCCACCTACCCGCCTGGCTGCATTAATGGGGAAAAGACTTCTGAAGGGACGGTGGTCAGCCTTATAGGCATTGGGGAGCGTTTTCAGGGAAAAGACAGCTGAGCACTAGGGATAGGAAGTATAAATAGACCAGGAAATATCACAAGAAGGGGCTGCTGGAGAAAGGAAGAAAGGAAGAAAACTCTCTCCTTAGACATCAGAAGGGAACTCAGGGGATAAGCACTTCAGCCCACGTCCGAGGAGAAGAAGGGCTGCTCATTTAGTTCCTTGTATGCCATAAACGAATCTAGCCGTCGTTCCATAACTTTCTGAAGCCCCAAGAAGTCTAGGCTTTCAATCTATTCTCTACAAATTCTATTGTGTAGGTCACTTGGGCCGGCCCAGTCACATATTTCGGCCCAAGGCCAACTTTGTGCCCTTACAAAATATATATATATATATATATATATATATTAGTGTTCTGAAGCAAGAGAACATAAAAAACAAAAAAAGATAATTAAAAAAAAATGTTATTATTACATCAAGTGTGGGGTGGAAGGTACGTGGTGCAGTGCAACCAACCATAACAGACTACGAGATATGTAAATTCCTTTAATACATACATACATACATACATATATATATATATATATATATATATATTAGTGTTCTGAAGCAAGAGAACATAAAAAAGGAAAAAAGATTATAAAATAAAAAATGCTTGGGGCCTTTGGGCAACTCTCACACGAGCAGGAGATAAACGTGCCGGCTAGTGAAGCTATTCAATTGGGAGCTTTGTCGCACTCTTGGGTTATCAAAACTTCTTGTACAAGATGAAAGCATCTTTGAGAAAATTGAGGTCATTGAAGGCAACAAAAGAAGTGAGATTATTTTTTCTTTTAAGAATAAAATTTATGTATAGTACCTTAGATGTTGTTGCTTAGGTTCCTTAACTAAAAAATATATTTCCTTCTCATGAAAAAAAAACCTAAATGCCAAAATCTTAAGAGAGAAACATAAAAAATATCACATAAATATTGTACCTAAGTCTTGCTTTTTTTTTAATATATGTGTGTGTTATACACAAATTCAATTTTTTTTTATTATGTTGTTAATGTGATACTAATCACATTTAATGTGGTGTCACTTTATACGTATTTTGTAGAAAGAGAAAAATATGAAAGAAAAATGGTTAAAATCAAATCAAAAAATTTATAAGCAACAAAACCATTGATATTAAGCATGAACATATCCTAAAGCAAGTTTAACATCACAACAAAAAGTACATGAAACAGGAAGCTAAAGCAAATTATAGCAAAATTTTTGTCCATTGAACCAAACTAATTTGCGTAACTACAATGTATTTATGAGAATGTGATGATTTAAGATAACTGAACAACTTAAAATGATTTTACTCATGGGAACATAACCACTGCTTGAGGAGAGGATCTAGGGAAGCTTAACAACTTCTGAGCCACTTGTAGAAATTCACGTAGAATATTACAAGTTTGATTTTGCATAACCCATGGTTTAGTGATAACCATCTTCTCCAGTACATTTGCATTCTTAAGTAGAAATTGTACCACTAAAATGAATACTTCATTTGTGTGGAAAAATTCTCCAGAACCAAAGACCTTGACAGTCTTGAGGTGTCCAAGCAAAGTCTTGAAATAGATCAACTTTGATTTCTCATGGTTCACTTCATCATAGATTCTTTGTAGAAACTGCAATATAAAAGTACATTAGCCCATTCGAACTTTAGTTTTAAATTATGATATTTTGTCATATTATAATGGAGTTGATGCAGTAGAAGGGAACAAAGCCAAATTAGATTTAGAATTCCTAATTCCGCTTTGGACATCTTGGATTTTAATAAATCAGATTTGGAATTCCTAAGTTAGCTTTGGGCATCCTAGATTTTGAGGATCTTAAGATTAGGTTTTGGGAGGAAAAAGGCTGGACAATAGAAAAAAAAAAAAAAAAGGACTATAAGGGGTTTCTAATGAGAAATGAATAATAGGATGAATGTAGTGTTGGCCACATGTCATGATCTTAACGGGTCCAGTGCACATCAGCAACGGACCTAAGCCAAGTCCCAATCAATATATAAATGCAATGTTTCAATATATAAATGCAATGTTTCAAGTTGCTGAAAAAACTTAAAGATAAAGAAGAGACTCCTACGTACACAATGACCAATACCTATTGCTAGTGGAACATTATGAACTTTTTCTACAAAGCCCAAACTAAATGACTAAACACCAATAAACCCAAAATAAGACTTCATGAACAATTAGAATAGCCAAGGTCCAAACACTAGAAACTTACAGAATTTCCCATAACACTTAAAAACTAAATAAAATTAAAATTAAAGTGAAATTGGCTTCTTGTTGCCGGGGCAAGACATTATAGATAGTAACTTTGGCAATAAATGACCTCTTATTCAAACAAACGAAATTTCAAAAATCTATTACTGACTTTGTTTGTCGTTAAAAGAAAGATGTATCTTCTATGAGAAGGTTGAGTAATGGCTAGTATTAATTCTCAATTAAAGTTCCTTTGATATGACATTCGCGAAATTGGACCAAGAAATACATACCTCTAACTCTGTGTATGGCTCTATATGGCCGGATATGATGTCTATAACCAATGTCTCCACAAAAGGTGAACTTTGAAGCAGGCTTTCAATGCCAAGAAGATCCCATCTTTTCATTCTTCTTTTCATTGTTAGACATTTGCACTTTAACAATGGAGAAGACCGCTATTTCACTGACATTATAGATAGAACCTAGGTCCATCAAAGCAAAGGGCAGAACACA
Source organism: Castanopsis chinensis (assembly GCA_032878915.1). NCBI lineage: Eukaryota > Viridiplantae > Streptophyta > Magnoliopsida > Fagales > Fagaceae > Castanopsis > Castanopsis chinensis. The sequence continues at coordinate 26,772,357 of JAVQMG010000131.1, forward strand.
ATAAGGTAAAATGAAAATTAGAATAAATGACACGAACAATTGTAATATACATCGCCAGAGAACAATTTAGCTAGCATGATTTACAGAACACTAACTTGCATAAATGCCAATATATCCTATATGCAGACAATGAAATAAAAGAGGCCTTTTTGGAACCTTGATTTAGAGTTGACAAATTATCACGACGAATCACTATTCGGCACTAAAGCAAGTGCCCCACACCTCATCATGAAACTAAATTGGACCAATACTATCATTTCCTTTAATTATTGATTGACTACAACTTGTATTAAAATCACGATGCTCATAAGAAAAACCCAACTCACAACAACAACCCACCATGATATCTCAAATTTTTAAGAGTTAGCCAAGCCCAACTCACAAAAGAGAGTACGAAAATTTTCCAATAGTCTCATAGATCACAAAATTATTTTTCATTTTGGCATTAATATAAATTAGCTAATACGAATTCTTTAAAGCAAATTCAACTTGTACAATAACTTCCACTCTCAAAAACAAAAAAGCACTAGATGCTGTGCATTATTCTACATTTAAGCCTAGCTAAGCAATGAGACTACCAACAATAAAAAGATACAATCTTGACACAGTCATGTCTCTGCAAATGGCAATCAACATTAGCAATCAAGAAAAACATGAAGTGATACAGTGAAAAAACATGATAAAGGGACTAATCAAGAAAGACTAACCATGAGACACCATTTGCCAACAGTTTCTTGACTTGATGATGACTCTCAAAAAGTCCTCTCACAATGTTTTCACAGTCCTTAAAAAGATCCTCCTCCTCCACATCATCCCTTTCAAAGTTAATCTCTATTTCAAAATCGACCTTAACCTAACCAATGCCAACGCATCCTTTACCTGACACTTCCTCATATCATAAAAATTCCCAATAATTTCCAAAGACTCAATCTTTGGAGCAACAATTTCCAATTCCAACGCATAATACCAATCGAAGCCTGCATAATAAGAATAACAATTTATCACCAATTTTTTCAAACTCTTGGGACACTATATCCAGCCTATTAAAATTATAACATTCATGCAATTCCAAGTATTAAAGTCTAGGACTACCCAATAACACTTCATTTATCACATCGCCGGGCAAGGACGTGTACTCAAAATACAAGTGCTTGAGTGAATTCCAACCTATCAACCGTTTAGGCTTGATTTTGCAATAGTGAAAATCCAATTCAGAAACAAACTCATTGGCGTAAAGATGCTGGGGCAATTTGTATCCCTTATATAGTTCTATAGAAGATGGTAAACGTAAAGTAAGTTTTATATAGTTCTATAGAAGATGGTAAACGTAGAGTAAGTTGGTCTACCTTGGCAGTTGTGGCGAAACGAACCCAAAGATCAACGTGAGGATGGCCGCATTTTCAAAGGAAGTATCTGTGAAACTGAGATAAGGAACGGAGGTCCAAAGATAGACCCAACTTTTGGATAAAACGCCTGTTTTGATAGCGTCTTTAGTGGGGCAAAGAGGAGAGTATAGTGATGAGGATGGAGTCAGGTAAGGCGCTGATTCGATCTTCTACGGTAGGTGCATTTTTGAGGCGTTTGGTTCCATGATCATCGCTTGATTCTTCTCTTTTCTTCTTCTCCTCCAGGCGAATAAGGGACGCTGTCTTCTCTGGAAGTCGAACCATGAGCGTCTTCTCTTTCTTTTAGGTGTGGGACTCATCTTTAGAATTCTCTACCTTAAAAGATAATAACTCTATGTTTATAGGCACGAATTAAAAGTTTTTTTTTTTTTTTTTTTTTTAATGATGGGTAACAATTAGCTCAGCTAGTAAAGTCTCTGATGGTTATATAAGAAATCTGAGGTGGGGTTCAATCCCTGCCTTGGTAGTCTGATAATAAAAAGTTATTATCTGAAGCGGACGTCATAGGTTGAAACTCTTTAAAAAAAATTTTTTTTTTTTTTTTTTTATAAACAAACCCAAGTTAAAAGATATTAAGGGGGTGTTTGGTAGAGTAATTTGAGATAAAATTTTTGTAGTTTTTTGAAATACATATGAATAAAAAAGTGTGTGAAAATATGTGTAATGTTGTTTAAAATGTAAAAATATGAGTTTGAATATGCTTACCAAATAGGCCCTAACTCTTTGTATTCTTTAGTTCATCATTTTAAGTCTAAATATCAATTAAAAGATAATAATGACTATTTGTTTTCTTTGGTTTATAGTTTGAAGGTTTTTCCTCTCTTTTTCCCACTAAATTAAACAACACTTTAGTTTCATTATGTTTCTACTTAACCCTTAATGTCATTTCATCTGATATACACAAGAAATTCTATGCACCGTAATAGTTGTCCTTTAATTTCAACCTGTCAACTACACCTTCCCAACCCCATGGATCATCTTCTTGTCCCTTCGGTTGTCGTCTTCTCTGAATTTTGATTGGTTTTTTAAAATAACTTTTATCCCATAATAAAAAAGAGATTATGATTACATACACTTCTATTACATGGAGTAATTTACAGAGACTATAATTACAGCTTATAATATTATTGATGAACCCAATGGGTTAATAGTTGGGCTGTCCATGGGTCGGACGGGTCGAGTTTTTACCCAACCCGCAACCGACCCGTAACAGTTCAGGTGGGTGGTTTTTCAACCCACAACCGACCCTTAACAATAACGGATTAGTCGGTTCGGGTTGCTGACAGGTGGTGGTCGATTTCGGGTGAAATTGATCTCATTAGAATCCTTCAAAACGCGGCGAGATTTCGCCAGATCAAGCAAAATCTTGCTAGATTTATCCAAAATCCGGCAAGATCCTGTGAGATCTGGCGAGATTTCTGCTAAATCGTGATGAGAAATCGCTAGTTCGGCCAGATTTGGTGTTTATTGTGCCAGAAATCGAAGAATTTAAGTGAAAAATAGGCCGAAATCTAGAAAAAATGGGCCGAAATTTGGAAAAAAAGTGGCCGAAATCTAGAAAAAATTACCGGAATCTAGAAAAATGGGCGGAATCTGGAAAAAATGGTCAGATATTGAATGGACTTCGGTTCAGGTTGGATTTCACGGGTTTTGAACTGAAGAACCGATAACCGACCCGTTGTGTGTCGGGTTAGCAAAGTCAAAAACCACTTCCGACCTCTGAAATCGTCGAATCAGGTGGCAGCGGGTCGGACGGGTTGGGAGAGTCGCCAGTTTGCCTAGACTCCCCTAGTTAATAGGATAATTTCTTACAAAATTTTGGAAAATGCACTAGGTGGGGATATCGGCTAGGAAATAATAATTAATTTATCTCGACAAAAAATTAATTGATCTAAGGAAAATGAAAAATGTACAAGTTTTACAATATAAATGTACCAAGTGTATGTTTGGCTCAAAATTAAAAAGCCAGTTTATTTTACTATTCAGTTTATTTTTGCTACTATTTATAAGACTCAATGCACTTTTTGGTATTATTAATGAGTCTCACTATACTATTTCAACTAACTTTTACTTTTACTTACAGTACTTTCAACAAAAAGTTTTTAATTTCAGCAAAATAAACGAGTCCAAAACAGACCCTAAGAGTGTACTAAGAATGTGTGAAATGTACTGTCGTGAAATGTACTAAGAATGTGTGAAATGTTTTGTCATGATTAGTGACTCATAGTTTGTAAGCACACCGTAGTAAAATTGTATTACTTGTAGCTGTAGCAACATTTATTAAGCAATAATTCATTAATATACTAGAAAGTTTAACAAAATATAGAATGTAATTAGGGCACAATTTTACGCTTAAGGGCTAAACTTTAAATGTGCCTTTTTATTTTCAAATATCACTTAAATAATATTTTTTTTTACATCAGTTTAGTTAATTTTTATATATTATAACTTGTTTTATTTAAAATACATTATTCTAAATTTAATATGACTAATTCGCTTGAACAATGTCAGAGACACTACAAATTTTACCATGAAACTCTTGCAAAATTGAAGCGTCACCCATTTGAAAAATAAAATTGGTTCAAACATTCATTTATTATATGTTAAAGTGCCACCAATTATATACTTGCCACATAATTATTTTTATTTTTATTTTTATTTTTATTTTTTTAATTTTTATAGTTAAACACTAAAACTTGTAGCATGTTAAAAGTGTAGCATTTCTAAGACTTATGTAATAAAATTACACTAGCAAGTGTATCAAACAATGTTATTGAAAGTTTGAAACAGCAAAGTGATAAAAATCAAATGGAAATCTTTATAAGCAACATAACCATTGACATTAACAATGAATACATCCAAAGGAAAGCTTAACATCACTAAGAAAACATAAGTACATGAAATCATAACTTAAAGCAAACTCATAGCAAGATTTGAGTTCATTGAACCAAAATAATCTACATAAATACGTGGTATTTATGCAGACTTTGATTGTTTAAGAGGATTGAAAAACTTAAAAAGGTTTTACTGATATGGGAACATAACCACTGCATGAGGAGAGGATCTAGGGAAACTTAACAACATTAGAGCCACTTGTAGAGATTTAAGTAGCATATTAGGCGTTGGATTTCGCATAGGCAAATCGTTAGTGATAACCATCTTCTCCAACACCTTTGCATTTGTAAGTAGAAATTGTACCAAGAAAATGAATTCCTTTGTGTGGATTCCTTCAAAATGAAAAAGCTTGATCTTGATAAACTTGAGGCATCGTAACAAAAACTTGAAATAGATCTCCTTTGATTTCCAATGGTCCACTTCATCATATCTACTTACTAAAAACTGCAAAATAAAAGTACATTAGCCCATTTTGAAGTTCACTATTAAATTATGATATCTTCTCATGTTATAATGGGCTGGACATAAGAGAAGGGAACAAAGCCAAATCAAATTTGGAATTCTTGAATCAACTTTGGACATCTAGGATTTTAAGATTTGTAATTAGGTTTTGGAAGGAAAAAGGCTAGGAAAAAGGATAATAAGGGTTTCTAATGACAAAATGAATGGTAGGATTTGGAGATCCAACAAAAGGGAATAACTGAAACTTGGGTTGCTATGAAAAGTAACTCGTGCATAGTATTTAGCCTTTTCATGGGGTAATTGAGGCTATTTTGATGGATAGGTGATTTTGGATTTTAGAGTTTAAAGGGTGATACATCAATGGGTAAAGATTGGGGCCAATAATCCTATGCATTGGACCTGTAAGAATTATGATACGTGTTCACTTTTGGCCACATGTCATAATCTTGATGGGTCCAATGCACAAGAGCAATGAACCCAACCAGATCGATCCTAATCAATGTATGAATGCTAGGTTTCAAGTTGCTGAAAATACTTAGAGATAAAGAAGGAACTTCTAAGCATCACACCTCCTATGAAACTTAAACAAAGCTTCACCACTTATGGAGAAAAAGAAAAAGATAAAGATAAAGATGATAATAATTCTTGAATAGAAAGCAAACTATCCAATACGTATTCCTAGTCGAACATGGATTTTTACTATGAACCTCAACCCAAATCACTAAACTCAAATAAATCCAAAATAAGGCTCAGTAGACCATTAGAATAGCCAATGTCCAGAAACTTGAAGCTTAGAGAATTGCCTCTTGACACTTAAAAACAAATTATATTAAATTTAAGTAAAGAAGTCTTCTCGTTGTCCATGCCTGAAATCCAGGATAAAAACTTTGGCCATGAATGACTTTTACTCGATACTATTAGTCTATTACTGATGTCTTTGTTGTAAGAAGGAAGATGTATTATCAATGAGAAGGTTTTGTGTACTAAGTTCACAAAACAACCACTTCAAAGTTCAAAAAGTCAACAAACAACATTTACTCTTTTCGTCAAGAACTCACTGGATCATTTTGACCACATAAATAGATAGACCCATTGAACTAAATTATATATATATTAATGATTAGAATTAACCCTTCGTTAAAGTTCCTTTGATATGACATTTGGGAAACTGGTCCAAGAAAACATACCGCTAACGGTGTCATAACGAACGCGAGTGGGAGGTCAATATTCAATGTCTCCACATAAGGCGAACTTTGAAGTAGGATTCCAATGCCAGGAAGGCTCCATTTTTCCATGCTTGTTACAATTGTTAAACATTGGCACTTTGACAATGGAGAAGGTAGATGTTTCACTGACATTATAGATACAATCTAGGTCCATCAAAGCAAGATGTTAAACACAATAAGCTAAAGTCTCAAAGAACAAATAACATGATCAATTGTAAAATACATCAGCAGAACAAATTATCTAACACGTGTTACAGAACACTAAGCTACATAAATGTCAATATATACTTTATGCACCAAGACCTTGATTTAGAGCTGACAGATTATCATGATGAATCATTATTTGGCACTAAAACAGGTGCCCTACATCTTATCATGAAACTAAAAGTAGGTGTCTCTAACTCAAAAGTTGAACCCATTAAATTGGACCAGTAATATCAGGTCCTTTAATTGTTGATTGATTACAACTTGGATTAAAATCAAGATGCTCCAGAGAAAAAGCCTAACTCGCAACAACAACAGCCTTAGCCTCCAAGCCCAACCCACAATCAAGAGTATGGTGATTTTTCCTTTTGGTAGTAATATAAAATATTTAAAGCAAAATCAAATAGTACAATAACTTGCCACTAAAAATGCAATAGATGCTGTGCATTATTTATTTTATATAGCCAAGCAATGGCACTACCAACAATAAAAGATACAACCTTAATCTCTGCAAGTAGAAATCAACATTAGCAATCAAGAAAAACGAACGAAACAAAGAGAGTTATTAAAGAAAACTAACCATGAGACACCAATTGCCAACAGTGAGTTTCTTGACATGATGCACACTCTCAAGAATGTCTCTCACAATGACTTGGTACTCCTTATAACCTTCCTCCTCCTCAAAATAATCTTTATAATAGTAGGCGCGGTAATCATCCTCGAAATAACAATTACGACTCTTCCGCATGTCGAAATCGAGTTTAGCCTCAACTAATGCCGACACATCCTTTATCCGACACTTAATCTTTTCAAAATTACCCAGAATTTCCAAAGAATGGATCTTTGGAGCCACAATTTCCAATTCCAACTCACGGACATTACCTTCCAACATAAATATCACATAGCCATCTATCACCAACTTTCTCAAACTCTCGGACACTATATCCAACCGCTTAAACGCCCAACAATCATGCAATTCCAAGAATTCAAGTCTAGGACTACCCATTAACACTTCCCTTATCACATCTTCGCACAAGGCCGATTGCCCAATACACAAGTGCTTGAGTGAACTCCAACGTAGTAACCCATTAGGGAAAATTTTGCAGTAACTAAAATTGAATTTAGAAACAAACTCATTGGCGTAGAGATGCTGAGGCAATTCGTATTCGTCGTCAATACCGATATCATTAATATGTCTTACAAATAAATGTAGACTAAGTTGGTTTACTTTGGCAGTTGTGGCGAAACGAACCCAGTGATCGAGGCGACTTTTTAGGCTTGTCCTGTACTTGAATCGAACTGAGAAGTTTGTGAGTTTAGAAGCCCTGTGTAAAAGCAGGGTGTGATCTACGGCACTGATGAAATCGTCCCTGAGATCTGCTTCTCTAGCGAAATCGTCGACGAGTTTGTTGTAATATCCACCGGAGTGAGGGTCTCCGAGTTCGAAACTGAGAGAGGGAACGGTGGTCCAAAGATAGGCCCATCTTTTGGATAAAACGCCTGTTTTGATAGCGTCTTGGGTGGGCAAGAAGGAGAGGATGCTGAGGAGGATGGAGTCAGGTAAGGTGCTGATTCGATCATCACCTTCTTCTAAGATTGGTGAGTGTTTGCGGCTTTTGGTTCGATGATCTTCATCTTCTTCTTCTTCTTCAGAATTATTGGTGGGATAGTATCGGTCATAGTCATAGAAGCTGTGGATAGAACCAGAGCTTTCTGCATCCTTCATTCTCAGATCAGAAGTGAATAGAGATGTGAGATTCTTCACCTTTCTATTCTTCTTTGTAATAGACACACAAGATCAGGAAAAAGTATATATGTGACTCACTGAAACAGCATAGTTGAAGCCTGAAGGATGGGTATTGTATACGTGGCGAAAGTATACAATGTTACTGTGTGATCTGTGACTGCGTGATCCGTGAAGCACTCAAATAACTGAGTTTTTTATTTTTTTGATAAGCGTAGAAGCCATGGGCGCTCTATAGCATTAGTGGGTCACAACTGACAAGTGCTGAGATTTTTGTTTTTGGTTTTTTTGAACTTACATATAAAAAAACTGTTCTAGGTAAGTATTTTTAAGACTTTGGTGTGAATTGTTATTACAGTATTATTTTTATGGAAATAAATTTTCATCTACTTTAAGAATTTTATAGTTTTTTTAAGGGTAAGTATTTTAACACATGGGAAGGGACAAGAAAGTCCAAAAAGAACTAAAAGTGGTGTATATTTTAATGATGCACAGAAAATCAGTAGGATGAATGCTCCGGGTTTCAATGGGCTAGTGATCGTTTGAAAGACCAGAAAAGAAAAAGACACAAGATCAAAGGAGACCAGGGTGAACTGGCTAAGAACCCTCCGATGCTTAAGTTAGTTTTTTTTCTTAGAATTCAAGAATTCCAACTTTTTAGGAGTAGTGGAAACTTGCTTTCATTCGATATAAATGAGTCCTTATATAGTGGGCTTTGGAGTGGTTATTTGTTTAGTAACTTCTTCCACGTGTATGGAAGTTAAAAAGTTCAGACTTAATTTCTACAACTATTATAGAAGTTATAATATTTAATCTTATTTTTAACAATTGTCATTGGAAGTTAAATACTTAGTAGAAAGTTATAACGATGAATAAGGATTTTGCTCATACTTCAAAATAGTAGAACATTGTCCAAATTATTAGCTTTCCTACATAAATCCATTCTGAAATTTCCTAAGTGTTGAGGGGTTGTCCAGGTGTTTTCATCATGGACAACCCTCTTGCCCACAAACGATCGTTTGACAATGGACGATCTTCCTATGTTGGGCTAACCTTACTTGCTCTGGACGACTCTTGTGGACGAACTGAAAATGGTTCGATTTTTAGTTCACCATCAGTTACCCCCTTGTCCAAGCGTCATCCAGAGTACTGTAGTATTTACTATTGACTTTGACACACGTCATTATTTCAGAGGTTATTGGTCGTGCCACATGTGATCATTACTTTGGTCAAATTTCACTGTTCCAAGTTGTGCCACGTGTCATAATCTCATTGGTTGACTTGTCGCGTCAATTTAACTTTTTTAGGAAAATGCCACGTGGCGTCTTCTGGTTGGTTACTTCATTTCAAATGCCAACTGTCGCTACCTATAAATAGTAGAATTCATTTCTTATCCTTTCACATTTCCTAAATTTTCTCCTTTGACATTTTTCGTCCAGCGTCTCGTCTAAGAGTCCTCCTGATTCTTTAAGCCTTCTTCGACTAGAGCTAGGTATTCTCTTCATCCTCAAATGCCCCCAAATCGCTGCGTTTTTTTTTTTAAGCTTTTGCTTTTCGGTGGGCAATGTTGGCTCTTCCTTTTTTTGTCGCTTTCCATGGACATGCTGTCTCTTTCCTTTTTCTTTTTCTTTTTTTTTTTTTTTTTTTTTTTTTGGGAAGGGGGGGGGGGGATGGCATGACAATGATTTGCTTTGTTTTTATTTTTTTTGTTTAACTTGATGCAATTTTTTTTTCTCTTGACATGATTTTTATTTTTTAATAAATTTGGGTGATTTTATTTTTTTTTGCTTGTTTGTCACTTTTTTTAAATGAGTTTAACATATGGCGTCTGCTTCAGTCTCCTGATGATAGCTCTTTATCATTAGATCAAGGCACTAATCGGTTTTTGGTGTAGACGAGAATTGAACCCCCGATCTCTATTTTAATTAGATGTCTTTTTTTAATAAGGGTATATGAGTAAATTTATACAAACTCATTTTTTTCATCCTCTACTTTTTCACTCTCAACCAAACAAAAATGAGAGAAATTTAAATTTTTTTTATCTTCTCACTTTTCCGTCCTCTCAATATTTTCTATCTTCCTACTCTTCTACCCTTTCAACGAAACGGACCCTTCAAATTTGCTCAATTTGGGTAGATTGCAAGTATATAGGCCTAGTGGAAATGGTTTCTTCTCTTTCATTTTTTCCATGGTACCCATACAAAGAAAAGGACTACATTTCTTCTCATTTATCCTTTCTTTCTCTCTCCTCCCGTTTTTCCAAACACACTGTTACTTGATTAAGCTTTTGCTTTCTTAGGCAAAGTTGGCTTTTTCGCTTTTTTAACTTTTTTTTTTTTTTTTTTTTTGTTTTCTTTTTCCTTTTGCTTTCCTGGGACACTGCTTTTTTTTTTTCTTTTGCTTTGTTTTTTTTTTTTTTTTTGTTTAACAAAACGTGTTTTTTTTTTTTCTTGACGTTAATTTTTTAATAAATTTGGGTGATTATTATTATTATTATTTGTTTGTTTGTCACTTTTGTGTCTTTTTTTTTAGAGTTTTAACTATGGTATGTGCTCCTGCCTTCTTATAATAACTCTTTATTATTAGACTAAGATACTAATTGGTTTTTTACGTAGGCGGTGATTAAACTATATATCATTGCTTAACAAGTATATAAGAGTAGATTTTTACAAATTTATTTTTTTATTCCTCTCGACTTTCAACAATAAAAGCTACAATATTTGATACATTCATGCCTGTGCAAATGGGAATCAACGTTAGTAATCAATAAAAATACGAAGTTTTGCATACAACAATTTGAGAGAGATCAAGAAAAAACCAACCATGAGACACCATTTGCCAACAGTAAGTTCCTTAACATGGTGCAGATTCTCAAGAAGTTGTCTCACAGTTTGCTCATACTACTTTTAAGCACTCTCCTGATCCTCCACTTTAACTTCACAATTGAAATCAGGCTTGGCCTCAACCAACGAAGATACATCCTTAATCCGACACTTCTTCATCAAAAAACACCCCAAAATTTCCAGTGACCCGATTTTTGGAGCCACAATTTCTAATTCGAACACGGGGTCGGGGCTTCTTCCCACTGAAGAACGCATAAAATAGCTGTGTATAACCAATTTTCTCAGACTCTCGGACACTAAATCCAACCGATTGACCCGACAACAATGATCCAATTCCAAGTATTGTCTAGGACTGCCCATTACCACTTTCTTTATCGCAACTTCACATAACGCAGTGAACCCAATAGTCAAACGCGTGACTGAACTAAAATTTACTACCCCATTAAGCTTAACTTCGTAGAAATAAAAATCCAATGGGTACGCCTCAGAAATAAAAATCCAAGAGTATACTGAGTTGGTCTACCATGGCAGTTGTGGCGAAACGAAACCAGAGATCGAGACAAGGCTTTAGGTGTGTCCTGTAATTGAACAGGACAAAGAAACTTGCGAGTTTCGGAGCTGTGTGTAAGAGCAGGGTATGATCTACGGCACTGGTGAAATTGTCGATGCATACGAAGGAATCGTCTTCGAAACTGAGAGAGGGAATGGAGGTCCAAAGATAGGACCATCTTTTGGATAAAACGCCGGTTTTGATAGCGTCTTTGGTGGACAAGAAGCAGAGGATGCTGAGGAGGAAGGAGTCGGGTAAGGTGCTGATTCGATCTTCTTCTAAGATTGGTGCATATTTGCGACGCTTGGTTCGATGATCATCGCTTGATTCTTCTTCTTTAGAAGTGGGGTTTCTGTCAGTGCTGAGTTGAATGATCAGGAGAATAGGGGATGCTGTCTTCGCTGGAAGTTGAGCCTCTTTCAGCTTCACCATCGATTGAACCATGGCTTTGGCTTTCTTTCTCCTTTTTCGGGTGTGAGCTTCTTTATTATTGAATCTATTCTTCGTTATATTGGGTTTATTTTTTTTTTTTTTTAGGGTGACTTGTAATGGGTGTCCTCAGTCCTTACACAATTGTATTTGTAATTTTGTACCTCGAGTACTTCGAATTTTTAGATCAATAAGTATTAATATTTCCTATATTTTGTGGTTTATTTAATTTAAATTATACGACCGTTAGCCTAAGATTCCTAAGAGCATGAGGTATAAATTTAGTTATTTAACACCATAAAAAGCTATTTAGCAAGATCTTGTTTTCTCATCCAATTTTTTTTAAAAAAAAAAAAAAAACTATTTAGCACTATAAAAAGCTACTTTATTTATTAAACAAAACTTAGATAAATGTATTTATACATGTTTTCTGTAGTTACAAAAAATTTAGCTTTGACTTCTCTAAAAACATATGATTTTTTTGGTTCTTTGATGGTAAAATAGTTTTTTTTTTGTGCTAAAATACAGTCACTATTGTAAATATTTTTATTGTTTTTGTTAATTTTTTGGGTTGGATAGTTGCTATTTTGATAAGGTTAGCTAGGCTTATTGAGGAGGAGGCCTAAGGTTTTGTAAGGGGGCCCAACCACAAAATAAAATACAGTATATAATAACTCCAAAAAAAAAAAATTGGACCCAAGGGGGGCCTAGGCCCCCACCTGGGTCCATCCTTGATGAAACAGAGGGAGAGAGCTAAGGTTTTGTAAGGGGCTTGACTACAAAATAAAATACAGTATATAATAACTCAAAAAAAAAAAAAAAAAAGAAGAGAAACAAGAAAGAAAGAAAGAAATATTATTTTAATATGAGAGATAATAAAATATATTATTTGATTTTAACTTTTGAGCTACAGTGAATAGCCTTAAATGGCTGTGATGTAGCTGAGTAGGTAAATTTTTTACTTATACCACCAACAATGTATCACACTTTTTGTATATGGTGGTGCTAAAAATATCAATTTAACTTTTTAGCAGCACCAATACTAATGCTCTAAGTAAGGGTGTAAATGGGTTCAGCTAAGGGTTCTTTTAATTTGACCCGCCATGATCAGGTTGAAAAAATTCAACCCAACCCAACTCACCTAGATAGGATTGGACCCATGAGTTGAACAGTTTTTTTTTTTTTTTAATAATTAATTTAGCAATAGAACAACACTAATACAAATAAGAGAAAATTTATAACCTAATAAACCTTAGCATAGCACCAAATCAACACAAATTATTTTATTAGTGCTTCAAAGTTACTAAGATATCATATAGTTTTATCCCAACTCAATTGATAAACAAAAGAGTAAATAATAAAATTATATAATATACCTATAAAAAAGTATATAATATATTTTTAATATATATATATATATATATATTAAATATAAGTAGATCAGGTCGAGTTACACAGATTTGTGAATCTATTGACCCGCCCCGTTCCTAACCCATCGTAACAAAAAAATAATAATAACAATCAAATCACACCCACCAACGATTTTGGCGGATCAACAAATTGGTTGTACATCCCTACATCATGTTGTGGAACACGATCATCAATGAGTATGAGCAAAATATCAATTCCAACTGATGTGTATGGTGATCTTGTGAATTGGACTGATAATCCTTGGAAGTAGCTTTTTCTTTTATGTTTTAAAAGTGATGCAAATAGGTTAAGGGATAAAAATATATTTTTAATATTTTATGTTGTTTTCTCTTTCTTAATGGAATTGGAATTCTAGATGGTAACTTTGGCATTTCGCCTAATTTGTCTAGGTTCGAGTCCCGTTGTTTGCAATTCTTCGTTGGTAGGCATCCACAGGTATTGGCATTAAGTCTTAATTTGGGCGCCCTACTTGGGGGGCTAGCGTAGCTTACTAACCCCCATTTTTCTTTTATCAAAAAAAAAAAAAAAAAACTTTGGCGATAAATGACCTCTTACTCAGATAAACAGATTTCCAAAACTCTATTTTTTATGCCTATTTTGTGTAAAAAAAGAAAAAAAAAAAAAAACATATTGTTAATGAGAAGGCTGAGTAGGGGGTCAAGCTACTCGAGGAAATTATTTTGATCCAATAAATAGACAGATTTAATTTACTACAATAACAAAGTGTTAGTCCCAAAGTTTTTGGGGTCAACCATGGATCCTAAATAAGATTAGCTAGGATCAGTTTCATTTTTATTCTATCCTAAATCATGATCTTTATTACTCCCTTAATTGGCATAATAAATTAAATATCATTATATATATATATATTTATGAGATATAATAATTATTTTTAATTCTTCATTAAAGTTCCTTTGATATGACATTCGGGAAATTGGGCCAAGAAAAACATACCTCTAACTCTAACCCTTTGCGATGGGAGGATAAGACGTCTATAACCAATGTCTCCACATAAGGCGAACTTTGAAGCAGGCTTGCAATTCCAGGAAGATCCCATCTTTCCATGCTTGCTTTCATCGTTAGACATTCGCACTTTAACAATGGAGAATGCAGATGTTTCACTGACATTATAGATAGAAGCTAGGTCCATCAAAGCAAAAGGCAGAAACACAGTAAGGAAAATTGAAAATTTGAATAAATGACATGAATTTTAATATACATCGCCAGAGAACAATTTAACTAGCATGCTTACAGAACACTGATTAACATAAATATCAATATATCCTATTTGCAGACAAAGAAATAAAAGAGGCATTTTGGGAATCTTGATTTAGAGTTTGACAAATTATCATGACGAATCATTATTTAACACTAAAACTAGTGCTCTACACCTCATCATGAAATTGAAAGCAGGTGTAGATGACTTATTAGTTCAACTCACGAAATTGGACCAATACTGTTATGTCCTTTAATTATTGATTGACTACAATTTGTATTAACTTCAAGATGCTCAGCAGAAAAATCCCAAATCACAACAACAACGACAATTAAACCATAATCTCAAATTTTTAGGGGTCGGCTAAGCCCAACTCACAATAGAGAGTATGGTAATTTTCCAGTACTCTTGTAAATCAAAGAGTACTAGCAAAGCAATGAGAGACTGCCAACTGTAAAAACATACATTCTTGATACATTAATGTCTCTGCAAATGGAAATCGACATAAGCAATCAAGAAAAACATGAAGTGAAAAAACGAAAAAAATGATAAAGGGCGTAATCAAGGAAAACTAACCATGAGACACCATTTGCCAACAAGAAGCTTCTTGACTTTATGCAGACTCTCAAAAAGTTCTCTCACAATGTTCTCACAGGCCTCAAAAAGATCCTCCTGATCTTCATAGTCAAAGTCAATCAG
Source organism: Castanopsis chinensis (assembly GCA_032878915.1). Lineage (NCBI taxonomy): Eukaryota > Viridiplantae > Streptophyta > Magnoliopsida > Fagales > Fagaceae > Castanopsis > Castanopsis chinensis. The sequence goes on from JAVQMG010000131.1 coordinate 26,787,462, forward strand.
TATTTCTAAATCGACCTTAACCTCAATCTTTGGAGCAACAATTTCCAATTCCAACAGGTCATCCCACTCCGGCTCTCTGTAATAAGAATTTATCACCAATTTTTTCAAACTCTCAGACACCATATCCAGCCTATAAAAATCAGAACAATCATGCAATTCCAAGCATTCAAGTCTAGGACTACCCATTAGCACTTTATTTATCAAATCTTCGGGCAAGGACGTGCACCCAAAATACAAGCGCTTGAGTGAACCCCAACCTATTAACCCTTTAGGCTTAATTTTGTCGAAAATCCAATTCAGAAACGAACTCATTGGCGTAGAGATGCTGAGACAATTTGTATCTACAAGGTGATGAGCGTAAACTAAGTTGGTCTACCTTGGCAGTTGTGGCGAAACAAACCCAAAGATCAACGCGAGGCTTTAGCTCTGGCTCGTACTCGAATAGGACAGAGAAATTGTGAGTTTGGGAGCCCTGCGTAATGTAGCAGCAGGGTATCATCCACGGCAGTGGCGAAAACAGCAGCATTTTCAAAGGAAGTATCTGTGAAACTGAAAGAAGGAACGGAGGTCCAAAGATAGGCCCATCGTTTGGTTCCATGATCATCGCTCGATTCTTCTTATTTTTGTTCTTCTTCCCCAAGTGAATAAGGGATGCTGCATTCTCTGGAAGTCGAACCATTGCTTCTTTTAGTTCTTACTTCTTGCCTTCTAATCCTTAATTTAAAAAGCACAAGGTGTGGAACTTTTCTTTAGAAATCTCTCGCATTTAAAGATAATAACTCGTTGTTTACTAAATAGACACAAATTAAAAGATAATACCTCTTTGTATTTTTTGGTTCATTTCTTTAAGATTAAACATCAATTAATAGATAATAATAACTCTTTCTCTTTTTTGTTCATAATTTCGTGACTTTTCCTCTTTTTTTCTCACTAAACTAAACAACAACTTGATTTTATCCTATTAGCGCATTCTCATCAAAGGTCTTAAAAATGTTAAATGCTATTTTTTAGCATTTTTAACACCTCAAATCATAAAAACATACCTACAATAAAGATGCTAAATGTTAAATATTTTAGCATTCAGCTACAGTAAGCTGTTATTGATAATAGCTCACGGTAGCTGGATTGTAAACAAAAAAATATTTTTCTATTCCTTCTCTGGTCTCTCTCACTATTCTCTTCTTTCTTTTTCTCTCATAGGTCTGACTTCTTCTCTCTCTTCTTCTTTCTTTTCTTCTTTCTTTTTCTCTCGCTGGTCTTACTTCTTCTCTCTTTTCTTCTTTTACCAGTAGCAACCGAAAAATCACAGAGGTAGTGTTGGTGCTGTGGTGGTGTTGAAGTTTTATGGTTTTCTTTTCTTTCTTTTTTGTCGGTGGTGGTGGTCTTGGTGGATTGTTTGGTTTTTTTTTTTGGAGATAACTTGTGATTCTGATGGTGGTTGTATTAGCTAGTGGTGTTGGTATATTTTAATGGGTTTTGTGATGGGTTGTTGATGACAGTGGTTATTATGGTGGTTGTTTTTGTTTTGGGGTTTTTTTGGCGTGGGTTGTGGCTGCCACAATGGTGGTAGTGGGGGCTAATGGTGGTTGTTTTGGGTCTTTTTGTAGTGGGTTGTGGCTACCATGGTAGTGCTGGTGGATATGAGCGTGGTGTTGGGTGCATAAAGCACATGGTCCAACCCACAAAGTAAAAGCCCACATATGGACTTGTATTTTTAATCCATGGCCAACTAGCATTCCTAGTTCAAGTGGATTTTGTATTTGTGTGCTACTAGGATGGGTTTGCGGCTAGGGTTATTTAAATAAGGTTTATATGTGGTTTTTTTAGGGTGCCGCACAGTAAAAGAAGAAAAAGAAACAGAGTGCCACATATTGAAGAATAGAGAAAAAAGATTGCTGCCTTTAAGAAAGATAATTTGTGTGTGTGAGAGCAAAGAAAAATAAAAGAGATTTTTTTAGTTGTGAGACATACAAAAAAATTATTACAATTGATTTGATAATAGTGAAATTATTCGGAGTTTGTCTCGTGGTTTTTCCCTTCAAAGAGAAAGGGATTTCCACGTAAATATTCGTGTTCTTGTGTATGATTGCTATTTTGGATTGCTAATATTTGTGATAATATTATTTAGGACCCAACAAGTAGTATCAAAGCTAAGGTTAGAGCAGAAGAAATGGCCGGAGAAGAAGGCAAAGGTTTAGGAATTGAGAAATTTGATAGAACAGACTTCGCATATTGGAGGATTCAGATTGAAGATTATCTCTATGTGAAGAAATTGCATCTGCCTCTTTTGGGGATGAAACCTGAAACTATGAAGGATGAAGACTAGAACCTTCTTAATAGACAGGTATTGGGAGTTATTCGATTAACTCTGACAAGATGAGTTGCGCACAATGTTGTGAAAGAAAAGACCACAGTAGATTTGATGAAGGCTTTGTCTAGCATGTATGAAAAGCCATCTGCTAACAACAAGATGTATCTGATGAAGAAGTTATTTAATCTAAAGAAAGTAGAAGGCACTCCTGTAGCGCAACATCTGAATGAGTTCAATACAAACACTAATCAATTATTCACGGAGGGAATTGAATTTGATGATGAGGTTCGTGCATTGACACTTTTGGCTTCTTTACCAAACAATTGGGAAGCCATGAGAATGGCGGTGAGTAATTCTGCAAGAAAAGCAAACTCAAGTATGATGATATTCAAGATTTGATTTTAAGTGAAGAGGTTCGCAAGAGAGATGCAAATATAAACAATGCACAAGATCAAGCTTTTGTCATGAAGAACAAGAGTAAAGGTAGAAGCAGAGGGCCTAATGATCGGAAATTCAATGGTAGGTCACAATCAAGAGATAGATCTCAGTTCAAGAAGACTAGAGAATGCTTCCATTGTGGGAAAAATGGTCACTTAAGAAGAGATTGTTGGCATTGGAATAATGAACAAAATAAAGGAAAATATGAAAAGAATGATAGTGAGAAACTTACTATATCTGCAGTGATTGCTGAGGATGTTGTGATGCTCCCTACTGAAGAACAAAAGTGTGAACATGTTGCTAATAATGATGTTGAGTGGGTTGTTGATTCTGCAACCCCCCACAATATTATCCCTATGAAGGGGTTGTTTACCACATACAAAGCAAGAGACTTTGGTACAATGAAGATGGGTGATTCTAATTACTCAAAAGTTGTGGGAATTGGTGATGTGTGCATTGAAACCAATGTTGGTAGCACTATGATGTTGAACGATGTGCAACATGTTCTAGATTTAAGGATAAATGTGTTTTCTACATTGGCTATGGATCGAGCAGGTTATTGTAACTACCTTGGTAATAGAAGATGGAAACTTATTAAGGGGTCATTAGTTGTTGCAAGAGGACATACATGTTGTGCTTTGTACAAGACTCATGTGAAGACCTGGAAGAAGAAGTTCAATGAGATTAAAAATTTTGAGAAAACTTCAAAGATGGGTGTTGGGATTAATGGTGTTAAAACCAAGAGAGTGAAATTCTCATTTCCTAATAGTGATTCGGAAAAGGAAGTGATAGGTGATAAAGAATATGAAGATGCTAAGGCTACATGGGATGATGATGAAGTGCAAGATCCTAGAGGTCTTGAGCAGGGAGAACAATATCCTCCACTAGAGATTGTTAAACCTCACGAGAAGAAGATTACTGGAGAACATCAAATTGTTAGCTTCAAGAATAATTGGGCTTCTAATGAGGGGGAGCCAAGGGATTGGATTAAGGATATCCAAGATGAGATGAATTGTTTGAGAATGAAAGGTATTGACATTGATGAGGTCTTCTCAGTGTTGGTGAAGATAATGAAGAAGGCCAAGCTTGAAGTCGGCTTAACCAACATGGATCTGAACTAAAGAGCAAGATTGAAGATCTCTTCCCATTGATGGGCTGGAGGGGGAGATTGTTGGGTGCATAAAGCACATGGTCTAGCCCACAAAGTAAAAGCCCGCATATGGGCTTGTATTTTTATTCCGTGGCCAACTAGCATTCCTAGTTCAAGTGGATTTTGTATTTGTGTGCTACTAGGATGGTTTTGCGGCTAGGGTTATTTAGATAAGGTTTATATGTGGTTTTTGAGGGTGCCGCACAGTAAAAGAAGAAAAAGAAACAAGGTGCCACATATTGAAGAATAGAAAAAAAAAAGATTGTTGCCTTTGAGAAAAATAATTTGTTTGTATGAGAGCAAAGAAAAATAAGAGAAATTGTTTTAGCCGTGAGACATACTCAAAAGTTATTGTAATTGATTTGATAATAGTAAAACTATTCGGAGTTTGCCCCATGGTTTTTCCCTTCAAAAAGAAAGGGTTTTCCATATAAATATTTGTGTTCTTGTATGTGATTGCTATTTTGGATTGCTAATATTTGTGATAATATTATTTAGGACCCAACAAGTGGCTAGTGGTTGGAAAAAGTTCCAATTTGTGGGTTTTTGGTGGTTCCGGTTTGTTTTTTTTTTTTCCCTCCAATGGTGGTGGCCGGTTGCCGAGGTTTTGGGATTGTATTTTGGTTTTTTTTTTTTTTTTTTTTTTTTTTTTTTTTTTTTTTTGTGGTTGGGGGTTGAGGTTGTGGGTGGCTGTGGGCAGTGGTGGCAATAGGTGTTGACAGTGGCAATAGGTTTATTGTTAGTGGAAGAGATGAGATTGAGAATAAAATATATATATATATTTTAATGAAGTGGTAAAAAATATAAAATCTTTGATGTTAAATGTATTGTAAAGTAAGTTGTTAAAATTGATAAAATAAGTTTTTGAGATGCTAATGAGAATGATCTTAGGCTTCTCATGCTTTATATAGCTGTTTAAACCTTCATGTCATCTTTTCTCAAATTCACATTAAATTCTACACATCGAGAAGGATGATCTTTAATTTCAAAATGTCAACTACACTTTACCAATACTATTATTTATACTATTAAAATAATATTATTGGTAAGTCATCCCAGAAATCCCACCAAGCAAAAAAGAGATTATAGATTACATAACCTTCTATCACTTGGAGTTTACAAAGACTATAATTACAACTTATAATATTATTGATGAACCCAATGGGTTATGGGATAATTTCTTACAAAATTTTTGAAAATACACCAAGTGGGGATATTGGCTAGTAAAATAATAATTAATTTATCTCAATAAAAAATTAATTGATCTAAGAAAAATGAGAAATGTACTACAAGTTTTACAACATAAAAGCTTATAAACTAGTGTGGTATTGATAGTGATTGATAAGTTTCAACTATCTCGATTAAGAAGGTGTAAATTGTTTTATCATGATTGATGACATATAAGTTTATAAGCACAATGTAGTAAAAATTGTATTACCCACAGCCATAGCAACATTTATTAAGTAATAATTCAAGGCACAATTTGAGACCTAAGTGATATACTTTAAATGTGCCTTTTTATTTCAAATACCACTTAAATAATATTTATTTTTATTTTTTACTTCAACTTAGTTCTTTTTTATATATTATATTTTGTTTTATTTAAAATGCATTATTGTTTCTTTTTAATTTGACTAAGGCTGCGTTTGGCTCAACGGAAATTATTTTCAGGAAAAGAAAATATTTTCAGGAATATATTTTCGGGAAAGGAAAATATGTTTAGGTGTTCGGTAGCATTTTAGAAAATACTTTGAAAAATATTTTCAGGTGTTTGGTTGTAATCTTAAAAATATTATAAAAAATACATTTTTTACTTGTTGCTTATATTTTCTCACAAACATTATCACCACGATTAAGAGAAAAACAAAAGAAACAAAACCCAAAAAAAAAAAAAAAAATCATATCTGGGAGAAGATCGCGCCGCGGCGATCGGCGAGATCGCGCCGCGACGATCGGCGAGTCGCGATCGCCGCCTCGATCTCGAGATCGGGCCGTGGCGATCGACGAGTCGCGATCGCCGCCTCGCAAGATCACAACTCGCGATCGCGGCGCAATCTCGCGATCGCCGTCTCGCGATCGCGGCGCCGGTGCAGTGGCTCGCGATCGCGGTGCGATCAGGCGATCGCCAGCGCCGGTGCAGTGGCTCGCTATCGTGCCGGCGTGTTTTCAGGTGGTCACACTCTCTACTCTTGCGCGATCTCTCTCTCTCTCTCTCTCTCTTTGCGCGTTCCAGGGAAATGGTTTGAAGTGAAATGAGGGACTGAAATGATTTTCCATCATCTGAAGGCAATTTTTCAGTCAAACTGAAAACAAATTCAGTTTGACCGAATTTTCCATTATGAACCAAACATCATATTTTCCGGAAAACAATTTCCGAAACTGATTTTCAGTTGAAACAAACACACCCTAATTCACTTGATCAATGTTAGAGATGCTTCAAATTTTACCATATAACTCTTGCAAATTGACATGTCACCAATTTGAAAAATAAAACTAGTTCAAACATTCATTTATTATATGTTGAAGTGCCACCAATTATATTCTCACCACATTAATTTTTTATAGTAAAGCACTAAAACTTGTGGTAGCATGTTAAAAGTGTAGCATTTCTACGACATATGTAATAAAATTGTACTAATATTTTTAACGTCACTCAATTTTATAGAGTATCAAAGTAAGTAGATCAAACAATGTTATTGAAAGTTTTGAAACAGCAAAGTGATTAAAATCAAATCAACAACTTTATAAGCAACATAATCATTTACATTAACCATGAATATATCCAAATGAAAACTTAACATCACTAAGAAAACATTAGTATATTATCGGAACTTAAAGCAAACTCATAGCAAGGTTTTAGTTCATTGAACTAGACTAATCTACATAACTACTACGTATTTATGCGGATTTGATCGTTTTTGAGGATTGAACAACTTAAAATAATTTTACTAATATAGGAACATAACCACTGCATGAGGAGAGAATCTCGGGATGCTTAACAACTTTTGAGCCACTTGTAGAAATTTAGATAGCGTATCAGGCGTTGGATTTCGCAAAGACACTAAGCCAGTGATAACCATCTTCTCCAACACCTTTGCATTCTTAAGTAGATATTGTACCAAGAAAATGAATTCCTTTGTGTGGAGTAGTTCGTTAAAAAGATGAAACTTGATCTTGATAGACTTGAGGCACCGTAGCAAAAACTTGAAATAGATCTCCTTTGATTTCCAATGGTTCACTTCATCATATCTACTTACAAGATACTGCAAAATAAAAGTACAGTAGTCCATTTTGAAGTCAACTTTTAAATTATGATATCTTGTCATGTTATAATGGAGTTGACATAAGAGAAGGGAACAAAGCCAGATCAAATTTGGAATTCTTGAATCAGCTTTGGACATCTAGGATTTTAAGGATTTATAATTAGGTTTTGGGAGGAATAAGGCTAGAAAAATGTAAGAAAAAAGGATTATAAGGGTTTCTAATGAGAAAAGGAATGGTAGGATTAGGAGATCCAACAAAGGGGAATTAAATGAAACATGGGTTGCTATGAAAAGTAACTCGTGCATAGTATTTACCATTTTCATGGGGTAATTGTGACTATTTTGATGGATAGGTGATTTTGGATTTTGGGGTTTAAAGGGCGATACATCAATGGGAAAAGATTGGGTCAATACTCCTATGCACTGGACCTGTAACGATTATGATACGTGTTCACTTTACATGTCATAATCTTGATGGGTCCAATGCACGAGAGCAATGGACCCAACCAAATCCTAATCAATGTATAAATGCAAGGTTTCATGTTGCTGAAAAAAATTATAGATAAAGAAGAAACTTCTAACATCACACCTCCTATGAAACTTCAAACAAAGCTTCACCGCTTATGGAGAAAAAGAATAATAATAATAATAATAATAATAATAATAATAATAATAATAATAATAATAATTGTTGAATAGAAAGCAAACTATCCAATACCTATTCCTAGTGGAACATGGATTTTTACTACGAAACCCAACCCAAATCGCTAAACTCAAATAAATCCAAAATAAGGCTCAATAGACCATTAGAATAGCCAATGTCCAGAAACTTGAAGCAAAGAGAATTGCCTCTTGACACTTAAAAATAAATTAAATTAAATTAAAGTGAAAAAGTCTTCTCGTTGTCTATGCTTGAAATCCGGGAGAAAAATTTGGCCATGAATGACTTTTACTAGATACTATTACTGATGTCTTTGTTATAAGAAGAAGGATGTATTATCAATGAGAAGGTTTTGAGTAAATAGTTCACAAAACAACCACTTCAAAGTTCAAAAAGTCAACAATCAACATTACTCTTCACGTCAAAAACTCACTGGATCATTGTGACCCCATAAATAGATAGGCCCATTGAACTAAATTTTATATATATATATATATATATATATTAATGATTAGAATTAACCCTTCATTAAAGTTCTTTTGATATGACATTCGGGAAACTGGTCCAAGAAAAACATACCGCTAACGGTTTCATTGAGAATGGGAAGTCAATATTCAATGTCTCCACGTAAGGCGAACTTTGAAGTAGGATTCCAATGCCAGGAAGGCTCCATTTTTCCATGCTTGTTACAATTGTTAAACATTGGCACTTTGACAATGGAGAAGGCAGATGTTTCACTGACATTATAGATACAATCTGGGTCCATCAAAGCAAGATGTAAAACACAATAAGCTACGGTGAATCTAAGAATAAATAACATGGTCAATTGTAAAATGCATCAGCAGAACAAATTATCTAACGTGTTACAGAAAGCTAAGTTACATAAATGTCAATATATACTTTATGCACCAAGACCTTGATTTAGAGCTGACAGATTATAATGAGGAATCATTATTTGGCACCAAAACAGGTGCCCTAGGTATCTCTTACTCAAAAGTCGAACCCATGAAATTGGACCAATATCAGGTCCTTTAATTTTTGATTGATTACAACTTGGATTAAAATCAAGATGCTCCAGAGAAAAAGCCTAACTCACAACAACAACAGCCTTTGCCTCCAAGTCCAACCCACAATAGAGAGTGTGGTGATTTTTCCTTTCGGTATTAATATAAAATATTTAAAGCAAAATCAAATAGTACAATAACAGGCCACTAAAAATGCAATAGATGCTGTGCATTATTTAATTTATATAGCCAAGCAATGACACTACCAACAATAAGAGATACAACCTCCATCTCTGCAAATAGAAATCAAAATTAGCAATTAAGAAAAACAAACGAAACAAAGAGAGTTATTAAAGAAAACTAACCATGAGACACCAATTGCCAACAGTGAGTTTCTTGACATGATGCACACTGTCAAGAATGTCTCTCACAGTGTCTTGGTACTCCTTATAACCTTCCTCCTCCTCATAATACTCTTTATAATACTCGGCGTGGTAATCATCCTCGAAATAACAATTACGACTCTTCCGCATGTCGAAATCGAGTTTAGCCTCAACTAATGCCGACACATCCTTTATCCGACACTTGATCTTTTTAAAATTACCCAGAATTTCCAAAGAATGGATCTTTGGAGCCACAATTTCCAATTCCAACTCATGGACATTACCTCTTAACATATCTATCAGATAGCTATCTATCACCAACTTTCTCAAACTCTCGGACACTACATCCAACCGCTTAAACTCCCAACAATCATGCAATTCCAAGGATTCAAGTCTAGGACTACCCATTAACACTTCCCTTATCACATCTTCGCACAAGGCCGTTTGCCCAATACACAAGTGCTTGAGTGAACTCCAACGTAGTAACCCATTAGGCAAAATTTTGCAGTAACTAAAATTGAATTTAGAAACAAACTCATTGGCGTAGAGATGCTGAGGCAATTCGTATCCGTCAAAACCGAAACAATTAATATATCTTAAACATAAATCTAGACTAAGTTGGTTTACTTTGGCAGTTGTGGCGAAACGAACCCAAAGATCAAGGCGAGCCTTTAGCCCTGTCCAGTACTTGAATCGAACTGAGAAGTTTATGAGTTTAGGAGCCCTGTGTAAAAGCAGGGTTTGATCTACGGCACTGATGAAATCGTCCATGCGATCTACTTCTCTGTCGAAATCGTCCATGCGATCTGCTTCTCCGTCGAAATCGTCAACGTTTTTATACCCTTTGCTGTAATATCCACCGGAGTGAGGGTCTTCGAGTTCGAAACTGAGAGACGGAACGGAGGTCCAAAGATAGGCCCATCTTTTGGATAAAACGCCTGTTTTGATGGCGTCTTGGGTGGGCAAGAAGGAGAGGATGCTGAGGAGGATGGAGTCAGGTAAGGTGCTGATTCGATCTTCACCTTCTTCTAAGATTGGTGCGTGTTTGCGGCTTTTGGTTCGATGATCTTCATCATCTTCTTCTTCTTCAGAATTATTGGTGGGATAGCATCGGTCATAGTCATAGAAGCTGTGGATAGAACCAGAGCTTGCTGCCTCCTCCATTCTCAGATCAGAAGTGAATAGTGATGTGAGATTCTTTACCTTTCTATTCTACTTTGTAATAGACAAGCAATTAATTAGGGATGTAGATTAGGCCCAGTTACAATTGGCCATCTAAGGTCAATTTATTGGGTGTGAAACTTGAATTAGTGCCTGTTGGTTCAGCTTTGTGAAAGCTTTTTGCAATGTGTTTGGTCGGATGGGGAAAAAAAAAAAAAAAGGTGGGGTTGAAGTGCTTTTTCGTTGGTCTACCAAAATGAGAGGAGAGCGTGATTTAGGCTTTGTTTGGTTACAAATGAGGAAAGAAAAGAGAAAAGCAATAAATAGTAGCAAGGAAATGAGAAAGAAAAGAAAGGAAATCAATTATCTTGTGTATGTTTGGAAACAGGGAGAGAACTCAGAAGGAAAAAAGACAAGAAAAGAATGTATTTCTCTTTTTCTTTTGTTTGGTCTGCAATAAGAAAAGGAAATGAAAGGAATATATATATATATATATTTACATTTATATATATGTTTTTTTTTTTTTTCACTTTTATGCCCACATAAATGTAAAAGATACATAAAAGTTATAGACAAACATGTAACTTGATGTCATATTATATTATTTATGTGGACCTATTTTTTTATAACCGTTGTCTTCCTTCAAATTTGCCCAATTTAGGCGGATTGCAAATATGTGGACCTAGTAGAAATGGTTTCTTCTCTTTATCTTTAATTTTTCCACGGTAACCAAACAGAGGAAATGACCAAATTTCTTCTCATTTCTCTTCTCATTCTCTCCCCTCTAGCATTTCCAAACACACTGTTACTTGATTGACAAAAATGCCCCAACTGCTTCTTTTCTTTTTCTTTTTTTTTTTTTAGCTTTTGCTTTCCCGTGGGCAAAGTTGGCTCTTCTTTTGTTTTTTTTTTTCCTTTTCTTTTTCTCTCCTTTTTTTTTTTTTTTCTTTTGCTTTCCAGCAACATGCTGCCTCTTCTTTTTTTCTTTTTCTTCCTTTCTTTTCTTTCTTTTTTTTTTTTTGGGGGGGGGGGGGGGGGGGGGGGGGGGGGGGGGGGGGGGGGGGGGGATGTGACAGTGATTTGCTTTGTTTTCTTCTTCTTCTTTTTTATGTTTTTTTATTTACGCAATTTTTTTTTCTCTTGACATCATTTTTATTTTTTAATAAATTTGGGTGATTATTTTGTTTTTTTTTTTTTCTTTATTGTCACTTTTCTTTTCTTTTTAGAAGAGTTTTAATCTAAGGAGTCCGCTCCAGCCTCCTGATGATAACCCTTTATTATTAGATCAAGGCACTAATCAGTTTTTAGTATAGGTAATGATTGAACCTCAAATCTCTATTTTAATTAGGCATCTTTTTTGCTTTTTTTAAAAAAAAAATTAGGCATCTTTTTTTAACAAGGGTATATTAGTAAATTTATACAAATTCATTTTTTCCATCCCTCTACTTTTTCACTCTCAACCAAACAAAAATGAGAAAAATTAAAATCTTTTCTATCCTTCCACTTTTTCATCATCCTAACATTTTTTATTTTCCTACTTTTCCACCTCTTCAATGAGACGAATACTTCAAATCTGCCCAATTTGGGTGGATTGCAAATATGTGGGCCCATTGGAAATGGTTTATTCTCTTTCATTTTTTCCATGGTACCCAAACAGAAGAAATGACTACATTTCTTCTCATTTCTCTTCTCTTTTTATCTCCTCCAGCCTTTCCAAACACAATGCTACTTGATTAACAAAAATACCCCCAATTGCTTTTTTTTTTTTTTTTTTTTTTTTTAAGCTTTCGCCTTCTTGGGCAAAGTTGGCTCTCTTTTTTTTTTTTCTCCTTTTTTTTTTTTTTTTTTTTTTCTTTTGCTTTCCTAGGACATGTTGCCTCTTTTTCTTTTCTTTTCTTTTTTTGGGGGGCCATGGGCATGACATTGATTTGCTTTTTTTTTCTTCTTCTTTGTTTTTTTTTTTTGTTTAACAAGACGGGATTTTTTTTTTCTTGACATGATTTTTATTTTTTAATAAATTTGGGTGATTATTATTATTATTATTATTATTATTATTATTATTTTGCTTGTTTGTCACTTGTGTGTGTGTGTATTTTTTTTTTTTTTTTTAGAGTTTTAACATATGGTGTTTGCTCCTGCCTTTTGATGATAGTTTTTTATTATTAAATCAAGACACCAATTAATTTTTGGTATAGACAGTGATTAAACCCCAGATCTCTGTTTTAATTAGGCATAATTTTTTAACAGGTACATATGAATAAATTTATACAAACTCATTTTTTTTTCATCCCTCTAGCTTTCCACTCTCAACCAAATAAAAATTAAAATTTTTTCTGTCATTCTACCATTTTCTGTCCTCTAACTTTTTCACTCCTCTAACGAAATGGACTCTAGGGCCAAAAAGTAACGTCGCCCAAATTTATGCCTCTGGTGTGCCACTCAAATTTATGCCTTTGGTGTGCCACTATGACGCCGAAAAGGGAGGGAGGGGGGGGGGGGGGCCGACCTTCTATTTCTGCGCTAAGAAAGATGCTCCAAAGAATATATGTGACTGTGTGATCTGTGAAGCACTCAAGCAACTGAGCTTTTTGTGATTTTTAATTTGACACTCTGTACAAAAACAAAAGTACTCCACCCATGCATTAGTGGGTGACAAATGCTGAGATTCTCGTTTTTGGTCTTTTTAAACTTACAAATAAAAAATGTTCTAGGTAATTAAGTATTTTTAAGACGTTAATGTGAATTATTATTATTATTTTTATGAAAATAAATTTCCATTTACATTAAGAATTTTATAGTTTAAAGTGTAAAATTAAAGATTAGAAAATTTTAATCTAAAAAATAAGAATCTATTAAGGTAGAACCATACTAACTGAGACTTAAACTATTATAACAATAATTTATTATTATTATTATTATTATTATTACGGTGAAACCTTCACCATAATATGAAATAATTCCGTTATAAATATGTTATCATTTTTGGTAATTTACTCCTCAAATCACAATTTTAATAAATACTAACCAAACACTCATCTTTTTCATCAAAATATATATATATATATATATATATATTTCAATTTTACCAAACATTCTATTTTTTCAAAAATCTCAATTTCATTCTGCACTTTTTAAAACCATTATTTTTTCAAAAAGTTTAGTTTTAAAAAGCTAAATCAAACTCACCTTAGACAACCAACTAACCAAGTCACCTTCTTCTTTATTTTTTTAGTTTTTTTAAAAAAAAAAAATTAAAGAGACCAACACACAAAAAAGTAACCTTCTTTTGAGCAACGGATGTAAATAAAAGCTTAGTGCATAATAATTAATTTATCTCAATAAAATAAATGAATTAATCAATAATCCATGTAATGACAGTAATGAATAAGAAAATTTAACAAAATATATATATATATTTTTAATTTTTTAGCAAATTTGAAATTTAATTATTATGATAATTATAGATATGTATTTGTTATGATTGTGTTTTGTATATGCAAAACAATCTATTTATCATTTGAAGATTTTCCAAGATTCTAATGGAGTATTGAGGTATCTATAATATTTATAAGAGGAAACCTCTCTTTGGACCGGACTTTTATGTAATTTAAAAGTAGCCTCACTAATGAAGAGTAACTTTTCTTAGAAATATGGTCATAAATGTCAAATCACAAATTTCATTTTAAATTTAAAAAGATGAATCCTGAAATTTAGGATTTTTTTCCTTCACATTCATCTTTTTATTCCCTAAAATTTAGCCTTTTTTATTCATTTTTCATCCAATAAAGGTAAAACACCCCCAATTTAATATAAATAAAAATAAAGAACTAAGAGAACTCCTAAAATTTAGCCTTCTTTCCCCTCACGTTCATCTTATTTTTCCTACCCAAACTTTTCTCCATGTCACTACACCACTTTCAAACACACATTCAAAAAAGAAATTATAGTTATCTGTAAAATTTATCATTTTTATTTGTTTAAAAAATAAAATATATATTTCCAAATTATAATAAATACAAATTATTAATCTTTACCCAAAAAACGAGAGCCTCTACGCACACGTAATGCGCGTGCTTAGAGGCTAGTATAAAATATAATTTATACTTAACTTAAAATAAGGATATGTAAAATTGTGAGGCTTATGTTCGAAATTTTATGATGTTAACCAAAGTCAAATGTACTTTCTTTTAAATAAAATATAGATAAGTCTAAAGATAAAATATGGATAATATCTATCCCTAAAGTTCTAAACCTAATTCCAATTTTATAACTCAATTAGTTGGTACCGCTTGATGTTCCAATAGAGACATGGAAGATTCATATCCCCCACCCCAAATATTAATTTATCAAAAATTCCAATCTATTATTGTAAAAGGGTATATAAATGAGACTGAAAGAAAGGAAAAGAAAAGTTTTTTTTTTTTTTGGGAGGCTATTACATTTTATATAAATCTTATGAAAAATACTAGGAGTACTATTGCAAAATTTACTGCATATCAGCCCTACAAACTTATATCTCAACTTGTAAACATGTGTGTGTTATATATAAATTAAAATTTTATTATTATTATGTTGTTAATGTGATACTAATGACATCTACTGTGGTGTCAATTTATATGCATTTTGTAGTAAAAATGAACCATAAGATGTTGGAAATCTCTGACGGTGATATTTAAAGTATGAAAGAGCAAAGTGATTAAAATCAAATCAAAAAATTTATAAGCAACATAACCATTGATATTAAGCATGAATATATCCTAAAGCAAGTTTAACATCACAACGCAAGCATAACTACATGAAATCGGAAGCTAAAGCAATTTATAGCAAGATTTTAGTTCATTGAACCAAACTAATCTGCATAACTACAATGTATTATGAGAATTTGATCATTTAAGAGGATCAAACAACTTAAAATGATTTTACTCATATGGGAACATAACCACTGCATGAGGAGAGAATCTAGGGAAGCTTAACAACTTTTGAGGCACTTGTAGAAATTCACGTAGCATATTACAAGTTTGATTTTGCATAACCCGTGGTTCAGTGATAACCATCTTCTCTAGTACCTTTGCATTCTTACGTAGAAATTGGACCACTAAAATGAATACTTCATTTGGGTGGAAAAATTCTCCAAAACCAAAGACCTTGACAGTCTTGAGGTGTTGTAGCAAACTCTTGAAATAGATCACCTTTGATTTCCCATGTGTCACTTCATCATAACTTCTTTCTAGATACTGCAATATAAAAGTTACATTAGCCCATTTTGAAGTTTAGTTTTAAATTAGGATATTTTGTCATATTATAATGGAGTTGATGTAGGAGAAGGGAGCAATGCCAAACCAGATTTGGAATTCCTAAGTCAGTTTTGGACATCTTGGATTTTAAGAAATCAGATGTGGAATTCCTAAGTCAACTTTGGACATCTTGGATTTTGAGGATTTAAGATTAGGTTTTGAAAGGAAAAAAGCTAGAAAATAGTAAGAAATAAGGATTATAAGGGTTTCTAATGAGAAAATGAATAATAGGATGAATGCAGTTTTGGCCACATGTCATGATCTTGACAAGTCCAGTGCACAGGAGCAATGAACCTAAGCCAATTTCTAATCAATGTATGAATGCCAGGTTTCAAGTTGCTGAAAACAAATTTAAAGATAAAGAAGAAACTCCTGCACAAATGATGACCAATACCTATTGCTAGTGGAACATTACGAACTTTTTCTACAAAGCCCAAACTAAATCACTAAACAACAATAAAACCAAAATAAGACTAGAAACTTACAATATTGCCCCTAACACTTAAAAACTAAATAGAATTAAAATTAAAGTGAAATTAGCTTCTTGTTGCCCGGGGCCAGAAATTCTAGATAGTAACTTTGGCAATAAATAACCTCTTATTCAAACAAACAAATTACCAAAAGTCTATTACTGACTTCTTTGTTGTTAAAAGAAAGATGTATCTTCTATGAGAAGGTTGAGTAATGATTAGTATTAATTCTGCATTAAAGTTCCTTTGATATGACATTCGGGAAATCAGACCAAGAAAAAGTGAAAAACACACCACTAACTCTGCATCTGACTCTATTTGGCCGGATATGATGTCTATAACCAATGTCTCCACATAAGGAGAACTTTGAAGCAGGCTTGCAATGCCAGCAAGATCCCATCTTTTCTTTCTTGCTTTCATCGTAAGACATTTGCACTTAAACAATGGAGAAGGCCGATATTTCACTGACAGTGTTGATAGAACCTAGGTCCAGCAAAGCAAAGGGCAGAACACAATAAGGTAAAGTGAAAATTATATAAATGACACGAACAATTGTAATATATATCGCCAGAAAACAATTTAGCTAGCGCGATTCACAGAACGCTAACTTATATAAATGCCAATATATCCTATACGCAGACAATGAAATAAAAGAGGCCTTTTGGGAACCTTGATTTAGAGTTGACAAATTATCTTGATAAATTACTATTCGGCACTAAAGTAAGTGCCCCACACCTCATCATAAAACTAAACTGGACCAATACTATCATTTCCTTTAATTATTGATTGACTACGACTTGTATTAAAATCAAGATGCTCAGCAGAAAAACCCAACTCACAACAACAACCCACCATGATATCTCAAATTTTAAGGGTCGGCTAAGCCCAACTTGTTAAAAATCAACACTAACTCTCTTGTCTCTAGAAATTTCTAGAGTTCCACTCAATTCGCTTCTCTCTGGAATTCTCTAGAAATTTCTAGAACTTCTCACACAATCTCTTTCTCTTGAAATATCTAGAGTTTATTTCAACCTCTCTCTCATTCTCTAGAACATTCTCTTACATTCTGGATTTCTCTATGAGATGTCCTTCTAGAAACTTCTATGTAGAAGTGAAATTCAGCCACATGTATAGAATAGTCTAGAAGGTTGGAGAATGGCATTAATTTAATGCCAATAAAAGGGAAGATCTAGAAGCTTCAAGTTAGTTCCCTAACCAACATACACCCAGTATAAATAGATGTGGTGATGTGTGAAGTGAAGTGAAATAGAGTGTGTGAGACTCCTAGAGGTGTCGAGTGAGGGTCATAAAGCACCAAGTGAGAGGTGTGAAGTTGTATGTAAGGTGAAGTGTGTGAGGTGGAGAGAAGTCAAGTGTGAAGTGAAGTAAATAAGTGTCTAGAGAGTTGGTGTGTGTCTTGTAAAAGCATTAGTGCTTGTAAAGTGTTGTAATTCAAAGAGTTAAGTTCTAAATAAAAGTTCTTTGTTCAGTCTTTTGTTCAACAATCTAGTGTCAAAACTTTCGCTAACTCAACACAACTCACAATAGAGAGTACGGAAATTTTCCATTACTCTTATAGATCACAAAATTATTTTTCATTTTGGTATTAATATAAATTAGCTAATATGAATTCTTTAAAGCAAATTCAAAATTGTACAATAACTTGCACTCTCAAAAAAGAAAAAAGAAAAAAAAAAAAAAAAAAAAAGCACAAGATGCTGTGCATTATTCTATATTTTAAGCAATGAGACTACCAACAATAAAAAGATACATTCTTGATACATTCATGTGTCTGCAAATGGAAATCAACATTAGCAATCAAGAAAAACATGATAAAGGTAATCAAGAAAAACTAACCATGAGACACCATTTGCCAATTACAAGTTTCTTGACTTGATGCAGACTCTCAAAAAGTTCTCTCACAATTTTTTCACAGGCCTTAAAAAGATCCTCCTCCTCTTCGTCACCTTCAAAGTCGATATCTATTTCAAAATCGACCTTAACCTCAAGTGCCGACATGTCCTTAATCTGAAACTTCCTCATATCACCCTATAATTTCCAAAGACTAGATCTTTGGAGCAACAATTTCCAATTCCAACACGCGGGTAGTACCATTCCGTCTTTGCATAATAAGAATCTATCACCAATTTTTTCAAACTCTCAGACACTATATCCAGCCGATAAATATCATAACATTCATGCAATTCCAAGGATTCAAGTCTAGGACTACCAAGAAACGCTTCATTTATCACATAGTCGGGCAAGGACATGTACCCAAAATCTCTACAAAAAAAAAGGCTTTAGCCGCGTTTCAAAAATGCAGCTATAGACCCTAAAAACGCAACTATAGGACAATAGCCGCGTCTCTATGGCCGCGTTTTCAAATGCGGGTTTTACTATGAGATAATATCCCCCTATGGGGACCTATAGCTGCGTTTTGTTAAAAACGTGGCTATCGACCCGCTTTGGGCTGCATTTAGAACGCATAGGTACAATTTTGGCTATGTTTTAAAAACGCGGCTAAAGCCTCCTACAGCTGCATTTTTAAAACGTGGCTATAGGTTTTTCTAATACAAAAAAAAAAAATTCTGGGTTTTTTTTTCCCCAAAAAATTCCAAATCAAACACAACATACTCACAGCACAAACACACACAGAAAATTAAAAATCAAGCACAACATACTAACAATACAAACACAACGTGGTCCAAAATATAAGAACACACTCCCATGAATCTCCTCTCATTCAATAAAACCAACCCAAATCTAACACTAATCCATTCAAGGAACACAAAAGCACAAGCTCAAAAACACAAAAGAACAAGCTCAAGAATACAAACCCATTTAAATATAAGCACAATATTTGCAACACAATAGCACAAATTCAAGCAAAGATCCAAAAAATTCAAAATCAAAACTCAAATCCAAATCAAGACATAGACACAAATATTGCTAAAATATCTACTTCATTCAAAATTTTCAGCATTTCCTCTATTTTCTTACTAACTAAACATAAAATAACAAAAAAAAAAAAAAACTAGATCTATGGACAAATCAGTGTGCTTGAGATGAAGAAAGAAAAAAAAAGTAGCTGCAAAAAAAAAAAAAAAAAAAAAAAAAAAGAGTTGTGCTGGAGTGAAGAAGGAAGAAAGAAAAAGAAAAAAAAAAAAAAAAAAAAAAAGGAACCTAGTGGCATGACTTGCAGAAGAAAGGAGCAAAAAAAAAAAAAAGAAGCAACAACTCTAAAGAAACAAAGAAAAAAAAGAGTTACGTTGGAGCGAAGAAGGAAGAAAGAAAAAAGAAAAAAAAAAAAAACAAAAAAAAAAAAAAAAGAAGAAGAAGGAAGCATTGAAGGATAATGCTTTTGGAGTGTGTGCAGAAGGAAAAAAAGAAAAAAAAGTAAGAGAAAAGATGAAAGTGGGGTAGGTGGGAGAGTGGGGATGTAGGTGGGAGAGGGGGGCACCTGAGAAAAGAAAGAAAAAGCTTCTCTTTTTATTTATTTTTTTTTTTGTTACCTATAGGTCACCCTTTAATAAAAACTATTCGGCTAGAGGACCTATAGTTGCGTTTTTCTATAGGTCCCCCTTAAAAAATTTATTTGGCTATAGATAACCTATAGCTGCGTTTTTAAAAAACGCGGCTATAGATAACCCAGAGTTGCGTTTTAAAATGCAGCTATATGTTAGCTCTAGCCGCATTTTCTAAAAACGCAACTATAGGTCCCCCTTAAAAAATTTATTCGGCTGGACCTATAGCTGTGGTTTTTGAACGCGGCTATAGGTCCCCCTTTTAAAAAAAATTATTCGGCTAGAGTACCTATAGTTGCATTTTTGAAAAACGCAGCTATAGATAACTTATAGCTGCATTTTAAAACACAGCTATAGGTCTGTCTTTTAAAAAAAATTATTTGGCTATACCTATAGCTGCGGTTTTTGAACGTGGCTATAGGTCCCCCTTTAAAAAAATTTATTCATCTTGAGGACCTATAGCTGCGTTTTAAAACGCAGCTATAGGTCCCGTTTTAAAAAATATATATTTGGCTGGACCTATAGTTGCGTTTTTTGAATGCAGCTATAGAATTAACCTATAGCCTCGTTTTTTGTAGTGAATACACGTGCTTGATTGAACTCCAGCCTATTAACCCTTTAGGCTTAATTTTGCAGTCATGAAAATCCAATTTAGAAACAAACTCATTGGCGTGAAGATGCTAGGGCAATTTGTATCTCTTATATAGGATAGAATAAGAACAAGAAGGTGATAAATGTAGACTAAGTTGGTCTACCTTGGCAGTTGTGGCGAAACAAACCCGAAGATCAACTTGAGGCTGTATCTTTGGCTCGTACTTGGATAGAACGGAGAAATTTGTGAGTTTGGGAGCCCTGTGTAAGAGCAGGGCATGATCCATGGTAGTGGCAAAAACGGCCGCATTTTCAAAGGAAGTATCTGTGAAACTGAGAAAAGGAACGGAGGTCCAAAAAATAGGCCCATCTTTTGGATAGAACGCCTGCTTTGATAGAGTCTTCAGTGGGCAAAGAGGAGAGTATAGTGAGGAGGATCGAGTCAAGTAAGGTGCTGATTCAATCTATTTCCAAGATTGGTGCATGTTTGAGGCATTTGGTTTCATGATCATCAATTCTTCTAGGCAAATAAGGGACGTTGTCTTCTGTGGAAGTTGAGACATAGCTTCTTTCAGTTCTAGCTTCTTGCTGAGATTCTGTTGCACTTTCCTTTATATTTCTCTTCTATTCAAAGAGAATGACTTATGTTTACGACATAAATTAAAAGATAATGAACTTTTCATCTTTTTGGTTCATTTTTTAAGACTTTTTCTCTTTTTTCTCAAAAAATTGAAAGAGCACTTTAGAAGATGGAAAATGCTAACGAATGCGCATTGGTTAACAATCTATTTAAAGAAAATTTTGATAAGAAAAGAAAAAAAAAATTAATGTTTTGACCACGTTTTTTTTCATTTATCATAAAAGTAGTGTTAAAACTTTCCTAAAATAAATTATTAATCAATGCCCTAAAGGCACTCCTTAGCATAACCCTTAGAAGATAAGACTCTTTGATTTCTTTGGTTCATCATTTTAAGACTTTCCCTCTCTTTTCTCACAAAATTAAAGGTCCGTTTGGTTAACCCACGTTTGCATCAACGTTTGCTTTGTTCTGCGTTTTCTACTTTTTTTTTTTTTTTTTTTTAACCAACGCCTATTGCACTGTTCATGGGACATGAATAGTGCAATCAGGCATATGAATAGTACTTTCAAGCATGAAAAGTAATTTTTTATTATTTTCAATTTTTCAGTTTTCAACAAAATAAACAGTATCCAAACGCACACTAAATGAACACTTTAAAAGATAATGACACGTTATTTTCTTTGGCTCATGATTTCAAGGCTTTTCTCTCTTTTCTTACAAAACTTTTCCTGTTACACTTCTTATCTTTTACATTCATTTGCTGATAACCCTCCACGCTTCCTGTTACACTTCTTATCTTTTACATTCATTTGCTGATAACCCTCCACGCTATCCCGTCTCAAATACAAATGAAACTCTCCTAACCGATTTCAACTTGTCAACTACACCTGTCAACCCCATGGTTTAGTTGTGGCCATCTCTAATTGCTGATTATTGGTAAGCCATCCCATTAAGTGAAAAAGATATTATAGATTACATAGCCTCCTATCACATAATTTACATAGACTATAATTACAACTTATAACAATATTGAATTACTAATGAACCCAATAGATTATAGGATAATTTCTTACAAAATTTTTGAAAATGAACTGGACGAGATATCAACTAGTAAGTAATAATTAACTTTTCTTAATAAAAAATTAATTGGTCTAAGGAAAATGCAAAATGTACTACAAGTTTTACCACATAAAAGCTTATGAACTAATGTGGCATTGATTGTAATTGGTGAGCTTCAACTATCTCATTTAAGAATGTTTGAATTGTTTTGTTTTAGTTGGTGACACATCAATTTATAAGCACAATATAATAAAACTTGTAGTACTCATAGCTACCTTCATTAATCAATAATTCAAGTAATATACATGAAAGTTTAACAAAATATAGAATATAATTAGGGCACAATTTGAGGTGGCCTAAGGCCTAAGCTTGCCTTTTTATTTTCAAATATCACTTAAATACTATTTAGTTTACTTGACATCAATTAGTTAATTTTTATATTATAATTTGTATTATTGAAAAAAAAATGTTCTTACTTTTTAATATAACCAATTCACTTGAGCAATGTTAGAAATACCACAAATTTTACCATATAACTCTTGCAAATTATCACCTCACACACTTGCCGTGATAATCCCTTCACAAGTATAAGTTCTTGTAGGGTGAGGGAGGAGGGGCAAGGGCTAAAGTTCAAATCTCTAAGAGGGAGCTACGCACACATATATATTTAGTTTAGGCTAGAGTAAATTTCTATATATATATATATATATATATTATATTGTTTAAGTGCCACCAATTATATTCTTAACACATCAATTTTTTATAGTAAAACTTGTAGTAGCATATTAAATGTGTGGCATTTCTAAGACTTATATAATAAAATTGTACTTGCATTTTTAGCATCATTCAATTTGATAGGGTATCAAAGTCAGTATATCATATTGCATTTTTTTTTTTAATTCTACTCAATTCCTATTTATAGCCAAAAAATTTGTACCTCAACTACTTAATATAACCGGATGTTTCCAAAGGAGACATATAGGGTTCATATTCCCCCACAAAAAATATTAATGCATCAAAAACTCCAACCTATTATCGTAAAAGGATAGAAATGAGACTAAAAGAGAGGAAAAGAAAATTTTTTTGTTTTTTTTTTTTTTTGGTGGCTATTACAATTTATTTAAATCTCATGATTAATAATAGGAGTACTATTTCAAATTAACTAGACATAAGCTTTACAAACTGATATCTCAAGTTGTAAACACAAATATATATATATATATATATTAAACAATTATATGTTATTAATGTGATATTAAACACATTTATGGTTATGTCAATTTATATGTATTTTGTGGTAAAAAGGACAACATTATTGAAAGTGTGAAGAAACAGCAAAGTGATTAAAATCAAATCAAAAACTTTATAAGCAACATAACCATTGACATTAACCATGAATATATCCAAAAGAAAACTTAGGCCCTATTTGGATTTTTTTTTTGTCATTACTCATCACTCCTCACTCAATTTTCGTCACTCATCACTTATCACTCGTCACTTATTACTCATCACTTAAAATACCCCAATTTCCCTACATCCACCAGTTTGGAACTCATCACTCAGTGACTTTGTTTCAAAAAAAAAACTAAAAGGTCTAACATTGCGGCTGGTTGCGTTGTTTCAAAAAAAAAAAAAAAACTAAGAAAGTCCAACATTGCAGCTAAGTTGTGGGTTTAATTACAGAGATGCCATTGAAAAAAGAGTTATGGAAATTGAAAACACCTAAAATGTGTTTTCAGTTTTCATAACTTATCACTCAAAAATCAAAGAATTGAGTGATAGAAACAATAACTAGAAACAAAATCCAAACAAGCCTCTCAGTCATAGGTCCCACTATTTTTGAGTTATGCGTGATGGAAACAGGGTTATGGAAACATGAAATC
The DNA here is from genome assembly GCA_032878915.1 of Castanopsis chinensis. Classification (NCBI taxonomy): domain Eukaryota; kingdom Viridiplantae; phylum Streptophyta; class Magnoliopsida; order Fagales; family Fagaceae; genus Castanopsis; species Castanopsis chinensis. The sequence goes on from JAVQMG010000131.1 coordinate 26,811,234, forward strand.
CAAACCTAAAGCAAACTCATATCAAGATTTTAGTGCACTAATGATTGAACCAGACTAATCTACATAACTACTACGTATTTATGCGGATTTGATCTTTTAAGAGGATCGAACAACTTAAAATAATTTTATTGATGTAGGAACATAACCACTACATGAGGAGAGGATCTAGGGAAACTTAACAACTTTTGAGCACTTGTAGACATTCATGTAGCACATTATAAGTTTGATTTTGCATAACCCGTGGTTCAGTACTGATAACCATCTTCTCCAATACTTTTGCATTCTTAAGTATAAATTGTACCACTAAAATGAATACTTCATTTGCATGGAATACTTCACTTCTGTGGAAAATGTTTCTAAAACCAAAGATCTTGACGATCTTGAGGCGCTTGAAATAGATCTCCTTTGATTTCCAATCACTACAAAAAAAAAAGTTCTATGGCCACGTTCTTAAAACGCGGCTATAGCTCAGAAAAACGTGGCTATAGCCCAATTTGGCCTATAGCCGCATTTTCAACTGTAGCCTAAAACCTGTGACTATAGGCCTGTGGGGTCTATGGCTGCATTTTTTCAAACGCGGCTATAGGACCGGACAATAGCCACGTTTTTATAAATGTGGCTATAGGACATACTATAGCCGCATTTTTCAAACGCGGCTATAGACCTTTATATTTTAAAAAAAAAAATTTTGATTACCAAAAATTATTTCAATAATCAAAAGTTTTTTTTTTTAAAATTAAAATTAAAATTTTAATTAAATTAAGAAATTTAAAACAAAAATACAAACACAGACAAAAACCCAGAAAATTTCAAAATTAATCAAACACAACATGCCCACAATACAAACACAACATGCTCTAAAATACAAGAACACAAACAGAACATCTCCTTCAACAAAATCAACCCAAATTGATACAATCTATTCAAGGAAAACAAAAGCACAAGCTTAAAAATACAAAAATCCCCATAATAGAAACCCAATAAAAAAGAGCCCATATACTCAAACTCAAAATTAATCAAAACATAGTCATAATGGTTCACTTCACTCCAATGGTTCACTTCATCATATCTACTTAATAGAGATTGCAAAATAAAAGTACGTTAGCCCGTTTTGAAGTTCACTTTTAAATTATGATTTCTTGTCATGTTATAATGGAGTTGATGTCAAAGAAAGGAACAAAGCCAAATCAGATTTGGTATTCCTAAGTCAGCTTTGGACATCTTGGATTTTGAGGATTTAGGATTAAGTTTTGGAAGATAAAAAAAGGCTGGAAAATAGTAATAAATTAGGATTATAGGGTTTCTAATGAGAAAATGAATAGTAGGTTTTGGAGATCCAACAAAGGGAAATATAGCTAAAACTTGGGTTGCTGTTCCAAGACTAGGAACAATAACTTGTGCACAGCATTTAGCCTTTTAATGGGGTATTTGGGGTTATTTTGATGCATAGGTGATTTTGGATTTTGGGGTTCAAAGGGTGATAAATTAATGGGCAAAGATTGGGTCCAATGCTCCTGTACATTAGACCCGTCAAGATTATGATACGTGTCTATTTTTGCCATCATGATCTTGACAGGTCCCATGCATAGGAGCAATAGACCCAAGATAAGTCATAATCAATGTATGCATGGTAGGTTTCAAATTGCTGAAAAAATTTAAAGATAAAGAAAAAAACTCCTAAGCAAATGACTAATACCCATTGTTAGTGGATAAGGATGAACTTTTACTACAAAGCCCAAACTAAATCACTAAACTTAAATAAAACAAAGTAAGACTTGATGGACAATTAGAATAGCCAATGTCTATACACTAGAAACTTACATGATTGGTCCTAGCAATTTTTTTTTTTTTTTTTTTTTTTTTTTTTTTTTTTTTTTTTGTGAAAGATTGGTCCTAACAATTAAAACTAAATAAAATTAAAATTAAAGTGAAACTACCTTCTTGTGTTGCCAGGGCCGGAAATTCTAGATAGTAACTTTGGCAATACATGAGCTCTTATTCAAACAAACAGATTTCCAAAAATCTATTACTGACGTCTTTGATGTAAAAAACAAAAAACATATCATTGATGAGAAGGTTGAGTAAGGGGGCCAAGCTCCTCGAGTGAATCATTTTTGACCCAATAAATAGACATATTAACTATAACAACAACAAAGTCTTAGTCCCAAGTTTTTGGGGTTGGTCATGGATCCTCAACAAGATAAGTTAGGATCGGTCACATATATTCTTTTCCTTTATTTTATTCTATCCAAAATCATGGTCTTTATTACTTCCTTAATAGACACAAATTAAACTAAACAATATATATATATATATATATAATGATTAGTATTAATTCTTCATTACAATTGCCTTGACATGACATTCGGAAAATTGGACCAAGAAAAACCTACCTTTAACTCTTAACTGTTGGGGGGATATACGGTAGGGGGATATATCGTCTACTATAACCAATGTCTCCACACAAGGCGATCTTTGAAGCAAGCTTCCGATGCCAGGAAGGACACATCTTTCCATGCTTGTTTGTATCGTTAGATATTTGCACTATAACAATGGAAAAGGCAAATGTTTCACTGACATTATAGATAGAACCTAGGTCCATCAAAGCAAAAGGCATAACCCAATAAGGTTAAGTGAACATTAGAATAAATGACACGATTAATTGTAATATACATCGAACTAGTTAGCTAACATGATTTACAGAACACTAACTTATATAAATGTCAATATATCCAATATACAAATAATGAAATAAAAGAGGCCTTTTTTTTTTTTTTTTTTGATAAGAAAAGAGGCCTTTTTGGAACAACAAATTATCATGAAGAATCATTATTTGGCACTAAAGCAAGCTCCCTACACCTCATCATGAAACTAAAAGCAGGTGTATATAACTCAATACAGTTCAACTCATGAAATTGGACCAATACTGTTATGTCCTTAATTTATTGATTGACCACAACTAGTGTTACAATCAAGATGCTCATCAGAAAATGCCCAACTCACAACAACAACAACCAAGCCATAATCTCATGGCTAAGCCCAACTCACAATAGAGAGTATGGTACTTTTCCAATACTCTTATAAATCACAAAATGATTTTCCCTTTGGTATTAATATAAATTAGCTAATATAAATTCTTTAAAGAACATCAAATTTTTTGATAACTTGTCACTTAAAAAAGCACTAGATGCTGTGCATTATTATATATTCAACTCTAGCTAAGCAAAGAGACTACCAACAATAAAAAGATTCAATCTCGATATATTCATGTCTCTGCAAATGGAAATCAACACTAGCAATCAAGAAAAGACAAGCAAAACAACAACAAAAATATGATAAAGAGAGTAATCAAGAAAAACTAACCAAGAGACATCATTCACCAACAAAAAGTTTCTTGACTCGCTGCAGACTCTCAAAGAGTTCTCTCACAACATTTTCACTTTCACAGTACTTAGTTTGATCGTCCTCTTCAATATCATCTTCAATTGGAATTTCGAAATCGACCTTAACCTCAACCAATGCCGACAGGTCATTTATCCGACACTTTTTCATATTATATAAATTCCCTACAATTTCCAAAGACTCCATCTGTTGGGCTTTGTGGAGCCTAGTTTGTGTTTGGCCCATTGTGAATCCTGTTTTTAGTATAAAAGATTGTTTTTAATTAGGGTTTCTGTAAGTAGTCGGTTTTGTGAGGAGAAAAACAGTTTGTAGCCGCAACTTGTATTTTCCCTGATAATAGTAAAATCTCTGCAACTCCGTGGACGTAGGCAAATTGCCGAACCACGTAAATACTGTCTTGTGCGTGTAATTATTTTCTTTGGCGTGTGTTTTCTCTATATTTTTTGTTTCTCACAGGTTTAGGAATTCGTGGTAATTCCCTACAACTGGTATCAGAGCCTAGGGTTAGGTTTGAGTGGGAGCAATGGCAGAGGAAGCAGGAAAGGCGTCTGGAATAGAAAAGTTCGATGGCACAGATTTTGCGTATTGGAGGATGCAGATTGAAGATTATCTCTATGGGAGGAAATTGCATCTACCTCTTTTGGGGACAAAACCTACGACTATGAAGGATGAGGAATGGGCTCTTCTTGACAGACAGGTACTGGGAGTTATCAGATTAACGCTGTCTAGGTCTGTTGCACACAATGTTGTGAAGGAGAAGACCACTGTAGATCTGATGAAAGCTTTGTCTGGTATGTATGAAAAGCCGTCAGCCAACAACAAAGTGCATCTGATGAAGAAATTATTTAATTTGAAGATGGCAGAGAACGCATCAGTAGCACAACATCTGAATGAATTTAACACTATCACAAATCAATTGTCGTCTGTAGAAATTGATTTTGATGATGAGATCCGTGCACTGATCGTTTTAGCTTCTTTGCCAAATAGTTGGGAGGCAATGAGGATGGCAGTAAGTAATTCTACAGGAAAGAAAAAGCTGAAGTACAACGACATACGAGATTTAATTCTGGCTGAGGAGGTTCGAAGAAGAGATGCAGGTGAAACCTCTGGATCTGGTTCTGCCCTAAATCTTGAGACAAGAGGCAGAGGGAATGATAGAAATTCAAATCGAGGTAGATCAAAATCCAGAAATTCTAACCGGAACAGAAGTAAATCTAGATCAGGCCAACAAGTACAATGCTGGAACTGTGGGAAAACAGGCCACTTTAGGAAGCAATGCAGAAATCCTAAGAAGAAGAATGAAGATGACTCTGCTAATGCTGTAATAGAAGAGGTACAGGATGCATTACTTCTTGCAGTAGACAGTCCACTTGATGATTGGGTTCTGGACTCAGGAGCTTCGTTTCATACCACTCCACACCGAGAAATCATACAGAATTATGTTGCAGGTGATTTTGGTAAGGTGTATTTGGCTGATGGTTCAGTCTTGGATGTTGTGGGTATGGGAGACGTCCGGATAAAGTTGCCCAATGGGTCTGTTTGGTTATTGGAGAAGGTTCGACATATTCCTGACCTAAGGAGGAGTCTGATTTCTGTTGGACAGCTTGATGATGAAGGGCATGCAATACTATTTGTTGATGGTACTTGGAAGGTTACAAAGGGAGCCAGAGTATTGGCTCGTGGAAAGAAGACTGGTACTTTATACATGACCTCAAGTCCAAGAGACACAGTTGCAGTTGCTGAAGCAAGTACTGATACAAGCCTATGGCACCGTAGACTTGGTCACATGAGTGAGAAGGGGATGAAGATACTGTTGTTAAAAGGGAAACTACCAGAATTGAAGTCTGTTGATTTTGACATGTGTGAAAGCTGCATCTTAGGAAAGCAGAAAAAGGTGAGCTTCTTGAAAACTGGTAGGACACCGAAGGCTGAAAAATTGGAGCTAGTGCATACTGATTTGTGGGGGCCTTCTCCGGTTGCATCCCTTGGAGGTTCAAGGTACTACATTACTTTCATTGATGACTCAAGCAGAAAGGTATGGGTTTATTTTCTGAAAAATAAATCTGATGTATTTGAAACCTTTAAGAAATGGAAGGCTATGGTTGAGACAGAAACAGGTTTGAAAGTAAAATGTTTGAGGTCAGATAATGGAGGTGAGTACATAGATGGAGGGTTCAGTGAATGTTGTGCTGCACAGGGAATTAGAATGGAGAAGACCATTCCTGGAACACCACAGCAGAATGGTGTGGCTGAGCGCATGAACAGAACTCTCAATGAGCGTGCTAGAAGTATGAGGTTGCATGCTGGACTGCCAAAAACTTTCTGGGCTGATGCTGTTAGCACTGCAGCTTACCTAATAAACCGAGGACCATCAGTTCCTATGGAGTTTAGACTTCCTGAGGAGGTATGGAGTGGTAAAGAGGTAAAGTTTTCCCATTTAAAAGTTTTTGGTTGTGTTTCTTATGTTCATGTTGATTCTGATGCTCGTAGTAAACTTGATGCAAAGTCTAAAATATGTTTTTTCATTGGCTATGGTGATGAGAAATTTGGCTATAGGTTTTGGGATGAACAAAACAGGAAAATCATCAGAAGCAGAAATGTAATATTTAATGAACAGGTTATGTATAAGGACAGGTCAACTGCAGTGCCAAATGTTACAGGGGTAGATCAAGATAAATCTGAGTTTGTCAACTTAGATGAATTGATTGAAAGCACTGTCCAGAAAATGGGTGAAGAAGATAAGGAGAATGTAGATTCACAGGTAGATCAGAGTACACCTGTAGCTGAGGTCCGCAGATCTTCCAGGACCATTAGACCTCCACAGCGTTATTCACCCGCTTTGAATTATCTCCTGTTGACTGATGGTGGTGAGCCAGAATGCTATGATGAAGCCTTGCAAGATGAAAATTCAAGCAAGTGGGAGTTAGCCATGAAGGATGAGATGGATTCCTTATTGGGGAATCAGACATGGGAGTTGACTGAACTGCCAGCAGGAAAGAAGGCTTTGCACAACAAGTGGGTATACAGAATAAAGAATGAACATGATGGTAGCAAACGTTACAAGGCCAGATTAGTTGTTAAAGGATTCCAGCAGAAGCAAGGCATTGATTACACAGAGATATTTTCTCCAGTTGTGAAGATGTCAACAATCAGACTGGTACTGGGAATAGTGGCTGCAGAAAATTTACATCTTGAGCAGCTAGATGTGAAGACAGCTTTCCTTCATGGTGACTTGGAGGAAGACATCTACATGATTCAGCCAGAAGGGTTCATTATTCAGGGACAAGAGAACCTAGTTTGCAAACTGAGAAAGAGCTTGTATGGCCTCAAACAAGCTCCTAGACAGTGGTACAAGAAGTTTGATAGTTTTATGCATAGAATTGGGTTTAAAAGATGTGAAGCTGATCACTGTTGCTATGTTAAGTTCTTTGACAATTCTTATATCATTTTACTGTTGTATGTGGATGATATGCTCATTGCAGGGTCTAGCATTGAGGAGATTAATAATCTGAAGAAGCAGTTGTCAAAACAGTTTGCAATGAAGGATTTGGGAGCTGCAAAGCAAATCCTTGGGATGAGAATCATTAGAGACAAGGCTAATGGTACATTGAAGCTTTCACAGTCAGAGTATGTGAAGAAAGTTCTCAGCAGATTCAACATGAATGAAGCCAAACCAGTGAGCACACCCTTGGGTAGTCATTTCAAATTAAGCAAAGAACAGTCACCGAAGACAGAAGAAGAAAGGGACTATATGAGTAAGGTGCCCTATGCCTCAGCTATTGGCAGCTTGATGTATGCCATGGTGTGTACAAGGCCAGACATTGCACATGCAGTGGGAGTTGTGAGCAGATTCATGAGTAGGCCAGGAAAGCAGCATTGGGAGGCAGTCAAGTGGATTCTTAGATATCTGAGGGGTTCATCAGATACATGTCTTTGTTTTACAGGTGCAAATTTGAAACTGCAGGGTTATGTAGATGCTGATTTTGCTGGTGATATTGATAGTAGAAAGAGTACTACTGGGATTGTATTTACTCTGGGTGGTACAGCTATATCTTGGGCCTCAAATTTGCAAAAGATTGTTACCTTGTCTACTACAGAAGCTGAGTATGTTGCAGCAACTGAAGCTGGGAAGGAGATGATTTGGTTGCATGGTTTCTTAGATGAATTGGGTAAGAAGCAAGAGATGGGTATTCTACACAGTGACAGTCAGAGTGCAATTTTTCTTGCTAAAAATTCGGTTTTTCATTCAAAGTCGAAGCACATACAGACTAAATACCACTTTATCCGGTACCTTGTTGAAGATAAGCTGGTAATACTTGAGAAGATTTGTGGATCTAAGAATCCGGCAGACATGTTGACTAAGGGTGTCACTATTGAGAAGCTGAAGCTGTGTGCAGCTTCAGTTGGCCTTCTAGCTTGAGGACAGAAGGATGAGTTGCAGGGATGAGGGATTGTGTTTGGAAGATAGCGGCTGGTGTTGGTGATTGAACTAGTCTCCAAGTGGGAGATTTGTTGGGCTTTGTGGAGCCTAGTTTGTGTTTGGCCCATTGTGAATCCTGTTTTTAGTATAAAAGATTGTTTTTAATTAGGGTTTCTGTAAGTAGTCGGTTTTGTGAGGAGAAAAACAGTTTGTAGCCGCAACTTGTATTTTCCCTGATAATAGTAAAATCTCTGCAACTCCGTGGACGTAGGCAAATTGCCGAACCACGTAAATACTGTCTTGTGCGTGTAATTATTTTCTTTGGCGTGTGTTTTCTCTATATTTTTTGTTTCTCACAGGTTTAGGAATTCGTGTCCCTACACCATCTTTGGAGCAACAATTTCCAATTCCAACAGCTCGTTCTCATCCCATCCCTCCTCTTCATAATAAGAATGTAACATCACAAATTTTTTCAAACTCTCGGACACAATATCCAGCCGATTAAAATGATAACAATTATGCAATTCCAAGGATTCAAGTCTAGGACTACCCAATAACACTTTCTTTATCACATCGCCAGGCAAGGACGTGAACCCAAAATACAAGTGCTTGAGTGAACTCCAACCTATTAACCCATTAGGCTTAATTATGCAGTTCCCAAAATTCAATTTAGAAACAAACTCATTGGCGTAGAGATGCTGCGGCAATGTGTATTCTTCAGGTGTGATACAAGATGATAAACATAGACTAAGTCGGTCTACCTTGGCAGCTGTGGCGAAACGAAGCCAAAGATAGACCCGAGGCTTTAGCTCTGGCCTGTACTTGAATTCTACAGAGAAATTTGTGAGTTTGGGAGCCCTGTGTAGGAGCAGGGCATCATCCATGGCAGTGGCAAAAACGGCAGCATTTTTATAGGAAGCATCTGTGAAACTGAGAGAGGGAGCGGTGGTCCAAAGATAGGCCCATCTTTTGGATAAAACGCCTGTTTTGATAGCGTCTTTAGTGGGAAAAGAAGATAGTATAGTGAGGAGGATGGAGTTAGGTAAGGTGCTGATTTGATCTTCTAAGATTGGTGCAAGTTTGAGGCGTTTGGTTCCATGATCATGGGAAGCTGTCTTCTCTGGAAATTGAGCTTCTTTCGCCATCTATAGAACCATAGCTTCTTTTACTTCTTAGTTCTTGCTGAGATCATGTGGCGCTTCCTTTATATTTCTCTTCCATGCAAAAAGAATGACTCTTTGTTTACTAAACAGACATAAATTAAAAGATAATGAATTTTATGTTCTTTTTGGTTCATGCTTTCAAGACTTTTCCTCTTTTTTCTCACAAAATTAAAGGAACATTTTAAACGATAATGACTCTTTGATTTCTTTGGTTCATGTTTCCAAACTCTCTCTTTTCTCACAAAATTAAATGAACATTTTAAAAGATTATGGCTCTTAGTTTTCTTTAGTTCATCTTTTCAAAACTTTTCTCTCTTTTTCTCACAAAATTAAATGAACACTATGAGTTTTATCCTCTTAGATTTCTCATCCTTCATAGACACCTCTCATAACCCTTCAGGCAATCACATCTTATATACACACGAAATTCTCCATACCGAGAAGGATGTCCTTCAATTTCAACCTGTCAATTACCCCTACCTAAGCCCATGATTCGCCTTCTTCTTTCTTCAATTGTCGCATTTTTTTTAATGTTTATTGATTTTTTTAATAACATATTGGTAAGTCATCCCATTAGGTGTACCTATCCCTTAATTTACAGAAACTATAATTACAGATAATAGTAGTGATGAACTCAATGGATTATAGGATAATTTCTTACAAAGTTGTTGACAATGAAATGGGAAGGATATTGGCTAGTAAATAATAATTAATTTATCTCAATAAAAAATTAATTGATTTAAGGAAAATGTGAAAGAAATTACAAGTTTTACGGCATAAAAACTTACAAACTGATATTGTATTGATTATGATTGGTGAGCTATAGCTATCTTGTTTAGAAGTCAAAAAAAAAAAAAAAAAAAAAAAAAAAACTATCTTATTTAAGAATATTTGAATTGTTTTGTCATGATTAGTGACATGTTAGTTTGTAAGCACAATATAGTAAAAATTGTATTTCTCATAGCAACATTCATTAATCAATTATTCAATAAAGTTTAACAAAATATAGAATATAATTAGGAATTTGAGGCCTAAGACCTAAACTTTAAATGTGCCTTTTTATTTTCAAACATCACTTAAATAAAAATTTAGTTTATTTGACATCAATTTAGTTATTTTTATATTATAATTTGTTTTATTTAAAATACATTATTCTTACTTTTTAATATGACTAATTCACTTGAGCAATGTTAGAAATACTATAAATTTTATTAAATAACTCTTGTAAATTGACGAGTCACCAATTTGAAAAATAAAATTAGTTCAAACATTCATTTATTTTATTGTTTAAGTGCCACCTTATATTCTTATTACATTAATTTTTTTATAGTAAAACTTGTAGTAGCATGTTAAAACTATGGCATTTCTAAGACTTAAGTAATAAAATTGTAGTAGTATTTCAAGCATCACTTAATTTGATAGAGTATCAATATAAGTGTATCAAATTAATAAAGAAGAAACAAAGATAAAGAGATCTTAGTGCAATAGTATAAAAAGTTCAAATAATTTACCCAATAAAGAGATCTTAGTGTTTGTTTGGATAGCAAACGCGTCCGGCATTTGCTTCCAAACCTGGGTCTCATGCACTGTTCACGGAACCCATAAGTTTTTAAATAAAGCAAATGTAACATCCAAACTTGGTCGCACAGCCACTATTCATAATTTAAAAATCATTTTGTTACAGTGTTTTCAGCAATATAATTTCAATTTTCAGTAATAAATGGTATCTAAACTGACCCTTAATGTGATAATATAAAAAGCTCAGGGATCTAGTGTAATTTACCCTTCATATTACATACCTATTGAAAGCTCGGATTTGTGTTAAAAAACACAAGAGTTGTTTAGACCCCAAATTAATAAATTACGGCTTCCAATAAAAAAATAAATAAATTAATTAAGGCTCGGTTGATTTTACTCTAACTTTGACTAAGTACGGAATAAAGTAAATACGAGCGAACAAATAAAACAACTACTCTAAACCATATTCAACAAATCTCAGTAGTAAAATGAAAGCTAAAAGAGTAGGGAAGAGAGATGCAAACACAAGATAACACGCCGATGTGTTATCGAACAGGAAACCAAAGAACTCGGCGAAAACCTCTCCGTCGCCCTCCAAGCGATAAATTGATCCACTAGACAATAAGTTGGGATACACGAATAGTAAGAGACCCTCTAAGCCTAATCTACCTAGTGCCCCTAAGCCCTCCAAGCTTCTACTCCAACAAGATTTCTCGGAACCGTGTCTTGTCTAACTTTCCAAATCCCGCAATGCGCCTGATTGCATCTGCCAAATCTTGGCTTCTTCCAATGCTTCCCAGCAGCACCAAAACCTCACTAGACACTCAGTATAGGTGTGGCAAGTGTTTGGGCTATCAACCTCTCTAGGATTTAGAAATGGAAAGGTACGAGTAGAGGAAAACCACAATGAATGGTGTAGAGAATTGTGGGTATGACAATTTCTCACTCTCAAGGGTTTGTGGCTAGGGTTTTCTCACTACAACAAAACGTATTTACATCACTAATGTATCACATGTGAATTTCTCACTCTCAAGGGTTTAGCGACGGAAATTAGTGAGGAAATATTTTTTGTCGCTAAAAATATAGATTTAGCGACGAAATGTGAATTTCATCACTAATAATGAAAAAAAAAATTATAACATTTAGTGACGAAATATAATTTTCGTCGCTATTGTGATCTGAAAAATCGGCGCTAGCAAGAGAAAGTTTGGTGCGAACTTAATTAATCTATAGCGACAAAATATTTAGTTGCTAAAAGTTGAAATTTTTAGTGACGAAATATTCCGTCACTGTAGTTATTGATGTGGATAGTATTAGCAACGAAAATCATTTCGTCACTATAAGGTAGAATTAGGGACAGAAAATAATCGTCGCGAAAAATAATTTCATTTCATTGTTGTGGCGACGATATGTGGGTAATGATGGTATATATAGTATGTATGAGGATGTAGTGGAGCAGATAGAACAAAATAGCAAAACAAACTGTTTTGAGAATATATCACAGGAAGGCCTTACCCGTGAGACACTCGCGAAAACCAGCTGTCACCATCTGTCATAACTCTTCGCATTCCAGTCATGTGCTGGGCACATGCATCACTTCGCGGGATGGCTAGTTGTGAACCACTCACGAAAACTCCTTTTGTCTTCAATAGATGCCTTGAGTCTTCACAGTCTCTCTTTCACACATAACCCTTACAAATAAATCCTATATAAAATACAAGGTACAAAAGATTGAACAAAATTACAATCAAATTTGGCATAGAACTAAAACCAACACAAAATAGTTGTAAATTACAACTTTACAATCTCCCCATTTGGCTATTCCATGACAAAACACCTTATAACAAACTCTAGACTTAAACATGAGTTTGGAAACAATGGCAAAACTCACTCACACCTAATCTAGAAGCTGTGAAGCACTTGCATGAATACACCTATATCCTGAAACACTTGCACACAAACAAAACTTTCATTAAGCTCATGACAAGTTGAATACAAGGAACGTATAGGAGCAAGTATAACGCGATCAAGGTAAACGACAAGATATAAACTATGAAGCATAACTTGATCATACAAGAACAGTCATTAAAGAACGACTACAAGGATCATTTAACTAGTAAACAATCATCCAAACACACAATGCAATTAAGTGCAAAGCAAAATCAATTGCATGTCCAAAACACACAGCCAATGCAAAATACCAAAGTATTTGCATTAAGGATACAAGATCCAACAAAGGCACAAGTGTGCAGTACTCAAGATAAACTAAAAGTATAAAAAAATGCTATAAAGAAATGAGATAAACACAAAATACTCAATATTAAACTAAAATTTAACCAATGTACTTAAGGCCTTAAAAGAAAGCAATGTAAATAAAAGTGTTCTAGACTATGGCAAAAGAAAATAAACAACTAAACAACCTAATATTAACCAATATGTCTATGAAGTGCATGTGTTATGCTATGCTCCCCCTCAAAATGTGCAACTCCGCCTCAAAATTTTCTCCCCCTTTTTGACCAGAATGGCCAAAGGAGCTAGAATTGCTTAGATTCTGAATCGGATCCTTGCGCCATAGCCATATCCTCAGTCTGAAATGATAATGTAGTGATTTGGCCTTGAATGTAAGCAAATTGATCTGTGGTGTGTTGCACATAAGACTCGAGCACGCCATATATCTGTTCTACCATTGTAAGAAGGCGATTAAGACGATCAGGTCCTTGTGCTGGTGCTGAAGATGATGGCTGTGCAGAATTCTCTAGAGCAATGGTGAATCTCTCAATCTCCTCTTCTGTATCTCCACCCTCTTCCTCAACATGAGCCCTTGGTATTTAAGTCACATCGATTTTGGATCCTCAAATGTGAGCTGTGCTTCGAGTCACCATATGAGCACCAATGTGATAGTCCCTTTGCACAATAGTAAGTCACTTGGAACCTTCAACTTTGACTTTGCAATGAGACCCATGATGATAGTAGGAAACGACATGGTTGTCCTTGAGTTCCTTTTGGAGATGCTCTTGGTTAAAAGACAATAAATGTGTCCACATATGTCGATCTCTTTATGGGTGAAGAGATAGTATAGAAAAATGGTCCTTGGCTTGGACAACGTTGTCAAGTTAGTGACCAGGTACAAGTTGTGGATCATTATATAAGCCAATGTCCTCATTTTCGCAATGAAGGGAATGATGTTTATTGACCTCCTATTTAGTGTATCACCAAGAAGCTTTACCATTTCCTCAATGGAGTCCAAACGATCATCCTATTGCATGATAATCGGCTGAGAAGGAGGTCGAACTTCAAGGAACTCTTGAATTGAATCCCTTGTGATAATGAACTCTTTTTGTCACACCCAACAGTTGATGTGATCTCTTTCCACTATGGCATTAGTGAAGAATTCCTTGATGAGTTCACCATACACATTTCCACTTGGATTCAGCAACTTTGTCCAAGTTCTCTCCTTGAAAATCTCAAGAATGGCAGTGTTTTCAAAAGTCTCCATTCTTACAACTCTTTCCATGATGATTGTTCCCTTCTTGAAAAAGTCATTGTAGGCCATGTCTGCCTTAATGGAGCAGAAATTTATTGAGTCAGTGCAAGCACGCTTTGACGATTTCTTGGAAGCAGCATGCTTGGTGGGAGACATCTGCAAGACAGACATAGAGCACAAAGAGAAAACAAGTGCAAAAACACAAAGACAAGAACACAAAATTGATTAGCATCAAGTTAGTCCAAAAAAAAAACACAAATACTTAAAACATAACATAACAATGTTAAAACTACATGCTTTAAGATCTAAACCATGTAAACACAAGCAAAATGCAAGAATATATCAACTATGCATGTGTGTGCATGAGGTGATGCAAGGAGTGTGCCTAGTGAATAGTGAGTGCCTAGTGTGTGCCTAGGTGATGCATGGCATGGCATTGAGGCAAAAATTGGGCAAAGTGTGTAAAACACACACCCAATGATCAAAACATGTCAAGCATGTTCAATCAAGGGTAAACTCAAACATTGGAACTCATTTGAGTCCAATTCAACACAAAAATGTCACTTGAACGTTTTGTCAAACACTTAGCATGCAACACTGTTCTACATGTATGGACAATGCATGAACACAAAGAAATCTGCCTAAATACAAGAGTAAAATGCCACAAGGGGCCAACGCAAATACACGCAAACCAAATAGGACTCATCCCAATTAAAATTTTGAAAAAAATTGTCCAAAAATCATAGTTCCTAACCCCTTTTTCAAAATTCCCCAATTCAAGAACCCTATCACAAATTTTGCATAATCTAGAATGAAAAGCTTAAAAGAATGTTAAGAAACATACCTTTGAAGAGATTTTGCAAAGACTTGGACTTGAAATTTGAGGGTTTTGTGTGAAAAATTAATTTTGGGTTAAGAGTGGTTCGATTGAGGCAAAGGGAGTGAACTTAAGAGTCTTTTAAAAACTCAGTCACATTAGCACTATAAAACTAAAAACATGTGTTTTTTGCGGGTTAGACAGTCGCAAAATTACTCGCAAAAAACACCACTAAAGCACAAATACTTTCGTGGGAAGCTTTTAGTCGTGAAACAATCGCAAGACAGTTGCGAAAGTCTCTGTATGAAATATGTGTTTTCCAGTTTTTGCCTAAAAATCATTTCGCGAGAAGTGCTTGGTCGAGAAATAGTCGCGAGACAGTCGCGATACTCTCTGTATGAAAATGAGATTTTTAGATTTCCCTTAAACTCTTTTTATGGGAAGCTCTTAGTCACGAGCTTCTTCCGAAAATGCCTCTAAACCAGTTTTTGAAGAATAACACAAAAATGCATTTTGAACAAAAACTTTAAGCACGAAAGTATAAAATCACTTTCAAAAACATATAAAATACTTAAAAATCTTTTTGGATTTGATCAGCAAGAAATTGAGCGTACACATCACATTGGATCATGTACAATCACACAAATAAAATAAGCATTCATCGAACAAAGTCTTGTGTGTTGTGTGTAAGTATCAAATGTGGAATAGTCCTTATTCTAGAGCGAAGCTTCAATGATCAATTCAATCAAGTCATACACAACTAGTACTAAGTTAAGTGGACTATCTCAATTATATAAATGAACATATATGATCTCCCACAAGAAAATGATTACATTTTTTTAAAACTTTTTATTTGGTTTCTTTACAAATCATAATATTTGATCATTTTTTAACAAAATACATCTCATTTTGAGATCAATGCCTAAAATTTTTTATATTTCAACTTTGTGAGTGAGCCTTTGGCTTTTTGAGGCACTATACATTATAATACAAGTCGTTTTCCCTTTTTTCTAATCAAATACTACTATGTGCGGCGGCTTTTGTAGCTCAGTATCTCTTTTCATTTTGAGATTTACATTTGTTGAGCTCTTTAAACAAAAACATAAAAACGTGGGAAAGATATAGGCACAAGTCTATGCATGAATCAAGACCAACAAGACTATTGACTAATCATTCATGACAAGCTTGAAGATCGATTTACAACAATCACACATAGATTTCAAGATTTGTCTCACAAAGATAGATGTGTATACAAAACAAGCTAAGCTTGTAAGTGCACTACACCATTAGTACAAAGGTACTAGGCCAAATTCACATGTGATACACACAAAACAAGTGATCAAACTTTTTGGATTTCAATTTTTTATGGGTTTTTGAA
This sequence comes from Castanopsis chinensis, assembly GCA_032878915.1. NCBI lineage: Eukaryota > Viridiplantae > Streptophyta > Magnoliopsida > Fagales > Fagaceae > Castanopsis > Castanopsis chinensis. Next base: position 26,827,416 of record JAVQMG010000131.1, read on the forward strand.
TTTTTCAACACACTTAAAAACATAACAACAAAAGTAAGATCAACAAAAACAAGAACAAAATGCAGCTAGCAAAAGAAACATGCTATGAATCAGAAGCAATAACACAAGAAGATTTTGCATGACATGATGCATGAACCTATGATCCTAAATATCAAAAGAATTAATGCATGGGCATAGGGTATAATCACGCATGAGTACCCTTCTTCACCCATACTTTTCGAGTGTTTTGGGGGAGAGCCTTGGATGGAGGGGTACGATCAACCTAGCTTTCTAACCTCGGAGTGAAGCTAGCAAGGCATAGAGAGATGTTCTTCAGCATTTCCATGACGTCTCCAATTAGATGTCCTTCATTTTCTCCCTTAGATTGTGCTCTCTTTAGTCTCTTCTTTGAACTTTCTTGGTCATGCATGGAGTCAGCCTTCTTGAGTGCATAAAGTTTGAAATAGTTGGGTCTTATGTACCCTTGAACGCCACAATAATGACACATATGCTTCACTTAAGGCCCCCTCTGATTTTTGGGTAATGACTTTTTTTTATCTTTTGGTTTTACACCAGTGGTTCTCTTTTCAACAACAGGGATCTCAGTCTCAGGCGTTACTTCTTTAAGTTTCTCAATACACTTGACTGATACGAACCTCACTCCCTTCTTAGGTTTGCTACTAGAGCTTTCTTCTTCGATATAACCCAAACCGGCCTTATCATATGAAGATTTTTGTGAGGACAACACGCTATCAAGCTTCTTGGTGGAGATACGCTCAAACTTGACATTTGCTTGGATTATTTCAAGCTCAAGAAACTTGATCTTAGAGTAAGTTCAACCAACTCTCCCTTCAGTCCTTCTACTTCACCTTTTGCCTCTTTAAGTTGCACAAGAGTACACCTATGTCTTCTTCAATCTTCTTCATCTTTCTCACAGCATGGTTCACAACCTTGGCATATTTTCCACAATCTTCTAGTAAAGAATCATATGCTTCTTCAAGGTTGCTCTCATATTCATTTTGGCATACATCTTCATCCTCTGATTCTTCAACTTCCTCACCCTCGGAATGCTCACCAAGTGCATTTACCAAATTGCTTAAATCATCCTTAGATTCAATGGAGGTAATTGTCATGAAGGCCCTATAATTCCCATCACTGTCACACTCTTCTTTCTTGTCTGAATTTGAGCTTTCAGAGTCACTAAGAGTAGTGGCAAACACCTTACCCTTCCCTCTCAAGTACTTAGGACATTCTTTCTTGATGTGTCTGTGGCCATTGCATTCAAAGCACACAACTCCTTGGAGGGGGGGTTGAGAGTCCTTCCCATCTTTCTTCTTGAACTTCTTCCTACCACCTTTGGATGACAAAAACCTTCCTTTGCTGAAAGACTTTCCACTGTTCTTCATTTTTAGAAATTTCTGAAAGTTCTTTGCAAGGAATGCTACTTCTTTCTCCACATCATCTTCTTCGAAAGAGTCATCCATTCTCTCATTGATGGTTTTGAGTGCAAATGATTTGCTTATCTTGTGAGAAGGCAGTCCAAGCTCATATGTTTGGAGAGATCCAATTAGTTCTTGAATCTTGATCTCATCCAAATCTTTGCTTTCTTCTATAGTAGTGACCTTCACACAGTAGCTCTCCGACAAGGACCTCAAGATCTTTCTCACCACCTTAGCATCCTCAATCTTTTCACTAAGATTGAACTTGGCAATCACAATTTCATTGAGCTTCCCATAGAATGAGTCAAATGACTCATCATCACGCATCTTGAGTTCTTCTAATCGGGTGGTAAGCATTTGGAGCTTTGTGTCCTTAACTTTCTTGGTACCTTTGTAGGTAGTCTCAAGAATCGTCTAAGCTTCTTTGGCAGTCTTCACATGCGAAATCCTGTGAAATTCATTAGTAGACACACCACAAAAGATAACATTAATTGCTTTGCTATTGGCATTTACCAAAGCAGGAGCTGCCTTGTCCCTTTCGGACTTAGCTATTGTGGGTCTAACATACCCATTCTCAACAGAATCCCATACAAACTCATCTATAGCACAAAGGAATGCCCTCATACGAACTTTCCAAAAAGCATAGTTGCTCCCATTAAAGTATGGTGAAGCATTGAGAGATTGTGACTGATCCATCACAAAGGGGGTCTTAGATTGCACTTAGGTAATGAAACCACAATAAGTGCACCTGCTCTGATACCAATTGAAAGCTTGAATTTGTGTTAAAAAATACAAGAGTTGTTTAGACCCCAAATTAATAAATTACTGCTTGGTTGATTTTACTCTAACTTAGACTAAGTGCGGACTAGAGTAAATGCAAGCGAACAAACAAAACAACTACTCTAAGCCATATTCAACAAATCACAGCAGTAAAATGAAAGCTAAAAGAGTAGAGAGGATAGATGCAAACACAAGATAATGCGCCGATGTGTTATCAAAGAGGAAACCAAAGAACTAGGCGAAAAACCTCTCTGCCGTCCTCCAAGCGATAAATCGATCCACTAGACAATAAGTTGAGATACACGAATAACAAAAGACCCTCCAAGCCTAATCTACCCAGTGCACCTATGCCCTCTAGGCTCCTACTCTAACAAGGCTTCTTGGAACCATGTCTCATCTAGCTTTCCAGATCCCGCAATGCGCTCGATTGCATCTGCTAAAGCTTGGCTTCTTCCAATACTTCCCAGCAACACCAAAACCTCACTAGACACTCAGTATGGGCTTGGTAAGTGTTTGGGCTATCATCCTTTCAAGGATTTGGAAATAGAGAGGTAGGAGTAGAGGAAAACCACAATGGATGGCATAGAGAATTGTGGGTATGACAATCTCTCACTCTCAAGGGTTTGTGGCTAAGATTTTCTCTCTAAAAGCTATCTACTCAATATGTGGGTAATGATGGTATATATAGTGTGTATGAGAATGTAGCGGAGCAGATAGGACAAAATAGCAAAACAGACTGTTTCGCAGGTATCTCACGGGAAGGTCTTACCCACGAGACACTCGCAAAAACCAACTGTCACCATCTATTATGACTCTTCGCATTCCAGTCATGTGCTGGGCACATGCATCATTTCGCAGGATGGCTAGTCACGAGTTACCCGTGAAAACTCCTTTTGTCTTCAATAGATGCCTTGAGTCTTCACACTCTCTCTCTCTCACACAACCCTTACAAATAAATCCCACATAAAATATAGGGTACAAAAGATTAAACAAAATTACAATCAAATTTGGCACGGAATTAAAGCCAACACAAAACAGTTGTAAATTACAACTTTACACCTATCCTGGGGCTCTATATGTATCAAATATTAATTCATCTCCGTGTGTTTTGCTGTTTCTAATATCAAAGGATCAAATGAGCAGGTATATTTAAATGAACCAAAATAAGAGATTTGTTTCCAAGTTTAATTCCTTTTCTTCAAAGTTCAAACAATCAAAACAAGTGCATTCGTACTTCTCTTTTGTTTCAGACCAGATAATCAAATACTCAAAAGCAAGTTTGTATTCAAGTGATTTTTGTGGCCTAGGGGATCATGCTTTAAAGACTTCAGCATGCTTGATTCACATCTGGACATGTGCAAAGCAATTGATATAGATCTTATTAGGGATACCAGTAATAGTACAAAACTAAAAATTTTACAAAGTCTTACATATTATGTAGTTGGTGTAGCAATATGATCACATTAATTGTCATATCAATTTATAAACATTTTACTAAGTAAAGTCTTCAAAAAAAATTAAGAACTGAAGTAAATTAGGAATGACTGACAATGTCATTGAAAATTCAAAATTGTAAAGTGATTAAAACCAAATTAAAAATTTGATAAGCAACAAACACACTGTCATTGACCATGAATACATCTAAAGGTAAGCTTAATAACACTAAGAAAACATAAGTACATGACAACAGAAGCTAAAGCAAATTCATAGTAAGATTTTAGTACTTTGAACCTCTACCCTCATAACTACTGTGTATTTATGAGAATCTACTAGTTTAAGAGGATGGAATAACTTCAAATGATTTTACTAATATGGGAACATAATCACTGCATGAGGAGAGGATCTAGGGAAGCTTAACAACTTTTGAGCCACATGTCGAAATACATGTAGCATACATTCTCATTTTGCATAACTTGAGGTTTAGTGATAACCATCTTCTCCATCACCTTTGCATTCTTAAGTAGAAATTGTGTCACTAAAAAGAATATTTCCTTTATGTGGAACATACCTTCTCCAAAACCAAAAATCTTGATAGTCTTGAGGCGTAGTAACAAAAACTTGAAATAAATCTCCTTTGATTTCCAATGGCTCATGTCATCATAATTCCAATAATGGAGGTATTGCCTTTCTAGAAACTGTAGAATTAAATTACATTAGCCCATTTGAAGTTCAGTTTTAGATTATTGATATTTTATTATGTTGTTATAGAGTTGACATTGGAAGGGACCAAAGCCAAATCAGATTTGGAATTCCTGAGTCAACTTTGAACAACTCGGATATTGAGGATTTAGGGTTAGGTTTTGGTGTAAAAAATGTAGGAAAAGTAAAGATTATAGGGTTTCTAATGGGTTTAAATGGTGACAAATCAATGTGTTTGCTAGGTTTCAAGTTGCTCAAAATATAAAGATGAAACTTGTAGGTATCACATCAAGAAGAAAATTGTATCACACTTAGCTTCTAAATTTTTTTTAAAAAAAAACTTCCTATTTAGTATAGAAAGCATTACACCCATGTAAATAGATGAATAAAACAATAATACCTATGCCTTGTGGAACAAGAACATCTACGATGAAGCGCAAACTAAATAAATAAACTCAAATAAAACCAAAATAAGACCCAATGGACAATTAGTATAGCCTGTAAAGTTGTGATTTACAACTATGTTTTATGTTGGCTTTATTCCATGACAAAAAGTGTTGTATTTGCTTTATTTTGTTCCTTATATTTTGTGGGATTCTAATGTATTGGATTTAGTATTAAGTTGGTGAAGGCTCAAGCTTAATTAAAGATCAGTGCATTTCGCGACTAGTTCACGAGAAGTTCGCGAGAAGGGTTCCTGAGAAAAGGGCATGTGAGAAGCACATGACTGGAAGCTGAAGAGTCATGCTAAGCTGTCAATTTAATGAGTATCTCGCAGGTAAGGCTTTCTAGCGAGATACCTACGAAACTTTCTGCCTAGAAGCTTTTTAAGTGTGACTTTCTTACCCTTCACCCATACTATATATACCCTCATTACCCACATATGTATGAAGAGGCCATTCAAAGGGAAAACCCCTAGATAGGTTTTCTACAACACACACACCCATCTTGTAGAGATAGAGCTACCCATCCTTAGTAAGAAATCATTGTAGCCTCTTCTCCTTCCCTCTCTCATTGCCATACCTTGAGAGGAGATTTGTACCCAAACACAACCCACACCCTTTCAGAGTGTAGAGAGTGTTTTGGAGCTTTGGTAGCTTTGGGGATTTGCCAAAAGAAGCTAGTGAGGCTTGGCGGATGCAATACGCCCGATTGCATCCGATTACCTTTCTAGCTACACATGACTCCGAGAAGTTCGTTAGTAGCAAGAGCTTGGAGGGCACAAGTACATTAGGTAGACTAGGCTTGGAGGGTCTTTTGTTATTCATGTACTCCAACTTTATTCTCTAGTAGATCAATTTACCGCTTGGAGGGCGGCGAAGAGCTTTTTCGCCGAGATCTTCGGTTTCCTTTTCAATAACACATCGTCGTATTATCTTGTGTTTGCATCTCTCTTCCCTTACTCTTGTGCTTTACTTTTATTGTTTGTTGTTCATGTTTATGCACTAAAGTAGTATCGGTTAATTGCGCTTCAACCGAGCCGTAATTTTTTTTATTTGGGGTCTAAACAGCTCCAGTGTTTTTAACACAAATCTGAGCTTTCATAGCCCATGTCCAAAACTAGAAAATTACATAATTACCCAACACTTAAAAATAAATAAACAATTAAATTCAAGTGAAATTGGCTTGTCATTGCATGCCTAGGCAAAGAGTTCTAGATAGTAACTTTGCAATGAATGACCTCTTATTCAAACAAGCCGATTTCCAAAAATTTACTACTGCTGTCATTGTTGTAAATGAGAAGGTTTTGAGTAAATAGTCCATGAAATGACCAGTTCAAAAAAAAGTCGATAATCAACAATCAACTCTCTATGTCAAGAAATTAAAGGGGGCCCAAACTCCTCAAAGGAATCAATTTGACACCATAAATAGTTAGACACATTGATCTAAAGAAAAAGATAACAATTAGGAGTAATCCTTCATTAAAGTTCCTTTGATATGACATTTAGGGAATTGGTCCAAGAAAAACATACCTCTAACAATCAAAGAGACATGATATCAAGTTCAATGTGTATACTATGGTAAGTTGAAAAAAAAAACAGTAGATGTTGTGCATTATTCATTTATTCTATATGCAGGTATTAGCCACACATTGAGAGTACCAATTACCAACAACAAAAAGCTATAATCTTGATACATTATAATGTGGAACCATGAGGTGAAATCCGTGCCAAAAGTAGATGTTGTGCATCTTTGTAGTTTGTATATGCAGGGATTAGCCAAACAAAAAAACATTAGATGCTGAGCATTATTCCATATGCAGGGAATAGCCAAACAAGGAGTCCTAACAATAAAAAACTACAATTAACATCAAGTTTTGCATACAACAAATGACATAAAGACTCAAATTAAAAAATTAACACAGAGGGCTATTAAGAAAAACCAACCAAGAGACACCATTTGCCAATAATGAGTTCCTTGACATGATGCACACTCTCAAGAAGTTATCTCACAATTTCTTGAGACTTCTTATAAGCAATGTATTCTCCAACTTCACCACGCATTGACATGCTGAAATCAAGCTAAGCCTCAACCAATGATGATACGTCCTCATCCGACACTTCTTCATACAAAAATACCCCAAAATTTCCAAAGACTCGATCTTTGGAGCCACAATTTCTAATTCGAACATTGGGTCATCACTTCCATAAAATAGTTATCTATGACCAATTTTCTCAGACTCTCAGACACTATATCCAACCAATTAACCTAACAACAATTATCCAATTTCAAGTATTTCAGTTTAGGACAACCCATTAACACTTTCCTTACAGCATCCTCGCACAACGTGGTTAGCATAATAACCAAGCGTGTGAGTGAACTCCAACGTACCAATCCCTTAAGCTTAATTCTGCAGAAGCAAAAAAACAATTCAGAAACAAAGGGTCTATTTGGACACCGTTTATTTTACTGAAAATTGAAAACAATAAAAAATAATAATATTAAAGTTACTGTTCACAAAGAAGTTATTGTTCATAAGCCTAAATGCACTGTTCATGGACCATGAACAGTGCAAAAGGCGCTGTCCAAAAAACAAAAAAAACAACGCAAAATGCAGGAGGGAATTCAGATATCCAAACGCTCATAAACTCGTTGGTGTAGAGATGTTAAGGCAATAGGTATGCATCAGAAATGCTCAAATCAATTGTTACAGTTAAATGTAGACTGATCTGGTCTGCCTTGGCAGTTGTGGCGAAACGAAGCTAGAGATCAAGGCGAGGATTTAGGTCTAGCTCGTAATGGAACCGGACAAAGAACTATGTGAGCTTCAGAGCCCTATGTAGAACCAAGGTGTTATCTATGGCACTGGCGATATCATCAATGTATTGGAAGTAATCGTTGTCGAAACTGAGAAAGGGAACATATGTCCAAAGATAGGCCCATCTTTTGGATAAAACGCCTGCTTTGATAGCATCTTGGGTAGGCAAGAAGGATAGGATTCTGAGTAGGATTGAGTCTAGTAAAGTGCTGATTCGATCTTGTGAGATTGGTGCAAGTTTACGGCTCTTTTTGTATATAACGGGACACTCACTACTTTCTTCTTCTTCATCTTCATCTTCTTCTTCTTCTTCTTCTTCAGTAAGGAAAAAGAGGATGTTGTCTTCATCTTCTTCATTGAAAAATGGGTTTCCATCAGAGCCAGAAGTATGATTTGAATGATTAAGGAAAAAATGAAAGCTGTCTTAGCCAGAGGCGTAGCCACGTTGGGGCTAGGGGGGCCATGGCTCCCAAGCTTTTTGAATTCTCCGTTAGAGCTAGTAAAAAAAATTACAAATTACTAAAATTACATGCATATTTATTCACCGTCCCCCCAAATTTAAGAGTTGACTCTCTCAAAATTTAAAATTGGCATCTAAAATTTTTGAACTAGTCCAATAAATGTAAAATATTGTGAAAGTAACGTGAAAATGTCATGGACAAGAAATTATTCAAATTAAATTAGTAAAAAATACAAAAGAAAAAAAAAAGAATGAATCTAGTACAAAAAGCCTAACAAAAAAAAAAATTCTCCATTGGCCCATTCCTCAACTCATAGCTCTCCAAATATTAGCAAAGCCCTAGATTTCCTTTTAACATATTCCAAATCCAAAAACAAAAAACAAAAACGAAACAAATCTGTATCATACAATTATTTTGTGTGCATCCACGAATGTCATTTCCTCGCTCTAGGCTCCTGCTCCTGCTCCAATTAATTCCAATGGCAACCATTAGTATCTCTCTTTGTTTTTGCTATTATTAGGGGTGTCCACGGCAACCCGTAAACCGACCCACCCGCCCAAACCATCTGGGTCGACCCGAAAACTAGCCGACTCGACCCTGGTGATAGTCGAAGACAGGTCTCCACCCCCAAAAACCGACTAACGCGGGTTGGATGGCAGATTTTATTCTTCAAAACCCGATATATCCAATATGACAGAGAAAACCCACAAAGAAGGCTCAGAGTTACGCAGATCCATTCAGATTCCTCGATTTTTTGGTGAAGGTTTGGTAGTTTTTGGTTTGATCCGGTGAAGATCTAGGTTTTCTTCCTTAGATCCAGCGGTGAGATGAAGATTTTGCTCAGATCTACACTTGATCCGGCAATGAGATGAAGATTGTGCTTCGATTTTGAGCTTTGATCCGGTGATTTTGAGCTTTGATCCGGCGAAGATTTGGTGCTTGTGCTTTGATTTTCACTTAGATCTGGCAATAGTGATGAATTTTTCGCTTAAATCTGAGCTTCATGTGATGTTTTTGCTTCAATTTTTTCTTAGATCCTTAATTTTCACTCAAATCTGGGCTTGATGTGTTGATTTTGAGCTTCGATCTAGCAAAAATCCGGTGATTGTAACTCAATACGAGGCTGACCGACCCGACTGTTGTCCATCGGCATCCGATCTGACTCGACCTGAGGTCGTCTGTGGTCGGCGGCGGGTCATTCAGCCGTCCACCCGATGTAAGCGGGTCAGTTGTGGGTTGGGCATAAACCCAACCCAAACCGACCCATGGACACCCCTAGCTATCATGTAATATCAGTTTTTTTTTTTTTTTTTAATAAACATACTATCAGTCTTTTTTATTGCAAGTTATGTTTTAGGGAAAATATAATAAAGCTACTGGCTGAATGTGTGGTTAAAAAGAAAGTAGCTTTTTATGTGCTGTACAGCACTTAAAAAATGTGGCAGAAAGTGAATCGATGTTTGTGTATTTGTTTATAGTATATTACTATGTTATATATAAAAATGGTATGGTTAAGTTTATAACTAAAATAATAATAATAATAATAATATAGTGTTGTATATATTGAGTGATGTATTTATATTTTGTATTATTATTTTGCTTCAAACTTTATTTGGTTTTTCTTTTTAGAGAGTTTCAACCTATGGCGTCCCGCTCCTGATGATAGCTCTATATCATCAGACCAAGACACCGATCAGTTTTTTGTGTAGGCAGGGATTGAACCCCAGATCTCTTATTCAACCATCAGAGATTTTACCAGTTGAGCTAACTAGAACCTACTTATTTGGTTTTATTTGATTGGCATTTCTTAATGTGTCCATTACATCTGGAGCTCGAATTTTTCTTTTCTCATTCTAAGTATCAAAATTATCAACAACAAAAAAAACATTTGAATGACATGTTTATAATTTATAAATGACTTGTTTTTAATTTTTATGACATAAATTACTTGTTTGGGGTTTTCCATTTAAATAAGGCAAAAACCACATTTTCGTCCCTACATTTTCACGCGATTCTCACTTTGGTTCAAATCTTTTATTTTCACCACTTTTAGTCCTCATTTTGAAAAACACATTCCATTTTAGTCCTTACCGTTACTCATTTAACAGAATTATCCTACATGGCAAACGGTCCAACAGTAAATGCTGACGTGTCCATTAACATAATATTAAAAAAAAGCATTGACATTTTTAAAAATGCCACATCAGCAATTTAATTTTTTTTTAAAAAGCCACATCAGATAAAAATAATATAAAAATTTCTAACCTAATTATTTTTTAAAAAAGAAAGAAATTAGTTAAATTAATTTTTTTTCTTTTTGTTTTTTTTTTTTTGGAAGAACATGAAGAACTCAAAACTATGTGTTCTTCATTTTCTTCCCCAACTAAGCTTGCCCAAAAAATTAAAAATTAAAAATTTACTTTTCTTTTCTTGCATTTTCTTAGCAACCAAACCCATAAAATCATTCAAATTTACAAAATAAAAAGACATGCCTATAAAAATTTACAAAACATAAACATTCATACAGATCAAGCAAAACGAGCTTAAGCTGAGCAAGTGGCGTGAGATCCTCGATGTACTGAATCCGATTGTTGGACAAGTCAAGGTCCCGAAGCGAGTCGAGCCCAGCTTTGACAAGAAACTCAAGGCCTCCATCAATCCGATTATCGGAGAGAATCAACTTCTGAAGATTTTGGAGCCTAGGAAATTGCTCAAGCAAAGAAACACCAATGTTGGCAATAGAGAGATGCTGAAGGTTCTGGAACTTCTCCAAAAGGCTCGACAGTGGTAACCGAACTTGGACGCACTTCAGGCGCCGTCTAGGGTTAGGGTTCAAGTCGAAGTGTGGTCTATTTGGCCGTCTAGCGCTGTCTCCACGGCTCGCTCCCAGATCTCATCCATTAAATACAAAACCCTATATCTCGTACCAAAAAAAAAAAAAAATCACTTCACACAAACAAAACGAATCGTTTTAGGCATGAATACCAGAATTTCAAAAGCAAAGCCACAGAACTCTAACCTCTTGTACCCGAATAGCTATTTCTTTAGCATCGTATAAAACCCTAAATTTTTTTTTCTTTTTTTTTTTTGTTTTGGTTTTGGAGGGGTTTTAGATGTACGGACTCTCTCTTCTGCAAGTTCAAAATGCTTCTAAAAGCACAAATAGACTTGTGTGTGTGTTTCTCTCTCTCTCTCTCTCTCTCTCTCTCTCTCTCTCTCTCTCTTCTCTATTTTGTCTCTCTTCTGTTCTTATTTTGTAGGTATGTGAATTTTGGATTTTAATTTATGGGGTTATGTTCTTTGATCTAGGTTTGTGTTCTTATTGTTCTTGTTCAAGACACACTTAGATCTCAATTCAAGTGATTTTTGGTTTTTAATTATGTTTTTAATTTTTTTTTATTTAGTTAAAATTATTTTATATTATTTTTATCTGATGTGGCTTTTTTTAAAAAATTAAATTGTTGATGTGGCATTTTTAAAAATGTAAATAATTTTTTTAATATTATTTTAATGGATATGTCAGCATTTACTGTTGGATCGTTTGCCACATAAAATAATTCTGTTAAATGAGTAACGGTAAGGAATAAAACAGAACGCGTTTTCCAAAATAATGACTAAAAGTGGTGAAAATAAAAGATAGGGACCAAAGTAGGAATTGCGTGAAAATGTAGGAACAAAAATGTGGTTTTCACCTTTAAATAAAGGGAAATGCTAACGAATGCCCTTAGGGCATTGGTTAACAATCTATTTTAAGAAAGTTTTTACATCACTTTTATGGGAAATGAAAAAAATTATCAAAACATTAATTGCTTTATTTCATTTTCCCATAAAAATTTTCTTCAAATGGATTGTTAACCATTGCCCTAAGGGCATTCGTTAGCATTTCCCTTAAATAAATAAAAACTTTAAGAATTTTGTTACATTTAGCTTGGTTCCCACTACAAAAAGTTCTTGGCTCCGCCACTGGTCTTCGTTGTAAGGTGAGCTTCTCTCAGTTTCACCGTTGATGGAACCATGGCTTTCGCTTTCTTCATTCATTCTCTACTCAGTAGCTACTAGACCAGCTACTTATGTGCTATATTCTCTTTTTTGTTTTTGTTTTATTGGGATACTGTTTTATTCCAAAGTTCTATCACAGCATTACCAATTTACGACTTTTATCATTTTATGTATGTCCCTAGCCCAGCAGTGTTGCAGCCATGCAGCAGAGGCTAACTTTTGAGGAAAATTCTTAGAAATTTTTGAAGAAAAAAGAAATGGTCCTCTCACATTTATTATGGACCCTACCATAAATTAAATGAACGAACTCTAACTACCATGAATGTGAGATGATAGAATATCATTTTTTGTGCTTCAGAAGTACCTAAAAATTAATCAACTTTTGAACTCATTTCATTTCTATCAAAAAAAAAATTTGAACTCATAAAATTTCCAAAGGCTAATAAGATGGAGTTTGTTAAAATTTGGTTGTACTAGATAAAATTTTTTCGCTTTTTTAACCATTGTACTTCTGCCTTCTGGCACTTCGAATTTTTTAACTCAATGTCATTAGATTATCTCCTACATTTTGTAATTTAGTTAACTTTAATCATGTAACCGTTTGTCCGTTTATGCCTAAAACACCTAAATATTTGATAAAACGACTAAAAGAGATGTGGTATCATGAAATTTGATGATTGTAGGTTATATATCATGTCATGGAACACAATCATCAGTGGGTGTGCACAAAATAGGATGATGGCTTTTCATTACTTTTTTTTTTTGGGGGGGGTGGGTAAAATGGATTTAATGTAAGACTAAGGAGCAGGAAGAAGTTACTGTAGAATTATCCATTTCAAAACAACCCCAAGCCATTGCGGGGGTGTTGCAAAATACAACAACTTTTAGGATCTAAGACTTCTCCAAGCTAGCAAGTGCATCCATTCACCTATTAGCTTCTCTAAATGCATGTTGGTTCTACATATTGAGTATTCTCCACAAGAGATATCTACAATCATCCACCAAAGGCAACAAACATGAATGAATGTCAACAGAGTTGCTTTGAAATGAGACCACAATCAACACGTCTAATTCAACAATAATATGAGATCAGTAATCTTGTGAATTGGACTTATGTCATGAGCATGGACAAGAGATTACTAATTGCCACATTGTTATGAACTTACCTTGATTTAATTTATGCTATGTTTGGAAGTTTTGAGAGAGAGGAGAGTAGAGGGGATTAGAGAGAAGGAGAGTAGTGTTGAGAAGAGTAGAGGGGAATGATTATCATCCACTTTGTTTGAATGTTTTTAAAATTAGGTAAGGAGATGGGGAATAATTAGTCTTTTCTTTTGTAATTTTATTAATATGGTAAGGGTAAATTTGATAATTTATTTAGTCAAGCATTTCTATACTCCACTCTCCCTTCAAATCTCTCTAATTTGGGGAAATTAAAAATGAGGAGTTAAAAGTAATTCAATTCCTCCCCCTCCTTCCTTAAAAAACATCCAAACAAAGTAATTAAATTACTCTCCCTCCCTCTACTCTACTCCCCCTCCTTCCTCCAACATCCAAACATAGCATTAGTTATCTTCTGCATTCACAGATAACAAAGTTTTTTTTTTTCAAACTAGCTAGTTTAGAGAAAAATTCTTCAAACTTGTCACATATCTCATTTTTGGGTGTGAATTTCGAAAATCTAGCCGTTAAATTTCATATTCTTTATGTTTTTAACATGCATATCAAATTTCATTCAAATCGGATGTTATTTATTATTCGATCAATGAACTGGCGAAACTACAATGTTGGTCCCTCAAATTTACCCCATGTGCGCAATTGGTCCCTCAAGTTTGAAGCAAGCACAACTAGTCCTTTTAGTTTTAAAACTGAGTTATATTAGTCATTTTACTAACTAACGTTAGTGGTGTTACTTACGTGGCTAACGGAACAATGACTTGACATTTTTTTTTTAATGATGTGGCTTTTTTAATTAAAAAATTACAAAATAAAATTACACAAACAATACTTACACCCTAGTACCAAATTTAAAAAAACAAAAAATGCAAAGCGAATAGAAAACATTAAAAAATGCAAAGCCACACGGAGGTGTATATCATTCCAGGCGGCATCAAGTTCAATTTGACCTCCTCCTAAACCGTGAAAGCCACGAAGAAAGTTGAAGTGAGGTTGATGTTGAGAGGCGTTGGGTTCCATAAATGGCTGATCAGAGGTCCCAGATGGTCATTGGCCTATGTGTAAATTTGCCCCTCGGAACTAGGGGTTATAGATGTAGGAATCTCCTTATTTTCCTATTAATTAATAAACAAACAAAAATTTGAGGATTTTGAGTTTTTATAAAATAAATAAATTAATTAGAGAGAGAGAGAGAGAAGACCTGAATCTTAGAAGAAGAGCCAATAAGCAATAAGAGTGCTAGTGAAAGCAGCAAGAGGGTTAAAAGATGAAGAAGAGTAGCCTAGAACCGCACAAGCAGCACCACCGGTTACAAGATCACGCATATCCATAACTCAACTCTCTCCGATAATTATTAGTCTCCAACAACTCTTCTTCTTCTTTCTCAATTTTGATTCTTCTGTTCACCTTAAATTAATTTGCTAAATTAATTTGCTTTGTTTTCTCTATGCCTTGTATTGGCATTCACATTCTTTTTTTTTTAATTTGGTACAAGTTGAAAATATTGTTTGTGTAAATTTATTTTGTAATTTTTTAATAAAAAAATGTCACATCATTAAAAAAAATATCAAGTCATTGTTCCATTAGCCACGTAAGTAACACCACTAACGGCAGATAGTAAAATGACTAATACAACTCAATTTTAAAACTTAAGGGATTAGTTGTACTTACTTCAAACTTGAGGGACCAATTGCGCACATAGGGTAAACTTGAAGGACCAACATTGTAGTTTCGCCTATTTTTTATATAGAATTTTAGATCACAAAAACTTAAAATTTTGTTTAATGATAAAGTAATTGATCTTTGATCTTCTTGAAATTTTGCAAATATAAAGGATATAATAAGAACATGCAATCCAATGGTTCGATTTTCAAAATTTACACTCAATATAAATACATATGAAGAGTCTGTGAATTTCTCTCCAATCTAGTTTGGAGATAAATTTTGTTCATTCAAAAATAGGTTTTGTTAATTCCTTTCACATGAAAAATTTTTGCAATATTTCATTTGGAGATATGGTTTTTGGGACATAACATATTGATCGGAGGTATTGAGGTTTAGTTTTGCTTCATATTTAGGGAAGGTATTTGGTATAAAATGATACCATGTCAACAGTATCAAAATTCAATAAGTGTGAGACATATGTCTCTCGTTTATTGAATTTTGATACGAATGACGTGGTATCATTTGATATAAAATACTTTTTTCATGTTTAGTTTGAAGTAAACTTCTTTGTAAATTCTTGTTATAGGTGCACATCTCTTTAGACACGGAAAAAAACATGCAAGTGACATGGGTCAAAGATGAATGATTATAAGTCATCTCCTTCGATTGTTTTAGAAAGGAACAACATCTTCTGGGAGAAGAGGAGATAAAATTTTGTAGCTCAAGGATAAAGATCACTTTGGTCAAAGTGATCAACACTAGACCACTTTGATCAATGTAGCAATGACGTGCATCTTCTGTTTCCTTGTGACCTCTCACGTGTTGATTACATGCAGCAGTAATGCGACACATTGGATAAGCAAATGCAATCGTTGCACCATGAATGGCTCCAAAAGAGAATCATGAAGATGAAGGCATACCATTATTAAAGGATGGGTTTGAATCTTATAATATAGGCGTAAATACACTTTTGGTCCTTACATTTTGGGTCATTTCTCGATTTGGTCCCTAAACTGATTTTGCTCCTAGGTCAGTCCTTGACTTTTTAAAATCGTTTTTAAAATGGTCCCTACCGTCAATCCAGTTACAGAAAAAGCTGAGGTGGCAAACGGCGTGTCCTACTTGCTGACGTGGCACTGACGTGGATATTAAAATATTATTAAAAAAAACTTATTTAGCATTTTTGAAAAGCCACGTCAGATTTAAATTAATAAAAAATTAAAACAAAAATCCAGGTCAGAAATTTTAAAATAAATAAATAAATAAAAATTAATTTAATTAAATTAAGGAAAAAAAAGCTTTTTCAGTTTAAGAAATTGAATTTAAAAAATGGGTTTACTTTTCATTATTTTTCGGAAGAACATTGTTCTTCCTCTTCCCCAGGACATGAACTTCATGCTTCGTGTTCTTCCCCAAATCAAACCCAATAAATCCAAGAAATCAAACCCATAAACATCTAGTAAATCAAACCTAATAAATCCAAGAAATTAAACTCATAAACCACCCAATAAATCTAAGAAATCAAACCCATAAACCTCTAGTAAATCAAACTCAATAAATCCAAGATATAAATATACAAATTCACATAAAAAAAAAAATAAAACCACAAACACGAAACACAAACATGGCCATCGTCGATCCCTGGCTCTTCGTCTCCCACGACCTGGCCGATCCCTCCTCTTCCCCGACTCACCAACTTGCTCCGAACCCAAACCCAAGTCCGAACTCATCCTCCGCTTCGAACCGCTCATCGTCGCTGTGGAGTGCAAAGACCTCGTCTCGGCTCAGTCGCTGGTCTCCACGGCGAGGTCGGCCAGGTTCAGAGAATCTGGCATAACCAACGCGAACAACAAGGGCGTGATCGTCGCGATCCGCTGCTCGATCCGGCTGGAGGTTACGTTGGGGACCACCGAGTCCGTCATGGTCTAACCGGAGTTCGTTCGGTACCTCGTCCGCGTGGCCAACGAGAAAACGGAAGAGACAGAGAAAGAGAGGATCTAAAAAAAAAAGGGAATGAAAAGAAGAAAGATAGACACAAACACAGAGAAAGAGAGGATCTGAAAAAGTTTTTTCTTTTTTTGTTTTTGATTTTGAATTTTTTCAATTTAATTTTTTTTGAATTTTTTTATTAATTAAAATGCTGATTTGTCATTAAAATGATGATGTGGTATTTTTTAATAATATTTTAATATTCACGTCAGTGCCACGTCTGCAAGTAGGACACGCCGTTTGCCACCTCAGCTTTTTCTGTAACTGGGTTGACGGTAGGGACCATTTTATAAACGATTTTAAAAATTCAAGGACTGACCTAGGAGCAAAATCAGTTTAGGGACTAAATCAAAAAATGGCCCAAAATGTAGGGACCAAAAGTGTATTTACGCCTATAATATATACATGTCACATTGTGTAACGTAGCCTTGTCATGTCAACATTGTGACACATCACCATGCCACATTATAGTGTCGAATCCAAGTCAACTAATTATGTACATTTTGAGCAATGCTACATACACAAAAAATTGACAATATTTTTTTACAACAATTGAATTAACAAGCTTGTATTGGTTATTATCTGGACTCACTACTAACATTATTTTATTCTTTATCACTAGTAATGTACCACAACAACAAATATCAAATTTTGTGTATTTCTAGACTCTCTTGTGCATTCCATGCCGCCTCAACAACACTGTTGACCAATATACCTGGATAGACACGATTATTTTATAAAAAACTTTGATAGACATTGACCCTCATTTTGCTTCCCCTCCTTGTTTTTCTCATCTATTTTAATCTGTGGTCGGTTTACTTATTTCTTTATTTTTTTATGAACGGGATTTTTAAATTAAATATGGTTTTCAAAATTCAAATTCTAAGTTTATTTATTTCAGATTTTGAATTTTGAATTATGACTCAATAAGATTAGAAGTAAAATTGGCCAATGACCAAAATTCAAAGTCTACTTATCCATCTTTGCTTTAGACCAAAATACTAATCGATTTTTGGTGTAGGCGGGAATTAAATCACAAATTTGTTATTCAACTATTAAGAAACTTTTCTAGTTGAGACTTGAGAATTGTTATTAAAATAATTCTTCAACTTTATGATTTAATTTCAACATTTGAAAACGATATAATTTAATTTGAAATTTTGAACCACCCATTTTATGTTAAAAAAAAAAAACTGAAACCACCCCAAAAATATAGGGTTTATAATGTAATTTGTAATTACCAATTAGCCCAATAAAAAAAATCTTTTCACTAGACGGTTGGTCGCTCCTTCGACATGAAAAATCCTATTCTTATCGAAAGACTGAGTTGTGAAACAGATTCTCCAATAGAACCGAACTGAAGAGACAGTTGATAATGGAGGCAGAAGCAGAGCGAAGCTCAACTTCCAGCGAAGACTTCAGCGTCTCCTCCTACGATTCCAGCCTCGTGAAAAACCCCAATTCCGAAGAAGAACAAAGAGAAGAAGAGGAACAGAGTGACTGTAACGATTACGAAGATGTTCATCAAGCTAAGCGTCGCAAATATGTGGCAGTGTTCAGACACAGCGACGATGAAGATCGAATCAGCGATTTATCGGACTCGATCATCCTCAGCATCCTCGCGTTCTTGCCCACGAAAGACGCTATCAAAACCGGCGTTTTGTCGAAAAGATGGGTTCAGCTTTGGACCTCTGTTCCTTCTCTCTGTTTCAGCGACACTGGTTATTTCAAGAACGCTAAAGTTTTCGCCTCTAATGTGGATAGTGCTTTGCTCCTGCACAGTGCTCCGAAGCTCTCGAATTTCTTGCTCGAATTCTGGTACAATTCACAGCTTAAGACTCGAGTCGATGACTGGGTTCGTTTCGCCACAGCTGCGAAGGTAGATCAACTCAGTCTTAAATTGTCATCAAATTATTATAAGAATTCTGAGGCATATGTATTGCCTGAGGATCTTTATGCCAATGAATTTGTTTCTGAATTCGAATTTTTTTTCTGCAAAATTTTCCCAACTGGGGTTGTGAATTGGAGTTCACTCAAGCGATTGTGCATTGGGTACACGGCGTTGCCCGAAGAGGCGATAGCGAAAGTGCTGATGGGTAGTCCTAAGCTTGAATACTTGGAATTGTGTAATTGTTGTCAGGTTAAACTGTTGGGCATAGTTTCTGATAGTCTGAGAAAATTGGTAATAAAAGACCATTTGCGGCATTCGTATTTTCCTGCAGTGGAGTTGGAAATTGTGGCTCCGAAGATTGAGTCATTGGAAATTCTGGGAAACTTTGATAGAAATAAGTGTCGGATCAAAGACGTGTCCGCATTGGTTGAGGCTAAACTTGATTTCCACATGTCTATGGGTTGTAGATGTAAAAATGAAGATGCTTGTAAGGAGTATCAAGACATTGTGAGGGGACTTCTTGAGAGTGTGCATCATGTCAAAGAGCTTACTGTTGGCCCATGGTGTCTCATGGTTGGTTTTTTCTTGATAGCTCTCTCTGTTATTTATTTATTTATTTCCTTTCGATCGTTCGTCTTATGCAAAAATACATGTTTAAAATTGATTGCTAATGTTGATATCAATTTGCGGAGGCATGAATGTATCAAAATTATAGCTTTTTATTGTTGGTAGTCTCATTGTTTGGCTAGTCCCTGCATATAGAATAACGCATGGTAACAACCATTTTGACATAGTAACAAACAGATGCAATAACAAAATTGAAGATCAGAAAATAAAAGGATAGATAGCCAAAGAGTACAACGCCTATGCTTTGATGATTTGGGTGTTTTGGACTGTTGTCGTTCGGATCTTGTGGCTGGAGTGGGTGGTTTGAAGGTTGGGTTTAAGGGTGAACTGCCAGGTGTGGTTGTTGTGACGGCGTTTGGAATTTTTTATTTGTTATGGCTTTGGTTGTGATCAATGGTGATGCATGAAAAATCATGCATGGGATTTATTGACATTTATCTAAGTTTGTGTTCTGCAAAACAGTATAGCTAAATTGTTCGCTGGCAACATATTTAACTTAAAGCACATGGTCGTATTCACTTTACCTCATTGCGGTCTGCTTCTTGCTTTGATGGACCTAGGTTCTATCTATAATGTCAGTGAAACATCGGCCTTTTCCATCTTTGAAGTGCAAACGTTTAACGGTGAAAACAAGCATGAAGAAATGGGACTTCCTTGGCATTGCAAGCCTGCTTCAAAGTTCGCCATATGTTGAGACATTGGTTATGGACATCAAATCCCCCGACAACTCAGGGTCAGAGGTATGTTTTTCTTGGACCAATTTCCAGAGTTTCATATCAATTATAGTTTGATGAAGGATTACTCCCAGTTCTTTATCTTTTTTAGTTCAATGTGTCAAACTATTTTTGGAGTCACCTCAAGGAGCTTGGAGCCTTAGCCCCCTTTAATTTCTTGGCTTAAAGAGTTAATGTTGGTTGTCAATCTTTCTAAAGTGGCCATTCTGTGGATTTTTTTACTCAAAATCCTCTCCTTTGATAATTTTCTTATACAACAATGATGTCAATAGTAGATTCTTGGAAATCAGTTTGCATAAGAGGACATTCATTGTTTTAGTTACTGTCCAGAACTCCATAACAACATGACAAAATATCATCATCTAAACTGAACTTCAAAACAGATGTGGTTCAAGTCATAGTCCAGTAGTAGTGACTAGTGACATCATTTGAGGTGATTGATATTTGTAGGTCGAACCCTCCCTCCCCCCTCCCACACTATATCTATTAAATAAATAAATAAGGAACTTCAAAACAAACTAATGTACATTTATTATGTAGTTTCTAGGAAGACGCTACTTCCACACTCGCAAGTTTAATGAAGTGAGCCATTGGAAATCAAAGAAAATTCATTTCAAGTCTTTGCTGCAATACCTCAAAACAGTCAAGATTTGTGGTTTTGTAGAAAGGTTGTTCCACAGAAAGGGAGTATTCGTTTCCGTAGTACAATTTCTGCTCAAGAATGCAAAGGTGCTGGAAAAGATGGTTATCAGTGAAGCATTGGTAACGCAAAACCAGAATATGGTACATGAATTTCGACAACTGGCTCAAAAGTTGATTAACTGCCCCAAATCCTCTCCTCAAGTAATGGTCATGTCATGTTCCCATGTCAGTAAAATCATATAAAGTTATTCTATCTTCTTAAACTATTGGGTTCTCACAAATAAATAGTAGTTGTACAGATTACAGGTTCAAAGAACTTAAATCTTGCTAAGAATTTGATTCAACTTCCGTTGCTTTGTACTTATGTCTTCTTAGTGGTATGAAGCTTGTCTTTGGATATATCCATGGTTGTCGGTGGTTATTTGCTTATCAAGTTTATTTTGATTCTCATCACGCAGTTTCAAACTTTCAATGAGATTGTCAAAATTTTCTAATATCCTTCGGTTCTTTTTTAATTGAATCACATATTTTTCCCATATGCCTCACTTGTGCACAAGTGGTTTATCACTAGCGCATTGATCCACCAAAGAAATGCAAAGAAGAAACGGAATAGGTTGCTTCTGTCTTATAATTGTGGGGAAACAAATTTTGTTATATGTTTGAGGAATTTTCATATTAACCAGTTTTAACTTGTGGATAGTCTGTGTATTCAATTCTTTCGGGATCAACTGCACTCCCATTGTAATATTATCTCTTTGAAAACCAATTATCATTAAACTATTTTATCTTATCTTATTTTAATATATTTTGCTTTATATTCAATTGATGTGAAAATTTCTACTATTAATTTGACTGTAGTTGAATTTGTCTTTGCTTATAAAGGTTGAGATCTTCGGCTGATTCTATTGTGAAGTAAAAACGCAACAGTAACTTTGATAAAATAAAATAAATAAATAAATAAATATTCTGGACATTTTATAACTTTATAACATTATTCTAGAAAAGTTAATTGAATCTCAATGAAAATCTCTTGAAAATTTTTGTTTACTAGTAATAACCAAAATATAAGAGAAATTAATGTAAAATTTTCACAAATAGACAACAATTTCATTAAAACAAAAATGCACTTTTCGTCCTTACATTTTAAGTCAATTCTTATTTTGATCTCAAAATTGATTTTGCTACTAATGTAACCCCTAAAAAAAAAAAATCGATTCTATTTTAGTCTCTGCCATTAACCCACTAACGGAAACCTACTACGTGACAGACGGAGTGCATAGATGGCATGTTAGACGTTGACGTGGCTAATAAAATAATATCAAAAATACCATGTCAGTATCCATATCAGCATTTTAATAAATAAAAAAAGCCACCTCAGAAAATTAAATAATAAAATAAACTTTTTTTTAAAAACCTTAAATCTATTTTTTTTTCTTTTCATTATTAAAATTAAAATTAAAAAAAAAAAAAAAAAACCTACTTTTCTCTTCTCTTCAAAAAAAAAAAAACCTACTTTGTATTAATTTTTTATCTTTCTTTTTCTTCTTCCTTTTCAATTCTAGATCCTCTCACTCTTTCTCTTTCCCACGGTGCATGTTTGTGTTTGTATCTTTCTTTTTCTTCTTCCATTTTTTCAAGCTCTCGATCCATCACTCTCTCTTAATCTCTTACTTTTTTCTCTCTCTCTCTTAACCCGACTATCTCTCCCTCTTTGTTGTTTAATTGGTGACGGTGGTGTGGGTTTGATCGGCAATGGTGGAGTGGGCTTGATCTTGTTTTTATGGGTTTCCGTGGGGCTAGGATTTTCCGACTTGATCAGCGATAGTTGTGTGAGTTTGATCGGTTGTTCTGGGTTTCCGTGGGGCTGGGTATTTTCGACTTGATCGGCGATGTGGTGTGGGTTTGATCGGGTTTTTCTGGGTTTTTGGGGTTGGGTTTGATCGACAATGGTAGTGTGGGTTTGATTAGGCTTTTCAGGGTTTCCAGGGCTGGGTTTGATCGGCAATAGTGATGTGGGTTTGATTAGTTTTTTATGGTTTTCCATGGGGCTGGGTTTTTTTGGCGATGGTGGTGGTGTTTGCTGCTTTGGGAAATGGGTTTGATCGGTGGGGTGGTGTTGTTGATGGCAGATTTGGGTCAAGAGTAGTGAGTTTGGTTTCGTATTTACAAGTTGTGGGTCTTGGATTTATGAACCTTGTATGGATGAATGTGAAAGAGTATTTGGTTATGGGTTTATGGGTCTATTTCTTGGATTTATGGGTTTGATTTATAGAGGTTTCAATGTTAAATGTGTTAGAATTTTCTATGCTGAGATTGATTATGAATATTGGCCAATTGGGTTTGTCTTGATTTGGGGAAGAACATGAAGTTCATCTTCTTCTTCTTTTTTTGATAAATTGAAGTTCATCTTCTGGGGAAGATGAAGAAGAACAATGTTCTTCGGAAGAAATAATGAAAAGCAAAAAAAAAAAAAAAAAAAAGAGATTAAAGTTTTAAAAAATAATTTATTTCATTATTTGTTTTTTAATTTTCTGAGGTGACTTTTTTTATTTATTAAAATGCTGACATGGATGTTGACATGATATTTTTAATATTATTTTATTAGCTACATTAGCATTTAACATGCCACCTATGCACTCCGTCTGCCACATAGAATTTTTCTGTTAGTGGGTTGATGGTAGTGACCAAAATAAAATTGATTTTCTTTTTCTAGAGACTACATTAATAGCAAAATCAATTTATGGACCAAAATGAGAATTAGCCCAAAATGTAGGGACTAAAAGTGTTTTTTCGCCTTTCATTAATAACAAGTAGATGATAAAAAAATAATACAACAAAAAGGTAATGATGAAAATAATTTTAACACGTTTCAAACATATAATACTTCCAACCATTTTTGAAGAACATAAAAAATGAAAATATTTTTTAATGATATATCTTATACTAACTAATTAGAGGTCAGGTTTGGTGCAACGACAAGTACGGGAATTTAGTCTCTTCAAAAAAATTAAGTGTAAGATTACCACCATGACCTCCCCCAGACTCAGTAAAGTAGGAGTTTTGTGTACTAAATGCAAATGATATATAATATATTTCTACTAAGAAATTAAAAAGACTTTCACTTATCATGGTTTACATTCAAGAGTCATTCTTTGTACTTTGTCTCAAATATGTATGAGTTCTTCTATGGATACACGATATTCAAGATATTATTAGATACAACAAAATTTTATAAAATTTTCATAATAAACTGAAGTGCCAGCTCACTATAGTCAAATAAAACGATAAAATAATTATAGTTGAACCCACCATAATTTGGAGAATTATGAAAAAATTTAGAGGGTTTTAAGTTTGAAAATGTTTTTATTATTATTATTATTATTATTATTATTATTATTATTATTATTATTATTATAAACCCATTCTGTTGTTATTCATAATTGAGCAACAAGGCACACAATTTTTCATACCTTGCTAAGCTAATAAATTGTGATTAGAGCAACATTATTTTCATACAAGGTCACCAATTATGAAATATTTTGCTACTACATTTATTTATTATTATTTTTTTTTTTAATGAGAAGGTAAATTTGTCCTGATTATATACAAGTCCCATAAATGCACATACCAATGTCCAATAGTCATTAAACGACCCCATACAAATATTTGAAGGATGATTATATCAAAAATAACAAAATCCTCTTGCAAGGTGATCCATTCTTTGGAAGGCAATCCACTCCAGCTAGTTTATATTCATATAATTTTAGTTAAATGTCCTCAACCAACGATGTCGTTGTAGTATAGTGGTAAGTATTCCCGCCTGTCACGCGGGTGACCCGGGTTCGATCCCCGGCAACGGCGCCTTTTTTTAAATTGCGTTTTAAAGCACCAAAAGCAATCTGAAGTTTTAACGCCGACATATATAATCGCCGTAACAAGTCTTTGTCTGTTTGATATATTTTTTGTTTTTTCAAAAACTAAAACGTTCCATGATCACTCATTTGGGACCGTTAGATTATACTTCTCAACTGAGCTACTATATATATTAAAAATCGAAACCCAAAAAATAAAAAGCCCGCCCTCATTCTCACATTTCCAAACTCCCTCAGTCCTCACTCACAGTCACAGAGAGCCTCTTCTCTTCTCTTCTCTTCTCTTCTTAGTTCTTTTCTCGCTTTACATTTCTATCTCTGTCGTATTTCCTATTCTTTCTTCTCTTCTCTTCTCAAAAACGACGCCGTCTCCACTCGCTCTGTCGCGGTGTCTTCCTTCCTTCGTTTTCTAGGGTTGCTCAATTTCCTTTTCTTCTTTGTCGCACTCAACAATTTTCGAAGCTTTTTAGCTATGGAAACCGACGAGGATCAGCGTGTGATTCCTTTTCAGCTTCAATTCGACAAACCGGTCGCTTCTCAGGTTTTTCTTCTTCTCTCTTTTCCTTTGCATCTTTCCGACTTTGCGATCAATAATTGACATAAGCTTGTGTTTGTGTGTGTGTGTGTGTTTGTGCATTTTGTAATGGCAGATAAAGATTGCGGAGTGGAATCCGGAGAAGGATTTGCTGGCCATGGTCACGGAGGACTCGAAGATTTTGCTGCATCGTTTCAATTGGCAGAGATTGTGGACGATCTCTCCTGGTGATTTCTCTTTCTTTGTTTTGTTTTCGCTGACTTTAGTTTAATTTCTACTCATTCTGTTGTAAATTTCAGTCTCTTAATTTAATTTCCATTGTTTTCGCTTCAAATTCTATTGTGTATGTGTGTTTGTGTATTACAAGCTTCGAATTCTATTGCAAATTTCAGACTCTTAAGTTAAGTTGTTGAGTTGATCAATAGTTGTAGTTGCGTATTCAATTGATACTACCATGATAGATATGTTTGCACGCGCGCGCGCACGCACACATAGATTTGCACATTAAATATACATATATGCGTGCGTGTCCGTGTATGTGTTGGTGGATTTGAACTGCAGCCAAATGTGCATTGGTTGTGTACTTACTGAATTTGTAAAACTTCTCTAGGGAGGTGCATAACATCCTTATGTTGGCGACCTGATGGTAAAGCGATAGCTGTTGGGCTTGAAGATGGAACAGTCTCATTGCACGATGTTGAAGTTAGTGGCCTTACTTTATTGCTCTAAATTACTGTCAGTACTCATTAGTTGCTTGTCTCACCTAGATTTTAAACATATATTTTTCATTTCCTGTTTGGTCAACTATGTAATCATTGAAAGTTTGAAACTAAAGTTATTTTCATTGAATGTAAGCTAACATGCTGCTTATGGTTCTTTTTCTAGTTTTATGTCTGCTGAAAAATCAATCATTCATGGTGCCTTTTAACCAAGCTTGGGTGGTTCATGATTGCAGTATGAATACTATAGTACCCAGCTTTAGAACCCAACTAAGCCCTCTGACATATAACATGATTGTCATTTGTGTAATAAGAAAACAAATGGGAAAAAAGGTTCATCGGTCTCTAAGATGCCCCATGAATAAATTAGTCATGGCGGCAGTCATGCTGTATATGGACTAGATATAGTTCATATGGGCTTCCATGTTCATTGAGTTCTGTCTTTTTTTAAAAAATATTTAAATTTCTCTAATTCGGCTGCATCATATTGCTATGTTTTTGTGTTGCTTCAATTTTGTAACCATGCATCTTCTCATTCTCAGGTTATGTTATTTTATTTTTATTATTTTTTCAAGTTTCTCTTGTGTGGACATGTCATAATTCCTTTAATTATCATGTGTTTGTGTGTAAAACAGTGAAATGTATGCTTAATTTTATCTTATTCTTTGTTTATTCCTTCTCTAACCCCTGGTATTCTTTATGTCAAGCAGAATGGAAAGTTGTTGAGAAGTTTAAAGTCCCATACTGTTGCTGTTGTGTGTCTTAACTGGGAGGAGGATGGACATCTGATTAAAGTATGCTATCATCTATCTATTTGCATTCTATGTACCTTTTTGATCTTAATGGATAAATTGGATTCTTGAAATGAGTATCATTTTTAGAATTATGGCTGAGTAGCATGCGCTTGGGAAATCATATGGTGGATGCTTACTGAGCCGGTATTGTTTTCTAATTCACTTGAAATTATGTTTGAAACTTATAAGTTTTCAGTAAAATCTATTTAGTTTGACATTATAATCAATTAATTGGAGTTCTTGAAAATTTTGAAATCTGCTACTACATGATAATCTTATTAATTGAAGCCACAGTGGTTGAAGCCTTTTCTTTCTATTTTCTTTATGGCCCCTCAGGGGAGTAGTGTTTACTTGTCATTTGGTCGCAACAAAGGTTTTCAATTCCATCCCCTTCTTTAAATTGAGTTTCAGGATGACAATGGTAATATATCAACATATGAAGATCGTACTTCTCGTTTCTTTCCTCCTGCTCCGAGAGTTCCCCGGATGCCTGGAGTGGTATCTGGAGATACTGGCTTTATGGATGACAATGAAGATTCATTTCGAGAGCTGTCAAATTCTTCACATCAACGCTTTAATATCCTGTGCAGTGGAGACAAGGATGGAAGCATTTGCTTTAGCATATTTGGAATTTTTCCAATAGGCAAAATTGTAAGTTATCTTTCTTGGAAAATTCTTCTAAATCATACTGATTAACCAATGGGATGATAACACTTTCTTGTAATGTGGTTAATGACACTCAGTGGTCCTTGCTGATGACTCTTATAAGGGGTCATGTCATATGATTTCAAGGTGTTGAGCATATAATCTCTATATCTAGCTGTACAATCCACAAAAGGTTCTTAATGCTTTGAAATTTATATAATTATTGCCTTCTTGTTTAATGCATATTTGTTTCTACCCATGGTCCTATTTATGTATGTAACTTTTGGCCATCCAAATTGTCTTGTAAGTTGTGAAGGACTCTTCCATGCTTCATAGAATTTCTTCAACGTAGAGGTCTAAGGAGTAATTCCATGGTTGAACTACCAAAAAGTAGAATGGGCTAAAAGCAGCCTAAATTCTTCTCCTTGTAGTGACTTTTTGATCTGGGATCATCTTTAGCCAAGAAAAGAAAAAAGTCTTTACTTGTTAGTTCTTGGCCCATCCAATTATGTACTGTTGTTTTTTTATTTTGTTAGTAGTTCATGCTAGCATACAAATCCTCAGTCCTAGTTCAGTTACTACTTGATTTGAGTTTGGATTTGACTTGTTCCAGGTTCTTTTTCTTATTTTCATTTTTGCTCTTTTGTTAATAATTACATCCAATATACTCCTTTTCAGTTGTATGGCTAATGTGCCACTTAATAGACTGTTTTATTTTAAGGTAATTGTCTCTTGACTTTGCATGTTCAGAACATACACAAGTTTTGTTTCCCTACTCCTCTTGTGGGCACTCAAGCTACTTACCGACTTCTTAATGCTTCCATTTACAAGGTATGTGATCCTTATATAGATGACCTCCCAAAATTTATGGCATGAATTTGACAATAAGATGTTTTGTCACTAGTTTGAATATTCATGAATTACCTTTTAATTAATTTTTTTAACTAAATTGGATATTGCAAATACCATTGATGAAAGACATCTACCTAGGAATGAGAACTTTTTATCTCATCCAACACAACCAAGTCATGAAACCAACTCTTTTTTTGCCAGGGAAGAGGCGCCGGGGGGGGGGGGGGGGGGAGTGGGTGCGGAGTGTTATAAAAGGGGTGTAACCAAGTCATTCTGCACTCATGCAGCTACTACTAATTACATTAGGAGTCCATACAACAGAACTTTGGGAAGCTTGAGGGTACTTTTGTATACTTAATGAGAATAAGAGTGCAAGTTCACAGGCCATTATATTATTTTACCCATTTCAACTTATGGCATGCATTTGACAAAAAGGTTTTACCTAGTGCACAAGGCTTCCGCCTTTGCAGGTCTAAGAGAGGTGGTTAGTTTCCCTTTCCCCTAATTTTTGGAAAGACTGACTGCAACACATCACTTGGGGGGAGACGCTTGCCATTGCACTAAGATCAGACCTCATGAGAATTTCTTGCCAAAGGGTTAGCTTTTTAAGTGAAGTATGACTTTGATGGGCAAGCGATGTAGCTGTCTAAGTTAGATTATGACCAGGTTAGAAGGCAAACATTTCCTACAAATGAAATATTGTCACACATTGCCTCTCTGGTTGGTAGAACCATAATGATTACACAAGTGAGAGTATTTTTTTGGGTCAGATGCCGGTTGATTTCATTTTTTCATTTTCTGTCACCATTTCTTATCATCCATATTGTCAGGTCCACGTGCTGGTATTCTATACATTGGACTATTATTAACACTACAGTTTTGTGATTTCTGGTTCAGAGTTTGTATTGCACTAAATTTTTGGAATTTAAGGTTTTATCAGCATTTTCTTTTAACCAAAATGAGATTTTTATTGCTTTAGCCAAGCCCCTCTCCGTACAATTCGGGTATTTGGGAGAATTATGCTTAATTTATTTTGTAAAATACCAATTCAACTGGGACTTCTTGCTCTTGGTATCTATGAAAGTTAATATATTCTATTCAATATGGATTTAGAAGATTGACATATAAATCAGATGCTCATTGTTTTGGTAGTCTTGCATATCTTGAACCACGAATTTCTGTACTATATTTTCATGTTAAGTTGCCTCTCTTGGATAAATGATTAATGCTAAAGAAAAAATAATAACAGCAGCAGTAGCAAATTTCATGGTCTCCTTAGTTGCAAATTCCAGCTGTGGGAATTATTTTATATTCTATCAAACAAAATAGTTATGTAGGTTCTTAGTGTTAGTAATGTTTATCAAAAAAATCCTCTTATGCATTTCATTTTTGAACGCTCACAGATCTAGTTTATTAGTGCAATCTGATATTGTTACATTATTGTTGTCATTAGGTTGCATTATCAAAAGATCTTTGTCATTTGATAGTCATGTGCTCGGGAGAACTTATTGAAGATAATGATGCATCAAGAGACAGAAGAACAGCTGGACATGGTATGCATGGCTTGCATTCCTTAATGCTTGATACTTCTATATTTTGGAAGAGGTAACTTTGCAGTAGAAAATGCAATTACTTATCTATGCATTCGCTTTCCCTGCACCCATCTGGCCCCTATGTCCCTCTCTCACTCTATCTGTTCCTCACTGTAGGAAAAATGAGCTTCATCAGGTCGCTCAACAAGCATCTAATATTGAGGATCTAACAGAGGTTATCCGGGCATCATTATCAGTAATGTGTAAGCAGTGGTCTGATGCTATGCACGCTTTTCATGAGAAGTTTGATCCTTTGTCTACTCTGATTATTGACCATGGTAGCTACTAATAACAACACAAAACCAAAGGTCATTGATGTATATCTTATCTCTTCTTTTTTTATTTACTGGTTTCTACCATTTATACATAGGACTTGACTCATCCCCCCAAGAGGAGTTTCTTAGCCTTTTAGGTGGTGCTCGAACCAGTCCACCAGTTCATCAATTTCTAGTTAACTCTCTTGGTGAACTGGTATGCTCAGCCTTGTGTAAATTTATTTATTTATTATTATTATTATTTTTTTTTTCATGAAGGACATTGCGATTTTGTATTTGATATGGTAAGTTTATTACTCAATAGGGTGCCAAGCGTGTGTCAAAGGTTGTCTGTGGTGCTGGAAAAGAACTTCAGCTCATTGTCCTTAATCATCTACAGGTGTGTTATTTACTTATGACAAACAATTTATTGCTCGGTACTTTCCATTCATGAAATTTCACTGATATATCTGATTCTTTCAAATTGATATATAAGCAATCCTATGAATTGAGGTGGTTGAGTTCATGAATTAGTGTCAAAATGCTTTATTTTGTATGTAGACATCAACAGGGAAAAGATGCACTGTGTAATTTTCTTTTAATTTGTTGTAGGAAAAAGTTAATTTCATGAATATAATACTCAGAGGCCAATAGAATTAATAACCATCTTAAAATTTAAAACCAAGATAAATCTTTTTGATAGCATACCATTGTCAAAAGCTGCATGCAAGTGCAAAGTAATGCTTGTTATGTAAAATTGAAATTGATTCCATTATAACCTTCTTCAACAAGTTACAAAGTAATTAGTTTTTATTTTTTTTCCAACGCATTTTTCTTTTGTAAATAAATTTTTCTAGTTATTATATGGTTAAATTCTATGTGCCTGATTCTCCATGTTCCTTATAACAAGAGGCTTAATTGGAAACTAAAAGAAAAATATCTATTTCCCAGCCTGCTGCAGAAATTATTGGATTTAGGATGGGGGAACTGAGGGGCCTTTCAAGATGGCGTGCACGCTATCAGGGTGTTGGTTTGGATGAGACACTCATCAATAATGCGACAGAAAAAGCTGGTATTTTACTTGTTCAAGTGGAACGGTTTATGAGAGTGCTTTCATCTGTGGTACAGCAGGTATGGTTGTTTGGGGATCCTTTTGTCTTCCACTGTTAATGTTTTGGACACAAGTATTTTTGGACATATAACTGTTTGATTTATGCAGTAGCTTCCTACTACTATTGACATTCAAATTCTCTATTCCTTTCTTCCTAAGTTCCCAACCATATATTTCTGACAAAATTGTAGTCAGAATCATCAACTCCTAAGCAATACCTGAACTTTAGAAGGAAAACAAAAAACCTAGATTAGAAACAACTGAATCACTTGAAAAAGTTTTAGTTCCCAACTTGTAGGCTTTCTGTTTTATAGTATGTGCATTTAAAACTTTTGCTTATTCTTATTTACTAATATGGATTCAATCTTGGAACACTCGACTTGATCGCTACTTAAGGTTTTGCTTGACTTAGTTATGTGACAAAAATTAGACAAAATTGGATGGTTTCTTAAGGTGGATAGCATAATCTTAACAATTGATGAGACTTGGTCAGTGTATTTCGTTTTTGTTGAGTCAAAATTAGTTATTCATTGCCTCTGCTTTAAGAGGTTGGAGGAGAGATTGTATCAGAAGTGCAATTTGTTGATTTAGAGTTGGTTTTAGCCTGTGGTGTGTTCTTTTCCTCCATCTCTCCATTATCATATATCTAATGAAAAATATTACTAAACATAGTACAATTTTTCATATTGAACTTTCTGATCTTTATGGATGACCATGCCTATTTTCTACATGAGATTATGGAAGCTGTTTCTCAAAATTTGGCTTCTTACTTGCATAAATGTATGAACTTCACATTATATAATCCCAGTTACCAAGAAGGCTGCAGTGGATGGACATCTCAAGAAGCAAGAAACTTGGTGCTTGTGAAATTAGGAAATTAAAATAATATTTATTTTCTGATTTTACTTGTCTTCCAAAAGACTTTCTATAAATTGTTGCATGGGCTAAGGAACATATTTACTTAACTTTGAAAACTGGCCAAAATAACTACCAGGACAATCCTTTTGGATTTGTATCTTGTGTTTGATTCTAATTTTGTCTTTTCTTTCAGTTTTCTAATTTCTTCAACTGGCTTCTAAAATGTATAAAGCTACTAATGTCAGAACCCAGTGATCAGCTTCTACCATACAATAGGTTTGCCTTTCTGATTTTCCTTCTTGTTCCATCTGGTTAGGGGCAAATATTTTGCAGTCTTCTTATTTATTTATTATTTTGGCAGTGAGCTTGCTGTAATATTTTTGAAATTTTTATATGATCAAGATCCTGTTAGAAAGTTGCTGGAGCTATCTGAGGCTGATTGCGATATTGAAATTGAATTGTAAGTTAGTTTTCAACAATTAAAGATTTGATCTGTCCTTAACTTCTCACTTACAGCCTTATCTGACATCATTTGGGCATATTATAGTTTTGGCTTACATATAACTTACATGGTAATTGCATATGGGTTGACATTTGAGATTGTTTTTGTGTGAGAACAGATCGAGATTATCAATGAACATGTAAGAATGAGTCTCCTGAACTACTTTCTTATACAAAATTCATGGTCTTTGGACCAAATGGGATCTGCTCCTTACCATACATAACAGGCAGAGGGAAAGGTCACAGTTGAATCCCATACTGGTCTGTGACTTATGTATGTCTTCCACAAAAAAAAAAAAAAAAAAAAAAGCTATATTACTGAGAAATCCACTATTATTTTACATAGGAAATTCTTAAGTCTCTTCAACTTCTCTAATGAAATCCAAATGAACTACTGGCATTAATTCCCTAGAAAGCCTTTTCATTTTGCAGTGGATGTGTGTATGCATATCTTTACACACGGTTATATGAATGCATGTCTCTGCATGTTTTCAAATATGTTTATTTTACAAAGGAAATCTAAAGTTGCTTCAACTTAATGAACTAATGCCATTAGTTCTCTAGAAAGCCTTTTCATTTTTGCAGCGGATGTGTGTATGCATATCTTTACACATGGTTACATGCATTCATGTCTCTGCATGTTATCAAATATGTTGATATGTATTTGCAGTGGTCTTCAAACAATCTGATGTTGCTAAATTCTTCAGGGAAACAATGCAAAGAGTTAAGGAATTAGTTCATTTTGGGGGATTTTTAGATTGTGAATATCTGCGAAGGACACTTGCTAAAGAATTTCAGCAGATGGAATCTAGGTATTTCCTTCTTGCTCCTTTTCATTTCCATCATACTTAAACATAAAGGCGGGTTATATAATCCAGATTGCAAATATTGTTCACTTTTTTTTTTCCCCATAAAATGACACTTTCTTAGCAACCCACTCCCCTCTCCCCCACCACAAACAAAAAAGAAAAATAAGTAAAAGAAAAATGAAGTATAAATTAACATTGAAAGGGAAAAATATGAAGATTTTTGAAAACCAGATTATAAATAAAATCTCTAAATAAAATTTGTACTTTAACAGACAAAAAATCTCTTTAGAGTATACACTATTTCCGGTTTTAAATCATTTTAGAATTGCTTCATTAATTAGTTTATTATTTCAGTTTCAAGGAAGCTTTTCTGATGCCATTTAGCACAATTTCCGAAAAGATACTTTGTGAGAATCTATTGCCACTGTTCTCTCTTCCATCTTCACCAGCATCTACTTCTTTCCCTGTCCCTACATCAATATCATACTATGAGGTAATGTTATTCTGTGTGAATTTCATGACATATAGTTATGTCTGAACTTACGTGGTCATTTGGTAATTTTTTCATTTTTTATCCTGTAAAAGCAAGTGAAGGTTTCATGTTTTATAAAGTTAATTATTCTCTATAAGAGCATCCGTAGCAGCTGTGGCAAAAAAAATGCCATTTTACAACACCAAAACCCTACTTTATTATTTTACCACATCATTTTACAACATCCTATTTATCAGATGTTCCATCCTTCAATTCTATACATTAAAATAATATTTACTATACATTTAAATAATATATTATCTACCCCTGCCCCAAAACACTGGCCAGCCACCACCGGCACAACCGATCACCGATCACCATCACCGATCACCATCACCATCACCGATCACCGAAAAATACCAATCACCGATCACCATCACCATCACCGATCACCATTACCATCACCAATCACCGATCACCATCACCATCACCGATCACCATCACCGATCCAAACCATCACCGATCAGCACCGATTCAGCACCGATCAGCACCCATTCAACACCGATCCACCTCGCAACGATCCAAACCACACCGATCCAAACCACACCGATCCAAACCATCACCGATCCAAACCATACCGACCCACCTCGCACCGATTCAGCACCGATCCAAACCATCACCGACCCATATCGGCGAGATGAAGATCGAGCGAGATGAAGATCGATCGAGACCGATTCGGCGAGATGAAGATCGATCGAGACCGATTCGGCGAGATCGGCGGGAAGTGAGACCGATATCGGCGAGATGAAGATCGGCAGGGAAGATTTGAGGTGCAAAGAGAGAGAGACGTTTGAGGTTGAGGGAGGAGCTGGGAGAGAGAGACCGATCGGGAGAGAGAGAGACTGAGAGACAGACTGTGAGGAGAGAGAAAAATCAATTAAAAAAGTAATATATATTTTGCAACATTTGACCGTACCGTGGCAAATTTGCCACGGTACTGTTCAATGTTGCAAAAGTTTGCAACATTTGCCCCATCTGATAAATGGGGCATTTTTGTGTTTGGTGTGGGATATGTGGCAAATATTTACCATTTGCCACATATCCCACATCTACTGTGGGTGCTCTAACAGTGGTTATGACCTAGGATGCATGATTTGAATATCCTACCTATGAGTCGGTTTAGATTTTTTTTTTTTTAGTAAGTAATAAACTTCATTGAAAATCAATATAAGGAAGAAAAAAAATAAAACAAGGCTTTCCTTGCTTGCTAATTAGAGAGTTAGTAGGTAGCTTGGGAATCCTATTTATAGGCCCCAAGATTCAATATTATTATGCTTGATTTGATGAATAAAATTTTGTTGGAATTTTCCAATCGCTTGGTGGTGGCTATAGGCAATTCTAGGTGTTGACTCCTAGCTTTTCTATCCCTTTTCTGTATTTGGTGTTGAGTCCAAGCCACCCTAGGTACTGGCTCTTAGGTTATTTGTTCTTTTGTTTCTTTCCTGCAAATATCTTTGAGTTTATGCCCTGCATCAGCATCACACTCTTGCTTTGGCTGTCACTCAGCACTCTGGTATCCTAGGGTTTTATTTTTACAAATGAGTATCTTACTGCATTCCAATGGTCTTATAGTGTTTTTACATCTGCAGGATTCCTCCCATGCCATGTCATCTAATCAGACTAGTAAAAATAGTTTCATTGATTATATCTCTTTCCAAATACCTGAAGAGTCTTTCCCAGAGATTGCCAATTGTATAGGCATAGCAAGAGGGTTTATGAATGATTTGATCAGTGTAAAGAAGGACTATTCTTCATTGGAAGCTGTATTGTTGGGTGTCCCTGATGGTTATCATTGTGTGGATCTTTCCTTATATAAGGTAAAGACCTTAATTTAACATGTTGAGTCTCATGGTTATCATTGTTGGTGTCTCTGATGTTGTCTAATGCATTTTGTTTAAACAGGAAAGTCAAATTGTTCTGTTATTAAATGAAACTACCTCTTCTGAATGCTCTGGAGATGCCTGTATGATGATTGTACAAGCAAATGACCTTCCATTTGTATCTATTTCAAGGTCCACTAGTCTAGACTATTGGATGTTGCATCAATTAAAGGTAATATAGGTTACCTGTTTCATTCTTATTTCTTGGATTGGATAACTTTAAAAGGACGTCATTGCAAACTATGTAGTTTTTGCGGAGTTGACATGTTTTTGGAATTCTTTCATTCCTCTATTCAAACTCCTCTGTCCCAACAATATGACAGCCCATCTTCTAATGCCCATGCTGTCTTAATTGTAGTTTCTTTATCTTTTGCAAACC
This sequence comes from Castanopsis chinensis, assembly GCA_032878915.1. NCBI lineage: Eukaryota > Viridiplantae > Streptophyta > Magnoliopsida > Fagales > Fagaceae > Castanopsis > Castanopsis chinensis. Next base: position 26,863,529 of record JAVQMG010000131.1, read on the forward strand.
TAAAATTATTCATGTTAAAATTTCCTCCATGTGGCATTTGTTAATTGTCTTACAGTCGAGTATCTCATTTATCTTCTATCAGCTTCCTCCTTTTTTAGATTCTTTTTTAACTTGAGTTTCAATACATTAGTTTTTTTTTTTTTTTTTTTTTTTTTTTTTTTTTTACGATTTAAAATCTCCCAAGGTTAAGTGCATTCCTTCCAGCCAAAGTATTTTTTTTTTAAATCTGCTTTGTGGTTAACCCTCAAAATTTTGGATTAAGACTTTGTTGTTGTTGTTGCTTTGTGGTTAACTACCAACTTCTCTGCAACTCTGTATGTTTAGGAATCTGTTGTCTACCTGCAAATGAAAAATGAAAAAGTTCGCAGTATTCCTCACCCTGTAATTGCTCCCCTGGCAGTTAGCAGTAAGTGTTTCTCATTTTATTTATTTATTTATTTTTAAGTATTGTTAAGTGACACATGCATCCAGTGGGTCTTTAATCTATGATCTCACCCTTCACCTTGTCCGTACAAGGAGGAGGTACCATTTGAGCTAGAGCTCATTTGGCTCATTTTATTTGGTTGATTTTGTGAAGAACTATAGTCCTAGTATGGGTTCTATCAGGCAGACCGTGACCAAGTTGATAAATTTAATATGTTGACTAATGATATGAATGTTTATTATATAATTAATGATATCGAAGTTTAGATTCACCATTGAACAGGAGACTAATTGAAAATCTTAAGGAGGTTGCCTGATTTTCCATAAATAAGGTGTTAAAGGAGATAGAAATAGTGTTCTTCATTGCAACCAATGAGGGTAATTTCGTCAGTATGTCATTTTCCATCTCTTAACACTTAATTTAGACGGCAGGAGACACATTGATACAATTAACGATTCTTTTAAATTGGGTGTAAACTATGCAATGGATGCTTTCGGGGCACATTATAAATGGGGTGAAAGTTTATGGTGGAAAAGTATAGTTTTCCCTAGATTTTTTAAAAGAATATTCTTACTTTTAAGAGAAAAAGGACAGTTGTAAATTGTAATGTTTAGGCTGATTCATAACAGAAGTTTAAATAAACAACAATTTTTCCTGTACACTCTGCGGCTATAGCTTGTTTTGTCATTGAGGATGTCATATTCACTAGTATTGAAATAGTGACTACATGATGAGTCTTATTCTGTTATAGGGACTAGTCCATGAGAATACTCCAGAAATTTGACTATTACATTTATTTGTGTCATTTCAGTAACTCCTTTTAAAGCATGCTTACACGTCTCCTATAAAATGTGTGGACTCTTGAATTTGTCTATATCCCTCACATCATCAGTCCTGTTCCCCATCATTGTCGTCAATGTCATCAAAATCTGTCATTGTAATATGAGTTTTACTGACAAATGAAAATGATATGTTAGTAAACAATTTTTTTTTAATTACGAAAAAATGAAAAAGTAATTAATTAATTTAACAATTTTTTTAAAATGGATAGTTAGTTAATGTACATTCTAAGGGCATACATACATGAGTAAATGCTACATATACAATGATTTTCACAACATTTTATTAGTTCTCATTTAGACTCACCATTAGCTTTATTGAAAATTATTGTGACAGCATCCCGAGGTGTTGCTTGTGTATTTGCTGCAAGAAAACGTGCCTTGGTCTACATCCTGGAGGAAGATGAAGATGAGGTCTCCGATGCAGAATAATCTCTTATTTTTTCTATTTATATTTGTCTCTGTTTTATATTTTTTTAATCTTTAATTACTGCAAAATACTAACGTGTTGTATCATTTGATTAATTTTGTGTTCTGCTTATCATTTGTTATATAGTTTTTGTTTTCTATGTTGTTTTTTCCTTTTTGTGTAAGGTGAAATAGCGTGTCCTGCATCATTTAACCAAAACAGACCGAACTTGATCGGTAGGAAAGTAGGATTAGAAGTTATGATGCTTCCAATCCTACAAAAACCTTGAGAAATAAAAGTTTGACAATATGAAAAAATATAAAGCTTTCTCAAGAATGAGTGATGTATATTAAGACACTAAAGTTAGAACGCAAGTCTGGCAGACAATTTCAGTTAATTCTTATCATACTAGGGTGAAAATTATGTAGAAACTAAAACAGTTCTCATTGAGTCACTCGCTTGTAAATTTACTCTTCCAACATAGACACGGATGATGCATCTCAGATAGAAAAGTAAGAGAGCAACCGTGCAAGTGACCATCAGACAGCATTCAGAAAAGGAGCCACCAAAACATGATCCGGCAATTTTATCACTAGTTCACTATCATTAACTATTATTTCCGTGTTACAATGCAGAACGACATGTTGGATTTTAACTAACATACATATTGCAGCTAAGCCCATAATTAAGAATTTAAAAGATACTACAACATGCTAGCCATGGCTGGAAGTGAGATTATTTTTTTAACCATCACTTGATTCACTTCTGCCCTGGTCACTAACAACTATGACGGAAAAGACCGATGCTAAACTTCTACCTGGAACGTTCCCAAGCTAAAATCTTCTTGTTATCTCTACCATCTGCAGTCATCTTCAGTAGAAACAGCTTAGCTCTGTAGGTCTATTAAACTAGCTCGCCAGAATGTTGAGAGGACATCTTAAACGAGTAAAACACAGCTGCAAAATAGTTGTTAACAGAAGATATAAGCTTAATGTACAGGCTAGCACTGTACAAACATACAGGTTTCCAGATATCAGGATTATGACCCAAGGAACAGCAAGAGCTAAGAATCAAGTCTCCGCCCGACAGTCTAAAGCCCGTGGATATAGTCCCTTTTTTAGCTGAGCCATGTTAGAAACTTTAGCATGACAGGAATCAGGCAGGCAGTGAAGAAGAAGCGTATTAACATTAAAACCGGATCAGCTTTGCCGCACAGATCACATCTAAGGTTCATCCAACTCAACAAGTTGAGCCCGTCTCTCAGCAGCCTTCTTCCTAACAAAGATGCCCCATCTCAGGGCTGCCTTTAGCTTCAGCCACCCTACAACAGCTTTTCCTGATGACCGAGTCCGATCATCATCAAAGTTGTAGTTTAGAGATGGAGTTCCCATGTATGCTGATGGATAAGGGTATCCTTCCTCAGTCATATTCATGGAGCCATGTCCTTGGCCTCCCGTGTTAAAGAGACGAAGCAGATGTTGCATATCCTCATTTTCAAGCATTTCATGACTTCTCATACGAATCTCTTCCTCTGGGAAAAGGTCTTCAACTCCCCTATAAGAAGTACCAACCGTCTGAAAGCCTGATGTGGATGTCTGTCGTGGACCAAGGGCCATCACATTTTCACTTCTTGGAAGCTGGGCTTGGTGAGAACTGCCGATCAATGGGTTCTGTAGAGGGATTGAAGTGCCATCAAACTGAATAGGCGGATTGAGATTCACATTCTGAGGCTGTAGTGAGAATCTGGTATTATCATTATATCCTGGAAAGAGAGAGAACACATAATCAGAAACATAGAAGAGCTAATGCATGCACAGACTGAGTCTTTTAGGCCTAATGAGTAATGAAGTACTTTAAGACAGACACAGACAGTGACAATCCACAATGAAAAGCCATTTTTAAAGGGTTGCTAGGAACAGTTGATGGTATAGACATCAAAACAGTTCAGTGTTCTTCATGTCGCGCCATCTCTCTAAGTAAATTGTTTTTAAGGCTAAACTATTGTTTTCATCCCTAAAGTTTGCATGATTTTTTTAGTTCACTTTCCGTTGCTAAGCTATTGAAAGTCTTTCACATCTGTCCTTAAAACTTCCACCAAAAAAAAAAAAAAAATCCTTTTTTGTTCTAAACCATTGAAAATTTTGTCTTCTCTTCAATTAGTGACCCATTAAAACCTTCCAAATTGATTCCATTATTCTATTTCACTTTGAACTAGAATTTTTTACCCAATTAACAGCACTATTGTAATGCATAAACCCACCAAATATTGTAATATGAACTATTATAATTTTATAGAAAAAAATAATTATACCTCCAACTATTAGGCCTGCTGAATTCATAGCAGGTTGCTCTGAAGGAACTGGAACAGTCAGGCTTGGTAGGGCGAATTGTTGGTCAAAGGAATTTGAATAATCTTGTGAGTTCACTAAGACCTCAGTTTGAGAAGCATCCAAGCTCTTATTTTCTTTATAGCTCAGAAGAGACTTGCCATCATACTCTATAACATGCATCCAATTGTCATATGCCTTCTTCACTAAGGTGTCCACATAGACCTGCAAGAACCAAAACAAATCTGAGTTTCCAAACTTCATCTTTTTTTCCATAACCTAGAAGTCAAGCATTTCTAACAAGCCCATGGGAAAAATAAGAAAGGGCATGGCCATCATGAGATTTCTAACTAATAAAAGCTGGAATAGGGTGATAGGACATTTATTGCTCATTTAGATTCCAATAAAAGCTACTTATGGTGTTATTTATCCCTCCATACTTGAATAGATCCCCAGTGTGAAAACAAAAGTGATACTAATATCATAGACAAATTATGGCGCACTAAAGATTAATGTAATAGGTTAATACCTAAAAGAACATTAGTCAACCACAAAATGGAACACAAACCAGCATAATCATCCAAATTGATGTGGGAAAGATGATAAACTATTACCTTTTGACTTTCAGAAAGAGAATCAGCTGCATAATATTGTTCACTGGAAATTAAGCCACAAAATTCATATATATTGTTAAAAACAACACCAACATTCCTCTCATCTTCAGGATAGTACACATAGAGTTTCCCACTCAAAACACAAGTTTTTGCATGCTCAACAAGAACATCCCACATCTTATTTGACATGCCACTTCCAAGAATCTACAACATAAGAATAGAAAAATAATTAGAACTGATATATATATATATATATATATATATATAAGGATTTTAATTAGACAGGGAAATGTAGCATTCTCACATTCCGCAATCTCTGCGAGTCTCTAACCACAAGCCGTAGGAAGTCTTCAACTGTACAAATTCCAGATTTGTTCAGCCTCTTGTGAAATGACCCATCTTTGCCAATTTTCTCCAATCTCCAAACCTCATCATTTAATGCAGGTGGATAATGTTTCTTATATACTGTAAAACAAAAAATTGCAAAGTTACCAACAGACACATGCCTGCTATATTGAATAAAACTACAACAACAGATGCTTAGTCCCAAGATTTTGGGATCGCCTATATATGCATCCCTGGTAATTCAGTCTTATGATTCCTCATTATCTGCATATGGCATTTTTTTTCCTAGGTGAATAAAACTATTGGTGCTAATTATGAACTCACATTCTCCTCTGTGATCCTTAACAGTGAAGGCTTCTGTTTTTGCTTCGCGTATACGAATGCCCTCAGAATAGCCTGAGGCAACCTTCAGTCCTAGCCTGAACTTCCTGCTCCTTATCCAGCTTGAGTTGTCAGTAAAGGTTAGATCGCCTAGTGTTCCCACACCTTCCTTCAGTGTTACTTGCAAATCCCCAGTCAGCAGTGGCCTCTTTCCTTCACGCTCTTTCACCACATGGCTATCAAATTCTTCTTGACTCCAGTTCTCATCATCCTCATTATTGAAATCACCTTCAAGCACAATAACATCTAGCTTCACAGCGGATTCTGGACCAGATGTGACAACATGGCCTGCGGTTGCATCAAGCAAAACAATATGAATTGCAGCCCCCTGCTCCCCTTCAACTTTTCCACCAGTAAAGAGAGGAAGAGACAGCCTAGTCTTGAAGCGCAGCTGTAAGTTTCTCCCATCAGGCCCTTCTATACATTTAGGAGAAGACCTGCATTTTCTCAAGCATTACCCGAAACAAATTATTGACATGAATATCTCATCATTAATTCATATAATCACACTATTGGCAACAATAGATTAGATGTTGGAAAAAGCCAAAAATAACAAAGAAATGCAACAAAGGCCAAAAGAGTAAAACATGTAAATAACAAATCTCAGATCCAGTCCCAGTTGGTTTTGCTCAATGGACAAGTTATCAAATTATTGCACCACAGTATCTAAGCCCAATATCAACCTACATGCTAAATTATAGCAAGAGTTAATACCGTTGGTGGCAAGAGAGGAGCTTATCATGAACCTACTGGATCTCTCTCTCTCTCTCTCTCTCTCTCTCACTTGTTTTTTAGATTTCTTTTGGATCTGTTATATTAGAGGATATATATTTGCTTTCCTTTTTTTTTTGGGAGGGGGGGGGGGGGGAGTTGACGAAGCCTAGGATTTGTGTTCTTTCTTTTCTGTTATCTCTATTTTCCTACCCCTTTTGTTCTGCATCTCAAGCACCCTTAGGTGGTGAAGCCTATAGTTTTCAGGTAGATCAAGGTGATGAAGCCTAGGATTTGTCCTGTTCTTCTTTCTTTTCTGCTATCTCTATTTTTCTACACCCTTGTTGTCCTACATCACCCAAAATACACTAGCACAAAATAAAGCCTATTACTGGATCCTTTACTTGATCCTGTTGCAGATACAACTTAAAATTTCTGATGGTCACACATAACAAGAATATATTCTTTACAAACAGACCAAATATAATATTCATTTATTCATTTGAGGATTTGAAGTGTAAAAAAATTATTTTTGTAATTATTTTAATGTGCATAGACAAGATAATAATAATAATAACAACAATAACAATAATACCTCCCAGTAAGTTTGGCAGTGCCTAATTTTGCTAAAGCACGCTCCACTTCTTCACTGACCTGTTTAGTGGTAGATATAAGACATCAGAACCATTACACCAAAATTATAAATCAATATACAAGAATTTCACTTAGCATGTCCAACACTCCAACCAACAGCATAGACACTTCTTCAATCCTTTGAAGGAGTTCTAAACATGTTGGAAGCACAAAGACCACACGACCGACACATTTTCGGCTACTTTATAATTTTGAATAAGAAACCGGACCATCAAATGTTAGAGAGACATAATTGACATTAGTAAGACATAGTTTTCCAATAACCAATGTCTTTAAGCCCCATGATCCAAAATTAATCACCAACTGGGCAGTGGCCAAGTTGAATTTATCACTTCATGGTGAAACATGAAAAAGCAACTATCCTAAATCTTCAGGGAAAAGAACAAAATTCATAAGAAAAACTATCTTACAACTCTCCGGAGAATAGGCTCCAATGATGAACAAAGTTTCTGCAGACTATCCACCTTTAGAGCTTCAACGATTACACTGCACAAAATTGGATCTTTTGAGAAACAATATCTGAAGGCTATCGTCATTGCATGGGAAATACAAAATGAAAGACATAACACATAACTCCACAATATTACTGTTGAAAATTCAAAGTTAGAAATCCATTTCAAACTTTTAGGTACAGAAGCAGGGATGTTTGGACCATGTAAGTCACAACATAACCCAATAATATATTGGGGAAACAAGTAAAAAAATATTAGAAGCATCAAAACCTGGAGGAGAAAAAAATCCATACACGTGCACACACAAAACTAGGTAAACCAACTTTACCAATGAGAGAACAATACAAAGGTTTACAGTAGGTAATCATTAAATTTAAAAGGACATGATAATCAACTTTGATTAAGAATGCACCTGATTACTTCCGAATAAAAAACCATGTAGCCTGAAAAGGCTAGCAAGTTACCATGTTGAAGAAGACATATATAGCTACATATATTATTATTCAGTGTTTGCAGCTGATGTAACAAGAACACTCCTATATCAAACCTCTTTCTATATTTCCTAGCGGAGGTCAACCCACAACAAATCTACATGCAAGGAAAAATGCATTCACCGACACCCATTTGTTACACAGTTAGAGCACCACAACCCTCAGAAAGCATCACAATCTGGTGCTCTAATGAACTATTCATAACATCAAAATCAATTTTATACACACACCCTTTTCTCAATTCATGAAACCAACTCATAGCCAAGACCAAATTTACAAAGTTCTTAACTTCTTATTACCCAATAAGCAACAATTACTCTGCTTATCAAAAGAACATAATGATAATAAGAACTATAAGCAACAGAATATCAAGAACTAAGTTAGTTTGCTAGAACCCTTCACAGAATCATAATTATTTTTTTTTTTTTATTATTTAATAACTATAGTTTAGACTAAAAAAATAGTAATAAAGTAAACCATTCAGTTTTAAAAGTAACAAATTAAATCATTTGGTTTCAAAAAGTAACAAATTAAACCCTCATATAAAAAATAAAAAAAAGCTCTCAATCTATATTAAACCCCAAACACAGTGCACTTAAATGGACTCATTTTTAATTTATTATCGTTTGAAATTCCAAAATTTAATTTCTTACTTTTTGAAACCTCATGGTTTAATTTGTTACTTTTGAAATTATATTATATAATTTTTACACTCTCTAAACAAGCTTCACACTCTCTAAACAAATTTAATTTCTTCTGAACAAGCTTCACATTTCCTGTTCAAGTACAACAATAGATGCAACAAACAAATTTAGAGCTGAAAATTCAGACCAAAGAACACCAAACTGAAATTTAACATCTCAGCTTCAAAACTAAACCAATTTAACAAAGCATGAAGCAAAATTTGAATACGATAAAATAAATAGTCTCAACTTTTGAAGGAAGAGAGAGAGAGAGAGAGAGAGAGAGAGAGAGAGATAGACCTCGCTAAAGCAGGTCGTTTCCTATCAGGCTGGCCATCTTCAGCTGAAGTAGAATCCAAGCCTCTCTTCTCTCTCGCCATGCTGTTCGATCTTTCCATGAACCTCGTTTGCATTTTTTCAAATTTTCAAATGCTAACGTCCCGTTTGGCTGCTGAGAAACTGTGATCAGAAACTCTTTTAATCAACACCTCCTAATACCAACTTTCCAATTACATAACAAACAAACCTATAAGCTTAAAACAAGCTTTATCTACTTCCATAACTAAACATATAGACACAGTTATAGCACTCCTTTCCTTATTCGCTTCGGTATTTTCTCAGCAACCAAACAGAAGCTTCACCCGAAACTCACACAAATAATAGTAAACTTATTTAAAGTTTGACTTTAATAAGAAAATAACAAAAAGTTAAACCCGCTCGAGAATCCGTTTTGATTCTTCTTTATTATATTTTGAATTTTCCTTTTTGTTTTCTCAGCAACCAAACGGAGAAGAGAACCAAAAATGAAACAATAATAATAAAAAAAAAAAGTGCGTGCGATGCGGATTCGAATGGATGAGAAAAGCAAAAGGAGAAAAAGTGAAAAAAATTAGAAAAGAAAGCGGGAAAGTGAAAAACCTGAAAGAGAAAATAAAAAAATATATATTGAGAGCTTTTTTTTTTTTTCTTTTTTTTTTGTTGTATATGTTGTTTTTGGTTTTTAGAGTATCTGAGAAGTTTCCTCGAAGCGTCTGCGAATTTTCGTTGATACAAACACTTTCGCAATTTCTTTGAAAGCCACTTTTCTCTGTCTTTTTATTTTATAGTTTTTTTTTGCGAGTGCGTGTGTGCTTACAGTGACGGCTGAAGCAGTGAGAATCTCTGAGAGGTAGTTGGACTGTGGTGGGTGGCTCAGATGTGATGATGAGATCTGGGCCGTTGGATTTTTTCTTTTGGAGGATTGGGGGAATCTCATTCAATGTTTTATAATGATTAGGCATGTGCGGGGTGACCAGGGGGGGTGGGGTGGTGTGGTTGTGTGTGGGTAAGGAGAGGTTTGTGTTGTGTGTGTTTCTTATAATGATTTGGACTAGAGATGATAATGAGTTGGAATTTGATAAGGATGGAGAATAAAATTTTGTTTTGCACTGTGCAATAGAAGATTGGCACTTTAGTTTTTAAGAAATGTTAACTAAGGTTTTATTTGGTGTACGCCTAGGATTTGATTAAAAATTAAAATTATTTTACTATTTAGTTTATTTTTACTATTATTTATGAGTTTTACTGCACTTTTTGATACTATTTATGAGTCTCATTGTACTAATTCAATTAATTTTTATCTTTACCTACAGTATTTTCAATAATAAGTTTTCAATTTCAGCAAAATGAGCAGTATCCAAATACATATTTAGATCTGCTTATTTTGCTGAAACTGAAAACTTTTTGCTGAAAATATTATAGATAAAGGTAAAAGTTAGATGAAATAGTATAGTGGGGCCCATGAATAGTACCAAAAAATGCAGTGGCACCCATAAATATAGCAAAAACAAGCTGAATAGTAAAATAAATTAGCAAAATTAATTATGTCAAACAGACACTAAGAGTATTAGTTTATAAATTATTTTTAGAAATATTTTATTAGGAGAATGATAAAATAATAAACATTATTCATAGCTTTTTATATTTCCCATGAAAGATGTGTTAAAATTTTCCTATTATGGTTTATTAACAATTTCTCTAAGAACATCTGTTAACATGATCCTTAGGTTTTTACTTAAAACCCAATACATCATACAACACTTATGGGTTGGGATTTTTTATGGGTATTATAATTGATTGGATATGATTGTGTCTATTTCTAATATGTGATATGACGATGTGGTATTATGGGATTGAAGGGTGTAAAACTTAGGTTTTACACCACTTTATTGTAGAGTTTAGTCTCATTATTAGGTACTCTCTTACTAATTAAATTTATGATAAGACTCTAAAAATATCTAATAATCTTCCAAAAAAGATAATGCCACAATTTTTGTGTTCCTTTAAAATTTGCTTATTTTTAGTATCCTATTTGTATAGAGTTTATTAGAAGATATAATTTTGGTAATTTTTATGTTAAATATATTATAAAATAAATTAGAAGTTACTAATTAAATTCATAATGAAACTCTATCATGAATGTGAAAAGAAGATGCACTGCATCATTGTACTCTAAAAATATCTAATAATCTTCCACAAAAGATAATGCCACAATTTTGTCCCTTTAAAAATTGCTTATTTTTAGTATCTTAATGTATAGAGTTTATTAGAAGATATAGTTTTGGTAATTTTTATGTTAAATATTTTATAAAAAAATTGGAAGTTAGTTTTGTAGGGACACAATTTGTACCTAAGCCCAAAAGAGGAAGGGAATAGGCCAAAAAAGCCTAATACAATGAATTTATAGAGAGTTAGTTTGAAATCTAGGTTCTAGTGAGTTTGTATATCAATTGTAATGGACTAAGATAACAATAGAATAAAGATGAAACAATTTTATATAAGGTAAATCGTCCTTGGACCCAATCCGAGGAAGCTAGTTCTTCTTTATATATCTCACTTAATGACAGATTACAAATATTATTCCTCAGTTTACAGTGTTTTTCTCTCATTCTTCTCCGATCCCCCTTATCCTGAGGGTCTCCTCTCTCTTTTATAACATCCTTCCTCCTCTCTCTACCCTCCACGTATGGATTAGATTGTTGGTCTAGATACTTGTCCCATCAACACCTTTCTGAAATCTTTAAAATTAGCTGTAAGGCTGAACACTGTTGCTCAGACATCACTTCCTCATTAATGTGGCCAAAGAGTTAGTTACAGAGCATTTAATATGGTGGCAGCAGCTTTCCCTTAAATATTTCATAACCTTTTTTTATCTTGTGTTCTCACGATGTATATTCTTACCTACAAGATCTCCTAAAATATTGTTTCTAGGTGGCAGACTGCACCTTCAAACCTCGGCTTTGCTCAGTCGAGAAAGTGTTCCTTCTCGGAACACCTTCTTGGATGATCATGACCAGACTTTGCCTTTTTACTTACCAACATGGACTCTTAAAAAGATATTTACCTTTTCTCAGACTATCTAATGCCCTTGGATTGGGCATTTGGCACAGTATATGCATAAATATGTACTCTTAGACCTATCACTCTTGGAGCTATCACCCCTACAAGTTTATTTACAACAACAAAATAAATGCTAAAACTAGTTTATTTGCTTAGAAACTTAAACAAAAGCAAAACTTTTCTCAATAATTCCCGTACTGAAACGCTTAGCTGATATGTTCTATCGTGGATGTTAGATTTTTTAAAAAAACAGTAAATTCAAATAAAAATGGTAAGTAGTCACTCACCTATAAAATTATGGTAAAAGTTATGGTGGCAAAAAGAATAAAGTTTCTATTTGGAGAGAAACTCTTGAAACTTCTCATATATCTCATTTTAATGAATTTTGAAAATCTAACCGTTAAATTTCATGTTCTTTATGTTCTTAACATGCACATCAAATTTTGTTCTAATCGGATGTTATTTACCATTCGATCGATTAAATTATTTTTTATACACAATTTTAGATTACAAAAAATTAAAATTATAACATTTATTTGATAACATAGCAATTAATCTTTAATCTTCTTAAAATTTTGTAAGCACTAAGGATGTAATAAGAACATGCAATCTAACGGTTAGATTTTCAAAATTCAAACTTAATATAAAGATATATAATAAATTTGTAAGGTTTCTCTCAAAACTTGAAGAGAAACTTTGTTCATGGCAAAAATTGTAATAGTTGAAGAACAGTTTTTTTTTTTTTTGTTACTAAGAAGTTGAAGAACAATTTTGAATTTGAATCACGGCAAAATGTAAATTGAACGAAGGTAACAAGAAAGAAATGTCTGGTGGAGAGGACAAAATAAAGACAAGGAAACAAAGTTCGAATTTACTTTTTCTTCTGACCCAAATGAGAATTTCTTGAATTTTTTTTTTTGGCGTCAAAATATCAATTAATTCTAATACACGCCTTACAATTCAAGTCAATGATTTTTTGGTGAAGCAGATCGAAGTGACAAGATAGAAAGGTGTGTGCGTGCACTGTGTGTTTTTTATTTTATTACACCAAATTTTTAAAAAAAATCCAAAAGAAAGAAAAAGGTGTGATGTAATGTAAAAATAATTGACTCATGACCTAAGCAAAAAAAAAAAAAAAAAAATCCAAGCATTATTAACTTAAGAACGTAGGCCTTATAAGCACGGTATAGGATAAGAACAAAAGCCTTAGCCTACTTTTTTTCTTTTTTTGCCAGAAGTCCTAACCTAATTGGTCCGCAACATTAAGATTTGAAGAGTAAAGAAGTCTTGTCTTCCACGATATCCTAAAATTTTCTGAAATTATAAATTTAATATTAAAAAGAAAAAAGAAATAAAGCTTATTACACACCTATTCCGTATGTGCATTTGTGTGTAAATAACACTAAAATCGTGAGTCTAACTCACGATTTCAAACCCATTATTTAACAGTTGTGCGAATGCATACAAGTGTGTAATAAACATTGTCTTCAAAAAATGATATTATTTAAGTGCGGTTATATTCAACATATTTCCAAAAAATTTTTTAGCCATGTGCAAGCTCAAAGGTTGATTAATATCCTTCTCTAACATGTGCACTCTCTCATTTGTTGCTATATTGCTGATTTTTTTTTCTTCACACAAAAAAGTGGGGATTTATCTTTCTTTCTATTTAACTGTTTTGGCTCTACATTATGCTCTATATTTAACTGTTTTTGTGGTTTTTTTTTTTTTAAATATTATCCTCTTTCAAGTGTGACGCTTTTCAAGATTCTTGGGCAGTTTATTCATCCATCATAGCATAGCATAGCATGGCATAGGATAGAAAGTGGTGGAAGTGAATTGCTCAAGTTATCCAAGGTGTTAATGCACGAAGCACAATTGATTGACAACTATGCCTAATATTCTCTTTTTGCCTTCCCCTTTCAAGAAAAGAATGGTTCAAATGAGCATATAATTTATTCTTAACATTGACTTTATGTTTTTGAGTTTATAATATAATCAAATGACTAGGTCGTAAATGAATAAAATAAAATTTGGAGTATTTTTTCAATATTATATGAACAAATTTGAACTGAAAGAAAAGAAATATATAATTTACTAATATATCATTCACCTTTGATGTTTTTCTTCTTTATGGTATGAATAAGATTTGTGATTCACAACTATTTCTTAAAAAAAAAAGAATGAGATTTTCTTTCATTTTTGAAGAAAAAAATAATTAGAAGTGAAATTCTCTCCTAATCATTCAATTCATTCATACCAAACTACAAGACAAAAAGAAAGGGATAGAATATCTCTTAAATCATTTTTGTTCTATTCCTTGCTGTTCTTTTTCCTGTAAGGAAAAGCTTTGTAAGTTGTAAGTACCGACAGCTGATATTGGCCAAGAGTCATTATACACAAAATTGCCACTAGAATTAATGAGCCCTTGGCTCTATTCAAGGAGAGCTAAAGAGACGGGAAAATAAGAAGACCTAGAGATTTAAGACACACATGCATGTAGAATGCATTAAAGTCTACACGTTGTAGCTAAGCGTACCAGTCCTGCACCAATGCCACTGTTTTTTCCCCCTAAATAGAACCTGGAAGTTTAGCCATATATACTAAAGTTTATATATATCAATCAAAGGGTTATGCTATAAAAACATGATACTTTCAAAATACCATGACAGACTTTCAATGTGCCAGTTCTCACTTGTGAGGGATTAGAAATCAGTTCTACTACCACAATATTTGTTACTACTTATCGAAGCAATGTGCATGCCAGTTCTTGTGACCAATTAGAAATCGGTTCTTCTACTACCACAATATTTGTCGCAAGTTCTCTAAGTGATCGATAGTGAATAGAGAATAATTATTTTTACGTTAACCCATAACTTTTTTAACCAATTGCAGAAAATAATTACTTTTACATTAATTCGTAACTTCTTCTTATTTTACCGATCAAAATCGACTACTTTATAAGTTGTTGGCAAAACATTGCTAACACACAACTAAAATGATAATAATTTTTTTCCCTGGATGAAACCTGAAAGTTTATGACATATATACTAAAGTTTAAAAATGTATCAATCAAAGGGTGGCAACTTGCATGCCATTCCAATACAAGGTTATGCTATTAAAACATGACACGTTCAAATTACCAAGACAGATTGCTAGTCCTTGTGATCAGGCCATCGAACAAGAATGATTGATTAGAAATAAATTCTTCTACTGTCACAATATTTGTTACAACTTATTGAAATGATCGATAGTGCCAATCCTTGTGACTAGGCCTGCAATCAAACAAGAATGAGCGAAGTGATCAATGGTAAGTAGAGGATAATTATTTGTCACAATCGCAATTAAACAAGAATGAGCGAAGTGATCAATAGTAAATAGAGGATAATTATTTCCAATTACAATCGATTACTTTATAAGCTGTTGGAAAAAAAAAATTGCGACACAAAACTTTGTTGTCAGAAATTGAAAGACCGTAGCAGTACCATTATGTCTGCTCTTACGGACTTTTCTGTCTTAATGCACAACTTTCATCTTAGCACAAAGCGTTAACACAAACATATAAGCTGCCATAACTGCAAGGGGTCCATTACTCTGAAACTCCCAAGTGTGTATCTAATCTGAGACACATTACGACACAACGTGGCTTCCTGTGCTGACCCAGGACAGAAGAATTGGACCCCTCTTAATCTAGCATCACGTAACAACAAAAGGTTGCTTCCCGTTCTGTCCCGTTGTAGGTGAAACCAGGAAAATGGCAATCAAAGTCTTTTTCTTTCTTTGTTTTGATTGTAAAATACTATGACAATAATAATCATAAAATAGTAAAATCCAGAATCATGTTTTTGGCTCAGAAGAGGTTTTTAGTAGAGGACAACTATCTTTTAAAGTTTAAATGGGTTAAGTTTTGGCCGTGCACGTATCACATTGGATTCCGTGCACTGATTCACTGGATCTAAGCTGTATCCTTTCTAAGATGAATGATAATGGATAATATATGTACCTCCAAACACCACTAAAGAAAAGGAATCTTTCAAAATATCAAATGCACGTGTTTCTCAGCTGAAACGTCCCTTAATAATGTACAAGGCCTTGGCAATCAAATTTATGTAGGGTCGAGAAGCATAAATTCAATAAGGTACAAAATCCAACAGAGTAATGCTAAAAAGTAGGACCACAATAATTTTCATAATTACTGTGTCAATAAGTTGTTATTGAGTCTCGTACAAGACAGAACTGACAACAAATTATTGCATACCATTAACAACTTGTCTTCTCAGCAATTGTGAAATGTGTTTTGAAATACATTTGATATAGGATGAACAACTAAGCATAATCTTCAATCCAATGCAGACTCTCTAGTTGACATGGTGCAGCTATAATTAACGACTAGTTAACTTTTTTGTTAAGGTAAAAGTAAACGATGAAAAAAAAAAAGATATAAATTAAACACTTTAGAAAATAATCAAATGATAGACATTGTGTAACTCAAGGTCAATGGCTCAGCTATCATATAACAAAACCTAGAAACCAACCAAAAACACTCTACACAGCCAAGTCATTAAACTTATAATCAGTCAATAGAGAAGAACATGTTGATCCAGGCAGAGAGCTAGCGCATCTTTTTGTTCTTGTTCTTTCCCTTCTTTTGGTCTCTTTTATTTTGAGGCTTTGATCGTGACTTTGTTCGTGCAACTCTCTTGAATACTTTCTTCTTAGTCACAGGCACGGTGTGCTTCTTATCAGCTCCAGCTGGTCGTGGCACTGCTGCCTCTGTTTTGTCACTTGGCAAGGTTTCTTCTTCACGAGAAATCTCACACGTTGTTACTGTGACTTTCATGTTGCCATTGTCATATGTTGTCATCCCTATAAAAAATGATCAAAACCGAGCCCAAATATTAAATGATTAAAAAAACATGAGCTTGGATTACATACATAATACTCTGGTACATATCTTAACATTTATAATAAGAGATGAATTAGAGGAGTCATCGAAATATTCATGTCCCACCCTTTGAGCCCTGTTAGTATTAAATTAACCACAAACAACGAGATAAATGCATGCAATTCTCCCAATTCTAAAGTGTCCCTGAATGCTAGCTTTGTTGCTAATATCAGAAGAAAGAATTATGTTAAGATTTTAACCCAGATAAGTGATCACAGATATTGTTCAGATTTGTAACGATGCTGCTAAATCAAAAGAGAAATATTGAATAATTGGGGCGTGCCTGGTGACCCAACTATGCACAAGTGCATTATATGCAATTAGCTTATATATGTGTGAATTCAGTCAGTCGATTGCAGAGTTCAAAAATACCAGAAACAGATGCAATTGGCTCTGTTTCTTCATCTTCTTCATCGTCCTCCTCATTTTCATCAGGCACTGAATCATTGGCTGGTGGAGCTCCACCATAGAGAACCAGTTCTTTTTCCAATTTCCTCTGCCAAATTAGTTGGGTAGCAAAAATACAACAATTAGAACCAACTTAGCAGGAGAAAAAGGGAGGGAAAAGGGGGGAAAAAAGACATTTAAAAAAATGATATGATTCAAAGCAGCATGCAAGTCAATCTTAAAAACCATGACGAGGAGCATGGACATTAGCAGGTAAGACTGCCACATTAATCTATCACATCTTCTCTCACCCTCTACCACCTTCCCTCTATGATCCTCTATTCCTTTTAGGATTTTTTACACAAAAATGTCATCATGGAAGCCCCTTGAATTCAAGGTTCCCCAAAACAACTTGAGCAGTTGCAAGAAGCACGAGAGCTTGTGAAGAAGAGTACTTTGGCTTTATACTCTACTAACTTATTTTATATCTTAACAGCAATTCGGCAGTGGTTTCAAATATAAAAAAGTGGCCAGGCATAAAGTTAGGTCTTGTGAGTGGGTTGCATATTTTGACTCTGCCTATATCAAATTCTCATCTTTCATATCCCTTTAATTCTCATTGCATCTATTGCTTTGTTATGGATGAAAATCTTACAATCAACACATACAACCCCCACGTAAGGAGCTTAATTTAAATTCAATCTCCCTAGCAAAAACAGCTAGGTTGTGGTATTAAAAGTTTATGGCTAAAAAGTAAGGGAAATACTTGTACATTTGATTGACAATGAGTTACATTTTTTGATAAGTGAGGTTTGGCCTCAAGAAGAGAGATAAAACTAGATTCAAACTAGTGACCTCCAATTTCACAAGACACGGTCCATGGGTCAATTGTGCTACCCCAACCTTGAGTTAGTGCATTATACATCAAAAAAGCATATCATTATATATACACACAAATTTATACCAAAATAATGCAGAAACTTCTTAAGCTACCCTAAATTTGGACCACTTTTGTATGAAACTATTGGCAACAACAACTAAACCCTAGTCCCAAAAGTTTGGAGTCCATTATAGGTCCTTAACGAACTAGTCATTGCCAGCCTCATATATCCTTTTGCCGTCATTCTATTATATCCAAAGTCATAACCCATGTCACTTCCTTAACTGACATGTTCTTCTTTACTACTTCTATTAATATTATTTTTCGTCTTCCTCTACCTCTTATCCTTCCCTTAATTGAATTAACTCAATCTTTCACACCAATGCATTAATCACTCTCCTCTAAAACATGCACAAACCATCTCAAGCAACTCTTCCTCTTCTTTTCATCGAAGAATTTCCACATTTTATGAATATATTTGGCTCATTGTGCAAATTCTTAATTATACATACACATCTCAATAAAATAAAATAAATAAAAAAAAACCAATGAGAAGAACCTTTTTGCGCAGCTCAATACGCTTTCGCCTTTGGGCCTCCTCTTGCTGCTTATTAGCTTCCTTTCTCCTTTTCTTCTTCCTCTTGTGAAACCCAGTCACATAGTCCCTTTCTCATACCAAAACAAAATAACAATTTTAGGGTTTGGTTTCACGGATTATTACTGTGAGAGAGAGAGAGAGTGTGTAACTTTATATAGTTACCTGAGATCCTTCTCGTTGAATTTGACGGAGAGAGCTTTGTTTTTGAGAGCCCTCTTCCTTATACGACGGCCTTGGGGCCGTGCGAGCTGTACTGCCTCCTCTTCAATTTCTTCCACCATTGCTGTAGCTTCTCAAGGCAATAGCGCCGCTAGCTGTTGATTGCTGTGTGGATTTTTTACTTTGCAGAGTTTGCGGTTCGGGTTTTCTTAAGTGGGTTTGGTTACGATGAATTTTGGTCCAGCCCAAAATAATTAAATGGGTTTTGTATGGGCTATAGACACTAAGACTTTGAGCTAAAGTTTTAGCCCAATATAAATGATAAAAGAGTACCCTAAAGCTCCACTTTCCAACATATATGGGAAAAAACATAAACTTTTATTGCAAAAGACCCCCTCAATTTTTTTATTGGCCATGGATCCTTAAACTATTCAAAACTGCCAAATCAATACCAAGTTAATCTCACGTTAAAAAACTAACGGAATAAGTCACATGACTTTTAAAAACAATCTTCAATCACCAAAAAGTTCAAACCCAGCTGAAAGAAAAGGAAAGAAAAACAGGAGCGGTGAAAGACTAGTCAGTGGCCACCGATTCAACACCGATTCAAACAAACAAATAGCCACCGACTCAAACAGAAACATAGCCACCGATTCCTCATTTCATCAAACAAACACCAACAACAACCTTCACCGATCTAGCCACTGATTCAAACAAACAAACACCAACAACAACCATCACCGATCCAGCCACCAAGAAACCACAAACCCAGAAACGATGAGGAAGTGCGCTCCACTAAGAAACCCAAAATTTTCAAACGAAACCCAAAATTAAACCAACAACCCTTCAATCTTCAGTTTGGGGATAGAGCAATACAGCGAAGAGGGAAAAAAAAAACCAACTTGTTCCGTCACCGATTCAGCCACCGAGAAACTACAAACCCAGAAATGAGGAGGAAGCACGCTCCACCGAGAAACCCAAGAATTCCAAAAGAAACCGAAAATTAAACCACCAACCCTTGATTCTTCAGTTTGGGGATAGAGCAATACAGTGAAGAGGAAAAAAAATTCATCGGAAAAGAGAGTGATTGAGCATGGGCAATGGAGCTACTGTGGTTGGGAAAGAGAGGGAGAAGAGTGACTGAGATGAAGAGAAGGAGTCGCCGCCATGGCCATTGCTGGAGGAGGAGGCCTTGTAGGCCTCCCTAAGCTTCACTAACCGGACTTTCATGACCGCCGGACCTGAGCTATTTCACCGCCGGGCCTGTTTCTCTTCCTCTTCTTTCAGCTGGGCTTTGGACTTTTGGGTGATTGAAGATTGTTTTTAAAAGTCACGTGAGTCTCACGTGCTTATTCCGTTAGTTTTTTAAAGTGAGATTAACTTAAGCATTGATTTGGCAGTTTTGAATAGTTTAAGGAGTAAATTGGCCAATAAAAAAGTTGAGGGGGTCTTTTGACCAATAGTTAAAAGTTTAGGGGGTGTATGGCCATTTTTCCCACATATATTTATTGCGATCAATACCATGGATTTGGATATCACGCCCCCAACAATGAGTACAAAGTTGTGAGAATTACGTGTTTGCGGGAGGGTACTAGTGTGGCTGATATTTACACTTTTAATAATGGTGAATGGCACTGTTTTACTTTCTAATCAAGTGATAAATTTAATATTGTTCAAGAAGCGACTGTCTCGGTTTCTATGAATGGGACATTACACTAACTTGCTAAGAAGAGTCAAAACTCCAAGCAGCATGTTTATTACTATTTTATTCTGTCTTTCAATTTGGGTGATGGGAATGTTTTTCATGGAGTGTCTGTGCCTAAGGTTTTAGAAATAGAAGAAAATTATCCATATTCATTAAGTGTGTTCGTTTGGAGAGAAAATAAGGAAGATAGAAAACTAAGAGAGGAAAACAGATATTTTTCACTATTCGTTTGGAGAGAAAATCAAGAGAAGATAAAAAATTGGGAGGAAAATTTTCCTTTCAGGCCCACAAAAACTTTTCCTCCCAAATTGGGAGAAAAATGTAGGGGAGAAAATAAGGCAATGGGGGCATTTTAGTAAATGCCCCCATCCCACTGAAGGTTTTTTTTTATTTTTCCAAACGAAACGTTACTGATCAGTAACGTTTTTTTTTTTTTTCAACTTAACGTTGAACTTTTTTTTTTTTCTCAACATTAACGTTGAACTTTTTTTTTTTTTTTTTTCATTTCAACATTAACGTTGAACTTTTTTTTTTTTTTTTCATTTCAACGTTAACGTTGAACTTTTTTTTTTTTAAATTTTATTTCAATGTTACTATTAACAAGGGTATAATAGTCCATTTATACCCTCTCACTTTTTCACCCTTCCAACCGAACACACAAGAGGGAAAACTAAATATTTTCTATCCTCCCACTTTTCCATCCTCCCATAATTTTCCATTCTCCCACTTTTTCACTCCTCCAACCGAACACACTCTAAAGGGGAAAAATATTGGGATGCTTAATGGATTGCTTGCTCTACACGGAAGGGTGGAGCCAATAGCGGAGTTTGGCCGCTACTGTTTTTGGCCGGCAAAACAGCATGATGTGAGGGTGATGAAAGAGTTTGGAGTTGTGGGATTTTGGACTAAACTATACGTTATTAATATTGGTGTAAGATTCAGAACGGTGATAGGTTTCAAGAAAAAAGGTGAAGTTCTAGTAACTATGCTAGATAGACATGGGAGAGACTTGTATGAACCATATAGTTGAAGAAAAACATGGGATCTTCAAATCAATGGTGTGTCAAATTGTTTTTATTTGGATAATTACGTGGGAAGTCTGGTTCTATTGGATGGAGTCTAAGAACAAAAAGAATACGAAGGTAGAGATACTTTACACCGGTCATGTATATGCCTTGAAAATCCATAAAACACATCCATCTTAAAGTTACAACACTATATAGGTCATGAACTTTTGGTCAGTGTTGTACCCACAAATGTATGATTCGCTTCATAAATTTAAATTTAAATTTTATAGTTAATTATATTATATTGTTGAAGGATTCTTTGCATAGTAAATGTGGTTTGGGTACAACTTATAAGCTAATTTTTTTGATTTTTAGTTTTTATGTACAAATTTTTAAAACCTAATTATTATTTACATTTTTTTCAAAGTGCAAGTATATTTTAAGGCACTTTCAACAAAAAGTTAAATAAGATGTTCCAAAACACACACTAAAGCATTATATGTCCATTTTCCGTGTGGTCATCCATTCAAACTAGACCTATCTCCCTATCTCAAAGGGAAATAAAACCTAAACCTATTCCATATGATTTTTTACTTTTTATTTTTTTACATCTATTCAAATAATGAATTTACTCTAAATTACAATTTACCAAGTAATTAGTTTTCATAATGCCAATCCTGAAGGAGGAAAATCGTGTATATTTTTAAAATTTGAGTCCTAAAAATTGTGGTTGTTCCAAGTGACCATCTTCTCTAAAAAGACTATACTCTCATAAAGATAGTTTACTTAAGATTAAACTCTATTATATCAAAATATCAAGTGCCACTACTCAAGTAGTGCTACTGGCACAACATTCACAACAAAACTTTAATGACAAGTTATTACAAAATTCAAATATTACCTGCTTTTATTTGTGAGACACCAGAGACGCAAATGATTTAACATGCAAGTTCGTTTTATAAATTAAATAAATAAATAAACAAAAACAAAAACTATGGTTTCTTCATTTTCAAACATGCCATTGTTCAAAAGGGAAGGCATGAAGGAGCCCTTGACCATTGTCATCAAGACTTTTGAGTTGATGCCATCATTGAGGAGGTCAAGAAGGATGGAGGGTATAGCGGATTGTACAAAGGATTTCTATAACCAGTAATTGAAACTCAATTTGCAAAATTAGAGAAATCATTGTCCGGTTTACAATATTTCTTCAACCCGGTTTGCCTTGATTTGGAATTGGATCAAGCCATATAAACGGACGTTGATCTTGAGGGGCCGGGCTGTGTTACAAATAAAGATAATGATAATTGACCAAGAGATATAATGTACAGCCACCAAACTCAAGGAACAAAGGATTACAGTCACAATATTCAATTTCTTCCACCATTGCAGCTTCTCAAGGCTACAGCGCTAGCTGTTGATTGATGTGAGGTTTTAACTTTGCAGAGTTTGTGGTTCGGGTTTTCTTAAGTGGGTTTGGTTATGGTGAATTTGGTCCAGCCCAAAATAATTAAATGGGTTTTGTATATGCTATAGAAACTAAGACTGTGAGCGAAAGTACTTTTAGCCCAATATTAATGATAAGTTTGTGGCGGGTTTTATTTTGTAGACCCAAAAATTACGTGCTACTCTATCATAGCCGACTTATCACACATATATAATAAACTATAACACAACAGTAACCCTAATTAATATGCACCATCCCTCGTCTTCTCCTAAAAAAAAATGCAGTTCTCAGGCGCAGAGAAACAAAGGAAAAAACATGTCAAACTATTTGCCCGTAGAGGTAATTGAAGAAATTCTTGTAAGACAACCGGCGAAGTCATTGATGCGATTCAGGTCCGTTTGCAAGACATGGTACTCTCTCATCTCTAACTCTCGCTTTGCCACCGCTCACCTCGCTTGCAGCAACCAACGCCCATCACCCTATTTTCTATTTGAACGTGGATGCCGCGAAAATCTACGTTATAGTTTGCATAGCAATCCAGCCATAGACTCATCAGATTTCACTGAGTTCCACCCTCCATATGAGGATAGATATGCCAACTTCAAAATAGTCGGTT
The DNA here is from genome assembly GCA_032878915.1 of Castanopsis chinensis. Taxonomy (NCBI): domain Eukaryota; kingdom Viridiplantae; phylum Streptophyta; class Magnoliopsida; order Fagales; family Fagaceae; genus Castanopsis; species Castanopsis chinensis. Next base: position 26,886,978 of record JAVQMG010000131.1, read on the forward strand.
CAGTCAATGGACTAATTTGTCTGGTTGCACATGGTAGAAATTTTATTCTTTGGAACCCTTCTATTAATAGATACGTGAAACTTCCAGATCTCCCTCGTAAAGTATATTTTTGTTGCCATGGCTTTGGATATCACGCCCCAACTAGCGAGTACAAAGTGGTGAGAATTAGGTATCTGGAGGAGGGCAAGGATGTTACTCTTGTGGCTGAGACTTACAGTTTTAATAATGGTGCATGTCGCCTTTTTACTTTCTCGTCATGTGCTTCTTTTATGCTTCGACGAGATACTGCCTCGGTTTTTATGAATGGGGCATTGCACTGGCTTGTTAGGAGGAGGCAAAACCCCAAGTACAATTTGATTATGTCTTTCAATTTGGGTGATGAGACTGTTTTTCATGAGGTGCCTGTGCCTAAGGTTTTAGAAATAGAAAATTATCAAAATAATCAATATTATTCATCATTAACGGGATTTAATATTGCGATGCTTAATGGATTACTTGCTCTATACGGAGGGGTGGGTCGTCCACTGGTGTCGGACCACTGCGGCGAAAATTGGCTGGCAAAAAAGAATGATGTGTGGGTGATGAAAGAGTATGGAGTTGTGGAATCTTGGACTAAGTTATACGTTATTGATCTTAGTGAAAGGTTGGGAAAGGTGATAGGTTTCAAGAAAAATGGTGAAGTTCTGGTAACTTTTCCAGATAGTTATCCATCTCGTGGAACAGACTTGTCTTTATACGAACCATACCATCAAAGAAAAATATGGAATCTCCACATCAATGATACAAGGTGTTTCTATTTGGATAATTACGTGGAAAGCCTAGTTCTATTGGATGGAGTTAAAAGAGGTTATCAAAATAGGAAGAAGTAAGAAAAAACAAGAAGACTATGAAGATGGCCGGGGATACCTTAAAACGGTCTTGTACGTGCCTTGAAAATCCATAAAACACATCCATCTTAATTAGAGTTTCAACACTATAGAGGTCTTGAACTTTTGGTCAGTGTTGTACCCACAAATGCATGATTTGCTTCATAAATTATATTTTTATTTTTACAGTTACTTATTTTATATTGTTAAAGATTTTTTTTTCTTTTTGATAAATAATAAGTTTTATTGATATAAAAAATGGACACCCTAGTGCACAAGGTTTGTACAGAGAAAAAGGTGAATGATTTGATTAGAATTCTTTACACAGTAAGTGTGGTTTTGGTACAACTTAAAAGCTAGTTTTTGCTTTTTAGCTTTTATATATAGTTTTTTAAAACCTAATTTTTACTTACTTTTTTTAACTTTTTCAAAATACAACTATATTTAATTAGCACATTTTCAACAAAAAGTTAAATAATATGTTCCCAACCACACATTAAAGCATTATGTCCATTTTCTATGTGATCATCCGATCAAACTAGACCTACCTCCCTATCTCGAAGGGAAATAAAACCTAAAACTATTTCATAGGATTTTTTTTTTTTTTTTTTTTGACATCTATTCAAACTTTTGGTTCACTGTAAGTTAAATGAAAGATAGAAAATGCACAATTTCAAATGACCATCGATTTCAAATAATGAAGTTACTCCAAATTACAATTTACCAAATAATTAGTTTCCAAAACTATGATCGTCAAGGAGGAAAATCATGTATATTTTCAAAATTTGAGTCCTAAAAATTGTAATTGTGCCAAGTAACCATCTTCTCTAAAGAGATTATACTCTCATAAAGATAATTAACCTAAGATTTTACTCCATTATATCAAAATATCAAGTGACAAGTACTTGTGTAGTGTTATTGGCACAACATTTTTACGACAAAACTTAAATGACAAGCTATTACAAAACCCAAATATGGCCTGCTTTTATTTGCGAGACACCAAAAACGCAAATGATTTAACAAGCAAGTATGTTTTCTAAATTAAATAAATAAACAAAAACAAAAACTATGGTTTCTTCATTTTCAAACATACCATTGTTCTATTAATTTTAGACCCGGCTTGTTTCAAACCCCTAATGTATTATAATCAGGGAAGGCATGAAGGAGCCCTTGACCATTATCATCAAGACTTTTGAGTTGATGCCATCATTGAGGAGACCAAGAAGGATGGAGGGGATAGGGGATTGTACAAGGATTTCTATAACCAATAATTGAAACTCGATTTGCAAAATTAGAGAAATCATTGTCTGGCTTACAATATTTCTTCAACCTGATTTGCCTTGCTTTGGATCAAGCACAACGGACGTTGATCTTGAGGGGCCGAGGCATGGTACAAATAAAGATAATGATCAGCGACCAAGAGATAATGTGCAGCCACCAAACTAAAGGAACAAAGGATTATTATAATCACATTCAAGTGGAAGAGATAAGATCACGTACTGAAGCTAAATCCTATACATTATATCTGTTGATTTTTTTTTTTTTTTTGGTTGAATTTAAATTCTAGAATCTGTACAATAACTGTTCTGTTGTAATTTGAAATTAACGTCGACGTATACAAAATAGCTTCGTACCTTTTGGTACGGTTGAACAATGCTCTATTATATATTGTATATATCTTCATTTATTTACAACGGTGAAGTAAGTTAACTATGTCTATGGTTAAGGACTACAGAGGTTACAAGTAAAAACCAGAGTTGTTTTATTTAATAATTTTATTTATAAATTTTTTTGTTAGATTATTAGTGCTCTTTATCGGTACTGCTTTTATATTTGAACCCAATTGCATTGTTGATTTGGGCATTATCCATGCCTATTATTAAGATTCCTTATTTTCTTCTGTCTGTTGAGAAAATGTTTCTTCTTTTTTTTTTTTTTTGATAGGTTGAGAAAATGTTTCGGATGGACAAGAGGTTAACAATTATACTTATTTTTTAAGAAAAATAAACCAATGGAACCAGTTATATATCATAGTATGTTGTTAAAATTATTTATGGTAATTGTTATTAGAGATTTGGACTTTGGATACTGAAAAAAAAAAAAAAAAAAAATTACTGGGCTTGTGATTGTTTTAATTTGACATGTTGTGGAAAATACATCAGGATTACTTTGGCTGAAAGTTTCATACTTAAATGCGTGACTAATCTTTGTGAGAGAACTACACCAAATTCTATTTCTAGAATTCAGTACTCTCCAATTTCTTCACGAGAATTATTTGATTCACGAATTATATATATGTTACCTGATTATTACAATCGATTTTCCTTTGAAAACAATAGTATGAGAACAAGAATAACAAAATATTCCTTCTTCAAGAAAAGCTCACTAGTGATTTACTTTATTGCCATTGTTGTTGCGGACTATCTTTGTTTTTGAGTGCCCTCTTCCTTAATCCTTATACGACGGCCTTGGGGCCGTGAGAGCTGAACTGCCTCCTCTTCAATTTCTTCCACCATTGCAGCTTCTCAAGGCCATAGCACTAGCTGTTGATTGTTGTGTGGTTTTTTACTTTGCAGAGTTTGTGGTTAATAGGCTGGTTCGGGTTTTCTTGTGCGGGTATTGGTAATGGTGTATTTGGTCCCGCCCAAAATAATTAAATGGGTTTTTTATGGGCAATAAAAATTAAGGGTCCATTTAGTTGAAGATTTCTAGTATCATTATTTAGTTTTTAGTATTGTGAAAATATGTGTTTGAGTGTTATATAAACTAGCATGTAACTCCATGCAAGCGCATGGATGCATTTAAAATTAAACAAAATTTTTATTATAAAAATTTAAATAATTAGTCAAATTAATTTTTTTAATGCATGCAACACATGCATGCATACATATAGATAAATTTAAAATTAAACACAATTTTTATCATAAAATATAGATAATTTGTTAAATTATTTTTTTAAAGTGAACGTAATAAGTCACATATTAAAATTCTTACCTAAATGTAATACTGCTTATGATCATTTTTTTTTTCTAATTTTTAATAAAACAGAACATGTGGTGATTTTTATTTTATTTATTATTTGAGAAACACGTGGTGATTTTTATTGAGTATATGTGATTTTTTTTTTTAATTTTATAATTCATTAATATTAGATTCTTAATATTTTGCACTCATTAACTTACTTGACACAAAGATTAAAAAATTTAAGTAGACACATGGCACAAATTTAAGTGGATAATTATGGAGTAGTTCCTACATAAATTTAGACACATGACGCAAAATTGGATTATAATTTCAAATTCTAATTCAATTTTCTCTAAGCTTTACCTATTAATATATACTAGTATGTAACCCGTGCGGAATGGATATACTTAAATAAGACAATAGCAAAAAATATTGCATTTTATCAGTTAAGTGTTACTTTTGTTTTTTTGTTTTTTTATTAATCGTGAGTTTATTCATGTTTAAAAGGTTTATTTAAGTCTAAATTCATATTATTAACCAAAAAATTTCATTAACAAAACTTAGCATTATGTAATTTTTTTACAATTTCAGTCGAGCAAACCAGCAAACCTTATATGATATGGCTTATCAACTAGGGCTTTACTTGTAATTGCTTATAAATAATTGGCATAAGAGTGGTTTGTGTGTATAGGTGGATTGTACATTGGGCGTATAGGAAATGTTGTTAGCTTAGATGAGTATAGTTTGATAGAATTTGTATAATTGATTTCTAGGAGGTATGTGATGTGTGATCAGTGGTTGGTTTACTTTTATTTTATTATTATTATTGTGTGGTTCCACATGAGTATGGTTCCGTGTCATCATAGTGACATAAAATATGCTTTGGACAAGAAAGATTGTGCTTTATTATTTAGTAGGTATTGTTTGGTAGATTAGATGTATAAATTCGGAGATTTTAAGTTACAAACGATGGTTCTAATTTATAGTTTAGCAAACTTTATTAGAAAATGCAGATGGTTCAAATTTTATGGTTCTAGCCTGTAACCCCATGCATATGCATGGATATATTTGAAAAATACACATTAAGATGCATAGTATAATTCCTATATATATATCATTTAAATACTATTGATATATAGTCATTCTTATATTTTGTTAACTATTTAAAAAATCTTGTAAGAATATTATTAGGTATAAAATGTAAATTGTCCATATTGTTTTTTTTTTAATTTATTAATTCTTAATTTTTGATATTGTGAAGCACTTTTTTTTATCTTTTTTTGCTTGCTTATTTTCTAAGTGATAATTGTCTGCTTCATAATGTTTTTTTTAATTATTATTTATTTATAGGAAAACTTCATATGATGTAACAAAATTGTTTTATTAATTTGGATTAAAAAAATTGAAATTAATATTTAAAATGAATATATAAGTTAGAATAATATTATTATAAATATATTTTGTGCAATTTAAACATATTTGCTTGCTTGTTTTCTAATTAATAATTGTCTGCTTTTAATTTTATGTAAACTTCATAATGTTAATAAGAAATTTTGAAGAAAAAAAAATCTATAAAAAAAAAAGCATTCAAATTTTGAATGACACTTTTTTTTCCCATAAAAAATGAAGATAAACCTTGTAAAACACTGTACTAATAAATATTACATAGTAGGAAATGTAAAGCAATGAACACAACTGGGATTGCAATGTATTCTTCTATAGTTAATATTGGACATGAGCCACATATTAGTCTAGTAGTTGGCAAAGCAAAAGAAACAGCCACTACAAAATTCCCCCTATGACCCCGGAAAACCAATTCGTCTTGAAAGGGGGAGAAAGAGAATTTTAGATGTTAGAGCTATGAAATAATAAAACATTACAAATTTCAGTTGACTATAACTTTGACAATAATATTGGTTAATTTGATGGTTTTGAATTCTAACAAATAGAACCAAGTCAAACAAAGGAATAAATTAACTTGAATAGCATACAAAACTAACAAAAAATTCAAATGGAACAAATAATGCTTAGCCCGAAAACACATAACAAAGGTTTTCCAAACTCAAACATGCTACTAGTATAAACTTAAAACTTTTAGTAAGCAATCAAAAAGAAAGAAGCACCACAAATTAATCCCCCAACCCACTCATATTTTACATGATAATAATATAATAGGTACATTCAAAACAGGATTGGCAGGGAAAGTTCAAAAGGTACATATGTCCCATTCAAACTCAGTTTCTTCATGTGGACTTGGTTGGAAGAAAAGAAGGAAATCATATGGCCAATAAACATTAATATAAAGGAACTGGAAAAAGAGGCGGTAGGGGATTAATTTGTGGTGCTGGACAAATTTACCGACGGTAATAATCAAACTAATCAGTTAACACAAATTTTCTATGCAAATTGTCCAAAGCTCAAACCCTATGAATATGACCAACAATACATGCAACATTAATCATAGAAAAACAAAAATATAAATACATAATTCAAAAACAAAACTTTCACAAAAAGAAAGGAAAACGTTTACTCACCTTTTCTTAGGAGTATGTGCTTTGTTTTGTTAATGGAGACTTTGCTTTTTTGATCTTCATCATACCACTAAAAAAAAAAACAATTGCACAAATTGCAGCCCAAATTGGGGGAAAAATACGAATATGAAAGAAAGGGAGATAGAGAGAAACTACCTGTAAAAATTCAAAGCAAAGATTATACATTTGAGAGATAGACGAAAGTTAAATGTGAAGATCTATGTGAGAGTGAAAGTTTGTGTTAGTTTTAACTTTTAAGTGGTGGAGGCGTAGGGATTTTTTTTTTTTTTGTGTGGAAAATGTCGCTGAATATTTCTGGAAGGTTGTATGTTTATGCTTATATGAACAATGAATGGGATGTTAGGGATTTTTATAGTGTGCAAGTTAAATGTTTTTGCTTAGGTGAATGAACTTGATTATTGTGGTTTTCTAACTTCCGTGTTAGGTATTAATACATGCACAAAAATTTAAAATTTTAGATAAGATACATGATGCAAAATTAACTATCCAATTTAGAATTTAAATTATATTTTCTCTTAGCTTTGATTTTATAAGTGTGTGTGTGTGTGTGTGTGTGTGTGTGTGTATAATTCCTTTGGCACAAAAATTAAGAAAGGATTTTAGAGTGATTGGGATTGATGTGAAAAAAAAAAAAAAAAAAAAAAAAAAAAAAAAGTGAAGAGCCAAGAGACAAAGAGAGTCATTAAAGACTCCTACATGATTTGAGGAAATCTATATACATATGTATGGTATGGTCTTCACTTGACACCTAAATTCAGAAAATATAGTATATATATATATATATATCTATATAACTATATATTTGAATTTAATTGAAAAATCTAATGTAATATACTTAAGATATTGTAAATAAACTTTACCCTATTTAAAAATATTTTAAAAAATCCTTACCATCATCTAATTGATGAAAAATGTTAGCATATATAGTAAATGAAATTCATGAAACCGAGGTCACTTTGACGATGTGGAGCTTGTAATGTGACAAAAATTCTATTTACCATACCAACATTTTTCATCCATAAGATGACGGTATAAGGACATTTTTAAATGATTTTAAAAGTATGAAGAAACATTTTAATGTATAAGAATGGGTTTGAAATAAGAGTAAAGGTGGAAGACCAAATTTTTAATTTTTTAGCATAGAACTAATGGCTTCCTTTTTACTATTAAGTACAAACGAAAAATTGCATTTTATTGCTAAGTGACAATACTTGTATGTGTATTGTTACTGAATTAATCGCTTGTATTGTTATTTAAAGTATTCAAACAAAAGTACCAAAAATAAGTTCTAAGGCATACCATGTTTGTGAAAGACTCCTTTCTGGGGTAAGAAATGAGACCCAATATCGCCCAATATTTATTATTATTATTATTATTGTTGTTGTTGTTGTTGTTGTTGTTGTTGTTGTTTGGCTCACTTCAAAGCCAATGGATCTTTCAGTCTGCACTTCAAAAATATTAGTAACGATTACTTCTTCTACTCCTCCTTTCTGGATTGTCTTTGGAGTCGCAAATAAAAATGTTAATGCAACAGAGAGTGTCAACCCACTGACACAAAGAGTCTCAAATAAAAATGTTATACAAAGAGTTCTGCCACTTTTTCAGCAATATATTGAAAAAAATTTGTCATCCCATTACAATAATATATTTATTTGACATATAACAATGGAAATTACTCTAGAGCTGCAGCATTAACTTTGATGAATTGCAAGCTAAGTCAAATTCTTAGCTGCAACATTAACAAATTGGTAACAAAGTAGATATCCATTTCAACTTAAAAATAAAAAAAATAAAAAATAAAAAACAAACAAACAAACAAACAAAGATTTATTTGACAGCCTAGACAACAAAAAGGGTAGTAATGATTTCAAGCATTTCCTTGTGAATTGGGGTTAGTTTGTATAATAAAAGAAAATATTAGGATGTAGGAGTAAAAGTGTAAAACTATGAAAAGCATAGGTGGCAGCATGGGGCAAACAAATATTTCTATAGGCATTCTAGACCTCTGCCTCTTTGGTGTCTCTCTTCACATGCTGAACCAAAAGTAGATATCTGTAATATAGGCCAAAAAATAAAAGTGAAGATCAAAAGTTGTTTCATCTTTGTACCATCACCACAATAACATCAATGATAGGAAAACAAAAAAAAAAATTATAATTTAACAATAAAAATTATATACAAAAACGAACGAAAGGTACAGGCAGATGAAAGAAAAAAATAATCAAACCTTAGGAACACATAAACCAAGACCATTAACATTGTGATTACAATCGAAATATATGAAAAACCTTTTCTTATATAAGATACAAAAATACCCAAATACATGCATTATTGATACCGAGAGATTCTTTTCAAATTCTATAGCATTCATTGAAGAAGAGGGGAGATGTATATGAAGGTGCCTGAATCGGTGAGGTAATTGGGTACATGCACCGTTAGGTAAGTAAAAGAGAAAGGATTTTGGGTTTTGATTATTATAGAAGGAGGGGTGAACCTAGAAATACGTGTGTGTGAAAAAAAAAAAACAAAACAAAAGCACACCGAAATTACAACATGGAGCCACGTGAATCTTGACACATGGTACAAAATTAGGATTCTAATTTAGAATTGCAATTTAAGTTTCTCTCTGTTTCACCTATTATATATATATGACTATATATAGATAGATATATATATATATATATGACTTATAAATTTGAATTTTTTTTAGTTATATAATTATGTTTTTTATGATTTATTATATTGGACTCCTCGTTTTCTACACTAAATTAACTAATTTGCCACAAAAATTTAAAAATTTAGATTAGAAGGACACGTGGCGTAAAATTAAACTCTAATTAAAATTCAATTTTTGCACTAAATTAACTCACTTGACACGAAATTCTAAAATTTAGATTAAATGAAACACATGTCACAAAATTAGACTCTAATTGAATTTCAATTTGAAATTTAATTGGATTTTCTCTCTGCTTCACCTATTATTATTACTAGTATATAACCCATGCTACCGCACGAGAATGGATATAATTTAATAAATAAATAAATATATTGCATTTTATTATTTAAGTGATACTGTTGGTTTTGTTATTTATTTATTTATTTATTATTCATGAGTTTAGTCATGTTTAAAAGCCTTAGTTTATTCATGTTTAATAAATCTTAGTATTATGTAATTTTTTAATAAATATTTTTATCATACAAAATTCTAATGAAAAAATGCTATATAGACATATATATTCAAGGTTGATTCATTCACAGTACATATAACTATGATTAAGTTGCTTTATCACAAACCATTTTTAACAAAATATTTTAATCAATTAAATGTGAATCTCATAACATGCATCTCATAACAATATATAACAATAGAATAACATGAATCTCATAAAAAAAATTATCAATTAAAAATCACTAAAATTATGAGCATAAAACGTAAAGACAAACAAATAGGATAAATACTAATTCCTTAAAAAAAAACTTACAGTGAGTTGAGAAAATTACATAAATTATCTTTGATATTTGAAGAATAATGAGATTCCAACTTCCTTTCAAAATTGGATAGAGACTCGTGCTGATAACGTGTTATGAAAAAGAAAAGAAATATGCAACATCAATGATAGAAAAACAAAACAATTTTATAATTAAACAATAAAAATTATTGACAAAAAGGAAAGAAAGTATAGGCAGATGAAAGACAATAAACATACAACATCAATCATAGAAAAACCATAAAATTATATAATTAAACAATAAAAAATCTACACAAAAAAGAACGACAGTATAGGTAGATGAAGGAAAGCAGTAATCAAACCTTAGGAATGGTTGGAATTCGTTTTGCAGAGCATAAACCAGGACCATGAAAATTGTAAAGACAAGTACAATCGGAATATTTGGAAAACCTCTTCTTATATAAGATACAAAAATATCCAAATACATGCATTATTGATACCAAAAGATTTTTTTGAAATTCCATGTGGAAAAGGGAGATAAACTTGAAAATACGTGAGTGTGAAAAATGAAGGTGAACCGGATAAGGGAGGTGAACCTGAAAATACGTGGGTGTGAAAAAGGGAGGTGAATCTAAAAATACATGGGTGTGAAAAAAAAAAAAGCACATCGAAATTACAAATTAGACTCCAATTTCATATTTACATTAACACGTGGCACAACAATAGATTAGAATTTTAATTTAGAATTCCAATTGGAGTTTCGCTCTGCTTCACCTATTATATATATATATATATATATATATTATTATATTATTATTATTATTATTATTATTATTATTATAAATACGTGTCAGAAGTGTTATTGTTATTTAAACATTGAAAGAGAAGTGTTCACAACAAATCCTAAGTGGTTAGTTATTATTAGTTCAAATTTGAATTTAATACTGAGATTACTTTTTAACCTTACAATAACATCTAGTAATAACATGCCACTTAGGAAATGATATTCTCTCATCTCTAACTCTCGCTTTGCCATCACTCACCTCAATCATAGCAGCCAACACCCATCACCCTATTTTCTATTTGGGCTTGGTTACGATGGAAAACAACGTTTAACTTTGCATAGCAATCCAGCCATAGACTCATCAAATTCCATTGAGTTCCACTGTACATATGAACATGGATGGACCAACTTCAAAATAGTCGATTAAGTGATCAATGGACTAATTTATCTAGTTAACAATACAAAATTTATTCTTTGGATCCCTTCTATTAATAGATCCGTGCAACTTCCAAATCTCCATCATAGGTGATATATTTATTGTCATGGATTTGGATATCATGCCCCCACTAAAGAATACAAAGTGGTGGGAATTACGTATCTAGGGGGACACGAGCCCGTGGCTGAGATTTATAATTATATTCTTAATAATGGTGAATGTCACCTTTACTTTCTCACCAAGTGCTCACTTTTTTGTTCAACATGAGACTGTCTCGGTTTCTATGAATGGGGCATTGGACAAGCTTGTTGCTAAGAAGAGCCAAAACCCCAAGCAGCATGCTTGTCACAATTTTATTTTATCTTTCAATTTGGCTGATGAGAATGTTTTTCATGAAGTGCCTATGTCTAAGGCCTCGTTTGGGAGGAGGAAATGAAATTGAATGAAAGTGAATGAAAAGAATAATTTTAAAATATTCTTCCCTTCTCTTGGTTAGGAGTTTTAATGGAGAAAATGTAAAACTCATTCCCTTATTTGGGAGTTTAAGTGGGAGGGAATAGAATGGAATGGGCAGAAGGGAATACTTATTCCTTTTTATTCCCTTAAAACCTCAAATTTTCATTCCCTCTAAAATTGGGAGGAATAGGGGGAGAATAGAATTAGATTTAATGATTTTTTTTACTAAAACTCTCAAAATACCCCTATATATTCAACCATTTATTTTAAAATAGGGATCTATGTTGCTCCTAAACAAGATTACTTACATTCCATTGATTTTCCTTCCTTTCCATTCCTTTATTTTAAAACATCCAATCAAGGTTACTTAATTCCATTCTATTCTGTTCTTTTCCATTCCTTTCCCGTACTTAAATACATTCCATTTCATTTAATTCCTTTCTATTTCCTTATAATCATTCTATTCCGTTCCCTTATGAACTCCCAAACGGAGCCTAAGGCTTTAGAAATAGAAAAAAATGATCAAGATTCATTAATGGGGATAAATATTGGGATGCTTAATGGATTGCTTGCTTTATATGGAGGGGTGGAGGCAGGGCAATTTGACGGCTACTATGTGTTGGATATTATATTTATTTTAATACTTACTTATGTGAATTGATGATATCAATTACCCCTTAATGTCAGATACGTTGATTGCTAAATTTTGAAATTCAAATATAATTCAAAATTTGAATAGCTATAGTCAATAATTTTAGTTAGTAAAATTCCTGAAAATTAATGCAATTTTTAATTCCATATATTGACAGCTTTTAGTATACTTTTCTTTATAAACTTTTGCTTTAAAACATTTCTTTTAATATATTTAATAGTAACGTTATAAATGGAAAGTATTAGAAAAATTTTACAACTATACATTTATATAATTTATTGTTGATGGTTTATAACATTATAACTTGCTTTCCATTCTTGGTTGTAATTATTGTGTATAGTCAAAGTTTCAAAGGAGAATATTAATTGATATCTAAAAGTCAGCCACCTTATGGGTTGTTATTTTGTTTTCAATAGCATTACGACACTTGTGGTGTTTGGTATGAAGGAATCCACACTACTCTTAGCATCCAGATTCCTAGGAATGTAATTCCTTGCAATCTAGATACCTAAGAATGTAGCTATTCCTATGTTTAGTTTCATTGGAAATCTCTTAAGATTCCTACGAATGTGAGATGATAATGTTTAGTTTATTCCCAAGAATCTTAAATGAATTGTTTATTTTTCTCATTTTATCCATAGATTTGAATGTGAACTACCAAGTCCTTTAAAAAATAACTTCCTCTAAATAAATAATGAAAAAAAATATATAAACTATTAATAATTTGTTGAGCAACATACACATAACAGCAAAAGTGAATACCTGACAATAATGGAGGGTCCCCTTTAAACTTTTTTTTTTTCACACATGAAACCCAAATAGAATTTTGTTAAAGAATATATCAACAAAATTGTCTATCTTGCTTATACTATTTTTGCAAGAAAAGATAAAGACAAAGGAAAACATATTGATAATTTGTTTTATATTTTATCTTAATTGCTTAAATGATAAGGAAAAAGGGTTAAAATTGTCAATTTATAAAAAATACAAATTTTTTTTTTAAGTTTGGAAATATGAATACCCACTTATTTTAAAGGGAATCCACATTCCTACTAAGAGGGGTTTAAAGATTCCCTTAATATCTGATTCCCTAACGTGATTTGCAACCAAACATAAGAATCTTTAAACATTCCTAGGAATCCTAAAACATTACCCCTTATCAAACGCCACATTAAAAGACAAACTTGATTTTGGCTATTAACTTGCCAAACATTACCCCTTATACGTTGCCAAAAAACTTTTGACCGGTTTATATAATATATATCTATATATATATATATATATATAGAAACCTTTTGATCATATATTGATCTGAACAATTTTATGACCATTTAAAGTTAGCAAACGTTTTTATTCTTTGGCTGAGGACAAGCTACATGTCCGGCTCTATATATATGGAAAGAAATAAAAGTTTCTAAGACACATTATTTTTGAATTACAAAAGCTACAGACTTTTAAAAACAATTTTTATTATTGTTCTAAACACTTACCATCTACTGCTTCTTCCTATTCACAAAATATATCTTTTACTAAATTTTTTGGAAAAAAAAAAAATACTATAGAGAGCTTATATCCTACGAGCAGTATAGGCTCGCAAGGATAATCAGCAAAGGTGGTTGGGCTATTGTATCACAAGAACAACATGCAAAAACTATTTGTCTAGTTACATTAGATATATCGTAAACAACACGATTTGTCTTAAGACAGTGATTTGATCCACGCCTCATCTCCTCACCTTTTTTGGTAAAATCATATTGTGTAATTCTAAGGAAAAATCAGGTAATATCTCTCCTTTATTTCCAAACACTATGTTTGGCTGGGAAAAAAGCATGGAGTTGTGGAATCTTGGACTAAGCTATACGTTCTTGATCTTGGTGGAAGATTGGGAAGGGTGATAGGTTTCAAGAAAAATGGTGAAGTTCTAGTAACTATGCCATATAGACGTCCATCTTGCAGAAGAGACTTGTCTTTGTACGAACCATACAATCGAAGAAAAATATGGGATCTTCAATCAATGGCATATCAAGTTGTTTCTATTTGGATAATTAATTATGTGGAAAGCCTAGTTTTATTGGATTCTGGTTCATAAGAACAAGAAGAATATAAAGGTAGAGATACCTTATAAGTTATACCAATCTTGTACATGACTTGAAAATCCATAAAACACATCAATCTTAGATTTTATAACCTAATTTTTACTTATTTTTTTCACTTCTTCAAAATATAAGTATATTTTAACTCATTTTCAACAACAAAAAAACTAAATAAAATAATTCCTAACACACACTAAAGCACTATATGTCCATTTTCCGTGTGGTCATCCATTCAAACTAGACCTATCTCCCTATCTTGAAGGAAAAAAAAAAACTAGACCTATTCCATAGACATATGTTTTTTACATCTATTCAAACTTTTGGAACACCCGTAAATTAAACAAAAGAGAGAAAATGCACAACTTAGTTTACCAAATAATGAAGTTGCTCCAAATTACAATTTACTAAGTAATTTAATTTCCAAAACCATGATCCTCAAGGAGGAAATTCATGTATATTTTCAAAACTAGAGAGTCCTAAAAATTGTGGTTGTGCTTGTGTGAAACTACCAAGTGACCATCTTCTCTAAAGAGACTAGACTCTCACAAAGATAGTTTACCTAAGATTAAACTCTATTATACCAAAATATCAAGTGATGAGTACCCGAGTAGTCCTATGAGCACAACATTTTTATAACAAATTGTCACCTCTGCTTTATTTGCGAGACACCAAAGATGCAAATGACTTAACTTGCAAGTATTTTTTATAAATTGAATTAATAAATGAACAAAAACAAAAAAAATGATTTCATCATTTTCAAACATACCATTGGTTTATTAATTTAAGACCTAACTCATCTTGTTTCAAACCCTAATCTATATATATAATAATAGGTAAAACAGAGAGAAAATGCCATTAAATTTCAAATTAGAATTCAATTAGAGTATAATTTTACGTCATGTGTCTCATCTAATCTAAATTTTAGAATTTTGTCCCAAATGGGTTAATTTAGTGTAAAAATTGAATCTTAATTATAGTTTTATTTTATGTCACGTGTCCCAGCTAATCTAAATTTTTAAATTTTTGTGTCAAATTAGTTAATTTAGTGTAGATGAGTCTAATATAATAAACCATAAAAAATATAATCACATAAGTAAAAAAAATTCAAATTTATAAGTCATATATATATTAATAGGTAAAGCTTAGAGAAAATTGAATTAGAATTTGAAATTATAATCCAATTTTGGTAAGAATTTTAATATGTGACTAATTACATTTACTTTAAAAAAATAATTTGACTAATTATCTATACTTTATGATAATAATTTTGTTTAATTTTAAATGTATATATATGTATGCATGAATACATGTGTTACATGCTTTAAAAAAAATTAATTTGATTAATTATTTATATTTTTGCCATTGTCATATGTTGTCGAATCTATCAAGAATGACCAAACCCAGCCCAAATGTCAAATGATTAAAAAAACATGAGCTTGGATAACTTACATAATACCCCATTCCATATCTAAACATTTATAATTAGAACGGGCGGGGGGTAAATTGCAGATAGATTCACACTTCACATCTTATATGCACCAAGTCAGCATAGAGAATTTAGCCAAAAAAAAAAAAAAAAATCGGCATAGACACGGAAAAAAAAAAAACTTCCCCTTAAAGTCAAAAGTCTCCGTAAGGGAATCAGAGGAGTCATCAAAATATTCATGTCTAACCCTCTTAGAGCATTCTTATCAAGAATGCTAAATATTATAGCATTTACCACTTCAAAATCCTACTCTATCAATTTTAAAGTACCATTTTACAATCCACCAAATATCAAACATTCTATTTTTTTTACAACTTCATTTAAATAATATTATTTTTATTTTACCACTTTCTCTCTCTTTTCACCACTTTCTTCTCAACGGCTAGCCATTGTCAGCCACCACCACCATAAACCATCAACATTCCACAGTAAACTCAGACCCATGCCCAACCCACTGCCACCACAATCAGCATCCATCCAAAAATCAACCCCATAGCCATAAAAAAAAAACTAAACTAAACTAAACTTGAGAGAGAGAAGCTTCACCGTGAGAGGAAGAGAGGGAGGCAGAGGATAGAGAAACCCATCAAACCCAAGACCCACGCCTTAGCCACAACAACCCACCTCCATTGCCAACAACCCACCTCCACCACCACCCACCCCCTCATTCTCAACCTCAACCAAAACCCACCACCCGGATCTCAACCCCAGCCAAAACCGTCGTCGAGCACACATTACAGCCATAGCTCTGGTCACAACAAGAAACCACCACCGCAAGAACCACAAAAAACCGCCACAACCACAAAAAACCGCCACAAGAACTACAAGACACCAGCCACAAAAACCACAAGAAAACACACAACACGCCGATCTCCACCCAGGTCTTCACGCCGATCTCACGCCATCACGCCGTTCTCCTCGGCGCCAAGCCGATCTTAAAGGTACGAACTTGTTGTGAGGGAGTGAGGAAATGAGAGAGAGAGAAAGAGAGAGGGAGTGAGGAAAGGAGAGAGATGTGGGAGACAGAGACAGAACTAGAGCAGAGAGGTGGAGAGAGAGAATAAATAAATTAATAAAATATTATATAATATTGCTACAGTGCACTCTAAAAAATGAGTGCACTGTAGCAATATTGCAAATTTTATAACATTTACTGGGTTTGATGGAGTGGATTTTTGGGTTTAAAATGCTAAAAAATAGCATTTATAGCATATGCAAGGCTTGATAAGAATGCTCTTAGTATTAAATTAATCACAAACAATGGGATAATTGCAGGCAATTTTAACATCATGATCTAGGAATACTTTGAAATTATCTTGATAGAGTCACAGACATACACTAATATAAAATATATAAAAAAAAAATGACAAAATTTAGTTACAAAACTAGTTGTAACTTTATACTACAATCTTATTCAGTATATTTTTTATTGAAAGTTAATTTTGACAAATATCTACTATTGAATTATATCTTTTTCTTATACACTCTATACTTGTAAAATTTTTAGAAAATTGAATATTAATAACTGTGTCATCAATAAATTGTTTAAATTGTAAGTTTTTATAATTAAAATTCTGCATAAAATATAATAAAATTAACAGCTAATAATTGTACAAATTAGATAAGATAATAAAATTAAAACCAAACCCACCATCAAAATTATAAATGAAATATTAGAAATTACTATATGTTCAAAATATACCATCTTCACTTATCCTGCAGGGAAAAAGTAATGAATTTAGTTGGGGGCCGAGCTATTGAATTAATACACCAATATATACATTAGAACACATATATGGGCAGGTATGTGTAGTGATACAAAATTATTACAAATATCAATTTTGTAATACTAATTACTAAATCAAGTATGTCAAATTCCATGAATCCATGTATAAAAAATTATTGAATTTTAGATACACAATGTTATTTTTAAGAGAACTTATAATATTATCTTCCTAGATTTTTGTGGGTTTAAAAAACAAACACTATCCCGATTAAAATGACTAAGTAGTTGACTTGCGCAATTTATTTATAAGAAATATAAGTAGAACTTCTACAATGGAAAATTTAAACAACTGATTAAAGGGAATGAGGGATGATAAGATTATTTATTGATATATAAATCGTTTTCTTGAGGTACAAAGAGTTGAACAGAAAACTAAAAACTCCTATCTCTTTTCAACTATTACAATTTTCTCTCTCTCTTGTTTTCCCTTAAGTTTTTCTCTCTCGGTGGTGGTGGTTAGCTCGGATCTCCGCGCCTCCGCGGGATATCTTTTAGAGAACTACTCTTTACATCACAAGCCTCTTCACTCTCACCCTCACCTTTGGGCCAGGCCCATCCTCTAACGCTTGATTTGCTGGGCTTTTTGCCTTCGGCCCTCCCCTCTACAATTTTAATGAGCATACTAAAGTTGTGTAGTTTTATAAATAATATAATACAATAAACTGAAAGTAGGTTTTTTTGTGCCTTAAAAAAATAGTAGTTTTTTTTTTTTTAGATACACTATTTTATTTATAAGATAACTTATAATATTATCTTCCTAGATTTTAATGAGCATACTAAAGTTGAGTAGTTTTATAAACAATATAGTACAATAAACTTAAAGTAGGTTTTTTTGTGCCTTAAAACAATTAGTTTTTTTTTTTTTTTTTTGGAAAAAAGCTTTTTTTTTTTTTGGAAAAAAGCTTTTTTTCCTCCTCTATGTTTGGGGTAGTTAATAATTTCCCTCCTCACCTTTGAAAACAACTAATTTCCCTCTTTATGTTTGGAAAATGAACAAATACGTACCTCCCATCTGTTACTTTTTTAGAGAAATTACAATAATTACAAATGCAATTTAAGAAAACAACAGTACAATCTTCAACTTTTTCTCTTCCTTGTGGTGTACAACTAATAATTTTTTTTAAATTTTTTGTTAGATTTAATTGAGAAATAAGTAACAAATTGGGGGGTATTTGCTCATTTTCCAAACATAAATAGGCAAATTAGTTTATTTCCAAAATATAGGGGGGATTGTGAACTAGTCAAAATTTTTTTTTTTTTTAAGAATGAGTGAACTACTCAAACTTAAAAGGGTATAAAAATGTTTTTTTCCAAATCTTTTTTTCATTATACAATAAAGTAGAATAAGAAAACAAACTTAGCATCTTCCATCAGTCATAATTCATGTCATACAATCAAAGTAAATCTCGATTTCTTAAATCATTATTTGCTACATCAACATTTTTATTAGTTTTTTTGTAGGCAACATTTTTATATTGGTTAATATTGTATACGATTACGAAGATATTTTAAAATATAAGAGATGTTTTCAATTAAATTCTAAAAAATTGATTATCAAATACATAAATTTCAAAAATTCTTTTCAAAATTTGAATATTCCGTAGGATAAAAACTTAGATTCATACCTAAGGTGCACCACATTAAGTTCTTTAATTAAATTCAAATATTTGCATTAATCAATAAAATAAAAATAGTGTTATTTTTTACGAGGATAATTAAATTCAACTACCTAAGTGCTAGAATTATAAAGATATTTTAAAATATAAGTACCGTTGTGGATTAAATGTTATAAACTTGAGGATCAAATACATGAGTTTAAAATTTCATTTTAAAATTTGAATATTTTAAAGGATAAAAACTTAGATATGTAGGTTCAATACATTAGTCTCTCTTCAATTAAATTCAAATATTTTATTACATTAACCCATAAAACAAAAATAAAATTATATTTTATAAGGATAATTAAATTCAATCATTTGAATTTAACTATATTTCAAAATCCACCCTTTATGTTTTACTAAAATTAATTTCAGTCCTCTAACTTTGCTATCGTTTATTTTAATCCTTTTAACTTTCAAATTTATTCAATTAAAACTTTTCCATAAATTTTTGTTATATATTGTGGTTAATTTTCCATTTTTTTAAAATTTTTTTCTTTAAAAAAAATTAATGATTAAAAAGTATTTTTTAGATTTTTTTTTTTAATTCTAACAAAAGTTAACGGAAAGACCTTAATTAAATAAATACGAAACTTAGATAATAAAAATGAGCAAAAAAAAAATTAGAAGACTAAATTAGATTCTGAAAAAACTTAAAGGGTGAGTTTTCATTTTAGCCAAAACCTAATATAGAAGCTATCTTACCCAAATTTTACCCTATAAAAGAAATTCAAAAACATATTAGGAATTAAATTTCAAAATTGGATATATAAAAAACAGGAGACTTTTCCGTTATCCACATCCGGCAAAAGCGCGTGACGTGACTGACTAAACAACCAAACTGAAAATACGAAACCAAAAACAAAAAAGTAAAACAAAACTTACGTACACACCAATCAGCTGTCTCACCTGCGTACAAGTGCAATTCAGAGTCAAACATCATTGTTAAATACGAACTCACATTCATTCGCACTCACCTTCAAAGTACACACAAAAAAACCCGGTTCAAACAGACAAAACAAACCGGGTTTTCCACCAAACCTGAGGGAGTCTGAGAGTCTATGAGTCTGTGAGACGACTCTTCTTTCCATATGGAGCAACCCGAGAACCCGGCAGAGGAGCCCATAGTGTCTGACCGGGTCATCATCAACGGGAGCGAGACGCTGTTAACTCTAACGGCTGATGGGAAGCTGAGGATGAGGGAGAGAGGTCAACGTTGCTTGACGGTGGAGAAAGAGGCGCTCGGTTTCGTGACGGAGGGCTCGAAGATTAGAATCAGAGCCGCCGTCGAAGGCGGAGGAGCTGGAATCTGCTGTGTCGCGAGCAAACGAGCTTTGGTTAGGAAGGACTTCGTGTTTCAGCCCTTGTCTAATGACTCTCTTAAGCTCTGGTCTCAAAAGCTCCGTCAATACATAGACTCGCTCGGTAAATTTTTTTTTTTTTTTTGTTGTGGTCTGTTTGGATGGTTGGAAAATGCAGGAAAGGAAAATTATTTGTGATTAATTGTGGATGTCGGTTGGCCGTTGTTTATGGTTTAATTTTGAAGTGGTCATCGGTCAATAAAATAATGCCACTTATGCAAATGTAAGAGTCAGATTTCTAACGAGTACAATAATTAAAAAACGACGTCATATCACATTTGTATAAATAATAGCATTTTAATGATCAGAAGGAGAAGGACCAGGAGGACCTAATAATTTCTCCCAGTTTTGGTATTTAGAAGTGTTTAATTCAGTTTTTGGGTATGGATGGTTCTGTTCAGTTATGAATTATGATTTAATATGCATTTTAAATAAAACTTGAATGGTTATGTAAATTTATTTTTAATGGGTTTTTTTTTTTTTTTTGGGCACAAGTTAAGGTTAATGCGGTTTTTATTTTTGAGTGTAAATGTAAACTTGTGATGAAAGAGAAGAACTGAGAGGGAAAAAAAAAACATGCATTGTAGCTGATATTAAGCATTGAATGAATTTCCTTAGACTTGTACTCTTTTGGCACATATTAATTTGGTTTTAGGATCTGTTTGAGGTTTTAACTTGTTTTTATGTAATTGGAAAGGATCTGTATGATTAACCAGTCGTGAGGAATGAAGCAAATTTTGAAAATTTCTGCAGTTAGTGTGAACCCCATTTAAAGAATCATCGAATTTCCTTTCTTGGTTTTCAGCAGACAAATTGGAGCCTAATGTCATCATTGTATTGTTGAATTTCAACTGGTTGACTGGTCATATTGTTCCTTGATGATTCTCAGCGTAATCTGTTTCTCTTTTTAACAGGTCGGCCTAAACGGCTATTTGTTTTTGTGAACCCATTTGGTGGAAAAAAATCTGCATCCAAGATTTTTGTTGATCATGTGAAACCTCTTTTTGATGACGCCAATGTCCATATTACACTGCAAGGTTTGGATTCTTTCAAAAAAAAAAAAACTGTGTTCATTGATCATTAAATTTTTCCAAATTATAGGATTGTTTCTCATGCTTTTTTGAATTTTCCCTTCCTTTAATTCGTCTCTCAGAAACTCAATATCAGCTTCATGCAAAAGAAGTAGCTAGTTCACTTGATCTGTCCAAGTATGATGGCATTGTTTGTGTTAGTGGGGATGGAATCTTGGTTGAGGTAGGCTTACTTTGCTTAATTGCTACAAAAATGTACTATATGTTTTAGTTGTGACAATGATAAATACATGGAATACCATTAATTGTTTGGTGGAAAGCTACCCTAGCAGGAATGACTTACCATGGTTACCAGATCTCTTTCCAAAGGTATATATAAGATCTAACCATAGGAAAAAAGCTGCGAGTGGACTGCTAGTATGTGAATTCATCTGAACACTTAATTATTTAAGGCATTAAGATCTTCCATTTTTGGAATATATAGTTAATTCAATTAGGACTACAATCTTTAATCTCAAAAAATTGATTGTTGAAGTTTTTTATTTTTATTTTTAAAAAAATGAAGAAGAAGAAGATATGCTATAACTATGCATTCAATTTCTTTTTTCTTTTTTATAAATTAAGGACGCTAATTTTACATAGTTCTGGTGCCAATAAGGATCTGTTCTTGAGGATTGTGTTCATGAATTGAAGTGAAGGTTCACTATCCTATCTTAAAATTCTTCTGTACTTGGTCATCTGTTCTATGCTTTACTCCTTGACTGTTAGCAAAATAAATTAATAGAAAACTATATCTAACTGTATTAGTTTTAACTTTCAATTTTAGAATTCTGCTGGGGTTTGACCTTTTGAATTTTTTAGGCTATGCCCAAAAGACCCAAATGCATGTCATAAGGTATTGCTGGTATCGTTAGATTGTTCCTTTCGTGTCACATGGTTTATATATTACTAATTATTTTGGCCTTCAATGAAAACTATGAAATTTGTGGCTTAAATGCGTAGTTTATGAAAACCACTGTTATTTACTGAATCGAGTTTACTATCAAACACTTCTGGTAGTGGCATCTTTTTGACCTCTTTTCCTTTTCTTGCTCTTACAAGAATTGCATTATTTACTAGGTAATAAATGGACTGCTTGAAAGAGAGGATTGGGAGGCTGCAATAAAAATGCCTATTGGAGTAGTCCCTGCAGGTTTGTTACCATCTTTTTATGTTATTGATATTTTTAGTTGGCATTACAGGGATTGTGGTAGGTATGCTTTAGTAGATAAGTATCATCTAATGAATGGAATAATTTGTTCATGCTAAGGTTTTTTTTTCCCACTTCCCCTCTTCCTCCTCTTCTCCCTTTGGGTTAAACATCAATGGCACTGATGTATTAGTCTGCATTTCAATAATGTGCAATCGTGATAATCTATTTGCAGGAAAAACTGTGACACTTGCTCCTTTTGGTAGGATATGGTTGAGGTTTGAAACCTTAACCAGCTATGGATGTTCGGGACATTGGGTTGTAGTTGTGAAGTTGTTCAGGACTTTGCTCCTTCATTGTCATGGACTTTATATGTAAATGAACATTTTCATGTGTGCTAATTATGAAAATGGGCCATTTATCTTTCGTTAAATTTTCTTGTCCAAATACCAAGATGATTATTTCTAAGTTATATTATAATTTGGACACTAATCATTTCAACAGTACTTTGAAGGGTAATATTATGTGGTGATTAGCTTAATTATGAATATGCAGGAGTGATGTAAAGTTGCATAGTATTACCTTCCACCAAGTTATTCTCCCATTCCATTCTCATTGTTGTTGATGACGAAGGAGGGCCTGGTGGTTGTTTCTTTATTATAGTGAACATTTTTAATGCCTTGAATTAATTTTGATAGTGACAATAAATTTTTTTCTTGTAGGGACGGGAAATGGCATGGTAAAGTCCCTTCTGGATTCAGCTGGCTACCCTTGTACAGCACCTAATGCTGTTCTTGCCATTATCCGAGGTTACAAATGGTGCCTGCCAGTATTTCAATTCACCTTTCCTTTTGCCATTATTTTAAGGGTATTATTTTGATTAAAGAATTTTCTGCTGTTTGCTTTTATTATTGATAGGTCATAAGCGCTCGCTGGATGTAGCTACAATTTTGCAAAGAGAGACAAAATTTTTTAGTATATTGATGCTTGCATGGGGTATGCTTGATTTTACTTGCATGGGTACTCTACCAGAAAGTTTTTAAAATCTTAACCATACATTGTCAAATTAATGGTTTAGATTTTTCCATGCCAATAACATTTAAACAAAAATTGGTTGGCAGTATTTTCTCATCTATTTAAGTTATTGATGCTGTGGAAAAATCTAACCACTATTTCAAATGATAAAAATTAGGATTTTAAGAACTCTATGGTGGAGTTAACCCAGGAACAACTCTAGAGGTCTCATTCCATAATATTTCCATTATTTCTCTTAGAAAACCTCATTCTATTTCAGGTCTGGTTGCGGATATCGACATTGAATCTGAAAAATATAGGTGGATGGGAAGTGCTCGCATAGATTTCTATGTATGTTTTTAAGAATGTCTCATTTGTCATTTTCATTGAAGCTACTTCAGATTTGTGTGTATGTATTTGTATATGAATTGTAATCCCATTATTTCTTTAGTTACAACACTTAATCTAGTTCTGTAATCTAAAGTTACAAGTAGACTGAACAGAATAAATATTATGTTGTATTAGTTGCATTATAATTTCTAAGATCCTGCTAGTATCTTCAAAGACTCATCATTACATAAAACAAGAACCAGAGCTCTGCTACGATGGTGGTAGTAGTTATGACAGAACAGTGCTTAATAAGGCTTTGGGGCTAAATTGGATTATGTGTCACCATTGTTATTTATGTTTAGCAGATTGGGAAAATTGAGCTTTTGTTTGAATTCCTTGCTGAATGCAGGTTAGAGGTTTGTATTTGTGTTGGCTATTAGAAAGGCTATAGATAAGCTAGAGTTTAATTTTAATAGGAAAATAATAAATAAAATTTACTTGTATTATACACTTGCATACACTTTAGTTTTTCTCATTTAATATTTGACTTGTTTTTATCAATTCTACCTTCCTTTTCTATAACTCGGGAATATACATGCAAGACTGCAAAACATAAGCATTAGTCGTAGAATTTGTATCATCATATCCATCAGCAATAAAGGTGAAAAAATGCTCACAATAAACAGTGTCTTGCACCTAGTTGAGTAAAATGTGACAGCTTTGAAAATGCTGATTTCCCTGTGATCTTTTTTGCTTATTTCTTTTGAGTTGCACCTAATTTGAATAATGGCTGGGTTGGTGTAATATGTTGCTGTTTTAATAGTAGTCTGCATCAAGGCACTGATGCTAATTATTTCTTTTCTTTAGGGTCTTCAACGAATTTTACATTTGAGGCAATACAATGGACGTGTTTCTTTTGTGCCTGCACCTGGCTTTGAAACCTATGGAGAGCCAACTACTTACCCCAACAAATCTATTGGCAAGCCTGATAGCTGCAGTCCAAGTGAAGAGGAGTCTATTAAGGTTCGGCATCATGGTTACCAGGGACCTAATATTGACTTGGAGAATTTAGAGTGGAGAACTATCAGTGGACCATTTGTCTCAGTCTGGCTTCATAACGTACCTTGGGGAGGTGAAGGCACATTGGCAGCCCCAGATGCCAAGGTAAAGTCACGTTCAGCATGAATGTTTTAGTTTGTTTCTTTCACCCATTTTAATTCTTGGTATGCTGCAAGATATCAATTCTGCTGAAACCATATGGCTATGTTGGGTTTGCTCTGCCTTATCGCAAAATAAAAAAGCCCTTTGCAAAAAACTTTGTTCAGCTGTTATTTTTTACAAAAATTGTAAGAGGGAGGTGAAAAAATTTTAATGGTCCCCCTGCCCTCCTCCCTCTGCCAGTGCTCCCCATGGGGGCGTTCAGGGTTTACAAAAGAGTGGTAGCTTGATTAGAAATTATTTTCTCTTCATTTCAGCTTTGAAGTTTCTCTTCATCTGCTAGAATCTCTGCTAAATTCTCAATAGGGCATATTTGTGTCAAATTCAAATAATTTGTCCGTCAATTATAAGCATAATTGACATTTCTGTGTTCTCTTTTTCCTGTTGATGTGCAGTTCTCAGATGGTTATCTAGACTTGATCATTATGAGGGATTGCCCTCAGTTAGCTTTATTGTCATTGATGACGGGATTGAACGATGGAAGTCATGTCAAATCACCACATGTCACATACCTCAAGGTAAGTCACCAAATTTAACAAGGCAATCTGTTTTTCATTATCTTCTTTCTTACCCTTTAGCAGCAGTTATGAGGTGGAAAAGAAATCTCCATAGTTGCTTAACTTGCAGAGAGAGAATGTTCTTGGGGTTAATTGTGCTCCCCCTAAAATATAAAATCAGATTCAATCCCCTCATAAACCCCTGTATTAATTGATAACTATTTTGTTAAAAATTTCTGCCAATTTCAAAATTTCAATGGAAAATTTGCATACGAGGGGAGAGATTCATTTTGGGGACATTGCTCGATTTTAGAATTTTCCATTAAAATTTTGAAATTGACAGAAATTGTTTACCGTGTGGGCATTTTGCCTATTTTCAATAGGGACATTGCTCAATCTCATAGTAAAGTAGGGAGATTGAATTTGATACCTATATTTGGGGGGGGACAAATTGTAATGACCTAAGCTTTTGGCAATATATGTATATGCATAAAGTACTTTGGTTTTCTGTTGACTGTTTTTTCTGTATCCTGCAACAAACTACAGGTGAAAGCATTCATCTTGGAACCTGGTCCCCGAACCAAGGAACCAACAAAGGAAGGGATCATAGATTCAGATGGTGAGGTCCTGGCTAGAGGGAAAGGAACTTACAAGTGTGACCAAAAGGCACCCATGGCCTATGATAAACTTCAAATAGCCGTGCATCAAGGTTTAGCTACCTTGTTTTCTCCTTTATAGAGAGTTGATTCAATTTCATTTGATGGTCCCTCTGATATTGAAATTCCATGGGTTTGTTCATTTTATTCTGCCTGTATAGAGCCACAAAGGGTAAATAACTCAATAAGACACAAGAAAAGTAGAAACGTTCTTTAACAAGTTGTTGCTGTCAATTTTATTGCCTTTGGTGAGTAAATTTACCAAAAAAGAAAGGATTACTATCAAGGCAATGTGCGGTTCATTTGCTGCTTCAAAATTATTTGCTATAAAGTTGCTTGAAGATAATTATGAATAGTTCCTACTCATTGTAGACTAATCATTGTAGTCTAACATACCATTATACCATTATGCTGGTAACTGGTGAGAGTCTCAAAATGGACTTGGCTAACATAACTGAAATGCTTGCTTGGGCAACTTCTCAACCTACTATTGTTGGTGACTTTATTTTATTTTTAGACGCACAAGCCAAGTTAAGGCTTAAGGCTTACTTATGAAAAAAGCTTATGCAATAGCAATTACAAATGCACACTCCGATGAGATTTTGTTATATGCTCTAACAGGTTTTGGACACCCAATAATGTGTTAAACCAACACCTTCACTTTGAAAAGGAAAGGTTCAACCATATGGCTACGTGGAAATACAATTGATATGTTACTAAGTTTAGTGCACCTTACTTGTGGGGAGTTCAATCATTTAACCGAGCAACCGAAAATGAAAAGAAAATTTTCGTTTTTGTGTGAATATTCACTAGTAAAACACTATAGTTGAAAGTGTTGTCTTCTAGTCTCTCCTTCTTGTTAAGTGAAAAGCTTAAACCATTTGGGTTTGTTTCTATTAAGGATTTTGAGACACGACTCTCAAGTTGGGTTGGTATGCATCAGTGTCATGATAAATGTGTTAATAGCCTCTACATAAACTTAAAAAGAACATAATCGTGAAAGAATGAAACAAAGTGTGAACTTGATGCAAGTTAAGGCGCCACTTCTGGGAAGTCGGTCACACCTTACTCATGATTTCGAATAAGGTTTGCTGTCCTTGTAGTGCTTTCTATTTTGTGGTGATACTTGCACTCCACGAAATTTTGCATGTGAAAAACTACTATTTTCAATTCCCTCTTTCACGGCTTAAAGTTTCTTAATTAGTCCAAATTCTGTTTTTCTTTTTATAAGCATTGGCATGATACTTTTGTTTTCATCGCATGGGTCAAATAAACTAGCCATGTGGTTTGTAATGGATGGTAATGGTATGCATCATTAGGTGGTTAAATACATTTTACTAGAAATCTAGAATAAAGGGGGTTTTGATTTTTCCTTAACTAGAATAACGTAATTTTTGGCATGTATTTTTATGTGGGTGTGTTGTGTTTTGGTTTCGTAAAACAAATGTAATTATCCGGAGCAGACTCCATATAAAACTCTCTATTTTAAAAAAAAAGTTTAGTAAAACAAATGTCAAATCCTTTTCAATTATCTTAAACTAAAGGACAAGCAATCAAGTAACCATGATGAAAAACAAGACCGAAATTCTAGATGTTAGAAATTGCAGGATTTTTTTGTAATTGTCATGATTATTTTTTGCATACTATTTAAGAAAGTAGTCCACATAGACCACGTGGTCCACGTCAATGGCGAGTCTTATGTCCTCTGCACAGAATTTCTATGGTTCAAACTCTAGAAGCAAAGTGTCCATGGTGGGAAAGATTTAGAGAATTTCATTTTACCATTGAATTGAGGAGGAAAGACGTGGAGAAACAACGCACAAAACAAAAACAAAAACAAAAAAACAGAAAAGTGGGCATGAATAAGTGGGGGTCATAGTCGGGGATTCATGAACACGTTATTCACATGCACAAGCACGGTACACGAAGGAAAGTGTAGGTTAGTACATAGTACATACTCGTGTTTTGACTAATCAACCTTTTGTCTTTGTCTTTGTTGTGTGGAAATTGCCAACCACATGAATTGTTTGGGCGTTATGACCGCAGTGGTCATTGTATATGGTAGATATATAATAATCAGGAGGATACAAGTCCACTGCTAAAAGTTAAAAGGACACCACTGAATTTGAAGTTCTGCAACGACCTTATTGCTGGCCAATAGAGAATGATTACATTTCATAATTCATATACTGAATGTAACAGGTAATTACTGATTTGTTGATTGCGGGCTGTGAGCTGTGGTGACTCTTGGAGCCAGGGGAATTTTCTGGTTTCAAATACATGCAATTTACCTTTCACAATATATAGTTGGATCCCACTAGATGTTGGATACATGAAACGAACCTGTCACAACAATTAGATCCTATAGACTATTGGCGAGAGATTCAAAAAAAATATTCAAAATAAATTATAAATATTCTTTTGGAGCGAACCAAGTCTTTTCTTTTTAATAGTTAAATCAGTACTTTATTGCTCAACCTGAAACGGGGAGAAACGACCAGACTTGGCCCCCCATCTCTATCAAAGGCCTTAAACACATGGAGAGGTGGATTGAAGATGGGAACTGACCTATATTAGTTTACGAGGACTGCCCATTGGGCTAGCAGATGGGCAAAGACGACATTACATTTTTGCATACAAAAGAAAATATTACATTTCTAAAAGAATTAGCAAAATACATAATGTCTTAAAAAATAGATCTAGTACTCGTTTGGGTATTGATGAAAAGGCTAGTGTTTTGGCTTTATTATTATTTTTTTTTTTTTGGAGAAGAGCGTTAACTGAGTTCTAATGGGTCCTGTGCACTGTTCACAAGACCCACAAACCTATTTTTTCAACAAAATTTTTATTAAAAATAGGTCATACAATACTATTCACATATTTAAAAATTATTTTTACAGTGTTTTTAGCGGTATCTAAACAGATCCCTAATACTCTAACCATGAGCAACTTCTAGATTTCTCAACAGCTTGATGACATTCCAAGAATCTCCCTCAAGGATTCTGTTAGGACATATGCAAATCATGTTAAGAACATATGTCAATATTTTATGTAATTGGCTAATCCTTTGACAAAATGCACTTTACTTATAATTTGGTAGATTTAGGATGTATTTAATATTTCAAGAAACAAGGTTTCAAGTTCAAGTGTTAAAACCATGCAAGTCTGTCTAATAATCAAGTGAAAAAGTATTGTTCATTAAAACTCGACAGATAGTATCTATCGAGGCTTAAAAAGTTGTTTCAGCTAGAGACTCGACAGCTACTCGATAAATAGGATATCTATCGAGATTTATGAAAAACAAATTTCAAATTCCAATTTTCATCCAATCCATAAATGTATGTTTGGGCTTTTTTTTCTCACAACCCTAAACATATATAAGGATTATTTTAAGGGTCATCACAGTGAGTACAATTGCACAAGTGTGAAGCAAAGTGTTGTTTATACAAATTGTGACCGGAAACCTAGTTTGCCCTAATTCATCTTGAAGAAGTTGTTGTGTTTGTACACCATAGAGTTTTGTGATCAAGCAATTTCGTGATCTTCATCATGTGATGAACTGAAAAACTTTGAAGTAACTTTGAAGTCAACATCCTTCTCAAGTTGGTGATTAAGTTGCGTACTGGGATCTGCGTTTTGGTTAGTCACGTACTAGGAGCCGTGCAATACAAGGAGAGATCGTCACTACAGAACAAGTCCAATTGAGTATTGGGGTAAAGGTTAAACTGTAGATTGGTATAAGGTACTGGGATTCCTTTACTTATAATCGCTTGTTGTGATAATAGTGAATTTTTGGGAGTGATGACCTTAAATTCACCTGGTGAAGTTTTTGTCTCGGAGGTTTTCTCTATTCGTAAACAAATCACCGTGTCAACTTTATTTTCCGCTGCATTATATTTTAGTTGGTGATTTGTTTGTGCTGCCACGTATATTACATGTTAATTTGATTAATTAATAAACTTGGGTAATTAATCAATTAATTCATCACAAATGGGTCAATACATTCTTGGCCTATCAAGTGGTATCAGAACTGGCACACTTTGATTATGTTTTAATCTTTGCTGTGTGATTCAGTGACCTATGTTGTCATGGATAGAGGAGAGTCTCTTATTATACCTCCTCTATTTGGTGGTACTAATTATGTATACTGGAAAGTACGAATGAGAGCTTTCTTGCAGTCTTTAGATGAGAAAGTGTAGCAAACTGTGGAAATAGGCTGGACCAAGCTGAAGGAAGTGCCGGTCGACTGGGATGATTCTAAGATCAAGGCGATAAACTTCAACAACAGGGCATTGAATGTTTTATTTAGTGCGGTCACAAATGAAGAATTCAAGAAGATATCCTCCACTGAAACTGCGAATGAAGCATAAACCATTCTTCAAACAACCTATGAGAGAACCAAGGCTGTCAAGGATTTGAAACTATAGATGCTCACTGCAAGTTTCGAAGAGATTAAGATGAAGGAGGATGAGTCATTTAATGAGTTCTATGCCAAGCTCAAGGACATAGTGAACTCAGTCTTTAATCTTGGGGAAACTATTCCCGAGCTCAGATTGTTAGAAAGGTGCTCAGATCTCTACCCGAGAGATTTCATGCCAAGATCACCATTATTGAGGAATCAAATGACATTAACAAAATTCTTTTGACAGAGCTTGTTGGAAATCTACAGACCTATGAGTTAGGTCTGACAAGGATAGGGAAATCTTGTAAAGGAAAGAGTATGGCACTAAAGGCCAAGAGTAGTGACATGGATAAGTCTTTTGACGATGAAGATTCTAAAATGGAGTCCTACATCATTAGGCAATTCAAGAAGTTCATGAAGAATGCCAATGCAAAGGGTTTCGACAAGGACCGTAGATAGTCGAGTTCTTTTCAGTCTAAAAGACAAGACAGGGGGAAGAAGGATGCTAGATATGGCGATCAGTATACTATTCCCTCAAGACCCAAGTGTTTCAGGTGTCAAGGCTTCGATCACCCGAAACAAGAATGCCCTACTTATCTTAAGTCCATTGAGAAAAGCAAGGCATTTGCTACAACTTTGAGCGACACCGAACCTGAGGATGATTCCGAAAATGAAGATAACGGAATTCTAAATGCCTTCACCGCCACTGTCATTCCTACTAAGGGGATTGCAGAAGATGTGGATGAAAAAGAAGAATTGGCCACCAAAAAGCTTAGTGATATGGAGCTTGAACGAGAAGAACTCTCCATAAAGTTTGATGAAGCCAATCAGACTATAGGAATACTGAGGTTTGAAAATAATTTTTTGGCTGAGAAGACCAAAAAGCTTGAAATGGAGCTATTTCAAGTCAGAGCTCAGTTAGAGAGGACTTCAAGTGCAAAGTTCGATGAGATGCTCAGCCTTTAGAAATCTGCTTCTGATCGAACCGTTTTAGGGTATGATTTATCCTTTCCTAATATTGCTTCTTCTAGTACTACTATTTTTGTTTCTCTTGCTTATAATGTTGAATCTGAGAACAATAACGTGAAAAATGTGATAGCTAGTGAGAACCTAGGCAATGGTAAATCTATCTCAGAAGCACCTCCTAAGCTTGTTAAGAAAGAAACCAAAAATCCTAGGGCTAAGAAGAGTAATGCTAAAAAATCTAAAGAGAATAAGCGGAATCTCTGTCATCACTGTAGAGCAGCTGGACATACTAGACCTAATTGTTACAAGTAGCAAGCCACTCAACAGAGCAACAGTATGGTCTCATCTAGAAACCTGAGTCAGTTTCTATCCTCTCTTGCTCTTCTTAGAGATCTCCTCAAAGCTCTCGTGTTCCTTTCGAACTTGAACGGTTGCAATTCTTCCCCCTCATCGTCGGTTCAAGGGTTCGCCAAAAGGAAAGTATATTCTAAGGTGTAGAAGGAAAAATGCTCTAAGTGATTTAGTTACTTCTCTATCTTTCCCTCTATTTTCTGTGTTTGCATTACTTGTGTGTTTTGCTTTATTGTTTTGAGTCAGTCTAGTATTTATGCATTGGTTTGTTTAACTTGTTTTTATTTGTTTGTTTTCAGTTTTGTTTTATTCTTTTAAAATAAAATAAAAAATTGAAAAATTAGAAAAATACAAAAACAGTGTGTGTTTGTGTACATTGGTACTTGTGTACCTTGAATGGTCAATGAAACAAAATTTTTTAAATTTTGTATCTATTATAGCTTAGATGAGCATCTCTATATACAACTAAGCAAGTAAGTTTTGTAGCTCTTATTTGTGATGAGTAAGATTAAGTCTCTTGTACTTAACACTCGTATCACTCTTTTTGACAAGAATGACTAAAAAATCCTAAGAGAAAGGCATAAATAACCATCTCATTACTATTGCCCGTCAATCATGAAATGACATCTGTATTGTATGCTTCGACAAAGTAAAAGTGCAATGTCAAAAAGTTTAACATAATTGGGTATTTCTTTTCTCTTTTATATAATATGTCTATGCATGACATGCTTAATAAAAGAAAAAATATGCAATGAAAGTTAAAGCAAATAAATCAAAATGTTTTAAAATATGATTGCAAGCGTGTATTCTAGAAGATGTAGGAGTTATAGGATGTATCTTGAATGTGATAGTCTCCATCAAGCAATTATGATTGTATGTGAATTAAACTGATTTACTCATATCTCAAATGGCCATAACATGTAGACATTCATGCAATTTTGCGATGTTTTTCATACACAATACGCAATATTTTTTACTACTTTTGATACATATGCAATACAAATGTGATTTGGCCATCATAAGGAATACATGTGTTAATGTATATCCACTAAACTGTCTTGACTTATGTTTGAAATATAAAATTGGTTACACGTGTTTAAGGTGTGTATGTGTGTGTGTTTTGGATCTATGTGCTTAACATTTTTCTTGTTGAGAGATGTTTTTGAAAGTTTAAAATGTTGGTTGAATCCTTAATTGAGTAGCATATTTGATTGCATTCATATCTGTATTTTTCTCTTATTTGAAAAACTATTATTAAGCAATCTCAACAGCTCCTCGACACCTCTCAACAGTTAGGCTATCTATTGAGCTCTTTAGCTTCCTTTTATCGCAATCTCGATAGCTCCTTGACACCTCGATTCATTCGTAAATAAATCACTGTGTCAACTTTGTTTTCCGCTGTATTATATTTTAGTTTGTTATTTGTTTTTGCTGCCACGTATATTGCATGTTAATTTGATTGATTAATAAACTTGAGTAATTAATTCATCACAAAAGGTCAATACATTCTTGGCCTATCAGATTCTTTTTTCAATCTCAAATCCTTCATTAGCTAGGTTTTGAATGGCACTCCAAGCTACTCTCATTCCCCTCTGAAAGGAATTGCAAAGCTCGAGTTGATCTAATCATTTAACCATGCCAACAAAAGATTACGGGATGAATCACTTCCCATAACTACAATTGAGATTTTCTCCTCATAGATTGCGGAATCAAAGTTTAACTTGATCTAGTTCCTGGGAGGTGGAGACCAAACTGCATCGATATCTTTGGTTGGCCTCCCAGATTGCTCCTTCCAAGAGCGAACCAAGACTTATGTTGCACACACGTCTATGGTGAATTTAACTTGTAGTACCATTGGGCTCGAATTACACGCAGTGGGCCGGCCCAGAAACTCTTACAATGAAAGAAGCCCAACCTCACATCTAGAAATGGTCCGAGGACGTAATCCGTCCAATCTACGAAGACACATGATAAGAAAGAGTGTCATGCATGATCAAAATACCAATGAATACGACGTCCGAGGACAGCATTGTCCTCGGCAAGGGTTGCCGAGGATGGCATGACTGATTTAACATTCCAACAGCTTCCCTAACGGAAGCCTGTGGTGCTAGAATTAATGAGATAAAGATAAAGATTAAAGGGGAGGGGTAGGGGAACATCCAGAAAATGCTGCTATCACCGCATTTAAAGCTCTACACCTGCTACTCTGACCGCATTAATGAAGAAGTGACGCCTGAACGTTGGGTTTGAACCATATCTTCACCACCAGAGACCTGAGTAAAAAGGGATGATGGGACAAGTATCCAAAAGTGAAGAAGGTCAGGGTTACACGTGGAAGAAAGGAAAAAGGAGAGAGGCCTATAAAGGGTGGAGGAAGAAGACGTAGAGGGGGGAGGAAAATCAGAGAAAGTGAAAAAGAGAGAGAAAGAGTGAGAACTTGTAAAGAAACTCAAGCATTTGTCCTCGGCAATAATACACAAAGGAATATTTCGTCTGTGACTGATAAATACATATATATAGGTTCTGTGATCAAGCCATACCTGGATGTTATTTACCGCCAAAATCCTTGGATTAAGATCCTGCTCTCTATAAATTCATTGTTTAGGGCTCAGAGACTCAATTCAATATCTAGCTCGATCCGTGCCCTTACATAACTTATGGAGTATTTTGGATCCATGGTGCACATAACAAAATGAATTTGAAGCATTTCAATACATTATATTTTTTTTCCTCAATTTTTTTCCCTTGTTTATCTAATATTTTTTTCGTTTCAATATATTCTAATCAACCTATCTTTCTTCAAACATAGGTTAATTAAAATAAGTTTAGAGACACTCTAAATTTCACATAATGTTTAAGTAGTCGATTGTAAATGATAGATGATTTCTACTCACTAAATTTTTTTCACAAACTCACAAATTTTTTTCTACGACTTGCAATTGACTATTTTTTAACAAGTTGTTGAAATTAGTATATTTTTTATATTATTTAAAGGGTCTGGTTAACTATCTAATTTCAGAAATTTTTTATAAGTAATTGAAAAGGCTGTTAAATTAATTAGTTATTTTTTTTTATTTTTCTATAAAAGTTTACTAAAATATGCCCTTAGGGTTTACATTATTAAAACCCTTATTAAAATATTTTAAGGCTCATTGGGTAATGTTGTTTTAATAATATTATTTAAATATTGTGAAAATATACATAAATTAAAAAATATTTTTAAAATACATATTGTATTGTTTAAACTACAAAAACTGTATTTTAATCAACACAACCAAACACTCCTTGTCAAGTTATTAAAATGAAATTGGGTGCGTCCCTTCTTTTAAGAAGCACTGGTCCACTGCATTAGAACGTGGACGGAGACAGTCCCATATAATCAACAGCGTAACAATGACTGCAAGCACTGGATTAGAATTTGGATGGAGTGGGTCCCATAATCAACAGTGTGACAATGACGGCAAGAATTACTGTTTCTCATTGCGGAAAATATCACTTCACCTGAATTTCGACTTCAGTGTGGTATGGCCTCCCATACTTTCCAACATATCACCTATATTCAAATGTACAGTACACCAAAGAAAATAGTGAAACTTAGGATGTTGACTCTGCATGTACGGCCATATTTTCTTGTTAGGATCACCTTTATTTGTTCTTTATTTTTTGAGTACAATTTTTGAACGGAATCTGTGATTGTTAGGGTCTGTTTGGATGACTCTTGTTCTATTGAGTACAATTAGTAGTATCAAAACAGAACCAGGAATTGTTAGTGACTGTTTGGCATAGTTTTTACTTACAAGGGCATTTATGACTCCAAATGTCATCTTATTCTATTTTACCATTTTAAAAAGTTACTTTATTAATTATACTAAACTATTTTATAATACACCAAACATTTCAAAACTCTATTTTTTCCCTATTTTATTTAAATATTCTTTTTTAATCATTTTTTTACTATTTCTCTTTTTCTTTTCCTTTTCCTCTCTAGCACCAGCCTCAACCTCTAGCAAACCCATACCCAGCAAAATCATAGAAAAAAATCACCCAAATTAACAAAAACTTAACAAACCATCAAAAAATCACCCACAGCCATGTCGATCTCGCCGCCACAACAACTACCAGATAGCCACTAAACCAGTCTTCAAGCCACCGCTGCTGCCGCCTCTATCACCATCCCCTACTTCTGCCGTAGTCCGTCACTGTCTCTATTCACCCAAACCCATCTATTCTCACCAACTTTTTCTCATCATCATCGTCATCTTCACCGAAACACACCACCAAACAAACCCAGCAAACACCAAAACCCACCATCAAACCCATCGGAACAAATCCCTTAACCCATCATAAAAAATCACAACCACTAGACCTAAATCCAACCCCCCAAAACGCCACCCAAATTCGACCCGAATGCAGGAAACCCATGAACAAACCCACGACCAACATGCCTCCACCACAGAAGCTGATCAAGCCTCCATGCCGTTGAAGAAGAGAGAGCACAAAGAAAGAGAGGGAAAGATAATAAAAATTATGAAATAATGAGAGAGGAGAGAGAAGAACCAAACCGATTAAAAAACAATTTTTGTTTATACCATTGTGCTACAGTGCCGTCCTACCTTTAGGATGGTACTGTAGCACTATTGCAAATTTTTTTACAAGTTTACATGTTTAGCCGTTCCCTTGTTGAGAGTTATTGGGTCTGGATGCTAAAATAAACTTACATTTGGCATATAGCCTTTCCATTGCTGATGCTCTAAGAGCATTCCCATCCAATAATTTCATCCTATTCTATTTTATCATATAAAAAACTACTTTATTAATTATACAATACACTCAACATCCTAACTTTTATTTTACCATACTATATATTAAAATAATATATTTACACAATCAAATAATATATTTACATAATAAAATAATATATTCTAAAGAGGGAGAGAAAATGAGACAGTGGAGAGAGGAGGCAAATTTTTCTAGGTAGAATAAAATAATAATTTTTGTTATAGTACTGTAGCAGTATTGTATTTTTTATTTTTTTTACTTTAGCAGACTAGTTGTTGATGTTTTTTTGTATTGAAATGGTAAATCTTAACAAGACATTACATGTACCATGCCAGCTATGAATGCTCTTACTCTTAATTTTTTAGCTATTTAATAAGTTTTGGTTTTTGCAAAATAAAGTTATAATAGAAATTTCCTTAATGTTTTTAAGTTTTTGGCAAATTATAATTAATAGTGCTTTAAAGTTTTAGATTTATAAAATATATGAACTATAAATTATTGTTTTTTCTTAAAAGCTCTTAAGTTTAAAATTAGTCTCATAATATTATGATGTTTTTAACGAAAACATTTAGGATATAAAAATTCTTCTCATCCTTAATTATTGGTATAGAGATTAAAAAAAAAAAAAAAGTACGTGGGAGCTTTTTGAATGGCTGAACAAGAAATTTATTATAGGATGAAAAAAGTCTTCAAAAAGAACAAAGCATATTAAAAAGCTATTCAATTTTCGTATCAAGCCAACACATCGATCCCATTAATTTCATGTTTCCATTTGTTTGTATGCATGTTTCGTTTTCGTCTCTTCCCAACCACGCATTACCACACGTTTTTGGTTATATCTAAATGCATGTTTTTATCATGTTGGTATGTTTTTCTACACGCTACATACCTAGTCACACACGCTGATAGAAAATTCTTAAGTAATTTTCAAATACCAAAAAAAAAAAAAAAAAAGCTTAATCCTTTCACATTCATAATCAGATCTCACCACATATTTAACAAGTGAACTTGACCAAAACTGTGAGATAAAAAATTGCTGTTTTTGATACTCCAAAAATACTAAGAATTACTCAGCATCACCTTTTTTTTTTTTGGAGAAGCTAGCATCACCTATTTGGTTCAAATAAATGCATGTTTTTAATGATGTTAAAGTTAATAATTGTCTTTCATAATTAAACTCCAGCAAAAGTGACAATAATTAATAATTATGAAAAATATACATGTGGCTGTCCGCCACCGATCGCTATAATTAATTGCAAAGCTTTGTTATTAGCTTTCTCCTAGGAATGAAACAACGAGGAAAACAACGTTGTTATAGATGTGGTCGAGATTCAATTCAACCCCATATATGCACGAGTCATCAGTTTATAGCATTTATCATATTATTATAAGACAAAATTTATCTTATATTCGTGACCGTGTTTGTCTTTTTTAGTCTTTGCATTTCGCTCCCTTTTGCGTGCTCTCTAGGGTATTCCTAGGTCGATTATGTTCAATAGTTGCATAAACATACAGCAAACCAACAATTCTGATATTTAATCCATGAATACCTTTTACCTTGCGCCAAACATACTCCCTATTTGAAGGCTAGATATTTTTTTGTCGTGCGTATCCTCTAAGTCCTAACATGAAAATATGCGCCCTCTTTGGTTTTGGTGTCACAACAATTTAATATGGTAATAGTCTTGTTACACGCAATTCACATGTATAGCAAAAAAAAGAAAAAAAAACTGTTTTTATTTTTTATATATGATTGTTATTTTGTTTATAAGTAGATAAAACAATTTGAAAATTAATAGAAGAGTGAACTTTTTTTAAGCAATATTTTAGTGGAAGTTAGGGTTATATTTTTACTGGATTATCCTGTAGTTTTGTTTCTACATAAACATAGGAGTGTAGATACATTGTTGAAAAAAAATGAGGATCCTAAACGGAAGAAACAACTTAAATAATAGTATAGATAATAGAAAAATAATATGTTTCACAACCTTTAATATGATTTATTGTAATTGATGCATTACAAAAAGTAATGAAAGAATTGTGTGAAAGTGATAATACTCCAAAATTACATTAAAAAAATGTTGTTATGAAAAATATTGTATGCCTAAGCTCGCTGATTACAAAATAAAAGAGACTCAAACAATAATCAAACTTGAAGTATTTAATGATGAAAAAGATGATAAGGTAGAGAGATAAGGATAACTAAAAGGTGTTTAAAATATTTTATGAAGTGGAATAAATTTTACAAAATAATTGCAGTAAATGATTTTTATTTTTGTTATGAGTTTGACACTTTAATTACTATGAAAGAGAGTAAATTAAATATGAAACTTTGTGGACATTATTTTTTTGCCACAACTCTGATATGGTTGATTATAAATAATGGAAAAAAGAAAAAGAAAAAAAAAGATGAGTTCATGTAAAAGTAGTATACAACCACTCACAATTGATCACATAATAGAATAAAGTTAATGAAGGCCTTAGGGATATTAATTTAAGAAATATTTTTAGAAAATTTTTATAAAAAAATTAATTTTTTAAACTATTTTCTAAATATTTTTTATTAAAATTATGTTAAAATTTTCTTAAAATAGTTTACTAATAATTGTCCCGATCGAGAATATACATTAAAAGAACGGTTATATGATAGAATACTCTTAATCTAGGTGGCGTTTGAATCCGGATGAAACAGCATTTGGCGTTTTGCGTTTTTTTTTTTTTTTTTCCCTTTCAGCGCCTCTTGCATTGTTTATGGGACATGAATAGTGTATTTAAGCTTATAAATAATGTTAAACGTGTGAACAATAACTTTTATTATTTTTATTTTTATTATTTTCAGTTTTTAGTAAAATTAAGCGCTATCCAAACGGACTTCTAATCTAAGGTACTAAGGTAGGCAAATTAGTTTATAAAAAAAAAAAAAAAGGCAAATTAAATTGACTGTTGAAAAAAAAAAAAAAAAAAAGGTATTGCTGAAAATAACAGGGAGTAGACAATTTCTACAACGCAGCTGGCGGTTTTCGACCCCACAAAAAGCTTTTTACATTTTTTCCATTTCTTATCCCACCTCAACCATAGCGGCATAGCCGACTACTTCAGTTAAGGAAGCAAAACCAAACCCTCAAACCATCAACAAAAAATCTAAACTCAACTCAACCATATTGAAATCCTTTGGTTTATTTGATTATTCACTTGGCCCCACCATTACTGTAAAATGTGTCCAATTCCTGTACTTTCTGCTCAGTAAGTGGTAGCCAACCAGAAATATTAAAAAACTGACCCTATACGTCATAGTCCACTGTATATAACTCTTTTGAAAGGTTCTGACCTGTTAAATACTTACATGGTGGCTTAATTCTCATCTACGTCTGAAAATCTACACCAAAGAAAGGTACAAAGAAGAATGGTCTGAGTAATAGCTCAAATAAGATTTGTGTGGTATACATGATATTATTCATTATCGTCGTGTAGTACAGGTTGATAAGTCTAAACTGAAAACTCATTTTTTATTTAAATAAAGAAAAAAAGAACAGAAAAGTTCTAACACAACCAAACTAGCAAGACAATGTGATACATATTACTAGCAAGCACACATTAGTAAATCATTTTTGGTGATTTTTTCAATTTTTGAGAAAAACTTTCCAAAAATAAATAGGTTAATGTGTGCCTTAAAGGCACACATTAACCAGACCCTATTATCTATTATCCTCAAGGGTAGGTAGATGAGTCCACACGAAAAATTTATTTTTTTATTAAAAAAAAATACCAACACAACCAGACCAGAAAAAGAAAGAAAGGAATATTTTTTTTGGGGGTAGTTTGAACTGTGTAAGAGCGAAAGACAGAGAGTTTTGTCAAAACAAAAGCGCGTGTTTGGAACCCAGAAGTAAGGGTTACGTGATTGTATGACCCATGGATGGGCCATGCATGATAATAAATTATAGTAAATTCACTTACTTTACAAAAGCATACTCTCGCGCCGTACACAAATTATTTACACTCGCCATATATATATTTTTTATTCACGTGGGTTATTATCGTAAATTACTGAGTCCAACACAAGTCAATGTTTTTTAGCTTAAAATTTCTAACATTCACTCGTTCCCCGTATGGCCATATGTGCATGTTTTGATTGTTTTCTATTCATGTGTTTTTTTTATTTAAATAAGCTTTTTAGAGATGGTTTGGCAGACCTTAAAACACTCACATTAGTCATTAGTAGATGTATACAATATAATTAGGGATAAATTTTGTACGTACAACTCTAAAAATTGTCAACATCCATGTATACACGGATATTATTTACATATAAATCTATTTTTTAATACTGATTCATTCATATACAGAAATAGAAAGCAGTGATTTGAGAGAGCGATACAAATTTTGATAAAAAAATAATATTTTAAAGAAATATAGTATAAAATAAATATTTATACGTGAGTATTTTTGAAAAGTGAGTTTGTAAAATATAAAAATTAGATTTTTTATAATTAAGATAGACATAAATTTTTGCACGAACTATAATTTTAATGTTATTAATTATACAAAAAAATCAAAAATAAAATTAGTTTAAAATTGATCACTGCTTGTCTAAAATCAGATTAAAACTATTTTTAGTTAACATGGAGTTCACGAGAATATCAAATTTGAAATTTGATATTCTTAGCTTTGGGATGGAGGGGTGTCCTGGGTTTGGGCGGCTGTCCAACAAAGTATACATTCTTTTTATCAAACGACCATTTTTTAAATAATAATAATAATAATAGTAATAATAATTTAACCGGATTCTATAAGGGATTATTTTTTGTTCTGGTTTTTAACTAGTTTTTTTGACAAAAAAAAACTGATGCTTAAAAAAGGAAAAAAATGGATATTTATTTATTTGTTATAATTAGGCAGATATAATGGAGGAGGGAAATTTGAACCGTAAATGTTTTAGAAACATTAAAGAATACTAACTAGTTGATCGCTCTTTGCCGTCATTTATTATTGATAGACTTGACTTCGGCAATAGCCCACTATTTGATTTTTGTTGACAACATTCTATTGAATGGGGGTTAAGGATGATTGTAACTAGAAAAAGTGATATTTTAAGAAATGAAAGACTAATGACAAATAGACTCTACACTAAGAGAATACTAAAAACACTACTAGTTTTATTACATAAACTTAATAAACAGTTGTGACAAAATATTTAAATTATAAATATTTCTATTAAAAACATTATGAGAAGAAGTAAATACAAAACTTTAAAATAAAGTTAATGTAGTAAAATTTATAATATTTATAGTATCATTAGTTGGTTTTTTTTTAGAGACATTATTAATGCTGTATTAAATATTTTAATAATCATTAGTTGTTTAAATCACCATTTATTAACCAAATAAAAAATGCTAAGACTATTATTAATTTTACAACAAATGATAATAAATATAAGTGATATAAATTTAATAATATAATAAAAAAATGAAAGTCAATAGTTCTAAGACCATAAATTATTCCATAATTTTTTTGCCACAACTCAGATGTGGCAAAATATGAGTGATTAAACATCACTTACACATGAAACAGGACGGAGCCAGAACTTAGAATTAGGAGAGGCGGCTTTGTTCTTGGTTGGGTGCAATGACTTTAGCCACCGACTTTGTTGCTATTTAGTCGTTTAGCTGATAGTTGTTTAAAATTTTTTTAAAGGATCAAATTGTTTGTTTTAGGTAAAATTGGTTAATTAGACTTAATTTTTTATTTTTTTTTAGTTTTACCATTGGTAATTTTTGTTATTGTACTAATTTTTTTGGGCTTGTATATTTCTTTTTTAGATTTTAGACTTACAGATATTTTTTAATGGTCTTTAAAATGAGGAAAATGTTTGAACTACAAACCTTTTTACAAACTGTCGATAATGTAAGTGATGGACCCAAATACGAATCAATAAAAATTTTCTACCTTAAGGGTTCATCCGTTTGGGTGGAAAATAAGGAGGATGGAAAATAGAGAGAGAAAACTAGGGTGAAAAATGATGTTTTCTATTGTTCGTTTGGGGAAGGAAAATAAGAAGGAGAGAAAACTCGAAATAAAGTTTTCTCTTCGAGTCAACTTTTTTTTTTTCTCCCAAATCAGGAGGAAAATCTAGGGAGAAAATTGTTATAGTAGCACTTTTACAAAAATGCCCTCTGCCCACTTTTTTTTTTCACCTTCTCTCTC
Source organism: Castanopsis chinensis (assembly GCA_032878915.1). Lineage (NCBI taxonomy): Eukaryota > Viridiplantae > Streptophyta > Magnoliopsida > Fagales > Fagaceae > Castanopsis > Castanopsis chinensis. Next base: position 26,930,158 of record JAVQMG010000131.1, read on the forward strand.
TCTCTCTCTCTCTCTTTTTTTTTTTTTTCTTTTTTCAACTTGACATTTCTTTTGGATGAGAAGTGACCTGATCTTTTTTTTTTCCAACATTCTTGTCTTTTTTTTTTTCTACGTGGCCTGATCTATTCAATGTTTTTTTTTTTCCAACATGACCATTCTTTGCCCAATTAAATTTATATGCACATTATTATAATTTTTACATTATAATAATATAAATTTATATATATAATGTGATAAATTTTATATTATGTAATGAGTTCAAATAAATCTATTTCTTACATATTATGTAACAAGGGTTTAATAGTCAATTTATATAAATTACATTTTTCATCTTTCTCTTTTTCTCTCTAACCAAATAAAAGAGTTTTCCACCTTCTTACTTTTCCACCCCTCCAATTGAACATACAAGAGAGAAAACTAAATATTTTCCATCATTCCACAATTTTTTATCTTCCCACTTTTCCACTCTTCTAGCCGAACAGACCCTAACAATTTATAAAAATGTTGTAAAAAAATTTGTGACTATATCAATATACGTAGAAGAATCAATGCTATTTTTTAGGGGGCAAAAGTTTAACTTTAAAATACAAAATTGCTAAAATTAATACTCATATAATATATAATAATATTAAAAAAAATGACTTTACCTATCAACATAAACTCACCATTTTTTTTTTTTACCAATCACAACTCTATCCTGACTTATTTATTTTATTTTATTTTTTTGTGGTTACGGACTGTTTCCTGCATTAGAACCCACACATACACATAATGGTAAAACACAGTACTATTTCGAGATGGAGAAGTGAGAAAAGTCTTTATGAAAAAAAAAAAAAATCGAAAACGACAACGCAAGAAAAAGATCAGAAAGGAAAGAAGCGAAAAACAGAAAAGCAAAGCAAAGCAAAGCAAAGCAAAGCACAGCTCAGGGAGTCAGGGGAGTCGACGTGTTTTTAAAGCCTCTCTCTATGTACAAATAGAAACACACATTTTACTTTTTCTCACACTTCAAAAATACCATTCTCTCTCTCTCTCTCTAAAACCCTCTCTCTCTCTCTCTCTCTCTCTCTCTCTCTTTCCATTTCATTTCCGAAACTCTCTTTCCCTCTCTATCTCTCTCATATGATTACAGATCAGGCCGCGATTTCCATTTCGATTTTTCGAACTTTCTCTCTCTAAAACTCCATGGAATTTCTAGGGTTTGTGTGAGCATTTTCCTTGGCTCTGGTTACCGTTTACTTTCTTTTTTTCTTCTTTTTCGATGTCGTCGGCTTCGTCGTCGGCCAAGGTGTGTTACAATTCGGAGTGCAAGGAATTGAAATCGGAGCGAGCTAGGAAGGGCTGGAAGCTCCGAAATGGCGACTTCGCCGAGCTTTGTGATCGATGCGCGTAAGCAAAACACTTCTATTTTTGTCTTTGTTTCACTGTTTTGTTGACTGGTACAGTGGATTTTGCACTTTCTTTGCTTTGCTTTGCTTTGCTTTTCTTTTCTTTTTTTTGTTAGGGATTTCGTTGCTTAATTTGGCGTGAACTTGAAGTTTTGTAGTGTGGCTGATTAGTTTAACTTCGAGTTTGGTGAATGCTGCCATGGTTGATATTAAGCTTGTTAGAAAGTTAGTTTGAGAAATTAGGTGCGGGTTTTGATGTTTTTGTTGCTGTGAAGTTTGATTGAGGAAGCTGAATGATTGATTTTTGCGTTTGCTAGAGTTTCCTTCTTCTGAAGTGGGAGTTGAAGAATATGAAAATTTCATTTGAGCGTTTTTTTCTTTTACGTAGAATTTGTCTGTATTAGCGGGAAAGAGTTCTTGGAGGGTTTTGAGTGTAAAACGTTAATTTTGCAACACTCATGACTTCACCACCCTGGAGGTTTTGAGGGTAACACAAAATTTGAACACATGAGAAATTCAACTTTGTTTTCACGGATGTTGAACGGTTAAACTGTCTACATATAGGACAAGACCACAAGTGTAAATGTTAGACTTAAAACTTAAGTGGGTTTTGTGTTTATTTCCCTAAATTTTAATTCAGTGGACTTTTTGATGTACTATTTATTTGGAAAATAATCTTTATGTGTATGATTTGGTTTGGGGGAATTTTTTTTTTTCTGTGAGTCTATGTATAGTACTTTCATTCTGAATTTCTCACTGGAACCTCAGTTAAAAAAAATTGGACCCTTTATTGCATATTTCACATCTTGTAAAATTTAATAGGTGGCTGTTTGCTTTGCTTGCTCTTGCCTAATTGCAAGTGCGAATTAATTAATGCGTGTGCGACTGTAAAGTTCTGCAGCCTGTGGGTTAAGTTTGGTCTCGAAGCTCCGTATTAGTTCATTATGTGACGTACAGTGAGTTGAGGATCTAAATCATTGCCTTACGTATTGGTCCAGTTCTCGTATGATTACTAATTGCCTTAAACTATTCACATTCTAATTCTGAGTTTGGCATGTGCTTTTTGCTGGTCTTTTTTTTTTTTCCTGCTTGGGTGATTCTGCTGCAGAGTTGTATTTGGAAGGTCACCGTATAGATTTTTAACGTTGTGAATGAGTTTCCCTATCTTAACCATTGAAAGAGTTCTTCAAATCCAGCTGATTGTGAATGAATGTCATACTAAACAAATATTTGCATTAGTTTTAACTTTTTATTAGGGCATAGGTAGTCCTCTGCTTCTCATTTCCTAGTTTTTCTTCTCATCATTTTTACAGTCAAGACATTATTCCTCTAACTTTCTATTGTGCACTTATCCTTTTTTTTTTTTTGGGGGGTGGGGGGGGGGGGGTGTGCCTGTCTATTTCTTAGACAAAAATTGATGTAGGAGTAGGAAGTGGCTGGAATTATTAGAATAATTGATCTTGTAGTGGATATCCAAAGCTTATGTATTGCTGAGGATATAAATGTAAGGAGCACAATTATAGGTGGTGTTCCTTGATGAGTAGATTCAGTTCTTGTTGGTTTGGATGCTGGAATTTCGTGTTTGGGGGCTTTGGGATTTTGGGTATCTAAGGTTCTTGATGATGGAAATATAAATGTTGATGTCTAGAGAATGCTAGGGTTTTGGTTGGTAGACTTTGCATAAGTGATGAATTGCATGCACACTTTGAGTGATTGAATGGCTTGTGACGTTTTTGAAAGAGTCATCTTCTCCAAGCAGGTTTTTTATTATACAACTAGTGCGAAAACTAAGTTCAAAGGCAACTTGATTATTATTGTTATTACACATGATATCAAATCAGTGTTACATCTTTAAAAAAAAAAAAAGAATGTTACATGTCTATATTATACAACTCATGATCTAATTTTATTGGCTATGCATGGTTAACCCCTATTGGCACTCTAATTTGGCATGTGCTCCCAAGAATTGACCCATGTCATAAATTTCTTACATGCGCTTGAGCTCCAACTAACTCAATCCACTGGTAACTAACGAACGAATATCTAACTCTAACCCTTACCAGCTCTTGGACATGTGCCCAATTATCTTCTGACATAGATTACAACTTTAGTTCAAGCCTTAACTGATTGCCTAGATGTCTCCACGTGCGGGAGAGTCCTGGACTTGGCTTGGTTTGAGTTTGGATGCATTTTGGTCAAGGTTGTCACAAAGTGCTATTTAGAGGCCTTGAACCATTTTGAGTTCCTGATATGATCATAATAATATGTTAGAAGATAACTATATGTTCCTTGACCTTTTAGTCTATTTTTTGCCGCGCGTGTGTGTGAGAGAGAGAGGGAGCTATTAGGTGATCTCTTGGTCAAGAATGCAGGTTAGATGCTGACATGGCCAATTGCTATTGTGGTGGATGATAAGGGCTGACGTGGCAGTGCTCTATAGAAGGGGGATTTTCTTACTAAAGATGAAAAGTTATCGCAAATAGATTCTGAATAACACATTGGACTTGAAAAACATGTAGTTGATTATAGCTTATCTATAATATTTAATATATATAAAACTAAACATTGACTTTGGTTTGCTTCTTCTAATGTTGCCATATAAGTTTTTGAAAGCACACATTTTTTCACGTCATCATTTTAATATATAGATGTGTGTATTAATTAAGTTAAAATTCTATAATGATTATGCATAAAACCTATTATATTTATGCCATTTATTAAAAACTTTTCATATCATATTGTGTGTGTGTGTGTGAGTATTAAATGGTATCATAAATAATTCCATATGTATGCAATCATAATAAATGCCTGTTTATCATTACCGTAATTATTAAATTTTATATTTAGACAACAAATAAAACAAAGAGAAAAAAAAAAAATCATATTTTGTTAAAATTGTGTGCCCATTGCATGAGTTTCTGACTAGTATTACATGGTTGGCAATAATTCTCCAAACTGGTAGCAAGGAAAACTTAATACTATCAGAGAATATGGTAATTTTGGAACAAACTGAGAAAAGTCTAAATAGAAAAAGAAAACTGACAATGCTCGAAAATATGGAAAGATTCAAAGAACAGAAAAGCTCATGAGTTGACGTGTTTATAAACGCTCGTTTATATGATAGGATATAATGTAGAAAGTAGCGTTACTTTTTCTCTCACTCCAGAAATACCATTCTCTCTCTTTAAAACCCTCCCCCAACTCTTTTCCTCTCTCGTATAGATCAGGCCATCGTGATTATCATTTCAATTTTTGCACTCTCTCTACAAATCTTTGGGTCTTTGAATTTCTAGGCTTTGTGTAAGCATTTTGCTCTGCTACTGTTAGTTTTCGATGTCGCCAGCTTCATCATCAACCAAGGTGTGTTACAATTCAGAGTGCATGGAATTGAAATCGGCCAGGAAGGTCTGCAGGCTCCAAAATGGCGAGTGTGTCGAGTTCTGTGATCGATGCGCGTAAGCAATACTTTTATGTTTCTTTGTTCTGTTTTACTGTTTTATTGACTGGTACAGAGGATTTTGCTTTTTCTTTGTTTTAAGCCTTTTTTTTTTTTTGGGGGGGGGGGGTGATTTGATGGTTTAATTTGGCGTGTATTTGAGGTTTTGTAGTGTGGCTGATTGGTTTGAGTTCTAGTTTGTTGTGTGATGCCATGGTTTTTTAGCTTAGTTGTTTTGGGGATTTTCGCTAAAATTTTGGTTGTGGAGCTGGATATTGTCTTGTTAGAAGCCTTATTTGGGAAATTGGACTTGGGCTTTGATGTCTTTGCTTCTGTGAAGTTTGATTGAGGAAGCTGAATAATCGATTTTTTCATTTCTGAAATGGGGTTGACGGATATGGAAGTTCTTTTGAGCATTTTTTATTGTTGAATGTGTTTTTGATGTGCTATTTATTTGGAAAAAAATCATGATTTCTGTGATTTGGTATGGAGGGAACATTTTCCCTGAGTGTACATGTGTATTACTTTCACCCAGAATTTTTTCTCTGAGTGTACATGTTTTTATTTATTAAATTGTACCTTTAAATCGCACATTTCCCATTTTGTTAAATTGTAATTAATAGGTGGCTGTTTGCTTTGCTTTGCTTGATCTTGCCTAATTCCAAGTGGGAAATAAGTAATGCAAGTGCAAATGTAAAGTTCTGCAGCTTGCGAGTTAAGTTTGGTTTGAAGCTCCATATTGGTTAATTATTTGATGAACAGAGACTAAAGGGTGCTAAATTGTTGCATTATGTATGGGTCCAATTATCATATGATCATTCATTGCCTTAACCATTGACAATCTGCCTGTGTGTTTGGCATGTGCTTTTGCTGGTTTTTTGGTTGCTTGGGTAATTATGGGTTCAGAATTGTGTTTTGAGGGTCAGTGTAAAGATTTTGAAAGTTGTGGAGGAGGTTCCCTGTTGTAATCCTTGAGAGGGTTTGTTGAATCCAGCTGATTGTGAAGGGACTGTTAAACCAAACAAATATTTACATCACCTCAGACTTTTTCTATATTGAAAGCCTACAACAGACTTTGCCTTTTCATTTACTCAATTGCTAAGTTACAACTTTTTATTAGGGCCAAGTTAGTCCTTTGCTTCTTATCATCTAGTTGTTTTTTTTCCAATTTTTGGGGATAACAAAATCTCTGTACTTTCAAGCATATTCTGCTTGTATAAGAATCTTCTTTCTATTGTGCTCTTTTCCTTTTTTTTTTTTTTTTGGGGGGGGGGGGGGTTGGTTGGTTCTAGTACAAAAATTGACATAGGAAGTGGCCGGCATTATTAAAATAATTGATCTTGTAGTGGAGACCCAAACCTTATGTGTTGGTAAGGATTTCAATTAGAAAATACCTATATGTTCATTGAGCTCCTGTCTATTTTTGCTACGTGTGTGTGTGAGAGAGAGAGAGACCTCCTTTTATCATTGACGCATGTGTGTTCATGCCCTTGTGTTCCCGTATATAACTGATTGTACCTGCCTTTTCTGTCTGTATGTTTATTTCTTAGGGGTGGATGCATAATCTAAATAGCTACAATTTATATCTTGTCTGTTCAAAACAAAATTAGCTCTTAGGATAATTCTGTGGCCTGAAAAGAGAAACTCAGTTGGTTCTGACTTAGCATGGACATAGCTTTTGACTGTGGAAATGAATATTTATTTTATTAAAGAAATTAGGAGTTTTTAGATATTTTACTCTGTTTGTATTTTTTTAAATGGATGATATATTTAATTGAAAAGAAGCCTTTAGCCTATCTAACGTTTTGCCATGTTGCTTCCTGTATGCTTGAGTAACTAATTTTTATGGTTTGAATAAAATTTTCCATTACTTATTTAAAAAAAAGTTTTGTCATATTGCTAATCCAATAGCAAAAAGAACTGTTATTCTGTTTTGTGATAATTTTATTCTAACTTTAGTTATACAAAATCTGACTCTAGTTTTATTTGACATTAGTTCTGTTTATGAGGAAGGAAGATTCTGTGAGACTTTCCACTTGAGTTCTACTGGTTGGAGGTGTTGTGAGACTTGTGGGAAGGTGAGCTGGATGTTTATTTCAGTTTATTAATCTTCTTTAAAGGTGTGATAGGTATCAAATAAGTTTTCATTTTCCCATTAAAAGTTTTTGATTTTTAGTAGATGTTCTAATGGTTAATCTTCCTTTGCAGCAAGTTCATTGTGGATGTATTGTTTCAAGTCATGCATTTACATTGTTGGATCCTGGAGGCATTGAATGCATGACGTGTGTAAGGAAAAATCTCCCTTGGGTACGGTTCTATTTGGCTTTCCATTCTTGTATTCTTTTATATGCATTTTTTCTTTTGTTGTTCGTTGTGCCATTCTTTTGATTTTGGGCAATTGTTTGCCTTGGAATTCTTGCCAATTTACTACCAGTTGCTTTTGATTGAGAGTATTTCAATAATTTTCATTGGCTAGATCCTTAATTAGTGTTGTATGACTATCAAGTTCGGAAAATTTTCTACTTAAAATAAGTCAAATTTGATGCTTAGAGAAATGAAAGGTATATGTTTTTAGTATTGCATAGATTGAACTTGGCTACACTCATGAACTTCATACACTGCATGTTTGGTGTGAGCTTGAAACTCATAACTGTTACTTCAATTCAATAAACCGTTCATTTACTCTTGAAGGAAAAAAATTGCCTCATCTCAGGAGCTGGAGATATTGTTTTAAGGTTCTTTTACTGTTGCTAAATGTCAAATTGGGTAATCATAAAATAATATGTTTAACTCGCATAAAGTTATTTATAGAGGAGGATTTTTAGCCCCATTCTGTTTGACTAGACAAGACTCTGTAGAAACGTGAGCATTTTGCACTGGGTATGATCTTTATTCTTTATTTTGTCTAACAATAATTGTCAAATGAATTCTCACTGTTTGGTCCATATACTATAAGCCAACCTTTAAGTGAAAATCATTTACTCATTAAAAAAAACCAAGTGAAATGTCATGGCATCTCATAAATCATAATTGATGCATTTTCTAACATTACATTGTCCACTGATCCCTCCTGTCCTCTTGCTTGACTTTTTCTTAAAATTTTTGTTATAAATAAGTAAAATTTGATCATATGATAGTGCATCAATCTGTTTCTCTATTCTACTCATAATGTTTTTCCAGATAGTTAGTAATAAGTAAATTATTATTATTATTATTTTTTGTTTGAGAATCCAATAAGTAAATTATTGAGATACTATTTTGCCACGGTCTTCTTACTCTGAATTTTCCCTTGCTTCTTGCTTTTACCCTTCTTTTTCCATAGTTATTTGTTAATCTAATGTTTATCTGATTTTTTCATCCTGGCAAAGTCTTATCATCCATATATTATGAGAAACCACTTAAGGTCTTTTTCCCTCTCTCTAGTTATTGCAACATAGCATTCTACAACTCTTTATGGGATATTTTTGAACAGTTTAAACTTATGACGAGCAGATAAGTTTCTCATATGATCAAAGCAAAGGAATTACTTGCATTTGAAGTGATATTTAATATTTGCAAGTCTTGCATTTTATGTACTATTGATTTTGTTATAACTGTGTTTTTATATACTGCATTTCAGACATCAAATCCAGCATGGCCAACATCTCTATGTTTTAATCCACCTTTACAAGAGAGACTCAAAGACCTATCTGTCAAAAATTGGAATCAGTTGGCTGGATCAGGTCCTGTACCATGGCGGCAGGCTCCGAGTTTGTTTAATTCTTCTATACCTGCATCAGAACAGTCAAGATTTCCCTATGATTATGACATATCAGGTGGCATTAACAAACTTAATGCCAATGATAGATTATCTGCCTCTCCCTTAGAAAAAAAGAAAATTGAGGATCTTTCTGAAAGATTAATGAACGGAAACTTGAAACTTGGTGCACGGGAAATGCTCGACAACGGGAATGCAGGTATGTACTATGCACTTTATTGGATCATGATTAAAAAAAAAAAAAAGAAGAATTAGAAAAAGGAAAAAAGAAAAAAAGGGGGTTTGCTGATGACCTCCTGTATTACTGATTCCATGCTGGAGAATTTTCCTGCAGAAAGAACAGGTGGAATGGCTGCTAAGTTTATGTGAACTTTGTTGCAGGCATTAAGTCTGAAGAAAACCACAGTTCATGTTTATCTCAACAGTCTTCCTCCTTAAAGGAGGATCCATCTACCCCACAATTTGGTTTGACTGTACCTCATGCATCTCCAAATGAAACAAATGCCCAAATCGGGGTTAGTAGAACTCATTTGCAAACAACTCCTACACCTCTTCCAAAGCAGTTTCATGGTAATTTACATAATAGAGTTGACTTGTCTGGTGAAGCTCAGGTTCGCAATGGAAGGCCTCGAGTGGATGCACGAGGAAGAAGTCTCTTACTTCCTCGGTACTGGCCCAGGTTTACTGATCAAGAGCTACAGCAAATATCTGGAGAGTATCCTTTGATTAAATAACATGTTCTTCATATTTTAAAGTTTTGAAGTCAATTTAAAGTATTATGTTTTCTAATTAGCCATCATTGTAAATAGGAATTTTTATTCTTATCAGGATTTCTGCAAAACCTATTTTGATTTATGTTAATGAGCAAGGATTTGCTTTATTTGGTTTTTGATGCAAGACCTGTCTATGCATTCTATTTACAAATCAGCATCATGTAAGCCTTAACCACATGGAAGTTCAAATTCTGTGATCACTCCATTATTTGAGAAAATGTTAAGTCATAGTGATGCTGGGCGGATTGGGCGTTTAGTGCTTCCAAAAAAGTGTGCAGAGGTGAGTCTGATGGTGCCTCAGTTTCAATTTTGAATACTTTCAGCATTTCTGTTCTCTAATCTTTCTAGTTAAAAAAAAAATATTCCTAATTTTCTCATTTAATGATCATTAATGTTGATGCATTCATAGGTAGAAAAATTCAGCCAACCACACCATGTCATAAGAAATGACATGTCTTAGTTCTCCTTTTCTGATATCTAGTTTGCATAGCAACATATAAAGTGATGTGAATTGCAGTTGTAATGGTGGGTCTGTGGACAATGATTGACTGTTTAAGTTGCAGATAATTTACAAAAAAAAAAACTAGGTTTGTTTTGTTATCAAAGGAAGAAAACATGACTTGGTTATAGAAATTTATATCTTTACTGGCTAAAATGGCAGAACAACTGTCAATAGTGAACTTAGTTTTACTTTTGTAGCTATACTAGGTTATAGAAGTTCCATGTCATATTGTTGATAACCTGAATGACTTTGGTGGCTGTCATTTCAGGTACCGTGTTTCTTAGATTAATTTATTTTGTCAAATTGTTTGCATTCTGTTTAGTGTAAGTGCAGTTTTGACTCTAATGGAATCTTCTCCTTGGCATGAGATTTCTATGGCTGTGTATTTATGACATTGCTTAATGACCACTGATATTTTTTGAAGATCTTATCTTAATTTAGTGTAAATATTTCTAGAAGATCTTATCTTAAATTGGTGTATTAGTTTTAGTTTGTTACAACTTCCTATGGTGATAATCCTTGTATAACACTATTCATTCACCATGAGACAGGCCTACTTTCCACCAATTTCTCAGCCTGAAGGACTACCTCTTAAAGTCCAGGATGCAAAAGGCAAGGAATGGATATTTCAGTTCCGCTTCTGGCCCAATAATAATAGCAGAATGTATGTTTTGGAGGGTGTTACCCCTTGCATACAGTCCATGCAATTGCAAGCAGGAGATATAGGTAACAAAATCAAATATCAATAGAGAGCTTTTGGACGTTGTGGTTGATTAAAATATCTATACAGGTAGAATGGCAACTTTTTCATGCTCAGCTCAGTATGCCTGTTCCTACCACTGGTTTTCTATTTTGTAGCTCTCTAGACTTGGTTTTGTGGTGCTTACAAATACTTGATGTTGTACATTTCAAGCATGGTTTTGAGTTATTGTCAAGCAATTAAGTGCTGAATGTTGCCTGTTAATTTGTGTTGGCCTTCTAAATGCCTTTATCTTGAGTTTTGGTTTAATGCTTTTTTCTTTTAAGTCATCTTCCTAGTACATGTGGTACTATCGAGAATTCATATTTTCTTGTTTTGGAACTGATGATTAATTTTATTTTCTCAGTAACATTTAGTCGATTAGAGCCAGAAGGAAAATTGGTTATGGGATTCAGAAAGGCTTCAAATGCTCCGCCATCTGATCAGGTTTTGCCTTATACAATAGCTTAGCACCTTATTCTTACTGTACATCTGTATTTGTAAGTGTGTAAGACAATGGGTTTTTCAAGTGTTTATTTCCACCGTCTAGGTTTCATCTTGATGGTTTTTTGGAATTCAATTTGCTAAAATGTTTTACTTAGCAGTTGGAAGTGACTGCTTTATGCTCTAAGGACTGTATTATTGCTCCTGACTTTATGTTGGAGGATTAGTTAATTGCAGATTTCTTCATCATGATAACCACATTCCACAATTCAATTGTGATATCAGTTGCATTGTTGCATATTTTTTTTAGTGCAATAGTTTGTAGCCTTTAAACATCTGGTTTGCAGATGGTTAACAGGTTTAGCTTACAATCTACATCACTTTTATGCGTATATCTGTTGACAGGACCATGACTCTAACAAGACTATGAACGGAGTTTCTACCCATGGAGATGTAAGTATTAAATAAACTGGAATTGTTCAAATTGATTTTAATTTTCATCATTTAAAAGACAGTTCAGAATCACCTATCTTTTCATCAATCCAACAGGCTGAATTGGCCGATCCTAGTTCATGGTCAAAAGTTGATAAGTCAGGATACATAGCAAAAGAAGTACTAGGAGCTAAATCATCAATTTCTAGGAAGAAAAAGAACAGCACCTTGCGTGCAAAGAGCAAGCGTGTAAGAATTGAAAATGAGGACCTGATACAGCTGAAGATAACATGGGAAGAAGCTCAAGTATTACTCCGCCCCTCTCCTAACCATCTTCCTAGTGTAGTGGTGATTGAAGGCTTTGAGTTTGAGGAGTATGAGGTACTCTAGTTAATGTTTGTTTCGTGTGAAAAAGATTGAACTACTAATGATTGCTTGTACATTTTTTCAGCCAAATGTAAGATTTATGTATGATTGTCAATGATCTGCCTTTGCACCTGGTCACAATTTTGGAGGTGGCTGTATTCCATAACTCCAATGCTATGACCATGTTCTTTTCCTTTTTCCACACTGTAATAGCGTAAACTGCATTGTGCCAATTTGCCATGACTTGTGACATGTTATGCTGAGCCTGATAATTGGGTGGTTATACGATCTCTGTAGTTTGGTGATACCCACAGAATGTCTTTCCAGTTGTAAGAACTGACTAATCAAGAGGGCTGGGTTGAATGTCTTTCTAGTAATGCTACTAATCTGCCTTGATGATCTAAAATTTCTAAATAAACACTGCTAATGTGGACATGACAATGACAAAGGGAAAGACTTCTCCTTGGACACTTTGGTGTTGCTACCATTGATCCTACCAATTTTCATTTGGATTAAAGAATATATCATGATCTGGCATTCATCACACTCATTTTAAAGTATTGTTTATTGTCACAATAAGAGTACTTATTTCTTGCCAAAGAGTAGTGGGTGACACCCCCCCCCCCCCTTTCTCTCTTTTTTCTCCTCTTTTCCCAAGAAAAACAACACTTGCTAAATGTTGACCAAACCTTCCTTTAATGATGAAGGATAATTCCAGAGGCCAGTGGTATGTCTTCTGTTGTATGTTAGTTTTCTTATGAATTGCCACTTTTCTTCGGTGTTTTCTTCTGGAATTGATTAACAAGTGAAATGTTTCCTTGGTAAGTACCCTCCATTTTGATTGCTGTCGTCTATTATTACAGGATGCACCAATACTTGGGAAGCCAACCATTTTTGCTGCCAACAATTTGGGGTAAATCACTTACCTTTCAGTGCTCAGTCTTGCATTGAGATTCTGTGTTTTTTTTTTCCCCTGTTCGTAGTTGTGAGTTACTTCTTAAGTTCAAGCATGCTCAGCGTGTTTCTATTTTTGGGGTATCTTGTTTGAAATTGTTTTTCCTTGGTATATATGGTGTCTAATATTTTGCTATGCAAAATGATGATTTGTTTTTTCTAAATAAAAAATCTCATACTTATCTTGTTTCAAAAATGTTTTGCCAGGGTTAAAATGGTTTCTAACTTCTACTGTGGAAAGCAGTGTAGAAAATACGCGTTTACGTAACTTTGCATTCTGTGTTGGATTTTGTATTATTGCACACTCTATTATACCTATATTGAAATGGATATATATATATATATATATATATCTTTTTTTCAGTTTTGTGCTTTCTCTGTATTATAATAGACATGGACTGATTATCCTTGTCCCTTTCCAACACTGTGTTCCATCTATGTCAGTGAAAAGATTCAGTGGGTTCAATGTGAAGACTGTTTTAAGTGGCGCAAATTGCCAGCCAATGCACTTCTTCCATCAAAGTGGACCTGTTCTGAAAACTCATGGGACGCAGAAAGGTAGACCATCATCTATTTCTATATCTGAAACATGGGCTTTCATCCCATCTACTTCATTCAAGATGAATATGCTTTACTTAAATGAAGAATTTACTTCATTCATGTTATTGGATGGCTGCTCCATGATGCACATGTTGGGATGAAACTATAATTGATGGAATTCAGGCTCAGTTTGTTGGCCAAACTGCTTGGACATTTGTTAATACACAAACATAGAAAAGAATTAGACCTTTCTTGCCATAGCCGGGGTTTTTGTGTCTAAATTTACTCTTTGCATGAACCGTTACTACCTTTATGATACAAGGAGATTACTTTTCTTTGTTATTCCCTTGCTTCTCATCTAGCCGACATCCTGCAAATCTGAAAAGCTACACGGAAACATACCCAAGGGGGAAAAAGGACAACCTATGGGTACTTTTTGTGTGTGCGCGCGCGTGCGTGTGTATTATTTGACATCTGTGGCATTCCTTTGATATGTTTGTATCCTCTCTGCTACCAGATCTGTGTGTTCCGCAGCTCAAGAATTGACAGCAGAGCAGCTTGAAGATTTGCTACCTCACTGCAATTTAGGTATGAGTTGCTATAAACAAATATATGTGTCCTATATCCGGAGCTCATCAACCATTTATGATTCATGAGGCCTCCAAGTAGGCTTATGGCCGAGCATAGTACTAAAGTACTCTGGTTTCTAGAGTTTACTACTATTTCTCTCTCTCTCTCTCTGTACCTGTGTGTGCACACACACGTGGGTGTTCTGGTAGTGAACTGCCTTCCATTGCCAATCATCAAATCTGCTACCTGTCATTGTGTTTGGGCAGGTGCTGCCAGGAAAATGAAGGCTACTAAACGGGACCCAGATAATGTAGAAGCCTTGGAGGGGCTTGACACTCTTGCGAACCTAGCTATCTTGGGAGAGGGTGAGACGCTCCCAGCATCATCCCAAGCAACAACAAAACACCCCCGACATAGACCTGGTTGCTCGTGTATTGTGTGCATTCAGCCCCCTAGTGGGAAGGGCCCAAAACACAAGCAGTCTTGCACCTGCAATGTCTGCCAGACAGTGAAGCGCCGTTTCCGCACCCTAATGATGCGGCGTGAGAAGAAACAATCAGAGAAAGAGGCTGAAACAATACGCAAAAAGCAGCACCAGCAGCAGCCACGGCAGCCGCCAGTGCCTGAGAAATTGCAGGATGATGATTCCCTGCTATATAATAATACAGGAAATGGTAGTCCGAAGCAGATCAGAGAGATCAACGAGGTTTCTGACGATGAACCTAACAGGATGAAGTCGTCTTCTTCTCCTTTTAAAGGTCAAATTGATCTGAATATTCAACCAGAGCGGGAGGAAGAGCTATCACCTGGTTCTGATTCTGGCAGCATGATGAAGTTGCTACAAGATGCTACTGAGAGGTATCTCAAACAGCAGAGATTATCAAGCTCTGGTGGAAATTCATCAGCCAATCAGTCACATCCAAGTGGAGATGTAGCAGGGGGAGAAAAGCTCACCAATATTATCAACCTTGGAAGCAATCATTCTGATGCTGATGAAGACCATCCTGTAACTCTATCAATAAAAGCATCAGCTTCCACTCCGGCTGCCGGATAGATTAATTTCTACATGTATACATGTTGATCAACAGCTATGTGGGGCTGTTGGTATTGATTAGGGCAGTTTCTGTTGTACATCCCATATTGGCTTCATGCATCTTCAAGTCTGTACATAAAGAAGAGCGGACACATGGTTGAGAAACCAATTAGGTGCTTTGATGTCCTCTCTACAGTAATATAAATTGACACCAAAATGTTCAGGTAGGGAGATAATATATAATTGCAACTGAAGTGGGTACTAGGTTGAAGCTATATAGTTTCTTTTTAGTAGCTCACCTTGCTACCCTCATCCAGAAATATTGAGGATGTAATTTTACTGTGTTTTTTCGGCCCAGTATAAAAGAAATTGCTTTTTTGGAAAAATTAATTCCTTTGTTTTAGGTAATTGTTGGCATTTAAATTCACATAGTCTGTGAGACTGACGGGAAAAAGCTGGATTCTATTCAAGTTATTATTGTTTAATCTCAAGTTTGTAGGGAAAAATGTTGGGAGCTAACATGTATGAATACTGATAGTTGGTATGGCTATCATACGCGTTCAAGGTGGTTGAAATGTTAGTGTAGAGGGTAAGAGCACCGTACTCAATGTCGAGATATGAGGGTAGAGAGTTCTCATTGCAGTGATACTTTGCACTCATGAACTGAGTAAATTTATGGTGGTTCATTTAAATTTATTTTGAACTTAAGTCAAGCTCGAGTTAAGTTCCAAATAAGGTTACTTTTTTAAGCTTGAATCATTGTTTTGTCAAATAAACTCGTTATTCATGAGTTACTTGATTAATTAATTCATTTATCATATTTAATAAACATTTATGCACTTATAAGTTAGATTTACCAACCTTGTATTATAATTATAATTTTACTATAAATGAACTACTTATATTATAATTTGATGTATTATGAATCTTTTTACAAACTTATGTATTCAAAGCTGTTTAACTGGTTTGTTTGAGTAATTTTTAAAGGATAAGGTTTTTCTACAAACTCCTTTTATATCTTTGAATTGGATATGATCTTATTATCTCCTCTATGTTTATAAAATTTCAAGAAAATTAAAGATCAATAACTATGTCTTCAATTGTATGTTTAAATTTTAAATTTTTTGTAGTCTTAGATTATGCATAAAAAATAAGTTAATGGATGTTAACAATATAAAAAATAAGTTAAAATATATATGATTTGAACAAAATTTGACATGCATGTTAACAATATAAAAAATATGTAATTCAACGATTAAATTTTTAAAAAATAGTTGGATTTTCAAAACATGTAGTAATTTTAATTTTTATAGGGAGTTTGCAGAGTTTTCTTAGTTTTCTTATAACCTAGTTTGTAGAAAAAAGTGACCAAATCAAAACTCATCCTCGAGTTTTGTTAGTTTTTTTTTTTTTTTTAATATTAAATTACAATAAATAAATAAAAAAGTTAGAATGTTTGTGAAACTTTGTTTTGAGTGAAATAAAAAAAACCGTTTGCCAGGTCAAAAATTGTAATCAAAGAAAAGATCATAACGAAAGAAAAAAAAAAAAAAAAAAAAAAACCAAACATGTAGCACATCGCAAGCGCATAAATTGTAAAATAAAACAACGATTGTTTTGGCCAAAAAAAAACGAGGCCACGCTGAAAATAAACCAATCATGAAGCACATATCAGGCGCATAAATTGTATATGCAAAAAGCAAATAGTAAAAGGGTGCCCATTAATGAAGTGAGGGCTTATTGGAAGACAAACTGCAGTCATACAAACGGAAAGTAATGAATAGTAATAGGTAAAAGTGCATTGGCTTAGAAAATAATTTAGAAACTTTTTATAAGAAAGAAAAAAAAGTGTAAAAAACCTCAACTCCATTGAAAGGTGTAAAATGCAACTATTGCAAAAAAAATATATATATATATACAATTGCACTACAATGCGATTCTACATTCAGAATCAAACTGTAACTCAATTGTAAAACCAAATATTAATATTTTATTATATTTACTGTTTATTTTATCACCTCACTCTCTCATCGATACTCTCATCTCCCCTCTCTCTCTTTTTCTTTCTTCTTTTTCAGTTCACTGATTCTCTCATTCAATCCTTTCCTGTCTCTCATCCTTGTCTTCCCTTTCTTTTTTTTTCCCCTTGAATCAAACCTCCGTGGGTCTCATATTTGGTGGAGCTCATGGTTTGATGTGGCAAATCAGGGTGGTGCCGTGGTGGTGGATCGGGGTGGTGCCGAGCTTGTCGTGGATCGTGGGCCTCATGGGTTGGTGGTGCTCATCGGTTTGATGTGAAGGCAGATGTGGCAAATCAGGGTGGTGCCAAGGTGGTGTATCGGTGGGTGGTGGATCGATTTGGGTTTACTGGGTTTGCTGTTAAGATTTGCTGATGGATTGATTTAGGTTTTCTTGATACTGTTAAGATTTTACTAGGTTTGCTAGGTATTTTAATGAGTTTGCTGGGTATGTTTAATGGATTTGCTGGGTTTGTTTTATTAGGTAGATATGAAGATGGAAGGAGAAGGAGAAGAAGGTGAAAAACAAAGGAATGGAGGAGTCAGGTAGCGCGTGTGGAAGGAGAAAATTGGGAAAAAAAACAAAAAATATTATATATCTATATATTATTGTGTAAATATATTAGTTTAATAAGTAGAATAAAAAAATAAAAGTTGAAATGCTGGATAATTGTAAAATGATAGAGTATAATTGATAAAGTAGTCTTTTGAGATGGTAAAATATAATAGGATAGGAGAAACCATTGTGGATGCTCTGCTCTTAAAGGATTGATTTGGGAGAGACTAATTCCCAAACTTGAGGGTTCATTATGCATGAGGAACTCCAAAAAAGTATTATTCATGACTTGAAAAAGACAATAAGATAAAAACTTTCAAAAGAAGACTTTACTATCAAAAGCAAGAAAAAGATGCAAGTCTTCATCGGACAGCACCAGGTATTTAAGAACTCACAAGGTACTAGGCAAACTTTCACAGAGAACCCTACCAGAAAACCATTCACAAATAAGGCAGAAATAGACGATGAAGTAGACACCAAAAGTTGGAAGGGGAACATTTTCAAATACAAGCAATAAGGCAACAATGCAAAAAGTGACATCTCTTTCAAGCATTTTGTTAAGGCTGCTTTTATTCAGAAAAGACACCCTTGTACAGATTGTTTATTCACACAGAACTCCAATCCCCACCCACTCCTCCCACTCCCCTTTTCATCAGAAAGACAATTAAAAAACTAACATGTAAAATAAACAGCTATGTCCGGGAAGATATAACCTCAACGGAATACTTTCTGACACTATAGTTTGCATTGAAACCAGAACCTAAAACCAAAACTCAAACAGCAGATTCTTCCAAATTATATCACACAAAATACTTTAACACCCAATGAGTGTAATTGTCAGTCTTGAATGACTTGTATGCCTGCTTATCCTCCACTAAAGTTTATAGCTCAAAAGAAGCCACCATACTTTTTAAATGCAAGAAGATTGACAATAACCTTGTTGCCCCAAAATGTGTTTCAACAGTTCTGTAATCAGGGCAGTCATTACAGAACTGTGTTTGATAAGTGATTATATCTTTACTATAAAATGGAATCAACTAAATATTTCAGCTCCTGAAATTTCATGACCCATCAACTATCAACAGCAAACCACATCACTTGATATGAGCAAGCAACTAGGAACTCGTGCTTTTATCAAGATAAAGGACCAACTCCCACCACAAAGAACAACATGGAATTGAATATAATGAACAAAGAAACCATATTGAGTACTCTCACATTATCATAAAAATACCATATATTTAAAGCATGAATCAACATTCAGAACCACTAGACAGCCATTCTAAATGTATAAGCAGTCACAAATATGGAGCTCTTACAATCATCACCGAGGATCTACCAAGAGAAGCTGCAAAATGCACAAAATACTTCATCTAATTACCGAAACAAAAGAACTTCACCCTTATTTACATGCTTACCAAATTCAATCAAGTACCAGAATTAGGCAAAGCTGCCATAAATGAATTGAATGATGAATCCAGATCGAAAAGGAGCTGCCTAGCCTGCTGCTCTGTCAACTCATCTGCTGCACTCATCTTCGACAACCTAGAAAGCCACTCCCTCATCTTCGTCTTCCCCTCGAAATCTGGTGGAAGAACAGCAAACTTATTAAGCGAAGCTGAGAGTTCTGAGAGCACAGGGTGCACCTGATCAACTGCCACCATATTCAACTTCAAAACGTCCATTGCAGTAATGAAATTCGTGGTACATTCTGCCACAATTTTAGGGTCTGCCATGGTGGCCGCAGCAGCACGGTGCTCCACAGTGGCAGGCACCCCAGAGATCACCAGGCGGTTTATAGCTGCTGGGCAATCCATTTTATAAGTATCTGCAAACCTCTCAATGCTTGGGACCGTATCTTTGAGTGTAGAAGCTAAGGTCTTAAAATGGGCAATGAGTTTTTGGCATTCTGTTTCATATTCAGAAGGGGATATTATATCACGAACATAAGCCTTTTCAAGCTTCTCGGTGGCCTTAATTATTGCATAAAGCTCGGCAAAGTTATCATACATTTCTCTCTCACGCTTGTCATTCCATAGCTTAACCTCCATTTGGGTATGTATTCTAATATGATATAAATATAAAATAAGGGTCTTTTTTTTTTTTTTTTAAACTTTTTGGATGAGTTTGGAGGATTGGAGAAGAGAACGGGACACGCGCAACGAGATCAAATTTTCCTCACTGAAACACAAATCACAGAATAAGACAAAACATAGTAAGAAATCTAATCCTTTTAATTTTCTATATATCAAACAGTGAAACAAAACATTGTAAAACGAAATGGATCAGCTTGTTCAACACTCAGCATAGAAATCCTAAACAAAAATAGAGGTTCAGTTTTTTCTTGCAGAGAATTTAAGAGAAAAAATTTATAAGTTTGAAGCATAAAGTTTTAGCGAAAACATAGTATGAAATCTAATAACTTTTTTCTTTTTTATACTTCATCAAACAGTCAAACATATCATTGAAACACTACAAATGGATAAGCTTGTTCAACAATCAGGCATAGAAAGTATAAACCCTAAAAACTTTGAAGCATAAGTTTTACTTATATTATCCCGACGAAACTTTGAAGACTCCAATCAAGCAAGCATATTCCTCCGTTTTCTCAGCCACCATACAGGCCAAGAAGCTTAAAGTGTGAACATTAAAAGGAAGCAAGAAAAATGTAAAAATTTATAAAAATCAAAGACCCAGATCGAAACCCAATACCAGAAAATAAATAAATAAATAAAAACTCAAATTCCAGAACTCTGAAGACTCCTATCAAACAAGCATAACTTCCCTGTTTTTTCTCAGCAACCAAACAGACCAAGAAGCATAAAGCTTGAACCTTAAAAGCAGACAAGCAATATGCAAATATTTACAAGAATAAAAAACCCAGATCAAAACCCAATACTATGAATCAAGACAAGAAAAAACAAATCATGGGCAATAAAAACACACAAAAAAAAAAAACCCAAATTACAAAACTTTACCATCAAGTCTAAGTTTTGGAAAATCAGCATCTGGGACATGCAAATTGGGGTCTCTACATGAGTTTTTGTAAGAGAGAGAGAGAGAGAGAGAGAGAGACTTACAGAAAGCGAGACGCGTTGTTTTGAAAAATGTGAAGAGGGGTCGTGCGTAATGTGTCGGAGGAGCTCATGAAGAAGAGAGAGGTTGCGTGTGGGCTCGCACATATTATTATTGCTGCTTACGGCAGCGACGTGTAGCAGTTGGAAAACCAAACAAAAAAAAAAAACATGAGCCAGGCAATACTATGCAAAACGCAACCTTTTTCGGTTCTTCTATCCTGTGCTGCCGGTACATTGCTCTATTTGCTGACGTTGTTCTTGTTCTATTATTTGTATTTTTTAAAAATATGTGTGAGAAAAAAAAAAAAAAGTAAAAGTATTTATAATATTATTTAAAAATTAAAAATTATTATTTAACTGTATGTACTAAACGAGCCCTATGTTTCATGCCCTGAGTGGTCACATCCGAATCCATTGGTTGACAAAAAAAAAAAAAAAAAAACCACAACACAACACAACACAACCCGTGTAATAGTTTACGAAAAATATATAATATGAGCAAGATTTAGTTACAGTACTTAGATGTTATTTCTTAAATTCTCTTCTTAAAATTTTGCCATCTGAATTTTTTCTCATACGATAAAAGTGTATGTTTTAGTTAAGAGGAAAATCTAACGAACAGTACTTAAAATACTGTACCTA
Organism: Castanopsis chinensis; assembly: GCA_032878915.1. Classification (NCBI taxonomy): domain Eukaryota; kingdom Viridiplantae; phylum Streptophyta; class Magnoliopsida; order Fagales; family Fagaceae; genus Castanopsis; species Castanopsis chinensis. Next base: position 26,951,385 of record JAVQMG010000131.1, read on the forward strand.
AGTTTTACTTATATAATATTATTATGCAAGGACCGAAATTCTAACATCAATTATTGCAATTTGGGATTGGGGCTAATAGAAGTACATCCACAACAACAATAAAATAAAACAATCTCATGAGACGACAATATTTAACGTGGTTCAACCAACTTAACTCTGTGATTTTTGATTTGCTTAAAAGTTTGAACATTTTCATTTCCATACCTCAAATTTGATTTTATTTTCAAATTACGCTTCTACCACTTAGATTGTTTTCATTTTGGGCTTCATTGTGAATCTCTTCTAGCCATGTTGATCTCAAGTTAGAAATTGCAGCCCACTTCCCATGTAACCTCAAAAGTTCATCGACCACCTTATTTTTTTCGGCTCGATCTGTATTGAGTCTTGTAATCAAAGCCCACAAAACTTCACTATCCCCGGCTGTTGATCCATTATAGAGATCCACTGCCATTTATACCTCAAATTGCGATAATCTATTCTGCCATTTTTTTTTTTTTTTTAAGAAGATTCTGCCATTTACTAACACAATTAATAATAGCCATTATTTCCATCTTGCATTCTTATTTGCTCACCCTTGAGTTCCACTAGTATGGGCTAAGGAGTTGTTGTCCATGTCTTGTTGATCTGAATTCTGAACCTTGAAGTAGTGTTTATAAAATTTCCCTAGACTAGATCTAAATCTTTGTCGATTAGTGATGACAACATGTTTGTATTCAATGATATGAGATGAAATGATAGTTTAAAATTAGTGTTTATAAAGTGTTCAAATACTTAAAAAAAACTTTAACCCTAACCGTTCAATCCATTTTATCGTATTTAAAATTTTGTTTTTGTTTTTAAAATGTTTGGATGTTGATTGCATGACATAACCATGACCACTATAATCTGAAAGGCAGACTTATCAATTGTAGTAGGTGGGTGTGCCTAACACCTTTCCCTTTTTGTAACTTAACCTCTGATGATGGTTCTTAAATTGGGTCTTACCCATATAATTTTAATTTTTCAGGGATTCAAAAGCCATGTAAATTTTAAACAGTATCTAGGAATTGAAGCTTTGCAATTTTATTTTTTATTTTTGATCAATTGTAAATATTCAATTCAATTAATGGAATGAGGCATTTCTTTTATCATTTTTTTGTTCAAATAAAATAAAATAAGTGGCTACTCTATGTAAATCTCTTAACCTAGTGGGACAAATGACTATAATTGAACTATGCATTTTAAGATATATTTAACACGATCTCACCCATTCACATGGATCTTGACTCAAACCAAAGTCAAAGTTCACCCAATTTCACAATGTCTCACAAGTGGAACTTCAAGTATTTTTGGTTTGAGTGATCAATTTTAATTATCATAATATAAAAAATTTTGCGATTACTCTTCACATATTCATGTGGACAGCCTTACAAGTTGAGATGACTTTGTTTAGGAAAAATATTGTACTATATTGCATTTTGCCTTACATAAAGATTAAATCAATGCCTTTACTTTCATTCAAAGTCACTTATCTTAACTTGACCAAGTTTATTTATTCTAGTGGCCTAAAGTTAATGGTCTCATCATAAATTGCAGCAATCCATTTTTTCCAATAAGTTTTTTTCCCTTTTCCACAATTGCATGTTTTGGGTAGAAAATTATGCATATAACTCTAAACATATATGTTGTCTTTCATTAATGAGCAGTAGGATGAATTGAAATCTGAAAACTCAAGTATCACTTGCTTATCACACTTCTCAAGCCAATATTGTCCTCTAAAAGGTGCGTTTTATCTAATATATTATGACCGTTTTACGTTTTCATCTCACATGTTCATTTGAAACTAAACTAATTGTACTCTTACGAGCCTACTTGACTTTTGTCAAAAACCGTGTGCTAACATAATAACTATTATGAAGTTTATGACTATAGCCAATAGGCGTTATTTGAGTTGAAAGTTACTTAAAAGGTTTGCTTGAAATTCGCTTATTTTGTTAAAATTAAAAGCTTTTTGCTAAAAGTACTGTAGATAAAGGTAAAAGTTAGCTGAAGTAGTATAGTGGGATCTATGAATAATACCAAAAAGTGCAATGGGGTCATGAATAGTAGTAAAAATAAGCTGAATAATAAAATAAACTGGCTTTTTAATTTGGAGCCAAACACACACTAAGAATGCTTAAGAAGTCACTTAACATAATAGCATTTATTTGTACAAAAACATTTCAATAATGAGTCATGTTATATATTAAATTATCATTATTCCAAATGTGTCTAATAATTCAATTGCATATAACTAATATAAGGCATTAGAGTTTGAGAAATGGTTATAATTCTAATCATAAATTTAAAATAGAAATTTTCTAGAGGGGAAAATTTGATGACTTGGAAAAAGATGAGAAATTTTTTGGTGGTGATAATCGATGTAATTATCTGTATTCTTGTTGAAGTGTAAGGCAATGAACTTTCCTCTACCTTTTTCCATCACTCTTCACTTCCATTCTCGCTTCCTTTCACAAAACTTGATAGTGATCATGGAACAATTTATAATTGCCTTGAAGAAAATCATGCAACTTGTGAAGAAAAATCATGCAACTTGTGAAGAAAAATCATGCAATTTGTGAAGAAAAGCTAAAAGGAGGGCATGATGTGCTCTTTACAACTTGTATTTTAACGAGTACTTTAAATTGCATGGGGGAGAAGAATAAAGACGACCAATATCGGAGATAGTAAAGCTTGAATATCAACGTTGCTTAAAAAAGTATAATATTGATTTTCATGTTGCAAAATGTTTGTTTAATTGGTATCAAAATATTAGGAGTGTTTAGGAGAGTAGTTTGAGTTATGTTATTTGAGTGTTTTTGATATATATGTGGGTGAAAAAAGTGTGTGAAAATGTGTGTAATGTTGTTTAAAATGTGTGAAAATGTGTTAAAATTATGTTGCCAAACACCCCCTAAAAAGCACTAAGATTCCAATTATACATGGAATCCAAAGAATTGTCTTCAATATTATATTGGGTAAGTAGTTTTTAACCTCTTTTGGGATAAAAATGCATATATGCATGAGAAATATGCCTATAAGTAGCCAACACATTTTTAAGAGATGCATTTTCTTTTACATCCATCATAATTCTCATTATTTATTAAGTTATGTTTCACATTTTTATGTGTTATAATTTCAGATTCAATAGAAGGAATCTCAAGGTTGGTGCAAGAGCAAGGCTTGTTATTTGTATATTTGTTTTTTGGCGAAAAATCCATTTTAGTCCCTACATTTTCACGCGATTCCTACTTTGGTCCCTAACTTCTTTTTTCACCGCTTTTAGTCCATATTCTGGAAAACGCCTCTTGTTTTAGTTCCTGACGTTACATTAGAGACGGAACTTGTTGAGCTGGCAAACGGAAAAAATTAGAAATATTAAAATAATACTTACTGTGGCCACGTGGCTTTCCACGTTAGCCTTTAAATTAAAAAAAATAATTTATTAATTTTAACTTAATAAAAAAATAAAAACAGAAATAAAAACTAAAAAATTAAATTCAAGAACAGCAACAAGAACGACAAGAACACCAAGAACAACAAACCCAGAAATTTGAATCTAAAACAACCACAACCACACCCAAAAATTTAAATTTTAAGAAAAACCTTAAATCTAATTAATTTAAAATTTTCTTTTTTTAATATTCATGTTCTTTCAACTTGCTCTTTGTGTTTTTCACACACCAAACCCCAGCAACCAAACTCAAACCCATATCAGAAGATGATGTTTCAACTTGCATTGTAGCTCAATTGTAAAAAAAAAAAAAAAATTCAAATTTATTCCTATTTCATTCTTCTAATCCTTCTCTCTCTCTCCTTTGTCTTTGTCTTTGTCTTTCTCTTTCTCTGGTCTCAATCCCTTTTCTTTCTCACTCTCTCTTTCCTCACATCTCTAGTGATTGGACCTTTGCCGATGAAGTAGAGATCAAAGCTTCTCCATCGATCTACTGGCTGAGGGGTATTGTGAGTCAGATCTGGTGGCGAAGAAGTGGTGGGTTGTGGGTTTGGGTCGTGGTGGGTCTGAGGCATGGTAGTTGTGGGTGTGGATTTATGGTGGGTGGGGTGTGGGTAGTTGTGGTGGGTTTGAAGCATGGTGGTTGTGGGTTTGAGTCGTGGTGGTTTGAGGCATGGTGGTTGTGGGTCTGTGGCACGGTGGAGTGTGGTGAGTCGTGGTGGTGCAGTGGTGGGTTATGAGTTTTGTTTGGTTGTTGTTGTTGTGTGTGTGTGTGTTTCTTTTTGGGGTGTGGCGGTGGCGTGGCTTTTGTGGTTGGTGTCTGATGGTTTGTGTGTGCGTGTCTTTTTTTTTTTTTTTTTTTTGGTGGTCTAGTCGGTGGGTTTGGTGGTTTTTTTAATGGGTTTACAAGTTGGCATGGTGGTGGCATAGTGGTGATTTCTGGCCGGTGTGTAGTGGTTTAAATGGGATGTGAGTGGTGGTTTTTTAATGGGTTTTGCTGGAGCTAGTTGAGAGAGAGAGAGAGAGAGAGAGAGAGAGAGAGAGAGAGAGAGAGAGAGAGAGAGAGAGAGAGAGAGAGAGAGAGAGAGAGAGAGAGAGAGAGAGAGAGAACACGAATATTATTTGGGTTTGGTCATCGTCTTCTGATATGGGTTTGAGTTTGGTTGCTTGGTTTGGTCTATGAAGATAACGAAGAGCAAGTTGAAAGAACATGAATATGAATATTAAGAAAAGAAAATCTTAAATTAATTAGATTTAAGGTTTTTCTTAAAATTTAAATTTTTTGGTGTGGTTGTGGTTGTTTTAGATTCAAATTTCTGGGTTTGTTGTTCTTGTTGCTGTTCTTGAATTTAATTTTTTAATTTTTTAATTTTTATTTCTGTTTTTAATTTTTTATTAAGTTAAATTTAATAAGTTAATTTTTTTTTAATTTAGAGGCTGACGTGGAAAGCCACGTGGCCACAGTAAGTATTATTTTAATATTTCCAATTTTTTCCGTTTGCCAACTCAACAAGTTCCGTCTCTGATGTAACGTCAGTGACTAAAACGAGAGGCGTTTTTCAGGATAGAGACTAAAAGCGGTGAAAGAAAAAATTAGGAACCAAAATGGAAATCGCGTGAAAATGTAGGGACCAAAATGGGTTTTTCGTCTTGTTTTTTTTTTCATATGTCACCGCCCCTATCAAGTTGTGTAATTCAAGGATGTTGTACACCTAATTATATATTTGTATTTAAGTCTTAAAGCTACTTGGATTGAGGCATTCCAACAAAAATAAATGTCATGTGATGCTAGTTTGAGAGTTTTTTATATAAAACTTTATTGGGTTGAATCTTGTTTCAGTAGATAATCTTTTAAAATAGGCTTGTGATGCTAGATTGTATCCTTCATGTTAAAAAGATGCTTATTTTTAGACAAATATTGTAATTTTGAAAGCAATACCATTGTCCGATAATATTTTGTTTGGACTTCTAGTTTGCTAGTTTTTTCTATTACATTTACGAGAATATATGTAGTCAAAGACCTTATAGCTCAATAGACACATTCCCATATACAAAGTTCTTGGAGGTTTAGGGGGAAATGATTCAATTAAATATTTACTAGATTAAAGATAAACCATCAAGATTGCTTTTATATTGAGTGATTTACTTTAATTCTTATATTTTTCATTAACATTTAATGATATTTTAGGAAAAGTATTGAGGACCATTTTGGGCAAATGAATTCCGACCAGTAGCTAGACATGCTACTTCCTTAATCCTAGGATAGCAAGGTTTCCCACATCAGTTCTACTGACAAAAGGTAGCCTAAGCCTATATACACCCCATTTGCAACGAGGAGTCAGTTCACCAATTAAGGATAAAATGATAGTTTTAACCATTAAAGGGTAGAAACATAATTCGAGCTATAAGATGAACAAATGCTTAATTGTAAAATACATGCTTATAATGATCAAAACAATATGGTAAGCCTAACTGCAAAAATCATAACACTGAATCAAAATATTAAGCCACATTAAGTTTTTAATGATTGAGATATGTATCTTGGAAAATAGGGTTTGATTCATGTGATTGATTTAGTTTGAAGACAATGAGGTAATAAAATGCATGAGATAAATCGTTTTGTATGTTTACAACTAGCCCAAACAGACCCATAATCTTAGAGGTAGGATGATTAGGACTTGGGCTACACTCCATAGGTTTTGATAGGAGCATTCACAACGGATTCTTCAAATTAGAATTTTAGCTCAAATAACCAATATTGTAGCTCCTACATCTAATTGTACAATTTGGGTTTCAATTAGTTGTAAGGTTTGTTGTGGTGAAATAAGATATATGAGATTTAAACCTTGGTTGCACTAAAAAAACAATTGGCATCTTGGCTTTGATGATATTATGATAAAGAATAACTATCATGGAAATAAAAGTTATGTGTTGAAATACTAGCCTATCTTTTTGAAAAAAATTAAAAATAAATACACTCCATTGTAAAATGATAGTTACAATTTCTTAGATGCGGTTATGACAATATGATTTTAATTAGTTGGAGTTGTTAGTAATGTGAGAAGTGATAACTATAGAGTTGAGAATTGAGAATGACTCAAATTCTTATTTATGAAAAGACTTTGATGCATATGCATGGTGCAATTAAAAACAATTACGATTACATACATATATGAGTCTAAATTATACTTGGTTTAAAAGTTACAATTTACATATTATTTAAGATTTTTTAAATATGTAATGGTTTATCATTATATATATAATTTATAATTTAATTAGATTTGGGTTTTTCAGTTTTACACCCAATAATTCACTTACTACAAAAAAAAATTAAAAAATTAGATGGATATATAGCCCCAAATTGGATTCAACTTTAAACATGGTGGTATGATGAAAAATGGAAGAGAGTTGTTTATGAGGTATCTGCACTATATGGAGGAATATTGTGCAGCTTTAATAATTCCATTGAAGCATTCTCAATCTCTAAAAATCAAAATGGTCTTCTCTGCTGACACCTTTCTATATGGTAAATGTTGATGGGGTTGTCTTTGTGAACCAAAAAGGAGCCGGTGTTGGGGTTGTTATTAAAGATCAAGAGGGGAACTTTATTGCAGGTTTGAGCAAGAAGTTTAAAGCTCCTTTGGGTCCTATAGAAGTGGAAGCAAAGGCTTTTGAAATAGGTATTACTTTTGCAAAGGAAATAGGCATTCTGGAATTTGTGTTAGAAGGTGATTCACTAATCATTGTCAACGCCTTGTTTGAGAAGACTTCAACACCCTCCTTGGTGGCAACTTTAATTTATGGGATACAAGTTGGTTCAAATGAATTAAGAAATGTATATTTCTCTCATGTTTGTAGGAGTGGAAATTTGCCTGCTCACTTGTTAGCTAAGTATGCTTTAGGCATAACGACTATTTTGCTTAAATTGAAGAGAGTTATTGTTTTCTAGAACAAGCTCTTATTTAAGATGTACTTGCTGTTTTGATTAAATAAATTTTATGTTTTATATAAAAATAATAATATTTCAGTATCGTATCAATTTAATCTCTGTTATTATCTCTTGGATAGAAATTATTAAAACGCACCAAATGACCAAAAAAAAAAAAAGTTTATTACCACATTAACGGAAACTAATTATTATTTTGGCCGATGTCAATAATTTTCATTCAATAAATAACAATAAAGACTAGAGTAACACGACACTGAAAGATTATGAATTAAATTGACACAATTATATACCAAATTAAAATATAGTATAAATGATAGGAATAGATAAATAGTTCACTCTACATTGCTTTTTTTTTTTTTTTTTCATTTTTTCAAATAAAAGTAGATTTCTTTTTCTTCTATTCCCTCTGGTTATTAATAAAAGTTTATATAGGAGATTTTTTCAAATTTCTTTTGGCAACTAGTCTTGTAGAAATTAGGTTTTGCAGAAAAAATTGTACTAAATTTTACGGCTACGCTACATCACTGTCTCTCTCTCTCTCTCTCTCTCTCTCTCCCCTTACTCTCTCACACATCCATCCATGGAGAAAGAGTTCTACCCATCCCAAGACGACCTCCTCTACGAAGAAGAAGTCCTCCGCAACCCCTTCAGCCTCAAGCTCTGGTGGCGCTACCTCATCGCTCGATCCGACGCCGCATTCAAAAAACGCTTCATCATCTACGAGCGAGCTCTCAAGGCTCTCCCTGGCAGCTACAAGCTATGGCACGCCTATCTCCGCGAGCGCCTCGACCTCGTTCGAAACCTTCCCATCTCTCACTCACAATACAACACCCTCAACAACACCTTCGAGCGAGCCCTTGTCACCATGCACAAAATGCCTCGGATTTGGATCATGTACCTCCAAACCCTAACCCACCAGAAGCTCGTCACCCAGACTCGCCGCACTTTCGATCGAGCTCTGTGCGCTTTGCCAGTCACGCAGCACGAACGGGTTTGGGAGCCCTATTTGATCTTCGTGAGCCAGAAGGGCGTCCCAATTGAAACCTCGCTCAGGGTTTATCGCAGGTATTTGAAATACGACCCTTCTCATATTGAAGAATTCATTGAATTTTTAGTCAATTCTAGTCTTTGGCAAGAGGCTTCGGAAAGATTAGCTTCAGTGTTGAATGATGATGGGTTTTATTCGATTAAGGGGAAAACTAAGCATAGGTTGTGGTTAGAGTTGTGTGATTTGTTAACTAAGCATGCTAATGAGGTTTCGGGGTTGAATGTGGATGCAATTATTAGGGGTGGGATTAGGAAGTTTACTGATGAGGTAGGAAGGTTGTGGACCTCGCTTGCAGAGTATTATATTAGGCGTAACTTGCACGAGAAGGCGAGGGATGTGTTTGAGGAGGGGATTATGAGTGTGGTTACTGTTAGAGATTTTAGTGTAATTTTTGACTCGTATACACAGTTTGAAGAGAGTATGTTAACGTTTAAGATAGAGAGTATGAGTTCGAGCGATGAGGAGGATGAGGAGGAGGAGGAGGGAGAGGGTGGAAAAGAAAATGGTGTTGAGGAGAAGAGAATGGATGATGAAGATGAAGATGAAGATGTTCGGTTAGATGTGAATTTATCGATGGCTAAGCTTGAGAAGAAGATTCTTGATGGGTTTTGGTTGCACGACGATAAGGATGTGGATTTGAGGATTGCTCGATTGGATTATCTTATAAATAGGAGACCGGAGTTGGCTAATAGTGTGTTATTAAGACAGAATCCTCATAATGTGGAACAGTGGCATCGAAGGGTGAAGTTGTTTGAGGGTGATCCCAAGAAGCAGATTTTGACTTACACTGAGGCAGTGAGGACAATTGATCCCATGAAAGCTGTGGGGAAACCTCATACATTGTGGGTTAACTTTGCTAGGCTTTATGAGAAGCACAGTGATCTTGTCAATGCCAGAGTTATATTCGATAAAGCAGTTCAAGTCAACTACAAGGCTGTGGATCATCTGGCTAGTGTTTGGTGTGAGTGGGCAGAGATGGAATTGAGGCATCAAAATTTCAAAGGAGCATTAGAGTTGATGAGGCGAGCCACAGCAGAGCCGTCGGTGGAGGTCAAACGAAGAGGTGATTCTAACCCTTCCTCATTTAATGTTTCATTCCTTTTGTTACTGTATATTTCACATTTTGTAGTTATTGGATAGAGCATGCAATTGTTTTTGGCCTTATATATTATTGCTTTGGTTCTATTTAAGTTCATTGAGCATATAGAGTTAAGTTTTTGGGCCAATTTAACATTGGTGTTGTTATTTTGGGCCCATGTTTATAGTCCATAAAATCTTAATGACTCTTGATTCTCCTGATTTTATGATCCTATAAACATATCATTTTTGTGATGGTTTGAATCGTATAAATGATTTCAGCTCGTAGGGGTTCCAAGTGATAGCCAAATCGTAATGGATTTCTTTGTTGTGCCCCATGTCTGTGATTCGAAGTTCAAAGCCTCTCTTCCCCACTATCTACCTATAAAAAAAATGGATTTTAAATTTTATGATCCCAATTTTAACAACCATGCTTACATTCTATACTGGTGACTTCATCCAACACTTTTAATGTTCGCACAAGAGAAAAGAAACGAAAAGAAAAAATTGTAGTCGCAGGGTATTGTGTAACCTAACTTATATTTGAGCTTTTTGTTTTCATTTGCAGTGGCTGCTGATGGGAATGAACCAGTGCAGATTAAGCTGTACAGATCCTTGAAACTCTGGACCTTCTACGTTGACTTAGAAGAGAGCCTGGGTACATTGGAGTCCACAAGGACAGTGTATGAGCGGATATTGGATCTAAGAATAGCCACGCCTCAAATTATTCTCAATTATGCATTTCTATTGGAGGTACGGGCATTCCGCCAATAGTTCTGCTGTTATGTTCCTTTAGTTTTTACTTTTAGTGGTTTCAATCAATTAACAAAATTTTACTGGTTGATGTGTGCAGGAACATAAATACTTTGAAGATGCATTCAAGGTATATGAAAGAGGTGTGAAGATTTTTAAGTATCCACATGTCAAAGACATATGGGTCACATACCTCTCAAAGTTCGTAAAGAGATATGGAAAGGCAAAACTTGAACGGGCAAGAGAGCTGTTTGAGCATGCTGTTGAAATGGTATGCATCTATTATGAGTTCAGATTAGGTTTATTCTGGTAAATATTCATTGGTTGGGTGTTGAACTGAGTTTATGATCATGTCTGTATTCAATTACCAATTTGCTAAATAATGATGATGGGCTGGAGGAATAAAATTGGATCAAGAAAAAAAAATTGGGAGCGGAGAGAATAGTATTTTTTTTTGGTTAAAAAGGAAAGTTCATTCAACTAGAACAAAACAGCATCAACATCAGTGTTAGGACAAAGCCTAACAAGGTACAGACCATACAAATCCGACAGATAACGGTCATGCAAATAGGGAGGGGGGGGGGGGGGAATTGTAATACATTACATCAGCATCAAGCTGTTGGTTTCCTACTCTAGCAAGACCATCAGCACAACGGTTTGCTTCCCAGTAGCAATGCATCACTTTAACTTGTGGAATTTGGGAAATTAGGAGTCTGCAGTCAGTCACCATGGCAGAATTTACAGCGTTAGTATTGCTGCAATCAGTCATCAAATTAGCAATAATTTTTGCATCCAACTCAATTTCTAGAGCATTGATATGTAGATTTTGACACATGATCAGACCATCCCTCGAGGCTCAAAGTTCAGCTAGGAAACTTCTTGTGGTTCCAATGTGCCTAGAAAAAGCATGAACCCATAAACCTGCATCATCTTGGAGTATACCCCCACCACCTGCCATACCAGGATTACCTAGCGATGAACCATCAGTATTGAGTTTAAACCAGCCCCTTTGAGGTCTCTCCCATCTGATGAGCTTTTCAATTCGAAGCTTGTTGGCAGCCACGTTCTGAGCACAGAAACAATACTCAGCTGCTCTTTGGATGATTTCTTTGTGGATTGCTTGACTAGTGGGTAGATTTTTGAAGACCACCTTGTTTCGATGCTGCCATAATATCCATATTCCAAAGGCAAATAAAATGTTCCAAGGGATTTAAAGGTATCCAATCCTTTTCTCTAGCTTGCAATTTTTTTCCAACCAAGTACTAGTATTTAAAGAGAAAAAATCAGAACTGAGGTCTCCCATTCCCAAATACTGTCAACAGTTGGTGGCAAAGCCACAATCCCTAAGGAGATGTAAGATTGATTCAGAATCTAGCTGACATATTGGACAGATTGTAGAAACAGGAATACCTCTTGAGGCAAGACACTCCCCGAGTGGCTAAGCTGTTATGGGAACACAGCCAAATGAAGGATTGAACCCTCGGCAGCACCTTAAGCCTCCAGATCCATTTGCCATTAAATGAGGATTGATGATCAATCTGATTGCTTGCGCAGAGGGGTTAGTTATGATCATCAAAATTGTTACAGCTTATTGACTTTAAGTTATTTTTGAAATGCTTAGAGGGATTCTTTTAAGGAAAGTAGACTACATGACATCCAGTTATTAGAAGGAGTTTCTTTTAATAAATGCAATATTAGTTTTGAGTTAGGGAAATTAATCTAGCTCATAGGGGGTTTGGATCAATCTATAACAAAAATCTACATGTGCATTTTTAATGATTTTTTTTTTCTGAGACAAGAAATAGATTAAAATACTAGATGATGTGGAAAAATATCCTACCTTGGATTTATGTATAACAATACCTGTTTCGAGGGATTGTTTAAATATGGATTGTTTATTCTTTCTTCTTGCCACTTTTGGATTATTCCTCCTGGATCACTGATGTTATGCCTCTTATATATTGGGTAATGAATATAGTTTATATTAGTTTGAATGGTGCTAAAATGTGATCTATCATAATTAACTTAGTTTGATTCTGACCTTTATCATGTTCTTTGATTTTGAATATCAGGCACCCGCTGATGCAGTAAAGCCTTTGTATCTTCAATATGCAAAGCTGGAGGAGGATTATGGTCTGGCCAAGCGAGCTATGAAGGTCTATGATCAAGCAACTAAGGCTGTTCCAAACAATGAGAAATTGAGCATGTATGAAATTTATATTGCTCGAGCAGCAGAGATATTTGGTGTCCCAAAAACTAGGGAAATATACGAGCAAGCAATAGAGTCCGGTCTTCCAGACAAAGATGTGAAGGCCATGTGCTTGAAGTATGCTGAGCTTGAGAAGAGTCTAGGAGAAATTGATCGTGCTCGTGCAATATATGTATTTGCGTCACAATTTGCAGATCCACGATCTGATGTGGATTTCTGGAATAAATGGCATGAGTTTGAGGTGCTACATGGAAATGAAGACACTTTCAGAGAAATGCTTCGAATTAAAAGAAGTGTTTCTGCAAGCTATAGCCAGGTAATTCAATTATTATTAATTCTCTTCACCCCACCCCATTTTACCTGCATTAGTAGTGGCTTCAAATAGTGTTAGTTTTGCTAATATTTCTATTCACAAACAATATCACAAAATGAATTTTCCTCTAGATGCACATTTGCACTTGTCATAAATTGGATGAAATTCCTAGAGCAACAATCTGTAGCTGGTGTCAGTAGACTTAGGAGTAGCTTTTTGATGGGGTAGTTACTGCATTGTGTTAGGAAATGGATAGATCTTCTGATTTAGCTCATTATTTCTTTGGTTTAATTAATTGATCCAGCGTCCCCTTTTCTTTTTACTGAGAAATTCTTATTAGTTTAAAGAGGTAGTTGAAAGGGGAGAGAGAAGATGGGAGGCAAGAGACATGTTCAATTTACACAAAAACACTAATAATTTTTATTTCTCACTTTGATCGTTTTTGCAGACACACTTTATCTTGCCTGAGTATCTGATGCAAAAGGATCAGAGATTGAACCTTGATGATGCAAGAGACAAATTGAAACAGGCTGGGGTTGCTGAAGATGAAATGGCTGCTCTCGAAAGGCAGTTAGCCCCTGTAGTTGACAATGGTGCTACTAAAGATAACAACAGAAGAGTTGGCTTTGTCAGTGCAGGTGTGGAATCACTATCTGAAGAAGGTATTAAAGTTACTGGAAATAATGAAGACATTGAGCTACCAGAAGAAAGTGATTCAGATGATGATGACAAGGTTGAAATAGCCCAAAAAGATGTTCCTTCAGCTGTTTTCGGAGGCTTGGTTCGTAAGAGAGATGAGGCCGACAATGATGCAGAAGCACAAGATGCCACTGCTACTAAAGAGAAGGATGGTGACAGCCGCCTCGGTGCCCTAGAGAGAATAAAGAGACTAAAGAAAGCGTGATTATTTATGGCCAGAAGGAATCAGTCTGCATTTAAAAATTTTGTAGCTTTAGTACTAAACTCCAATTTTATACTTGAGCCTTCCGTAAAAGAAAAATTAGTTGTTATCATCATGGATAAAATGTTTTTCCTGAAAAATATATGTTTGTAAATTATGTATTCCCTACCAAACTTTTGTTTCTTTTGGAAGAAGAAGAATAGGGTTGTTTTTCTCTCATCCTCCTTTTTTTTTTGGATAAGATCAGAAGAAAAAGATTATACGGTTTGTGACATAGGCCAGCTATAGTTTATAGGAGAGCTGGTAGCCAAGGCAGCTATGCTATATACATTGTTAACAACAAAAGAGGGTACAAAAAGGTACTTAAGACTAAGCCAAGCTGTTTCAAAGAACACGTATCTGCAAAAAAGGTTCTTTCCTGCCAAGTTGGACTACTATCCCCGTTGAACTGCTGGACAAGCCTTTTACTGCTGCTCAGGACCAAAATGTGGCTGAAACCATATCTCCTAGCTAGGACTGCAGCTTCTACCAAAGCCTCCAGTAAGGCACCAAAAGCTGATTCTGCAGCACTGCTATGGCAGCCTCTGAACGCAATGTTACCCTGGATGTCTTGGGCCTCATAAGAGTAGGCAGTTCTCCTGACTTGTTTTTTCCTGACACCAGCAATCTTGATAATGAGATCCCATTGTCCAACCAAAATCTGATTCTGTGCCTGATGAGTACCATTTCTTTCTGTCAGCATTGTTGTAATTAGCAAATGCTTCATGATACCTGCAAAAAAGAGCTTGAGAGGTTAAAATTACATTCAAAGGATCCGGTTTTAAACCCTCGTACACCACTTTATTTCTGTGGTTCCATATAGACCAGATGAGAGTAAAGACAAGTTGCAGATATCTCATATCTCCCTCCTCCAAACTGTTGTGATCAAGTATTGTTCTACTAATCCACTGTTGGACAGAAACAGAACCAATTTCAGAGGACTGTATGGCTAGTTGGGATCCATACCAACAAGCCCTTGAGAAAGAGCAATTAAGAAAGAGATGAGTGGATGATTCTTCATCAGAATCACAAAGAGGGCACAGACCAACATTAACAATCCCCCTATGTTTTAGAGTTAGGAAGGTAGGCAGGCTGTCATGCAAGAGTCTCCAAATACAATTGCAAATTTTTAAGGGCACATTGACCTTCCAAACTGTGTTCCACACATCCGGGGAGGGGGAAAAGGGTAAATGGCTTACAGGGAGATGTTGCTTTGCGTCTTGCAGCAGAACCTGGTAGGCTTGATGAACATTATAGTCCCTGGAACTGGAAAATTTCCTCATAAGCTGATCTGAAACTACCCCAGTTTTGGACAAAGGAATACTCAAGATTTCATTGCACACAGGGGCTGGATAAAGGGTTTTGACTAAATCTGGTTTCCAAGAACCGAGTATTCTGATCTATTAAGTCTGCAACAGTGCCAGTAGTGAGGTTAGGATTGTTCAGATTCTGGGAGGAGTACCAAGCTACCATATTGAAATTTCAAACCTGCGTTCAGCTTCTATCAAAAAAAAAAAAAAAAAAACCCACGTTCAACTTTTTCTTATGGCGTTTTGTACGGGGTAATATTTTAGGATTTTTAAGAATATTTAAAGATTTTCATATTTGGTTGCAAATCACGCTAAGGAATCAGGGATAAGGCTTGTGTCCAGTGGAAATTTCCATTGGACACGTCCAGATTTGGACACATGTCCAAGAGTGGACATGTGTCCACCAGTGGACACGTGTCCACCATCCAACGTGTCCAGTGAAAACTTTCACTGGACACAAGCCACACACAGGAATCAGATGCCAGGAGAATGTGGATTCCCCTCTCAGTAGGAATGTGGATTCCCCTCTCAGTAGGAATGTGGATTCCCTTTAAACCAGGTGGAAATCCAGATTCCCAATCTCAAAGAAAATTGTATATTTTATAAATTGACAATTTTAACCATTTTTCATTATCATTTAAGCAATTAAGATAAAATATAAAACAAATTATTATGGATTAAACTCTTTTAAAATTATTATTAAGAATAAAAACATTTGAGGATTTAAATAGTTATTTTTGTATTGTACCCGTCATTTTGAAATGATAGACTATAATTTTTATGAATTTTTCATAATTAATATTTTATATTTGGTTTTTCATTATTTAATTAGAGAAAGATTTTTTTTTAAGGACTTGGTAGTTCACATTTAAATCGAAGAATAGAATAGGAAAAATAAATAATTCATTTAAGATTCCTGAGAATAAACCAAACATTATCATCTCACATTCTTAAGAATCTTAAGATATTCCCAATGAAACCAAACATAGGAATAGTTACATTTTTAGGAATGTAATTCCTAGGAACGTGATTCCTAGAAATCTGGATGCCAAGAATAATGTAGATTCCTCCGTACCAAACGCCACATAAAAAATTCTCCAAAAAAAAAAAAAAACTTTTCCCTAAAAACAAAAACCACTTTCAAATTTATCCAAAAAAAAAAAAAAACCCTACTTTCAAATATTTAGGCTGGGTTTGGATAACACTAAACGCGTTTAGCATTCAGCGTTTCCACGTTTTTCTCTTTTTTTTTTTTTTTTTGCTGTTGCACGCCTCAGGGGGGACAAAATCTACTGTTCATGAACAGTAGCTGATTTTGTTGACTTTTCCAGTTTTTTATCACATCTGTGGGTCCCGTTTACTGTTCACGAGACTCACAAATTTCACTTTTCAGATAATTTTTTTATTAAAAATGGGTCCCGCAGTACTATTTACACATTTAAAAATTATTTTGTTACAGTGTTTTTAGTTTTCAACAAAACGCTCTATCCAACGAACCCTTAATAAAACTTTCAGATAACTACGGCTAATCACAAAAAAAAAAAAAAAAAAAAAATCGCCCATCATAACTTCTCCCATACACCCTCCTCACCTCTCCCACACACCCACCCAATCCATCATAACTTCTCCCCCATAACTCGTCCCAATGGCCTACTGAACTACCTCATAAACGTTGTCCTTCTCCCCCAAAATCAAAGCCCTTATTCAGACTGAAAAATCGCCCCAAATTGTACGGCCTGATCACCTCCCCAACCACCATATTTACTTGTACAGCCTAGCTACACCCTTGATCACTGAGGAGGACGAAGCAGTGTCTGTAAGCTCCATATGTAAACTCTTCGTCTTCTCCTACATGATAATGAGTTCCTTACAAATATGATTTCTTTGTTTTTAGTCAACCAAAATATTTGAATGGCTGAATTTTTTATACCAAAGTAAGAGATTATATAAGTTTTTAGAGTTAGTGCATCAAGTTAAATATATACTGTAATGGTTTTAATAAAATAATTCGTAAATGGGTAGGGTAGCAATTTGAAATGTGAATGTTTGATGTGAGATTTAATTTTGATGTATATTTGTGTTGTTAGTTCTATTATGTGTTTAATTTTTGGTTATGTAATGGACTCTGTTTCAAGATTTGCTTTTGTTATTGTCGACTCTTTTATGGTTTTGAATGGACCTTTAAATTTGTTGTTTTTGGTTCTTTAAATCAGATTAGAACACTTTGGCTTTATGCCTCTTGATTTGAATGCATTGTTAGAGTTTTAATCTCATGATGGGTTAAAGTTATACACTTAACCAGTGTTCTTAAAAAGTTCTAGGATATGAAAAAAAAAACACTACAATTGAGATAAACAAAGTAAAGCTGTCTGTGGGTAGAACCCATGGTTTCCCTTTTGGCACATGATTAAATTCTCTTAGGTTGTTAAGATTTTTGACCAATTACAGTCAAATTTCAATGTGAATAATTGCAATTGTTAACTTATTTTATGCAATTTTTATCTATTCAAGATAATTACATCAAACTTAGGCATCTACATCCCATTGTAGATTTCCATAGCAGGTATGTAAGCGATTTTGCTGCTAACTTTGAGCTTTAATATTTTTGGACTTCAATGGGGACTGCTAGATGGAATCTAACATAAGTTTTCATTTTTAATGTTTTGAGGCATGAGGAGTACTTTTAGAATTGTGATCATGCACTTGAATTTATTGTCTATATGAAGAGGCAATTTACCCAATTCAATTTTTTAATGCTTTAGAATTTATGAAAAAGAAAATCTTAATGCTTTAATACTTTTACCTTTTGTTGGATTCACAAAATCCTATTGATCACAGGCGTTGAGTTTTTGTGTATAAGGTTTTCGTTGTAATCGATTTCTTGGCTTACTTGGTTTGCAGCAGTTTTGTTGCTTTTGGGATTTATGCAAAACCAATCTTTTCTATCCTGGTTTTTACAGCTTCCTTAAAATATGTATTATCATTATATGTCATTATATTTTTTTGTTTTCGCAAATTTATGCACTGGCAACAGAACGGCGAGAGGTGAATGTGGTGACAGATTACATTTTAAAGGTAATAACAACAAATTGTTGAATTGATTATGAAATTGTTTAGAAATTATCATTATAGTTCACTTTTATTCATTTTCCACATTATTTTCAGGTTTTGGGATTGGACATCTGTGCAAATACCTTAGTTGGGAATCAAATGTTAAGGGGAATATCTGGAGGGCAAAGAAACGAGTTGCAACATGTAAAGTCAAATTTGTAGTTCATATATACAGAATCATATTCTCCCTTCATCTGTATCAATAATATTTAATACTAAAATTATAGGTTAGATGTTGGTTGGACCATCTAAAGTATTATTCATGGATGAAATGTCCACTGGTTTGGATAGCTCAACAATTTTTCAGATTGTGAATTTTAATCAAGCAATATGTTCACATTTTCAATAGGACTACTGTCATCTCCCTCCTCCAGCCATTACCAGAGACTTATAATCTTTTCGATGACATTATTCTCATCTCTGATGGCCAGATTGTATTCTAGGGTTCCCGTGAACAAGTGCTTGAATTTTTTGAATCAATGGGCTTTAAATGTCTTGAGAGGAAAGGGGTGATAGACTTCTTGCAAGAAGTGAGTTTGAATAAAGGTTTTTTTTTGGATCTCATATATGCTAATAGTATTATTATCTTCTAAAGAGCTAAGCATTACAAGTAGAATCTCATATTTGGATTCATGTATAACTAATTTATAGGTGACTTCAAGGAAAGATCAGGAGCAGTACTGGGCACAAAAAGATGAGCCCTACAATTTTGTAATGGTCAAGGAATTTGCTGAGGCATTCCAATCTTTCCATGTGGGACGGAAACTTGGAGATGAACTTGCAACTCAGTTTGACAAGGCTAAAAGCCATCCAGCTGCTTTGACAACAAGAAAGTATTGTGTCAAAAAGGCAGAACTGTTGAAAGCTTGCTTGTCAAGAGAATTCTTGCTCATGAATAGGAATTCGTTTGTCTGCATCTTCAAGTTCATTCAAGTAAGATGAGCTTTATAGTATTTTTTAA
The DNA here is from genome assembly GCA_032878915.1 of Castanopsis chinensis. Lineage (NCBI taxonomy): Eukaryota > Viridiplantae > Streptophyta > Magnoliopsida > Fagales > Fagaceae > Castanopsis > Castanopsis chinensis. Next base: position 26,970,528 of record JAVQMG010000131.1, read on the forward strand.
AACTTTCTTTTCTATATCAAATTTCATTATACCCAAATATGAGTAATATAAACTTTTTCTTTTGTTTTCTTCTTTTAGCTTACAATAATGGCAATGATTGTTATGACAACTTTCCTAGGGACTGATATGCATTGAAATTCAGTAATTGACATCCATAATCGTTGCAAAGCTTCCTGTTTTCTTCAAGCAAAGGAGGCTCCTATTGTATCCTCCATGGGCATATTCTCTCCCTGCATGGATCATCAATGTCATGGGCATATTCTCTCCCTGCATGGATCATCAAGATTCCAGAAGTTGCCGTATGGGTATCCATCACTTACCATGTCATTGGCTTTGATCCAAGTGTTAGAACTTGGAAGGTTAAAGATAGAATAAAAAAAATAAAATAATGCTACTTTTTTGTCAACATACAAAGATATGTTTCACTTTTTTTTTTTCTTTTTTTTCTTTTTCTATGTCAAATTATATATTTTCTCATGTTCATATTGCAGGTTTTTTAGGCGGTACCTTCTACTTTTACTTCTTAACCAAATGACTTCTGCATTATTTCGCTTTATTGGGGCAATTGGTAGGGGGGACCTGATTCTTGCCAACACATTTGGATCATTTGCACTGGTTATGATGTTTGCTTTGGGTGGCTTTGTCTTGTCAAGAGGTATAATTTAATAAGTGGCTTTTCTTTTATAATTGGGCAAAATCTTTTCTATTACTTCTTATTTGATTGTGTCCTAACATAAAGAAATGGTGGATATGAGGTTGCTGGATGTAAACTACATGTCTAGCCTACTGTATTTGCTGCAGAATGCGATTTTGGGTGTTGGTCCATTTCTTGAAGACATTGCATGGGGTTGTCTTGATCTAACTCATTGTAAAGGTCAAAATCTTAAGTTTGTGAATTGCACTTCATAAGTTGCAAAAAAAAAAAAAAAAATTTTTAACATTGTCGTAAAACTCACTCATTCATGGCTGATTATAATTTAAAATACAGTTTCCTTCATACTGATGATCCATTATCAACACATGACCACATATACATGGATGTGGAACTTGACTAATTGATAATGATTGTGTCTTTCTAATTGTTTTTACGATAAACTTTTGATAAAATTTTCGATATTTGGTTGTGTTATGATTAGACTAATTGTTCTAATAGTTGGTGTATGTTAACAACTAATTGATTAACTTTCTACAACATGTGAGAGTTGGTCATGGTATTATTAGAAGGGAAAAAGAAATTTAAAAGGTAGATCATATAAAGTGCGATTGACGGATTTGCTTGAAAACATTAATTCTTTATAGTTGTAGTTCTTTTATTGACAGGCTTTGGTTTCAAATTAAAATTTTAGTTTTGATTAAGGCAAAGAGGAAGATGTTGTTTTTAATAGCAGGCCATTTAGTATTTACCATGAATTCTAGATAAGCATTGTTTAAAACATATACCTTTCTAAATTAGAAATACCTAAAATTTACAGCCAATAAAAAAGAAACTGCAACACTTCTCTACTTTTATTTTCATTAGGGGTGAATAAGGTGAATTACGTTTGGTCACATGTATATGGAAGTACACTAAAATTATAAACTTATATAAATTCTTATATCATTCATTTATTCTTGCATTATATTTGTTTTTTTTCCTTCTTTATTTATTGGCAAATTTAGGGGTCCAAAATTGAGGTAGATTTCATGTATAGGTTTTTAGTTTTGATATAAGGCTCACTTTGTGGGCATGTTTACCACGTGTGCGTTTGGCAACACTTAATTTTGTCAACTTATTTTACTATTTTGCTTATTTTTACTATTATTCATGGGACTCATTGTACTTTTTTTATTTATTTTTTTATTATTATTTATGGGTTTTACTTTACTATTTCAGTTAACTTTTACCTTTATCTATAGTAGAAAGTTTTCAGTTTCAACAGAAAGTTTTCAGTTTCAGCAAAATAAGCAGATTTCAAACAGATCTTACATTCTAAGGTTTTTGAGTTTTCAATTAATTTCATGACTATAAATTCCATTAAGCAAAAACATATGAAGCAAAGAAACAAACACTATCATATAATTATGAGAAGATAAATTTAGTATTTGTGCACATAAACAAAAACCTCATGGCTCTCAATAAATTAAGATGCAATCTTTGTAACATCAAATGCGGAAAGGATCTTCACTGCCCAATTAAGATCTCAAAAGTGGGTTTGGATTTTGGGTTTTGGTAGTGTTAACTTCTTTGCTTAATAAGTTTTTGCTTAATGGAATTCAATAGTTTGACAAGTGAAAGTTTCTTCATATGCCACATGTCCTACTCGTTCCAGTTCTTCAAAGAGTTGACTTCCTTAAAAGTGAGTTTGTGTTTTTGGTTTTGGTTTTGTGGTTTTTGTCATTTTTTTTAATACAACATTTCTTATTTATTGTTTTTATTATTGCATGGGTTTGAACATGAGAAATGAGATTATTGTAATTGCATATAATTTAAATATGCATCATAATATAATATATATTTTGCAAAACTTTCCCGTGTATCGCATGGATTAGTGACTAGTGTGGTATATATATATCAGTTTTTGTTGTTTGTATATTAGAGGGAAAATATGGGGAAATTAACTAGTGTAGTCGGCTATACTAAAGTGTTACCTACTACTAACATAACTAGGATTTAGATTAGGCTAGAGTAGAATTTCTATTTTGCATATAAAAAAAAATCTTTTTTTTTTTTTTGAGATAGAGTTTTCAACTTATGGTGTCTGCTCCTGATGATGCTTATTATCATTAGGCCAAGACACTAATTGATTTTTAGTACAGACGGCAATTGGACCTCAAATCTCTTATTCAACTATCAAATATTTTACCAATTGAGCTAAAATCCATGATTAAAAGCTCTTGTAAACCTTTGATGTTGGTTTTATTTATTTATATATATTTTTGTTAATATGTTTAATACTCTTTAATATTTGGTTAAGAAAATTGTATGAATCTATTTATACAAGGAAAATTGCACCGACCTCTCTTATTTGAAAAAAAACACCATGTATCAAATTGCAAATACATGAGTCCTCCCTCTATCTCCTCTTATCTATTGTATTATTGGGTGCATATAAAATGGATAGTCGGACAGTCACAGGAATTGTAGAAAGACCCATTACATAATTTGCAAACACATGATTTCACAAATAACATTTAATAAACAACTCCCTAAAAAAAATCAATTAATAAACAAACAACCATATATCATTCATTCATATTTTAATAAAAGAATATGTTTTAAGTTTCATCCTTCTTTTTTTTTTTTTTTGATGAAAAGTTTCATCCTTCCTTTACAGGCATAAAACTTTTCCTGTCAAATTAAAATATAATAATTCCTTTCCTTTCCCAACCAAAAAAAAAAAAAAAACCATAATCATTTTAAGCTTTTAATAATAAGCCCAACCTTTAACCTGCCCAAAAAAAAGAAAAAAAAAAAAAAAACCAAAACAAACCTCCAATCTTTAACCTATGAAGAAAGCCTGTTTTACAAAATTAACTTTCTATTTCTCCTTCAAATTCCTTCCCAAAAAAAAAAAAAAAAAAACTATTTACTAATGGGTTAGTTAATGGGCCCCACGGTTAATCATTTCCATGTACTGATTCAATGACTCTTGCCTTTGCAACCTCATTTCCTCATTGAACTTTTTAATAAAAGCCTCCACTCGCCGGTTCAACTCGTCCTGACTCAGCGACGGCTCTTTCCTTAGAAGAAGAGGCTTCGTAGGCCCAAGCCCAGGCCCAGTGGACAAAGTCGATGCCTCCAGTGCTGCCTGGTTGGTACGATCCTTGAACGTCTCTAATTTCTTCACCAGACCACCCAGCGAGTCCACGTGGATGTCACGGCCGTGATTCTCCCACGTGTCAGACTTCTTCATGTGCCTACTTAGCGGCATTGTTCTCCCTTCCGTTATCGCCTTCCACGTGTTCTCCAATGTCTCGTGCCGTTTTGGCTTTGCTACTCTCAATGCTCTTGTAGCTGAATAATCAAAATGAAAATAACTAATCTCAATTAACCATATTAATTATATGACTAAAGTAACACTCCCCTATAATTAGAATTTTAAAACAAAATTTCATAAAATTATAATTGAAAAAAAAAACACGATTTCAACTGTGTTTCATTGTACGACTCACCGGTTTTTTCTAATGAGAAATTTTGTTGAAGTTTTTTTTTGACTAAACTATTTCATTCGAGATAGAATTTGGCTTGAGTCTAGTACTATGACCAGTCTTTTCTAGTTAGTATTCTAAATGTATTAAACCATGAGGAAAGTTTAATCACACATGTCATCGGCCTGATGGATCAATACACTAAAGCACTAAGACCGATAAAATTTGAGACTTTCGGATTTATGAGACATTATTTCCTACCATCCGGAGCCCCGGAGAGACCATTGCTATAGTATTTACTAGAAAGGAAAATAGTCGAAGTAAACAACAACCTTTTCACTCGGACAAAAAAAAGAAGTACGTATATTTCTAGAGTTTTTCTCTTTCACTGTGGAAATAGGAAAAGTAGCTGAACATATGGAAGTGAAAGACGCCATATTTGAAAGCTGTTTTGTCCGATAGGAAAGTAAACAAAACGAAATGACCTCTTAAAATTCCAAGAAAACACAAGTGAAGAGACAAGAATTAAGAAAACAAAAGAATAGTATTTGTAAAAATATAGTACCTTGGGGACTGGCTTTCGCCAGTTTCCGGTGACCGAACCTCTCAGAAACCAGAGGTTTCTCCGCCGGAGAAAGATACTCCGACGAGACCGCCACCTCCTTCTCCGGTGTCCACGTGGCACTCGGAGCCACGAACTCTTCCTCTTCTTCCTCTCCATTCACGACCACCGCATCACCATTCTTCACTTCCGGAAACACAGTCGAGTCCTCCAGAACAGCGAAGTCCTCCGGCGGAATATCCGCCGAAGAAGGCGTCAGATAGGGATGGTGATGGTCGGAGGAGGAGGAGGCGGGGGAGGCTGCGGCTGAGCTGCTGCGGTGGTGGAAGCGCGAAGAGGCGGCGATGGAGATGATGATACCGTTGATGATCACATAGACATAAGGTGGCTTGAGCCAAGAGAGAAGCGAAGCCCACGTGACAGGCACGTGAGAAGTTGAGATCTGCATCACCATTGGAACCGAAGCTTTCAAACCCAGTCCCATAAAGACAACCCCTGTCGAAATCAAAATAGCCTTCACCGACAACATCATCGAACCAAATTTTTAAGAAAACAAAAACAAAAAGACTGAGAATGTCTTTTTGAGCTACAGTGAGTTTGAAGCTTGAAAAGTGTGATTTTTTTTTTTCTGAGTGGTGGTTTGTGGTGGCTAAGGAGCTGAGTTTGAATGAATATTTATAGAGAGAGAGAGTGGGAGAGAGTTGTGATTGACTCATAGTTATGGGGACGCGGTTTTGTGATGGAATGTGAGCCGTTTGATGTGAGGAAGAGAGGAATGGAGGGTTGAGATTGAGAGATGAGTTGGCATGTGTGATGTGGGGTAGGGGTGGTGGTGTGGCCTTGTGTTGTGGGGTCGTGGCCTGCTGGTGTCGGAGCTTCCATGCTAACTTGCTAACTCTTAAGAATATCCATGTTGGCCCCCACTTCCTTTGAAAGTGTCAAATTTTATTTTTTTTGATGGGGTAAAGTGGCAATTTGTTTAAAGATAATATGATTAACTATTGCTTATATTTAGTAATTCGTACAATTTCTCAAAAAAAAAAAAAAGTAATTCGTACTAGAGTGTGGGGATTATTCATTACTACTTTACTAGTACTATTATTATATTACCCTAATCCTAAGGCATTTGTTAAGGTTAAACAATTTTCACTTTTACCTATTTAAGGCAAGTGAAATAAATAGGGCATGTGATGGAATGGGCATAATATGATACGCAATGTTTTTTTTATTTTTTTAAATTTTTATACAAGATAAAAATTTTATTTTAGCATAATCTAAATATATATGTATGTGAAGTTCTCTTTTGAATACTTGAATATCAACCTTTACCCCCTCTATCCCATAATTGTTTATGAAGTGACCATCGCACCAATTAACAAGGAAAAAAAAATTAATTCTAAAAGTTGTTGTCTCCCAAATAATAAAAAAATGAAATAATCTCATTTGTTTGACCTATTTACTTAAAGAGCTATTTAGTTTTTTTTTTCTTATAAACTAATCTTCTTAATCTATTTAATTTATTCTACATTTATTTTAATGAGATTGTGAATTCACAAATCACTATAGGAGGGGATGCTAATACACTAATTATTTTTATTTTTTATTTTTTATATTTAACATAGTTTGAAAATCCCATGATTAATAAGATTACGCACATAACATTTTTTATGGTTAAAATGTCTCACAAGCAAGGCTCATCTTTTTCCGTTAGATCATCATTGGTTATTTTTACTTATTGACACTAGCGTGAGTAAAACCTATCATGGCCAAATCACCTTTTAAAGATAGCTACTCAATGTTGCTTTATCTTTGAGAAGAGGGGGTTTTATTATCAAGTCCCCTAAGGACAAACCTTCTTAAGGTAGCTAGAATTCTCTATGTAGTGGATTCACTTTCAATAAAAAATAGTCCAAATTTCTATTAACTTTTATATATCAACATTTATTTTTTTCCGATATAAATGGAATTTATTATATTTTTTTTTATTGGTTGCCTTAAGAACATTAGTTAACATACTGAAATACATACTTTTTTATTTTTATTTTTATTTTACTTTTTCTAAAGCGCATTTATTTTTTGAGCAGAATGCATCAATGGAAAAAATTATACCAAAGTACACACCTCATAATCCATCAACATTTGAATCATTACCCACTATAGGATAAAAACTGATTTATTTCTACTCACAAAAATTTCAATCCAAAAGCTGATTGATTTCTTTTAATACATTCCAATCTTTATTCTGGTGGGCCAATTTGGGTGATTAGACATGAAGAAGCTCGAGAAGCTTTCTCAAGTTGGTTTTTTATACTGCTGTAATCTTTCTAGAGAACGTAAAGAGAAACCACTTTTACAAGCAAGAATCCAACGTGGCACAGTGGGTTGCAACATTTTCAATATTTAAAAGTTTTAAACAAGTCACTCTCTCACAACTCAAGTGCTCAACGGTAAAAAAATTGACCGTTACTCACGGAGGATGTTCCAAGATCCTGAAGCGCTGGTCCAGTGGCTGCTGCAGTGGGGTTCAGCCCAGCAAGCATGCGTGTGCACAAACAGTAAGCTTGGGTGAAGCACCACACTGACCGACCATATGGACCTTGATCGAATAGTAGTAGTACAACTGGTCTGGTCATTCAAAAAAGCTCTCTGCTTTCAGAAAGAAAAAAAAGAAAAGGGTGAATAAAGGTTGTGTTTACAGGTTGGCCATGCTCCATCTGCCTTGAGCGTAAAGATTTGCTCAAATGGAATCGACTTTTCTGGCCCCCCTGGGCTCCTAATTTTCCTTCATTCTAATTGAGTTTTGAGTAAAGTATTTTTGGTCGTGGGACAGGATATTACGACCGGGCGATTAGAAGTAATGCTATAATCACAAACTATTTTATAACATTTTTACAAATGATTAATATAACTGGTTTTTTATTGGCTTTTATCTAAACTCGTCATTAATATTACTTTTTTATTTATCAATAACTATTCACCACATCAACCGTTTGGAAAATCTTTTGTAAAAAAGTTTGTATCTTTAGTATTATTCGGACTATTAGTAAGAAGATGGAAGAATTTTAGGATCACTTATGTTAGGGAATTAAAAAAAAAAAAGGTAGAGCTTTTTGATCATGCAAGTTGTATTTAAGCTCACAAAAGTTATGCTTGAAAACTGACAAAATTCAAAATTCAAATGTGATATATAGGTAAAAATTATAGGCTTATTTTGTTAACAAGTGATACAAGTTAAGGGTGTATTTAGTATGAAAAAATATTAACGATTCTCTAAGTGCATTTATTAATTGACCATTTAGTATTTCATTAAACATTTTTTTATATATTTTTTTTAAAAAATAAAGTCAAATTGCACACAACTATCAAGAATAACAAGCATATATACATTGAATTTATGCCTGTAATTACTTATCAATTAACACTTATTAAAAAACGGAGATAACTGTTTTTTTTGGTTGGCTAAAATTAATTATAAATAATTCATTAAAGAAATAATAATAATTGTACGGGGCGTTACCTTACTTTAAGCCCATTTGTTCATAAAAGCCCATTGTAATGATGTCACGTGTAGGACCTTACACTGATTGGACCCACGGGCTTATTCCAAGCAAGCTTTGTTTCCTATCTAAAGCCCGAGACCAAGGGATAAAAACGTTTACGACATGAGTGGTCAAAGTGAAGTCCCATCACCTTCGATGAATACATTTCACGAGCAGGTGAGACTCGGAGTGCTCGACATCACCTAGGGAGTGCCACTGCCGAGTAGTCCATTTAATGGCAGAACAAGTTCCAATGCCACTCTCACCACCCCCCACTCACAACTAAACATCCACTTAAGAGGAATAGTATTGGACCTTTCTTCCATTACTTAGGGAGTGCCGCTGCCGGACAGTCTCTATAACGGCAGAACAAGTTCAAATACCACTCTTACCACCTCTCACTCACAACTGAGCATCCACTTAGAGGAAACAATATTGGACCTCTCCTTCCACCCACTAGGAAAATAATCATAGCCTTTCCATTAACCTTAGCTATAAATAAGAAAGGAAAATTCGGTACAAGGGGTTGGTAATTTGAGAGAAAACACAGAGAAAAAGGGTTACCATTCTGGAAAAAATAGGGAGAACAATTTTGAGAGGACAAGGAACAAGGGTATTCGGGTTGCTGGGTATAGGACCACCCAATGTAGGAAATTCAAAAGCTCACAATATAAATAGATTGTGAGTCTAAATAGGGTTTAAGTCCTATAAGCTACATTTTGGATACGCACAATAATAATTTAGTTAAAAAATCCACTAAAATATGGTATTTGTGAGCCGAGCCCAACTCATCACCATCAATATTAACAATGAATATAAAAATATGTCTCTTAAAAAAAAAGAATATAAAGATATATATCAGTATTAGTTGACTAAAAAAAGTAACCCAATCGGAACCACATTACTTCCTCCAATTGACAAGGGCCCCGTAAGATCCCATTGCACGCAAAGGGAAAAATTTGGACTCAGAAATTAGTTTATAGTTAGCTCATATTAAGTTGACATTCAATATATTAATTTCTCTTTCTTGTTTAGTCAAAGATTCAAGGATTAGTTGAGAAGATATTAGACATTTCATGCACTAATTTATTTTTTATTATTTGGTGATGTTACACACATTATCTATACAACATAACGCACTTTGCACTAACATAGTAATTGAGGATAGATTGCTTTTAAGTTCAATAGGGAAACAACTTGTGCCACAATCTGTTGAAGTGGTCTATGTGGATAATAGATGATTATTTTTATATAAATTTACCATTTTATCTTTTTACTATTCACAATCGATCATTTTAGTAAAATATGATAAAAATTGAAGCAAAACAAAAGTCTCTAAACTTATTATTTTAGTTTATATAGTTTTGGAACTGATTACAATCACTCAGCCCACCTCATAAGTACATCACCATCCTATTGATTCCATCAATAAATGGCATTCATCAGCCACAAAATAATATGAACTCGCACAACTAGAATAATGCAATTCATTATTTAACAATATTTGGTCTTTTTTTTTTTTTTTGGTTGATAAACAATATCTGGTCGTTGAAGAATACAAGTGTGGGCCATTTTTATTGGTTAAGACTCCCAAAGTCAACAGACTAGGATATCCTTAAAAAAAAAAAAAAAGGGAATGCACACATGATACATGGTCTTGCAAGTTCTCCGGATAGCCAGATAGGTGAACCATCTCAATCGGTCACTTAAATCCATATTATATTATCAAAAAACAAAAACAAATTAGAAGAATGTACTCCTCAAATCCATAAAAAAAGATTCTATCATCCTATGCACTGCGTTTGCATTGGACATTTGTAACAAGCTGATTTTGACACGCGCACATCCAAGCTTTTATTTTTTGATGAATCATTTACGTCCAAGCTAAAATATTTAATTTCAAGTGCTTGGTAATTGTATAACATATGATGAAAGTGCAAGACAATTAATTATTCTAATATAATTAATATGATGGGTTATGGTTTATGAATAAAGAAACGTTAACGAATACCCTAAGTGCATTGATTTATAATGCATTTTTAAAAACTTTTATAGGAAAAGAATTTTTTTTAAGAAAATTTTTTTTGATGGCTTTTTACATTTATGAGAATGATTTCAAATTTTTTTTCAAATGATTTATTAAAAATTGCTCTAAGAGCACCCGTCAACGTGAATATTTATGATGCATTTTTAAAAACTTTTATAGGAAAAGAATTTTTTTTGGAAAATTTTTTTTGATGGCTTTTTATATTTATAAAAATGATGTCAAAACTTTCTTCAAATAATTTATTAACAATTGCTCTAAAAGCACTTATTAAGGTGAATAAGTAAGTTATAAGAGATACTATTTAATGTGTGGCCACTGATAAATGTGTGGTAAGTTATATTAGTCATCATTTTTCAATTATGAGCGTTTTGCTCTATACACTCTAATCTTAAATTTTGTTTAATCTAAATTGAAATAAACTTAATAAATATAATCATCTTAGTGCTACTTTCACAATAATTTTACAATAAAAGTTAAGTGAAAAGTTTTAATTGATTTCTATCAAGTTCCCATAAATGACATCACTTTTTTACATATTTTTAATAATTTGTTACCTAGATTAATTTATTGTAAAAGTGTTATATCAATAGCTCTGTTTTTAAAATTACTACTTTGCTTTTAAAAATAAATAAATAAATGAACATTCTCTCCAACTCTAGCTTACTTTGCCATTGACCACAAAATAAAATTATTTTTCCTTACACTTTTCTTCTTCATTAACAAAAAAACTATACCACTATTAACATACAAAAATTACAGCGCTATTGACCCCTAGAAGAAAAAAGTCCTGCCGCCCTTGGTTTTTCTATTAATGGCATTATGGCAGTTTGGATCTACATGCAACTTCATGAGAGCTCAAGCAGTTTGAATGGTCATCACCACTGTATTCATTTTAGTTGGGGCCAAAATGGTCAAATACCACATTTGTCTAAAATTAGTGTCAATTTAGCACTGTTTCGAAAATAAATAGGAAAGTATCACTTTTGCTGTACTCGAGATTTTGAAACTCGAGTACTAAATGGTACTTGAGTACAGTAAACTCGAGTACCACCTAGTTCTGCCACCGTGTCCCATGCTGAGGTGGCAAAAAAATGCCACGTAATACTCGAGTTTAAGATGCTCGAGTACTGCGTTACCAGTACCCGAGTTTTCTAAACTTGAGTATGTCTCCAGTAGAATTCCAAAATCCTACAGATTGATACTCGAGTGTTGTGGACTCGAGTACTATCTTGGAAGTACCCGAGTCCCTTAAACTCGAGTATCACTTACCCGAGTTTTCTAAACTTGAGTATGTCTCCAGTAGAATTCCAAAATCCTACAGATTGATACTCGAGTGTTGTGGACTCGAGTACTATCTTGGAAGTACCCGAGTCCTTTAAACTCGAGTATCACTCACCAAAACCCCAAAAGCTTCAAATTTTATTTCACTCTCACTTCTCACTCACCACTCACATACACACTCTCACTCTCACTCTCATTCACACCCAAACGTACAAACCCCAAACCCTCACTCCACTCACTCCACCGGAGACAAGCGCATCTCATCGGCGGTGGAAAAAAAGAACTCTCCTCTTGTCAGCGACCTCGCACTCAAATTTTGGTAATTTTTTTTTCTTTCTGGTTTACACTTCCATGAGTTTTTAAATTACACTTCTATTTAAGATTACAAAATTTCCCAAAAGGTTTAAGTTAGGAAATTGTGAATTTCATCATGTAATCTAATATCTTTGATGATGGCTGGTGTTTTACAAATGTAAATTCCAGAAACCGTGATTTAAATTGAATATCTTGCAAATGACATGCATAGGTTTTAGCTTTGTGGTTGGACTTGAAATGACCAGAAGAATTTTTCAATATTTGATAGAAAAGTTGTGTTTGAATAACTAAAAAACTCTAGATTTTAAGTTTTAACTCCTACTGTTATTAGTAAAGCCGCAACTAAAACAATAGGAACAAATATTGATATGGTCTATATGCTCTTCTAAATATTTATATTAAAGCTTGATGATTTTAGACCATCATACTAGCTTTCATGGTGATTGATTGTGTGGGTTCTATTTGTAGTTAGTTTATATTTGCATTTCATTTGCTACTAGCCTGGATATGCAGTCAACAATCTAACAATATTTGAACTAGTTTTACTTCAAAAAAAAAAAGAACTAGTTTTGTGCACCATGGGCTGCAAAAGATAAATATTTGTTAGCTCTGAATATTTGAACACATGCGAAGATCCTTGTAGCTCAATTGATTGGCACCTCTTGCTAATGTCTGGCTGTTTAATGTGAGAAGCTGCAATCTTGATAAATGAATCTATTAGTTGAAAAAACCAATCCCTTTTCTAATTGATTTCTTATCTTTTCATTTTTTTTTTTTTGTGATATGTTTTAGAATGAGAAATTGCTTGGTTGATTTAGATTATAATAATATGTTTTATAAAGTTGGATGATGTTTCTTTCTGGTTTACACTTGCATGAGTTTTTAAATTACACTTCTATTTAAGATTACAAAATTTTAAGTTGCAGACTTTATGTGGGTTTTAAAAATTATGTTTTTATTAGGTGGGTTTTTGAGTATAGTCTTAGATTTTTACGCTTTCTTAAGTTTGACCATGAAAGATGTGGCTGGATTACTTGATAGGTCATAGGTGATTGTTGTGTGGTTCAAGAAAAATTGTAAGAGGTTCCTCTAACGCATCTTAGATTCTCTACTAGTTTTTCCTATTTATGGTTTTGTAATGCTAGTTTGGCTTTGTAATGCTTTGTTTGGTTTGGTTTGGTTGCTTTAGAGATTTAGGAAAACAAAATACTTTGAACAGTTTCCTTATTAGAGTTTTGGGATAAGTGTGGTTGATGGGATCCTTGTTGAACCAAATTGGTAGGGCTGATTTTAATGGTGGTCGTGGGGTTGTGAAGGGGGTGTTGAATTATGTTTCTTTATTTATTAAATTGGTAGTTGTGTGTAGACTTGTTGAACTTGATTGCTTTGGTAGTTGTTGGGATTGACCAAGGGAGGTTAGCTCTGCTTATATTGGCTTGGCTGGTTTTGAGGGACTAATTTGAGAAAAGAAAATATATTTGTATTCGTTCCTTTTAATATCTAATGCAAGTGGCTTAGGAATGAGGCCATAAAATGTATCTCCTTTCGTTGTGTGTGTATATATATATATATATATATATATATATATATATATATGTCTGTGTGTGTGTTTATGTATTAAATTGAGTGCTTATGGGTATTTGATGAATATGCTAATGGGCCAATCACCTTTAATTTATGCCAGATATGGACCCACATCGAGCGGGACCCTCTATAGAGGCAACCTTTGCAACGTTCAAGTTTGCTTTGGGATGCTCCTTTGGCAGGCGAGGTATGCATTTGTGTCCAAAATCGTAGTCAATATATGTAGTAGAAAGATTTTGGGCATTTATGTTTAAAGTGTAATTATTACGTGTAATTAATAATACTAAGTTGCTCTGTTTGCAGGAAGTGCCAGGTGTACTGACTTGTCGTCATCGAGATAAAGGTCTGTTTGAAGGTGGGTTAGATCTACGAATTGCCATTTATATCAAAGATGTGGGGATAGATGGGCTACTTCAGGTCCCACATATGGACCTTGACCATGCACTAATCACAGCCTTAATGGAGAGATGGCGGCCAGAGACGCACTCATTTCACTTGCCCCACAGTGAGAGGACTATCACGCTATAAGACATAGAGGTCATAATGGGGGTACCTGTACATGGCTTGTCGGTGGTGGGATTTACCCATATGGACCATTGGCATGACTTGTGCATTGAATTGCTAGGTATCCCCCGTCCACCGGAAAGACTAGTCGGTACAAAAAAAAAACACTGTAGTGTTGGAAGGGTCGAGGATAAAAGCCAAATGGCTCGAGGAGTAGTTTAGCAACCCTTTCCCTGCTGACGCCACTGAGGAGCGTGTCCAGCAGTATGCTCGGTTTTACATACTCCAAATGTTAGGTAGTATGTTGTTTATGGACAAGTCTAGCGAACGGCTCTCAATCATGTATCTACAATTTTTCAATCCAATCAGCAAAGGAAAGAATTATAGTTGAGGGTAGTGCAGCACTAAGTTGGCTATATAGACACCTCTGTAATGCATCAGAGAAGACAGCCAAGCAAATTGGTAGTACACTGCTGTTAGTGCAGTTGTGGGCATGGGCGAGGTTTCCACACATATATCCTGTGATGAAGCATCCACACCAGGCACTGCCCCCAGGTCCACTTGCTATCAGGTATGTAGGATCTTAGATAGTTATTGTTTTACATTTACGCACTAACTTTTTTCGCATGGGAATGATGTAAGTAACTAATATGAAGGTTATGTCTGTGTTGTTTGGTAGATGGAAAGGGGCTAAGATAACAACTGATCATCCAATGCACGTCCTACGCGCCTATCGTGTGTCGCTTGCTTCGTTAAGGCCAAATCAAGTATCGTGCCTCACATCATTTTACCGCTTTGGCATGTATTGTTCACATTCGTTACACATTTTTTTTCTAATTATATTGTTAATTTGATTGTTTGCATCTGTTGGATCATTGTAGATTGTCTGGGAGCCATATAGAGATTACTTAGGTTCCCTGCCCGCATATTGTACGGCAGGCTAACACATATGGAGGTCCATAGTGCCGCTCATACATTTTTGGGTGGTTGAAGGCCATCACCTCGAACGTGTTCTCCGATAATTTGGGATGAAGCAAGGCGTACCGGATAATGTCGATACTTTAATTGAACTTCACAAGATAGCACTCCAGGGCAAGCACCAAAAAAACTGGGTTGAAGAACATTCCACTCATATTGCTAGATGGGCTGCGCACGCCACAATTGCCGAAGCACCACCCTTTCATGGGGTAATGAGCTACAACGACGAGTATATGGTATGGTATCGTCCCATCACTGTTCGGCATATTACAAAAGAGACCTTGTACTGGGACACTTTGGTAAGTTTACAAAGACTGTTCTGTTATAAATGTACCTCGCTTCGCATAGTTTAGTTCCAAGTCCTAACACTACTCTTGTATACTTGTGACAGGTTGAATCACAGTTGACGATTATGGTGAAGTTTGAACCAGGGTCTGAGATCTACACCGACTGTATTAATGCCTTGCAATCTGTTGAAGAGATCAGTCGGTTGACCTTGGACAATGCACGCACTGTGGGCAACACAAGTGAACCGGCTGTAGGGCGTGGTCGGCAAGCCCGTGGACGTGAAGGGCATGAAGGTTGTCAATCTAGTTAGCGTCATACATCTAGACGGCGTCCCACAACTGGTCGCCGTCGCACATCTGGTGGGCGTCACACACTTGTGCATGACCACACCATGGAGGAGGCAAGTTAGACATCAAATGAGATGTGTTTGGACACTGGTTATGACATGGGCTCCATGGCACATGATGATGTGGGTCGATCCCATATGTTTGCCCATGGTGAGACATGTCGGTCCCCATCCATAGTTGGCGATGATACCTACCCACTCACATCCTCTCCCCCACCAACCACCAGCACTACCCTCGCAAATGTATGTGGTAGACATGAGATGAGATTCATGCCCACCCCTGGGCTACCCACTCCTAGTGCCATCCAGACAGAGATACCTACCCCCTATCTGAGGCTTCACACAGTGAGGATCAGGGGCTACTCACCCTTGGTGCCATCCAGATAGAGATACCCACCCCCCCACCAGAGGCTTCACACATTGAGGATCAGCCGCGAAGGCCGCAACGGACACGGACACGGACACAGACACATCCTCTTGACTGTGGGATTGGACATGGTACTCGCCCTCTTATACTGATTATATATGCATCTCTTTATGGTTAAATGCCCCTGTTTATTATTATTTGCTTGTGTTCTTTTTAGGCAAGGTGAGACCAGTCAAGGAACCAGAGAGGAGAAGAAAATGGGGATGATTTTCGATGGTCAATTCCTGAAAGGCTTTTGACTAGACCTTGTGACTGCCCTACCCCTTCCATAGGTATGTAGCTAGTTTTCTGTACATTTATGCTTTGAATATACCAAGATTGGAATTCTACTTCTTCTTGGGTTCTTGTGCAAAATTTCCTTGAGTTCTTTTTTCTGAATAACATTTGTTACTTACCAAAAAAAACTCGAGTACTAGTGTCTTGGGGCATGATTTGAAAACTTAATTAGCATTAGAAAAAAAAATTTATTTATTTGTTTAAATTTATGTTTGGCTGCTGAGAGTGTGGAGGAAATGGATGGAAAATGGAAAGTTGAAGTTTTGTGTTTTATACTGTTGTGGGTCTTTTGGGAAGAGGGAGAAAATTTGAATAGAAATATACTAATTTTGCTTACTACATGTAGATGTGTTAGGTTGGAATGAAAGGGAATTGACTTGATTTACGTTTTGATTGATGTTTGGTTGCTGAGAAACTGGAGGGAAGAGGTAATAAGGGGATATGCATGTTTTGGGCTTTATCATGTTGTGGTTTTGTGGGTTGGCTTTGTTTAAGAAGAGCTGAAATTCAGAACAATATGAATTTTTGGTAAATTAGTCACCTACGTATAAGAAAAAAAACTATTTTAATTTACTCTTTTAATATATATAAAAATGAATTGATATTATGTATGCATTTATTTTAACCATCGATTTTAATTTACTCTTTTAATTTACTCTTATTATACTTTTCTCTATTGTTGCTGTGAACGCATACATGGCAGTTGGTTTTTCATACTGAGGAAAAAAAAAATGATACCAAAGACATAATTTACACCAAAAATTAGTTCAATGTGGAGGATTTGGACTTTGTTTTACATGAACTATAGATAAAATTGAATTAATATATTGGAATTGAGGGTGGTTAAAACTCATTGTTGTATGTCTGATGTATGCAGAATGCCTTGGGAAGTCAAGAAAATGAAGTTAGAATAAGTTAAAGTCATTGTAGCTTCCCTTGATGCACTTCTTGTGTACATGGGGAGCTCTTGACACAATTTGTTGCTGATTAGTTATGTAGAATCAATATTGTTGTATAAGCCTCCATGGTATTCTGACTAAACAGGGATATGTAATTTAAAATCAACAATGTAAGATGGCTGATGGTCTTGGGATCAAATGGCTCCCCCCTCCTCTCACTTTCTCTCTCTCTTAAAATAAGGGTTGAAAGGGGGGAGGTGGGGTTCAATCCTGTATTATATGCGCATTGTATGGGTGATGGAATCAGTTATAGCATGCTGATTTTGCAGGTTTGTGATGAACTTGAGGATTTGATGGAAGAAGGGGGGAACATTGTAGACTACCATGGCTGTGATTTCTTTTCTGAGCGTTGGTTTGATCAAGTTGTCGTGCTTCAGACTGAAAACACGGTGTTGTATGATCGCTTGAATAGGAGGTAGTGCCAGCTTTACTTTCTTCCTTGTCACTTGATCTTTAACTTGTTTTTTGATCCCTCTCTCTAAGCTAATTGGCTCAAATTAAATTTCTGTGCCAGAGGTTACACTGGTTCGAAGCTGTCAAATAATATTGAGTGTGAAATCTTTCAAGTTCTGCTCTAGATTTTAGGTTCTAGATCCCATTCAACATTTTAGATCGCCAAGTTACCGAAATGAAAATGATATGTCATGACGCTGGGAAATTGGTGGACATATCTGCCAAGGAGCTCTAATTAAGTTATGTAACTTAATTAGAGCTCCTTGTAGTCACTTATATAGTAAACACTTGATATGAGACCCTTCATATGCCCAAGTAACAAACCCTCATTCAATTGAATCTAATCTGATCTATACAGTCTAGGGTATTCCCATTTCTCCCAAATAAATGTCTGACGTTTTCATTATGGTCTAAGTTTTGCTTTAGTGCCCCCAACCTACATGACATTACCAGATTGTTTTTGATACATTGAGGTTGAGGTTGATGTAGATCATGAAGAAGATTCTTGATTTGAGCATGAAGTTATCTTATTTCAGAGTCAAAGACTCATGGAGTAGGACCAAAGAGAAAATTTAATTTAATCTACCTTTTCTAAAAGAGAGTAAAAGTAAAAATTAAATAATTTTCTAGATTGCTTATTGATATTCTAGTTCCACAATGCCCTTGTTTTAATAAAAAAATGAATTTCTTTGTCATCTAATGGGAGCAAGGTTAATGGATTTAAACAGAAGTAGTAGAATAGAATTTAATAATAATTTTCTGCATTTCTAATTTTGACTCTCACGAATCAACTTTTGAGCATTGAGTTTCTGAGAACTGATCGGCTATTAATATCTGTTCAATTTGTTGAAAGCAAGCTTGATGTTGAAGAGGGAGAAAAGTTTATGAGAAATGGTGTTGTTCAAGGTTATGAGCTTCTGAAAACAGATGATATTTTCCTATTGAAAGGAATCTCTGAAGACGGCACTCCTGCTTTTCATCCGTATGTTGTCCAGCAAAATGGCCTTTCTGTTTTGAGGTTCCTTCAAGAAAACTGGAAGTAGGATCCTGGTGCTTATTGGGTACTGTCATGATTTATAATTACTTTCCTTTTAATGTGAACTACCTTCTAGTAATGAATGCATTAACCATGGATGTGATGTTGGAAATGGACTGATTTTATATTTACTTTCCATTAAATGTGAACTACCTTCTAATAATGAATGCACTAACCATTGATAATCGCCCTTAATATCTTTGAAATATAAAGCAACATATCTTTTGTAAATTCAACTTTTGCATAATTGTTATATTTCAACTGCTAATTGACCATATAGACCTTCTGTTCTGCTACTTTATCTTGTGATTGTAACCTATGGATATTTAATTTATGTTTTAGGAATTGGCATTTGATTTGTCCCTTTCTGCATTACTGGGAGATAAGCATCTACAACTTTGGAGAGCTACTTGCCCATCCCATTGTAAGTGCATTGTCACCAAGGTTGAGTGGCTCTACTATATCCTTTAGGCGTTCAACTCTGGGGATTTGGTTCGTTATCAGGAACTATGCCATGTGCACAATGCTGCTCTGGGGATTTGCTTGGTGCATGTTTTGCTTTTCTTCTTCATGACAAGCTAAGAAGTTTGTCAAAAGTATAGTCTTCTTGACCACAAATGTATACAAGCATAGAGCTTATGGATTTTTCAAGTGCTTTGCGCCTGCAGCAATGGAGGTTGTTTTGAAAATAATAATATTTTCAAGTCCCACCAAAAACATGCGCCTGAAGCATGTTTGTATGCTTTTGCTCCGATGGCATTTGAGGCATCTTCTTGTAATAATAACGTTGTATAAGTTTCATGTCAATTTTTTTTTTCCATTTTTCATTGGTTTCCAATTTTACATCATCTTGGATCATGAGAGGCCATTTGTTTGAATTTGACATTCAGGATCTAATCGTGTAACTTCAAATATAATGAGCATGGATTGGAGGTAATCAATCACATAACATAAAGTGCAGTGCATTCGAGGTTTTCTGTTCTTGGGGTGTAACAATTATACAAAAAGAGAACATATATGCTCCAAAATAAAACGTCAAAGGAGTGTTTTAATCTTATCCCAAGTCAGTTTCAAGCCAAGACTGATTATTTTGCACTCATCAGTCTTCAGAAGCAACATGTTATGCCCTAATTGTCCCTTAACATCTATATTGGCTTCTGAAGAATTTGTAAACAAATACCTTCTCGAAGAGGTTCATAACATCATTCTTCACATCTTTCCGGGGTTCTACTGATAAGGAATTTGTAACCAAGGGTGAATCTTTAAAAAGGTCTTCAATTCCGAACTTGGATTGTATCTTGCTTTCAACTGACTGTGATGGATCATTTTTCTCTGCTGTCAACTTTGCTTTGGGAGCTGCAAGTTGAGGGGGTTCAAGGTCACGGATTACTATGGAAAAAAATTATCATAATCTAACAATTATAAGGAAGAAATTATTACAGTGGAAACTGCAAGCTAGAAAAAGCAATATTAGTGCCAAAAAATTACTCCAACAATAACATAATTTCAAGAAACTTACAATGGAAACTGACCCATACATTATCATGAACAGCAGATGTCTCAGAGCCTTTTTGTCCAGGATCGCCCATGGAGAGTAAATTGAAAAGTTCAGTTGCATAATCCACTTTGGGTGGTGGGACAGCAGGGGTAGCAGGAACTACCTGTTTTGCCAATTTAGCCTTTGTGACTACTGGTTCTGATTTCTGCAATCTTTCTTGTGGTTTTGGATCAGAAATGACCTGTACATTAGCATCCAAAGTTTACTGGTGTTTCAAATATATATTAATTACAGCGAATTGGTTCTTGCTTAAATGACTTTCAGCACCTTGTATCTTAACTTAGAAGTGACATGACTTCAATTAAAAAAGACTCCTCAGCCGAAAAATAGGTGGTGCTTACATTGGATAAATGCGATCTGCTCGGGAAGCCATGTGTCCAGAGTTGCAGATCTCACCTGCATCAAAATAATTTAGAATACGTATAAACATGCCACAGGATGTACCTATTACTGCAAATGGTTAAAGCTTGATTTTAAAATGAGAAATAGAATGGGGTAATGATAATTAAAGAAAAAAGTTGTACTACCTTTGATATATGTACTCCAAGAGATCTATGGATCCCTGAAGATTGCATGCATATGAAAGTTCCAAGATTCACGCTAGCCCATCGTGGAGCTCTGTACTAGCAAGCAAAGATATGGTTACAAACTAAAACTGCACAAACCATACAAGTAATAAATTACAAATAGCTAATTCTACAGGAGTTCTGTGTTTTTTTTTTTTTTTTCCCCCTTCTCTTTGATAGGTTGGAATTCAAGCTGATAGTAAAAAGTATCAACATTGTCAACAGGGCCGGCCCTAGGCCTACGCCTAGGCCTAAGGCCCCACAACCAATATAAAATTTCCCTACTAAAAAAAGGCCTCATTTATCTCTGTAAAAGGCCCAAAAGTTTTTTAAAATATAACATTTTTTTAAATAATTGGTAGTTTTTTTTAAGAGTGATACTAAAAATACTACAAATTTTATTATAGGTTTAATTGACATGTCACCAACCACATAAAAAAGTAATTCAAATACAAAAAATTAAGTTGGAAATTCATCAGTTACAATCATTATCACATTATATTGTGAACATTTTGTAGCATCTTCAATATTTTACTTTTTCATTTCTGACAAGGCTTCCAAAATAAGAGACCAATAAAAATATAAACCAATTGAAACGCAAAAATGTTTAAAAAAAAAATGCTGCAAATGTGATAAATCATCAATGATGACTAATCTCCTCTAATAGTTTGGGAGCTTAATTTTTGTAAACTAATCTCCTACTAAGCCACACACCAAATAATATCTATCTCTTTCTCTTAAAAAGTATATACAAAATTAAAATTTAGATTATAATTTTACTTAACTATGCATAGTCATATATTCAAGCTAAAGTAAGTTTCTTTTTTTAAAAAAATAATATTTTTTTTAGTTCTTTTTGTTTAAATTAACCTTAGTTTAGTTAGTATTATTCAACAATTTCTATATTTACATCAAATTAGTCTTAATTTAATTATTATTATATAATTTTATTTAATTAATGTTTACATATAAAAAGGCCTCATATAAAATTTTCGCCTTAGGCCCCAAATTTTGTTGGGCCGACCCTGATTGTCAACTCCTCTACTTTTTATAATACAACACGTGCTGTTTCGAACTCATAAAACAACTTAGGAAGGAAATATGTTGTTAACTCTCCTGGATACCTACTTGCTTTTGCAGTCAGCACATTCTCTGTTTTCTGGTAATTTTAGAAGGCCCTCCAATATCTGTAAACAAGGACACCAGATATGATGAAGTTCATTATATATCATAAAGGTAGAGGAAAAGAGTGGTCATAGAAAGAAATTGGCCATATACAGAATTCAATATGTGGATAAGCAATCAAAACTTAACATGCAGGGGCATAATGCAAGGAGAAGAATGATCACAGCAGGCCAAACTGGATTGAAAAATCTCACACATATGTGCCCAAAAACAGAAATTTGAAGACTAAATGCAACATGTACATGTTTAAATCCATGCTTAAAGACTGCCACAAAATAGACAGCCTTCTATTATTGGGAGAGGTGGTGCATCGCATGACTACATCAATAAAAGACCTATATATTTATAGCATGCTTACAATATTAGTCAAAAGGGAGCTTATATGTTTTCATGTCTCTCACCATATTGCTTGCAAAGCATTTTGTTACTATCAGGTTACTAGTTTGAAATGTAAACCAACTGTAAGTGAACCTTATCACCAAATCTGAAAATTATAACATAAAAATGAAAACCCAGAATTCTTTGCAGATACAAAAAGCAAATATGACCTTTACTTGGTGAAATCTACTAAGAAGGGTGTATAAAGGCTAATAGACTCAAAGCAATATTCTCTAGATGAAAGGGTTCTTGTGAACAAGTGCTTGAATTTTTTGAATCAATGGGCTTTAAATGTCTTGAGAGGAAAGGGGTGGCAGACTTCCTGCAAGAAGTGAGTTTGAATAAAGGTTTTTTTTTTTTGGTCTCATATATGCTAATAGTATTATTATCTTCTAAAGAGCTAAGCATTTCAAGTAGAATCTCATATTTGGATTCATGCATAACCAATTTATAGGTGACTTCAAGGAAAGATCAGGAGCAGTACTAAGCACAAAAAACAAGCCCTACAATTTTGTAACGGTCAAGGAATTTGTTGAGGCATTCCAATCTTTCCATGTGGGACAGAAACTCGGAGATGAACTTGCAACTCAGTTTGACAATGCTAAAAGCCATCCAGTTGCTTTGACAACAAGAAAGTATGGTGTCATTAAAGTAGAGCTGCTGAAAGCTTGCTTGTCAAGAGAATTCTTATTCATAAATAGGTATTTGTTTTTCTACATCTTCAAGTTCATTCAAGTAAGATGAGCTTTATAGTATTTTTTAAAACTTTCTTTTCTATATCAAATTTCATTATACCCAAATATGAGTAACATAAACTTTTTCTTTTGTTTTCTTCTTTTAGCTTACAATAATGGCAATGATTGTTATGACAACTTTCCTACAGACTGATATGCACTGAAATTCAATAACTGATATCCATGACCGTTGCAAAGCTTCCTGTTTTCTTCAAGCAAAGGAAGCTCCTATTCTATCGTCCATGGGCATATTCTCTCCCTGCATGGATCATCAAGATTCCAATCACGTTTGTAGAAGTTGCTATATGGGTATTCATCACTTACCATGTCATTGGCTTTGATCCAAGTGTTGGAACTTGGAAGGTAAAAGTTAGAATAAATAAATAAAATCATGCTACTTTTTTGTCAACATACAAAGATATGTTTCACTTTTTCTTTTTACTTTTTTTTCTTTTTCTATTTCAAAATATATATTTTCTCATATTCATATTGCAGGTTTTTTAGGCAATACCTTCCACTTTTACCTCTTAACCAGATGGCTTCCGCATTATTTCGCTTTATTGCTGCAATTGGTAAGGGGGACCTAATTCTTGTCAACACATTTGGATCATTTGCACTGGTCATGCTGTTTGCTTTGGGTGGCTTTGTCCAATCAAGAGGTATAATTTAATAAGTGGCTTTTCTTTTATAATTGG
Organism: Castanopsis chinensis; assembly: GCA_032878915.1. Classification (NCBI taxonomy): domain Eukaryota; kingdom Viridiplantae; phylum Streptophyta; class Magnoliopsida; order Fagales; family Fagaceae; genus Castanopsis; species Castanopsis chinensis. Next base: position 26,994,367 of record JAVQMG010000131.1, read on the forward strand.
GCAAAATCTTTTCTATTACTTCTTATTTGATTGTGTCCTCCCACAGAGAACATAAAGAAATGGTGGACATGGGGTTATTGGATGTAAACTACACGTCTAGCCTACTATATTTGTTGCAGAATGCGATTTTGGGTGTTGGGCCATTTCTTCAAGATAGTGCATGGGGTTGTCTTGATCTAACTCATTGTAAAGGTCAAAACCTTAAGTTCATGAATTGCACTTCATAAGTTGCAAAAAACAAAATTTATTTTTAACATTGTTGTAGAACTCACTCATTCATGGCTGATTATAATTTAAAATGTAGTTTCCTTCATACTGATGATCCATTATCAACACATGACCACATATACATGGTTGTGGAACTTGAATAATTGATAATGATCATGTCTTTCTAATTGTTTTTATGATAAACTTTTGATACCATTTTTGATATTTGGTTGTGTTATGATTGGACTAATTGTTCTAATAGTTGGTGCATGTTAACAACTAAATGATTAGCTTTCTACAACATGTGAGAGTTGGTCATGGTATTATTATAAGGGAAAAAGAAATTTAAAAGGTAGATCATATAAAGTGCGATTGACGAATTTGCTTATAAACATTAATTCTTTGTAGTTGTAGTTCTTTTATTGACAAGCTATGGTTTCAAATTAAAATTTCAGTTTTGATTAAGGCAAAGAGGAAGATGTTGTTTTTAATAGTAGGTCATTTAGCATTTACCATGAATTCTAGATAAGCATTTGTTTAAAACATATACCTTTCTAAATTAGAAATACCTAGAATTTACAGTCAACAAAAAAGAAACTGCAACACTTCTCTACTTTATTTTCATTAGGAGTGAATAAGGTGAATTACATTCGGTCACATATATCTGGAAGTACACTAAAATTATTAAAATGATATAAATTCTTATATCATTTAAATTTAGGGGTCCAAAATTGAGGTAGATTTCATGTATAGGTTTTTAGTTTTGATATGAGGCTCACTTTGTGGGCATGTTTACTACGTGTGCATTTGGCAACACTTATTTTTGTCAACTTATTTTATTATTCAACTTATTTTTACTATTATTCACGGGTCCTACTGCACTTTTTTGTATTATTTATGGGTTTTACTGTACTTTTTTAGTTAACTTTTACTTTTATCTACAGTATTTTCAGTAAAAAGTTTTCAGTTTCAGCAAAATAAGCAGATCCCAAACAAACTCTACATACTAAGGTTTTTGAGTTTTCAATTAATTTCATGACTATAAATTCCATTAAGCAAAAACATATGAAGCAAAGAAACAAACACTATCATATAATTATGAGAAGATAAATTTAGTATTTGTGCACATAAACAAAAGCCTCATGACTCTCAATAAATTAAGATGCAATCTTTGTAACATCAATGCGGAAAGGATCTTCACTGCCCAATTAAGTTCTCAAAAGTGGGTTTGGATTTTGGGTTTTGGTAGTGTTAACTTCTTTGCTTAATATGTTTTTGCTTAATGGAATTCAATAGTTTGACAAGTCAAAGTTTCTTTGTATGGCACATGTCCTAATCGTTCCAGTTCTTGAAAGAGTTGACTTCCTTAAAAGTGAGTTTGTATTTTTGGTTTTGGTTGTGGTTTTTGTCATTTTTTTTTAATACAACATTTCTTATTTAGTATTTTTATTATTGCATGGGTTTGAACATGAGAAATGAGATTATTGTAATTGCATATAATTTAAATATGCATCATAATATATATATATATATATATATATTTATTGTAAAACTTTCTCGTGCATCGCAGGGATTAGCAACTAGTGTGTGTGTGTGTGTGTATCAGCTTTTTGTTGTTTGTATATTAGAGGGAAAATATTGGGAATTTAACTAATGTAGTTGGCTATACTAATGTGCTACTCCTACTACTAACACAACTAGGACTTAGTTAGAATAGAATTTCTATCTTGTATAAAAAAAAATATTTTTTTTTTTGAGAGAGAGTTTTTAACTTATGGTGTCCGCTCTTGATGATACTTATTATCTTCAGACTAAGATATCAATCGGTTTTTGGTACAAACGGGAATTGAACCCCAAATCTCTTATTCAACTATCAAAGATTTTACTAATTGAGCTGAAATCCACGATTAAAAGCTCTTGTAAACCTTTGATGTTAGTTTTATTTATTTATATATATTTTTGTTAATATAATACTCTTTAATATTTGGTTAAGAAATTTGTATGAATCTATTTATACAAGGAAAATTGCACTGACCTCTCTTATTTGAAAAAAAAAACCAATGTATCAAATTACAAATACATGAGTCCTCCCTCTATCTCCTCCTCTATTGTATTGGGTGCATATAAAATGGATAGTCGGACAGTCACAGGAAATGTAGAAAGCAATTTGTAAGCACATGATTTCACAAATAACAATTAATAAACAACTCCCTAAAAGAAAAAAAAAAAAATTAATAAACAAACAACCATATCAATCATTCATTCATATTTAGAATATGTTTTAAGTTTCATCCTTCCTTTACAGGCATAAAACTTTTCCAGTCAAATTTTTTTTTTTTTGATAAAAGATAGAATTTCTACTTTAGGTTAATTTAAATATATATGTGTGTGAAACTATTTCCTGAAAATTTGAACTTCGACCTTTGCCCTTCACACCCTATAAGCATTTATATTTATAGAGTGACCACCGCACCAAGGAGGAGTGGTAGACCAGTGATTTTTCAAATTAAAATATAATAACTCCTTTCATTTTGCAACCAACCAAAAAAACTATAATCATTTTAAGCTTTTAATAAGCCCAACCTTTAACCTCCCCCCCCCCCCCCCCCCCCAAAAAAAAAAAAAGGAAAAAAAACCCAAAACAAACCTCCAATCTTTAACCTATGGAGAAAGCCTTAAAATATTAACTTTCTATTTCTCCTTCAAATTCCTTCCCTAAAAAAAAAAAAAAAAAAAAACGATCTACTAATGGGTTAGTTAATGGGCCCCAGGGTTAATCATTTCCATGTACTGATTCAGTGACTCGTGCCTTTGCAACCTCATTTCCTCATTGAACTTCTTGATAAAAGTCTCCACTCGCCGGTTCAACTCGTCCTCACTTAGCGACGGCTCTTTCCTTAGAAGAAGAGGCTTCGCAGGCCCAAGCCCAGGCCCAGTGGACAAAGCCGACGCCTCCAGTGCTGCCTGGTTGGTACGACCCTTGAACGTCTTTGATTTCTTCACAAGACCACCCAGCGAGTCCACGTGGATGTCGCGGCCATGATTCTCCCACGTGTCAGACTTCTTCATATGCTTGCTCAGTGGCATTGCTCTCCCTTCTGTTATCGCCTTCCACGTGTTCTCCAATGTCTCGTACCGTTTTGGCTTTGCTACTCTCAATGCTCTTGCACCTGAATAATCAAAATGAAAATAACTAATCTCAATTAACCATATTAATTACTTGACTAAAGTAACACTCCCTTATAATTAGAATTTGAAAACACAATTTCATAAAATTATAATTGAAAAAAAAAAAACCACGATTTCAACTGTATGTTTCATCGTACGACTCTCACCCGTCTTTTCTAATGAGAAATTTTGTTGAAGTTTTTTTGGCCAAACTATTTCATACGAGATAGAATTTGACTTGAGTATAGTACTTTTTTTGTTTTTGAAAAGGACTTGAGTATAGTACTATAACCAGTCTTTTCTGATGAAGAAATTTTGTTAAGAGTATTTTTTGGCCAAACTATTTCATTGGAGATAGAATTTGACTTGGGTCTAGTACTCAAGTCTCTAACGTACTAACGTATTGAAAGATGGTTTAATCACGCATGTCATCATCTGACAAATCCAGTACACTAAATTTGAGACTTTCAGATTTATAACACGTATTTAGGACCATCCGGAGTCCGGAGAGACCATTACTAATTACTATAGTATTTACCAGAAAGGGAAATAGGAGTAAAGAACAACCTTTTCACTCCGACAAAAAAAGAAGCATGCATATTTCTAGAGTTTTTCTTTTTTCACTGTGGAAATTGGAAAAGTAGCTGAGTGTGGAAGTGAAAGAAACCTTATTTGAAAGCTGTTTTGTCCGATAGGAAAGTAAACAAAACGAAATGACCTCTTAAAATTCCAAGAAAACACAAATGATTAAGAGACAAGAATTAAGAAAACAAAAGAATAGTATTAGTAAAAATATATAGTACCTCCGGTGACCGAACCTCTCAGAAACCAGAGGTTTCTCCGCCGGAGAAAGATACTCCGACGAGACCGCCATCTCCTTCTCCGGTGTCCACGTGGCACTCGGAGCCACGAACTCTTCCTCTTCTTCCTCTTCATTCACCACCACCTCTGCAGTATTCTTCACTTCCGGAACCACAGTCAAGTCCTCCAGAACAGCAAAGTCCTCCGGCGGAATATCCTCCGAAGAAGGCGTCGGATAGGGGTGGTGAAGGTCGGTGGAGGAGGCGGGGGCTGAGCTGCTGCTGCTTGGTGGCGGTGGTGGAAGCGCGAAGAGGCGGCGATGGAGATGATGATACCATTGATGATCACATAGACATAAGGTGGCTTGAGCCAAGAGAGAAGCGAGGCCCACGTGACAGGCACGTGAGAAGTTGAGAACTCCATCACCATTGGAACTGAAGCTTTCAAACCCAGTCCCATAAAAACAACCCCTGTAGAAATCAAAATAGCCTTCATCGAAAACATCATCGAACCCATTTAAGGACTGAGAATGTCTTTTTGAGCTACAGTAAGTTGAAACTTAAAAAGGTGTGTATTTTTTTGAGCGGTGGTTTGTGGTGGCTAAGGAGCTGAGTTTGCATGAATATTTACAGAGAGAGAGTGGGAGAGACTTGTGATTGACTCAAAGTTAAGGGGACGCGGTTTTGTGATGGAATGTGAGCCGTTTGATGTGAGGAAGAGAGGAATTGAGGGTTGAGATTGAGAGATGAGTTTGCATGTGTGATGTGGGGTAGCGGGGGTGGTGTGGCCTTGTGTTATGGGGGTGTGGCATATTGGTGTCGGAGCTTCCAGTTAACTCTTTAGAATATCCATTTTGGCCCCACTTACTTTTAAAAGTGTCAATTTTTATTTTATTTTTTATGGGGGAAAGTGGCAATTTGTTTAAAGATAATGTGATTAACTATTGGTTATATTTAGTAATCCGTACTAAAGTGCGGGGATTATTCATTACTACTTTACCAGTACTATTATTGTATTACCCTAATCCTAAGGCTTTTGTTAAGGTTAATTAACTTTCACTCTTACCTATTTAAGGCAAGTGAAATAAATAGGGCATGCAATCGAATGGGCATAACATGATACACAATGTTTTTATTTTTATTTTTATTATTTTTTATACAAGATAGAAATTAGCCATAATCTAAGTTTATATATGTGTGAAGTTTCATTTTAGAGATTTGAATTTCGACCCTTACCTCTTGCATCTAACAAGTAGTTGTGGAGCGACTATCGCACCAATTAATCGGAAAAAAAATTTACTTCTAAAAATTGTTGTGTCCCAAATAATTAAAAAAAAAGAAAGAAATAATCTCATTTGTTTAACCTATTTACTTAAAGAGCTATTTAGTTTTTTTTTTTTAATGTTTTGATGCATGAGGAGTACTTTTAGAATTGTGATCATGCACTTGAATTTATTGTCTATATGAAGAGGCAATTTACCCAATTCAATTTTTTAATGCTTTAGAATTTATGAAAAAGAAAATCTTAATGCTTTAACTTTTACCTTTTGTTGGATTCACAAAATCCTATTCATCACAGGCGTTGAATTTTTGTGTATAAGGTTTTTGTTGTAATCGATTTCTTGGCTTAGTTGGTTTGTAGCAGTTTTGTTGCTTTTGGAATTTATGCAAAACCAATCTTTTCTATCCTGGTTTTCACAGCTTCCTTAAAATATGTATTGTCATTATATGTCATTCTATTTATTTGTTTCCGCTAATCTAGGCATTGGCAACAGAACGACGAGAGGTGAATGTGGTGACAGATTACATTTTAAAGGTAATAACAGCAAATTGTTGAATTGATTATGAAATTGTTTAGAAATTATTATTATAGTTCACTTTTATTCATTTTCCACATTATTTTTAGGTTTTGGGATTGGACATCTGTGCAAATACCTTAGTTGGGAATCAAATGTTAAGGGGAATATTTGGAGGGCAAAGAAACGAGTTACAACAGGTAAAGTCAAATTTGTAGTTCATATATACAGAATCATATATTAGTAATATTTAATACTAAAATTATAGGTTAGATGTTGGTTGGACCATCTAAAGTGTTATTCATGGATGAAATGTCTACTGGTTTGGATAGCTGAACAACTTTTCAAATTGTGAATTCAATCAAACAATATGTTCACATTTTCAATGGAACTGCTGACATCTCCCTCCTCCAGCCATTACCAGAGACTTAAAATCTTTTTGATGACATTATTGTCATCTCTGATGGCCAGATTGTATTCCAGGGTTCTCGTGAACAAGTGCTTGAATTTTTTGAATCAATGGGCTTTAAATGTCTTGAGAGGAAAGGGGTGGCAGACTTCTTGCAAGAAGTGAGTTTGAATAAAGGTTTTTTTTTTTTGGTCTCATATATGCTAATAGTATTATTATCTTCTAAAGAGCTAAGCATTACAAGTAGAATCTCAGATTTGGATTCATGTATAACTAATTTATAGGTGACTTCAAGGAAAGATTAGGAGCAATACTAGGCACAAAAAGACGAGCCCTACAATTTTGTAACGATCATGGAATTTGCTGAGGCATTCCAATCTTTCCATGTGGGATGGAAACTTGGAGATGAACTTGCAACTCAGTTTGACAAGGCTAAAAGCCATCCAGCTGCTTTGACAACAAGAAAGTACGGTGTCAATGATGGAATCATACATGCGTAGCGGAAGAATAAATGTATAATGCGTAAAGAAACGGATCTACTTCATACATAAAAGTTAACACGTACTATTTAAGTTTCAGAATATATGAACAAGAGAGTGTACCTTGGAGCAGTGAATTTCAAAACTTGAAGATGAGAGGCTCTTGGGAATACTTTCAATCTTCACTCCAATTCCACTAACGCCCAAGATGCGTGGTCTCTCAATCAGTTCCAAAGGGAGAATATGAAAGTGTGTCTCACACTCTCTCTTTTTCTCTATGAAAATCTCTACAAATTCTCTCCTGAAAAATTCTGTGTGTTTCTCTCTTTGTATCCAACTGATTATCTAATTGGGCCGGCCTTTTGGGCTTTTCCAATTGGGCTTAAGTGTGTGGCTTGGAGTGGGACCAAAAGGGACCAATAAGACACTAGCTCCAATGGGCCTTGGGCTTTTCTGTCAACTCTTGACAAGTCCAAAGTTACCATTAACTATATTTAATACTACTATATAAATATAGTTGCACTCTAGGCCTTATTAATAAATTATATCTCAAGACTTTATTATACATGCAACCCCTTCATAAAATATTCGTAGTAATACAAAGTCATGAAAGGAGACTGCCACTTTGTTTATTACTATATCTTATCCTTGAGTACCCGGTTTAATCCTTTAAAGTTATTCATTATATATTTATGAAATCTAATTCCATAAATATATACTTTAGTAACTCATTACTAAAGTGGTTAGGCCCAACTCTTTGAATAACAAACCCATTAAACTTATCTCAAGGGAATATTTTGTATCTCTGTTAAGAGACTATGAATTCCATCTTGAGAATATATGTTCCATCAACAATAAATGTGGCTGCCCAACATACTGAGATTTTGACCGTTACTATAGATCTCACTCCTGATATATCAAAGCAACCTACACTTCATGATCAGGTCCATTATCCTCTCAGGATTAAGAGTTCATGCAAATATAAGTCGTGAGTTTATTATTCATTTGACAGTCGTTAGGAGAATAATAAATCTCACACCGGTCCAGTTCAATATGTCTTAACTCTTAAAACATATCAACATATCAACTAGAAATCTCCATTTCCATGATCAAGACAAATCATCTTAGTTGATATGTTATAGTCTTCGCAGATGAAATGCCCAATTTCATCACCGACTACGAACTATAATTCTGAGTTTACAAAGAACTTGTGATTTATATCTTCTGTGACTAAATCACATAAATCACATACTATGCATCTCATGGACTATATGATAATGTCCCAATATTCATGTTACCAATATTTTCAAATAATAATACAACTTTATTAACCAAAACATTAAGTCATACATAATGTCTAACATAATAAAATACATAGCATCATACAATAGGATTTAAGGACACATATCCCAACAATCTCCCACTTGGCCTAAAGACTATTGTGCACTAATCTAACTCCCATCTCCTCCAAATGTGACTCGAAAGTCCTTTGAGGCAAGGCTTTGGTGAAGGGATCCGCTAGATTCTTTGCACCATCAATCTTTGCTACAATCACATCTCCACGAGCAACAATGTCTCGAATGATGTGATACTTTCTTTCTATATGTTTTCCTTTCTTATGATTCCTTGGATCCTTGGATTGTGCAACCGCTCCACTATTGTCACAAAACAATGTAATAGGAACTTGCTCAATTCTTATCACACCAAGATCACAAAGGAATTTCTTGAGCCAAACAGCCTCCTTTGCTGCCTCATAAGCAGCAACATATTTGGCTTCCATGGTGGAGTCTGCAATACAAGATTGCTTAACACTACTCCAACTTATGGCTCTACCTCCCAAGGTGAAAACACAACCCGACGTGGATTTTCTGAAATCTAGATCCGACTGAAAATCTGAATCTGTATAGCCAATGGGAATCAAATCCTCACAATGGTAAACAAGCATATAATTTCTCGTTCTCCGTAGATACTTGAGAATATGCTTTACAGCTTGCCAATGTTTAAGTCCTGGATTTGATTGATATCGGCTGACCATGCCAACTGAATAACAAATATCCGGTCTAGTACAAAGCATGGCATACATGAGACTTCCCACTGCAGAAGCATAAGGAACTTGTCTCATCGTATTTTCTTCCTCTTGAGTCTTAGGCCTTTGGTCATCAGACAGAGGAACTCCATGTCTAAAAGGAAGTAATCCTTTCTTGGAGTTTTGCATGCTAAACCGTTCTAGAACCTTATCTATATATCCAGCTTGTGACAAACCTAACATCCTATTCTTTCGATCTCGCCAAAGCTTGATCCCTAGAATATAGTTAGCTTTGCCCAAGTCTTTCATATCAAATTGGCTTGACAACCAAACTTTAACCGATGACATCACTCCTACATCGTTTCCAATGAGTAGAATGTCATCAACATAAAGCACTAGGAACATTACTACTTTGTCTTGATGTCTCTTGTACACACATGGTTCATCAAGATTTTGCTCAAAACCAAATGATTTGATTGCTTGATCAAATCTGATGTTCCATGACTTAGATGCTTGCTTAAGTCCATAAATGGACCTATTCAACTTGCATACCATATGCACTTGGTTCTTTGCTATGAAACCTTCTGGTTGCAACATATAGATTTCTTCTTCAAGATTGCCATTAAGAAATGCAGTCTTGACATCCATTTGCCAAATCTCATAATCATAATGAGCAGCAATGGATAAGAGAATTCTGATAGATTTAAGCATGGCTACTGGCGAAAAGGTTTCATCATAATCGATGCCTTCTTTTTGTGTATACCCTTTAGCCACTAGCCTTGCTTTAAAGTTTCAATCTTTCCATCTATCCCTCTCTTCCTCTTGTAAACCCATTTGCAACCAACAGATTTAATGCCGTTAGGCGCCTCTACAAGACTCTAAACTTGATTGGAATACATAGAATCTAATTCAGATTTCATAACTTGGACCCAATGATGTGCATCTATATCATTCATTGCCTCCTCATAAGTGTAGGGATCCGATTCAGCCTCTCCTGAGATAGCCTCATAAGTTTCTCCTAAACCTATAAATCTCATAGGAGGCCGAACAATTCTCCCACTACGACGAGGCACTTGTGTACTAGACATTTCATGAGTAGTATCATGTGGTGTATCTAATACAACCACTTTTTCCTTAGTTTTATCAAATGGTTGTTGATTTACAGACTCATTCATTTCAGCCAATACAACTCTACTTCTAGGAGTAAAATTATTCATATAGTCATTCTCTAAAAATTTAGCATTTGTACTAACAAAAACTTTGTTATCATTTCGACTATAGAATAAATAACCCCTAGTTTCTTTTGGATAACCCACAAGCAAACACACTTCCGATTTTGGTTCCAACTTATCAGGCTTCCCCTTTAGCACATGTGCTGGACAACCCCAAATGTGGAGATACCTCATACTAGGCTTACGCCCACTCCACAATTCCATGGGTATTTTGGGGACAGATTTTGATGGAACTAAATTCAAAAGATGTATTGCTGTATCTAAGGCATATCCCCAAAAAGAAATTGGTAAAGTTGAATAACTCATCATGGACCTAACCATTTCCAAAAGAGTCCTATTCCTTCTTTCCGCTACACCATTTTGTTGAGGCGTTCCAGGTGCAGTCAATTGGGATATAATCCCATTTTGAATTAGGAAATCCTTGAAATCCCCAAGAAGGTATTCGCCACCTCGATCAGATCGAATGGCCTTTATGGGTTTGCCTAATTGATTCTCAACTTCAGCCCTAAACTCTTTGAACTTATCAAAGGCTTCGGACTTCCGTCTCATTAGGTACACATAACCATATCTTGAGTAATCATCCGTAAAAGTGATGAAATACTCATAACCTCCTTTTGCTTGGGTTGACATAGGACCACATACATCTGTATGAACTAATTCAAGCAACTCTTGGGCTCTTCTACCTTTTGCATTAAAAGGTCGTTTGGTCATTTTACCTTCCAAACAAGATTCACAAACTGGAAATTCATCAAAGTCCATGGGCTCTAAGAGTCCATCTTTGATCAGCCTTTGAATTCTGTTTGAATTAATATGACCTAAACGCAAGTGCCAAAGATATGCATCATTTGAAGGAAACTTTCTCTTTAATGATTTTACATGTGAGTTAGTATCTAATTCAGAATTATGTAGTTCATGCTTAATAGGAGTTAAAATATAAAGACCATCCACAATATTGCCAGAACAGATAAACATTTTATCCTTCTTTATTACAACATTGTCTTTTAGGATAACACAATATCCTTGTTTACCCAAATAAGTTGCAGAAATTAAATTCCTACGCACATTAGGTACAAACAGACAGTCTTGCAATATTAAAACCCTAGTCTCAAAGCACAAATGAACAACACCAACAGCTACAACCGGAATCCTGCTCCCATCAGCCAAAGTTAGAAACAATTCCCCTTCACTCAGTTTCTGGTCTCCTGAAACCCCTGCAAAGAATTGCAGATATGATTAGTACAACCTGAATCCACACACCAGGAATCAGTGGGATTCTGTACCAAACATATTTCAAGTAGAAAGGAAGTTTTCATACCCTTGTTCTTGGCAGCTTTAAACTTTGGACAATTCCTCTTCCAATGTCCTTTCTCACCACAATGGAAACACTTTCCTTTGAGCTTCTTTCCTTTATCGGCAACCCCTAAGGCAATTTGCTTACCCTCTTTCTTAGTGAAGTCCTTCTTCTTCTCTTACCCTTACCTTTCGGCTTAGGTTGTGAAGTAGAAGCTTCACCAACATTGGCTTCAACACTAGAAGTACCTAGGATGCCTTCCGCCGCCACTAACTCATTCATTAATTCAGACAAAGAATAAACCTTTTTGTTCATATTATAATTCAGTCTGAATTCCTTGAATGATTCTGGTAGTGACTGGAGTATCATGTCCACTTGGGACTCTCCATTAATGTCGGCACCTAAAACTTCCAATGTATTCAGATTAGAGATCATTGTAAGACAATGTTCTCTTACTGAACTACCTTCAGCCATCTTGGTATTGTAAATTTGCCTCATGGTTTCTTGCCTTGCTGAACGGCCTTGCTCACCAAACATCTCCTTCAGACTTATCATAATGTCCGAAGCTAGTTCTACATCCTGCATTTGATGCTGTAGAACATTTGAGATGGACGCTAGGATATAGCACTTGGCCATTTCATTAGATTTCTGCCAACGATCATATCGTTGTTTTTCCTCAAAAGGAGCATCTAATGAAGGAAAGCTAGGACATGGTTGAGTAAGCACATATTTGTGCTGTTCAGCAGTTAAAACAATGTCCAAGTTTCTTTTCCAGTCAACATAGTTGGACCCAGTCAGTTTGTTTTGATTAAGAATAGAAACAAGTGGGCTAAAAGATGCCATGTTCAAATCTGAAAATAATAAACATGAATATTATAAGTAAATTGGACATTATCTATTTAGCATATAAGCATATAATATGGAACCTTAATAAAACCATAAAATAATATATGCAACGACAACCCAATCCCATGTTTAAAATTCCTTGGAAGCAAGTAAATTATAAACACTATGATTGATTGAGAACTATTCTCATTATTAATGCTATCATGATAACTCTTATCAAACACTAATAACATGCCGTTTCTACTTTAGCCTCCAAGTAATAATGACATAGCTCCGAAGGGAGATTAACATTAAACTTAGTCTAGTGTACATCATTGACTGAATTATATGTGAGTCATAAAGTAACTCCACGGAAGCGTGGTCGTTCTTTATTTAAAAAACACATATAATTCATCATAAAGAAGTTTAACCTGTAGTACCGTGAATTAAACACCCTCCGAAGGGAGTAAGGCATATACGCCAAAGCGAGGTGCTTAATCACACTACAATAAACCGACAATGGAGGCCGTGAGATCCAACCCTTGTATCTCTCTCCCACTAGATATTTTAAAATAAAGGTTTTTACATATAAAACATGCATAATATAATTACACATAGCCTTGATCTTTTATATATGGAAAAACACTTAGAAAAAATTCTGGATAAACAGTTCTCGATCGATCCTCGACAGATTCTCGATCGATCCAGAAAAGTTCCGCGAAGCGCGACAGATCCTCGATAGATCCTCGATCGATCGAGAAACTTTCTGTTTGCTCGATAGATTCTCGACAGATTCTCGATCGATCGAGCTTCGCGAATTTTGAATTTTTCAGAATTTTCCAAAAACAATTTTTAACGTTTTCATGTACAAAACTACTATCATACAATCATAATGAACATAAATTGATATCTAAACTGAATATCATTGATGTTATAGCCTTAAAATTCAGTTTAACATACTTAAACTAAAAATTAAACAACATCATAACATCAAAAATAGTTTTCATCAAAAACAATGATTTCAACAACCATGCAGAAAACTATTTTCTTAACAACATGAAATCATTATCACTAATTCCAAAACTCAAAAACATGTTAAACAGATATGTAATGAAGACCGCTTTGATACCAATTGATGGAATCATACATGCGCAGCGGAAGAATAAATGTATAATGCGCAAAGAAACGGATCTACTTCATACATAAAAGTTAACACGTACTATTTAAGTTTCAGAATATATGAACAAGAGAGTGTACCTTGGAGCGGTGAATTTCAAAACTTGAAGATGAGAGGCTCTTGGGAATACTTTCAATCTTCACTCCAATTCCACTAACGCCCAAAATGCGTGGTCTCTCAATCAGTTCCAAAGGGAGAATATGAAAGTGTGTCTCACACTCTCTCTTTTTCTCTATGAAAATCTCTACAAATTCTCTCCTTAAAAATTCTGTGTATTTCTCTCTTTGTATCCAACTGATTATCTAATTGGGCCGGCCTTTTGGGCCTTTCCAATTGGGCTTAAGTGTGTGGCTTGGAGTGGGACCAAAAGGGACCAATAAGACACTAGCTCCAATGGGCCTTGGGCTTTTCTGTCAACTCTTGACAAGTCCAAAGTTACCATTAACTATATTTAATACCACTATATAAATATAGTTGCACTCTAGGCCTTATTAATAAATTATATCCCAAGACTTTATTATACATGCAACCCCTTCATAAAATATTCGTAGTAATACAAAGTCATGAAAGGAGACTGCCACTTTGTTTATTACTATATCTTATCCTTGAGTACCCGGTTTAATCCTTTAAAGTTATTCATTATATATTTATCAAATCTAATTCCATAAATATATACTTTAGTAACTCCTTACTAAAGTGGTTAGGCCCAACTCTCTGAATAACAAACCCATTAAACTTATCTCAAGGGAATATTTTGTATCTCCGTTAAGAGACTATGAATTCCATCTTGAGAATATATGTTCCATCAATAATAAATGTGGCTGCCCAACATACTGAGATTTTGACCGTTACTATAGATCTCACTCCTGATATATCAAAGCAACCTACACTTCATGATCAGGTCCATTATCCTCTCAGGATTAAGAGTTCATACAAATATAAGTCGTGAGTTTATTATTCATTTGACAGTCGTTAGGAGAATAATAAATCTCACACCGGTCCAGTTCAATATGTCTTAACTCTTAAAACATATCAACATATCAACTAGAAATCTCCATTTCCATGATCAAGACAAATCATTTTAGTTGATATGTTATAGTCTTCGCAGATGAAATGCCCAATTTCATCACCGACTACGAACTATAATTCTGAGTTTACAAAGAACTTGTGATTTATATCTTCTGTGACTAAATCACATAAATCACATACTATGCATCTCATGGACTATATGATAATGTCCCAATATTCATGTTACCAATATTTTCAAATAATAATACAACTTTATTAACCAAAACATTAAGTCATACATAATGTCTAACATAATAAAATACATAGCATCATACAATAGGATTTAAGGACACATATCCCAACAGTCAAAAAGGCAGAACTGCTGAAAGCTTGCTTGTCAAGAGAATTCTTGCTCATGAATAGGAATTCGTTTGTCTGCATCTTCAAGTTCATTCAAGTAAGATGAGCTTTATAGTATTTTTTAAAACTCTTTTCCATATCAAATTTCATTATAACCAAATATGAGTAATATAAACTTTTTCTTTTGTTTTCATCTTTTAGCTTACAATAATAGCAATGATTGTTATGACAACTTTCCTATGGACTGATATGCACTGAAATTCAGTAATTGACATCCATGACCGTTGCAAAGCTTCCTGTTTTCTTCAAGCAAAGGAAGCTTCTATTCTATCCTCCATGGGCATATTCTCTCCCTGCATGGATCATCAAGATTCCAGAAGTTGCTGTATGGGTATCCGTCACTTACCATGTCATTGGCTTTGATCCAAGTGTTGGAACTTGGAAGGTTAAAGATAGAATAAAAAAATAAAATCATGCTACTTTTTTGTCAACATACAAAGATATGTTTCACTTTTTTTTTTTTTTCTTTTTCTATTTCAAATTATATATTTTCTCATGTTCATATTGCAGGTTTTTTAGGCAGTACCTTCTGCTTTTACTTCTTAACCAAATGGCTTCTGCATTATTTCGCTTTATTGGGGCAATTGGTAGGAGGGACCTGATTCTTGCCAACACATTTGGATGACTTGAACTGGTCATGCTGTTTGCTTTGGGTGGCTTTGTCTTGTCAAGAGGTATAATTTAATAAGTGGCTTTTCTTTTATAATTGGCAAAATCTTTTCTATTACTTCTTATTTGATTGTGTCCTAACATAAAGAAATGGTGGATATGAGGTTGCTGGATGTAAACTACACGTCTAGCCTACTGTATTTGCTGCAAAATGTGATTTTGGGTGTTGGTCCATTTCTTGAAGACATTGCATGGGTTGTCTTGATCTAACTCATTGTAAAGGTCAAAACCTTAAGTTCATGAATTGCACTTCATAAGTTGCAAAAAACAAAATATATTTTTAACATTGTCGTAGAACTCACTCATTCATGGCTGATTATAATTTAAAATACAGTTTCCTTCATATTTATGATCCATTATCAACACAGGACCACATATACATGGTTGTGGAACTAGACTAATTGATAATGATTGTGTCTTTCTAATTGTTTTTACGATAAACTTTTGATAAATTTTTTGATATTTGGTTGTGTTATGATTAGAATAATTGTTCCAATAGTTGGTGTATGTTAACAACTAATTGATTAGCTTTCTACAACATGTGAGAGTTGGTCATGATATTATTAGAAGGGAAAAAGAAATTTAAAAGGTAGAGCATATAAAGTGCGATTGACGGATTTGCTTGAAAACATTAATTCTTTGTAGTTGTAGTTCTTTTATTAACAGGCTTTGGTTTCAAATTAAAATTTTAGTTTTGATTAAGGCGAAGAGGAAGATGTTGTTTTTAATAGTAGGCCATTTAGCATTTACCATGAATTCTAGATAAGCATTGTTTAAAACATATACCTTTCTAAATTAGAAATACCTAGAATTTACAGTCAATAAAAAAGAAACCGCAACACTTCATTACTTTTATTTTCATTAGAGGTGAATAAGGTGAATTACATTTGGTCACATGTATATGGAAGTACACTAAAATTATAAAATTATATAAATTCTTATATCATTCATTTATTCTTGCATTATATTTGTTTTTTTTTTCCTTTATTTATTGGTAAATTTAGGGGTCCAAAATTGAGGTAGATTTCATGTGGGCATGTTTACTATGTGTGCGTTTGACAACACCTAATTTTGTTAACTTATTTTACTATTTAGCATATTTTTACTATTATTCCATGAGATCTACTGTACTTTTTTATATTATTTATGGGTTTTACTTTACTATTTTAGTTAACTTTTACCTTTATCTACAGCATTTTTAGTAAAAATTTTTCAGTTTCAGCAAAATAAGCAGATTCCAAACAGATCTTACATACTAAGGTTTTTGAGTTTTCAATTAATTTCATGACTATAAATTCCATTAAGCAAAAACATATAAAGCAAAGAAACAAACACTATCATATAATTATGAGATGATAAATTTAGTATTTGTGCACATATACAAAAACCTCATGGCTCTCAATAAATTAAGATGCAATCTTTGTAACATCAAATGCAGAAAGGATCTTCACTTCCCAATTAAGATCTCAAAAGTGGGTTTGGATTTTGGGTTTTGGTAGTGTTAACTTCTTTGCTTAATAAGTTTTTGCTTAATGGAATTCAATAGTTTGACAAGTAAAAGTTTCTTCATATGCCACTTGTCCTACTCGTTCCAGTTCTTCAAAGAGTTGACTTCCTTAAAAGTGAGTTTGTATTTTTGGTTTTGGTTTTGTGGTTTTTGTCATTTTTTTTAATAAAACATTTCTTATTTAGTGTTTTTATTATTGCATGGGTTTGAACATGAGAAATGAGATTATTGTAATTGCATATAATTTAAATATGCATCATAATATAATATATACATTTTGCAAAACTATTTACTAATGGGTTAGTTAATGGGCCCCACGGTTAATCATTTCCATGTACTGATTCAGTGACTCTTGCCTTTGCAACCTCATTTCCTCATTGAACTGCTTGATAAAAGCGTCCACTCGCCGGTTCAACTCGTCCTGACTCAGAGACGGCTCTTTCCTTAGAAGAAGAGGTTTCGCAGGCCCAAGCCCAGGCCCAGTGGACAAAGCTGACGCCTTCGGTGCTGCCTGGTTGGTACGATCCTTGAACGTCTCTAATTTCTTCACAAGACCACCTAGCGAGTCCACGTGGATGTCACGGCCGTGATTCTCCCACGTGTCAGACTTCTTCATGTGCCTACTCAGCGGCATTGCTCTCCCTTCCGTTATCGCCTTCCACGTGTCCTCCAATGTCTCATGCCGTTCTGGCTTTGCTACTCTCAATGCTCTTGCACCTGAAAAATCAAAATGAAAATAACTGATCTCAATTAAACATATTAATTACATGACTAAAGTAACACTCCCCTATAATTAGAATTTGAA
Organism: Castanopsis chinensis; assembly: GCA_032878915.1. NCBI lineage: Eukaryota > Viridiplantae > Streptophyta > Magnoliopsida > Fagales > Fagaceae > Castanopsis > Castanopsis chinensis. The sequence continues at coordinate 27,012,186 of JAVQMG010000131.1, forward strand.
AACACAATTTCATAAAATTATAATTGAAAAAAAAAAAAAACGATTTCAACTGTATGTTTTGTCGTACGACTCTCACCTGTCTTTTCTAATGAGAAATTTTGTTGAAGGTGTTTTTTACTAAACTATTTCATTCGAGATAAAATTTGACTTGAGTCTAGTAGACTAGTACTATGACCAATCTTTTCTAGTTAGTATTCTAAATGTATTAAACCATAAGGAACGTTTAGGGGGTGTTTGGTTAAAAAATTTTCATCACTCAATTTCCATCACTTATCACTCATCACTCATTACTCTTCACTCATCACTTATCACTCATCACCCATCACTTAAAAATATTATACCCGTTTGGCACCATCACTCAGTTTTCAACTCATATTTTTCACAATTCATGGGTCCCACATCTGTCAATCAAGCTTTTTCCTTTTTTTTTTTTTTTTTTTTTTTTTTCTTTTCTTCTGGGTTCAGTCTAGCTTAACGTCAGAGTTTTTTTTTTTTTTTTTTTTTTTTTCTGGGTTTAGGTGATCTGGTACTGAAAAAAAAAAAAAACTCAACCCAGAGAAAAAAAAAAAAAAAAAAGAAGAAGAAGAAAAGGGAACTAACGTTAACGTTGAACCCAGAAGAAAAAAGAAAAAAAAAAGAAAAAAAAAAAAAAACTAACGTTATTTGAACCAAAAAAAAAAAAAAAAAAAAAAAAAAAACTGAAGACCGAATGGTCAAAAGTTGCAGCTGTGGAGCACTAATGTGTGTTTAATTACAAAAATGCCATTGAGTTATGAGTTATGGAAACTGAAAACAGCTAAAATGTGTTTTCAGTTTTCATAACTCATAACTCAAAAATCAGAGAATTGAGTGATGGAAACAGAGTTATGGAAATTGAGTTATGGAAATCCAAACAAAGTTTTTGTCATGGGTCCCACCATTTTTGAGTTATGAGTTATGAAAACAGAGTTATGAGTTATGGAAACAAGTAATCCAAACACCCCCTTAATCACACATGTCATCGGCCTCATGGATCAATACACTAAAGCACTAAACCCGATAAAATTTGAGACTTCGGATTTATGAGACATTATTTCCTACCCTCCGGAGCCCCGGAGAGACCATTGCTATAGTATTTACTAGAAAGGGAAATAGTAGAAGTAAACAACAACCTTTTCACCCGGACAAAAAAAGAAGTATTTACGTTTCTAGAGTTTTTCTCTTTCACTGTGGAAATTGGAAAAGTAGCTGAACATATGGAAGTGAAAGGCGCCAATTTGAAAGCTGTTTTGTCCGATAGGAAAGTAAACAAAGCGAAATGACCTCTTAAAATTCCAAGAAAACACAAATGATTAAGAGACAAGAATTAAGAAAACAAAAGAATAGTATTAGTAAAAATATAGTACCTTCGGGACTGTACCTCGCCGGTTTCCGGTGACCGAACCTCTCAGAAACCAGAGGTTTCTCCGCCGGAGAAAGATACTCCGACGAGACCGCCACCTCCTTCTCCAGTGTCCACGTGGCACTCGGAGGCACGAACTCGTCCTCTTCTTCCTCTACATTCACCACCACCTCAGCAGTATTCTTCACTTCCGGAACCACAGTCAAGTCCTCCAGAACAGCAAAGTCCTCCGGCGGAATATACGCCGAAGAAGGCGTCGGATAGGGATGGTGAAGGTCGGTGGAGGAGGCGGAGGAGGCTGCGGCTGAGCTGCTGCTGTGGTGGTGGCGGTGGTGGAAGTGCGAAGAGGCGGCGATGGAGATGATGATAACGTTGATGATCACATAGACATAAGGTGGCTTGAGCCAAGAGAGAAGCGAAACCCACGTGACAGGCACGTGAGAAGTTGAGAACTTCATCACCATTAGAACCGAAGCTTTCAAACCCAGTCCCAAAAAGACAACCCCTGTCGAAATCAAAATAGCCTTCCCCGACAACATCATCGAACCAATTTTTAAGAAAACAAAAACAAAAAGACTGAGAATGTCTTTTTGAGCTACAGTGAGTTTGAAGCTTGAAAAAGTGTGATTTTTTTTTGAGTGGTGGTTTGTGGTGGCTAAGGAGCTGAGTTTGAATGAATATTTATAGAGAGAGAGTGGGAGAGACTTGTGATTGACTCAAAGTTAAGGGGACGCGGTTTTGTGATGGAATGTGAGCCGTACGATGTGAGCAGGGACGGAGCTAGGATCCCAAGCTAGGAGGGGCTGAAGTATAAAAAGAAAATTATTATGAAATTTCAAGAAAAAAAATTCAGAAAGTTATGAAATTTCAATTAGTATTAACAAATGGTCAACAAAAACAAAAACACAACTATCAACAATATCATTTATCTATTTTGTATCATTTGTGGCTAAAATAAATTCAATTGATATAAACATATTATGATAATAATAAGGGAAATGCTAATAAATGTTCTTAGAGTATTGATTAATAATTTATTTTAAGAAAGTTTTTATGGGAAAAGAAAAAAAACAATTAATGTTTTAATAGTTTTTTTCATTTCCCATAAAAATAATGTCAAAACTTTCTTAAATTTGACTATTAACTAATGCTCTAAGGGCACTCGTTAGCATAACTCTAATAATAATAAAAAAAATCACCTACTCTAACATAATATTGGGTCCTGCCTCATGTATTTATTGCTATACTTAGATAGTTGTAGGAACATAGGTGAAATTTTTTATCCAAACTGCAATTTTGGACTTATTTGATCCACTAATTTTTTATTTTTATTGCAGAGAAAATATCTTTCAATGTACTGACTCACTACACAACACATGAGTCATTATTGAAACAGATAAAGAGAGAAAGATAGAGGCATTAAGCTCTTTGCCCCTCTCTTCTCTATTTCATATAATATAAGGGAATTGAGAAAGTGAAAAGATAGAGATCTCCTGCTCAAATGAGAGAGAGATAGAAATATCAGATTTAGAGGTTGAAGTGCAGCTTTGTCATATGTGTTGTGCTAGAAGAGTGCTTAATCTGCTGCCAAGTTGTGCTGCAGTTCAGTGTCTCTCTCATTTAGGGTTTTTTTTTTTTTTTTTTTTTTTTTTTTTTTTTTTTTTTTTTTTTTTTTAAATTTTGGTAAAATTGGTAGATTAGGCTAAATTTTGTAACTTCCTTATTGTTGATTTTGTTATGGGGCTTATTTTCTTTGGTTTTCTTGGGCTTACATACTAGTCAATTTTTTTTCCAAATTTTAGGGGGGGGGGGGGGGGGGGGGGGGCACTACCCCCAAAGCCAAAGAATGGCTCTGTCCTTAGATGTGAGGAAGACAGGAATGGAGGGTTAAGATTGAGAGATGAGTTGGCTTGTGTGATGTGGGGTAGGGGTGGTGGTGTGGCCTTGTGTTGTGGGGGTCATGGCCTATTGGTGTCGTAGCTTCCATGCTAACTTGGAAAATTTTTAGGTAGTCTCGGAGTATAGTGAAATTGTACTTCCTCCTCTCACATTCATGATAGACCCCACCATAGATTTAATAAATAGACTCCACCATGAATTTGAGAGGAGGGAGCACCATTTTCCATATTCCGGAATTACTTAAGAATTTCTCTGCTAACTTGCTAACTCTTTAGAATATCTATGTTGGCCCCACTTACTTTAAAAGCGTCAATTTTTATTTTTTTTAATGGGGGAAAGTTGCGATTTGTTTAAAGATAATATGATTAACTATTGCTTATATTTAGTAATTTGTACTAGAGTGTGGGGATTATTCATTACTACTTTACTAGTACTATTATTATAGTACCCTAATCCTAAGGCTTTGGTTAAGGTTAATCAACTTTCACTCTTACCTACTTAAGGCAAGTGAAATAAATAGGGCATGCGATCGAATGGGCATAATATGATACGTAATGTTTTTATTTTTTATTTTTATACAAGATAAAAATTCTATACTAGTATAATCTAAATATATATGTGTGTGAAGTTCTCTTTTGGAGACTTGAATTTCGACCCTTATCCTCTACATCCTACAAATACTTGTGAAGTGACCATTGCACCAATTAATAGGGAAAAAAAATTAATTCTAAAAATTGTTGTCTCCCAAATAATAAAAAAAATGAAATAATCTCATTTGTTTGACCTATTTACTTAAAGAGCTATTTAGTTTGTTTTCTTATAAACTAATCTTCTTAATCTATTTAATTTATTCTACGTCTATTTTAATGAGATTGTGAATTCACAAATCACTATAGGAGGGGATGCTAATAGACAATATATTTTTTTTATATTTAACATAGTTTGAGAGTCCCATGATTAACAAGATTATGCACATAATATTTTTTTTGATTAAAATGTCTCACAAGCAAGGCTCATCTTTTTCCATTAGATCATCATTGCTAATTTTTACTTATTGACACTAGCGTGAGTAAAACCTATCATAGCCAAATCACCTTTTAAAGATAGCTACTCAAAGTTACTTTATCTTTTAGAAGAGGGGGTTTTATTATCAAGTTCCCTAAGGTCAACCCTTCTTAAGGTAGCTAGAATTCCCAATGTAGTCGATCCACTTCAATTAAAAATAGTCCAAATTTCTATTAACTTTTATATGTCAACATTTATTATTTTCCAATATAAATGGAATTTATTATATTCTTTTTATCAATTGCCTTAAGAACACTAGTTAACATACCAAATTACATACATTCATTTTAATTTTACTTTTTTAGAGTGCAATTTTTTTTTGAGCAGAATGCATCAATTGAAAAAATTATACCAAAGTACACACCTCATAATCCATCAACATTTGAATCATTACCCACTATAGAATAAAAACTGATTGATTTTTTTTTAGTACATTCAAATCTTTATTCTGGTGGGCCAATTTGGGTGATTAGACATAAAGAAGCTCGAGAAGCTTTCTCAAGTTGGTTTTTTAATACTGCTGTAATCTTTCTAGAGAACGTAAAGAGAAACCACTTTTACAAGCAAGAATCCAACATGGCACAGTGGGTTGCAACATTTTCAATATTTAAAAGTTTTAAACGAGCCACTCTCTCACAACTCAAGTGCTCAACGGTCAAAAAATTGACCGTTACTCACGGAGGATTTTCCAAGATCCTGAAGCGCTGGTCCAGTGGCTGCTGCGGTGGGGTTCAGCTAGCCTTAGCATGCATGTGTGTGCACAACATTAAGCTTGGGTGAAGCACCAACACTGACTGACCATATAGACCTTGCTCGACTAGTAGTAGTACAACTGGTCTGGTCATTCAAAAAAAGCTTTCTGCTTTCAGAAAGAAAAAAGAAAAGAAAAGGGTAAATAAAGGTTGTGTTTACAGGTTGGCCATGCCCCATCTGCCTTGAGCGTAACGATTTGCTCAAATAGAATCGACTTTTCTGGCCCCCCCTCCTAATTTTCCTCCATTCTAATTGAATTTTGAGTGAAGCATTTTTGGTAGTGGGATGGGATATTACAACCAAGTGATTATAAGTAATGCTATAGTCACAAATTATTTTATAACATTTTTACAAATAGTTGATATAGCTAGTTTTTTTATTGGTTTTTATCTAAACTCGTCATTAACGTCACTTTTTTATTTACTAATTAATAATTATTCACTATATCAACCGTTTGTAAAATTTTTTGTAAAAAATTTTGTATCTTTAGCATTATTCGGACCATTAGTAAGAAGATGGAAGAATTTTAGGATCACTTATGTTAGGGAATAAAAAAATAAAAGGTAGAGCTTTTTGATCATGCAAGTTGTATTTAAGCTCACAAAAGTTATGCTTGACAACTGACAAAATTCAAAATTCAAATGTGATATAGGTAAAAATTATGGGCTTATTTTGTTAAAAAGTGGTACAAGTTAAGGGTGTATTTAGTATGAAAAAATATTAACGATTCTTTAAGCGCATTTATTAATTGACCATTTAATATTTCATTAAATATTTTTTTATACATTTTTTTTAAAAAAAAGAAAGTAAAATTGCACATAACTATCAAGAATAACAAGCACATATACATTGAATTTATGCCTGTAATTACTTATTAAAAAACGGAGATAACTGTTTTTTTTTTTTGTTGGCTTAAATTAATTATAAATAATTCATTAAAGAAATAATAGTAATTGTGGGCGTTACCCTACTTTAAGCCCATTTGTTCATAAAAGCCCATTATAATGGCGCCACGTGTAGGACCTTACACTGATTGGACCCACGAGCTTATTCCAGGCAAGCTTTGTTTCCCATTTAAAGCCCTAGACCAAGGGATAAAAACATTTACAACATGAGCAGTCAAAGTGAAATCCTATCACTTTCGATAAATACATTTCAGGGGCAGGTGAGACTGAAGTGCCCGACATCGCCTAGGGAGTGCCGCTGCCGAGTAGTCCATCTAATGGCAGAATAAGTTCCAATGCCACTCTCACTATCTCTCACTCACAACTAAACATCCACTTAGAGGAAACAATATTAGACCTCTCCTTCCACCCACTATGAAAATAATTATAGCCTTTCCACTAACCTTAGCTATAAGTAAGAAAGGAAAATTCGGTACAAGGGGTTGGCAATTTGTGAGAAAACACAGAGAAAAAGGGTCACCATTCTGGAAAAATAGGGAGAACAATTTTGAGAGGACAAGGAATAAGGATATTTGGGTTGCCGGGTATAGGACCACCCAATGTAGAAAATCCAAAAGCCCATAATATAAATAGATTGTGAGCCTAAATAGGGTTTAAGCCCTACAAGCTACATTTTGGGTACGCACAATAATAATTTAGTTAAAAAATTCACTAAAATTTGTAATATGGTATTTGTGAGCCAAGCCCAACTCATCATCATCAATATTAACAAATGAATATAAAGATATGTCTCTACAAAAAAAAAAAAAAAGAATATAAAGATATACATCAGTATTAGGTGACTAAAAAAAGTAACCCAATCGGAACCACATTACTTCCTCCAATTGACAAGGGCCCCGTAAGATCCCATTGCACGCAAAGGGAAAAATTTGGACTCAGAAATCAGTTTATAGTTAGTTCATATAAAATTGACATTCAATATATTAATTTCTCTTTCTTGTTTGGTCAAAGGTTTAAGGATTAGTTGAGAAGATATTAGACGTTTCATGTACTAATTTATTTTTTATTATTTGGTGATGTTACACACATTATCTGTACAACATAACGCACTTTGCACTAACATAGTAATTGAGGATAGATTGTTTTTAAGTTCAATAGGAAATATTGGCGCTGGAGCAGGGGGTTATTTTGGCTCAGGAGCTTCATCTCTCTCGGGTTATTATAGAATCTGATTCATTGGAAGCCATCCAAGCGGTTCTGGATAGGGTCACGGGTAGCAGCTATGGGCATATTGTGCAGAACATTCTTCAAACCAATTACTCCTTTGAATCCTGCCTTTTCAAGCATTTAAGCAGAAATTTCAATGCTGTGGCCCACGAGCTTGCTCAGCTAGCTAGAAGAACCGGTTCCCATCACCTGTGGATTGGAGTCTCTCCTCCTTGTGTAGTTTCTCTTGTTAGAACTGATCTGCTGTAATTTGCTTTGGCTGCCCTGCTTTGTTGGCAGTTTTCTGTATAATCTCTCTGTTTGGTTTAATTCCAGATTACCTCCCTTTCAAAAAAAAAAAAAAAATAGGGAAACAACTTGTGCCACAATCTGTTGAAGTGGTCTATGTGGATAATAGATGATTATTTTTATATAAATTTACCATTTTATCTTTTTACTATTCACAATCGATTATTTTAGTAAAATATGATAAAAATTGAAGCAAAACAAAAGTCTCTAAACTTATTATTTTAGTTTATATAGTTTTGGAACTGATTACAATCACGCAGCCCACCTCATAAGTACATCATCATCCTATAGATTCCATATGGGATTCATCAGGCACAAAATAATATGAACTCGCACAACTAAAATAATGCAATTCATTATTTAACAATGTTTGGTCTTTTTTTGATAAACAATATGTGGTAGTTGAAGAACACAAGTGTGGGCCATTTTTATTGGAAAAGACTCCCAAAGTCAACAGACTAGGGATCCTTAAAAAAAAAAAAAAAAAAGGGGATGCACACGTGATACATGGTCTTGCAAGTTATCTGGATAGCAAGATAGGTGAACCATCTCAATCAGTCACTTAAATCCATGAATATTATATTATTAAAAAAGAAAAACAAATAACAAGAATGTACTCCTCAAATGCATAAAAAAAGATTCTATCATCCTATGCACTGCGTTTGCATTGGACATTTGTAACAAGCTGATTTGACACGCCCACATCCAAGCTTTTATTTTTTGATGAATCATTTACGTCCAAGCTAAAATATTTAATTTCAAGTGCTTGGTAATTGTATAACAAATGATGAAAGTGCAAGACAATTAATTATTCTAATATAATTAATATGATGGGTTATGGTTTATGAATAAAGAAACGTTAACACTTAACAGATACTTTAAGGGCATTGATTTATAATGCATTTTTAATAACTTTTATAGGAAAAGAATTTTTTTTAGAAAATTTATTTTGATGGCTTTTTATGTTTATGAAAATGATGTCAAAACTTTCTTCAAATGATTTATTAACAATTGCTCTAAAAGCACACGTCGTGAATATTTATGATGCATTTTAAAAAACTTTTATAGGAAAATAATTTTTTTTAGAAAATTGTTTTTGATGGCTTTTTATATTTACGAAAATAATGTCAAAATTTTCTTTAGATAATTTATTAACAATTGCTCTAAAAGCACCCATTAATGTGAATATGTAAGCTATAAGAGATGATATTTAATATGTGGCCACTAATAAAGGTGTGGTCAGTTATATTGGTCATCATTTTTCAATTATGAGCGTTTTGTTCAGTGGAGGCTATACACCCTAATCTTAAATTTTGTATAATCAAAATTGAAATAAACTTAAATATAATTATCTTAGTGCTACTTTCACAATAATATTTTCATAATAATTTTATAATAAAATTTAAGTGACAAGTTTTAATTGCTTTTATCAAGATCTCATAAATGACGTCACATTTTTACATATTTTTAACAACTTGTCACCTAGACCATCGCACACCCTTGGTGTGTTGGTCACTCCACAAGTATAAATGCTTGTGGAGTATGGGGGTTAAGAGTCAGGGTTTAAGTCTCCAGGAGGGAGCTTCACACACATATACACTTAGATTAGGTTAGAGTAGAATTTTTATCTTATATAAAAAAAAAAAAATTTTTGTCACCTAAATTAATTTGTTGTGAAAGTGTTATATCAGTAGCTTTATTTTTAAAATTGCTACTTTGCTTTTAAAAATAAATAAATAAATAAATAAATAAATAAACATTCCCTCCAAGTTCCAACTCTAACTTACTTTGCCATTGACCGCAAAATAAAATTATTTTTCCTTACACTTTTTTTCTTCATTAACAAAAAATTATACTAGTTTTAACATACAAAAATTACAAAGCTATTGACCGAAAAAAATCCGGCCGCCACTGGTTTTGCTATCAATGGCATTATGGCAGTTTGGATCTACATGCAACTTCATGAAAGCTCAAGCAGTTTGAATAGTCATCACCACTGTATTCATTTCAGCTGGTGTGAATAACACTGAACTAAGTCACCTAATCTAGTCCAAGTACACGTTATACAAGGAAAGGAAAGTTGAAGCCAAGCATTAAATTGTTTACAGCAATTGATTGGCAAAATATATTAAATAATGGTAAGGCAGCCCCACAATAAGGATGGGCATTTAGATGTGTAGTACTACCAGTCCATTGTGATTGGTCTATGTGTGGAAAAAGTGCCATGCAAAAAATCGCAGATGGAGCAAAATCTTGAGAAGGTTTTATACGCAGCAGATGTATGTGTGGGGTCCACTTTCTTGTGAGAGAGAGGAAACATACATCTGTTGCATGTGGAAGTTTTTCCAAAATCTTGATGGTGAAGATAGTTTTGGATAATTCCAGAGAACCCGGATCATTATTCAGAAAACATTAAAGTTATAGCTTAATTAGTAAAGAGTCGATGATCTTTCTTATTAAGTAACTGATTCAAACTATTTGTTTACCCTAACCATTGGAAAGAAACAACGAATTTGAAAGAAAGGCTTTTGCCACTTTTTTGTTTTAGAGAAACCAGGCTTTTGCCACTTAGTCAAATGGTTTGAATTAACTCTTTTTTTTTTAAGGTGGTAAGTTTTCAATTAGTAAATAATAAAATGGTGCCAATCAATGGCGGAGCTAAGATTTCACACAGAAGATAAAATTTGTAACTAATGTCATATATTATCGTACACCTATACAATATAGACATACATACACACTGCACAATAGAATGTGTTTGTACGTGTATGTGTATATATATTTACGACCAATTTTGGCAAAAATATTCCATTCATATATATATATATATGTGTGTGTGTGTGCGCGCGCGCGCGCGTGTGTGAATGCTAAGGGGCATTTTAGTATTAGAAAACCCATAAAAATAACAAAATTATTACATAATGACTTTGAACTCTTAACACTTTTGAAAGGTAATAGTATCTGCTTCTCTTCAATTATTATTATTATTTTTATTCTTATTCTTATTAATCTTTTATTTTATATATAATTCAATAGTTAAAAAGGGAGAAAGACATTTAAACCCTAAACATCTTTATTAAAAATTTCAAAAAGTGTTAGTTGAGCTAAAACCAAGCTTTTAGCATCATTATTCAACTTTTAAACATTAAAAAATTTTCCTTAGACATGAAATACTTTCTTCGTTATGTACAAAATATAGAAAATAAAGTATTATAAGGAAAATTTTTGGTGGGACAAGGGGAGCAATTGCCACCACTCGATCCTCCATATATAACTCCGCCATTTGTATTAGTAATGAGTTCGTAGCTTCGTTTGAACATCAATACTAATTATCCCTTTAATAGCCATGAAAAAAATTGTAAAAATTATCTGTAGCGTTAAACTTAATAAACCTTTTCTTTGCTTATTGAAAATTATGTTTTCACTTAAAATTTGAGCGTGCTGAATGGGAAAAAACGAGTAGCGTTGGTATGAAGCACAACAAAATTTCTGCAAAATAGAGTGAGAACACTACAACAACGTACGGTGATATAAATTTAGTCAAGAAGAGTAAGTATTGTGATGAAAAAGGCAATACAGAGAGACTAGAAATCAAAAAGATAAGGTAACGGTTAAGTCCTTTTCTAAGTCAAACAGTAACATCATACAAAAACATTTTCTAATGGCCCTCACGGAAAAAAGAAACAAATATAAAAATTCAAAGCTCTTTCTAGAGCACCGTCCATTTTTTTTGGAACATTATCTGCATGAATAATTAATATAATCTCTTCTTGTTATTAGTTTATAATTTCTTTTGCTACCAACTTTTATTTTTATAATCAACTTGGGCTAAAAGAAAGTTAAAGTAATGGATTCAAATTTAAACCTCGATTTTTCCTAACCATTACTTGGGAGTTAAAGTTCAAAGGCCTTACCTCTCCTCATTTGTCAACCGAGAAAAGAGAAGTTACTTCATTTACTTCTTGATTAAGAATGCCTACAATCATGGATATTGTTAATTTAGTCAATTTTTTTAAAATTTTTTATTTATTCTTTTGAACTGCTTTTGTTTTGCTGGTGCACTTTTTTCTTGGTTGCCATCGTGCATATTCGAGAATTATTTTCTATGCCGTAGGTGTTTCATAATTTAAGCCATATACGTGTGTAGAATTCACATGTTGTGAGATATCCACAATATAAAAATGATGCATAAGATATTTTCATTACATGTATATAAATTGAGCTCACTAATTCAATAATTTTCTCATAAATTTGATATATACATCTTCTCATTAAGAACGTGGGAAATCAAATTATATAAGATCATATATTCTGAGATGAGTGCATGATATCTGTATCCGATGAATGAGATATATTTTTAATTAATACAATGTAATAAATATCTAAAAAAATTATGTTAAGACCTATAATTTTAAGTCATGGCTAAGTCATTTCTATCCTTGATCGCATGAAGCATCACACCCATCTCGTGTGTTGTTTCTATTGGTTAATTAACTCACCAGAAGTCAACTGCGCAAAATATTGACCTTTACAATAATGAAATCATAGTTAACATAGGCACATGGCCTCTTTACTATCGTGTGGTATATGATATGGTAGACATCTTAATTAACCCCATTTATAATATCCATTTCTTTCTTTCATTTTTTTTGTTTGGTTTTTTTTTTTTAAGAAAATAAATTCCCAAATTTTTCCCCGGTTAATTAGACAAATTTATTTCTCAAATATTCATCCAAAAATAAATAAATTCTTCTTGTACCATGCAATACAAGATAGGTTTGCGTATAATATCAAAAATTGGTATCTATGAAAGAAAAGCTTTGGGATATATTCTATTTTTGTGTGTATAAAGAGAGACAAATGGTCGGTGCAGTAAAGAAAGCAAAAAGAATTAATACTTTTGTGTAAACGATTAGAGTTAAGACTAGTATTAACTAATTAGTCTAAATCCTAGGAAACACGAAAACAAATATATGGTAGTTGTCTATGTAATTGCGACGAAAGAGCACGACAATTGACTAAAGAACGTAACATGATATATAGTTATATGAACTTTATTCTAGTCATGCATGTTTAGTAACCCAAATGGCAGTTTTGATGATTTCATATTGTGATGGGACGTTTAGAAAGTTCTCTTAGAATATTATTCGAATAATAAAGGATTGAAAGTGTACAAGCAACCTTAAGATAAGATTCTCAATTATGTTGTACCACAGTTCAAAGTTTTAGAAAAATTAATTCCACTTTATTATTGGCCAGACTCTATTCAGAAGTAACAACAAAAAAATCCACATTAGTCTAATGTAAGGAATCTAATTAATTGAAAGGAAGTAAATTTCAACAATCACTATTTCTAACAATAAACAAATCCAACTCATAAAATAAAAGATTTAACTTGTGTTTAGTGTTCAAATACATTAAATGCTGCACGAACATGTCTCTAAAATTGGTTGTGTGTTTGCGTTTGGTCTTAACCAATGCACTCAAACATTGGACATCAATTTATCCCTAAAATAAAACTTAAAAAAATAGAACAAATAAACAAAACTCATCAATAGAAGGAAGTTTGACCAAAGAAATTGACCAAAATTTTATTTTCTGAAATTAACAATCTTAGCATGTTCATAAGGTATCAGGCCATGTTAGTTATGAAATTATAGACTATTGTAAAAAACCTAAGGTAAAAAGTTTAATTTGATAATTCAATAGTTTCAGCGGGAAGATATATTTGAACTATGAATGTTTTCGTTAGAAATATTAGGAGATGTCAATTAATTAAGTTATAAGGCTCTCAACAATTATTTTCACAATTGTTAAGATAACACATTATGATCGGTGTACATTCTCAACAAGAAGTGAAAAAATTGCATCACTAACATTGCTCTACCTAATTTTCCCACTAATCTATTCAATTAAAAAGTATTTACACGAGAATTTTCACCTCCACCACAAGTCAACTCCAAAAACGTATTACATATTTCATCCTCATCACCAAAAATAAATCAAAAACTATGCAATTTTCGTCACTCATCATTCATTACTTATCACTTAAAATACCTCAATTTTTTTAAGGGTTCGGTTAATGTGTGCCCGCAATTCATTTTTTGAAACATTTTCTCGGGAATTGAAAAAGCTGTCAATACTTTTTCAATTCCCGAGAAAATATTTCTAAAAATGATTGCTTATTGTGTGCCCTTAAGGCACACGTTAACAAAATCCTTTTTTTTAATACCACCTGTAAGGACACAAATCGCGCTGGGTTGAAGTTACGTTTTCAGACCAGCTCAATGGGCCATAGACAATGAATTTATAGAGAGTGGGTTTCTAATCTAGGTTTTTGGACGATAGATAACGTCAGAGCTAGATTAAATTTAGAACACATGCACACATATCCTACATGGATGAAATCTATTTTTATATATTGATGCCGGGGACAATCTTTTGTATTTCCTTACAAATACTCTCCCCCCTCCTTTCTTTCTCCTTTTCCGCCTTTTATAGGCCTGCCTCCCTTTCTCCTTTCTCCTTTCTTCCACGTGTGGTCCAGGTTTTCCTTTCTAGATACTTGTCCCATCACTCCTTCTTACTAAAGTCTCTGGCGGTGGGGGTAAGGTTGAATTTCAATGCTCAGGCGTCACTTCTTCATTAATGCGGCCAGAGAGGTAGGTATGGTGCCTTCAATGCGGTGGTAGCAGCTTTTTCCTTGATATTTGTCTGTCACTTCCCTTTATCCCTTATTCTCGTTCTCTCAGTTGTTGCATCTAAGGTCCTCAGTACGGATGTCCTTGAACCACCAGATCACTAATACTGTCCTCGGCAGCATGCTGCCGAGGACAAGGTCATCCTTGGACGTCATGTTTCATGGTGTTCTACTCATGCATGGCACCTTTCTTTGTCACTTGGCTTCGTAGGCTGGAGTTATTATGTCCTCGGACCATTTCATGATGTTGGGTTAGACTTTCCTCTTTGTGGGAGCCTTTGGGCCGGCCCAATACGTGCTTTGGGCCCATGGGCACTATAATAGCTCCTCGAAATCCTTATTTCTACCTTTTGGAGAGGAATGAGGGTTTCGATACATGCACGCGGGACGGTCCATTTCTGACGTTTCGGTCTGCAGAACGCGCTTCACTTAAATATTGGCGGCTCTTTGTTCCCCACGTCCAACCGCATGATGCTCATCCAACGAGTGGGCGCATTTTAAGGGGACAGGCGGGAGGCTTCCCGCTTTACGTCTTCCCACGAAATAAATACTGCCATTTCAAAGGTCTCTTGTCCATTTCAGAGTCTGTACACCGAACTTAGTCTCTCCTGCAATCTACACGCGTCTCCATACCCTTTCAATCCTAAGCCGAGGTGACATAGTTGCTTTAAAGTAAGTTTTCCAACTTTCTGTTTTCATTATTTGTTGTTCATTCTTTCTCGTTATTCTCATTCTTTCTGTCCTCGGCTCACTAAATTTCCTAATCCCACCATAGTATCCTCTCTTAACTTTTAGAAAATGGGCAGATTCGCACCCTTAGTAGATACCCCTGAGAAAATAGAGGAATTTAAGGCCAAGTACGAGATCCCATCCGGAGTGACTGTTAAATATTGCAAGTAGGGAGCTTGGCATACTGAGAGAAAGGCTGGTGAGGTAGTGATTCCCATGATAGCTTTTATAGAGGGGGGAATGAAGATTCCCATGAAACCAATTACTAGGAATTACCTCAGAGCGGCAAGATTATCCCCCACACAATGTGCCCCAAACATGTGTAGGATTCTTGGGGCCGTAGATGCTCTAAACGAAAGATTAGGGTTAGGACTTACCCACCACGAGGTGAACTGGGTTTACAACCTTCACCACTTAATTGGACAAGGGTACTACCTAAAATCTAGGCACCCTGAGGTAAGGTTAATCCAATGCCTCCCTAGTTCCAACAAGGGTATGAACAAAGACTTCCTCATACTATCTGGGGATTGGCATGACGGTCTCCCCTGTCCGACGACAGAGGGGGAACCAGGTGAATAATTGCACCTCACTCAGCTGTGAATATTCATGCATATATATATATATATACCTTTCCTGTTTTGTTCTTGTTATCGTTATTTGTTATTTGCTATTTACTTATTTTCTTTTACTTATTATATATATATTTTTTGAACAATTACGCAGATCGTCGTGCTCTCACTCGCCACGCCCATCTTGTTGATTTTGGCTGCTTGGACAAGATTCTGAAGGCTGAGGTGTATGTACATTCGGACGGCCAGCTCCAAGCGGCGCACCTAATTCTTGGGTACACTCCAATCTCATTCTCCTTTCAAGCGCCGAAGTGCATTATCAAAGAGAAGGATCCTCAGCTGCCCTGGATAAGCGTCGCGGTAGAGGGCTTCTTGCTCCCTAAGGGTACCCTAGTTCCTCGAGGGGTCCTTATTACTGAGCCCGTGAGGGTTACCCCAGGAGCCTTTCCTCTCGCCGCATCCTCGGCCCGGCCCAGATTGGGTGAAAGCTCCTCTTCCCGACCAATCACAAAGGAAGAAGAAGAAACAGAAGAAGAAGAAGAAGAAGAAGAAGAAGAAGAAGAAGAAGAAGAAAAACAAGAAGAAATCGTTGATCTTTCGGACTCAGACGAAGAAGAAGAAGAAATCGTTGATCTTTCGGACTCAGACGAAGAATTCGAAACTTTTGACCGGCTTCTATCGCCCAGGAACCCACCTCCCGTCGTCGGCTCACCATCCATCACATCCTCAGACGACGTCGATCAACCATTAGTAAGAATGGGCATCTAGCGTAGACCCAAACCCAGCCTCAAGGACGTGTTAGAAGGTTAAGCTGGAGCGCAGGAGCTTCCCAAGGTGCCCCCGATAAAGCCTAAGGACAAGGGCATCGAGAAGGTTCCTTCAATTAAACTCACTCTTCCTCCTTCCACCCAAATTGAACATCCTGACTCAGCCGACCAGAAAAGGAAAAGGGATCAGCACAAGAGAAAGGAGACAATTGAAGGGACCAAAGACCTCCTCACCAAAGAGATAGAGCTGGAGAGGGGAGGAAAGCATGCTCGCCATGCTCAAACAAGGTCGAAGAGACGAATCGACCCTCCGGTAGTCATCCATGCGCCCATTTGGGCTCCCCAAATGAACGTGGACGATCAGGCAGTCACCGCTGATGCCTCTATTAGGGGATCCGATGAGGGCACAGCTGCATGCATCACCGATGCATTGGAGCAAGCACTTCTACTGCCCGAGGACATAGGCGAGCTACGAAGGATGAGGGATCAAAATGTCTTCATGATCTTCAAGAAAGAATTAGCCATGGTAAGAGTTTCAATTGACTGTTCCTTGGTACCCATGCTTTTCGTTATTGCACTTGTGGTTATTATTTCTTGTTTGGCGTTAACTACTTCTGCATGCTATTAATTGACAACATTTTGTGTGTAGGCTGTTCAATCTGCACATAGAGCAGAGGAGATCACCACTAATTCGTATAAGGCATTAAGGGCTGAAGAGGTGAGGCTAGACCACACCCACAAGATCTTGGAGCTGAAGGAGAAGAAGCTACAGGAGGTGACAACCAGCCTCGGCAAGGCAGAAAGTGAGAGGTCAAGTTTGGAGGCCCAGCTGAGGACTATTACCCGGCAGGCTGAGGATCAGAGGCTGCAGCTTAAACGTGCCAATGAAGACCTTGCCTTGGCCAAGAAACTAGTAGAAGATCTTAAAAGAGATCTCATAAAGTCTGAGGAAGCCAGGCAGGAGGCTCTTAAGGTCAAGGAGGAGGCACTCGTTAAGGCATAGGAAGCCGAGGCGATGGTTGACAAGGCTGAGCAGAGTGGCTTTGAGGTGGGGGCAGCAGAAACCACTGACACCCTCAAAGCTCAAGTGCCGGAGGTTTGTAGGGATTACTGCCTCCAAGTGTGGAAGGAAGCCCTTTCCCGAGCTAGGGTTGATGTTTCCTCCCCTCTATGGAAGGTAGAGAATGCCTATGTCCCTCCTGCAATCTGAGTAGCCGCTCCTGGTCAAGCCGAGGATGATACCGGTTCTTTCGCGGCTGGGATACAAGTGGAAGAAGCTGTTGCAAAGAATATAATTGCCGAGGTTCAACCTGAGGAGGCTCAGCTTCCACTCACCTCAAAGGAGCTGCCCCCCAACCCCAAGGCCAGTGGGACCTTGGAGTTGGTTTTGGCGACTTTGCCTATAGTGCAAAAAGGGGGCCCCAAAAGCAAAGAGGACGCTGGAGGGTCTTCGACCTCAACAATAGCTCCTTCTGACCCTAAGGACCAGACCCAGCCCAAGCCGTGATAGCTTGTGTCTCAGCTGTTTCCCTTTCTTTTTTGTTGCCTTTGCTTTTTGTACTCTTATTAATTAGTTTCAGTTTTTATTTTCCTTCCTTTGTAATTTAACAATTTGGTTATGAATGTACTGATAGATCTTTCACTTAATGAGAAGAATTTCCAACTTGAACTACTGCTTCGTGTTATACTTGGTGTTGGCAACTTATCCCATTGTTATTCATGTAATATGGCAAAATGACAGTTTGGATTCATGGCATATATTAATAATTCCCTACCAATAACCAAATGAGGACAAAGGAAATTTGTGCAACTCATATACTTGCAAATGCTTTAAGCGATGACCACAAGTTTTCATTTCACTATGGCAATTAAGTAGACACTTAAAGGAGCAAAATATTTGTGTAAAACCAATTTGTTTAGAAATTGTTCTAGAAATTATATTCGCAGCAAAATACCAAGATACGAAACCTTAACATTTTTGATACGTTCCACCCTTGAATGAGGAGTGGCTCAAGCATTGTGCTTAATATCTAGTAGCAAATGAAGTTACATTGTACTTATTATGAGCACGTACCTGTTGAGCATCTGCTAGAGAAATTGTACCTGTAGGACGCGTACATGTACTCCAAGGAATCCATGCAACCTTGTTCTTATTTTTTTACTAAGGTAGAGGATCTGAGGACCCGACGTAACTTTATTTTCATTTCTTAATAAGGTAGAGGATCCGAGGACCCGACGTAACTTTATTTTCATTTCTTAATAAGGTAGAGGATCCGAGGACCCGGCGTAACCTTATTTTCATTCTTAAAACAAGGTAGAGGATTTAAGGATCCAGCGTAACCTTATTCTTATTTTTTGCTAAGGTAGAGGATCCGCAGATTCGGCGTAACCTTATTTTCATTCTTAGAACAAGGTAGGGGATTTAAGGATCCGGCGTAATCTTATTCTTATTTTTTGCTAAGGTAGAGGATCCGAGGACCCGGCGTAACCTTATTTTCATTCTTAGAACAAGATAGAGGGTTTAAGGATCCGATGTAACCTTATTATTATTTTTTGCTAAGGTAGAGGATCCGAGGACCCGGCGTAACCTTATTATTATTTTTTGCTAAGGTAGAGGATTCGAGAACCCGGCGTAACCTTATTTTCATTCTTAGAACAAGGTAGAGGATTTAAGGATCCGGCGTAACCTTATTCTTATTTTTTGCTAAGGTAGAGGATCCGAGGACCCGGCGTAACCTTATTTTCATTCTTAGAACAAGGTAGAGGATTTAAGGATCCGGCGTAACCTTGGGTTCGTTTGACAATTCATATTAGCAGTTTAAACATAACATTGTGTGCATCATAACAGCAATAGAATCAAAACGGTAAAGGTGCTTTTTATTAATAATAATATCGTCGTAAATTACTTACATTCCAAGGATAGGGCACAATCTTTTCATCCAAATCCGCAAGGTAGTAAGCTCCTATTCCGGCTATTGCAGTAATGCGATATGGTCCTTCCCAGTTCGGTCCCAACTTCCCCCATGCTGGATTCTTGGTATTACCTACAACCTTTCTCAACACTAAATCTCCAGGGGCAAGTGGCCTTGAGTTCACATGCGAGTCATACCCCTGCTTCAGTTTTTGTTGATAGTAAGCCAATTGGATCATGGCCATTTCTCTCCTCTCGTCAACCAGATCTAAGCTCCTTTCTAATAGCCTATAGTTACTATCTGGAGCGAAGGAGCTTGTTCTCATTGTTGGAAAATCGGCTTCTAAAGGAATAACAGCCTCGGCGCCATAAGTCATTAAAAATGGCGTCTCTCCCGTTGATCGGCGGGGTGTGGTTCGATACGTCCATAGAACTTGAGGCAATTCCTCCACCCATCTCCCTTTGGCATCATCCAACCTCTTCTTTAGTTTGTTGACTATAACTTTGTTGGCCGCCTTGGCCTGCTCATTTCCTTGCGGATAAGCAGGGGTGGAATACCTGTTGGTTATGCCGAGGTCAGAGCAATATTGCCTGAATGCTTTGCTATCAAATTGCAAACCATTGTCTGAAATAAGAGTATGAGGGACTCCAAATCGAGTGACGATGTTTTTCCACACAAACTTCTTCACGTCCACATCCCTAATGTTTGCTAGGGGCTCGGCTTCCACCCACTTAGTAAAATAGTCAGTGCCCACAACCAACCACCTTTTGTTTCCAGGTGCCTTTGGGAAGGGACCTATGATGTCCAGACCTCACTGTGCAAAAGGCCAGGGGCTTGTCAGAGGATTGAGCACACCCCCAGGTTGATGAATGTTTGGTGCGAACCTCTGACACTGATCGCACTTCTTCACATAGCTTTGAGCTTTTCGTTGCATATTGGGCCACCAATACCCTTGTGTTAGAGCCTTGTGAGCTAAAGATCTTCCCCCGGTATGACTTCCACAAATTCCTTCGTGTAACTCTTCCAAAAGCAGCTCTGTCGCTTCAGGATGTATGCATGACAAGTATGGCCTTGTGAAGGATCGTTTATAGAGCTTATGATCCTTGGCCAACCAAAAACGAGATGCTTTCCTGTGCACCTTGTCCGCCTTGACCCTTTCCTCTGGCAGGACATCATCTTTGAGGAAGGATACAATGGGGTCCATCCAACTAGGCCCCACCCTTATCTGGTGAACCTGGATAATACTTCCAATTACCTCCGAGGGTTTAGGTAGGTCCTCAACAAGAATGATCCATGGTAGACCTTGTGCCGACGACGTGGCAAGGGTTGCCAGAGAGTCGGCATGCGTATTATTATTCCGAGGGATGTGTGACAAAGTAAAGGATTCAAATTTGCGTTGTAGAACCTTGACTTGATTTAAGTAGTCTTGCATTCTCGGATCTCTAGCCTCCACCTTTCCATCCACTTGGCCGACCACTAGTTACGAGTCCAAGAACATTTGCACGGTCTTTCCTCCCAATTTCTGGACCATATCCATCCCTTTTAGCAAGGCCTCGTACTTGGCTTCATTGTTAGTAGCCGAGAATCCCAGTCTCAAGGACTTTTCTAGTGTGAGACCCTCTGGGGTCGTAATTACTAACCCTACACCTGATCCCCTTTGATTAGCGACCCCATCAACGTAAACTGTCCACAGTGGGGGACCTTTGCACGCAATTACGCCAACTGATTTTTTATCAATGTCCATATTATTGGCATTATCTTCTATTGTGGGCTCAGTAAATTCTGCAACTAGATCAGCTAACGCCTAACCCTTTACTGATGTGCGGGGCATGTACTTCATGTCAAAAGAGCCCAAAATGGTTCCCCACTTAGCAATCCTGCTTGTATAATCTGCACTTTGGAGTATAGTTTTGAGAGGAAGTTGGGTCAAAATCACCACCGTGTGAGATTGGAAGTAATGTGGGAGCTTACGTGTCCCATGCACCACGGCTAAGATTACCTTCTCCAATGGTGGATAACGCACCTCGGCTTCATGTAGGGATTTACTCACATAGTAAATCGGCTTTTGCCCACCCCCGTCGACCCTTATCAACACCAAACTGACGGCATGGCTCGCGACTGCAATATAGGCAAATAAAACTTCATCCACTTCGGGCCGAGACATGATAGGAGGATGTGAAAGGTATTCCTTAAGTTGTTGAAAGGCAACGGCGTACTCATCTGTCCATTCAAATCCTTTTCACCTGTTTAATAACTGGAAGAATGGTCTACACTGTTCAGCAGAACGTGAGATGAATCTGTTGAGAGCAGCAGTCATCCTGGTCAACCTCTACACTTCTTTCGAATTCCGAGGCGGCTGTAAGCTATTAATGGCTTTGACCTGAGCGGGGTTGACTTCAATTCGTCTATGTGTCACCATGTAACCCAGAAATTTACCAGATCCTACTCTAAAGGAGCATTTTAATGCGTTGAGGCGTAACTTATGCTTTCTCAGCGTTTGGAAGGTGTTATCCAGGTCTGGTACATGAGCCGAGATGGTTTTACTCTTAACCACCATATCATCGACGTACACCTCAATTGTTTTTCCCAGTTGTGGTTCAAACATCCACGTCATCATTCTCTGATAGGTAGCCCCAGCATTCTTTAAGCCCAAAGGCATCACCTTATAGTGATAGTTTCCCGTGGGTGTGATAAAGGCTATCTTCTCTTGGTCTTCTAAGGCCAAGGGTATTTGGTGGTAACCTTGGAAAGCATCTAGAAAGCTCATCCAAGGATGCCCCACAGTAGCATCCACCAACTGATCTATGCGGGGCATTGGAAACGAATATTTAGGACAAGCCTTATTCAAATCTGTAAAGTCCACACATACTCTCCATTTCCGATTCTTCTTCTTCACCACCACTGCATGCGCCAACCATTCTGGATAGAACACCTCCTTAATGGCCCCTGCCTTCTTGAGTTTCAATACTTCTTCTTTAACAGCCTAGGTGTGCTCTTGGGACGAGCGTCGAGGTGGTTACCTCCGCGGTATCGCTGCTGGATTGACGTTGAGGTGATGACAAATAAAGCTTGGGTCAACCCCTGGGGCTTCATAGGAGTCCCAAGCAAATACATTGATGTTCCGTTTTAAGAACGTAACTAGTTCCTCTTTTTCTTGGAGTGGTAATTGACTTCCCACCTGGAAGAATTTCTCCATATCATCGGCAATAAGCACCTTCTCTAACTCCTCGCAACCAGGCGCCTCGGCCTCGGCTACACTTGGTTTGGTCGACGATGTTAGCTGCTATAAACTATTCTCAGCTAAGGCTTGGGGCTGCTGTCTCTCCTGACATGTAATTGCTGCCGTGATGCATTGTCTTGCCATTGACTAGCTGCCAATTATTTCTTCAACTCTGCCCTCATACGAGAACTTCACCTTAACATGTAGGGTTGACGATACAGCACCCAAGGCGTGTAGCCAAGGTCTTGCCACTATGGCCGTGTAAGGGGAATAGGCGTCTACCATAATAAAATCTACATCCACCACCATTGGCCTTGACTGCACAGGTAGCTGGATCAATCCCTTTGGAATGACAGCCTTCCCTTCAAAGCTTATCAATGGGGAGTCGTAAGCCGTGAGATCCTCAGGCTTCAAGTTAAGGCCCTTGAACAAATCCGGGTACACAATTTCAGCCCCACTCCCTTGATCAACCATCACTCTCTTCACGTCATAACCCCCTATCCTTAGCATGATGACTAACGCATCATCATGCGGTTGGATAGTGCCAACCTTATCCTCCTCAGAAAATCCCAAAACGGGTGGAGGATTCCTCTTAATCCTCTTCGGCTCAGAGTTGAGGTCCTCGGCAGAGGGGTGCAACACTGACATTACTCTGGCAGGGCAAGACCCAGTCCTACCTGGTGCAGCAAATATGACATTGATCGTGCCCAAAGGAGGTCTTGAAATGTTATTGCCTTGATTCACGAAACCCGATTATGTGCCTTGTTCATTAGGCCGATTCATAAATTGCCTTAACTTCCCTTCTTTGGCCAGCTGATCTAGGTAATTCTATAAGTTTCGGCAGTTTTCAGTGGTGTGATCCTTATCCTGGTGGTAATTGCAATAGAGATTCTGGTTACGTTTTGTAGGGTCTCCTATCATTCTGTTGGGCCACCTGAAATATAGTTCACAGCAAATCTTCTCCAACACCTGCTGTACCGGCTCACAAAATACAGCGTTTACTGTCTGAGGAGGAGCCGACCTAGACTGGCCAGCAAAGTCCCTCCTTGGTACAATGCGAGTTTCATGGAGGCAGAAAATTCGGTGGAACCTATTGTCCAACAAGCTCGGCAGCATGATTTTGGCGAGGGTTGGATGGCTGCTCTTCAAGCTGCAGGGATTGCCGAGGGTTCCCCATTGTGGGATCCCAAGCAGATTCCACATCCGGTCAATCCACAGCCCGTGCAGAGCTAAACTGGCGTCAATGATGAGGATATGCGGAGCTTGAGGGACCTTGTACGGGCGATTGATTCTCAAGTAGAGATGGTGGATTTGGAAGTCATAAGCAACGCCCTTGCCGGAGACGATGGTGCACAGAACCAGACTCCCCCCATTTCTCAGCTTACCGAAGAAGGTATCGGACAACTTCTTGCCCAGATTCTCCCCTCCGACCCCAGTGTGTGAAGACGTGCCGAGGATGAAGATTGAGATGATTCTCCCCCCCCCCTTTTTATTTTATTTATTTATTTATTTATTTTTACGAGCCCAGATCATCGGGATGTGGCGATGAGACAATTGAGCTACCGCTTTGACAATCTTAATTCATATTATTCGGTTTTAATTTTTATTATCATGATTTGAATGCATGCGTTTAGTTTTTCCTTTCACTATTCTTTTATGCACCTTAGCCTGCTCGAAAATTGTAGGGTTTGCGTATGATCATGATCGGTCCTTAAAAAATGATTATGCCTTAGGCAAGCTTAGATGTATGGGTATAATTAGGCCACTAAAGGGCTTGTTCCTTTAGAAGTCAATTAGGTTTTATGAGATAATTGTGCCTCAGACAGGCTTGGGTGATAGCACCTTAAGTTTTCTGTTTGTTCGGTGATAGGATCTAAATCGAGAACAGGCTTTCGTCCCAAGGAGAATCAGTTGAGGTTTCCACCTACTTGGTTATAGGGATCTAGTCGAGGTCAAGTTTCTGTCTTTAGAAGAAAGTCATTTGAGGTTTCCACCTGCCCGGTGATAAGGATCGAGGTCAAGTTTTTGTCTTTAGAAGAAAGTCATTTGAGGTTTCCATCTGCCCGGTGATAGGGATTTAGCCGAGGTCAAGTTTTTGTCTTTAGAAGAAAGTCATTTGAGGTTTCCACCTGCCCAGTGATAGGGATCGAACGGAGGTCAGGTTTCTGTCCTTAGAAGAAAGTCATTCAAGGTTTCCACCTGCCCGGTGATAGGGATCGAACCGAGGTTAGGTTTTTGTCATTAGAAGATAGTCATTTAAGGTTTCCACCTGCTCGGTGATAGGGATCGAACTGAGGTCAGGTTTTTGTCCTTAGAAGATAGTCATTTAATAGGGATCGAACCGAGGTCAGGTTTCTGTCCTTAGAAGATAGTCATTTAAGGTTTCCACCTGTCCGGTGATAGGGATCGAACCCAGGTTAGGTTTCTGTCCTTAGAAGATAGTCATTTAAGGTTTTCACTTGCTCGGTGATAGGGATCGAACCGAGGTCAGGTTTTTGTCCTTAGAAAAAAGTCATTTAAGGTTTCCACCTGCTCGGTGATAGGGATCGAACCGAGGTCAAGCTTCTGTCCTTAGAAGATAGTCATTTAAGGTTTCCACCTGCCCGGTGATAGGGATCGAACCGAAGTCAAGTTTCTGTCCTTAGAAGAAAGTCATTTAAGGTTTCCACCTGCTCGGTGATAGGGATCGAACCGAGGTCAGGCTTCTGTCCTTAGAAGATAGTCATTTAAGGTTTCCACCTGCCCGGTGATAGGGATCGAATCGAGGTCAAGTTTCTGTCCTTAGAAGAAAGTCAATGAAGGTTTCCATCTGCTCGGTGATAGGGATCGAACCGAGGTTAGGTTTCTGTCCTTAGAAGAAAATCATTCAAGGTTTCCAACTGCTCGGTGATAGGGATCGAACCGAGGTCAGGTTTCTATCCTTAGAAGAAAGTCATTTAAGGTTTTCACCTGCTAGGTGATAGGGATTGAACTGAGGTCAGGTTTCTGACCTTAGAATATAGTGATTTGTTCTCATGATCTCGTCCTTACTTATTGACCGACCATAAAAAAATGTAGCTTCGCGTGAGAATGCGAACAGGTATTATATTGATACGTACTGACTCTAGATTACACCTCTTAGAGTGCGGCTGATTAGTGATAAAACTTTTTAAGATTACAAACATTCCATAGATAGCGCAACGGTTTCTCATTCAGATCTTCCAAATAGTATGCTCCTGTGCCAGCAGTGGCCGTTACTTGTTAAGGCCCTTCCCAGGATGGGGCCAATTTCCCCGTGTTAAGGCCTCGAGTGTTCCCTACAACTTTTCGTAGAACCAAATCCTTGGCGGCAAATTCTCTTTTCTTCACGCTTTTGTTGTACCTCTGGGTGAGCTTCTGCTGGTACCACACCAACCGAATTGCCGTTGCTTCGCGGCACTTATCCAATAGATTTAGCCGGTCCAGCATTAATTGTCGTTCTCGGTTGGGGTGAATTCAGCTACTCGGGTGCTGCACAGGTTTATCTCGGCTGGGATGACAGCTTCCGCTCCAAAAGCCAGAGAAAAAGGCGTTTCTCCCATGGATCTCCTCGGTGTTGTCCGGTACGCCCAGAGACACTTGGTAGCTTCTTAGCCCACTTACCTTTGGCGTCGTCCAACCTTCTCTTTAGTCCGTTGACGATAGCCTTATTCGTGGCTTCGGCTTAGCCATTGCTTTGCGGGTATGCCAGGGGTAGAGTACTGATTTCGGATGCCCAGGTTGCTGCAGAATTCACGAAGGTCCTACTGTTGAATTGCAACCTGTTATCTGACACGAATGACTTGGGCGCCCCGAATCTTGTTATGATGTTCTTCCATATAAATTTTTTAACATCTACGTCTCAGATGTTCGCCAATACCTTTGCTTCTACCCATTTGGTGAAATAATCCACCGCAACCAACACAAACCTTCGGTTCCCAGTTGCTCGGGAAAAAGGCCAGACTATGTCCAACCCCTATTGAGCGAAGGGCCATGGGCTACTGACAGGATTTAGGTTCCCTACAAGCTAATGGATCATTGATGCGTGTTTTTGGCATTTTTTGTATCTCCGTACATATTCAAGGGCGTCTTTCTGCATTTACGGCCACCAAAACCCTTGAGTCATTGCCCGGTGGGCCAATGATCGTCCACTGACGTGACTTCCGCACAAACCCTCATGGAGCTCGACTAGAAGGCCTTCTGTCAGGCTGGGGTGCAAACATTGTAAGTAGGGTCCCCTAAAAGACCTCCGATACAGCTTTCGGCTCGGAGATAGCTAGCATTGAGGAGCATTCTGCCGCACTTTGGCTGCCTCCTTTTCGTCCTCCAAAACTCGATCCTCGGCTAGAAACTCTTCGGCGAGAATTCGGCCATAAAGTCTGTAAGTACCTGTCCCTTTATCGAGTTCCTCGACCTATACTTGATGTCAAAAAAGCCAAGGTGGGTCCCCCATTTGGCTATTCTCCCGGTGAAGTCTGATCTTCTTAGCAGTGACTAAAATGGGTATTCGGTCAAAACATAGACGGTGTGGGCCTGAAAGTAGTGGGGCAGTTTCTGAGTGGAATGCACTAGAGCCAACACCAACTTCTTTAGTGGTAAATACCTCATCTCAGCGTCTACAAATGTTTTGCTTACGTAGTAGATCGGCAATTGCACACCATTATTCTTTAAAAGTATCGCGCTGGCCGCATGCTTGGATACCAAGAGGTACATATAAAGGTCCTCCCCAGGTTCTGGTGCCGTCAATATTAGATCCCGCCCAAGATATTCTTTTAGGTTGTAAAAATCTCTATCACACTCCTTATCCCACTGGAACCCCTTCCACTTCTTTAGAAGTTGGTAAAAAGGGCGACACCGATTAGCGAACTTGGATATAAACCGGTTGAGGGCAGCTAGCATGCTGGTTAATTTCTGGACTTCTTTCGGGTTGCTCGGTGGTTTGAGACATCTCATGGCTTCTACTTGCTTGGGATTGACCTCGATACCCCTCTTCGTGACTAAATACCTCAGGAACTTGCTGAAGCTCACTCCAAAAGTGCACTTGTCGGCATTAAGGCAAAGACGACGTCGCCGCAGTATCCCAAACACTCCTTTCAGGTCGTCGACATGTTGTCCTTCCTGCTTGCTCTTTATCACCATGTCGTCAATGTAAACCTCGACCGTACGCCCGATCTGATCCCTGAACATCCTTGTCATCATCCGTTGGTAAGTGGCCCCCACGTTCTTCAAGCCGAACGGCATCACCGTGTAATGATAACTGGCATCTGGTGTTATGAATGCGGTCTTTTCCTGATCCTCGGTAGATAGCGCAATCTGGTGGTAACCTTGGAAAGCATCTAGAAAGCTCAGTCTGGGGTGTTCGTACGTGGCATCTACCAACTGATCAATCCTCAGCATGGGTAACGGGTCCTTTGGGCATGCTCGGTTCAGATCAGTGAAATCGACGCAGACCCTCCACTTGCCGTTCTTTTTCCTTACCACCACGGTGTTTGCAAGCCAATCGGGAAAGAAAACTTCCCTTATAGCCTTCGCTTCCTTTAACTTCGCCACTTCCTGCCTCACTGCCTCGACATGTTCCTTCGCCGACCTCCTCGGCTTCTGCCTTCTAGGAGCGTATAAAGGATCCACGTTAAATTTATGAACTATAAACTCGTGGTCAACTCTCGACACCTCATATGGACTCTAAGCGAACACATCCATATTTTGCACGAGAAAGAGGAACAGTTCCACTCTCTCTTCGTCCCTTAAGCCCACCCCCATTTGAAAGTGCTTATTACCGTTCGGCAGAATCCTTACCTTCAGCACGTCCTCGGCATAGCTAACCCCTGCTTCCACTTGGGGTTGTTGTAATTGCTACAAGGGAGCCTTTTCATTGAGCTTTGTTTGCTCGGCCTCTTTGTTCACGGCAGCTACTAGACATTGCCTGGCTGCTTGCTGACTGCCTCTTGCTACCGCGATCCCGCCTTCTGTGCAAAATTTGACCTTCACGTGCAGTGTGGAAGGTACAGCCCCCATATCGTGAATCTAGGGGCTTCCGAGGATCGCTGTGTACGGTGAGTAAGAAGCGACCACTATGAACGTCATAGTCACCTCTTTTCCTTCCATGCTAACGGGAAGCGAAATTTTCCCCTCTGCGACCACCATGTGGTCGTCGAACCCCATTAGCGGTGGGTCATACCTGGAAGAAGTTTGGGCTCATAATCTATTTGTATTGTAGGTTTTTTGGATTTCCTACAATGGAGTGACCCTATATTTGGCAGCCCAAGTACCCCAATTCTCCTCCTCTCTCCACTCTCTTCTCCAGTATCGTTTTTCCAACCCCTTTCCATTGATCCCCCCTTGCCTATTTATAGTTACAGCTCGTGGGATTGCCATGACCATTCTCTAGTTCAGTGGATGGGGTGGTTCAATACCATTCCATCTAAGTGGATGTTTAATTATGAGTGAAAGGAGACGATGATGGCATTGGAACTTGGTTCCACCGCCAGGTTTGTTTCCCGGCAGAAGCATTTCCAAAGCGACGGATGGGTAGTCCATTACCGTAATCGTAATTGGAGGTTAGGTGGTGGGAAGAGGACGATAGTGGCCTCGGAACCTGCATGGTCTATAGGCATGATGCCCGGCGGTACCCAGATAATGCCGTGCATATAAACGTGGATCAAGACCTGGAGACATGTTCACCCTAAGTGACGAGGTTTATCATTACCGAGCATATCACGGGTGGTTTCGCTCCCGAATTATAGATGCTCGGTGTGCGTTAGGCTGGTCCGGAATGAGCCCGTTGGCTTGATCAGTGTTAGGTCCCTAGGCGGACAATTATTCTTGTGGGCTTCTGGGCAAATGGGTCTGGGAAAGGTGATGCCTGTACACCATGAATTTTAGATAAGCATTGTTTAAAACATATTCCTTTCTAAATTAGAAATACCTAGAATTTACAGTCAACAAAAAAGAAATTGCAACACTTCACTACTTTTATTTTCATTAGGGGTGAATAAGGTGAATTACATTTGGTCACATATATCTGGAAGTACACTAAAATTATTAAAATGATATAAATTCTTATATCATTTAAATTTATGGGTCCAAAATTGAGGTAGATTTCATGTATAGGTTTTTAGTTTTGATATAAGGCTCACTTTGTGGGCATGTTTACTACGTGTGCATTTGGCAACACTTATTTTTGTTAACTTATTTTACTATTCAACTTATTTTTACTATTATTCATGGGTCCCACTGCACTTTTTTGTATTATTTATGGGTTTTACTGTACTATTTCAGTTAATTTTTACCTTTATCTACAATATTTTCAGTAAAAAGTTTTCAGTTTCAGCAAAATAAGCAGATCCTAAACAAACTCTACATCCTAAGGTTTTTGAGTTTTCAATTAATTTCATGACTATAAATTCCATTAAGCAAAAACATATGAAGCAATGAAACAAACACTATCATATAATTATGAGAAGATAAATTTAGTATTTGTGCACATAAACAAAAACCTCATGGCTCTCAAATAAATTAAGATGTAATCTTTGTAACATCAATGCGGAAAGGATCTTCGCTGCCCAATTAAGATCTCAAAAGTAGGTTTGGATTTTGGGTTTTGGTCGTGTTAACTTCTTTGCTTAATATGTTTTTGCTTAATGGAATTCAATAGTTTGACAAGTGAAAGTTTCTTCATATGCCACATGTCCTAATCGTTCCAGTTCTTCAAAGAGTTGACTTCCTTAAAAGTGAGTTTGTATTTTTGGTTTTGGTTTTGTGGTTTTTGTCGTTTTTTTTTTAATACAACATTTCTTATTTAGTGTTTTTATTATTGCATAGGTTTGAACATGAGAAATGAGATTATTGTAATTGCATATAATTTAAATATGCATCATAATATATATATATATATATATATTATATTTTGCAATACTTTTCCGTGTATCGCATGGATTGACGACTAGTGTGTGTGTGTATATATATACTAGAGGGAAAATATTGGGAATTTAACTAATGTAGTCGGCTATACTAATGTGCTACTCCTACTACTAACACAACTAGGACTTAGTAGTTAGAGTAGAATTTCTATCTTGTATAGAAAAAAAAATCATTTTTTTTTAGAGAGAGTTGCTAACTTATGGTGTTTGCTCTTGATGATGCTTATTATCATCAGACCAAGACAGCAATCAATTTTTAGTACAGACGAGAATTGGACCCAAAATCTTTTATTCAACTATTAAAGATTTTACCAATTGAGCTGAAATCCATGATTAAAAGCTCTAGTAAACCTTTGATGTTGGTATTATTTATTTATATATATTTTTGTTAATATAATACTCTTTAATATTTGGTTAAGAAAATTGTATGATACAAGGAAAATTGCACTGACCTCTCTTATTTGAAAAAAAAACACCATGTATCAAATTGCAAATACATGAGTCCTCCCTCTATCTCCCCTTATCTATTGTATTGGGTGCATATAAAATGTATAGTCGGACAGTCACAGGAAATGTAGAAAGTAATTTGCAAGCACACGATTTCAAAAATAACAATTAATAAACAACTCCCTAAAAAAAAACAATTAATAATAAACAAACAACCATATCAATCATTCATTCATATTTTAATAAAAGAATATGTTTTAAGTTTCATCCTTCCTTTACAGGCATAAAACTTTTCCTATCAATTTTTTTTATACAAAATAGAATTTCTACTTAAACCAAATTTAAATATATATATGTGTGTAAAACTAAGTCCTGAAAATTTGAACTTAGACGCTTATCCCCATATTTTTTCGTAAGCATTTATATTTGTAAAGTGACCACTACACCAAAAGAGTGCGGTGGTGTGTCAAATTAAACCTATGGAGAAAGCCTTCAAAAAATTAACTTTCTATTTCTCCTTCAAATTCCTTCCCCAACCAACACCCCCCCCTCCCAACAAAAAAAAAAAAAAAAAAAAACGATTTACTAATGGGTTAGTTAATGGGCCCCACGGTTAACTATTTCCATGTATTGATTCAGTGACTCTTGCCTTTGCAACCTCATGTCCTCATTGAACTTCTTGATAAAAGCCTCCACTCGCCGGTTCAACTCGTCCTGACTCAGCGAAGGTTCTTTCCTTAGTAGAACAGGCTTCGCAGGCCCAAGCCCAGGTCCAGTGGACAAAGCCGACGCCTCCGGTGCTGCCTGGTTGGTACGATCCTTGAACGTCTCCGATTTCTTCACAAGACCACCCAGCGAGTCCACGTGGATGTCACGGCTGTGATTCTCCCACGTATCAGACTTCTTCATGTGCCTACCCAGCGGCATTGCTCTCCCTTCCGTTATCGCCTTCCACGTGTTCTCCAATGTCTCGTGCCGTTTTGGCTTTGCTACTCTCAATGCTCTTGCACCTTAATAATCAAAATGAAAATAACCAATCTCAATCAATTAACCATATTAATTACATGACTAAAGTAACACTCCCCTATAATTAGAATTTGAAAACACAATTTCATAAAATTATAATTGAAAAAAAAAAAAAAAAACACGATTTCAAATGTGTGATTCATCGTACAACTGTCACCAATCTTTTTAAATAAGAAATTTTGTTGAAATTTTTTTGGCCAAACTATTTCATTCGAGATAGAATTTGACTTGAGTATAGTACTTTTTTTTTTTGAAAACGACTTGAGCATAGTACCATAACCAGTCTTTTCTAATGAAGAAATTTTGTTAAGAGTATTTTTGGCCAAACTATTTCATTGGAGATAGAATTTGACTTGGTCTAGTAATCAAGTCTCTACCGTACTAACGTATTGAAAGAAGGTTTAATCACGCATGTCATCATCTGACAAATCCAGTACACTAAATTTGAGACTTTCAGATTTATAACACGTATTTCGGACCATCCGGAGTCCGGAGAGACCATTACTAATTACTATAGTATTTACCAGAAAGGGAAATAGAAGTAAAGAACAACCTTTTCACTCCGACAAAAAACAGAAGCATGCATATTTCTAGAGTTTTTCTTTTTTCACTGTGGAAATTGGAAAAGTAGCTGAGTGTGGAAGTGAAAGAAACCTTATTTGAAAGCTGTTTTGTCCGATAGGAAAGAAAACAAAACGAAATGACCTCTTAAAATTCCAAGAAAACACAAATGATTAAGAGACAAGAATTAAGAAAACAAAAGAATAGTATTAGTAAAAATATATAGTACCTTCGGGACTGGCCTTCGCCGGTTTCCGGTGACCGAACCTCTCAGAAACCAGAGGTTTCTCCGCCGGAGAAAGATACTCCGACGAGACCGCCACCTCCTTCTCCGGTGTCCACGTGGCACTCGGAGCCACGAACTCTTCCTCTTCTTCCTCTCCATTCACCACCACCGCGGCAATATTCTTCACTTCCGGAACCACAGTCGAGTCCTCCAGAACAGCAAAGTCCTCCGGCGGAATATCCGCCGAAGAAGGCGTCAGATAGGGATGGTGATGGTCGGAGGAGGAGGCTGCGGCTGAGCGGCTGCTGTGGTGGTGGCGGTGGTGGAAGCGCGAAGAGGCGGCGATGGTGATGATGATACCGTTGATGATCACATAGACATAAGGTGGCTTGAGCCAAGAGATAAGCGAGGCCCACGTGACAGGCACGTGAGAAGTTGAGAACTCCATCACCATTGGAACTGAAGCTTTTAAACCCAGTCCCATAAAAACAACCCCTGTTGAAATCAAAATAGCCTTCATCGAAAACATCATCGAACCCATTTAAAGACTGAGAATGTCTTTTTGAGCTACAGTGAGTTGAAACTTAAAAAAGTGTGTATTTTTTTGAGCGGTGGTTTATGGTGGCTAAGGAGCTGAGTTGATTGAATATTTATAGAGAGATAGTGGGAGAGACCCGTGATTGACTCAAAGTTAAGGGGACGCGGTTTTGTGATGGAATGTGAGCCGTTTGATGTGAGGAAGAGAGGAATGGAGGGTTGAGATTGAGAGATGAGTTTGCATGTGTGATGTGGGGTAACGGTGGTGGTGTGGCGTTGTGTTATGGGGTTGTGGCGTATTGGTGTCGGAGCTTCCAGTTAACTCTTTAGAATATCCATGCTGGCCCCACTTACTTTTAAAAGTGTCAATTTTTATTTTTTTTTGATGGGGGAAAGTGGCAATTTGTTTAAAGATAATGTGATTAACTATTGGTTATATTTAGTAATCCGTACTAGAGTGTGGGGATTATTCACTACTACTTTACCAGTACTATTATTGTATTACCCTAATCCTAAGGCTTTTGTTAAGGTTAATTAACTTTCACTCTTACCTATTTAAGGCAAGTGAAATAAATAGGGCATGCAATCGAATGGGCATAACATGATACACAATTTTTTTATTTTTTATTATGTTATACAAGATAGAAATTAGCCATAATCTAAGTTTATATATGCATGAAGTTCCCTTTTAGAGACTTGAAT
This sequence comes from Castanopsis chinensis, assembly GCA_032878915.1. NCBI lineage: Eukaryota > Viridiplantae > Streptophyta > Magnoliopsida > Fagales > Fagaceae > Castanopsis > Castanopsis chinensis. Next base: position 27,046,016 of record JAVQMG010000131.1, read on the forward strand.
TTCGACTTTTATTCTTACACTCCACAAGTACTTGTGGAGCGACTATTACACCAATTAATAGGGAAAAAAAAAATTTACTTCTAAAAATTGTTGTGTCCCAAATAATTAAAAAAAAAGAAGAAATAATCTCATTTGTTTAACCTATTTACTTAAAGAGCTATTTAGTTTGTTTTCTTATAAACTAATTTTCTTAATCTATTTAATTTATTCTACATCTATTTTAATGAGATTGACAGATTATGAATTCACAAATCACAATAGGAGGTATGCTAATACACAATAAATTTTTTTATATTTAACATAGTTTGAGAGTCCCATGATTAATAAGATTATGCACATAACATTTTTTATGATTACAATGTCTCACAAGCAAGGCTCATCTTTTTCCGTTAGATCATCATTGGTTATTTTTACTTATCAACACTCGCGTGAGTAAAACCTATCATGGCCAAATCACTTTTAAAGATAGCTACTTAATGTTGCTTTATCTTTGAGAAGGGGGGTTTTATTATCAAGTCCCCTAAGGACAACCCTTCTTAAGGTAGCTAGAATTCTCAATGCTGTCAATCCACTTTCAATAAAAAATAGTCCAAATTTCTATTAACTTTTATATATCAACATTTATTGATTTCCAATATAAATGAAATTTGTTATATTTTTTTTTTTATCGGTTGCCTTGAGAACATTAGTTAACATACCGAAATACATACCTTTATAATTTTATTTTACTTTTTTTAAAGTGCATTTATTTTTTGAGCAGAATGCATCAATGGAAAAAATTATACCAAAGTACACACCTCATAATTCATCAACATTTGAATCATTACCCACTATAGTATATGAACTGATTGATTTTTTTAGTACATTCCAATCTTTATTCTGGTGGGCCAATTCAGGTGATTAGACATAAAGAAGGTTTGAGAAGCTTTCACTAGTTGGTTTTTTTATGCTGCTGTAATCTTTCTAGAGAACGTAAAGAGAAACCACTTTTACAAGCAAGAATCCAACATGGCACAGTGGGTTGCAACATTTTCAATATTTGAAAGTTTTAAACGAGTCACTCTCTCACAACTCAAGTGCTCAACGGTCAAAAAATTGACCGCTACTCACGGAGGATGTAACAAGATCCTGAAGCGCTGGTCCAGTGGCTGCTGTGGGGTTCAGCCCTAGCATGCATGTGTGTGCACAAACAGTAAGCTTGGGTGAATTAGCACCCACACTGACCGACCATATAGACCTTGCTCGAGTAGTAGTACTACAACTGGTCTGGTCATTTAAAAAAGCTTTCTGCTTTCAAAAAGAAAGAAAAGAAAAAGGGTAAATAAAGGTTGTGTTTACAGGTTGGCTATGCCCCATCTGCCTTGAGCGTAAAGATTTGCTCAATATTGACTTTTCTGGCCCCCCTTCCTAATTTTCTTCCATTCTAATTGAGTGTTTTGGTCGTGGGACCGGCGATTACGACCACGAACGATTAGTGAGGTGCTCCAAGATCGAGTTTTAAGATCACTTATATTATTGTAGGGATAAAAAAAATGTAGAGCTTTTTTTTTTATCATGCAAGTTGTATTTAAGCTCACAAATTTTTTTTTTTTTTTTTGAAACCAAGCTCACAAAAGTTTTTTTTTTTTTGATAAGAAGCTCACAAAAGTTAAGCTTGAAAACTGACAAAATTCAAATGTGAATTATAGGCTTATTTTGTTAACAAGTGATGTAAGTTAAAGGTGTATTTAGTATGAAAAGAAAATTAACAGATATCCTTAAAGTATTTGTTAATAGTTCATTTAGTATTTCATTAGGTATTGTCTTATACATTTTTATTTTATATTGTATAAAGTCAAATTGCACACAACTATCAAGAATAACATGTGTAAATACATTGAATTTATGCCGGTAAGCTGAAATTACTTATCAATTAGCACTTATGAAAAATGGGGATAATTGTTTTTTTAGTTGGCCTAAATTACTTATAAATAATTCATTAATGAAATAATAATAACTTAGTAAAAAAATCCACTAAAATTTGTAATATGGTATTAGTGAGACGAGCCCAACTCATCAACATCAATATTAACAAATGAATATGGGGATATCAGTATTATATGGATCTCTACTAAGTAACCCAATGGGAACCACATTACTTCCTCCAATTGACAAGGGGGTAAGATCCCATTGCACGCAAAGGGAAAATTTTGGGCTCAGAAATTAGTTTATAGTTAGTTCATATTAAATTGACATTCAATAAATTAATTTCTCTTTCTTGTTTAGTCAAAGATTCAAGGATTAGTTGAGAAGATATTAGACATTTCATAAACTAATTTATATTTAATTACTTGGCGATGTTACACAAACATAATCGGAACAACATGACACACTTTGCACTAACATAGTAATTGAGGATTGATTGCTTTTAAGTTCAATATGGAGACAATTTGTGTCACAATTTGTTGATGTGGTTGATGCGAGGAGTAAACAATTACTTTTACATAAATTTACCATATTTTTCCCTTACTATTCATAATAGAACATTTTAGCAAATTACAATAAAAACTGTGCCGAAAGTCACTAAACTTATTATTTTAGTTTATATTGTTTTGGAACTGAATTATAATCACTCAGCTCACCTCATCCTATTGATTCCATCAATAAAAGGGATTTATCAGCCACAAAATAATATGGACTTGCACATGTAAAATAGTGCAAGTCATTAGCAATATTTGGTTGTTCTATTTTTTTTTTTTTTGAAAAACAATATCTGGTGGTTGAAGAATCTACGTGTGGGCCATTTTTATTGGTCAAGACTCCCAAAGTCAACAGACTAGGATATCGATTTATTTTAAAATTAGGGGATGCATACATGATACATAGTCTTGCATCTTGCTCGGAGAGCAAGATAGGTGAACCATCTGTATCGGTCACTTAAATCCTTTATATATAAAAACAAAAACAAAAACAAACAACATAAAAGTAATCCTCATATCCATCAAAATGATAGTGTCTTAAATCATGTCCTGTCATTCTATGCATGCGTATGCATTGGACATTTGTAACAAGCTGATTTTGACACCCCCACATCCAAGCTTTTATTTTTTGATGAATCACCCACATCCAAGCTTTGATCTTTGGTCTTCTCAAGCTAAACTATTTCGTTTCAAAACTGCTTGGTAATTGTATAACATATGATGGAAGTGCAGGACAATTAATTATTCTAATATAATTAACATGATTGATTATAGATTACAAATTGGGAAATGTTAATGGATATCCAAAAAATATTGATTGAGGATATATTTTTAGAAACTTTTTTAATGGGAAAAGATAAAAATAATTAAATTTTTTTTTAAAAAATTAATTATAATTATTCTAAAGACACTAATTAACATGAATATATAAGCCGTAAGAGATAATATTTAATGTGTGGCACTGATATAGGTGGGGTCAGTTTTATTGGTCATCCTTTTTCATTTTTTCAAGTATGAGAGTTTTGCTATCAATGGCATTATGGCAGTTTGGATCTACATGCAACTTCTTGAAAGCTCTAGCAGTTTGAATAGTCATTCATCACTGTATTCATTTCAGTTGGTGTGGAAACTGAACTGAATTCACCTAATCTAGTCCAAAACTCCAAATGCACATTATACATACCAACAATCGAAGGAAAGTTCAAGCCAAGCATTAAATTGTTTATAGCTAGGTGGCAAAATATATTAAATAATGGAAAGGCAGCCCCACAATAAGGATGGGCATTTAGATATGCAGGACGTTTAAAGAAACTACCAGCCCATTGTGATTGGTCTATGTGTAGAAAAAGTACTATTTAAAAAGAAAAATGATATGTTTATAATATTTTTATAATATTTTTATAAAAAATCTTAAATGACTGGTTGTTACTGGTAGTTATTATTGGGACAAAAAAGTAATTTTATGTGGTATTTGGTATGAGGTAATGTTTTAAGATTCCTTGAAATGTTTAAAGATTCTTATATTTGGTTGCAAATCACGCTAAGAAATCAGATGTTAGGAAAATGTGAATTCTCCTCTCAGTAAGAATGTGGATTCCCTTTAAAACAAGTGGGAATCCAGGTTCTCAAGTTTAAAAGAAATTATATTTTTTTATAAATTGACAATTTTAACCCTTTTTCATTATCATTTAAGCAATTAAGATAAAATATAAAACAAATTGTTATAGATTAAACTCTTTTAACATTATTAAAAAGAATTTAAACATTTGATAATTTAAATAGTTATTTTTGTATTAAACCTGTCATTTTGAAATGATAGACTATAACTTTAATGAATTTTTCATAATTAAAAGTTTATATTTGGTTTTTCATTATTTATTTAGAGGAATATATATATATATATATATATTTTAAGGATTTGATAGTTCACATTCAAATCTAAGGATAGAATAGGATAAATAAATAATTAATTTAAGATTCCTGAGAATAAACCAAACATTATCATCTTACAATCCAAGGAATCTTAAGATATTCCCGATGAAACCAAATATAGGAATAACTACATTCTTAGGAATGTGATTTCTAGGAATCACATTCCTAGGAATCTGGATGTCAAGAATAATGTGGATTTTTCAGTACCAAATGCCACATTAGTGTTAGGTTTAAATTTAAAGCAATAACAACTAACCACCTGTAATTTGTTGTGAAAATGTTGTAAAAATATTGTGGATGTAGTATTTCTCATTTAAAAAATCGTAGATAGAGCAAAATCTTGATGGTGAAGATAGTTTGGGATATTTCCAGAGAACCCGGATCATTATCCAGAAAACATTAAAGTTATAGCTTAATTAGTAAAGAGTCTATGATCTTTCTTATTAAGTAACTGATTCAAACTATTTGTTTATCCTAACTATTGGAAAGAAACAACGAAATTGAAAGAAAGGCTTTTGCCACTTTTTTTTTTTTTTTTTTTTTTTTTTTTTTTTTTTTTTTGAGAGACCAGGCTTTTGCCACTTAGTCAAATGGTTTGAATTAACTTTTTTTAAAGGTGGTAAGTTTTCAATTAGTAAACCATAAAATGGTGTCCATCAATGGCGGAGCTGAGATAGAGCACAGAAGGCAAAATTTGTAACTAATTAATATCACATTTTTTCGTATACCCGTAAACCAATGTGGACATACATACACACAGTACAATGGAATGTGTTTGTACGTGTATGTTTGTATATATTTAAGACCAATTCTGACAATAAAATTCCATTCATATATATATATATATATATATATATATATATGTGTGTGTGTGTGTGTGTGTGAACGCTAAAGGGCATTTTAGTATTAGAAAACCCATAACATAACAAAATTATTACATAAAGACTTTAAACTCTTAACACTTTTGAAAGGTAACAGTATTTACTTCTCTTCAATTAAATTTTTTTTATTCTTATTCTTATCAACTTTTTATTTTATATATAATTGAATAGTTAAAATAGGAGGAAAGACATTTAAACCCTAAACATCTTTATTAAAAGTTTTAGAGAGTGTCAGTTAAGCTAAAACCTACCAAGCTTTTAGCAACATTATTCAACTTTTAAACATTAAAAAACTTTCCTTAGATATAAAATACTTTCTTCGTTACGTGCAAAATATAGAAAATAAAGTATTATAAGGAAAATTTTTGGTGGGACTAGGAGAGCAATTGCCACCACTTGATCCTCCATAACTCCGCGATTTGTGTTAGTAATGAGTTCGTAGCCTCATTTGAATATCCATACTAAGTATCCCTTTAGTAGCCATGAAAAAAATTGTAAAAATTATCTGTAGCGTTAAACTTAATAAACCTTTTCTTTGCTTATTGAAAATTATGTTTTCACTTAAAATTTTCTGACGTGTGAACATAAAGGCTACCAAATATTTGGACCATTTGAGCGTGCTGAATGGGAAAAAATGAGTAGCGTTGGCATGAAGCACAACAATATTTCTGCAAAATAGAGTGTGAACACTACAACAACGTACGATGATATAAATTTAGTCAAGAAGAGTAAGTATTGTGATGAAAAAGACAATACAGAGAGACTAGAAAAATCAAAAAGATAAGGTAACGGTTCAGTCCTTTTCTAAGTCAAACAGTAACATCATACAAAACCATTTTCTAATGGCCCTCACGGAACAAAGAAACAAATATAAAAATTCAAAGCTCTTTCTAGAGAACCGTCCATTTTTTTTGGAACATTATCTGCTTGAATAATTAATATAATCTCTTCTTGTTATTAGTTTATAATTTCTTTTGCTACCAACTTTTATTTTTATAACCAACTTGGGCTAAAAGAAAGTTAAAGTAATGGATTCAAATTTAAACCTCGATTTTTCCTAACCATTACTTGGGAGTTAAAGTTCAAAGGCATTCCCTCTCCTCATTTGTCAACCGAGAAAAGAGAAGTTACTTCATTTACTTCTTGATTAAGAATATATGCCTACAATCATGGATATTGTTAATTTAGTCAATTTTTTTTTTTTAAATTTTTAATTAATTCTTTTGAACTGCTTTTGTTTTGCTGGTGCACTTTTTTCTTGCTTGCCGTCGTGCATATTCGAGAATTATTTTCTATATCCGTAGGTGTTTCATAGTTTAAGCCATGTACGTGTCTAGAATTCACATGTTGTGAGATATCCACAACATAAAAATGATGCATAAGATATTTTCATTATTACATGTATATAAATTGAGCTCAGTCTAATTCAATAATTTTCTCATAAATTTGATATATACATCTTCTCATTAAGAACATGAGAAATCAAATTATATAAGATCATATGTTCTGAGATGAGTGCATGATATCTATATCCAATGAATGAGATATATTTTTAATTAATGTAATAAATATCTAAAAAAATTATGTTAAGACCTAAAATTTTAAGTCATGGCTAGATCATTTCTATCCTTGATCGCATGAAGCATCACACCCATTTCGTGTGTTGTTTCTATTGGTTGATTAACTCACCAGAAGTCGATTGAGTAGAATATTGACCTTTACAGTAATGAAAGCATAGTTAACATAGGCACATGACCTCTTTACTATCATGTGGTATATGAGGTAAACATCTTAATCAACCCCATTTAATTATAATATCCATTTCTTTCTTTGATTTTTTTTGTTTGGTTTTTTTTTTAAGAAAATAAATTCCCAATTTTTTCCCTGGTTAATTAGACAAATTTATTTCTCAAATATTCATCCAAAAATAAATAAATTCTGCTTGTACCATGCAATACAAGATAGGTTTGCGTATAATTTCAAATATTGGTATCTATGAAAGAAAAGCTTTGGGATCTATTCTATTTTGTGTGTATAAAGAGAGACAAATGGTCGGTCCATTAAAGAAAGCAAAAAGAAATAAGACTTTGTGTAAACGATTGGAGTTAAGACTAGCATTAACTAATGAGTCCAAATCCAAGGAAACACGAAAACAAATCTATGGTAGTTGTTTATGTAAATGCGACGAAAGAGAACGACAATTGACTAAAGAATGTAACATGATATATAGTAATATGAACTTTATTCTAGTCATGCATGCTTAATAATCCAAATGGCAGTTTATCACTCATTCAACGAAAAAATGGCAGTTTTTGATGATTTCATATTGTGATGGGACGTATAGAAAGCTTTCTTAGAATTTTATTCGAATAACAAAGTATATAGAGTGTACAAGCAACCTTAAGATAAGATTCTCAATTATGTTGTACCACATTTCAAAGTTTTACAAAAATTAATTCCACTTTATTATTGGCCAGACTCTATTCAGAAGTAACAACAAAAAAATCAACATTAGTCTAATGTGGGGATTCTAATTAATTGAAAGGAAGTAAATTTCAAAAATCACTATTTCTAACAATAAACAAATCCAACTCATAAAATAAAAGATTTGACTTGTGTTCAGTGTTCTAATGCACTAGATGCCACACGATATAGACATGTCTCTAAAATTGGTCATGTGTTTGCATGTCTTAACCAATGCACTCAAGCATTGGACATTAATTTATCCCTAAAATAAAATTAAAAAAAAAAAAGAACAAATAAACAAAGCTCATGAATAGAAGGAAGTTTGACCAAAGAAATTGACCAAAATTTTATTTTCTGAAATTAACAATCTTAGCATGTTCATAAGGTATCAGGCCATGTTAGTTATGAAATTATAGACTATTGTAAAAAACATAAGGATAAAAAGTTTAATTTGATAATTCAATAGTTACAATGGGAAGATATATTTAAACCATGAATGTTTTGGTTAAAAATATTAGAAGATGTTAATTAGTTAAGTTACAAGGCTCTTGACAATATTTTTCACAATTGTTGAGATAACACATTATGATTGGTGTACATTCTCAACAAGAAGTGAAAAAATTTTAAGACTAACATTGCTCTACCTAATTTTCCCACTAATCTATTCGTTTACAAAGTGTTTACGTGAGAATCTTCACCTCCACCACAAGTCAACTCCAAAAACGTATTACATATTTCATCCCATCACCAAAAATAACGTCCCAAACTACGCAATTAAGTTGTCCACCATTGGATTTGGATGGCCCATGTGCATGCACTACCTTAACTCTTAAGCGTTTTCATCATTAATTAACAAATTGCAAGTTTGTTACACATTTTGTCCTTCAATTTTGTGGACGGTGGTGATAGCAAAAAAGTCAATGAATTGTAGTTTTGTGTTTGTTTTCACTATTGATCAGTGCTACTTTGCTTTACCTGAAGAAGCAGCGTTTTGAGCCACCCTAATACTTTTCTACTGGGAAGACTGGGATTTAGTATTCGTGTGACACATAATAAATAACGAGTAAATAAATAGTGATGCTATTTCTAAGAAAGAGGAATAGAAAAAGAATAGATAAGGTCAAGGTAACGGTTTTGCTACTTTTCCAAGTCTAACACTTTTGTTGCTTAGCAGTTAGCACCGTCCAATTCTCAGATGACTGCCACATGTCTAAAATTTACAATGATTTTCCCCTTATCTTTATGTTTTGGTCTTATGCAAGTGATTATCCCAATGTCTAAAATTGCCAGCAAAGTTCAATAGAGATTGGATAATTTTGATGGGCTTTGGCTGGGGTCTAAACAAAGATTTTGAGATTCCTCAACCTTGGGCCCAACCAGAATTTTCAGATTGTGAACACAAGCAGCTCTGCTACCTGATGTACTTAAATTATTTGAGGGGAGGCAATACTACTCATCAATTTCGTGGATTAAGAAAATACCCATGTAAAATTTGTGCCAGGTGAAGCAATTGTACTCATCAATTTCATGCGTTGTTCATACAAGTTCTGAGTTTGTTTGAATTGCATTTAACATTATCACTATACCATCTATGAGGATCTACATATTAGGAAGTGCAATTTGTATGGGTTAGATAACGATTGCGCGCAACTACAGTATGGTGCGATGATACACTGATCATTTTCTAAGTTTCCAATGATAATTCTTCACATTCAAATACCAAAATTTAAAAAAAAAATGCTAAAGCTCTTGCAAATTTTACCTTAAAAGTTTACAAATGGACATGTCAATGAATATGATTAGAATCACAACGGTAACATAACAGATATATTTCTTTCATTTTATCGTGTTTAAAAATGGACACATTGGTTTGTAAAACTGTAATAAAATTTATAGTATACTAAGCATCACTCGAATTCATATTTCATTATCTTAATTTTGGGTAAGCAGCTTTGTTCCCAGAATGATAAAAAAAAAATATTTTTGGGAAATCGTAACTTGCTTCCATATATTAATTTCAGTAAGCACTAAGGAGCTACATATGATTAAAGTGAACTGTAATGTGACAGAAATAACTTTGGTTATGACGAAGCTGATTGAGAGCACCTTGAACAGGTTTGCATTGTCCATGCAAGAAAAAATAGAATCACTATAGCAAGCTAAAACAGAGATCAAAAGGCAAACTAAAAAGTACTAAGCAATATGATGAACTCATTTTTATTGCGCCAGCATAATTCATGATACAATGAATCACCAACAAAGAGCTAACTGCTTTAAATATAAAGGAATATACACCTCAAATGCTTTCCTATAATATAACTATTTCTGTTAATCACATCTATGAAATCACAACTTGACAAATTTCTCACGGTTTTGTATACATCCCTTGCATTAATGATGACAAATCATATTCTTTTCCTGATTGAGTTGGAGTGACTGAAGGTACAGGTGATGCTGCAGGAGCCCCATTCACTCTCATGCTTGTCAAACCATAGGTTGAAGCTACTGGCCCTACCATATACATGCTGCAACATAAATGACAAAGACTATGTTAGGTACACCCTTGGATACTTAAGACTCCTGTAACAATCCTGGTTGTTATTTTGAGTTTAGATGAACTAGATAAACAAGCAACTCATAGGTAACCCAAGACATTAATTTCTGCATTGATTTTTCTCACATAAAACAACTCGTGGCTGTTTATATCTGTGTGTGTTTATGAAGCCCAGTCATTTTCTAAATGATTGCGCTGAACAAATTAGCCATACCTCCTAGAAAAGGGAACTGAATTCCCTGTCTGATACATGTGTTGGAGGTTTCCTATCTGGTACAAGAAAGCAACAAGTTAAAAGTTGGAGTTATAATCTGAAAGTAACGGGATGTAAACTTTATTTATATGAACCAAGCATCTAAACCTGCATATATTTTTGTGGCTCAGGTACAGGCATCATCATTCTGGGAACTTGATGGCCTATACTTCCCCAATTCTGATTGGGTATGAAAACAGAATTGGAGTGAGGTTGATGTACAATGGCAGGAATTGTTTGGGAGCCATTTGCCGAAGGAGCCATGAGGAATGACTGTTGTTGGCCTAGCATTGTCAGTTGTTGTTGATGGATAGAGAATGGTGATGCCATGGAGGACTGCATGAAATCCAGATCTGAAAAGGTTAGAGGGACATGACCATCTTTAAGTATAGAAACAACAAAAAAGTCTATACAAATAATAATCAGAATATCATCAAAAAATTATTCAGTCAACTTCCCCTCGGTTTACACCAAATATTACCATATTAATTTTAGATGCCAAAATTTCATATTCAAGCGACCCAGTACAGAATGTAAACTCGATATTTAAACCTTAGCCCACTAACTTCACTATAAACAATTATACAAAAAGAGAACACATATGCTCCAAAATAAAACTTCAAAGGAATGTTTTGATCTTCTGCCAAGTCAGTTTCATGCTAAGACTGAATTTTTTACACTCGTCAGTCTTCAGAAGCAGCACGTTATGCCCTAATTGTCCCTTAATATCTACAGTGGCTTCTGAAGAATTTGTAAACAAATACCTTCTCGAAGACGTTCATAACATCATTCTTCACATCCTTCCGGGGTTCTGCTGATAAGGAATTTGTAACCAAGGGTGAATCTTTAAATTCAATTCCGTTCTTGGATTGTATCTTGCTTTCAACAGACTGTGATGGAACATTTTTCTCTGCTGTCAACTTTGCTTTGGGAGCTGCAAGTTGAGGGTATTCAAGGTCAAGGATTACTATGGAAGAAAATTACCATAATCTAACAATTATAAGGAAGAAATTATTACAGTGGACACTGCAAGCTGGAAGAAACAATATTAGTGCCAAAAAATTACTCCGACAATAACATAATTTCAAGAAACTTACATTGGAAACTGACCCATGCATTATCATCAACAGCAGATGTCTCAGAGCCTTTTTGTCCAGAATCGCCCATAGAGAGTAAATTGAAAAGTTCAGTTGCATAATCCACTTTGGGTGGTGGGACAACAGGGGTAGCAGTAACTGCCTGTTTTGCCAATTCAGCCTTTGTGACTACTGGTTCTGATTTCTGCAATCTTTCTGGTGGTTTTGGATCAGAAATGACCTGTACATTAGCATCAAAAGTTTACTGGTGTTTCAAATATATATTAATTATAGTGAATGAGTTCTAGCTTAAATGACACTTCCTTCTCCCATAAGACTATAAGAGTGGGTGGAAAGAAAACTTGTAGATTCAAAACCTACTGGGTGCGTGTGTTATATATCAATCTAAATGAATTAGATACTAATTGTGAGACAAAAATTCCGTTTTCCTTTAGATTTTTATCTTCAAATTAAATAGCTCATTGAGATGTTGAGACGTTGACCCTGTATTACAGGTCATAAACATTATGGAGAGGAACCATATAAAAATTTCAAATCTTTGGAATAATTTTTTGAATGTGTGCATCCTTCAATGTTTTGATTTGGTTGCGCCAAGTAAGGGAAGACCGTTAGCTGGAGTAGGTCCCATAAAAGTATGGTCCTTGGAGGGGAGATAAGGATACGATTCTATCCTTCAACATTATAGCATCATGTTTCACCAAAACAAGTTCCAGTTCAAAAATAAGCCTAAAGAATCCCCACTAATTTGTTCTAATGTGATAGGCCTTTAAACACTTCATTCACCATAAACATTGTCCTTGCACATTAATTTTTTACATTAATGTTTCCAAGAGTGTGAATGTGTTCTGACATTTTCACACTTTGGTGTGTGTGTGTATTTCCTGAATAGCTCCCAACTGTCCATGCTTCCCAGCTATCTGAAACAATATACTTTACCATGACAAAATTTCATGCCACTCATAATGAACAATGACCTACCTGTTGGGATACTTCAACAGCCACAGGAACGCTACTTTTTGAAGTAGTTACCCTATTACTTGTTATGGGTGGACTAACAGCTTTCCTCTCAGAAGAATGTTCAATATTTTCTGTAAAAGCATGCCAACCGTTACTTCCAGGTCCTGGTCTATTTATCGAACCCTTCTCTTCACTCACCCTTGACGAAGATATTGCTTTTGCATCCCTTCGAACCCATCTTTTTTCTTGATACCTAGCATATATCAGTGCCCTAAATTGTAAGCCCAGAACAAACAAGAGCGTAACAATAGGACTGTTCTGTACCAATCAAAACAACAATAGTCAACAGCTTGTCAAGTCATACTTTGTACGAATGAAATTTTCAATTGCAACTCTGTCATAATTAGGGGGCAATTCTGCTTCCCAATAGCTATTTGATTTCTCATTCCCCATAGCTGTTGGCAATGAAAAAGAAAACAAAAAAAAAAAGACTTTCAGCACCTTGTATCTTAACTTAGAAGTGACTTGACTTCAATTAAAAAAGACTCCTCAGCCAAAAAATAGGTGGTGCTTACATTGGATAAATGCGATCTGCTCGGGAAGCCATGTGTCCAGATTTGCAGATCTCACCTGCATCAAAATATTCAGAATACGTATAAACATGCCACAGGATGTACCTATTACTGCAAATGGTTAAAGCTTGATTTTAAAATGAGAAATAGAATGGGGTAATGATAATTAAAGAAAAATGGTGTACTACCTTTGATATATGTACTCCAAGAGATCTGTGGATCCCTGAACATTGCATGCATATGAAAATTCCAAGATTCACACTAGCCCATCGTGGAGCTCTGTACTAGCAAGCAAGATATGGTTACAAACTAAAGCTGCACAAACCATACAAGTAATAAATTACAAATAGCTAATTCTACAGGAGTTCCATGTTCTTTTTTTTCTCCCCTTCTCTTTGATAGGCAGGAATTCAAGCTGATAGTAAAAGGTATCAACATTGTCAACTCCTCTGCTTTTTATCATACAACACGTGTTGTTTCGAACTCATAAAACAACTTAGGAAGGTAATATATTGTTAGCTCTCCAGGATACCTACTTGCTTTTGCAGTCAGCACATTCTCTGTTTTCTGGTAATTTAAGAAGACCCTCCAATATCTGTAAACAAGGACACCAGATATGATGAAGTTCATTATGGATCATAAAGGTAGAGGAAAAGAGTGGTCATAGTAAGAAATTGGCCATATACAGAATTCAATATGAGGATAAGCAATCAAAACATAACATGCAGGGGCATAATGCAAGGAGAAGAATGATCACAGCAGGCCAAACTGGATTGAAAATCTCACACATATGTGCCCAAAAACAGAAATTTGACGACTAAATGCAACATGTACATGTTCTAAGCCATGCTTGAAGACTGCCACAAAATAGACAGCCTTCTATTATCCTTGCAACAACTATCCAGTGGTGCTGTAAATCGAGGCTATAGTTTTTTTAGGGGGCTTGATTATGTATTATAGGGCGAGGTGGTGCATCGCATGATTACAACAATAAAAGACCTATTTATAGCATGCTTACAATATTAGTCAAAAGGGGCTTATATGTTTTCATGTCTCTCACCGTATTGCTTGCAAAGCATTTTGTTACTGTCAGGTTACTAGTTTGAAATGCAAACCAACTGTAAGTGAACATTATCACCAAATCTGAAAATTATAATATAAAAATGAAAACCCGGAATTCTTTGCAGATACAAAAAGCAAATATAACCTTTACTGGGTGAAAACTACTAAGAGGGGTGTATAAAGGCTAACAGACTCAAAGAAAAATTCTCCAGAAATGAAAATGCCTAATAGCAGGATCGTGGAATACATATTTTTTAGAGACCACATATTAATTTTTTTTAATATTAATTTTTGATTTCGTTAAGATTTCATTTTCAACAAGAACTTAAAGCTGAAGAAAAAAGGTGTAAAAAAGCCACTTCACTAGTCAGACTGTACATTCAATGCACTGCATCCTATGCATGGGACCATAATTTTAGCATAATGCTGGGAAACATGAATTTTATGTTGTGGTCAGTCTTAAAATCCATCAAGTGCTTTTCTTGCGAATTAACTCCCTCAAACACAGAGAGGAACGATTATTTCATGCATACAACAAAGGTATACTGAATGAAAAATATTTGAACAATAAGAATGGAGCAGGGGCACACACACGACATAGAGAGGAACAATTATTTCATGTAAGACACCAATGGTATACATAAATGAGAAAAATTTTGAACCACAATTGTAGAGTGGGGACAGAAAAAGAAACTGAAAATACAAGAGAAAAGGGCATATGGCCTGTTCAACTTGTGCTCACAAATGATATGCCACCAACCAAACAACTCTGATAAAATATAAGTCTAAACAAATACATGAACCGTCTTATATCATCTACTCCTCTCCTTCTCCAAATTACTTGGCCAAAAACAGAAGAAGGAAAACTTTCGGGCTCCATTGCAAAATGTCACATTGCTAAGGAAAGAGTAAGTATGATGGCTTAATAAGTACCTAAGCTTTTTTTTTTTTTAGGTAAGTATTAAGTACCTAAGCTAGGCTTGAGATTGCACTTGATGAGCCTTGTCCACTCCTCTCATTCTTCACAGGACTTAGCAAAGAAAAGAAAAATCTAACATGAGGCAATTTCATTGCTAACATAATTGAAAGCTATACATGTGGTCCATAACCCAAACCACAACTGATATAGTGGGCCTTCATTCCAAACACCCCGACATCACCAAGTCACCAATAACTTTCACAGCTACAAATGAAGTAATGAACTAAATACAGACTTGTTTTATGTTTTTTGGGGTACATAAATGACCAGACATAAAACAGAACAATACTAGTGTTTTGAATAAAGATGGTCCAACCCATATGTTATCTTATCAGTTTAAGATGCCCATGAATTATAGGCAAGTTCATTAAAAGAAACCTCTTAACTGTAATAACAAGTTGAAAAAAAAAAACCCATAATTCTTGTTGCAGACCCAATTAGGATCTTGGCCAAACCCAGATGCAAATTAATCACGAAAGCATTTATATTTGTCATATTATCGACTTTGAAGCCAAACCCATCATCAGAACAATAATTTTGAATCATGTTTAATTTAAAATCCATCATTCTTCAACCAACCAAAAAACAGAATAACCATATGAAACCAAACCCATCAGCACAAGAAGCACTCAACTAAGCTTAAAATCCACACTTGTTCAAGCAACCCAGAAACAAATTCAACCGAAAAATTCAAACTTTGCAAGAGATAAAGAGAGATAAAGACCTTTCTGTGTTTGGCATTAAGCTCTTTAGAAACGCTAGCCTTCTGGTTCATGATGAGAGAGACTGTTAATATTCTCTGTGTTTCTCTTCTTCAAAGTTGAAAAAAAGACACCCTTTTTTGTTTTTGCTTTTACAACATTAGAATCAGAGAAAGCGTAAAGAGAAGGTTTTAAGAAGAAGAGGAGAGAGAGAGAGAGAGAAGAGTGGGTTTCCTTTGTTTTTTTTCTTGCTTTGCTTGAATGCTTCACCTTCTAAATTGTCTTTACTTTGTTGCTCTGTTATGTTCTGTCATTTTTAACATATATATTTTTGATGGCCGTGTTGTGTTAAAAGTGTTAATAATGTCGTGTGTTTGTTTAGACTTTTGGTCTACAGGAGACACGTAAGTGTTTGATCGAATTTTTCTTTCCTTTTTGGTGGGCAGACTCTAATGAGTAATGACAATAACCTTTTTGTTCTTTGGTCATCACGCGTGGCTGGCCTTGCTATCCCTGGATTGCGACGGCGCCCTCCTCTTGGTTTATGTTTGCAACAAGGGAAAAACTTAACCAATCATATATTTTAAGAAGGGTTTTACTAAGGCGTGTTGGTAAGAAAAATTATAAGGGTTTTATAGTGGATAAGTGACGTGGTTCACCATTTTATTAAAAAACTCCTACCTGTTTGAAATTGTTAAATTAGAAAATTTTTCAAAATAAAAACTGATTTTTGATTCAATAATTTTAAATAAGTAGGAGTTTTTGAATGGAATGATAGATAAGTAACGTGGTTTACCAGTGGATTGTATAATTTATCGTGTTGGTGGGGCATATATTAGTAAATTACTTTAAGAAATTTTTATGAAGAAATGAAAAAAAAAAGTGATTAATTGTTTTGATAGTTTTTTTTATAAAAATTTTCACAAAATAGATGATTGATATATGCTATTAGGGCATATATTAACTAGGCCATTTTAAGAAATTTTTTACAATAAAAGAAAAAAATAATTGATTACTTTGACAATTTATATATATATATATATATATATATATATATATAATTTTTATGAAGGCGGTATTAATTTTTTATTATAAAATAATCAATTAATAAATATTCTAAAAGCACCAAACATGACTTTTGAAACAAAAATCCATACAAGGCATTGATGACTAGGATGTCAAGGGTATGGGTTGGATCATGGGTGTTAGTACGAAAGAAGGGCATGTTAGAGATATTTTATTAATCCTAATGAAAGTGATAAGATAAATAAGATATAAAAAGAAATGGCATTAATTCAGTTTTTAAGAGAGAAAGAGAGATAGGTATTTTGGAAATATATATATATATATATATATTTACTGATAATTCAATAGTTGGAAAATGAGGAATTTGAATCTTGGATGTATCCATTGAACACATCCAAAAATGACAACCAATTGAGCTATGTAGCTCTTGGTTGAAATGGTAATGAATATGTATAAAATTAATAAGTTATAACTAGGATATGTATGGAAATAATATTTATATATACATTAGGTGGGTGCGGCAAGTAAAACCCAACCCCATCTCCCACCCCCTTGGAACGGGAAAAATTTTCCTAAGGCGAAGCAGAGCAGGACGAGTCAAGCACAATAGGATGTTTTTGCCATCCCTAAATTGGCTCAAGTGGTAATTTTTTTTTAGAATAATTTATTATGGAATTCATGTTTAAAATCTTATCTGCCTCATTTTTTTAGAATTATTATTATGGGGTTGATTTGATAAATTCAAATCTTATCATACACACACACACACACGTTTGATACTAATCTAGTTAATAGAGGACGATTCTCCAAAAAAAAAAAAAAAAAAGTCAATAGAGGACTATAAATACTTTTTTTGAGATACGATAGAATTTAAATATATAGCATCCACTACATGATGATTGTTCTTTATTATTAAATCAAGACATCAATTGATTTTTACTATAGGCAGAGTTTGAATTTTTTTTTTTTTAAATTTTATATACAAGATAGAATTTCTACTTTAGCCTAATCTAAGTGTATATGTGTGTGAAGCTCCCTCCTAGAGACTTGAATCCCGACCATTGCCCCCCATACCCCACAAGCATTTATACTTGAAAAGTGATCACCGCACCGAGGGAGAGCGGTGATTGAATTCGAAATCTCTTATACGATGTCAAAAGAGTTAATTGAAACCCATATAAATAAATATATAAGTATTTTGTTAAGGAAAAAAACATTAATATGTTTTTAAGATATGTATCAATTAACATGCATGATTTTTCATAGTTAATTGAGAGCCAAATCAACTAATGTGTGGTGCAATAAATGGCAATGCTATACTAAATTCTCATGGAAAAATTTGCTAAATAACATAATTTTAGGAAAAATTCGCTAAATAGAACCCGGCCAAACTTATTAGTGATGTAGCACTTTTTTGGAATTCGAGTTTGGTAAATATTTTCAAAAATTATGCCAAATTCCCATCCAACCAAACATATGTCAGCCATGCCAAAATGTGACTCACTCAACCCAAGCGATTTGGCCATAGATGATATGATATGAGGTCTTGTATTCAATTCTTCCCGCCAATATCTTAGGTTACACTCTAGATATTTTTTCCTGTAACTACCTAATGCTTGTGGAACTTGAGGATTATGATAAAATTTGGCTTCACATTTGATTATAGTCAATAATAGAAAAATGACATATGTTCCTATCACATGACTTACTAACTTATACTTAAGTGATGATTGTATACAATTATGTTAAGTGATTCAAGTGTAAGGGACACGACATATTTTTATTGTTGGTTGTAACCAAGTTTGTTACCAATTGGGGGAGAAAGGGATTCCATCCTTGGATGTCTCATTTGGAAATATTAGGAGGTACCGATCAAATGAGTTAGACCGCTCTTGCTGACTCCCAAATTTTGCCACCAACAATTAGGCCAATGTATAATAAAATGTTGTGTTTTCTTTACAAAAATATATCTGAAATTGAACATTATGATGTTTAAGGAAATTCAATATTCATCAACCGGAATCTCTCGACCTAATCGATTGGGCAACCCAATCAATCATACTAGGAAAGCTGTATATACATAGGGATATTGTCTGTGGAATTATTTTATACAAACAACAGATAAAAGAAACCTTGATTTGGGTTGGTTGGACATGTTATAATAGACTTTTCATATTAGTCAGCTCAGCATGACTCTGATGGAGTAACAGTCATAATCATCTTTACAACTTGCAAACGACCATTGGTGCGAACGAATGATTAGTGTTAATCGTGCTAACTTTTGGTAATTGAGAAAGTGTTGAGAAAGTGTCACAAGCAAAATATTAGGACCACGAATATATAATTAGTTGATTAGTTAATCAGGAAAATATGAAAAGCTAGGAATGATTGAAGAGAAATGCATACCCCCAAAGTCAAATGTTACAGCTCAGGTACTCCATAATTCTATATCTATGTTGTCGGTATTTTGGTGTTTGGACTTATTTTGGCTCCAATTAACTCCTTCAATTGCAATGGAAAATGAATGAGATCATTCTATTTTCATGGAAAACCCACACAATGCTTATTATGGTTTCATTTTTTTTTTTTTTTGTCTTAGACCCAGTGTAATCCCAAAACTTTCAACCAAGAAACTAATCACTGTCGCAACGGGTGGATAGAGGTAAATCGCTAGCTCAGGGAGTTTTTTCAAAGTACTAGGCTCGAACTCAGGTTTTTTCACCTTTAGTTGAGATAGCCACTTTGAGACTGAGTGCCCAACCATTTAGCCAACTCCACTGGGTTGTGGTTTTATTTTCAAACCATGTTGGGATGGTCTAAAGAATATAGAAAAGAAAGATTTCCATTTCTTTTATAGTCTATTGTTGGACCATAAGCTTGTTGGATTCTTCTGGCATGATCTCCAATAGTGAAACTTGGACCATTGCTAATACCAATCATAGCTTCAGCTAGGATGTAATCTAACATTAAGCAATCTTTATACCAATTAACTAGAACAAGTTAAGAGGGCACATGGCGAAGCTGGAAGAAGCTTGGTTATATAATTGACATAATAACTGTATAAAAACTTATCACTGATGCTTGTTCAAC
This sequence comes from Castanopsis chinensis, assembly GCA_032878915.1. NCBI lineage: Eukaryota > Viridiplantae > Streptophyta > Magnoliopsida > Fagales > Fagaceae > Castanopsis > Castanopsis chinensis. The sequence continues at coordinate 27,066,045 of JAVQMG010000131.1, forward strand.
CAACCCATTAAACCAAATTCATTACAAAAATCCCTTTGCATTAATTTATAGAGTTGGATAGGAAACAGTGAGTTTCATTATGACAACACTGTTGTTGTGTAGTGTATATATACGCCATGCATAATCACAGGTTGTATCTTGTGGGAATATATGTATTAGTATTACCTGACCTAAACATTTAAGCAACCAAATCAATGGCATCATATGTGGAGGCTTTTAGTAGCAACTCAGTTTGTATTTGAATTTTGCTGCTAGCCTTTTCCATTAAAAGTCAAAGGTCTAAATTTTCAACCTTGGGGGTAGGGGTCCTTTTGTTTGGTGTTGACACGTGTCAAGAGGATGACATATGATTTTGATTTTTGGGCCCTGGTTCTTGATAGGGAACCAGATTCGAAACTTTTGCCAGGCCATAAACTGCCAACAAAGCGGCTCCTTGGGCGTGCGGAGTGCATTCTGTTTTACACACAAGATGAGAGGTTGGGTATATGATTACTACCGGTGAGTTTTGGATGAACTCATCCAGGAGCTCGTGGAGATAGAATTGTTGGGTATATACGTATAAGTAAGAAATATTATCTATATAATCTATATATCGTATTATATATATATATATATATATATATATAAAATAAAAGTTAGGTTTAGACGTTGTGGTTATGCCACCTGACTTTACCAAATTGCAAAAATTTTATTAAATTTTTAGATTTTTAAATAACTTAAAAGGAATAGTATACTATCAAGACTCTTATTCATTTTTATCATTAAGTAATTTATCTCTTTAAAAAAAATAAAGAAATAAAAAACTGCTTCACGTCTGCTTCATGCAAGGTTGCAGGTATAGATTAATATTAGATTAATCAAAAAAATATTAGTAAGCATAAAATAAAAATTGCTTCACATAAGATTGTAGGTAAATTAATATTAGATTAATTAGGACTCTAATTCATTCACATCTCAAATTCAAAAAATCAGGACTCTAATTCATTCTTATCTCTAATTCATTGTTATTATAAAGTAAGTGTATCTCTAAAAAACAGACATACTGCACATTAACTATATCTCAAATTCAAAAAAATTAGGACTCTAATTCATTTTTATTTCTAATTCATTGTTATCATAAAGTAAGTGTATCTCAAAAAGAAAAAAAACAATACTGCTTCTTGTATGTTTTTTTTTATCAACTTTAACGTAAACAAAAAAAAAAAATTTTAAAAATCTAATAACTAATGTTAACTATTTTTTTGGGATAAGGTATTTAAAAAAAAAAAAAACTAATATGTAATTAACTTAAACTTCTTGATTAGGTAACTTCAAGGAGTTTAGAGTATTTGATTTTTACTTGGACTCCTTTTCTAGGTGGAGTCTGTATATATATACACTGTTAGTTGGTGTAGTTTTTCATTCTCCAACTTATTGTGCAATTTTTTTTTATTTTTTTTATTTAGGCTTCCATTTTTCTACCTACAATCATGTAGGTATGTATTTTTTACTCTAATTTTTTATTATAATCAATTAAATACGTTTTATGTATTTGTTGCCTTTTGTTTAAACTAATTTCCTTATGTTTTTCTTTTTTTGAGGGGGTAATTTTCTTATGTTTGATCTAATTCATATGTTAATGGTTTGATCCAATTTAATTATTTTGTTGCCCAATATATATGTAAGTTGTCATGGTAAATTCCAATCCAATCATAGATTATTAAATTTACATACAATTTTGCAATCTATATGATACTTTGTTTTTTTAACTTTGTTTAATTTTCTTCTTGATTTTTTTTTTTTTCAGGTTTGTCAAAAAAGATTTCAATTATCCTAAGAAAGGTTTGTAATCTAGATGTAGAACTTTGCAATTTTTTTTCAATTAGAACAAAGGTTTTATTCCTTGAATAGTTCTATCTTTAAAAAGTGGCCAATTTTATGTTACTTTGTCTAAAGATTTTAATCATTAATATTATTGTTAACAATACTGCAAATCACTTATATTGTAGCTTCATTAGATATAAAATTCATATGCGAATAGTTCAATACATGTAACTACAAATGATATTATAGCACAATTGGTATGTTAGAAGATAACTTTGTATTAAGGTGCTATCATTTTATATTTGATGGTTGTTATACTAATGCAATTTATGCCTTTCATTTTAATAATTACTTATTTGGTTATAATAATTATATATATTCTACAAATTTTAACATAAAACCGTGCAACGCATGGGCCTTCAACTAGTATATAAATAAAACCGAAACTTCTGAAATTCTCATAATTTTTCACGTTAGCACAATATTTAAATAAATTTATTATTTTATTTAATTAAAATTATTTTTGTTTAGTCTAAACTTGATAAGGAGTGAAACTCTATCTTTCTAACAAATCTAACTTAAACTTAAACTCATCACAATTTTCTACGGCAGTACAATATTTAAATAAAATTATTATTTTATCTAAATAAAATTATTTTTGTTTGGTCCAAACTTGACAAGGAGTGAAACTCTATCTCTCTAATAAGTCCGGTGAGTCTTGGATGAGCTTATTCAAGAGCTCATGGAGATAAAATTGTTAGGTATATACATGTAAGTAAGAAATATTATCTATATAATAATATCTAAAAGTTAAAGTGTAATATTTATTGTTTTTACGTTTATATTGAGTCATATTAACGTAGTATTTGGTCCATTTCAATTGTAAGATCTATTAGCTAATAAATAAATGAGTTAATTTAATTATTTTGTCCAAATCTATTAGTACATGACATCATCTAGGCATTTAAAAATATTAATATTAATAAAAAAAGATATTTTAAATAATGCATCTTATGATTGTTTTCATTTAAAATTTTAATATAAAAAGAACATTTAAACTATATCATTTACTCCTTTTTTTTAAAAAAAAAAAAACTATATCATTTACTAACAACAAAGTGATATTATTTTTTAGTTTCACATCAACAACATAATAAACAAATTCCTAATTATTTTTTAGTTTAGAATTAGTCAACCGATTATGATTTATATATATATATATATATATTTTTTTTTAAATTTAATAACATCTTCTCTATTTATATAAAACAATATTATAACTATGCAAAATATATTATATGTTCAATTACATAAAACTTATAAAAATATAAAATACTTTTAAATGAGATGCATTATTTAACATACAAATTTGACATTATATTCTTATAAAATAATTATATTTTCCTACTATCGCGTGAGTTTGCAACTAGCATGAAATAATAATGAAAAGACTAAATGATTATATGAGATAGTTGGACCCAAAGTCATTGGCATAAGCATAAGTAGTAACCTAGTAATAATAAAACTAGAGTAATGACCCAAACTCATTCTTTGTGTTAAAACCCCTTTCCCTTTCCCTTGTGTGTGTATGTGTTTGTTTCTAAAAAAAAGGGATAATTGTCCCACATTACTTAAGAGAGTATTTTTGTGTAGTATAGCTTGCCCTACCCTTTCTTAAAAGTTACCATGACTTTTGAGTGGAGTAATGATGTGTCTTGTGTTAAAACCTCTTTCCCTCTAAAAATAAACTAGAGAAAATTTATAATCAATGGGTGATTAAGAGATGGGGAAAATGTAACTTTTTTACGCTTTGAGTGAAGTAAAAATTTTAGCTAAAATTATTAGCATTAAGAAGGGGTTTACCTGTGTTAGGTTATTTTTCAGGATAGAATCTTGATTATGAGTAATCATATTATTTTGAAGAGTCGAGTGTTATTGAAACTATGTAAATGACCTTTTGATCAAAACTGTTAGTTTTAGCTTCTTCCCACCATTTGACATGAAAATTGTATCCCCAAAGAGGGACGATAGAGTGGAACGTATATATAAAATGATCTACGAAAAAAGTAACAAAAATAGCATGCATTATATTAAAACAAATTAAAACAAATCAAATCAATGAAAAAGATAATCAACAGAACAAATACAATAAATATAACACCCTGTTCCGGTCAAGCCGCTTGTATCTTTCATCATGATTCTCTCCTCCTCTAACATATATTGCATCTCAAATTTTTTCTTCTCAATCATGACTCTTTCCTTCTCAATCTTAAGTTTTTCTTCACTTCTTTCCTTCTCAATCGTAAGTTTTTCCCTTTCAATAAACATTTTTCCCTCTTCCAATCGAGTTACCTCCTCAATAAATTTCATTTTCTTGGTCAAATATTCCCCTACATCTTTTCCGGTGGCTTTGTTCTTTCGGTTGGCCTTTTCGGCCTTCTTACCAATTGGCCTCTTAAAATTAGAATCGTCACCAAGTCCGGACCCACAATCCCCTTCTCCAATAGATATTGACTCTGGAGTTGGAGGCACGGATGCTCTCGATCTTCCATTAGGATTGGCAAACTTTGGTTGGTCCTTTAACATGAGCCAACAATGATCAAGAAGAAAGGGTTTCTTGTGCATCTCCAAAAACAAAGCCTTTCCATTGGTAATCTAAAAAATTTTAAAAGAAAAATAACATGATTAGAATCTTCAAATTATTGGTGAATGGGTATGTTAACACTAATGCAATATAATTTATACCTGATCTTGTTCGGTTATACCACTTTGATGATGTGCGTTAACTTTAGCCATGCACCCTGCAAACTTATTTGTCCTTTCACTAATCATTCCCCAACGACTTAACAAGGAGACAACAGTACGTGTGGTCCCGGATTTATTGTACTGTGTGAAGTATTCCCAAACTTTTTGACGAAATGTAGCTTGTGTTTGTTCATTACCATTTATGGGATCAACACTAGTATTAAGCCATGCTGACACTAGGAGTTGATCTTCCTCTACACTAAAGTTAGTGCCCCGTTTTCCTTTTGTAGAAGAGGCATTCTCAACTTCAGGTGGAGAATCAGAAACTGACATAGGAGTATTTTGAGATGTTCCTAAAAGTTGTGAGTCAATTTCTATATCCCCATTCATGATACTCGTGTAATATGTTAGGTCTCTACATGAATCCATGTCCCTACATGACTCCATAAAATTAGACAAAAAAAAATGTAAAGTTTCTTGCACAAATAAAATTCCCAATGTAATATTTATATCAAAACTTAAAATACTTAGAATTATACCAATAAAACATGATTATGCATAAATACTTAATTTGACATGTAGCTTAAACCCACTGATAAAGAAAACCACACAACAAATTCCTGCAAACAGAAAAATCCCAATACATTCCAATACAAATACATTCTATCCATTGATGGATGGACTGTATCAAAAGCCAAAAAAAAAAAAAAATGTAAAGTTCCCTGCACACAGAAAGTTCCCAAATTCCTACAAACATAAAATTCTCAATACATTCCAATACAAATACAATCTGAAAAATCTCAATACATTCCAATACAAATACAATCTGTCCATTCATGGATGGACCGAATCATAAGCCAAAAAAAAAGAAAAGAAAAAAGCAAAGGCCCTACACACAGAAAAGTTCCAAATTGCCAAACTACAAGTTCCATCACCACCATCACCATAGCCGATTATCACCATCTAAACTAAACTCATAAAACACTCATCTTTACTGTATTTGTCAAAACCTTATTCATAAGCTCACAATCAAAACTATATCACCATTAAAAACTAGAAAATCAGAAATGGGATTAACCACCATCAATCTCAACCCATCATGCACCACCTCACAACACAAATAAGATGAACAGAAAAAAAATTATTGCATCTAAAATAATAAACTGAAAGAACAACTAACCGATCGACGGTGATAGAAGTGGTCTGAGCTAATCGGCAGTGACGTTGAGAGAGTTTGAGAGCTTGAGAGAGTTTAGGAGAGTTGAGAGCTAATTGGTGGTCTAAGATAGTCGGCGGTGATGGTGGGTCTCAGCTGGTGGGTCTAGGCGGCGGTGAGCTTGAGAGAGTTTGGGAGAGTTGAGAGCTAATTGGTGGTCTGAGCTAATCGACGGTGATGGTGGGTCTCAGCTGGTGGGTCTTGGCGGTGGTGAGCTTGAGAGAGTGAGCTTGAGAGAGTTTGGGAGAGTTAAGAGCTTCAGGGAGGAGATGAGAGTGACTAAGAGAGAGAGAGACAGACGCGTGAATAAAAGAATGGAAGAAAAGAAATCAGCTTCATTATTTTAATCGGGAGCTCAATAAAAAGTTAATTTTTTCTTTTAGCTTTGAGCTACAATGCTCATGTATAGATACATGAGCACTGTAGCAATTAAGTTAAAAATTTTAGCTATACCTCCACTGCTACAAGGGTATTTTTTGTGTTTTGGTGGAGCTAGCTTTAGCTATATAGCTATTTAGCTCCACTGCTGCAAGTGTTCTTAGTGCAGGTAAAATGAGGTGGGAGTGGAAAGGAACTAATAATAATTAAATTGCTTGGCTATACTTCAATAGCATATGAAGTATATGAACTTTGGGGTTGCATATGAAGTATATGAATATTGTAATTTTGAACCTTTTGTTATTATGTACCCTTGACAAATAGATTTTTTTTTCTTTTTATTATTATCATAGAAATAATAGTATTTCATTACAATTAAAATTCAATGTTCCATATTCCATATCACAACTCTTTTTTCAGTACAAAACAAACAAATTTTCTCACAACACTTGAAACTCAAGATAGCGGAGGCTATATTTTAAACTCAAAATATTTAAAAAAAAAGAAGAAGAAGAAAGTGATGCTTCTGTTTTATTTACGGCAGCAAAACTCTTTCCATTACCACAATCTTCTCAATTTTTGTTTAACAAAGACGAAATCCTTCTATTTGACGAATACAAAACCCTAACTACAAAGAAAGACCGACTTAGCAACCTACCAGAGTCGTTAATCGTCCACATCCTTGCTTTCTTGGTCGTGCTCTACAATACACGAGATGTAATTTGTACACGTGTTTTGTCACGGCGATGGGGCAAGCTGTGGACCTCTGTTCTCTATCTCCATTTTCAATGCATGAGGAGGTGTTACATGCCTGGTGTCGTTGATAATACCCTGTGCCAATACCGTGGCAAGAAACTAGAAAAGTTCTCCGTCCATTTCTATGTAATCGAGCCATACTATAAGCCTCACATTGATCGCTGAATTAGTTTCACCACAGAGACCAAAGTAAAACATCTTAGTTTTACAAAGTTCAAATATGTTTTACCTCAGAATCTATATACAAATCCATTTCCTTGTGGACTTTTTTGAATGGGTGCCTAATTACCAAGAAAAAGGATTTTTTGCATATTGGAATTCCCTTGAGCAATTGCATATGAAGTATATGGTGTTGACGCTTGAGCCCGAGAGGGTAGAACCATGGGCCTTTGTTCCACCACCCGCCGTGGCGACGCTCCCGCGCGTGCGGGGCCCGTTGTCTCGAGTGATCGTGCGCATGTGTGTTGTTCGCGCGGAGCTTCGGGAGCTCTCTCTCTCTCTCTCTCTTGGTGGAGGAGGGTAAGTATTCTACCTTTGGTGGTGTGACAGGATTCTGGGCCATATTTTAGGAGATTACCAAATGTGAGTGAAGTCGCCACCAATCATTGGGTTTTTCTAAGGTGTGATTGGTCATCTGTATTTAGTTGACTTTATTACCAATCCTAGGCTAAGAAAAAGGTCATTTTTCCTAATCAAATATAGATGGCAAAAAATCTTGATTCTTGAGTTCGAAAGTTTGGTTACGTGCGAGGAAGGTGTTAAGCACCCCACAACACCTGTCCAAGGATAGTTTGTTATGATAAAACCTTAATTTTTGGAGATCGGCAGTAAAAACATGATTTTGACATTGGCTTTCAGGGCTTAACATGCATGGGGGCTTTGAGGTTTGGCTTTTGAATGGGAGTGGTCCCAATATATGCTTTCTTAAGGCATTCAGGCAAAGCACCAGATTTTCACGGCGAAAATCTGGCAACATGTCACCTTACTTTCTCGCGAAAATTAGGCATCGCTTGCCTTAGGTGACATAGATTGTGACTATCACACTGGAGAGGGGCTAGTAGGTATATATATACATATATCATGCACAATGCAAGCACACAAAGTAGGAAAGTAAATGCCTACATCCCTAGAGCATGGCTTAGAATATAAGTGCAGGAAAGTAAATAAGGGTTGCCATACTCTAGAGATGAGGACAAATGGTACATGACATGATATACCTAATATAAACCATCTAAGAGAGAAAGGGGGGGGAGGAAGGAAGGGGGTTTAAAAGAGTACATAATCAAAAGGGATGAACTAGGCTCCTAAACCTATTGAACACAGTTGCTTGGCTTAAATCTACATGCTTGACTTTGCACCTTGTTTTCTTACGCCTAGGAGACCGTGCCCTAGCTCCAAGTGTCCTCGCTCCATGTGTGTACATGCAAAGGCAAAGGCAAAGACAAAGGCAAGAAACTAGCAGGCAAGAAACTAGCAAACAAGCAATGGAAGGAAAAGATGCAAAGAGCATATGAAAAGGCATAAAGCGAATGAGCATGATAGGCATGGCAAGCAAAGAAACCAGGCAGCAAGCAAACAAGCAAAAGGGTAAATAAGCAAGAAAGCAAACAAAAAGGGGTGTCCACAAGGGACAAGTCCATAGCTTCATTTTGTTTGAAGCATGGACGACACACTAGCAAGCAAGACTCATGCATGGACATGTAAGCAAGCATGTAAAGATGCAAAGAAGGCCAATGGGTGGCACAAGTAAGCATGGGGAGCTAATCATTGTACGGAACGAAAAAGGGGAAAGGTATGCAGGAAGCAATCGGCATCATTGTGATGCCTCCCAAATGATTATATCCAAACAAGGCCTCATAGGCGTCGGATGTAACCACACAACCACAAACCTGCTAAGGGCATCAAGTGTGGCAAAGCCTTGAACTAAAGAGGCTGACACAAGCATAAAGCATAAAGCATAAAAGCAAGCAAGTATAAAGCATAAAAGCAAGCAAGCATAGACATGCAAATAGAGTGATCCAAACCCTTTGATGTGGGCCTTGGCGTATGGACAATGACAAAGACCATAGGGTCTAAATCGGGGTCCTAACCATTAAGCCAAAATGCAAGAAAATGTGATAAAGGTAACAAAAAAGCTACAATAACACATGGCATGACGAACATAGCCTAGGTCTAGGCACACAAGCATGACATGGAGCGTACAAGCACATGAAGGAAAGCCTAAAGTGAGTGGAGATTAAAGACCTAAGCACACAAGCATGTGAAAGCTTAGATCTAGGAATATAGGCATTGGAACACACATGTAAACATGTAAATCCAAACACCTAAACATGGAAGAACGTGAATCCAAGCATATAAGCATGCGAAAGCATAGATCAAACCCTATAGCATGGAAAAATAGGCATAAATACATAGATCCAAGCAAGGCAAGCCAAACGTCCTACAAGCATGTGAGCATGTAACCCCTAACATCAACATAGAACAAAGGGATGAACAAAGCATGGGAAAACATGGCGTAAAGCCTAAACGTGTAAATCGAGACAACTAGCATGTAAACGAGCATAGAAACATGTGGATCTTAGCCGAACAACACATAGGAAAGATAGATTTAGGCACAAACACATAGCAAAAGTATAAAGAACGTAGATCGGGAAAAATAACATGTGAGTAAGCATAAAAGAACATGGATCTAAACTAAAAAACATCCTAGAAACAAAATAAAGCAAGAATCATGCAAAAGAAAGCAATAAAACATGTTATTATAGCAAAAAGAGCAAGAAACATGCTAAGGAAAAAGATTTAGAAGGTTAGGGGTGTGGATGATAGCTAAAATGCTACATCCACAACTCTAAACCCCAAATCCAAGATGTAGAACCAAGGAGAAGAGGATTGGGTACAAGAACACTACCTTGTGTGGTTGGTGAGGATGCAAGAATCAAGAGTCTTTGATGTATTTTTTGTGTTTGGGAGAGAAAAAAATGTGTAGAAAAACCAAGCAGAGAGCAAAACTTAACAAAATGATCCTCTTTTTAGTTTGGGGAGCACCTGGGGCTATTTATAACCCCAGCGCAGATTTTGAGGCGGCTGCCTTTCAAGGGCCGCCTCCTTGAAATGGCTATGAATGGGGTTGATCTTGGCACCCTTGGATAGATTTTGACTTCCTGTTTCTGAAAAGGTATGTAACTTGAAAATCCAACAGTTGGATCAAAAGTTATGGCTCCCGAAAGTTAGTGGCGCATCAATCGGTGCGCTATCCCGGTTTTCGTGATATCTTGGTTACTCTAACCCCGATTTCAACCCATGAATAGTCGTTAGAATGAGAATTTGATAATTTTTATAATGGCATTGGTTTCAACCTGTTTTGATGGTCGTATCAAAATTAGGGTTTTTGAGCCCACTTGAGGTCAACTTGGTCAAACTTAGTCAAAGTTGTTAAAAATCTCCGAGAAGCTCGAGTTTGACATAAAACTATGAAAAATGTTGTTTTGTGAGGGTTTTGACCTTGTTTGACCTTTGGTCAACCCAAAGTTGACTAGGGGCATTTTGGCTGAAAAATGCATTTTGAGCGCTCCGGTGTCTAAATGGGTTGCACCATGCCATTGTATACGTTCTCTTGACCCCATGGAGAGAAAATGATATTTTTGGATTTTTAGGATTTGGCACTTAAATTGAGGGCGGCCAAAATACGGTATCAACATATGGACATTGTGACAATTGCATATACTTCATATGAAGAATATGCACATGTTGAAATTGATTTCTTGTTTAGGAGTTTGCAAAGTAATTTCTGTGTTTGACTACTTTGATCGTAAGTAGTTTCATGCAAGACCAGCTCAATAGGTGATGCAATTGATGCAATCGCCTAAGGCCCCCAAATAAAAGAAGGCCCCCATTTGTAAAAAAAAAAAAAAAATTATATATAATATATTATAATTAAAAAAAATTTTAGGCACTTTTATTGGTTAATAAAATGCATTAAAAAGGCCCCATTGTATCCTAAAATGCAAAAGATTAAAAAGGAAAAAAATTAAAATAGTCAAACTTTAGCTAACAAAATTAAATTTTAAAAGACAAATATATAAATTCATTCTTGAAATATGCTAAAATCAAAATTAAGACCAGACAAATTCATTAATAATATAACGTAATTGTCTTGAAATATGCTAAAATAGAAATTATAAATTTCGAATACATAAGAAAAACCTCTCATCTTTCTACCTCTCTGCCTCTTCGCCTCTCCATCTATTTTCTTAGGGTCTTACCTTTATTTTCTTCATCTTCATCTTGATCTTTTTCCCTAAACTTAGTTACTCTAACTTGAAATTCTTCTTGGTTGATTTCAACGTACTATTCACCAGAGATCAGAGGTATCCTTCAGTTTTTTTCCCTCTTTCTCTAACTCTCTTTATCTTTCCAAAACTGAAGAGTGAAGACTCTGAGTCTTCAATTTATTTAACTTAAATTATATTTATATATATTTTTAGTTTGTTTCACACTTTCAGTCTTTCACCACACAATTGTTTGATTCTATGGTACGCGTTTTTTTTATAACTTTTCTGCCCCTCTGACCGGCTAACTCTCTGTGGAGCTGTGGACACTGCCAGGATAATTGATATTTGATAGGACATATTTTTACTTTTAAACTTAGCCATAGGATGAATAGAATCAATGGATGATAGGAATAGGAGTAGTCTAAGTGGAGGGTTTCTCACTTTTTTTTTTTTTTTTTTTTGTTTATAGGAGTATAGGGCTCAGGCTGTAGACTACACGGTATCTCACAATCTCACCTTTTTTTTTTTTTTTTTTTTTTTTGTTTTTTTTTTTGTGTTTTCAGCCTTTCAAGACCTGTAGTGCTGTACAACCTATAGTCTTAGTGTGTTACACGGTTTTTCACTTTTTTTTTTTTTTTTTTTTTTTTTTTTTTATCTAACACAATGACACTTTATCTATTATTATAAATTATTAGACCAATTAATAATTTGATGTGTATTATATCAACTCATTTATATTGTAGTGGTATTAATTTATTAAATCATGTATTAAATTAATTTTTATTTGTGCAGGTTTAAAATTTAAAGTGATCACGGCTTTAGAAAAATTGCAATAACTAGGTTCTATTGTTCTATACTTTAAATTTTATTTTTAGTTAAATTATCATTTTTAATTATAAATTGTGTTTTATTTATCTATAAATATTTTCTCATTACAAATGTCTACTAGAAAATATTTATCCGGATATGAAAAACTTATAAAAAAGAGAAAAATTGAAAAACAAATTGAATCTCAAAAAGGATCTATGGATAAATATTTAATTATATATTATTTAAATATATATATATATATTATTTGATTAATATTTAATTATAAAAAGGCCCCATTTAAAATTTTTGCCTAAGGCCCCAAAATTTGTTGAGCCGGCCCTGGTTTCATGACAATGTTGCTAGAACTGGAAATTGTGGCCCTACAACTTGAGTCATTGCAAATTGAGGGTAGTGTTGATTTTCTGTGGAAGATTCAGATAGAGAATGTGTTGGCATAGCTTAAAACTAAGCCCATTGTCAATAATATATGATCTCAGACACAAACAATATCATGAAGGTCGGGGATGATCAAGTGCAACTTCTTACAAGTGTAAAGCATGCTAAAGACATCACGGAGGTAATTTGTTCCAACAAAAATTACTATTGTAGTAATCTATTACAACAAACATTTTCTTGCAATGAATTATAGCAACAATATTTTTTGTTGCAATAAAGCATTTTTAATCATAATAAAAATAATTTATTGCAAAAAATTTAATGCAACAAAATGCTATTATAATGAAATTTTTGTTGCGATAACTTATTTCTACAAAATTTATTGCAATAGTATGCAACAAAATGTTTTTGATGCAATAGGGTGTTTATTGCAACATGTTCGAGTTTATTGCAACAAAAAATTTCGTTACAATGGAGTTTTCTTATTCCTTGTAGTGATATCCTTTTACAAAAATGAAAGTCTTAAACTATTATAAGAGATTAATCTATAATTGATGATTTAAAACATTTGCTGCATTTTTTGCTACATTTTAGGCTTTCAATTGGGTTAGGTTTCTATTGGTCTCGTACTTTAGGAGTCTTAATAGAAATGAAAAAGAAAAATATGCTAAAGACAATATAAAATGTTCACAATATAATGTGGTAATGATTATAAGTGATGAATTTTATCAATTTACTTAATGAATGTTTAAATTACTTTTTTGAGGTCGGTGATATGCTGATTTGTCAGTCTATAATAAGATACGTGGTATCCTTGACAGTGAGTTGCATCATGACAACACTGTTGTGTATACGCCATGCATAATAATAAGTTGTATCTTGTGGGAATATATGTATTAGTATTACACTATTAAGACCTAAACATTTGAATTTTGCATGTAGCTTTTACCATCAAAAGTCAAGAGGGTAAATTTTCAACTTTGGGAGCAGGGGTCTTTTTGTTTGGTGTTGAAATGTGTCAAAGTGGATGACACTGGATTTTTGGGTCCTGGTTCTTGATAGGGAGCTAGATTCGAAACTTTGGCTGGGCCTTAAACTGCCAGCAAAGCGGCTCCTCGCGCGTGCGTGCTGTGTACACACAGGATGAGAGGTTGGGTATATGACTAATTCGGTATGGTGAGGCTTGGATGAACTCATCCAGGAGCTCATGGAAACAGAATTGTTGCTTTGTTGGGTAGACAAAGTGAACGAGATGTGGTAGGTTCCAGTTAGTTCAACTGATAAAATTTCTAATGATTAGATGAGAGATCTGAGATTCAATTTTTACCTATACCAAAAACTGATTGGTGTCTCGATTTGATGATAAAAAGTTATCATTAGAAGTGGAGGTTATAAGTTGAAGCTTTTTAAAAAAAGAAGAAGAGTGAGATGTGTCTTTTATATAATAATATCACATTTTGGTCCATTAGGCCTATTTCACTTGTAAGATTTATTAGCAAATAACTAAATGTGTTAATTTAATTATTTCGCCCAAATCTATTAGTACATGACGTCATTTAAGCATTTTTTAAAATTAATATTAATCAAACAATAGGATCTTTTATATAATGCATTTTATTAATGTTTTCATTTAATTTTTTAATATAAAAGAATGGTTAAACTGCACCGTTTACTAACTACAAAGTGACATAATTGGTTAGTTTTACATCAACAACATAATCAACATAATTTCTAATTATTTATTAGTGATATTGTAGTTAGTACAAACTTTACTACATATAAGTCTTACAAATCTATATTTATATAATATTTAAAAATAGATGTGTAGTGTTTATTGTTATTGCGCTCATTTTGAGCCACATTAATATAGCATCTTAGTCCATTTGGTCTATTTTGGTAGTTTTTGGTCCATTCAGTCAGCTTTGGTCTGGTTCGGTTCACATAGGTCTATTAGGTCTATTCAATTTCGGTTTACTTAGGTTCATTCGATCCATTGTGATATATTTGGTAAATTTGGACCATTTCTACCTATTTTAGACTAACTGGGCCTTAAATTGATTTTTTTTTTTTTTTTTTTTTTGTAGGTTTCCTTTTTATTTGGCTTAACTTTTTTTTCCCTTACCTTTTTAGTTGAAAAAGTATGGAATTTTATGCTATTTGGGCTAAACTCTTTACTTTTGGGTTTAAAAAAATAAAAATTAAATTAAATGAATTATAAATTAGAGATATGGACCTAAATAGGCAATAAAAGTGATAAATATTTAAAAGAATACCTTGAAATTCAAGTTTCAATCATAAAGACATTATATTTATATTTGGAAAGAAAAAAGTGCTGCAAATTTAAACTTATATAATAATTTAAACTTTTTTAGATAGATATAATAATTTAAACTTAATGTAATTATGTATTTTGTGGAATGAGTGTACATTTTTTTTGAAAATAATCTTGGATATGTTCAAATTAGTGAACCGATTATGATATATTTTTTTAAAATTCCTTTTAATAACATCTTATTCATTTATATAAAAAAAAAATTATAATTATGCAAAATAGATTACTTGTTCCATTACATAAAATTTATAAAAATGGAAAATACTTTTAAATGACATGCATTATTAACCTACAAATTGTACATTATATTATTATTGAGTTCGCAACTAGTACATTATATTATTATTGAGTTTGCAACTAGTATGAAATAATAAGGAGAAGTGTAAGTGATCATATGACATACATGATTACATTCACCAAAAATGCAGTATAAAATGTCTGGAATTAGCCTTTTCTTTCCAACTATGAAAAGAAAAAAAAAAAAAAAAAATTACATACATGATTACATTCAAATCCACATTATCATGTCTCCAATACTACAGGAGTCAGACCAATCCTCAAAGCAAATATTACTATAGATTTCTCCCTGCTTCCTCTTGAGCCTTTTCAAATCATTTGTCCTTCTTATTTAATTTAAACCTCGATTCAACGTCTCCACTGTAAGGTGAAACATGGTATGCATATTGCTGGAGAACAGAAAAGACAACCATCTCTAAACATACCAAGACATTCTGAATAGCTTCCTCAATGTGCTCCACATCTAACCAGAAATGATGAGATTTAATGATACCCAGTGCAGCGAGTACTTTAAGCACCACTCCCTGCGTTTGGTCAAAGATGGAAATTTGTAAACAAGTATTGACATGAGATGTCCACATATTATTTCCATACTTATAAAGAAGAAATTCAAAATAGATTAGAGGGGAAAAAAAAGGAGGAAAAATAAATAGGGGAGAGAGAGAGAGAGTTGTATCAGAACAAAATTTTGAGGCAGAAAGGTCACACACTATGTTCTGTTTAAGTGTCATTTAAGGGAATACAGAGACCCAGGACCCAGAGAATACCTTTTTTAAGAAAATAAGTAATCAGATAATAACCATTAAGATATTCAAAGTGCATATGACAATGCTTGGGTATTCTGGATCAACACAATGTTCCAGGATTACCCTTAAGGTATAAGTTACTAGAATCACTTAAGTTTTCTACTCTATTAAAAAAGAAAACATCCACACTAATTTTCCAATAGTATAATAAGTTTACATGAAAGCACCTGAAAATATGTTAAAGATTAAGGCATATGATGTTTAAAATCAACTGCTAGTTTGCGTCTTTAAAGAATCTCTAGGTATCTTATCAATTCAAGCCAGACTTGGGAGCTAGTCTATAAACACAAACTACCAAGCTAACAAGAACTTTGAGAGTCTGACTAAATTGGAAAAATAAATATGAAGGCCTCAGGTGCCCAATTTGGATGTTTCACTTAGAAATATTCATTCAGCCACCTGGAGTTGAAAGGAATTCAAGCATGTTAAATAGTCCTTAAAAGTTCGAATGGTTAGAACCATTGGCTTAAGTTGGCCATTAGGAGTTTCACGGTGGAGTACATTTGAAGTAGACTTTTGTGCATATTATCTTTAGTTTTTATATCTAAAAGGCACCAAATCCTAGGAGCCTTTTTTTAACCTTGGAAACTCAAAAATCTTCACCTAGGTCTTTCAACTATAAAGGCAATAAACTATAATTGTAGGGACTGAAAAAGGCTGGTGTCTTTATGTCCAACTTTTAGGCTTTCGGAGATGCTTTGATTTCTTGTCCAAACTTTGGGAGTTCTTTTGTGTCCTTGGTGCATTTCATAAGTTTGTGTTAGGCTTCCATTCTATCCTTTTTGGAGTAATTTTCTTTCTTTTCAGGGGGGGAGGGGTTGTGTGAAGAATTAAGCTTAAATGCCAAAAAATGAATGGGATAAGAATTTTTTTGGATAGGTAAGAAATCTTTATTAAGTGTGAGAACTGCTTCAATCAGAGAAGATGAAGTAGCCTAAAAAACATAAGCGCAAACAACAAAGAACACACACAAAAATAATAATAAATAACATACAATAAAATTTACCTGCCAAAAACAAAAGAAGACAATCCCCTTGATGCACATGAACTTTGCAAGTGGCTTGTGGGGTTGCAGTTCCTTTGCAAACACATGGTAAAAGAGCACCAGAGAATACAAGGCCAATGAAACTGAAATGTTAAGAATGACGGTGAATGTCCAGCTCAACCAACTGGGGTACATCCCAAGTATTTGCAGTGCTATCATCAAAATGGAGCAGACTGGGCGGATGATGACAAATTGCCATGTCCAATACTTGAGGAGCTTTAGGGTATGGTGGTCTAGCCGGACAGTGTGAGGCTGCAGTTTGTGAAACCACTACATTTCAATTATCTTACATAGACTTAAACAGAAATGGACCTAAGAGATTGGATCAACGATGCTGTCAAGAAAGGAAAAGCTTACAATAATGCAGGATGTATTTAGATCTGACATGTTTCAACACATCAGCTCAGAAAATAATATTTTAATAAACACCAGCATTAAAGAAATGAAATGCTTCAGTCCCTTCCTAACTGAAATTTGGATAAGTTTATGATGAAGCAATTATGACACAATCTTGAAAACATAATTGTTTACTTTCCATGTCCCCATGTGGGCCAAAATCCCATTCATAATGCTAGCATACACTATTTGTAAATATAGTTCCCATAACAAAATAAAATTCAGAATATTACAAAGTAGAAGCTGACTTTTGCACCTGAAAAAGAGTCATTGGAAATGAATGGTGAATTTCTCTTCCTTTAATGCCATCTGGTACAATATTTTTACTAATAGATATATTCAGGTAACTGTACATCAAAGCCATGAACTTAGCAATCACCTGTAAGTAGAAATATGAAAAGTTAGACATGAGATGGTAAGCCAAAAACAAAATTAAATCAAAACTGAGTGGAAGGCACTCACCAGAGCCTCATAACATTCCTTAATTGAATCCAAAAGCATGAAAAATGCTTTACTTCCCCGGATATCCAACAACCCCACAAATGAGTCGATTGCATATATGGGAGCCATAAGGATAATAATTATTATGGCCTTCTGCTCCTTTGGGTTCTTCCAATAAAACAGATGCTGTGACAATAACTGTACTGTGAAATGCATCGTAAGCATTGAACAACATGCAGATCCAAAAAGAGTCATTTCTCCCCGACTCATTTTACTTATATCCATTGTTAACCAGAGAGACAAGAACCTAACTTAGGATCTGCAACAGAGTTCAAAAAAAAAAGAAAATCAGGATCTATATGATCATTTTCTTCTGCAAGGAACTAAGCATTCAGCCATATACCAAGTTATGTGGCAGAATCAAGGAGAAGAAACCAAGTATATATTCATAACAGAAACAATCATATAAGGCTCCAGCAATCTCCATGTTACGTTGTGCTAGTACTTCTAGGTTATATTTTGGCTGTTGGTTTTCTCATCCATTCTATAGGAACATATGCCACACTTAAAAAGGATATCAACATTAGGATATTGACACTGCAATTTCCAAAAAGTTAATCACTGCCTTAAATCTTTACCATAAAAATTACTACTCATCATTTTTAAGTGTGTTGGAGAATAAAATGCTTGAGCTCCAAAAATTGAACTAAGTCATACTAAAAACATCACAGCCACATATTTATGCACATAACATATGCATAAAAGAACATTAACCCTCAAAATAATTGATTTCAAAATAGAAGGTGATGGTGGATGAGAAATCCTCTGCTGCTTCTAAGGAGATGAACGTAAACTTTTTAAATATTTTTGATAGGTAATGTAAAAAATTATTAAAAAAAAAATAGCCAACCCAAGTACATTGGAGATGTACTAAAAGGGCAAAAATTAGTAACCACAATAACAACGATCAAGTAAAACAGGAAGGGATTTAAGTCATCATATGAAAAGCTTTTAACAGCATGTACAATTTATTTTGTTAAGCTATCTCATTCATCACTACATTCCGTATGTTATTTTAGCAGCAGGATTACCCCGTCTGAATCCTGCAAACCCAATTCCATTTTTTGACAGCACAGTTACTAATTGATATGGTGCTGTAGCTGCACTTATACTTATTAGAGGCACAACTATAATACGAGTTTAAGAGTCTGACTGGCCAAGAGCTCTATGGCTTAGTGGCATTGCCTAATTCTCTCCATGGGGAGAATCTGGGTTCAACTTCCCTCAACCCCACATGTTGTAAACAAAAAAGTAACATGGGTCTAAGAGAAATAAACACATAAAACATTACCAGTGAATTCTTATTTTTTGATAAGTTTATGTTGCTAGTTAATTCTACAATAACAACAACCAAGCCTTAGTCCCAAAATTTTAGAGTTGACTATCGATTCTCTACAAGAGGTTGGGCCTTGGTGCAAAGCCAAGTGTGTTCAACTAAAAGCAATAGGTTGTAAGTTTAAGTCTAGGAATCAGCCTCTCAAAAAAAAGGGGTACTACCAATCACATCTCCCAACTTCCAAGCCTAGCAAAAGTGCGAGTTTTGTGCTTTGGGTACGACCTTTCTATGGATTCTCAATAGACTACTCAAGGTCTGCCACAAAACATTACCAATTCATGGAAATAAAAAATTAAAAAAGAAAAAGAAAAAAAGAGACCCTTTGGCTCTTACATTTGTTATTGGTACCATTAAAACCATTGAAATAGTATAATTATTTTATACACCCATTAAAGATTATAACCTCAGATTTAAATGTATGTCAGATTAAAAGAACAAAAAACATACAAGTACAAAAACCCACTCTACTAAACTAAAACTACATGGTTTTAACTTTTAAGATTACTGAATTAAACATCTTCAATTGTGAAATATCAAGTTTGCTATGCCTATGATTATTGACACTCATCAAACAAATACACTAAATTGAAAGAACCCAACACAGTTCAATTTCAGCAAATATAAGAGAGTTTTGATTAGTCGTTTGGCTATCACTTTGAATTTCATCTAGCACTTATTTTGCATTCTGAAGCAAAAAAATAAAAGCAACCTTTTGTTTGTTTTCTTTTTTTGATTTCTAAAGCAATGAAAATATCATTAAAACTAAAAACAAAGAATGGCGAAGAGTTAACTGAACTCACCTTTAATCACGGGAACGAGTGGATCGAAGAAAGCTGAGAGATTTTCAGATAAAAAATATACTGATATAAATAAATTTTGGATTTTGATTTTTTCTTCGTATAGACTGGAAGAATCGTAGGATGTTTGGGACAGGGATGGGATATGCTGCTTTTTGATGTTGCAATTACAATTCTGATAACTAGTAAGATTTTGCCAACTCATCATGTGGGCCACCGTATGGTTGTGTTGACTGATATGTGGCAATGTCTAAAAGTGGACGAGTTGAAACTTGAAACTAGGAAAATGTTAAGAAAAATGCTTAACTTAGGATGAATTTTATGAGAATATAATTAAAAAAATGATGTGATAATAAATGTAAATTTTATAATAAATGCCAAATCAATAATTAATATTTATATTTAATTATTACTTTTTTTTGAGAAGCATTTAATTATTAATTTGATTGATCATTGATCATATTTTTATATTTTAATAAGTTAAACTTGTACAATGTATTTGCTCAGTTAAAAAAAAAAAAAAAAAAAACTTGTTCTATGTATTTTATCCTTTCACTAGAGGAGGGTGGAGGGCATGGCTCCTGACTATTTGTATCCCCTTCCCTTTTGTAATCACTAGTTGGAATCCCTTTGTTGTTGTAACCATTATTTAAAAAAAAAAAAAAAATTCATACTATTAAAAGATTTTAAATTAAGTGGGCACCATATCTCATAACGTGTCATTTTATGTTTTTTTTAAAGAGAGTTTCAAGTTACAACGTCTGCTCCTGATGATAATTCTTTATTAAGTAAATAATAGATTTTACCATGAATTTAATTAGTAAGACTTATATTTCCAAAGTGAATAATTACTCCACTTTCAAAACTCTAGTGAAAAAAAAAAAAAAATTATTTGATTCACCAAATAACCATTTTAAAAGCTAATTATTGTTGCACACGCTAAGTTACATACTGCTATACACGCTATTGAAATTGTATTTCAAAACAAAATTTCAGTTATATGTACACAGGACACTAAGTGTATAACTATCACCCCCTCATTTCTAAATATACTCCATTATTAAGGTACGGGTCTGCAAAGAAGTAATAATTAATTGTACATTATTACAGACCAAATGACAAAAAACCTACAACTATATGGATGGATATAAAGTCTGGTACAGTGCTACTCCCTTCAAATTGAAATGGAAGCCACAGGCACCTCGAAAATGTGTTGTCTTTTGTTCTATGTCGGCGTCTTCTAAGCACTAGTAGGTTATTTCTTAGTCACATAATAATTAGGAGTGTGTTCCTATTAGGCTTTGTATATTCCATTGTGGACTTGCGTTGGTCTCTTTTGATATAGATTCTAGTTTGGAGCTTGTGCCTTATCCATATCATACGTGTAGAATCTTACTACAATAATTTCCTAAAATATTTTAGAACAAGAACAGTGTTAACTAAAAGAAAACAAGCTTGAAGGTTTCAACAATGGTGGATTACGAATACAGAGAGAGAAAGAGAGAGAGATTCAAAGAAGAATTTCTATTCAAGCTTGCATAACTGAAATACATTTGAACATACTCTATATTTACAATACAAAATTGGTAACTGCTCTAGAAGATTCTGCTCTAACAAACTCTAACCACCTAACTGAAATTGACAGCTGTATATAATAAATACCTAAGCTAAATATCTACACAGAGAGGAGCTATGGAACAGTGTAAGCCCAAAACTCATGGATGGAGAAGACTGACCCAAAATGACATCACTTAACGCAGGCATTGAAGGACACGTGAATGAGGCCCAAAACGACGTCGCATCTCATTTAACTAAACTCAGTCGTTTTGGGCACTCCTCAAAACTTTTAAAAACTAACCGTTGGAGATCTAGCCGTTAGCTCTGTTTCTGTGCTTCAACTTTTGGTTCAACTTCTGTGATACTGTTTTCATCCCCCCTCAAAACCAAGGGGTCAAGAGACACCATGGTTTTGGAACGTAGAAAAAGAAAATGAGAGGAGGAGAGGCTCTTCGTAAAAATGTCAGCATGCTGATCACTAGTAGCCACATAACGAATTTGAAGGTCCTTGCGAAGCACTTTCTCACACACAAAGTGGTAATCATCTTCCACATGTTTGGTGCGAGCATGGAAAACAAGATTAGAGGCAATAGTAAGAGCAGAGACATTGTCACACCAGAGTTTGGGAGCAAAAGATAGGAAGATGCCCAGATCCTTCAAAACTAGACGAATCCAACATAACTCTGCGGCAGTGGTGGCAAGAGCCTGATACTCAGATTTTGTGGAGGAACGAAAAACTGTGTCTTGTTTCTTAGCACTCCAAGTAATTGGATTAGAGCCAAGATATACCAAGAGACCTGTGGTGGAGCGACGATCAAAAGGGTCACTAGCCCAACCAGAATCTGAGAAGGCAGAAAGGGATAAGGGATCTGGTTGGAAGAAGATCCCCAAATTGAGGGTGCCATTGACATACCTTAGAATATGCTTAGCTGCAATGAAATGAGCCTCACATGGGGCAGACATAAACTGGCAGACCTGATGCACAGCAAAACTGAGGTCAAGTCTGGTGAATGTCAAATAGTGAAGGGAACCAACAATGCTTTGATATTCTTAAGGATTAGCAAGCAAGGGCCCAGTAGCAAGAACCAATCTGAGATTGGGAGCATATGGAGTTTTAGTAGGCTTAGCAGAGAGCATATTGTGTTTCTGGAGTAAATCACGAGCATACTTGGACTAATTAAGAAAGAGGCCCTTAGCAGATCATGTAATGTGCAACCCAAGAAAATAATGTAAGTTCCTAAGATCCTTAAGCTCAAATTCAGTGCTTAATTGAAGAATGAGTGATGCAAGAAGATAAGACAGTTCCCAGTGAGGACAATGTCATCCACTTAGACCAGAAGGTAGACTAAGAACTTGCCATGCCTCAAGATGAAAAGAGAAGAGTCAGCCAAAGAAGCCTGAAACCCCAAATGAAGAAGATGAGATGAAAATCTCTCAAACCAAGCCCTTGGTGCTTGTCTGAGACCATAAAGGGATTTCTTCAAACGACAAACATGATTGGGAAACTTGGTATCCACATAACTTTGAGGTTGAATCATATAAACCTCTTCTTTCAATATACAATGAAGAAAAGCATTTCGAACATTTAATTGCCTGAGAGGCTAGTTGAATTGGACAGTAAGAGAGAGAATAATTCTGATAGTGGGAGGCTTTATCCCAGGGCTAAAAGTTTCATCAAAATCAATGCTATATTGTTGATGAAAACTTTTGGCCACAAGCCTGGCCTTGTACCTGTTGTTGTTGCCATCACTATTGTGTTTCAACTTGAAGACCCATTTACACCCCTACAACATTTTGAGATGGTGAAGAGGGCACTAAAACCCAAGTGCCTTGCCTAATCAAGGTGTCAAACTCTTCATCCATAGCAATGCACCATTGCTAATGTTGAGCAGCAACTTTATATGTTGAAGGCTCAGTAATGGTATAGTCAATCTGAGTAGCCTTAGGCCTGAAATGCTTGCTTTGGACTGAGTGGTCATAGGATGAACATTCTGAGCAGGCACAATAGTAGGCAAGGATTCAATAATAGTTGGAACAAAACCAGTGGGAAGAGAGATAGAATGGTCAGGGTGGATTGGAGGAGGAGCAGGAAAGGATGACAAGTTAGAGGGTGAGATAGATTGTATAGATGGAGATGTAGATGAGGAAGAGGAAGTAGATATGGGAAGAGAAGTAGAATCTACAGGTTGTGCAGGAGATGTAGATGTCAAGTGAGTGAGAAAGGGTAACCATTGAGCTTGGAAGAAGTGTTGGAAGATGAAGAGGGTGAAATGCAAGAAGTGGATGTAGAATTGGAAGATGTTAAAGATAGAAATTCAGTCTCATTGAATAGGACATGTCTTGAAATGTAAATTCTGTGAGAGCTAGGATCTAGACAAATATAACCTTTGGAATGAGAAGGTTAGCCAAGGAAAATGCTAGGTTTGGAACGAGGCTGAAGTTTGTGTTTGTTATAAGGTCTAAGCAGTGGAAAACAAGTGCAACCAAAAGTCCTAAGGTGTAACAGATCTGGTTTTGAAAGAAACAAAACATCCCATGGAGATCTGTGGTGAACTAGAGGTGTGGGAAGTCTATTTATTATATGTGTGGCTGTGGACACTGCATAAGACCAGTAAGAGAAGGAAAGATTGGAGTGAGAGAACACGGTAAGGGAACATTCCATAAGATGTCTATGTTTCCTTTCAGCTGTGACATTTTGCTGTGGAG
Source organism: Castanopsis chinensis (assembly GCA_032878915.1). Taxonomy (NCBI): domain Eukaryota; kingdom Viridiplantae; phylum Streptophyta; class Magnoliopsida; order Fagales; family Fagaceae; genus Castanopsis; species Castanopsis chinensis. The sequence goes on from JAVQMG010000131.1 coordinate 27,090,193, forward strand.
TATGTAGGCAGGTAGTTTGATGTATAATACCATGGCTAGAACTGAACTGATGAAAAGCAGAAGAGGTAAATTCACCCCCTCTATCAGTTCTTAAGATTTTGAGAGATGTGTTAAACTGATTCTCAACAAATGCTTTGAAATACTTAAAAACATCAAACACATCAGACTTATGCTTAAGAAGATATAGCCAAGTAAACTTAGAGAAGTCATTAATGAAAATAAGGTAATATCTAAAATCATTTATGGAAGTGACGGAAGCTGGCCCCCAAACATCACTATGGACAAGTTCAAGAGGTTTAGAAGCAACAAACTTAGATTTATTGAATGGCAACTGATGCATTTTACCACTAAGGCAATGCTTACAATGAATAGCAGATGTTGAATAAGTTTTATTACAAACAATAGGAATATGGGCAGAAGATAAAGCAGTCCTAAGTACATTATCACTAGGGTGATCAAGTCTGTGGTGCGATAGCAACCACTTATGTGAATTCTGTACATGATATGAAACATAAGAAGAATTGTGCAGCTGTGAAGAAGTAGTATTGTATTGTGGTAATGAAGAGGCAACAGAAGGTGGAAGTGATTTGTTGAACAACTTTGGATAGATTGGGTAAACCCCCTTTTCACTCAGGCCCTTGTAAAGGATTCTCCTTGTAGGAACATCCTGAATGGTGAGTGTGTTATCATCAAAGTGGCAAGAGTAGTTATTATGTACGCAAAATTTTTGGATAGATAGAAGGTTCATAGCTATTCTAGGAACATGAAGAACATCTTTAAGTATGAATCTATGATATTTGGTAGGAAGGGAAGCATTACCAATGTGATTAATGGGAAGGGATTGTCCATTGCCAATTGTGACCTATTCTGAGCCCTTGTACTGTGACTGAATAGAAAGGTTGTTCATATTAGCAGTGAGATGGTCTGAAGTGCCTGAATCAGCCAGCCATGGATCTTGACAATTAGTCAGAGCTGCATTTGAAGCTGAGGCCATTGTAGCTAGTTTTGTTGGTGGATTCTTGCCTTGATAAGCAAAATCCATCCTGTGATAATAGTCAAGAGCTTGGTGACCTGCCTTTTCACATATCTGATAGCTAGAACTATCATTCTTGAAGTGTTGACCTCCAAAACCAAATTGAACACTCTGAGAAGAATTATAATTCTGTTAAGGTTGAGGAGTGAAGAATTGGTGTTGACTTTCACCACCATTGGTATTGAACCTTGCTCCACCCCTGCCTCTGTGTCCATTGTTCTTTCCCCTTCCTCTATTAGAGCCACCATGATTGTGTGATTGAGGTTGAGAACTACTGGAACTCTTATTTCCAGAAGCAAACATAGCCAGAAAATGTGAAGGACTATCAAAAGTCTCAGCCATGGCCTGTTCTTCACTTTGTAGCATGATTGAAAGCTGTTCATTGTTTCTTTGGGTTTATATATTGAGATTTTCTATTATAATATATGTTGAGAAACTCAGAAAATGTGAGAAACTAGTATAAAATGTGTTTTCTAATACAACCAAACACATGAAAATATTTTTTAAAATAGTTTATGGAATGCAATCAAATACCTAAAAATATTTTCTTTTCTAAAATATATTTTCACTTGAAAATATTTTACACTCGAAAAATGTTTTATGTTAAGCCAAACACAGGTTTAGTGGCAATCACTTTGAAGGAATCATCTTACCCACAATATTAAACAATCCCTCCTTGGTAATCCTAGATGATAGATAAAATTACTTGTCTAGAAATATTCCAAGGTGGTTGTACAATCCTCCTAGCTTGGTAGGAGTACTTCTAAGAGGAAATCACTTCCATACGTGCTATGTTGTATAAAGAAAAACATAAAGAAAATATTTACTAAATTATCAATCTATTTGACAGTTCAAAACATATGAAAGGAAAAACATGATAATGGAAAAAATAATAAATAAGAAGCAGTTCTTTAAATCCAAGATTAAAAAGGAAGTACAAAATAAAATATATTTACTAATAATTTCAAAAATCATCACATTTATTATTCTTTATGAATTTTTGCATATAAAAAATTTAATTTAAGTAATGTGTATATTGCTTAAAATAGTTTTTTATTTTGTTTATGTAAATTATTAATCATTAAATTTAGCATTTTTTTTTTATGTATATACATATGTTTAAGTTATCTTTAAAATATTAATATTGTAAAACCTTTAGAGTGAAATACTAAGTCTATCATTGATTGGAATTTGATATCGTCGTTAATAGAAGTAATGAAATACATAATGTTGATTTTGATTGTTGATTTCTTGCCAATGTGCTTCGAGAAAAAAAAAAATGCCTCATATATCTTAGCCCTAAAAATGATTAAAAAATATTTAAAAATTTAGTTGGATGCAAGTTTTAAAATCTAAGTAGGAAAGTAAAAAGTTCATCCTATGCTTTGGATATATATAACAAAATGTTCAAAAAGTTGTGGATACCGAAATTATAAAAAATAAAAACAAAAAGTTGATATTGATAGTCCACTTTGACAATTTAGCACAAAGGAAATGGTCAAAATTTGTAAATGATAATTATCTATTTCAAAGTTTGTTAAAACTTAATTTTTTTTTTGAAAGTAGGTCAACTATCAATATTTTACATGAAAGGTCACCTATCAATATTTTTCTGGTTTGTGTAAATTATTAATTGTTGAATTTAGTACGTTCTTTTGTGAATGTAAATTAGTAATTTTTAAATTGTATGTTTATGTTAATGTTTACAAGGCATGCATCAAGTTGAAACTGTTTACAAAAGATACCTAAAAAAAAAAGAATGTCCAAATAAGTAAATGGTGATTTTATACTGTCTTGTACTTGCCTCAAAACTATTATATATATGGATACGTTCATAAATGAATTTTTTTTTTTAAAAATTATATTAGGTTAGCAAGGTTTGTATAGAATGTGAAAACTTCCTGGCCCTCGTCCTAGCATTTGAAGTCCCACTTGCCAAATCATTCATTGTTGCTCTCACTGGCTGGTCAAAAAAAAAAAAAAAAAAAAAACCTCCGTAGCTCTTGTAAATTTTTTTTTTCATTTTTAAATTCCTCTCTATTTTAGATTATTGTAAAAGTTTATAGAAATTTAGAATACCGGAGTTTGAAAGTCTTTTTTATTTTTGGGCTGTGAGTGGTGTTTGAATGTTTGGAATGGATTGAGTTATTGGGTGGGCTTAGGGCAAGAGGCCTGACATGGGTTTCTTTTTTTTCTTTTCTGTTTAATGGGCTCCGTGGGAAATCACTGGGTTCTAAAAATTAAGCCTTGATGGTGAAAGTAAACATAACGAAATCCTTCCCTTTTTTTTTTGGGTTACATAAGAGATGCAACCGCAACGAAGGACTAAGGAATTCTTGCAATCTGACAAATACACTGCTAAAAGAACGATTCAGACTAAAGGTTGGCCAGAGAGGCTCTAATGGTTAAGTCAGTAAGTAAGTGAGGGGAAAATATTGTCTTAAAGACAATGATTGTACCCACCTCAAAACGACAATTCACTCAAGTGAAGTTTTGAGCAAAAGAGTTTAAGGCTTAATAATTTGTGCCATATGCGAATGGCTAGTAACAATTTTAATATTTTGAATGTTGTAACTCTTCAATAGTGACATTTAAATAGTGCTTAGTGTATCTCTATTTTCTATTTATATTCAATTATGGAGAATTCAAACTTGTTATATCTTGAAGACAATTTGCTAGAAAATTACTCTCTCTGAGTGGGGATAAATATTGTTAAAGACAACGATTCAAATTTTAATGTACCTCAAAACCAATCTTTCAGATATTTTTTTTGTTCATTATTCATTTTCCTAGCAAAAGCCCCATTCAGAAATAGATTTGGAATTATGCCTGCCAATTATTTTGTCATCCTAAAGTCCAAATTCTCAGACAATGGTAATATGAAACTTACCATTTAGGTTCCATGACAAAAAAAAGCTAATACTAATTTCTGTCATGCCCAGGTTGCGTTTTACACTATCGAGGGTATACTTCAGTAATTGATGCTTCATCAACAGACAATAATATTGGCTTCCTGGTAGATTGATCTGACTCCGACTCTGGCATGTTCGTCTGTGCTCTACTTTGAAGGAAAACTGCTGGCGGTTGAGGTGATAACATAGTAACAGAGTCACTATTTAGCATGAGAATTATTGAGTCCATTGTTGGTCTTTCCGCTGGGTTTTCTTGAACACATAGTAAGGCAATATGGACACATCTGTTGACTTCGATTTCTGAATAAGAATCTCTTATAGTCGGATCCAACAATTCCAAGGATGTTCCACCCTTCCAATGCTTCCAAGCCTGAATCAATTGATCAAGTATTTTTATATTGTCGCCCTTTCTCCCTTTAACTCAAAGGTGATGACATATGAATTAAAAAAATAACAATAAAAATTGCAAAAAAAAAATGGTAATGTACTCACATAGCTCAAGAGGTTCTCGGTAGCATCTGATGTATAGAAAGAAGCATTCTTCTTGCCGCATAAAATCTCTAGTAATAGGATACCAAAACTAAATACATCGGTCTTAATAGAAAACTGTCCATACATAGCATATTCTGGAGGCATGTAACCGCTGAAAACCAATATCACCAACACTCTTAGTTAAATGATGATATAAAGTATTGGAACCATATCTAATACTTTCTTTCATGTTTATGTTTAATCAAGAGCTAGGAACTAAATTAATCTCAAAGAAAAAAAAAAAGAGCTAGGAATTGCAAACACCCCCCCCCCCCGGCCCGCGTGCGCCAAACACACGCACACACAGTTTGGTTTACAATTACACGGTTATACCTGCTGAAATGTAATGTACTTACTATGTCCCTGCTATCTTGTGGGTATTTTCTAGAGTTTGATCGTTCCCAAAGATTCTTGCCAAGCCAAAATCTGAAATTTTTGGATTCATATTTTCATCTAACAATATGTTGTTAACTTTAAGATCACGGTGAATAATTCTAAGCCGAGAATCTTCGTGAAGATAAAGGATCCCTCGTGCAATTCCTCCAATAATCTTGTAACGCATTGACCAATTTAATATTCTTTGTTTTTCAGGGTCTACACAATCATCAAAATTCAATATTCAAGTTAGAATCAAGCACATATTAAAAAATATATATTTCATTATTTTGATTCAATTTAAAAGGACAAGTACAAAATGGAAATTTAATTTTTGCCTCTCTTGCATCTTCATGAGGTCTTTAATATATACAAGGAAGCAAAACGCTCCGTTATATAGGGTTACAAGATTCTATAAATTTGTAGTAGGGTATAATTTTAATAGCAATCATGCATTCGCAAACACAAGGAAATTAGAAATCTATTTAGAAACAACTAACCATTTAGAAAATAGTCAAGACTTTTGTTAGGCACATATTCATAGACTAGTATTTTTTCTTCTCCTTCCAAGCAAAATCCAAATAACCTCACCAAATTTCTGTGCTGAAGCTTAGCTAGAATTGCAACTTCATTCTTAAATTCTTCTGCACCTTGAGTGGAGTTTTTTGAAAGCATCTTCGCAGCTATTTCTTGTCCATTTGAAAGTGTGCCCTGTTAAGTGCTTTTCAAATGCTGTTAAGAGCAGCTTATAAGGTCTTAAAATGAAAAGGTTCTGAATTTAGAATTGCTCAGAAGATTATACCGGAAAGAAGAAAAAATAAAGATATATTATACTAGTTTAATACCTTGTAAACCTCTCCAAATCCACCCTTACCAAGCTTGTTATCTTCTGAGAACTTGTTTGTGGCAGCTTTAATCGTAGCCAAATCAAATAGTAAGGATTCTACAGTTGTAATTTCTTAAATCAGAAGCTACACAATCAAATGACAAATGTAGTGAATACTCTGTATATAAGAGCAACACGTACAACCAATGAAATAAATCAAAATTGTTCATTACCATTTTCCTCCTCCATAGGGGATTTCTTTCTTGCACTCATCCTCAGGAGGCAGTACACCATTGCCAATAGCACCATTGAGACAGCAATTGGAGTAACGATGGCAATGATTGTTAGTGATGAGATTCGGCTTTTTCCTGCTTAATCAATAATGTCTTTGTCAATTGATATGGCAATGATATAGAAAAAAAAAATGTTTATTGTATGTTCTAAATAAAATTTGGTTCCCCATTAAAAAAAAAAAAAAAAAAAAGTAAAAAGGAAACGTATCCTCTAACACTCATTTACATCCGTTGTTTTACAACAATATCAACAATTGAAAACTAACACAAAAATATTCACATTTCAAATCTTTTCTCTTTTTGCAATGATACTTTAATTTACACAGGTAAAAGTATCATTGCAGAAAAAAAAAAAAAAAAATTAACTCTTACATTCGGTTTCATAGCTAGTATCAAAATATGGATATTTTAAAAATATGAACATTCCTGCATCTATTATTGATAATAATATAAAATAATGGATGCAAACCATTATAAAAGGATATTTTCTACTAGAACCAGTCATTCTTAAAGCAAGAAAAAAAAAAATATAGGAGACAGTTGGGACCAAACCTGATCGAGGTGGTGGCATAGCGAGGTTCCGGTAAAATTGGTACGCTTCGTACCTAAAATTGCAATTTGGAGTTAAAGCTATTGCCCCCTGCTTTCCACTACAACTAAATGGAATATTTGCAATTAGTCCCCGAAGACACTTATCACAATCGTAGCTAGAGATGTCCGGAGTGCACTGAACAAGGCTATACAGCTTTATCGATGAAGAAAGGCTGGCTTCTTTGGTGGCAAACTTGGTAGCACCGGGCTCATCATGAGCACCTGTGGCCTGAGTCACCGAGTCATTAATCATGGTTCCCAATATCTGATCGAAACGGTCTAGCACAGTTATCTTGCTATCGTTACAAGAGTAATATCGGGGCCAGTCAATCATGCTGGAGAAGAATGATTCGTTTGAGTAGCGTAACATGCACTGGTCGTACCAAATTGTGGCCTCAATTCCTGTGGGACAGTAGTGCTGAACTATGTCTTTTGTTGCTGTTGATACACAGTCTTGGCAGACATTGGGGGTGACATCGCCGCGGCAGAGAAAGAGGCCGTATACTATGTTGGGTGGGTTGTGACCAACGGTGGTGTTATAGAAACCAGTTTCGAGATTAGCATTGGAGGAAAGTGAAGAGAGGAGGTGGTTGAGATTGGATTGGTAGGTGCTATTGGGAGTGAAATTGGGTTCTTTTGGACAAGCATAGGCGCGGCTAGCTGAGGCAGCTTCACTAATTTTGCTGTGGAAACTAGTAAGCAAGGAAAGGAACACAAAGGTAATCATGGAGGCCTTAACCGAAGGCAAACTCATTTTGATATCAGTTCTCTCATGTTCTTAATCAATATTCAAGACAACATGTTAACATGTCTTTGTCTTCTCAAAAAATTAAAAAAAAAAAATGTTAACGTTGACTTGACTTGTGAAAGTGAGTGAACATTGACACGGTTGATGTTCGTGGAAATTAAAGCGCGTGAAGCTACTTTAATTCTGTCGTGTTCTTGTTAGAGATGAATAAATGAAAGTGCTAGCTGGAGTAAGACTAAGGTGGCATTTGGATCCGGATGAATGAAATTACATTTGCGTTTTTTGCCTCTTTTTTTTTTTAGTTCCTTATGAACAGTAATCTGCACTGTTTATGCACGCAGATTACACTGTGCAGGAGATATTGTGCGCTGTTCACAGGACCCACAATTACTTTATTCAGAAAAAAATATTAAAAATGGGTCTCACAGTACTATTGAAATATTTAAAAATTATTTTGCTACAGTGTTTTCAGCTTTCAGCAAAATAAGCTGTATCTAAACGGACCCTAAGATTTCACTCAGAGTCAAAGTGGAAAATATGGCACAAGAAAAGTCGTTGATGGAGAAGGAACATGCAAGGAAATGATGGCGAGGTTTGAGTAATGCTAAAAACAAACTATTTTGTAATATTTTTACAAATTGTTGATGTGACAAATTCTTACTAATCTCATTTAAAACCACTATTAACATCACATTTTTATTTACTAATAGCTACTCACTACATCAATAGTTTGTAAAAGAGTTTGTGGTTAGCATTTTCCTTAGGGGTGTGCAAAAAACCGAGGAACTGAAAAAACTGCTTCAAACCGACCGAACTGATGAAAAAATTTCGGTTTGGTTTCAATTTCGGTTTTATTACATAAAAAACTGAAAATTTTGATTTGGTTTTCAGTGGCAAATTTTTATGCACCAAACCGAACCGAAATATTATGATATTATATTTTATATTAAATATATAATATAAAATTTGCAAATATTTGAGACCAAAGATACACTTTGGCAAGGGCAACTTTGCGTTGGGCCTCCATCATTTTGGGCCTGCATCATTTTATTCACAATTGGACCTTGTAGATTAGTCATCAAAATTTCAAACGATTCAAAATTGGGCCTTGAATAAAATGATGATTGATCTGGCCTAGCTTATCTAGTTATCTTAATAGCTTTTCAATATTTTCATTTTATCTTTTTAAACATAACATTTTAAAACCCATTAGATTAATCACCTATAATTAAACTAAGTAAATATCTAATGATTCTAATTAAACTAAAACTAATTAGACTATAAAATCAAAAGTTGGAAACCCTACCCTACATACCCCACATGTTTCACTCACACTTTCCACTCTCTCTCACATTCAGCCTTCACTCTTCAGAATAGACACTAGATAACCTCCACTCTCTCTCACGCCAAATCTCCCTCTGCCGCCGCCAGGCCACCTCCACACGCTGCCCTCCCCATGCCGGCTTGACCATCGGCTTTTCATCTCACGGTGAGTCTCTGTTTTGAAAATCTTGATACCCTCTGACCCTTTCTCTGTTTTGTGTTTTGGTTTTTGAAAATAGTGAATTTCTGTTTTTAGTCTAAAACATAATATCAAGATGTTTATTTTTTCAAGTTTTAATGTTTTATATGCAAATAAAGTTAGGGTTTTGAAAAAATCGATAACCCATGTGTTAAAGTTAGCTCAGCTGATTGCCTTTGTCTCATGTACTCGTTGAAAATCTCGATAACCCTCTCTCTATTTTGTATTTTAGGTTTTGTTTAATACTGAATCAATAAAGTTAGGGTTTTAAAAATATTGAATCAATAAAGTTAGTATTTTTAAAATACTAAATGTCTGAATCTCTGTTTTGTAATCAAAATGTTTATTTTTTCAAGTTTTATATGCGAATAAAGTTGGGGTTTTGAAAAAATCGATAACCCATGTGCTTAGCTGCTTGTGCTGGTTGGTTTCTTTATTAAAGTTAGCTAATTGCCTTTGAGCTTTGATATATAAAGTTAGCTGCTTTTTTATTTATTTATTGTTGATATATTTCTGTTTATTGTTGTTGACATGCTGTGAATCTGTGACTGTGATGTTGAGTTTTTATTTTCTTATTTATGGTACAGATTTAGAAAAGTTATTTGCAAAGTTATCCGAACGGGCTACTTTTGGCTTACTTTGTAGAAGGACTCAAAGGAGTTCGTCAAGAAGTGTGACAAATGCTAAAGGTTTGGGAACGTCCAACACATCCCATCTAAGAGACTGGCGACATTAGCCTCCCCATTGATATTCGCCTAGTGAGGACTTGACAAGTAAAACTTTTCAAAATACTAAATGTCTAAATCTCTGTTTTGTAATCAAAATGTTGGTTTTTTCAAATTTTATATGCGAATAAAGTTGGGGTTTTATATGCCAGTCATTCGCCCAGTGAAATAATCAATGGCAACAAGTAAAATTTTTACTAGTTGCCATTGATTATTTCACAAAATGGGTTGAAGCAGAAGTATTAGCAACGATAACGGAGGCAAAGGTCCAGAATTTTGTATGGAAGAATATAGTTTGTTGATTCAGGATACCGCAGACGATCATATTAGACAACGAGTGACATTTTGATAGTCAAGGTTTCAGAGACTTCTGCTTAGGGTTAGGAATCAAAAACTAATTCTCATCATCTGGTTATCCCCAAGCTAACGGCCAGATGGAAATGACAAACTAGACCCTGCTCAAGATCATTAAGGCTCGGTTAGACTAGTGAAAGGGCACATGGCCGGAAGAGTTGCCCAACATTTTGTGGGCGTACAGGACTACAGCGAGAACCCTGATAGGAGAGACCCCCTTCAGTCTCACCTATGGCATTGAAGTAGTAATCCCAGTCAAAATAGTAATCACCAACTTGAGATGAGAAGTCTTCCATGAAGGCAACAATGACGATTAACTAAGAGTCAACTTTGATTGCTTGGACATATCCAGAGATGGAGCATCCAGCAAGATCGCAGAGTACCAGCAGAAGATGTCTGAGTACTACAACAAGAGAATGAAGTTCAAACGACTTAACATAGGAGATCTCGTCCAGCGTAAGGTCACACCTGCTACCAAGGACCCAACCCAAAGGAAGCTTGGCCTAACCTGGGAAGGACCCTACAAAGTCACCCATTATTCCAGGCAAGGCAATGATCACCTAAAAATGTTGGACGGGAGGAGACTGCTACGACAATGGAATATTGAGCATTTGAAACAATACCATCAATAAACGTAATTGAAAATTGTATTCGTGTTTAAAATAAAGCAGTAAAAGAATTATTCAGCCAACATGATGTGTGTAAAGATAAAAAAAAGAAAAAAAAGAAAAAGAAAAACATGGCCAAGTAACAACATTCTGCCTAGACAAATGTAAGTTATTGACGAAGCCAAAAGAGACAAGATCCCTTCAATGGGTATAAGTCACTAAAAATTAGCTAAGTAACAAGATTCTGCCTAGACAGATGTAAGGTACTAATGAAGCCAAAAGTGACGAGATCCTTCAATGGCTGTAAGTCACCAAAAACTGGCTAAGTAACAAGATTTCCCCTAGACGGATGTAAGTTACTGATGAAGCTAAAAGTGATAAAATCCCTTCAATGGGTATAAGTCACCAAAAATTGGCTAAGTAATAAGATTTTGCTTAAATGGATGTAAGTTACTGACAAAGCCAAAAGTGACGAGATCCTTTCAATGGGTGTAAGTCACCAAAAATTGGCTAAGTAACAAGATTTCGTCTAGATAGATGTAAGTTACTGACAAAACCGAAAGTGACAAGATCTCTTCAATAGGTGTAAGTCAGCAAAAATTAGCTAAGTAATAAGATTTCACCTAGACGGATGTAAGTTACTAATGAAGCCAAAAGTGACAAAATCCCTTCAATAGGGGTAAGTCACCAAAAATTGGCTAACAAGATTCCGCCTAGACGGATGTAAGTTACTGACGAAGTCAAAAGTGACAAGATCCCTTCAATGGGTATAAGTTACCAAAAATTGGCTATATAGCAAGATTCCGCCTAGACGGATGTAAGTTATTGATGAAGCGAAAAGTCACAAGATCCCTCCAATGGGTGTAAGTTACCAAAAATTGGCTAACAAGATTTTGCCTAAATGGATGCAAGTTACTGACGAAGCCAATTACTGACGAAGCCAATAGTGACAAGATACCTTCAATGGGTGTAAGTCACCAAAAATTGGCTAAGTAACAAGATTTTGCCTAGACGGATGTAAGTTACTGGTGAAGCCAAAAGTGACAAGATCCTTTCAATGGGTGTAAATCACCAATAATTAGCTAATTAACAAGATTCCGCTTAGACAGATGTAAGTTACTAATGAAGCCAAAAGTGACGAGATCGCCAAAAGTGACAAAATCCCTTCAAAGGGTATAAGTCACCAAAAATTGGCTGAGTAACGAGATTCCACCTAGATGGATGTAAGTTATTGATGAAGCCAAAAGTGACAAGATCTCTTCAATGGGTGTAAGTCACCAAAAATTGGCTAAGTAACAAGATTCTACCTAGACGGATGTAAGTCACAAATGAAGCCAAAAGTGACAAGATCCCTTCAATGGGTGTAAGTCACCAAAAATTGGCTAACAAGATTCTGCCTAGATGGATGTAAGTTACTAACGAAGCCAAAAGTGACAAGATTCTTTTGATGGGTGTAAGTCACCCAAAAATTGGCTAAGTAACGAGATTCTGCCTAGACGGATGTAAGTTACTGGCAAATCCACAAGTGACAACATCCTTTCAGTGGGTGTAAGTCACCAAAAATTGACAAAATAACAAGATTCCGCCTAAACGGATGTATGTTATTGACGCACAAGAGATAAGTCACAAAAACAAAAAAAATTGACCAAGGAAAATCTGCCGAGGTGGAAGCAAACTACTGACAGATGCAAATCATTTCCTAATCAAACAAACCCCCGACTTGAGGGCAGTCAAACAACGAAACAGACAGGGGCCACATATAGGCAAAAAGTATCATACACGGCAATGCAAGAAAGTAAACAGGTAAACACTGAATAGTTAATGGGATCAAAAGCCCAAAAACATTGGGCAAGAGACATTGTTCTTAAATTAGAATAAAAATACTGTTCTGAAAGTAGAATCAAACAGCCCAAAAAATACACTAGGCACCAAAAAAATAAGAAGTAGGCAAACATAAAAGTAGGAACATAAGCAGGTTCAAGTAGCGGCTGTGTCATCACCAATAGGAGGAGGTAGAGGAGCATCTTTGGGAGCATCACCAGTAAGAGCAGCAGATTAAAAGGCCTTGTCCACCGCCATCTCCTGATCTACCTCTTCCAGTTCCAAGTTCTCCAGATCCACTCTAGAGGGATGCTTGACTAGGTACCAACAAAGGAGCTCAAAGCCCTTGTAGTACCAACTGAAGAGAACAGTATTGTACTCCTAAGTTTGCTGGAAAGCCTCAACGGCCTTTGCAACAACGGTCTTTATCTTCTCCTTCACGACTTGGAGTTACTCATCCTTCTCTAGAGTCAGCTTCCTCTTAGCTCTAAGGTCGTCCCTCAAGACTTTGACCTTTTCCTTGACGGTGTTGGCCTCGTCCATGGCAGAAATAAGATCTTTCTTCAATTTAGAGTTCTCTGCCTCCAAAGCCTGTACCCTGGACACCACCGACGCGACCTTTGCTTTGTGGGTAAGCAACTTCGAAGTGATATGAAGACTCTCCCCCAGCACTTGAAAAGAGGATCCAACCTTCAAAACAATGCAAAAAGAAGAAAGAGAAAGGGGTGAAACTGCATAAGTACACGTCCTGGACGATCTTGTTGATATGTCGACCCATAACCTCATTAGAGGGCGTGCCAAAAAAGACCCTCAGTTCCTCGGCAGTGAAAACCTCTTGTGCCCTCGCCAGCGTTGTCCCAAACGCTAGACGAACAAGAATCAGCCTTCTTTTTCCCCTTGTCGGCCACACGTGGCTTCCTTTAGATGGGAGTAATCTCTTCAATTGAGGTAGCTGGTAAAGCTGTCCTCGTCGTCTTAGTGCCAAGGGTAGCTAGAGTGACAGAGATCCCCTTTTCCATAATGCGCACTGTCCTCTTCCCAAGATTGGAAAATGGCCTCGTTCTTTTTAGACCTCATTTTTGCATACATCTCTTAGTTAAATTTAGTCGTCATCTCTGCAAAAGGAAAACACTAGTTTAAAAAAAAAAAAAAAAAGAGAGGGGAAAGCAGAAACAGTGACGAGCCAAATAAAGTACTTACTCTTCTTCTCCTCAATCTCTAAAGTGCGCAGGACGTAAGCGGAAGGCTATGGGCTAAGGCAGTGCAGAGCTAAGGTGCAGGGATCAACCTGATTGTCAAAATCATTAATCGTTTTTGCGTACTCAATAATCGCCTCAACGTGTTGCCTATACCTATTCTTGAGTTTTGGCCGTCTCTTAACTGCACGGGAACAAACAAGAAAATTAGCTATGATAGAATGCAAACAAAAGAATGAAAGATGAAGGACTAGTAGAAAAGATGACGCATCTAGACTCAGGATTCTCCACTGACGGAGCAACCTAGGGAGATCACCCCAGACTTCGTCAAAGGGAGTCTCCCACTCATCCCCAGACACAAAAAAGAATTGGGACTTCCAATATTTGAATAATGAGGGCAAGTCCCTGATGATCTTAGTCTTCCTCACCTAAGACACCAGTTCGTAGTACCCATGTTTCTTGGACTCCTTTAGACAATACGAGTAAATAAACTCGTCCACCTTGATCATATTTCCTTTAGTGGCAGCCAACCATATCTCCATACAGCTGATCACTATCCTCCATGAGTTTGGCATAAATTGCCTAAGAGCAATGTTGAAATGACCTAGAAGCTCCATGATAAAATGGTGGACGGGGAATCTAAGCCCACACAGGAAAGCAGCCTTGTAGAAGCATACCTCCCCAGGCAAAAAGTGACAAGCTTGTTCCTCCTCGTGAGGAAGATGAACCTTAACCCTTTCAAAAAATTGAAATCTCTCTAAACCTGGAAAGCATTTCAGCGTCCAGGCCACACACCCCCCCAAGAGCGTGGAAAGTCTTAATTTCTCATGGGCCAGAAGCTACAGTGTCCTCCTCCACCTCCACAGGATCGTCGCTAGACAAAAACCCCGTCTCAAGCTCACTAGATCTCACCTCTGACAGCGCTCTTTGCTTACTTGCTAAATTCTTGAACCAATCTACGGACTGACGTAGTAAAGGGAACAAATCAGGCAACGTTACACTTAGGCTATTACCCTAAAAAACAAAGCCTTCAATAAAAGGGGAAAAGGAATGAGAAACACCTAAAGAAGCCCCCAAACGATCAAAAAGAAATGAAATAAAGGAGCAAACTATCCTAACTTTGGAGCCATTAACCATGGAACCCTAGATAACAAAGGAAGAGAGATAAAATCCTAAAAACCCAAAAAAGAAAAGGAAGCCAAAAACCTGAACAATTTATCAAAACCCAAAACAGAAAAAGAAATCATAAACCTATACAATTTATCTACATTACCAAAAGCAAAAGAGAAGGGAAAAAAGACATACCTCAAAGAAAGCAACTACAGAAAGGAAAAGTTCCAGAAAATCAGAAGGTAGAACTGCTTGGAGAAGAAGAAACACAGAGCAATAATGGAGAAAGAGTGGGAAAAGTGAAGGGAAATGAGAAAAGAAACGAAGTTTAAAAACTAGGCACAAAAAACTGAAAACTAGCGGGAAACCCGAGAGTCACACAAGTGGGGCATTAACTCCACCAGTCAGAGCACACCACATGGCCACGATGTGTACAGTGCCGCCACTGCTCGTTAAATGTGGAAGGAGATCCCAAGAGCCATGTCTAGGCAAAAAACCTCACCTTCTAGTAGTCGTCATAACATACAATGATGACCACAGAACCTGGAGGGGCAGCTGATGGGACCGACGAACTCTCTAGCCCTGATAACCTCATCAAGAACATTCATCCACCTTGCCATGACATTGAGGAAGGCAAGAGAATCATTAATAAGGAGTTTCAATGCATTGGACAGTTGCCAATTAGTTGTCAAATTGTTGGAAGCTCATTAACACTTGCATTAATATGCCCTGGAGTGTTACAGAAAGAGCACTAAAGCCACAATTAAAGTCCCAACGGCTAGAAACTATGAAGCTATATATACAAGTCCATCGAAACCAGACCAGGTACATACACACAACTGAAATACAATCTAACACACATAATTATGATATTCTAAGCTCTCTTACTTCCTAAAAAACTTCCATTTACTGAATTTATCATTAGAGGCTCTATGGCATGCACCATACTGGTGACTATATGATAAGAGCTTTGCATCACATTTGCAGGTTTAGTGACGAAGATTCGACTTTGCCTGGACGAACCTACATTGTTGACGATTTTTGCATCATCGCTTTCAATCAACACAAAACTCATCAACCAACCTACCAAGAAACATACCCCTGTCCCAACCCACCAAACCATTAGAGACACCACCCAAATGGCTGTTGATGGTACAAGTTAGTAGGTTTAATTATAGGTTGGTATTTTGGTGAGAGCCTAGTGGGGTAAGATTTTTTATACTTGTAATTGTTTAATTCTTGATTAGTGGATTTTTCTGGAGTGGTGACCTGAAATTCATCTGGCAGGATTTTTGTCTACAAAGATTTTCTCTATCGTGATCAAATCACCGTGTCAAATTTATTTTCCATTACACTCTATTTAGTTTAGTGATTTGATTGTGTCTCTACCTCATTTGCATGTAATTTAAATAATTAATCAACTAGAGTAATTGAATTAATTAACTGGGATTAATTTGTTTACCCAAAAGGTTTAATGGTCACAAAATCCTAGGTGTACAAATGCAACTCACCAAAAAGTGAAAAAAACCTCTTATATACTTGGCATAGTAGGGAATGAATTGCTATGCAATCATTGCCTTGTGGGCCTGGAACAAAAGGCCTAACACATTTGGATTGATCAAGATGGCTATTGACAGCTTAAGCTTGATCAATCAAAAGACAATCAAGGTGGCTACCACCAGGATAGAGAACCATTCTCTTGAGCTTGTCTTGAACCATCAAAATGTTCAAGTACATAATTTAGAGACTTAAGATTAATAAAATGAGTACAATTTGATACAGTTTGTGAACACTATAACTATGGACCGAACAATTCCTAATCAAGTAAATTATTTTGCTCATAACCTTGTTCGTTTGGGTATTTTTTTTTGTAAATGGGATATCTTGTCTATTGGGTCTTTATTGGGAGGATGGAGATGGGTCCGACCTCCACCCCCCCCCCCTTTCTCTTTCTTTTTAATGAATTATAATTATTTATCCAAAAAAAAAATGCTATATCAAACAAAGCAAGTGAGTTTTGTGGGTTTTTGTTTGTGATGAGTAAGGTTAAGAGATTTCTTGTACTTAACACTCGTATCACTCTTTTTGACTAGGATGTACCTCAAAGGTGATAGTTACCATCAAACAATTATGATTGTGCATGAGTTAAAGTGATTTTTTTTATATCTCAAATCATCATAATATAGAGACACTTATTCAATCTTGCGATGTTTTTAATATACAACAAGCAGTATTCTTTGCTACTCTTGATACATGTGTGAGTACAATGTGATTTGCCCATCACAAGGTTTACATGTGTTGATGTATGCTCACTAAACTGTCTTAACTTGTTTTTGAAATATAAAATTGGTTAGACTTGTTTAGCGTGTGTATGTGTGTGTGTGTGTGTGTGTGTGTTTTGGGATCTTAATGCTTATCATTTTTATTGTTGAGAGATGATTTTAAGAGTTCAAAATTTTATTTGGATTATTGGTTGAGTTGCATATGTGATTGCATTCATATATGTGTTTTTCCCTTCTTGAAAAACTGTTTTTAAGCAATCTTGACACCTCCTCGACACCTCTCGATACTTGGCTTATCTGTCGAGCTCTTCTGTTGCATCTTGTCAAAATCTCGACACCTCTCGATAGCTAGGTAGATCGATCAAGAAATCTCCTGTCCCCTCGATAGCTCCTCGATCCATTGAGCTTCTATTATGGACATCTCTAGACATCTCTCGATAGCTACATTTGTCTAAGCCTTTTTATCTAGACACTTGTCTTGACACCTCTATTTGTCGAGATTTATTGAACACCTACATATAGGCTTCAGCGCGATCTGATCTACATTCTCTCGATCTCTCTTGATTTGTTCGTGTCTGTTCACTTCCCAATCACTCTCTTCTCTCTCAAAACCTTCAACTCACGTGATTTTTGGCCTTTTCTTGCTTCAAATTACTTGGTATGATCTCTCTTTCTCTCCTTCTTCATGATCTTTTCATGCACTCATATCTAAGATTTGATTTTTTTGAAAACTTTTGGGGATTTTTCAAAGTGTTATTTTTTTTTGTGAATTTCTTGGGATGGGTTTTATAGATTTGATCTTCAAAACTCCATACATTGCATCCCATGAATATTATAACTGTATTGTCATGCATTTAGATGTGTGCAATTTAATTGTGTACTGGTAGGTTTGGATTGGGCTGAGCCCATGATGCCTTTTATATTGCATGTCACATATTCATGCATATGTTCTCTCCTTTTAATATACTTGTTATATTTGAACTGTGTTGGGACTTTTTTGAGTGTTTCTTTCTTCTCTCTTGTTCTCTCTAGTTTACGTTAGTGCGTCAATGGCACCGAAATGTAAGTCTGTTCCGTTCCAGAACCCTCTTCATTCTAAGGCCTCTTCATCTTCTAATTCTATCCTCTTTTCTGTTCGGTTTCATGATGAAAAAGCCCAAACAAACTTCTCGGAGAACTTTTCTAAATGAGGTGTTCATTTGGAATGCCGAGTTATTTTGTCGGATTTCGCCGACACTGACCTTCCCAATGTCATTCACAGTCGGGAATGGGAGTCACTGTGTGACGTCTCGGTTACATGTCATTTCATGCTAATCCAGGAGTTCTACTCCAATATGCATAGAACTGATACTTCAGTACCTCTCTTTCATACTCGCGTTTGAGGTACGCTTATCGTGGTCACACTAGAGTTGGTATCCGATGTGCTCCGTGTTCTGAGGGCTGTGCATCTTGATTACCCTAGTTGTGAGTGTCTGCAGACTGTGTCCAAAGACGAGATGATCTTTGCTTTCTGTGAGCGCCCAGCTGATTTGGGCGATCGTTAGTTTACACCATGTCAGCCTTTTTCTAAAGGTCCTGGATTCATGAACATGGTGATGACTTTTATTTTGTATCCTCTCTCTCACTACAACTTTATCACAAAACCTCGTGCTCATTTTCTGTTTTCCCTTCTTGAGGATTTTTTAATAGATTTTCCTTCACATTTCATTTTTTCCATCGTAGATGTGTATAGGGATACGGTAACCCGTGATAAACTCATATTTCCTTTGGCTATCATGCGAATTTTATGCCATTATTTTGTTCCTTTTCCCTTATCCGACCACTTCTCCGTTATGTGTGCCATTGACTACGCTACCGTTAAACGGAGTGAGGTGTAGTTTCGTTCGAGGCAGTCTGGTTCAACAGCTCCTCCCACTCCTTCATCTCCTTCTACCTCTGTTCCCTCTACTTCAGCGGAAGGTGTGACTTTGGATGAGATCATGGCGCAGCCTCAATGCATAGATGCTCGCCTCGATACACTTTCTACCGAGTTGTGTCAGGTGAACACCCATGTTGGCTATATTGCTAGACGGCAGGCTCGCCTCGATGATGATGGTTCCGACGATGATGATGATGAGGATGGAGATGCTAGTTCTTCCAACTTTGACGAGATGTTTACTTGAAATTCTTACCCTTTGTCACTCGTGACAAAAAGGGAGAGTAGTTTGGCTCTATGAGAGTAGTCATGCTTAGGGGGAGAGTTAGGATATAGGAGATTTTTTTTGTTAGGAGGAGTGTTTGTTTTTTAGGGATGTAGTGAGGATTACTTGTATTTTTTTCTTTTCTTTCTTTTAGAGAGATACATTGTTCTTGTACCTAGGTCTTGTGACTAAGTTTACATACATTGTGCTTATCTTAGATATATATGTGATGATGTATGTTTTATTTACCTATCTCTACATGTGTTGTTTTTTCTCTTTCTTTATACAAATGTTTCTTATTTTTGTATACAATCTATTATTTCTTCTTCACACAAAGATGCCTTGATGTGTTTTGTTTAAAGTGTTTCAGAAATACAGGTTGTCAAAGTCTACTTGTCATGAACTCTTTTTTTGCAAAGTTTTTCAAGAGTTTATGTTAGGATAGATTCTATTGTATTCAATAAAGTGAGCTTGAGTTAAGTGATTTATGACTTCTCTCATATGTTTATTTGTTTGTTGTGGTTTTGTCATGGATTGCCAAAAGGGAAGATTGTTAGGACATATGTGGTTCACTTATTAAGAACATATGTCATTCTTTTATGTAATTGGCAAATCTTTTGACAAAATGCATTTTACTTGTATTTGGGTAGATCTATGATGTTTTTAATACTTCAAGAAACAAGGTTTCAAGATTAAGTGTCAAAACCATGCAAGTCTGTCCAAGAAACAAGCTGAAGAAGTGTTTGTCATTAAAGCTCGATAGCTAGCATCTATTGAGCTTAAGAAGTTGTTTCAGCCCCGTGGCTCAACAGCTGCTCAACAGCATCTCGACACCTGCTCGACAGCATCTCGACACCTGTTTTTTGTCGAGATTTAAGAAAAACAGAATTTCAGATCTGTTTTGATTCCAATCCATGGATATATCTTTGGGCTTTCCGTTCTCATAACCCTAGACATATAAAATGATTATTTTAAGGGTTGTATCTAGTTATACTATTGAGAACACAAGTTGCACAAGCAATGATCAAAGTCTGTTCAAGCAATTTGTGACCAGAGACAAAGTTTGCCCTAGTTCATCTCTATTGTGAAGAAGTTGCTGTGTTTATGTACCGTAGGGTTTTGTAACCAAACATCTTCTTGATCTCCATCGTGTTGATGAACTGAAGAATTTTGCAGTCAATATCTTTCTCAAATTGGTGATCGAAATCGCGTACTGGGATCCGTGCAATTGATTAGTCACGTATTGGGAGCTGTGCATCAAAAGGAGAGATTGTCACTACAGAACAAGTCCAATTGGGTATTAAGGTAAGTGTTCAACTGTAGGTTGGTAGAAGGTACTGGGATTCCTTTACTTGTAACCGCTTGTTTTGATAATAGTGGATTCTTGGGAGTGGCGACTTTAAAATCACCTGGTGGAGTTTTTGCCTTGGAGGTTTTCTCCATTCGGAAACAAATTACCATGTCAATTTATTTTTCGCTGCAATTTAGTTTATTGGTGATTTATTTATGCTACCACGTGTTTGCATGTTAAATTGATTAATTAATTAAACTTGGCTAATTAATCAATTTAATCCATCACAAGGGGCCAATACATTTTTGGCCTATCAGCTTTGACCAATCCAATGTTTTTTTCTTGTTGGGGTCTACGCATACCCATCCAAGTTCAATATTCAAGTTAGATTAAAAATATCAAATTGAAATGCATATTCTACTAATTGATTAATTTTAAAACATGAGTAATTATGAGGTATTACTAGAGCATAGTCACACGGTATTTCATCTCAATAAAAGGAAGCCACCTATTTCAAAATTGAACCTTTTCACATGGCTTTTTTAAGCTTGCCATATCTTTGTATTAAAAGATTTTTTTTTTCTTTTCTTTTTAATTGGTGTGGAATACCACGTCAGTTATACGCCAAAAGTATTTAATAATTTTTTTGAAAACAGTTGATTTCTCAAAATGTACCTCTATTTAAGGATTTTAAATTGAAAACTCAATCCACGCATCTTAATAGCAAACGAGGAAACGAGACATATGCTTAGAGTGTACAAACCAAATAAAAAATGGTCAAGGCCTTTGTTGGGCACAAACTCGTAGATGAACAACTTTTCTTCTCCTTCCAAACAAAATCCCAATAGCCTACCTAAATTTTCGTGTTGAAGCTTGACTATGGCTAAAATCTCGTTCTTAAATTCTTGAACACCTTGATTGAAGCTTTTTGAGAGTTGTGGTGGGCCTTTTTTATGATTTTTGGGCTGGATTGTCTCTTGCTGTATTGGGTCCAAGTATTCTGGATAAGAGAATTGGGACTGATCCAATTGCAACTCACTTTGGTTTGGTTTGTGCACAAACTATGCCTCCATTTGCCGAAACTTTCGTCACATGCCCATGGCAGATGTAGTTGCTACAAAAGAAAATTGCAGTGGAATGGGTACAACAAAATAATAATAAGCGAGATACATTATTGTTAGGCAAATTAAGTAAGAAATCTTTCATTAAAATAAAAGAGAATAATATAACTAGCTTGCCACATTCAGTTTAGTTACGGGGCTATGGCCAAGGAGGGGAACATTTCCTCAATGTGGGTAACCTCGCAGGAGGATCCTACCACGAAAATTACACACTTTGAGGGAGAGGACCTGAATGGCTTGTGCCCAAAAGGATTCTTTAGCAGAAGGTAGGCTTTAAGAGGGAGAGAAGAAGAAAACCTATCAGTGCATGCCTACCATTCTACTCTCTCTCGCTCCTTTTTTCTAACTCTCCATTTCTTTCCCTTGTTTTACTATTTTCCATTTGTTTTCTTTCTTTTCATTAGTGCTTTCTTGTGCGATGTGATGGTGATCACTTTTATGGTGATTGATGCCATTTTCTCCTCCCTCTACTATGCACGAAAAAGGCCCTTTATATACTGCCTGCCATGACTATTTTTCTTACCATTTTACCCTTAACAACCTATGTCTGGTCTGGATGTCCATGCTGACCACCATTGGTTTGTCAGTGCCCTAGCCACCACCCATTACCCGACGAAGAAGGTTGTTTTGTTTGTTTGCACACTGTGGTCTTTTCACCTACCGCGGTGTAGGTGTTCTCTCTTCCTATCTATCATGGCATGCACCTAGTGCTTCCAGCTCATCCTCCCTCTTTTGGGTGGTATGTCATCCCAGCAGGACATTTTCCCCAAAAAAGCTCGAGTGGGAACTCCAAAATAGGCTTCCCCTTCTCCCCATCGCCAAACCATTCCTTTTCTTACCTCTAACCCATGACCCACCACTTCTGTATTGGCTGGGTAAAGGTTGGCAGTGCCTAGGTCTTGCGCCTGCTCCACTTCCTGTGTACGTCCAAAACCTGTTTGCTGCTCATGCGTTTGCCATGGTTTAGGGCTCGTATGTGCGTTTCATTGCCCACCCTTGACCTCTTATGGTGTGAACCATCTTTTGGTATTTCACTCTTTATTGGTCTATTTCTTTCCAAGGGTTGGGCCTTGCTTGAGTTTTTTCTCCTTTTAGTTTATTCCTTGCTCCACTCATAATCTCGTTGCCATTTCTGCCACACCATTCTACTATACTTGCTATGGTGTTATTGGACCTGTGTTTGCTAGGCCCCTTTGAGCGTACTGCCTAACCTTCTTTCAATGACTTCGTTGGGCTTTCCCAATCTATTACATTGCTTGTGAGCTCTTTTGTTCCATTTTTTTCTCCTTGGGAATCCTTGGCCCATTTCCTTTCCTTGGACATGCTCAGCCCAATTCCTAATTTTGTATTCCTATGGGCACTTTGCTAGCTCTTTTAGGCTTCCTTCGTCAAATTATTTTATCCTTCATCTTTGGGGCTCATAGGCTTTCCATTAACCCCTTTCTTTCTCACTTCATTACATTGGGTCTGCTGTGACCCATTCTTGCTTTTCTTCATTGCATAATGCCCATGGGTTTACTACTTTATCCTTTGGGCTCCTCTGGGCCCATTTGCTTTTCCCAAGAGCCATTTATTTATTTTATGGGCCTATGATCTATTATTCCTGCCGTTAATGGTTCATTCCTATCAATCCACTAACTCTTTTCTTGCCCATATTGTTGACTTCTTTCTACTGCTGGGCTTTTAAAAAATAAGCCTCAACATTTAGCTCCTGGAGTATATGAAATGCTCATGTGGTTCATATGCGAATAAAGACTTTCTTGCCCATCCTGTTTTTTCTTCTTCTTTTCCTTCGCAGGCTTTTTACAAACAGTGGACCCCAACTTGTATATATATTTTTCTTTTCCTGCCATTAACAGTGTTGTCTCTTCGAATTTCCCAATTTAGCAATTATTCTGAAACATGGCCTCCGTTTCATTAATTCCATCCCTTATCCGATGACTGACCCATCACATACCTTCGTGTCAATCCTGATGACATTGATACTTAAGAAAGAGTCCTTTCACATTTCAAGCACAAACATTCTCTCCTTTCCCCTTTCTTCACCGTGTCTTCTTTTTCAACATCACCAACCATCTACTCCGATCAACCAATACCTCATAATGCTAGCAAAAAGCCAAGGTTCTTCCCGCTGTAAGGGAAAACAGGTTGTCTTCGATGATCCTGCTATGCGAGAGATAGGCGAAAAGGCCGCTTATTTAAAATTGGACCATTCTGATGAGGAAGAGGAACGACGTGATCTCGATAGTGAGTGTGCCCCTCTTATAGACCCTTAGTACGATACCCATGCCCATTTTTCAAAAGTTCTTGGCAAATACCCGCCCCACCGCCGGGCCTTGTGTGGCTTTCCATTTGCCATCGCAACACAGACATCTCTTGCGCTTCACTGGCTTCCTCAATTCATGATCTTGCCATCTGCCAAGGTACGTCACTTCCTGTGCCCATTCTCTTTGAGTTTGGATTGGGTACGGCTTTGGTTTGGAAGGAATGGGTGGACAAGGAGTTGTCTGACATGGGTTTTATGGAGTCGCTACAGCAGGCCAGTGTATTGAAGGCTATTGTCTCGTCCCGTTGCTTGTCAATTTTCAAAGATTTGTTCAATCTCTGCCATTTGGTCCGTCGATGGTGCACCGCTACTCACTTTTTTTTCTTTCCTATGGTGAGATCACCGTGACTTTGGAAGATGTGGCAAACCAATTGCTTTTGCCTATTCTTGGTGACGCTAACTTTTGTGCTTTGGAGCTTTCTCCAGAAGAAGAGGCCGTGGAGGTCGAGTTGAGGAAGAAGATGAGTGGCAATGCGAAATTGTCTTATTGGGTTGGTTTCTCTTCTAAGATCTCTGTTGCTACCCGTTGTACGACCTTCGTCACGTTTTGGCTTTGTAAGTTTATCTTTGACTCTCATCCCCACTATATTACGAAGCCTTTGTATTTTCAATTAGCCATTAAGATTTCTGCTGGGGTGAGTTTTCCACTAGCATTCATGTTTCTAGAACATCTGTATGTTCAGTTGGATGTCTTGCGGAGTAATGAGAATCAGGTGGGTTTCAGCCACATAGTCACTACATCTGTTCATAGCACCATTCTACAACATTTGTTGTACAAGCGTTGTGCCAAGCATTTGACAAAGTGTAGGATTGTTCGCTTTGCTAAAGAGAAGTACCATTCGTGTTGGAGGGTCATCACCAAATTTTGCGGTAGGCTTGAGTTTGACTTTCCATTGGCTTTTTATTGGGCTGGTTTGAAACCGATTGATCATCCTGCTGTTGAGTTCTTCGATAAAGGAGTTGGGTTTTTGTGGAAAGCATATAGGAACTTAGGCACTTGTGCTGATTTTGTGATAGGTCCGTTTGTTGATACAGCTAGGACCACTACCCTGTTGACTGGTTTTGAGGAAAGGGGTATCACTAACTTGGCAGCCACTAATGTCGAGTGGTTGCCTTACTTGGCAGATGAGGGTGTTAGATTTGTGCACTACCCTGCTAATAGAGTGAGGAGGTAGTTTAGGCTGGATCAAGATATTCCTAATGACCTTTCTTCTCTTATGGAGTCCCCTACTTTTGTTCGGCCATTCCTCAATTACACCTACCTTCTAAGTCTGTATTGGCATATACCAAGAAGCATAGTCGGTCTGTAATATTTGAGTGGGTTGAGGAAGAGAGAGGGTGGTTTTGGCATGCCGGTGATTATCCTGCGGGTTGGGAGAAGAGGATGAAGGTGACCAACATTTCTGTGCCTGTGAAGAGGAATTCTGCCAAGTCTAAGTTTGCGAAGAAAAAGAAGAAGGGTGATGATTCTTCTAAGACTTGTTCGGACATTGTACCTTTTGAGAGTGACCTTCCTCCCATGGGTAACATAATTTTAGAGAGCTCTACTCCTTTCTCTGCTCGTACCCGTTCCAACAGGCGCCCTGCTGCAGGGAAGTCTAGGCCTGTTGTTCCGCGGCCATCTACTGATGCTCCTTCTTTTAACAGGATCCGAAGTAGTAAAAGGAAGACCTTTCCTTCTCTTGTGACTAACTCCATATACTTGTTGGCTCATTTCCTTCTTCTTGTTCCCTTTTTTTTTTTCTTTTTCTTTTTGTTCGTAGTCTAAGCACAAGGAGGATTCGTCCACCACCCATCCTATTTTACTTGATGAGCCCAAGCTCGAGGTATGTCTCCTTCCTTTTTTTCTTCTTCTTCTTCTTCTTTTTGTGTCATTAACCTTTCTCCTTGTTTCCCAAGCCAAGCCTAAGCCTATCTCCATTTATCACCCCACAATTGAGGAGATTTCTGCCTCCATGGGCACACCTATGAAGGGTTTCTTTCATGGGGTTGATGTGGTATTTCTTGCCATGGCTTCTGCTACTGTTGCTGTTGCACAGGGAGTTCCTGCTGAGGCTCGTACTCCTCTTACCATACTGGTATCCATAGATGAGGGTACCCACATTGAGGGGGTTGGTGAGACTGTTCCTATTCTTGCCGAGACACTTACTCCCTAAAAGAAGGCCATTCCTCCTACTGCTGCCCAGACTGAGGTTGCTTCTTCTACTACACCTTTATTATCTCTACCAGTGATCCTTTTGTGGCCCTATCTCAGGCCGTGAAGGATGGCTTTTCCTTGGTGGTTATCTCTTCTTCCATCCTTAGCTTTGTTACACCTAGGCCTAATGTAGACTTATCCTCTGAGGGATCTAAAGATGTTCTTGAGGATCCCAATGACGAGCTTGTCATAAAGAAGAGGATTTTTGAAATTGAAGAAGAGGAGAGTGTTGACCACGAGGCTGAGTTCATGGGTATGTTTCTCCCTTATTTCGTTAAGTTCCCCTCTTCCTCTTTTTATTTTATTTTTATTTTTTTATCCTTGCCCTCATTTTTCTCCTTATATGTATACATATTCGTATATCCCTCTAATGTGGTCTCCCTTTACTTTGCATGTCAGTTCCTCTAACTGTAGAGACCTTTGAGGAGCCAGGGATTGCAGTAGACATAGCGATGCCTACTGCTACTTCTCCTACTGCACCTATAGTTTTTACTTCTATCGTTACTATAGCACCAGCTTCTGCCATTCCCACAACCCCCATTCACACAAGTCCTGGTGAGTTTTCTTCCTTCCCTTCTCTCCATCATTCTTTAGTCATAAATTCGATCTGCTTACTTTGTAATTTCTTATACCACTCCTCATATCTCCTATCAGGTCCGCCTCCCACCTTTCCTTCTCAGTTTGAGGTGGGCAGCAGTTCTGCCATAGTTCTGAATCCAGTGAGTGAGGCCGCAGCCTTCTTTACTCATTTCGACCTGTTTGAGGTCAATGACCTCGATCTTGTAGACTTTTGGGGTTCTGGGCCTCTTTATATTGACTTCTATGGCTTCAGGGTACCTGAGGATTGTGCTTCTCATGTAGAGGTGGTCTATAGTAGCTGCGGTGACTTCATGCAAGGATTCCGCCTTAGCTGTTCTGCTAGGGAACACTTTTTGAAGCTGTTGGGGAGCGTGATGAATGACATTGACCATAACTTTGTTGATACTGTTTCTACCGAGAGGATCATGCAGTGGAGGGTTGCAGTATAGGAGCTTGTTAGTGTGGGATTCACTGTGGAGTTCATTTTGGACCACCTTGGTAAGATCGCCCGAGCCTTCTTTATGAGGAAGGTTTAGCCTGCCGTCGATGCCATTGATACTCGTATTGAGGCTTTGAAGAAGGAGGTGGCAGACTTGGAGGGTCACCGTGAGCACCTTCTTTCTAGCATTGGGGGATCCAACTGCTTTGGACGTTAGACCCTTATTTCTAGGCTTCGTTGATGATGTAGCTTCCCTTTTTTTTTTTTTTTTTTACTTATTATCTCTTCTCTATTTTTTTTAGCACACTTTATGTTTCCTTTAGCATTTATTTGGCAAGTTTGACAAGACTGCCATAGTTTGGGTTTGTAACTATGATGCTATACTTTGTTACTATTTTGCTATTACTATGACATGGTATGATTTTATAATACTTCATACTTTTTCATTACGCACTACTAAAAAGCATGTTATAATCTCGTTTTGTGACATAGTCACTTGAAGGAAAAGGAAACAAACATAAGCAAAAGAGATAATTAAATAACTTTTTCTTTTAGGCGTAATAACGCTTCAACCACTTGCCATTGATGGGATCCATCAGATCTTTACTGTTCATCTAGGCCAAATTGTAATACCCACTTGCATGTGTTTCTCTTACCACAAAGGGTCTCTCCTATTTTGGTGAAAACTTGGAAGGTCCTGCCATACCTCGCCTGACATGGTCCGCTGGCTTCAACACGAGTTGTCCTTTTGTGAAAGCCCTTTCTTTGGTCATTCTGCCATAGGTTTTAGTCATCCTTTGTCTGTATTTATGACTGCACTCTTAGGCCTCTTCCCTTTTGTCATTGAGTCCTTTTAGATCTTCACATCTCTCTACCTCAAAGACTCCTTTTTCTTTTTCTTTTTCCCGCATTTGCATGACTCTTAAAGACGGAGTCATCACTTTTGCCAGGCTCATTACCTCTATCCTATAGACCAAGGAAAAGGGTGAAAACCCTGTGGCTTACTTCGGTGAATTTTTGTAAGCCCAAAGAGCGTCTGGCAGGTGCATGTCCCATCCTTTTATGTATTCTTGGTTCATTTTGTTGATGATCTTTATAAGGGTCTTGTTTGTCCCTTCTGCCTACCTATTTCCTTGAGGGTAGTAAGGCGATGAATGATGGTGTTTGACTTGGTAGAATTCCAGCATCTTCCTCACATCACTATTGACAAATGACGTGCCATTATCTCTAATAATCCTATGAGGTACCATAAACCTCACAATTATGTTTTCTTTGATGAAGTTTGCTATTGCTCCTTCCGTGGCTTTATGAAGTGGTACTGCCTCTGCCCATTTGGTAAAGTACTCTGTAGCTACCAGGATTCATTTGTATCCATGCGATGGGGGGTTAATTGGTCCCACCAAATTAAGCCTCCAAGTATGGAAGGGCCATGGGGTAACCATACTGTGTAAGTTTTGCAAATGAGTGTGAATCAGGTTGGCTTGTACTTGGCAGCTGTGGCATCTTTTCATGAATTCTGCTGTCCTTTTTCATGATCGGCTAGTAGTAACCCATTTGTAGCAGGCATCTGTACAACTTTTTCCTCTCCTGGTGTTCCCCACTTTCTCCTACATGCACTTCCTTTATCATATCTCTTGCTTCCTTGGACCCAAACATCGTAGTGGGTCCCTATTATACCCTTTCTTGAAAAGGACCCCGTTGTGTAGAAAGTAACATGTTACCAACCTTTTAAGCTTGCATCTTTCACTATGCTTTTGTCACAGAATACCTTCTATTAAGTATTGTGTGAATGGGTTTTTCCAGTCTTCATTGATGAATACAATGTAACTTTCCTCTATGTCTGCTATAAGCTGGTAGGTCTCGCATTGGGTTTAGACCTTACCTGTATCCTTACCTATACTTGGCCAATAGAAACCTGCCCTTTGAAGTCTGCGGTAAAGATTGACTTCCCCGCAGGATCCCCAGGTCTTGTCATGCACTTCCTTCAACTTTCTTTGGGCCTCAACTTGTCCCACACATTTAGACAAGACCCCATTTGGCATTCTATGGTACAACTCTCCCTTTACCAAGACGTAGTCTTTTAACACCATCAATTCTACTGCATCTTCCTTCTTCATCAAAGCCTCCTTGATAGGGATTCTTCAGTTTCTTCACATTGTTCCTCTCGAAACCTTTTCTTCAGCATCTCGATAATAGACTCCTTTTTCTTGCTGACTTCTATCCTGGTGCTATTTCCTTCAAAAATTATTTGTGAGCCTAATGCGGCCAACGCATCCACATACCGGTTCTCATTTCTTGGAGCGTGCTCTATTTCAAAAGTTGAAAACATTTCCTTTTTCTTCTGGGCCATTGTTCTATATGGGGCTCAGCTGGGTTCTTTCAAGAAGAAGCTTCCCTTGGCCTAGTAGACTACTAGGTTCAAATCACCCATTACTTTTAAATGCTTAGTCCCCATTTCAAGGGTTGTGGCTAACCCAGTTAGGTAAGTATCATATTTAGCCGTGTTGTTTGAACAAGGGAATTCCAATTTGAGTGAGAGTGCCATAGCTTTGTCTTTTTAATGATACAAGACTATTCCCACTTGTCCTAATTGGGTGGTAGAGGACCCATTAAACTTCATCACCCATTGCTCTCTGACTTCTTCTGCCATAGCTACTTCTCCTAGGACCTCATTGTCCAACGCGAATTCTTCTTCTCCCAGGAATTACGCCAACAAATCGGCTGTAGCTTGACTCTTCACTACTTTGGGCGTTCCCACTTTCAAGTCATATTGCGGCAATTGTAGCAACCATTGGGATATTCTGCTGAAAGAATTGGCTGCCACAACAAAGCTTTGATTGAATGAGACCTAGTCATCAGCCATACCTCGTAGGTCAAGAAGTAGTGGCCCAGCCTTTGCGAAGCGTACATTGTGGCCAAGCATGCCCTTTTTGCCCTTGGGTAACGAGTTTCTACATCCTTTAGGGTGCGGATGATATAGTAAATTGGTTGCTCAATGTCACCTCCATCTTCTTGGGTAATTAATGCGCTTATAGCACACGAGTTGGTGGCTAGGTAGAGCAACAATGGCTTCTTGCGAATTAGAGCTTGCACAGTGGGAAGGTTCATCATAATTTGCTGTAGCCTTTTGAAGGCCACTTGTTGTGCCTGTCTACTTAAAGCTCTTCCCCTTCTTAAGTAATCTGGTGAAAGCCGAAGTAATTGCTGCCAACCTAGGGATGAATCTCTGGATGTATGATACTTTTCCCAAGAAGCTTTTCAACTCCTTCATTGTGGTTGGAGGTTTCATGGTAGCTATGGCCGTAGCTTTGGCCAGGTCTACATCTATTCCTTTGTAATGAACTAAGAAACCAAAGAATTTTTCAGAGGATACCCCAAATGCACACTTAAGAGGGTTCATTCTCAATTTGAAAGCTCTACACCTCTCAAATGCCCTTCTCAAAATGGAGGCATGCTCTTCTCGCTTCTTTGACTTCACCAACATGTTATCCATATAGTCCTCTAGTTCCTGATGCATCATATTGTGGAATATAGCCGTCATTGTACGTTGATACGTTGCACCTGCATTTTTTAACCCAAAAGGCATTACAGTGCAGTAGAAGTTGCCTATGGGTGTTCTGAAAGAAGTTTTCTTTGCATCCTTTGGTGCCATCCTGATCTGATTGTACCCACTAAATCCGTCCATGAATGAAAACATGGCGCTTCCTGCCATAGAATCTATTAGTAGATCCATGTTTGGCAACGAGAATTCGTCTTTTGAGCAAATTCTGTTGAGGTTTTTGAAATCTACGCAACACCTTATCTATTCGTTCTTCTTTTTTATTGGTACTATGTTGGACAATCAGCGCGGGTGTTGAATAGGCTTAATGAATCCTGCGACCAGCAATTTTTGTACCTCCTTGACTATTTGTCCTTCTATCTCGATGTGGAATATCCGAGCAAGCTAGGCCACTAGCCTGGCCTCAAGATCCACATTCAGTGTATGCATTACCAGCCTGGGGTCCAATCTTGGCATTTCACTGTATTCTCATGCGAAGACATCTTTGAATTCATTTAGCAACAATATCAATTATAATTTCTCCTTTTCTGACAGTTGTGAACTGATTGAGATGGGTCTTGATTTCTACGGGTAGGATCACAAGTCAATTTCCTCCAACTTTTCTTTTGCCACAACTTGTTCATCTCTTTTTGCTGCGAGTTCCTCTCTTTCTCTTTACTAACTTTTTCCTTGAAGCCTTTTTGAGCCACGCAACATACCAAGCTTTTACGTTGCCCTTCTTGTTTAGGGCCCGCTTGCATTTTGTACATGGGCCTTTTTTATGATTTTTGGGGCTAGACTGCCTCATGCTATACTGGGGCCCAAGTATTCTGGATAAGAGAGTCGAGACCTGTCCAACTGCAACTCACTTTGGTCTGATTTTTGCACAAACTATGCCTCCTTTTGTCAAAACTTTCATCACATGCCTATGGCAAGTGAAGTTGCCGTAGAAGAAAATTGCAACGGAATGGGTACAACAAAACAATAATAAGCGAGATACATTATTGTTAGGCAGACTAAGTTAGCAATCTTTCGTTAAAATAAAAAAGAAGAACAAGTTGTAAGTATAATAATAAAGCCTAGAGGAGAAACGATAGTAGTAATCAATGGAGCTAAAGAAGAATATAACTAGCTTGGCACATTCATTTTAGTTACGGGGCTTTGGCCAAGGAGGGAACCATTTCCTCAATGTGGGTAACCTCGTAGGAGGATCCTGTGGCGAAAATTACACACTTTGAGGGAGAAGACCTAAATGGCTTGTGCCCAAAAGGATTCTTTAGCAGAAGGTAGGCTTTAAGAGGGAGAGAAGGAGAAAACCTATTGGTGCATGCCTGCCGTTTTACTCTCTCTCGCTCTTTTTTTCCAACTCTCCGTTTCTTTCCCTTGTTTTACTATTTTCCTTTTGTTTTCTTTCTTTTCTTTAGTGCTTTCTTGTGCGATTTGATGGTGATCACTCTTGTGGTGATTGCTACCGTTTTCTCCTCCCTCTAGTGTGCACGGCAAAGGCCCTTTATATACTGCTTTCCGCGACTATTTTTTTTTACCATTTTACCCCTTAGTAACCTTTGTCTGGTCTGGGTATCCTTGCCGACCAGCACTGGTTTGTCAGTGCCCCAGCCACTACCCATTACCAAACAAAGAAGGTTGTTTTGTTTGTTTTCTCACTGTGACCTCATTTGCCACGGTGTGGGTGTTCTCTCTTCCTATTCCTCATGGCATGCACCTATTAGTTCTAGCTCATCCTCCCTCTTTTGGGCGGTATGTCATCCCAACAAGACATTTCCCCCAAAAGAGCTCGAGCAGGAATCCTAGAATAGGCTTCTCCTTCTCCCCACTGCCAGACCATACCCTCACTTACCTCTGACTCATGACCCACCACTCTTGTATTGGCTGGGTACAGGCTAGTAGTGCCTAGGTCTTGCGCATGCTCCATTTCCTGTGTACATCTAAAACCTGTCTGCTGCTCATGCATTTGCCGTGGTTTGGGGCTCGTACGTGCGTTTTGTTGCTCACCCTTGACCTCTTATGGCGTGAATCGTCTTCTAATCTTTCATTCTTTATTGGTCTGTTTCTTTCCAAGGGCTAAGCCTTGCTTTGGGTTTTTTCTCCTTTTAGTCTATTCCTTACTCCATCTGTAATCTCGTTGCCATTCCTACCACACCATTCTGCTATTCTTGCCACAGTGTTATTGGACCTGTGTTTACTGTGCCCCTTTGGGCCTATTGCCCAGCCTTCTTTCAATCACTCTGTATGGCCATTCATGCTACTTTGGGTTTTCCCAATCCATTACATTGCTTATGGGCTCTTTTGTCCTATTTTTTTCTCCTTAGGCATCTTTGGCCCATTTGCTTCCTTGGGCATCCTCAGCCCATTTCCTAATTCTGTATTCCCATGGGCACTTTGCTAACTCTTTTGGGCTTCCTTGGCCTGGTTACTTTATCCTTCATTCTTGGGGCTCATGGGCTTTCCGTTAACCCATTTCTTTCTCAGTTCATTATATCGGACCTATTGTGGCCCATTCTTACTTTTCTTTATTACATAATGATCACGGGTTTACTACTTCCTCCTTTGGGCTCCTCTAGGTCCATTTGTTTTTCTCAAGACCAATTTATTTATTTTATGGGCCTATGATCCATTATTCCTGCTGTTAATGGTTCCTTCCCATCAATCCACTAACTCTCTTCTTGTCCGTATTGTTGGGCTTCTTCCTGCTACTGGGCTTTTAAAAAATGAGCCTCAACAAGAGTCTCTTCACTAGTACACTATTATTTCTTGCCTATTAAGAAATGTGCCCTAAGAATATATTTTAATCATCCATTAGCTTTTGAATCATCCTAAGAATATAAATTCTCAATTTCAAAAGCTTTTGAATTTTGACTAGTCGAATTTTTGCGAGAATTAAATTCATAATACATAGATGTCTAGTATCCTAACAAAAATTTCGAAAAAAAAAAAAACAAAAAAAGAAAGAAAGGAACACTAGTACCTTGTAAACCTCACGAAATCCACCTCCACCCAGCTTGTTGTCATCAGAGAACTTGTTTGTGGCAGCTTGGATTGTAGCCAAATCAAATTGCAAGGACGCAATAGTTGTCGCAACTACATACACAAATGGAGTAAACATTATTGGAAACTTTGGCCCGTTAGGGCATTAGTATTTGTGGTGCTAAAAAGCTATATTACTATTTTTAGCACTACAAAATACAAAAATAAGTCTACATTGGTGGAGCTAAATCCAAATAATTTGGTTCCACAACTATAGTACACAACTACTTTTAAATGTGCACTGTAACTCAAAGATAAAATATATATATATATATATATTATATTATATTATATTATATTCGGTCTCTCTTTATTATTATTTTTTTCTCTCTTTCTCTTTCCGGCATTTCTCATTCTTTTCAACTTCTCTTTCTCTCCAGCGCCGCCCTTATCTCCTTCTTAACTGAACTAAGCGTTTCTTCTCTTTTGTGGTGTCTTGTGGTGTCACCTAGGTTCGTTGAGATCACCAGTGTGGGTTTGTGGTGGTGGGTCAATGTGGGTTCGTAGTGTGGGTCGATTGGGTGGGTTTGTGTTGTGGGTTGGCTAGGGGGGTTCATGGCGGTGGGCCGGTGTGGGTCGAGTTTATGTGGTTGGGTGGTTTGGATCGGTGGGTTTAGTGGTGGTGTGGGTTATTGCTGGATCAGTGATTTGGATCGGTGGTTATGGTGGTGATGATGGTGGTTGTGGTGGTGGTTTCATCATTATTCAATGTGAAATTTTACTCCTGTGTATAGCTAACACATCATACCAAAGGTGCGCAGTAGTCGCTTCATTATTAGTTTCTCATTTGCCCGTCCCAAAGGAAAGAAAGTACATAGGATCCAAATGAAGTTGTGGAAAATAGTACATGTGTTATAATACATGTTTTCAGTTTTTAAACAACTTTACACGTATGTTCACACACTTTTTCACCTACACGTATTTTCAAAAAAGCTAAAAACTGTTGTTTAAACATACATACCAAATGAACCCTAAAGTATTCAAAAATTTATGGATTTGAAAGAGTACAAAATTGGAATTAAGGAACTAAGGAAGAGAGTGACTGAATTCAACTGTGATTCAAAGTCATCCAAAAACTTGCAGCAAGGATTTTTTATTTTTTTTCAGGAAAGAAGATTCCGCACTAGAAAGAACTTTTTTTTTCATACATTCATACAAAGAAAAGTCGTAGAGGTTGGAGAATTTTGTGTCCTTGATTGATGGACTAGTATGTCCTACCATAGATTTTGTAAAGTCTTGGGCTCCATCCGCGTTAAAATCGTGTGAGTGGAGCTTACTTCCATCATGACGAATTATTACTTCTGACCCCTTCATATTCTACCACTAGTATGTTTGGGAATAGTTTATTTAATTAAAATAAAATTTTTTTACTGTAAGTATTATAGATAAAATTAAAAAGTAGTAAAATAGTATAATAAAATTTATGAATAGTACTAAAAAGTGTAATGACATTCATGAATAATGACAAAAATAAGTTAAATAATAACAAAAATAAATTACATAGTAAAAAAAACTAACTTTTTATGCCAATATCAAATGCAACCGTACTGCCCGCAGTGGGAGACTCATGAGTAGGCTCGCCGTTCACACCTCTTCTATTTGAGAGCCATGTTTTTTGTTTTCTCTTTGAAGAAAAAATTTTCAAACAATAGAAAAGGATTCTGTCTTTTATTCATATTAAAAAGTAGTATGCCTTGGAAAAAAAAGTGCTCTTAATGGACACGGAGTGGAATACATATAGACGAGTACAAATATTTTTTTTGTTCCTTGTCACATATTTTTTTTTGACTTTCCTTATAAAATAATCAAAATTTAAAATAGGAAAAAAAATTAAATACATATAGTTGGTGGAACAAAAACTATACAGAACAAAAAGTATAATACAAACAATTAGACAAAAAGGATTTGCATTCCATATAAACGCCGTCCTCTTGTCACGTAGTTAGGATATACTATCCATGTGAAGAAAAAAAAAAGATCCTACAAGCTTGTGCCATAGTTCTTATTTTCAAGGATAATTATTACACCCACTCGGGAGTGTTCCCCCCATCTCTATCTCTATCATTTGGTGCGTGTACATATTACGTTCTTAGGAGTGGACTCCACCTAAGAAAGTAATAATTTTTCTATAATTTATAATTTCTTAATCATGTGAAACAATGAGAACGGAAGAAAAGCTAAAAGGCTATAGTACTAATAATTTTTCGTGTGGTTGGTGTATCCACCATTCATTGGCTGAAATATAATAAGATTTTGTCAAAACCATCGTACACGCTACACAGTTGCTTTCCCTTTCCTTTTTTTTTAAAAAGAGAATTAAGGTTAAAATCTCTTATCTCCACCGTACTATCAAATTATCAAAAAAACAGAAAAAGAAATACAATGACGTTTTACTCTATATTTTTATGTCACATTACCAAACATCATTTATTACCTTGATCATTTTCTGGACATTTATTTTAACAATACTACGTTTATTCTATGTTTTACATACCGGATAGAATTGATCGGTTCAACTATAAAGTATAAACAAGCATCAATACTGATCCAGTCATATGAAAAAAATGAAAAATTCTTAGAATACCAAAAATAACTAGAAGGCAGTGGTATAACCTGAACCAATTAAACTGTTTTAGAGCAAGTCTTGCCCACTGAGGAAATTTCATCGGCAACTAGATTAATTCAAACATCAACCATCTCCAGCTTCGGCCCCTAATTATCGGCCATCGCTCACTCTCAAGGTTCTCCAGCCTCACACCACACACGTCTCTAATCTGCCACATCATCATCGTCAAAATTTTCAGTCTTGAACCACTCAAAGTTACATATCCACCAATTTGTTTTCGCTGAAATCCTACTTATTCGATTTTTTATTGAGTGGGGGTAACACAGGCTTTGAGTTTTGGAAGAGAGAGAGGAAGAGAGAAACAGCAATGGGATTGACTTGTGGTAACCATGTATGAGAGTTTTTACTAAAGTACATTTTTAGCACTTAAAGTTTAGAGTTGTTTTCATATTGGCACTTCACATTAATTTCAAAATTTTCAGTTTGGTCTTTCTTTTGTTTTCATTTTCACCTTGCCATCCATTTTTATTAGTAATTTAACCGTTAAGTGTTATATAAGTGGCGTATTTTAAAATACGTCACTTATATATATACATATATATATATATATATATATATAATGTCATTTGTCATTAAATTACTAACAAAAATGGATTGATGACACAGTATGAAAACAAAAGCAAACATGAAAAAACAAAAGCAAACATGAAAGGTCAAAATAAAAATTTTACAACGTAAAGAGCTAACAATCAAAATAACTCCAAATTATAAGCCTAAAAGTGTACTTTAGTCAGATTCGTTTGATAGTTTCTTCGGCCATTATTTTGGCTATTTTATTTCCTTAGTGGATGAGGTAAGTTTTGTTAGGTTTTGAATTTATAATGTTGGCAAACCATGACAAAAAGTAAGTCTCATTGGTTTAGAATAGTTTACATTCAAGTCTAAGACAAAAAACTCAAGTTCGGGATGAAAAAAATGAGTTACAATCGGTTTTGTTCGATTAGTACTCGATCGATCGAAAGTCGCATATCAGCAAAAAATCAGTAAACAAAAAAAGCCCATAACTTAACCGTTTGAAACCCAAATTGCAAGTTGT
Organism: Castanopsis chinensis; assembly: GCA_032878915.1. Classification (NCBI taxonomy): domain Eukaryota; kingdom Viridiplantae; phylum Streptophyta; class Magnoliopsida; order Fagales; family Fagaceae; genus Castanopsis; species Castanopsis chinensis. The sequence goes on from JAVQMG010000131.1 coordinate 27,127,498, forward strand.
TTTTTCCAATATTTAAAGGACATTATAAGCTAATCTTAGAGAGGGTTTCAGAGTTTTTTAGAGAGATTAGAGTGTATCTTGTACCTTTTTTGTGGATCTAGGGTTTTGTACTCAAAGGCTCTCTAAAGCCTTCTAACGGTGTTATTCCTTGAAGAATCTTAAGATTCGGTGTTGTAGAAGTTGTTGCATACAAGATCAACGTCTAAGGAGATCCAAAACCTTTGAGTGTAGTGTCAAAGTCACAAGCAGGGTGAGCTTGTATTGGTGCAAAGTCCAAAGAGAGGAGTCTGTGAATTCGAAGCTGTCACGTGGTCATGTCAGTAAGTTCTACATGTGGTAGTAATAGGATATTAGTGGTCTAAGTCTTATTGTAAACTTCAATTTTTTCTAGTGGATTTGCATTTTACCTTGAGGATAGCCAGGTTAAATCCTCCTCATGTTTTTTATTGATTTGGTTTTCCCGGGTTATCATATCGTTGTGTTATTTACTTTTCTACTGTTTTGCATGACGTGATTGTTTTGTTTTAACCTAGATTTAAATGATAAACTTAAGTATTCACTTGGTTAATTAATTATATTAAACAATCTAGTTTACATGGATTTAAAACCTAACAAGCGGTATTAGTGCGAGTTAGCTCTTGATTTAGGTTATTATACCTAGAGTTGATTCTTGATCCCTATTATCATGGATAATTTTAAGTGTCTTACTATTTTTGATTGTGATGTTTTGAATAAAAAGGACACTATTGTTTCAGTTAATCTTTTTTAAGCTTGTGAAAGGAATTTGCAGGATTTCAGTCTTTCTCAGAAGATTAGTGCAATCTCTCAAATACACTCTGCTTCTCATGAATTTTCTCCTACAAAGCTGAAGACTCGCGCTATATGGGTGAAAAAAGATTCTCTAAGGTTAGTGTTTCTTATTTATCCCTGATATAATTCTTTCAATTATTTGTAGACATGTTTTCTTTCAGTTTTTGATTGTCTTATTTTCTTTGGTTATTTTGTTTAAAAAAAAAAAAAAATCCTAAAACGTTGAAATATTTCAAAAAGACAAAAATATTTTATTTTGTGGCTTCTTTTATTTGTTTTGAGGATTACATGAGTTATAATATCTCTCTCTTGATTTAGAACATGCTTGACATTGTGGAGAAATTTGAATAGTATGTGTTATATAAGTGATAAGTTATTTCTGATTTTGTGTGAGTATGCACTAGTTTGTACATGTACTCAAGGGTTAATTAAGAAATTGATATTTCTTATTTGTGTACCCTTTATAGCTTAGTTAAGTAATGCCATGCATTACATTTGCATCTTAATCATTTAGCATAATGTGTGCTTTTAGTTCTGGTCATAAATTTTTTTTACCAAAATGATTTTTATTTCTTTTGTATTACACATCGTGGATGTGCAGTTAAGGTTGGCCATATGAAGTTTACATTTCATGCCTGTGTACATTGATTAGCTTTGATGAGCTTATTTTATATGCACTTTGCTAGTTTTAGCTATATAGTGCATGTTATGTGTGAGTTGTTTATAGTTTTTGATCACATGATTTTGATTTAGAAGTCACATTCTTTTAATTGTAAGGACTAAAAAAATCCTAAGAGAAATGCATAAATAACCATCTCACCACTATTTATTAGCCAATCATGAACACCTTAGTGCATATCATAAGATTTTGTGCTCGAAAAAGTGTAGCACATGCACAAAAAGAAAATAAACTGTAGCCTTAAAAAAAAAGGAATAAAAAAAAAATTTATCCATTCAATAAGGCAAAATATATATATATATATATATATATATATATATATATGGATGATTGCAAGCTTGTTTTCTAGGAGATGTAGAAGTTATAGAATGTAACTTTTTAGGTGATAGTCACTTTCAAAAGTTTGTGATGGATGATGTAGAAATTTTGATTGATTACTATTTACATATCACCTTATGTGTATCTCATGCTCTTACTAGTTCCACACACATCACAAGTAAGTCTTTGCTAAATCTTGTACATGAGATTGTGTGTAAACTAGTGTGGCCATCCAAGATTATACTATTTGTGATGTTTGATGCAAAATTTGGTTATGGTTTGGTTCATTTTGTGAGTTGAGAGTTATGAAAACTTTGCTTTGAAAACTTAAGTTGAAGACAATGGGTTTTTGAAAACATTGGAAATCATTCGCATGCATTTCATTTCATGAAATCCTGTTTTGAAAAGTGTTTCTGCAAAAAAATTCCAAGTTTTCAAAATATTCAAGTTTTTCAAGTCTCGACTGATCGAATTATATATTCGATCGATTGAAAATGTTCAGGTTTTATAGAAAAACTCTCTGTCTGATTCGATTGATACTTGATTGATACTCGACCGATGAAAAAATTTCAGTTTCTAAGTTTTTGATCAATCTGTCTTTTCATGCATCATTTCTGTTTAAGATTTACATGCATCGCATTGTTTTCTATATCCATCTTGCATTTTTGCAATCATATCTCTCATTGTTCTCACACAACACGCATACATTTTGCTTAATTGGGTACTCAACTTGATTTAAAAATTGATTGATTAATTTTTGAGTTTTGTACAGTTTAGTATATGCTATTTTTGATGTGTGAATTGCTGAAAATTAAGAATATTAAAAAAAGAAAAGAAAAGAGATATGATGGATAATAATGTGCAAATATTTTCTCTTTTCATGCAACTGTTTATGGGTCACATAATGTCAAGTTTGCATATTTTGCAAAAGAGAATTTTTTTTTTTCTTATGTGTATCCTCAACTTATGTGTGTCTTTAGTTTTCCCCACCTCCTAAATTTTTCCCAAAACTATTTTTCCTAAAACATGTTTTGTTCTTCCTATTTTTATAGGGGGAGAAAGATGTTTTTAAAACCCATCTTGATCATAGGGGGAGTTGTTATCTTAATTCTCTATTTCCTCTTATCCTTTGTTGCATATTTTTTCTGTTTACTCTTTAATTAGGTTGCCTTTGTCAATACATGACAAAAAAGGGGAGAAATAGATGAAATTTGGAAAATGTTTTTATAATATTTTGTTTAGGGGGAGATGAAATTGTTTTTGAAAGGGGGAGACAATAAAAGTTTTTGATGTATCTAACTTAGAGAGAGAGTTAGTTTACTTTTGTTTTTATATTGTATTTCGTATTGTTTATATGTATTTCTTTCCACACATGCATTGATGTGATCTTTTGAGTATTTTAGGAAAGACAGGCATATTCTGATCAAGATCTTTTGTTTCTTCTTGTAACTTTTAGGTTAGGAGTCTTAGATTGGGATTTGTGATGTATTTGGGCATTTTATTGTATATGGGCATTATGTTGTATACTTGTTTTGTCACGAATTGCCAACGGGGGAGATTGTTAGGTTTAAAGTTTGTAATGTTAGCAAACCATAACAAAAATTAAGTCTCATTGGTTTAGAATAGTGTACTTTCAAGTCCAAGACAAAAAACTCAAGTTCGGGATGAAAAAAATGAGTTACAATCTATTTCGTGGTACTCGATCGATCGAAAGTCGCATATCAGCAAAAAATCAACAAACGTAAAAAGCCCATAACTTGACCGTTTGAAGCCCAAATCGCAAGTCATTTTTTCCAATATTTAAAGGTCATTACAAGCTAACCCTAGAGAAGGTTTTCAGAGTTTTTTAGAGAGATTAGAGTGTATCTTGTGCCTCTTTTGTAGGTCTAGAATTTTGTACCCAAAAGATCTCTAAAGCCTTGTACTAGTGTTATTCCTTGAAGAATCTCAAGATTCAGTGTTATAGAAGTTGTTGCATACAAAATCAACGTCTAAGGAGATCCAAAACCTTTGAGTGGAGTGTTAAAGTCACAAGCAAGTGAGCTTGTGTTGGTGCAAAGTCCAAAGAGAGAAAAGTCCATGGATTCAGAGCTGTCACATGATCATGTCAGTAAGTTCTACGTGTGGTAGTAATAGGATGTTAGTGGTCTAAGTCTTATTGTAAACATCAATTCTTTCTAGTGGATCTTGAGGATAGCTAAGTTAAATCCTTTCCAAGTTTTTTATCGGTTTGGTTTTTCTGAATCATCATATCGTTGTGTTATTTACTTTTCCGCTGCTTTGCATGATATGATTGTTTTGTTTTAACCTAGATCTGAATAATAAACCTAAGTACTCACTTGGATAATTAATTAGGCTAAACAATCTACTTGATCTAAAACCTAACAAGTTTTTTTATTTTTATTAGGTATAATATAGGTGATCTTGATTAATACTAGTACGGCTCTTGTTGATGTTGGGTACTATTTAAAAGTTAAAGAAAAAAAGAAAAGAAGGTGTAGCTCAAGATATTAAGCATGCAATAATGTGCAAAGAGTATATAATAAATTAACTGACTTTTATTGTTTCATTTTCTTTTCTTTTTAAATTTTTCTTGCAAATAAATACAAAATTATTATACTTTTTTTATTGTTCTGGCATTAATTATTGTGAGAAACTGTGACCTTGGACCCAGGCAAACAAGCACTAGATAGGTTAGCTCTTGCAGAAGAAGAGACCCAGGCGAACAAGCAGATTGTGAATTATTGTTTATCAGATAGCAATTCAAATGATACGTTACAAAATGATAAGGGGTTGGTCACCCATTTGGCCTAATCAAAATCACCCTTCTAGGAAATGACGGCCATAAAAATCATGTCATGCAAACGTTCATACATAATTAACCAGTCCAAACATGTCATAATAAGAACTAGCAAATGAGGTGTCGTTTCTATCACTAGGACTTATAAATTTATTTTTTTGAGTTGATTTTTACCCACTACAAACATCTATGTATCAAGGAAAAAAAAAAGGTGGAGCTTATTTGCTAATATACAACTTTTTGAACCTTATTTTTCAAGGTACAATAAAAATTCTAACTTTTAGCAACAGCAGCAACCAAAACAAAATCCAATTTCGTTGGTGCCAAATGAACCAATAAACATGGCAAGCCCTTACAAGTGTGATTCTATATCAAATTACCAAAGTCATAATGGTAATGCCTTGAGGCATGTATTTAGCAATTAGAAATTGAAGCACAGCTTGGTCTTCTAACCATTTTGTCTTGGGTCTTGTTTAATTATACTTATTGGTTTGCGAGCTTTCTACGGTTCATGAAGTCTCCAATCTTTAAGCAATGGTCATATGCAACTCACTATTCAAATCAATGACTTCCAAACAAATACTAATTTTAGGGAGGCCCTTACTATACTCACGCTAGCGAGGGTATAATTCAGTAATTGATGCTTCATTGACAGAACATGAGATCGATTTGCTTGTAGATTGATTTGACTCCTGCTCGTTTGAACGCTTGTTGTCCTCTGTTCGGCTACGAAAAAAAAATGCTGGTCGTTGAGGTAAAGGCAGAGTAACAAAGTCACTGTTTAGCGTAAGAACTACTGTAGCCATAGTAGGCCTGTCAGCTGGATTGTCTTGTACACAATGTAATCCAATATGGAGACTTCTGATGACTTCATCTCTCGCGTAAGAGTCTCCCAAAGTTGGATCCAACAATTCCAAGGGTGTTTCATCCCTCCAATGTTTCCAAGCCTGCATCAATTGGTCATGTAATTTTGTAATGTCACTCTTTCTGCCACCACACGGTTGTGATGATGTTGGCATTCATATAGGAAGACAAAATCTGAATATTTGGTTTATACTCACATAGCTTAAAAGGTCTTCGGCACTATTTTCTTGACAAGAAGAACTGTTCTTCTGGCCGCTTATAATCTCTAGAATTAGGACCCCTAAACTGTACACATCGGATTTCAGAGAAAATTGCCCAAACATAGCATATTCTGGAGACATGTAGCCACTATAAAAACCAGCACCCAAGATATGGCAAATGTTAGTAACAAGATATGCTAACGGATTTAACTAAACAATGAAATACTCAGTATAACTGACAACATTACTCATGCATAGATTAATGCTATTGTTAAGGTTAGAGTGCAACACATCTGTAAATTGTAGAAAGTAGAATTTGTAGAATATTAAAGTGGTTCAGATTTTTTGTAGACATTTACAACTTACAATGTGCCAACGATCCTGTTGGTGTTTCCTTGAGTTTGATCAACTCCAAAAATCTTTGCCATGCTAAAATCTGAAATTTTTGGATTCATGTCTTGATCTAACAAAATGTTGCTAGCCTTAAGGTCACGATGTATAACTCTAAGTCGAGAATCTTCATGAAGATAAAGGATTCCTCGAGCAATGCCTTTAATAATTTTGTAACGTGTTGACCAATCCAATTGTTCTCGTCTTTTTGGATCTACACATACATCAAATATATATATATATATATATATATAGAGAGAGAGAGAGAGAGAGAGAGAGAGAGAGAGAGAGAGAGAACTTCAAGTTAGAAAGTAGTCAAGGCTTGCACAGAAGAAAAAAAAATGCTATAGACTTACACAGAGACAAAAAGAAAATGCTAGACTTAAACAGAGACAATTTGATCTATTCATCTCTGGTAAGTTCCACAACAATAACGAATTTATTTATAGTTAAGAAGTCTGCAAACTCAATCCTTCTTAAATGGATTTTATCCTCCTTGAAGAAAAACCTTAATCCTCTCATATTCTACAGCAGACTAGAAAACTAGACATAAGTTTATAAGTGACATACCACATAGAAAGTAGTCAAGGCTTTTGTTGGGCACAAATTCGTAAACAAGTATTTTTTCTTCTTTTTCCAAGCAAAATCCCAATAACCTTACAAGATTTCTGTGTTGAAGCTTAGCTACCATCACAACTTCGTTTTTGAATTCCTTTGATCCTTGTCTAGAGTTTTGTGATAGCCTCTTCACAGCTATTTCTTGTCCATTAGAAAGTATGCCCTGAGAATATAATTCAACCAATCTTAGAACAATTTACCCCTAACAATTTAGGTAATCTCATCATCAAAATTGCTTCAGCATTGTTGGAATTGCAAGCATTAGATTATCTATAGTTGATGAGTAGAATTAATCCTCAAAAAAAAAAAAAAAAAAAAATGGTAAACTAATCCAATACCTTGTAAACCACACCAAATCCTCCTTCACCTAGCCTGTTATCATCAGAGAATTTGTTGGTGGCTGCTTCAATTGTAGCAAAATCAAATTGCAAGGACTCTACTGTAGTAATAACATTAGTAAGGCAACAGTTAATTACGTAACAACAAATGTGAAGATTAGAAAATATGAAAATCAATGCAATCAAATCATTCCCTGTTTACCATTTTCTTCCTGATTAACATTGTATTTTTTTTTCTGCTTCCTTCTAAGGTAGCAGTAGCCCGTAACAAACAGCATCGCAGAAACAGAAATCGAAGCAACAATAACGACAATTGTCTGCAATGAGATTTGACCTTTTCCTGCATAAACAATATTATGTATCATTGCCAAGCTAAATGATAAAATGATTAATAATTAGAGGTCCTTTGTGGACAATGATGACAATAATGTTTGGTTGAATAGTGCCGTAAAGGAGTGATACCGATCGACTATTAAAAAGTCCATGATTGTTCATTTAAATTTGTAGTATCTAATAATATCATTTAGAAATTACCTTTAGGTGTTATTGGTGATTCAGGATCAAGCTGTTCACTTGGGATCTGGTAAAACGGGGACAGTGCATACTTAACATTACAACTAGGAGTTTGAACTAAGCCCAATTGCTTTCCACTACAACAGCTCGGCAAACTAGCAATGGCTATTTTAAGACATCTATAGCAATCGGCACCGGACAGGTCCGGCGTGCACTGGACAAGTGTGTACAACGTTTCAAACGCTGTGAAAGTCGCTTCTCTTGTCCCAAACTTCTTGGCTCCAGTGTTAACGTTTGAAAGCTTGGTTGCCAAGTCGTTCGTTGTTGCCTGCACTAGCTGGTCAAACCGGTCTGGCTCCGACACATTCAATAGGCCCCAATTGTAACCAGCTGGGTCAGAAGCCATGCTGGAAAAGATATAGCGGTTTGAATATCTCAACATGCACTCCTCGTACCAACCCACCGCAACTTTCTCCACTGGACAGCGAACTATTAAGTCTTTGGTTGCGCCGGAGACACAGGCTCGGCAGACATCGGGTGACATGTCGCCGCGGCATAGGTAGAGGCCGTAGACAGTATCATCGACAGAGTCCGTGGTGGAGGCGGAGGCAGTAGCGTTGTAGAATTCAATGTTGCGGGTGGCGTTGGAGGAGAGGTAAGCTAAGAGGTGATTCAGATTGGATTGGTAGGGGGTGTTGATGGTGAAAGTGGATGTGTTTGGGCAAGAATGGTCGCTGTAAGTTGGAACAGCTTCGATTCTTGATTGGCTATGGAAGCTGACGATCAGCAAGGAGAGGACCAAAAGGGTCATCCAGAAGTTGATGGAAGGCTCGCCCATTATCATGACCAAACCAACCTAAGCTTTTTGCTACTATTGGATCCAGCAAGAATTGCTTGGATATAGTGCAAGTCAACATTGGAAAATAGTCAGATATAAACATTTACGAAGTTCAATTGACTCTAGTCAATAAAGCAAGTCAAGCAACTCAAATTATTTTAAGTCGTGTTTGAAGGTTTGGACTAGGGCTGTCCAGACACCTAGTCAACCCGACCCACCGCTGCCACCGATCGAACCCGCCGCCAACCAAACCAACTTCTCAGATGGTCGGCAACGGGTTTGTTCCTCCAAAACCCGAGTTTGGCGGTTGGGTGTCAATTTTCTCTCCAAATCCGATCAGCCTGATCTGACCAACCCACAAAATTTCCGACGATATTTGGTAGATCCAGCGAGATCTAGACCATTTTCGTCAAGATCTCAGCGAGATTTCACCATATCTAGCCGAGATTTTGCCGAAAATGGCCTAGATGAGGTTCGATCTGGCAAGACCTCAAGGATTTTGGCTGTCTTTTTCTCCATTTTCATGCCGGATTCTCGCCGTTTTCTAGATCTTAGACCCTAATTAACCGACCCACCCACCGCCTGTTGAAGTTCCAACTTGCCTGATCCAATCATCCTCGCGGTCTGCTGCAGGTGAGATTTCATCCACCCGATTGGGTGTTAGATGCAGGTTGAGCACAAATCCAATCTGACTCGACCCGTGGGTAGGCTTAGTTTGAACGACTTTTGAGTGGAATCAATGCTTCCAAGCAAGTGGAGGAACGAAGATTTCAGTTTAGGAGAGCATGATTAAAAATATGCTAATCTGTAAAATATTAGTCAATAGTAATAACAAAATAAATAAAAACTTTAAACTAATGTAACTCTCAAACAAAATCTAATATAAATGTAAAATTGTAATATTTTGTCAATCTAATTTTTTATTATTCCATTTAGCACATCAGTTTTTTTTTATCCAAGATATTACAGCAGGAACTAAATTGACACGGAACTAAATTGACATAGTACTAAAAAGGTTAAAGACCAACCTGATCTAATTGGGAAAAAACAAAAAAGGTTAGGGACCAAATTGAAATATAGTATAAAGGATAGGGACTAATATTATAATTTACCCGAAAATTTATTACCCTTTGCTTTAATACCAAGGACAAAAGCAACGTCTATAAGAATTATTAAGAAGACGTATCAAAAAAAAAAAAAAATTTATTAAGAAGAACTAGCCTAAAATTGTGTTTTTTTATTTTACATATATAATTTTTATTTTGAAAATCGAATTTATAAGTGGATAAAGTAATTTGAAAATTAACAAGAAAGTTGTCATATTTTTTAGACAATGTTTTAGTGGGAGTTAGAGTTGCATTTTTACCAAATTGTCCTTTAGTTTTGTCTTTACTTATACATAGAGTTATGGGGGCAATTTTGAAGTAAAAAAATGAGGAATTCAAATAGGGAAAACCCCTTAAATAATAGTATAAATGCTACATGGAAGATGAAAATATCGATGCTTTCCTGAACTCAACCTTGACCGTGAAAATAAACTAAGAAAGATAAACCTTAGTTTGGCCTTGACCAATGGAGCGAAACGTTTTAAGGATTCAGAATTATTTGAAAATGTGTGCCTAATGTCTAGTAACAATTTTAATATTTTGAATGTCTGCAACTATTCAATAGTAACCATTCAATAGTGCTCTTTTATTAGTGACTCTTTGTTGCTCTCTCTCTCTCTCTCTCTCTCTCTCTCTCTATATATATATATATATATATATATAATAAACAAATACAAAACTCTGGAATTCTACATATTCCTATAGGAAGAATTTAGCAATTATGGAGAAGAAAGCTTAGCTGTTTATATTTGTATTTACAATGTAAATTTAAATTGTAGACACACAAAAAGTAGCAAATGTTGTACATATTTGCAATAAGTGATAAATATTTTACACATTTTACAAATGTGTACAATATTTGCCAATTTATATATGTCTACTCTCAAGTCCCTACAATGTAATTTGCATTGTACCGCATAATTATAAACAAAAATTTCCTATGGAAAATTCAAACTTTGTTATATCTTAAAGACAATTTGTTAGGAAACAAACTCTCTTCTCTTTTTTGAGTGGGGATAAATATTGTTCATAACTATTCAATGCACCTCAGGGTACAACTAGATAAAATTGGCAGAGGAGGACTAGAAAAAAACTGCGTTCATCACGAGCCAAGAGCTCTACTGTTACAAGGTGATGCCCTTCGGGCTGAAAGACGCAGGAGCAACCTACCAAAGGTTAGTAAACAGGATGTTTAGTAAACAGATCTGGAGGAACATGGAAGTGTATATGGACGACATGCTCGTCAAAAGTAAAGAAGAATCCACTCAGAATGGAATAGAGGCAAACCTAGAGAAGGTACGAGCTATATTGGAGATGGCGTCACCCAAAACCATAAAGGAAGTCTGGAAACTCACAAGAAGGATAGCAGTACTCAACAAGTTTGTCTCGAAGGCGACGGACAAATGCCTGCCCTTTTTCAAAACATTAAAGCAGGCCTTTGTCTAGACGGACGAGTGTGAGAAAGCTTTCCAGGAACTCAAACAGTACCTGAGCAATCCACCCCTCCTAAGCCCATCGAAGGAGGGACAGAACATTACCCCTGAAGGAGAGACGCTCACATACGGAGTCCAATTAGCATTCCCAGCCACCAACAATGAAGCTGAATGCGAGGGAATACTGAAAGGTTTTAAGGGTCAAAAAGGCGCTAGGAATCAAAAATTTACTCCTCTAAGTGATTCTAAGCTTGTCGTGGGTCAGATAAAGGGAAAGTTCAAAGCGAAAGAAGAAAGGATGCAAAAGTACCTAAAGTTGATGAAACTTTTGGCACAAGAGTTCGACCAAGTAGAGTTTGCATAGATCCCTAGAAGTCAGAATATGGGGGCCAATGAGCTGGCGAAGCAGTCATCGTAAAAAACAGGGCCAATAAATACAAATTTGAAGATTGAAGTCCGAATTCGTCCCAGCATCGAAGAGGTTCCTACCTTCGCAATCTAGAGTGGGAATAGCTAGATAACCCCAATCCTGTCCTTCCTTCAGGATGGACTGCTTCCACAAGATGCCGAAGAAGCCAGGAAAGTAAGGAAGATGGCAACTCGATTCACAATCTTGAATGGCCCCTTGTACAATAGGGGCTTCTCCATGCCCCACCTGAAGTGTGTCAATGAAGAGGAAGCAAGGTACATTTTGGAAGAGATCCACGAAGGAATATGTGGAGACCATATAGGCCCCTTTGTTAGCAAAATTATCTGAATGGGTTACTTTTGGACTATCTTGCAACAGGACGCAAAGGAGTTCATCAAGAAATGCAACAAATGCCAGAGGTTTGGAAACGTCCAGCGCATCCCATCTGAAGAATTGACAACAATATCCTCCCTATGACCGTTTGCTCAATGGGGACTCGACATTATCGGCCCATTACCCCAAGGAAAAAGACAGGTAAAATTTTTACTGGTTTCCATTAATTATTTCACAAAGTGGATTGAAGCAGAAGTACTATCAACCATAATGAAGGCAAAGGCCCAAAACTTTGTATGGAAGAACATAGTTTGTCGATTCGAGATCCCACGAAAAATCATATCAGATAACGGGCGGCAGTTTGATAGTCAAGGTTTCAGGGAATTTTGCTCAGGCCTGGGAATCGAGAACCAGTTCTCATCCCCTAGTCACCCCCAAGCCAATGGCCAGACAGAAGTGACGAATAGGACCTTACTCGAGATCATCAAAACTCGGCTGAACGAAGCAAAGGGAGCATGGCCGGAAGAGCTCCTTAACGTTTTGTGGGCATGTAAGATTACAGCAAAGACCCCAATAGGAGGGACCCCATTCGGTCTCACCTACAACACCGAAGTAGTAATCATAGTCGAGGTAGGAATCACCACCTTGAGGCGAGAAGTTTTCCAAGAAGGTAGCAATGATGATCAACTTAGAATTAACCTGGTTAGACGAGTCTAGAGCTGGATTGTCTCGCAAGATGGTGAAGTATCAGTAGAAGATGTTTGAATACTATTATAGAAGGGTGAAGTTCAGGCGACTAAACATAGGGGACCTCGTCCTACGCAAGGTCACACCTGTGACCAAAGACCCTACCCAAGGGAAGCTTGGCCCAACTTGGGAAGGACCTTACAAAGTCATTCATTACTCTAGGTAAGGCAGCTATCGCCTGGAGAGGCTAGACGGAAGGAGGTTACCACGACCATGAAATATTGAGCATTTAATGCAACACCATCAGTAAATGTAATAAGGCAATTGTATCTGTACTAAAGCAATGAAAGAATTATTTAGCCAGTATAATGTAAGTCACCAACAATTGTCTAAGTAATAAGATTCCGCCTTGACAGATGTAAGTTACAGACAAACTTAGAAGTGATAAGATCCTTTCAATGGGTGTAAGTCACCAAAAATTGTCTAAGTAACACGATTCTGACTTGACGGATGTAAGTTACAGACAAACCTAAAAGTGACAAAATCCCTTCAATGGGTGTAAGTCACCAAAAATTGTCTAAGTAACAAGATTTTGCCCTGACGGATGTAAGTTACAGATGAATTTAGAAATGACAAGATCCCTTCAATGAGTATAAGTCACCAGAAATTGTCTAAGTAACAAAATTCTGCCTTGACGAACGTAAGTTACAGATGAACTTAGAAGTGACAAGATTCCTTCAATGGGTGTAAGTCACCAAAAATTGTCTAAGTAACAAGATGCAAGTTACTAACGAAGCTAAAGATTGGCAAAAGCCATTTAATGGGTGTAAGTCGCAAAAAAAAAAAAAAAAAAAGACTAAGTAACAAGATTCCGCCTCGACGGATGTAAGTTACGAACGGATCAAGTCCCCATTAACTAAGCAACAACAACAATGTAAGTTACTAACGTGGAAAAGATGAAGCAGAAAGAGACCATATGCAGTCACTAAGTATCATGCAATAAAGGAACAAAAACAAGTAAGAACAGAATTTCTAATGTAATTGAAGGCCCAAAAACAACGGGCAACTAGCGTTGTTTCAATATTATAAGGCCCATAACCACTGGGCAAAAACACTATTCTCAAATTAAAATGAAAGTATTGTTTAGAAAGTAGAATAAAAAAGCCCAAAAAATATTGGGCACCAAAAAAAAGGGAAAAAAAGAAAGGAGACAAACATAAGGCATATTCAAGTAGTGGCCGTGTCATCACCATCTTGGGGAGGCAGAGAAGCGTCACTTGGAGCATCACTAGGACCATCTTCAGTAGGAGCATTAGATTGGGAGGCCTCGTCCACGACCATTTCTTGGTCAACCACCTCCATGTATAGATTCTCCAGGTCTACTCTAGTGGGGTGTTTGACCAGGTACCGACGAAGGAGCTCGGAGTCCTTGTCATACCAGCTGAAGAGTGTAGTGTTGTACTCCTCAGTTTGTTGGAAAGCCTTGACGGCCTTGGCAACAAGAGTCTTCAGCTTCTCCTTCGCAGCCTGGAGTTGCACATCTTTCTCCAGGGTGAGTTGCTTCTCTGCTTTGAGGCCATTTCCCAAAGTCTTGGCCTTTTCCTTGGCGGTGTTGGTCTCGTCCAAAGCCACAATGAGGTCCTTCTTTGGCTTAGAATTTTCTGTCTCTAAGGCCCTCACCCTGGTCACTACTGACGTAACTTTGGCTTCATGAGTAAGGTACTCAGAAGTAATGTGAAGGCTCTCCCCTAGTACCTGAGAAAGAAATCCAAAAATCAGGACAATGTAAAAAATAAAAAATAAAAAAATATAAAATATAAAAAGAAAAATGATTGTATAAGTACAATACTTGGATAAGTTTGTGAATGTGACGACCTACGATCTCATGAGAAGGCATGCCCGAAAAAACCTTCAGCTCCTCAGCGGAAAAAGACTACTATGCCTTCGCCAGCGCAAGGCCATCATCGTTAAAAACAGTGGTTGAGCTAGAATTGGCCTTGTCCTTCCCCTTGTCCTCCACTCGGGGCCTCTTCCGAATAAGAGTGATGTCTTCCACTGAGGTAGTCAAGGAGGCCATCCTCGGGGGTTTAGTGACGGGGGAAAAAGCCATTCTCCACTACCCGTACCATCCTTTTCCCGATGCTAGAGAGGGGCTCGTTCTTCTTTCCCCTTATCTTTGCATACATCCCCTGGTTAAATTTGGTCGTTATCCCTACCAGAAAACACTTGTTAAAAAAAAAAAAAAAGGAAAGGAAAAAAGTAGCAATGATGAATTCAACAAATATTTAGTATTTTTCTCCTTAGTTTTAATAGTTCGTAGGATGAAAGCAGAGGGCTCTAGACTAAGGCAGTGGAAGGCCAAAGTCCGAGGTCAACAAGATAGTCAAAGTCTTCAATCGTCCTCGTGTACTCAATGGCCGCTTCAACGCGCTTCTTGTATCTGCCCATAAGTTTTGGTCATCTTTTAACTGTGCGCAAGACAACAAACAAGAAACTTAATAATAACAAGATGCGCACTAGAACAAAAAGGGAGAGGAAATACATAATATTGACAAAGGACTAGTAGAGAGACGACACACCTAGACTCAAGGTTCCCCACTAACGAAGCAGCCTAAGGACGTCACCCCAAACTTCACCACAGGGGGTCTCCCACTCATCCCTGGAGACAAAAAAGAACTGGGACTTCTAGTAGCAGAACGACGAGGGCAAGCCCTTGACGATCCTAGCTTCCCTGACCCAAGGCACTAGCTCGTAGTACCCATACTACTTGGATTCTTTCAGACGATACAAGTAGGTGAGCTCATCGACCTTGATCATATCTCCCTCATGGCGGCCAACCATATCTCCATATAGCTGACCATAATCCTTCAAGAGTTCAACATAAGTTGCCCAAAAGCAATTTTGAAGTGGTTTAAAAGCTCCATGAATAAGGGGTGGACGGGGAATCTAAGCCCGCTCAGGAAGGCCGCCTCATAGAAGCACACCTCCCCAGGCAAAAAAAGGCAAGCTCGTTCCTTTTTAAGAGGAAGACGAACCCTAACTCTCTCTGAAAATTGGAACCTATTGCTGAACTTGGAGAGAGTCTCAACATATAGGCTACACTCCTCTCTAAGGGCAGAGAAAGCCCTAACCTCCTAAGGGACGGAGGCAACGGTATCCCCTTCCATCTCCACAGGATTGTCGCTAGACGACAACCCTGTCTCAAGCTCATTGGATCTCACCTCAAACATTACCCCTTGCTCCCTCACTAAACTTTCGAACCAATCAATTGACTAACGGAGTAAGGGGAACAAATTAGCCAATACAACACTTAAACTACTACCCTCAGAGACAAAATTTTCAAGGTACAGGAAAACACCTAAAGATCCCCTCGCGCAAAAAGGAATGAAATTAAGGGGTAAGCTATCCAAACCTCAGAACTACCAACCATGGAAACCCATAAAACAAAGAAAGGAAAAGGAGGATAATCCTAAAAGAAAAAAGAAAAAAGAAAGAAAGAAAGGCGTAATTAAAAGCCAACACAATTTGCCTACGCCATACAAAGCAAAAGAAAAAGGAAAAGAGAGACATACCTCAAAGGAAGCAACCACAGAATGCAAAAGCTCGAAGAAAATCGCAGAGTGGGTTGGAGAAGAAGAAGCACAAAGCAATGATTGAAGTTGGAAAAAGTGAAAGGGGAAGAAGAAAGGGAGGAAGTTTAAAAACCTAGGCACAAAAAATTGAAATTCAGCAGGAAACCCAAGAGTCACACAACTGGGGCATTAACTCCACCGGACAGAACACGCCACGTGGCCGTGATGTGCGTGGCGCCTCCACTACACAGTAAATGTGGAACGGTACCCCAAGAGACATGTCTGGGCAAAAAACCTTTCATCTTCTGGTGGTCATTATGACACGCCACAACAATCACAGAACCTGGGGGGCAGCTAATGGGACCGACAAACTCTCCTTTCCTGGACAACCTCATCAAATATGCTCGTTTACCTTGGAGCAACATGGACAAAGGCAAGCAAATCATTAATAAGGGGAGTTAATACTTCAGACAGTTACCAATTAGCTGTCAGACCGTTGGAGGAACATCAAAGCCCGCATTAATGAGCTCTTAGGCGTTACGAAAAAAGCACTAAAGCCACAATTAAGACCTTAACAGCTAGAAACTACAAACCTATATATACACCTCGATCAAAGACAAACAAGGTACATAATATTGACTCTGAAAATACTCTTAGACATATATATCAGATATTTAGAACTTTATTATTTCTCAAAAAGGCTTCTATGTACTAACTTTGGCATTGAAGACATTGTAGCAGGCACCGCACTGGTGACCACCCTAGGAGAACCTTTGTTCTACATTTGCAGGGACAGTAATGAGGATTCGACACCATCTAGACGAACCTATAGGACTGATGATTCACGCATCATCATATACATTTATTTAACATATAATGTTTAGTAAATTATTTTAGATAATTTTTTATTTATAAAAAAGTTGATAACATTTTCAAAGAATCACAATAAAATATTCTCCAAAACTTACGAGCATTACCACCACAAACTCTAATTTAGCTTAATAATGGCAAAGTCGAAGGAAATTTTTTTTGCCTTCTTACTGCAATAAATTGTCAAAGACTAGCAGTTCACTTTAACAAATATGTATAAATTATTTCTTTATCACTTTAGTTGGGTTTGGTGGCAAATTAAGAAGAAGAGAGGAGCAGTGAGAAATAAATTAATAAAAAAAATAAATAGCATTTGGTTGATGGTAAAATTAAGATTATTAATGCAAGATGTGTTGTGAAATTGTGTGTTAAAATAGATAAAGTAATTTCTTGAGGTATTAAATGCAAAAATTTTTAGCTTCACCGATATGATTGCTCTAATAATGCCCCAACTTCTATCTTTTTTGTTCACCTCCTTTCTCTTCTCCATTCGTCTAACAAATCCCTACTCCTACCTTACTTGGCACAATGCCACAATGTCAAGTAGGTCAGCGGAGATCGATGTTTAGGTGAGCGAATTGATGTGATGGTGAGCTAGACATGGCAAAACGGGCAGGTCGGGTTGGGTTCGGGTCAGGTCAATCGGGTTGCAGGTCAAACGGGTCACGGGTCAAAAACAGGTCATCTTAAGCGGGTTAAAAACGAGTTCAGATCAATCGGGTTTCGGGTCGGGTCGGGTTGGGTTGATCCGTATTTTTCACATGATTTTTTTTTTTTTTTTTAAATAAAGCAACATGTATTTTTCATTTGAAAAGTTATGCAACAAATTATTTTATGTAAAATGCATTATTTTGACTTTACCACTAATATTAAGAATGAATTCAGTTAAACTTATTAATACTTATTCAATAATTTTAAAATTATACAAATCTTAACATTGCTATCTAAAACAAAATAACACAAACATAAGTAAAACAAATACACATGTTTTATTTCTACACAATATCAACATTTCAAAATATAAAACAAAATTATAAATGACTTATTGGATAACTCATTTGATAAAAAATAAAAACATATAAGAAATTTACAATTTTGAAAATTAATTTTATAATCTATTATCAATTGTGGTTGGCACTCTATTTCAATTTGAGATATACATTAACATTTGATTGCTAACTTATTTATACATGGTCTCTTTTATGAATATCATATTATTGTTAAGCAACATACATTCTAGAAAATATCATAATTTATTTTGAAAAGTCGTTTATTTTGGACATAAATTGTTAAAAAATGAGTCTAAGCATTTATAATTTATGCTAATTTGATACTTTGGCTTCACTATTTTTACACTTGTAAATGTTTCTCACACATGTTTACAATTTTAAATCTATATTTTTAACTCTACTGTAACCATATTATCTTGGCATGCACTTTGCTATTTGATATCTATAAATCTTTACTCGTTACAGAATGCTCAATTTTTTATCTTTCAATTAATTTGCATATGTAAATGTATCAATTGTTTCCTTAAAGCTCACAATAAGCAATTAAACTATTATTGTCTTAATTTTACTCTTTTTTTAACCCAAAAAAAAAAAAGTTTTAAAAAAGTGATTTGGGTTCGGGTCGGGTTGTGGATCGGGTCGGGTTGACCCACAAAAACTTGAAAAACTCGGGTCGGGTCATTGGTCAACCCGTTTTTGTTTCGGGTAAAAAAAATCAGGTTCGGGTCGAGTATTTTTCGGGTTGGGTCGGGTAGGGTCGGGTCAGAAAATTTTGACCCGTTTTGCCATGTCTATGGTGAGCACTATCATCACCCATTAGTGGAACTTTGTCACGAACTATCAACGGAGCTTTGTCGTTGCACATGCTTGATCTGCTGCGACCCGTTTATGTAGCTCTAGACCCTACTCATGGCCAACATTCGTCTAACTAAGTTAATTTTTTTAGTGGAAGTTTTAGATATTAATTATAACCAAGTTGAGAACACACACACACACACACACACACACAAGAGGCAGGAAAAGAGGCTCTAGCACAAAAATACACAAAAAAAAAAAAAAAAAAACTATAACCAAGTTTGTAATTCAAATATTGTCTACATATGTATACACAATTAATAATATGATTTTTTATTTGGGTTTCAACATTTTGCATACCAAAAATACCTTTACACAAATTCTTAAACTCTCTAAAATACCCCTATTTTTTAGTTAAATAAATTTAAATTAAAAAACACAAACTGATTAAAAGAGTAATTTACTATATATTTCTAAGTTTTAGGTTTTTTCTTGTATTTTCTTTATTTGGCTTAAAACTTAGGAGTGACATTATTTCTGTCTCTTTTTTAAACATTATTCTACGTTACCTTTTCTCTTTCTTTATAAAAAATAATAGACACGGCTATTTATACATCACATTTAAACATTATAACACTAAACCAAAAATACAACTAAATAAAAGAGAATTATAGTACATGCAAAGCTTGTGTGTGATGAGTCTAATATATATAAAAGGTACAAGTATTGAGAGGCATATTTTAATTTTACAACAATTAAATTGATTACAGTACAACTAGGTTTCCAATTTATTTTGTCTTCTTGCTGGAATGATAATACGTGTACATGTTATCATCCGTGAAGTTTCAGTACATTTATTAAGTAATGATATAGAACATAGTGCTTGAAATTCCATGACTTATTAATTAAAGAGATAATTGTGGAGGAGCCCTAACTGGTCACCCAAACCAGTTGACTAGTTGAGAATATGCTTCAGTAATTGATGCTTCATTACCAGACGACAGCCCTGACTTGCTTGAAGGTTCATCTGACTCCAATTACTCCGTTGGAATTGTCGGCTCTGTTTTACTTAGTATGAAAACAGCGGGTTGTTGAGGTGTTTTTAGAGTAACAGAGTAACTGTCAAGCATGAGAATTATATTTGCCATTGTGGGTCTGTCGGCTGGATTTTCTTGAACACAAAGTAAGGCAATATGGATACATTGGTTGACTTCATTTCTTGAGTAAGAATCTCTTAAAGTTGGATCTAACAACTCCAAGGCTGTTCCGTTGCTCCAGTGTTCCCAAGCCTGCATCAATTTGTAAATGTTCATATAGTGTCTCCATCCCTCCCTTTCAATTGGGGGTGATGTTGGCAATTACAGAATGAGAAAAAACATATAAAAAACAAATGTGGTGCGTACTGCATACTCACATAGGTCAAGAGGTCCTTAGTAGTAGTCTCTGATTCATAGAGAGAACTGATCTTATTACCACCTATAATCTCTAGTACTAGGACACCAAAGCTATAGATATCAGATTTTACAGAGAATTGTCCATGCATTGCATATTCCGGAGACATATAACCACTGTAAACCAATGTCATCAAATCAACAAAGTTAAAAAAAGACTTTAAAAGAAAAATAACACTATAAAATCTTTAACTTATATTATTAGTCAAATTCAAAGCTAACTGGGTTCTACAAATAAGTTTAAAAAAAAAGTTAATGCACTACATATATCTAACTTGTGCTACAGGGGAGACTGGACTTAATGCATCTCTAAATTGTCCATGGGTTACTTGATATGGAAATTTTTAGGTTAGAATGACCTATCTTTTTCTTTTTTCTGGATTAATCTGTTAGGAAGAAAACAATTAATATATCCATCAACTAATAAGAGCATATATTTTCAATATATATATATATATATATATATATATAAACACTATAATCAAGTACTTACTATGTTCCAACGGCCTTCTTGGTCTTTCCTTCAATTTGGTCAATCCCAAAAATCCTTGCCATGCCAAAATCTGATATTTTTGGATTCATATCCTCATCTAATAGTATGTTGTTAGCTTTAAGGTCGCGATGAATAATTCGTAGTTGAGAATCTTCATGAAGATAAAGGATCCCTCGAGCAATCCCTTCAATAATCTTGTAACGTCTTGACCAATCCAATATTTTTTTCTTGTTGGATTCTACACACCCATCCATATTCGATATTCAAGTTAGACTAAATGAATCCAAGCGAATTGCATATTCTACTAATTCGTTAATTTTAAAAGCACTAGATATAGAAACACAATTTATTCTATCTTCCTATCTATTGCATTTTCATAGGCTCCAAAACACTAATAAATATTGGGTAATTTATTCCACGCATCTTATATGACAAATAAATAGTTGAGACATATGCTTAGAATGTACAAACCAAATAGGAACTGATCAAGGCTTTTGTTGGGCACAAACTTGTAGATGAGCAACTTTTCTTTTCCTTCCAAACAAAATCCCAATAGCCTGACTAGATTTCTGTGTTGAAGCTTGGCTACTGCTAAAATCTCATTCTTAAATTCTTCTACACCTTGTCTAGAACTCTCTGAGAGTCTCTTCACTGCTATTTCTTCTCTATTAAGTAATGTACCCTGAGAATGTACCGCAATAACCATTAGAATGGTGTACTTTGTGGAATTTATAAAATCTCAAGGTCAAAAGCTTTTGAATTTTAGAGAATCAATACCGTATTGAATGATGTTTTAGTTTGGTTAAGAAAATGAAATATTTTAATACTAATCAATATTAGTGTATTGTTTCAAGATTATCTCTAATTTTATATTTATGGCCATAAACTCACGATCTTCTTGTTCTTTTATAAGAATCTCATATCACATATATATTTTTTTTTCTTTGAAAGTATATATTATCTTAAGCTTTATATAAATTGTTAGTTCATTAAAATTAATATAATAGTTATATTGATATAATAATAATAATAAACATCCTTTTAGATATTGTTAATTTGTCATATTTAGATATTGATAAATATACTGCACACATAAATAAAGACATCATAATATATATCGTAAAAATAGTTACTGTATTTTAAATTCCAATTTCCAAGTTCCTCTTCTAAAAAAAAAAAAATCCAAGTTGCATACTTTTGTATAATGTTCACGCTGGTTGCCAGGCACATTGCACAAAAATTCAAAAAAAACAGAGTAAAAACTAAACAGAAATAGAAAAAGGCACAGCAAAAAAACTCAAATGAAAGAACGTTTAATGGTCTGTGTGAGAGAAAGAAAAAGGTGGAGGAGATCGGAGAAATGGGTTACTAGTACTACCAGCAGCGTGGTGACGAAAACGACAACGGCGACGTGAGCAAGTCAGTAAGTGACTGAAAATGAGGTATTATAAGATCTAAAACCCAAGAGTTTTTGCTTCTTCTTTTTTTTTTTTTTTTTCGGTCCGGTACGAATTTCCGGCCGAAATCCGATACATACTCCATTTTCCTGGCATCGTTTTTCGCTGGGTCACAAGTCTCATTCTCTTATCTCTGTCTCACACTCGCAGCTCTCTGTCTCTCTCTCATCTCTCACTCTCAGACACTCTCAAGTCTCACCGTTAGTAACAGAGAAAGCGAGGAAAAAAAAAATGGAGAGCAAGAAAAAGAAAATGAGAAAGGAGTTCTGCGACACACAGTGAGAAGAGAGCAAAGAGACAAAAGAAAAGAAAATAAACAGTGGGAGTAAGTGATAATGATATTTGATAATATTTTCTCACGTGGGTGGGTTGGTAAATGGGAAAAGTAGGCCGCAGCCGCCCGCAGGATCCTGTTTTTTATTTTTTATTTATTTTTATTTTTATTTTTATTTTTTTTTTATTTTGATCCACGTAGGATCCTGTTTTTAGGCACCTTTTAATGGACCTAAACCAAGTCCCTTAAACAATTACCCAAATTTTGAATTTTATTTTTAAAAGAAAAATCATAAATAAATGTTTTATAATAATAATCCTACGTTATTTAAGATTTTAAAAGAAAACTATATTAAATTTATTATTTTGTACAATAGTGAAATATATATATATATATACTTATTAATGATAATGCTGAAATGATATGTCGTAATAGACAAATACTTAAATATTTAATTCTAATAAATATTGAAATGGTATTCGTTAGCAATCCATTTTAAAGAAAGTTTTTATGGAAAAATGAAATAAAGTAATTAATATTTTGATAGTTTTTTTCATTTCCAATAAAAGTGGTGTTAAAACTTTTCTTAAATGAATTGTTAACCAATACTCTAAGGGCATTCGTTAGCATGCCCTTTAATGATTTTGATATAACTAATATGGGCCGTATCAAAATTGATACAAAAAATTCCAATTAGCTCCCAATTAAAATATATATATATATATATATATATATATATATAATTGACTCAAGTTTTTGACTATTTGAATTTTTGCATGAGTTAAAAATTCCCCAGCCCCACTAAATAAATTAAAAAAAAAAAAAATAGGCAACAAATAATGGATACTAGTACCTTGTAAACCTCACCAAATCCGCCTCCACCCAGCTTGTTATCCTCAGAGAACTTGTTTGTGGCAGCTTGGATTGTAGCCAAATCAAATTGCAAAGACTCTACAGTTGTAATGTCACTGGAAGCTACGCACATAAATCGGGTAAACATTGGTGAAATCTTTGGCCCATGCATGGGGAAGCATAGAAAAAATATTATAATTTTGAGCATACTGTTGGTGCTTTATATGGAAAAACCCAAATATACATGTATTCGTATTTTGGAAGGATGCTATCTTGATCATGCTTTGTAATATTTTTTTCCTTTCCTCTAATAAAAGTTTTCAGTTTATCAAAAAATAAGGAAATACTCGAATACACATCTCTCAGCATTTCTTAGATTTTCATTTAAGCACCGTTACGATATTCTAGTCACTTCTACAGTTCTACTTTCTAGAATAACAACTAGAAGTAATTACAAATATTTCCAGCAAACATAGGGGATTAGGCTACCAGAGCAGTTAGAAGATATCTGGAAATCAAACATTATAAATTCAATTAAATTACTTATTACCATTTTTATCCGGTAGAGAATTGTACTTCTTTTTTGTTCTCCTTCTTAGGATGTAGTAGCCCAAAGCAAGTAGAGCCAAGACAGAAATTGAAGCAACAATGGCGAGAATTATTGGCCATGAGATTCCGCTTTTCCCTGCATAAACATAAAGATTTTTATTTCAAACTAAATAGATTAGTGCTTCAAAAGGGCTTAGTATTAGCTAAAGAGTAAAAAGTAGGATTATATTCTCGTCCATGTTTTAAATCCCTCTTCTTCCAAATATTGAATGACAATAATAATACTAATAAGAGTTTTGTGGTTCTTGTTTAAAAACATGGTCTCTGGAGCTTAATCGACACTCGCACGACACTGTAAAATCAAAAGTTGGTAAATAAGTTTTGACTTATTTTTTGGTTTGGTGACAGCACCTGGTGGAGGAGGAAGAAGCAATGGTATAGGTGGTGGTCCTGGTGCTGGAATTGGTGGAGCAACGGCTTGTATCTGATAAAACGGAGAAACCTCATACCTAACGGTACAACTAGGATACATCACTCTACCCCCTTGCTTTCCACTGCAACACGTAGGCACGTTTGTTATGGCTTCCAGAAGACACCTATTGCAATCAAAGCTGGATAGGTCAGGAGTGCACTGTACAAGGCTGTACATGGTTTGCAATACCGTAAAATTGACTTCTTTCGTAGCGAACTTTTTAGCACCGGAGGAAGCATTTGCGGCCAGAGGCACCAAGTCACTCAATGTTGTTTGCGCTAGCTTAAGGAAGCGATCTGGCTCTGGAATATCCAACACGTTCCACAGATACTTCCTTGGCTGGTCTTCCATGACAGAGAAGATTGATCGATTTGAGTAGCGTAACATGCATTCATCATACCATATCACAGCCACTTTCTCTACGGGGCAGTACTGCTGAACAATCTCGTTTGTTGCTGTTGACACGCAGTCTTGGCAGGCATCTGGGGTGAGGTCTCCACGGCAGAGGAAGAGGCCGTAAATTGAGGTCTCTGGGTTTTGGCCAACGGTGTTGTTGTAGAAGCCAATTTCACGCGTGGAATTGGAGGAAAGGGAAAAGAGCAGGTCTTTTAGGTTAGATTGGTAGGTGGAGTTGGGGATGAACGTGGTTTCGTTTGAACAGATATGAAAGCGGTAACTTGGGACAAGTGCTTCACTGGTAAGGCTAATGAAGCTGAGCCACAAAAGAACCAGATTTACCATGGAGACGCTTGAAGAAACCATGCCTACTTTTTTGTGTCTCGTATTTTGATCTTACTTCGGGATTAGCTTTATAGGGGCTGTTATTGCTTCCCAGACGGGGCGATGCCCCTCCCGCTCCCTCTCACGTAACGGGGAGTCTACTCTACCGTAGACACGTGTTAAGGGACTTGTTGACCTCAGCTAGTCAACCGTCATGGTCTGCTGCGTGGAAATAATTGAGACTCTTTTTAGTGTTCATATGCCCCGCTAGAGGAAAGGATGCCCAAATGATCCGTATGAAGTTGTGTTCCTTGTGGAAGGCATTCGAAAAGTCATGGGTTTGAAAAGTCTTCGAATTAGAAATGCTGATGACGCGATTGGATTGGGCGTTTTGCCCGATTCGTGTGTTTTACGTTTTTGGGTAAGTCTCATGGGTACTGTTCACTTTTCCACCGAACTTAGCAAAATATAGATTCCAATGCATTTTTGGATCTTATAACACTGTTCGTACTTTTAAAAATAATTTTATTACTGTGTTTTCAGTAATAAATTTTCAGTTTTTAGTAAATAAGCAATATTCAAACACAACTTTAGTAATTTGGGGTTTTTAATTCCACGCGTTTTTATTATCTTGGTAATCATTTGACAACTTGTTATATTTCTAATATTATTAGGATTAGTTTGTTTTGACAAAAAAATTAAACCAAAAAGAAAGCCTAAACATTGGGCCTTCTTTTAAGCCCAATAGGCCCATTGCCTCCCTTAAAGCCTCAAATACAACCACGTTTCTACAATCTTCTACACCCTTCCAGTTTAACGCTAAGGCCCCATCAACCTCCACAAACACTCCATTCTCCCTAACCTCGCCTTAACCCAACAATGTCGTGGGCAATTTGGATCAACAATCACGCAATGGAGCTCAGCAACTCCATGATCGACAACATCCGATAGGGACCTCCTCATGATCTATGGGTGGATGGACAAAGACCTATTGAACTCTTGGAGCTTCATCTTCCCTCTAACAGAGCAAAGCAAAAGGGACGAGTGCTTACCTCTCACACACCCAGCATGGCACAACACCCTAAATCCATGGTGGAGGTTCACTCTAGATTGACCAACTCTACTTTCCTTGGGTCAAAGAACATTGAGCATCTCAAGGGATTGCTTGTAGTTCAATCTCTTAGAAATATTGCTGGATCTCCTAGAAAGGGAACTAGCTCCAATGGAAATTTTCAGAGAAAGTTTCTCACGGATGAGACAACGGGGGTTCCAATTCAAGGGATTCTCCCATAGCTCAAGCTCATCCAGACTCTAGCCTTCATGGAGAGCTTTACCTTGGGAGCATCCACGAGGCAGACACAACTGCCACTACTGGAACATGCAATAACTTTGGCACAGAAACCAGTGATGTCCAAAGAGGACCTAAGGCAGGTGGGATGGAAATAGATGACATCCAAGAGGGCCTTTGCCCAGGAATGTGAGTTCTTTTCTCCTTTCTTATCCCCAAAAATGAATATACTTGTCTGGAATTGTAGAGGGGCTATAAAGCCTTCTTTCCGTAGCACTATTCTTGATTTGACATACTTTCATTCTTCTGGAATTGCGGTGGTCACGGAGACCCGCATAAGTGGCTCTAAGGATGGTGAAATCCTCTGTTCCTTACCTTATGATGGTATGCACACAACCGACCCCATTGGCTATGCTGGGGGATTTGGCTTTTATGGTGCAAGGATATGGTGGACATGGATGTGCTCACTGCCACGGAACAGGAGATACACATTATAGTGAAGGTTATCACCTCTCCCTCTTCCTAGCTTCTTTCTTCTATTTATTGAAGTCCCAAACTTAAGGAATGCCAAATTCTGTGGGAAAATTTATGTTCTGTCACTCTTCTTCATGACCTTCCCTAGGCCATTGTAGGTGATTTTAATGATGTTATTACTAACTTTGAAAATTGGAGGGGTAATCCGGTAAGCCTATGTTGCATCACTGCTTATAGAAACTGCATGAGCTTTTGTAACATGATTGATCTAGGGTTCTCTAGGGCCACTTTCACATGGACCAATCATAGAGATATCAATGCCTTAATCTAGCAAAGAATAGATAGATGTTGGGCAAATCCGGCCTGGAATTTGATCTTCCCTGATGCCAATGTTACCCATTTACCTAGGGTGAGCTCGAATCATTGTCCTCTTCTCCTGAGTTTATATAAAAATCACCAAAGGAGGCTAGAAAGGCCATTTCGTTTTGAAAAAAATGTGGCTTAACCACCCAGGATTTCAACAAGTTGTGAAAAAGCTTAGGGTCTTAATCCTAGTCTTGGACTAGCAATTTCCACCTTCAAAACTTTAGCAACCACTTGGAACAAGGAAATTTTTGGGAACATTTTTGCAAGGAAATGGAAACTTCTTCTTGAATAGGGGGTCTTCAGAAAGCTTTGGCTACCCGTCCCTCGGCTTTCCTTATCTCTTTTGAACAAGAGCTTTCCTTTCAGTATGCCTCAATTCTCAATCAAGAAGAGGAGTTTTGGGCATTAAAATCTCGGGTGGACTAGCAACTTTTTGGTGACAAAAACACTGTCTTCTTCCATATAAAAACAATCACTAAGAGGAAGCATAATAGAATTTGAAAGATCATGAATCACTCTGGAGAGTGGGTTGATGACAAGGATCAGGTGATGGACATTTTATTAAAAGTGGCTTCAAAGAGCTCTACCAAATTCAACACCTGACTTCCATCTCCACTACAGCTTTTGAGCTCAATTAGGCTGTAGTGCTCTCAGATGATGATTCCTGCAAGCTTTCAGTCATACCCTCGAATATGGAAATTCTTAGGGCCCTTTCCTCATTGAAACCTTATAAAGCTCTAGGAATAGATGGTCTTCATGCTGGCTTTTTTCAGCATTTTTGGCACATTCGCAAACCATTAGCCACTGAAGAAATCTTGATCATCTTCACATCTAAACATATTCACTCATATTTGAAATCAAACCTTGGTGGCTCTTATCCCGAAAATAAATGGCTTGAAAGTTTTTTTAGACCAATTTATCTTTGTACTTCTATCTACAAAATGGTTTCAAAGATCATTGTCAATAGAATAAGGTCCCCAAATGCAACAACTGATCTCCCCGCTCCAAGCTGCATTCATTCCTGGAAGAAAAGGGCTGGACAATATGATTATAGCTCAAGAAATTCTCCACTCTATTTAAAAGAAAAAAAGGGAGGAGTGGCACGATGGCATTGAAAAAGCTTTTGATTGCCTTGAATGGAGTTTTATCAGGGAAGTTCTTGTATACTTTAATTTTCCCTCAAACGTCGTTGCCATTATCATGGATTGTATCTCTTCAACCTCTGTCTCTAAAATATTTAATGGTGGCAAGCTCTCTGCCTTCAGTCCTTCCTATGGCATCCGCCAGGGAGACCCTTTATCGCCATACATTCTCATATTGTGCCTTGAATATCTTGGACTCCTTATCCAAGACAAAATTGCAAACTGCACTTGGAAGCCCATCAAAGTCTCTAGATCTAGCCTAGCCTTCTCTCATCTATTTTTTGCCGATGACCTGATGCTCTTCGATCAAGCTAGTCTCAAGAACAGTGAGGCAAATGATGAAGTGCTAACTATTTTTTGTCATCTATCCGAACAAAGGGTTAGCAAGGAAAAATCTAGAGTTCTTTTCTCAAAAAACACCCTGAAGAGACTAGAAGAGCAATATGTTGTTCTCTAGGCATTTTAGAAGCACAGAAATTTGATAAATATCTAGGGTTTCCACTAAAATTCTCTAACTGTGGCTCTAGAGACTTTAACTTCATCATTCACAAAGTGCAAGAAAACTTGCCCGATGGCACACTAGTCTCCTCTCCATTGCTGGTAGAAGGACTCTCATCAAGTCTTTAGGTGCCATTCCTAACTATGTCGTGTTGGGGGCTTTGCTTCCAAATAGAGTTTGCAAAGAAATTGACCATGCCACCAAGAATTTTCTACGGGGTTCAACCCTTGAAAAAAGGAGGATGCACATTGTGAACTGGGACACTATTACACGACCTAAAGACTATGGTGGGTTGGGTATTCATGAAACAAGACCGCGGAATCTTACTCTCATTGCCAAACTTAATTGGAATTTGTTGTCATAGGACCCCTCCCCATGGGCTCATATCTTAAAAGCTAAATACCACTTCAGTAATACTAGCAGGAGCCCATGGGCTTCTAAAGGCTCCTACTCTCCCACATGGGCAGCTTGCAAAGCTACAAAGCCCTTCCTGGATAATGGACTAAGAAAAGTATCACTACAAGTGCTTCTACCTCCCTATGGTACGACAATTGGACCTCAAATGGCCCACTAAGAGCCTAAATAATTGGTCCACTCAATATTGGAGAGGAAAATCAACTAGTAAGTCAAGCTATTGATAATATGGTAACCAAAATATTCAGCTCTCATTTGATCTTCCTGATAATGTTTTTAAGCTCATCATAGCTACCTCCACAAACTTAGCTTCCCAGGTGGATGATCTTATTGCTCGGGCCTTCAATAATGATGGTGACTTCTCCCTTCGAACTGCCTACAATGCAGTAAAAGGATTAAATGTCTTGAACCCAACCATTTCCTCTCTCTCCTAGATTTGGAACCTTAAAGTCCTTCCAAAATTCATCCTCTTTATTTGGCTTTGCTCTTATAATAGCATCCTTGTTAAAGAAGTTTTGGGTTCAAAGGGTTTAAGCCTGGATCAGCGTTGCTCCATCTATAACTCACAAACTAAGTCCATAAGCCACATGCTCAGAGAATGCCCCTACTCAGTTAGCTTCTGGAATCAACTTGGCCCTCCTTCAGGGCTATACACCTTCTTCGGCCTCCCCCTCTCAGATTGGATGCATGTCTACTGTACCTCTATACTAGGCTCTCGACACCATGGTATTCCTTGGCCCACTTTGTTTCTTTTTGGTCCATTTGGACTAAAAGAAATTATGTCACCTTCCAAGCAAGACAACCAAAGCAGCAACTACTAAGAGAATGTGTTGCAAAAGCCCTGGAATTCTATTTCCTTACAGCCTTAAACAAACCCATCAGAGCAAGGCCTCAGCTCAATGCCAAATGGTCCAAATGCCCTCTAGGTTAGCATAAGCTGAATTTTGATGCCTCCATTATCATCATGCTGGTGCTGGTGGTTTACTCCGTGATTTGAATGGGGACTAGGTCCAAGGATTCTCAAAACTTGTAGGCACCACAACAGTCCTAATGGCTAAACTATAGGCCTTGCGAGAGGGGCTCCGTATGGCAAAACAACATAACATTCACAATCTTGTGTAAATGTGGATTCCTCTGATGTAGTTAGGCTCATAACCTCCTCATCTTCCACTAATAGACTAATCAAGCCTTTGGTGGCTAAATGTGGGACATTATTCAAGCTTTCCATTAGGTCCAGCTCACCCACTGCTTCAGGGAAGCCAACCAAGCAGCTGACTTTGTTGGATGTATTATTTTTTGATAGCGCTAGTAGCAGCGCCCCTAATGTAACTGCGATATCTGAAACCTCTGTAACTACTGAAACCCGTTCCTTCTTGGGTTAGTTTTAATAGACTCTTTATTTAACCCCAAAAAAAAAAAATTCTTTTTTTACTTTTTTCAATCTTTTTTCGACTGTTGAACCACTTGAAAAACTTATCAAACAGAAAATGTTTTCGATTGACTTTTTTTTTTTGTGTGGAAAAGAGACTGAATTCTCATTCAAAGGAGAAAAACCAAATACAATGAGAAACAAACACACTAGCATCAAGCAGAACAATAACAACATAGACCAAAAATAAATAAACCTCACCTAGAGTGATCTCTCCAATCTAAGGAGGTCAAACAAAAATTTTGGGATCTCATTCCTCCAAACAGATTTTTCTCTAATTTTTTTGGCATGTTGGCAAGTTCGTGGGCTATTTTCTTGCTATCCCTATCAATGTGTCTGACTCTAGCCTTTTTAAAAGCTGCTACATCCTTGACCAACGTAAAGGCATATGATAAAGCTGCTAACAAACCTTTAGTAGAGCTGTGATAGTTAGAATTGCAGGTAGCTTAACTTAGGTGTGAAGAATGGAGTTAGTTATTGATGTAAGTCCATGAGTCAATGTCTAATTACTCTATATACACATGTCAAGATTTGGTGTGTTGGTATTAGAGTTTGTTAGATTCCTTCGACATTCTATGGAGGTGGTTATTGTATATATATTGGGACTTGCAACAAAATTTCTTGAATTAAGAAGAACTCCATTTTATCAAATTCTGTACTCTCTGTTTTCTCAATTTTGCATTTCTTTCTTTCTTGTATTGCTTTTCTTTTCATGGCATCAAAGCCACCATTAATGGCTTCTGCTCTGATCTCTAGTTCTTCAACAAATCCTTCCACCACAACTACTACAAGTCCTTTAATGAATCCATTTGTTGCTACTCTTGTCCAATATGTCGAGTATGATGACGATGAAGCTAGATTTTACCAATTATATTGTATGGAAGCATCAAATCATGGTGATTCTTGTAGCTTATGCCATGATTGGTTTTTTTGATGATTCGTTTAGCTCTTGATCCTTTCTTGAAAGATAGTTCTAGAAGTTTCACTAGAGAGCCAAACCCAGAGTATCTCAATTGGAAAAGTAGAGAGCAAGCCCTTTTCACTTTCATCAATTCCACTTTATCTCTATCAGTCTTAGCCATCATTGTGGGTCAAAAGTCTGTGAAAGGAGTCTAAAAGGTGATTGAAAAGAGGTTTGCTTCTATATCTCGCTCTCATGTTTTGAGTTTGAGATATGAATTGTTGAGTATTAACTAAGGTTCTGAAAGCATAGATAATTTCTTTCAAAGAATTAAAGAGGCTAGGGATAAATTAAGTTCTGTTGTTGTTTTCATTGATGAAGAAGAGCTTATACATTTAGCTTTAGAAGATTTACCTCATGAATATGATGCATTTTGTTCTGCAATAAGGATTCGTAAAGAGTTAAATCCTTTATTGAATGCTGAAGAGAGAGCTATTAAGAAGAAATTTGAACTTAGGGAAACAACTATGGCTAAGATCCTTCAGAGTGGGTTTAATCAGAATAATAATGGAGGTAGAAGCAGAAATGGCAATCAGAGGCATTGTGGCAGATGATTGAATAATTTTGGCACTAATTTTGGATTCAATAATAGTCAATCCTCTGGAAATGCCACTACCACTACTCAATTTTATGGTTTTCAACCACAATCTCAGCTCAAGAGTGGTTCTAGTTTTCCTTCAATTCATTCTTAAGGTCAATCTCAAAATTCAAGACCTACTTGTCAAATTTGTGGCAATAATAGTCACATTGCCTTGGATTGCTATCATCGCATGAATTTTGCTTATCAAGGCAAACATGCTGCAGCCAAGATAGCATCTATGGCATCTAGTTCTATGGCAGCAATTGCAATTGCTAATTCTGCTTCAGCAAATACCTCATATTGGCTTATTGATATAGGTTGTTTTGATCATGTCACACCTGATTTATCTCAGATTTCATTGACATCTCAAGCTACTGCTGGTCATGAAACGGTTATTGTTGGCAATGGGCAAGAGTTACCTATGACTCATGTTGGTAATGGTAAGCTTCTCACACCTTCTCATAGTTTTCGTTTAGATAATATCCTTAAGGTTCCTGATTTAGCTTCAAACTTATTATCTATCTATAAACTCTATTTACAAAAAAAAAAAATAAAAAAATTTATTATTTTGATACCAATCAATTCTTAATTGTGGATTTGCCTACGGGTAAGGTTCTTTATCAAGGCTTGAGTAAGGATGGTGTTTATCCAATTCCATTTTCTTCATAACTCTCTAGTAATTATGATATTTCTTCATCTCTTGCTTTCAACTCTTCTGTTAATGCTCCTATTTCCAATGAAGCAATGCTGTGGCATCAAAGACTTGGTCATCCTTGTTCCAAGCTTCTTCACTCTCCCTTGTCTTCTTTCAATAACAATGTTCAAATTTCTGTACATGATGACATTTGCTCTCAATGTAAATATTGTATGAGTGCTGAGATGCACAAACTTCCTTTTCCAAAGCATATTATGTCAAGTACTTCTCCTCCACAACTTGTTTACAATGATGTTTGGGGCATTGCTCCTGTTACTTTTGTCCTTAGCTATAAATTCTATGTCATTTTTGTTAATGACTTCACTAGATTCACCTGGTTATTTCTTCTTAAACATAAGTATGAAGTTTTTATTGTTTTCTTGCATTTTAAAGCTCTTGTTGAGAATCAAGTTGGGTCTAAAATCAAAACACTTAGAACTGATGGTGGGGGTGAGTATACTAGTAATCATTTTAAGTATTTTTGGTTGGATCATGGCATTCAACATCAGTTTTCATGTCCTTACACATCTTAGCAAAATGGTGTTCCTGAGAGAAAACATAAGCACATAATTGAGAGTGGTTTTTCCATGCTCCATCAGTCCAATCTTCCCTCTTCTTAATGGTGTTATGCCTTTAGCACTGCCACTTATTTTATCAATAGGCTTCCCTCTTCTGTTCTGTCTTTTAAGTCTCCTTGGGAATTGTTATTTCATATTGTCCCTCCTTTGCATCCTCTGAAGACTTTTGGTTGTGCTTGTTTTCCTCTTCTTAAGCCCTATACTGATCACAAGCTTCAGCCTAAGTCTACTCAATGTATTTTCTTAGGGTATCCTCCTTTATCCAAAGGGCATATCTATTTTGACCCTCATACTTAGAAGATTTACATCACCTCACATGTTATTTTACATGAACCTGAATTCCCTACTCTTCCTGCAACCTTATCTGATTCTTCTAGCAACTTTATATTTGTCAGTCCTTCCTCAAACCTTTGGATCTCTACCTTTTTACCTAGTTCTTCATCTAATTCTTTATCTACTGTCACTGATGCGTTTCCTTCTATCATTTCACCTTTTTCTGTGTCTGGTGAGTCTTCTGTTGTTCCTGCCACTTCAGTTGATATTACTTTACCTTTCTCTAGTCTTGTTCCCTTCTTGGGTCATGTTGAGTCCCCTCATCTTGCTGCTACTGAGTCCATAGTTAAGTCCACCACTCCTATTATTCAATCTTCTCCTTCATTTCCTAATACTCGTCCAATGCTTACCAAATCCAAACATGGCATCTTTAAGCCCAAAGCTTATGCAGTTGTGAGAAATTATTTTTAGGAAGAGCCTCCTACTTTCAATGTTGCTTCAAGGTTTCCACAATGGGTTGAAGCTATGGATTCTGAGTATGCCACTCTGTTAAAAAAAAAATACTTGGTCTTTAGTCCTTCCTCTTCCAGCTAGTAAGAATGTGCTTCATTATAAGTGGGTGTACAAGATTAAGAGGGGCAGTGATAGGACCATTGCTAGGTATAAAGCAAGATTGGTGGCTAAGGGATTTTTGCAGCAGTATGTTTTGGACTATGAGGAGACTTTTAGCCTTGTTGTTAAGCCAGCCACAGTTAGGATCATTTTGCCATTAGCTGTGCAGAATCATTGGTCTTTAAAGAGGCTGGATGTGTCTAATGCTTTTCTTCATGGGGTGCTTCAAGAGGAGGTTTTTATGTCTTAGCCTCCGGGTTATGTAGATCCTGCTTATCCTACTCATGTTTTTCAATCTCATAAAGCCATTTATGGCCTTAAGCAGACACCTAGAGCATGGTTTGATAGTTTTACTTCTTAGCTATTTCACATTGGCTTCCAAGCTTCTTTTGTAGATTGTAACTTGTTTATTATGCATCATGTTTCATTTTTGGTTTACCTTCTTCTTTATGTGGATAGAAAGATCCTTAATAAGGGATAACAAAAAGTGAGCACGAGGCTCTGTGATAGTGTTATAGCGTGACAAAGGATAAAGTATAAATGTCCTCACCATGTTCAAGAATCTCGAACCTTTAGCAAAGGTCGAGCAACGATTGTTCTAACGATCACCCCAAGAAGACGAAGTCTCATAGAACAGAGACATAAGCCCATATTTGGACATAGTCCCTAGACGATCACAATCGGGGTAATCAGGATGCGTTATCCACGAGACATGGAGCACCTCGGATACAATATCCAAAGTGACCACAATGCACAAACCTTAAAAGCAAGTAGAAAACTAAGGTACTGAAGAATCAAATCCATGCATATTGGAGTAAAACTCCTGTATGATCATGGAAGGGCAAGTGACCAGGGCACCACACAGTGACTCACAACCCCTACTATAGATGACAGTGGGTAGGTCAGTATCAAAAAAATCCGATAGAATGACTTGGCGTTCTAAATGAATGCCTCATCTAGAAAAGTTCTCTGAGAAGTTTTTACGAGCCTTCTCATCATGGAACCGAACATGAAAAGGGGTAGGATCATCAGAAGAAGTAGATGCCCTAGAATAAAGAGGGTTCTGGGACGGAGTAGACTAATATTTAGGTGCCATGATGCAACTAACACAAGAGAGAGAGAGAGAGAGTCAGAAAAGCACCAACAAGATAATATATATAAGAATATAGAAACTTGAAGGTACGTATGCATAAAAATGTGACATGCAAACTTAAAAACATCATGGGCTCAGCCCAATCCAATCCTAACAGCACATAATCATTGTAACAAGGTAAACACATGTGATGCAATGCGTGATGTTTTAAAAAAATATATACAAAACCCATCCCAAAATTTTGCAAAAACCTCTTTAATTTTGAAAAACCCTAAATTTTTCAACAAACCCCAAAAGTTAGGTCACAAAAGATGAAATGGTGAAGAAATGAATGAGAAAGAGTCTTACCAGAGAGAAAAAATGATCTTGAGACTGAAGAACACTTGGGAAAGAGGTTTGGAGTGATTTAGAGGTATTTTGGGAGGTGAAGAGGTAGAAAGGATTGAGAGAGATCGAGAGAAAATGAAGCTGAAATTGCGTGGATCACTTATATAGAAACTTCATAAACCTACTATCGAGATTTAAAATGCGCCTTTTAGGTATCGAGGAGCTGTCTAGAGGTTTCCTCAGCAATGAAGCTCGATGGATCAAGGTAGCTATTAAGAAGCTATTGAGCATCTAGAAGATTTCTCGATGGAACGAGGTAGCTATCGAGAGCTATCGAGAATGTGATAAAAAGCAGCTAAAGGGTCTCGGTAGATAGCATAGCTGTAGATAGGTATCGAGACGCTATCGAGATTGCTTGAAAACAGTTTTTCAACAAGAGAAAAACACAGATATGAATGCAATCAAACATGCTATACAACCAAAGATCCAAAAAACATTTTAACCTCTTAGAATCATCTTTCAACAAGAAAAATGTTAAGCACATAGATCTAAAACACACACGCGCACACACACACACACACACTAAACATGTCTAACCAATTTTATATTTCAAAAACAAGTTAAAACAGTTTAGTGAGCATACATTTACACAAGCATTCCTTGTGATGGCCAAATCACATTGTACCTGCACGTGTATCAAGAGTAGCAAAGAATTTTGTGTTGTGTGTGAAAAACATCGCAAAATTGCGTAAGTGTCTACATGTTATAACGATTTGAGATATGAGAAAATCACTTTAACTCACACGCAATCATAACTATTTGATGTGGAATATCACTTTCGAGGTACATCCTATAACTCCCACATCTCCTAGAATACACGCTTGCAATCATATATAACGCATTTTGATCTTTTTGCTTTTATTTTTCTTTGCATATTTTTCTTTTCATAAGCATATCATGCATTGACATATAAGAGAGAGAAAAGAAATACCCAATGATATTAAGCATTTGACATTCCACTTTTACTATGTTGAAGTATACAAATATTATTTCATGATTGGCGGACAACAATGATGAGATGGTTATTTATGCCTGTGCACACCCAGAATGTGGTTTGTTGGGCTAAAACTCTATTTGGGCTCACAATATATTTATATTGTGGGCTTTTGGATTTCTTACAATGGGTGGTCCTATGCTCAGTAACCTGAAGAGTCTATATTTTCTGTGTTCTCATAATTACTCTCCCTGTTTTCTTCAGAATGATCACCCACTTTCTTCAATATTTCCTCTAAAATTCCTAACCCCCTGTACTGAATTTTCCTCTCTTATTTATAGCTAAAGTTAGTGGAAAGGCTATGATTATTTTCCTAGTAGGTGGAAAGAGAGGTCCAATATTGGAACTAGTTCCACTGCTAGAGGGACTGCCCAGCAGCGGCACTCCCTAGGTAATGGAAGGAAGGTCCAATACTATTACTCTTAAGTGGATGTTTAGTCATGAGTGGGAGAAGGTGAGAGTGGCATTGGAACTAGTTCCATCGTTAGAGGGACTGAGCGGCAGAGGCGTTCCCCAAGTGATGCAGTGCACTCCGAGTTTCATCTGCCCGATAAACGTATCCATCAAAGGTAATAGGACCTCACCTTCGTTGCTCATGTCGTAAACGTTTCCATCTCTTGGCTTCAGGTTTTAGATGGGCATCAAAGATTGCCCAGAATAAGCCCGGGTTTAGGGTTTAGGGTTTTAGGGTTTAGGGTTTAGGGTTTAGATGGGCATCAAAGATTGCCTAGAATAAGCCCATAGGTCCGATCAGTGTAAGGTTCTACATGTGGCATCATTACAATGGGCTTTTATGAACAAATGGGCTTGAAGAAGGGTAACGCCTGTACAATAGCCCCCCTTGATTCATGCTCAGTTTTCAGTAATGAATCAAGGATTTCGAGGACCAAGCGCCATCCGATGAACCCATTGGATGGATTACTGATGACGAATCAATAACGATTCAAGTCATGATGATGGTTCCTCAAGGACACTAGGCTCACACATGTGGGGAGGTTTTTTCTAGCTCCTCGCCTCATTAAATGCCTTAATTCCTATATATAGCCATTTTTGGGTTCCCATTTCACCTTTTACGTCCTCTTCATTCTTAATCTCTTCTCTACCAAGCATTCTCCTTCTGCGCACAAACACTCCTCCAGTTTCTCACTCTCTAGAGCCTAAAGTAAATCTTTTCTACCCCTTTCTTTCTTCGATTCTTCTTTGTTCCATACTTTAGGAATGGGGTTTTCTCACCTTCTCACCCTTAGGGCTGCCTTGGCTAGTTGTAGAGAGACATTCGGTGTCCTAGAGAATGTTGATATTGAGTATTGCAATGAGGGCAATATTGCTCTCGAGAGGGCTGCTAGTCCAAATGTTGTGTTCTTTCCATTGATATCTATACTTGAAGGTGGAGTTAGATTCCCCGTAGACCCTTTTATCATAAGCACTTTAGGGTTCTATAGCCTATGCCCTGACCAGCTTTCCCTAATTTTTATAGAGTCGTTAGTTGTGCCAGCCGACTGAATCAAATGTTCGGGCTACAATTGAATCATCGTGACATCAATTTCATGTATAAATTGTGAAGCAATTTTTCAAGTGATTATTATCTAAAGACTAGAGATATGCAGGTCCGGCTTATATCTTGCCTTCTTGACTCCAATAGAAACTCGGTAGGAGATTTTGTTCGGATGCGTGGCAACTGGCTCGCCGATGAGCTACTTTGCCCGCTTTCGCCACGTGGTGTTGGTCGAAACCGAGAATCTCCTTTTGTTCTAGCTTTGCATCTTTTTATTGTTTACGTATTGAGCTGACCGATCTATTTTCAGGTTTGTTGCAGAATCAAAAAGGTTTCTGTCAGATCCCCGAGTTATACATGTGTGTGATCTCAATTTTGTTCTTAGGTCCAAGATTTTTGTCCACAACGACGGGCAACTCCTAGCATCTCATTTGATACTCGGCGTTACACCGATGTACACTACTTGGCAATCCTTCGGCCAAACACTTTTAGTAGATAGCCCGCTCTTATCTTACATAGACATCCGGCACGCAAAATTCCTTCCTCCTGCGCTTACTACCGGCGAAGCTTGGGACCTTGGCCCTCGTTATACTACAGCGGACGATCATGTGCTGGTGAGGGACGAGTCTGCCGAGCGTGTGTCCCAAAACCACTAGAGACACATAGCCATCAAACAGCTTGAAACCGCCACCCTAGTAGCCAAAAAAGAAACTGTCGAGCCTATTGGTGCTTCAGGTGCCAAATCCGACCATGCGGAAAAAATGGTGAAACAGAGGACGATGACCCTTGCTCGCTTTTTGCCTAGGGCAAGCCCTGTAGCCCAACCTCAACTCCCTCAAGGGAAGGGTTAGGCTTTTCCTGTTGGCAAAAGTAAAAAGAGGAAGCGCACCACTGAGAAGACCCCTCCTATCCCAGGTGACGCTTTGCAGATGACCCCCCTCCCCGTGTGAAAAATGGGTCCAAGACCTAGGGGACAAAAGGTGTATCTCAACGAGAGGCCCAGGTCCGGACCAACGTGGTATCCTCTTCCAAACCCGAGGTTGGCCGGTAGCTTGTCTTTAAAATAGGCAGTGAGCCTTTGTCGGCTACTGCTAGCATACGGACATGGGCACAAGGCCAAGGTAGGTAGGTTGTTCAGAGTCTGGCACAGGGCCTTCTTCTACCCTAGGATGCGCACTTCCTTTCAAAAGGCGATGATGAGTCACTTGCTAGGCAACTACAGTGGCACACCATTGCGATAATTTTCTCTTTTCTCTTACGCGTTGCAATGCGTAGGTATCTTTCTCATCTCATTCTTCTATCGCTGTTATGTCACTAGGCCGCGTAGTTGACCTACATCATTAATGAGAAGTTAAAGGATGCAGCCGAGGTCATTGATCAGGAGAAGGCACTGAAGGCCGTTACTGAAGCCACGACCAAGAAGAAGGATGAAGCTGCCGTGGCGTCAGAGAGGAAAGCAATAGATGCCGAGAATACCCGGTTGGCTGCGGAGAGTAAGCTGACCTACATGGAGATGAAACTAGGCAAGGCAGAGCTCAAGCTAGCAATGGAAAATAGCTTGATTTTGGCCCAAGCCGACCAGATCGTTGATTTGAAAGAATCCCTTAAAGCCTGTGAGGATAAGTGGTATAATGCAGGCTTTTCGGAGGCTGAAAATTCTATGGAGCCAATCATCCACCAAGCTCGGCACCATGGATTTGGGGAGGGATGGTTGGCTGCTCTTCAAGCAATGGGAGTGGCTGAGGACTCCCCACTTTGGAATCCCGAGCAGATCCTTTACCCAGCGCCTCCCCCCTTGTACAGAGCTGAGCTGATGCCACGGATGAGGAAGATACTCCGAGCATAATGGATCTTGTACGAGAGATTGATGCTCACGTGGAAACGGTCGATCTGGAGGTTACAAGAAATACTCGCATTGGAGCTAAAGATGTCAAAATCAGACCCCTACAATAACTTAGACAGCCGAAGTTGGATCTAAGTAACCTGTTACTCCGCCCTAACCTGCTGACCCTGTCGTATAAAGATTTAGTTTTAAGCTCCCATTTTTTTTATTGGTTTTGTGTTTGGTAAGCCTAGATCGTCTGGCTGTGGCGATAAAAAATTTCTTTATCCTTCGGATGGTTTTAATTAATATCGTTGAGATATATACTTGTGTGTTTCATTCCTTTCCCCATTTCCCTGCTTTTAAATACATCCATGCTTGTTTGATAACTGCCAAGTTTGTGCATGATTAGGGTTAATCTGCTCATCATACCTCATTTTCTCACTCATGGTGGCTAGGAGCAGCTTTTCCCCCCTCAAGATATTCTGGTTTAGGTTTTCATCTATTCGGCAACGAAGGCCGAACCTAGGATAGGTTTCTGTTCTTGGAATATTATAACTTAAGGTTTCCACCTACTCGGTGATAAAGATCGAACAGTGGATAGGTTTCTGTTCTTAGAAAATTATAGCTTAAGGTTTCCACCTGCTTAACGATATAGATCGAACCGAGAATAGGTTTCTGTCCTTAGAAAATTACAGCTCATGGTTTCCACCTGCTCAGTGATAGAGATCGAATTGAGGATAGGTTTCTGTTCTTAGAAAGTTACGGCTTAAGGTTTCCATCTGCTTGGTGATAAGGATCTAATCGAGGATGGGTTTCTGTCCTTAGAAAATTACTGTTTAATGTTTCCACCTGTTCGATGATAAAGATAGAACCGAGGATAGGTTTCTGTCCTTAGAAAATTACAGCTTAAGTTTTCCACTTGTTCGGTGATAAAGATAGAACCGAGGATAGGTTTCTGTCCTTAGAAAATTACGGCTTAAGGTTTCCACCTGCTCGGTGATAAAGCTCGAACCGAGAATAGGTTTCTGTCCTTAAAAGATTACGGCTTAAGGTTTCCACCTGCTCGGTGATAAAGATCGAACCGAGGATAGGTTTCTGTCCTTAAAAAATTACGGCTTAAGGTTTCCACCTGCTCGGTGATAAAGATCGAATCGAGGATAGGTTTTTGTCCTTAGAAAATTACGGCTTAAGGTTTCCACCTGCTCGGTGACAAAGATCGAACCAAGGATAGGTTTCTGTCCTTATTTGTACCTCAACTTCTTCCTAGGAGAATGCTCGCCCGCGCTACTTCCCACCGGTACCACGGCCAATATCCCCTTTGTCCTAGACGCTAAAACGCCCTTTGGAACTACATGGATGACTTCTATTACCCCCAAAGGGTGTAGGAGAGGATTCTGGTGTAATCGATCCACCTACCCCACCTTCACCAATTGTTCCAAATGGTCTTTCAATACCTGGC
This sequence comes from Castanopsis chinensis, assembly GCA_032878915.1. Lineage (NCBI taxonomy): Eukaryota > Viridiplantae > Streptophyta > Magnoliopsida > Fagales > Fagaceae > Castanopsis > Castanopsis chinensis. Next base: position 27,168,912 of record JAVQMG010000131.1, read on the forward strand.
ATTGCTCGGTGGTGTTCCCTTTATGTTTGTGGTATGTATAATACAAATTTTGATTTCTTCTCGATGGGCCACCCGCCATTCTGTTCAGCCGCTTAAAGGATGACTCATTTTTTATTCGGTCGACAATCTTGTGTAATGGTTCCTTGAAAGCTACATTCACTTCTCCTATTCCCGGCCCTAGCTCTTGAATCCTCAGATCCTTTCGGGGTATGGGTTGGAAACCGATACTCTGAGGATAATTTATGTCCGGAGCCTTCCTCTTGTTTTGTAACCGATCGTCTTCTAACCATTTATACTCCTCGATTCGCCTCATCAATTGCCTCATATCCTTGGAAGGCCTTCTCGTCAATGATTCCTTCAGTCCGGATGCATCAGGCAACCCCATACGAAAAGTGCTCACCACAATCTTTTCATTGCCCCTGCCGATCTCGTTATACAACTCCTAGTACCGGCTAGCATAGTTGCAAAGGGTCTCCCCAGCCCCCATTTTCATCGATAGTAACACGTCCACGGGCTGTGGAACTTGGCTGCAAGTTATGAATCATACACCAAATTCCTAGATCAATTCTGAAAAATTATGTATCGAGCCCTTCTTTAATCTGTCGAAAAGAAGACTTTACACATCAATGCATCATTTTAAGCATGCAAAGACATCATTTGGATGTAGTGGCTTACATGTTCTACCGAGTCTGTCTTCCTAGTATAGGAATTGAACAGCGGCCATGTGAATCTGGTCGGCATCGGTGCGCTTTCAATGTCTCTCGAGAATGGTGATGGGGCAGCTTGCCGTAATGCTCGACTCATTGCGTCCATTTCCATATTTCAAGGTCGTACCTCATCTGAGGAAGTTGAGTCGCGATTCGCATACTACCGCGAAAGATTGCGGTGTCGATGAGACCCGAATTGATAGGATCCTGCCACATGGTGATTCCCTACACTTGCCGACCTTTCTCTTTATTCATCGCGATCCCTTCTCCTACGTCTGCCCATTCATTGCAACTCCAAATCCCTCACCACCCTACGTAGGCGTTCAAGTTCCTGATTTCTCCGTTCAGGCTCTTGGTCCCTTCTATTGAGGTGATTGAGGCCTGAAACGTCAGATACTGTTCGGAGAGTTTAGAATGATCCCTCTTCGAGCCAGAACTCCTCTGCTTCCTCATGTCACCTGTCTCCTTGCCTTTCCAGCCTTTTTCTCGCCATGTGAACCCCCACGACAACCCTCTAAAGCCACTTTCGGCATAACTTCCTAGCCGACTTATAGATATTTTCTTGTGCGCTCCTCAATAGAACCACAGCTACATAGGAGTTTCCCATAGACGGCATCATTTATGCACACCTAAAATGTGGTTTGTCGGGCTAAAACTCTATTTGGGTTCACAATCTATTCATATTGTGGGCTTTTGGATTTTCTACAATGGGTGGTCCTATGCCTAGCAACCTGAAGAGTCTAAATTTTTCGTGTTCTTATAATTACTCTTCCTATTTTCTCCAGAATGATCACTCTCTTTCTTCAGTATTTTCTCTAAAATTCCAACCCCCTGTACCGAATTTTCCTCTCTTATTTATAGCTGAAGTTAGTGGAAAGGCTAGTTAGTGGAAAGGCTATGATTATTTTCCTAGTGGGTGGAAGGAGAGGTCTAATATTGTTTCCTCTAAGCGGATGCTTAGTTGTGAGTGGGGGAAGGTGAGAGTGGCATTGGAACTAGTTCCACCACTAGAGGGATTGCCCGACAGCAGCACTCCCTAAGTAATGGTAGGAAGGTCCAATACTATTACTCTTAAGTGGATGTTTAGTCATGAGTGGGAGAGGGTGAGAGTGGCATTGGAACTAGTTCCACCATTAGAGGGACTGCTCGGCAGAGGCGCTCTCCAGATGATGTCGTGCACTCCGAGTTTCATCTACCCAGTAAACATATCCATCGAAGGTAATAGAACCTCACCTTTACCGCTCATGTCATAAACATTTTCATCTCTTGGCTTCAGGTTTTAGATGGGCATCAAAGATTGCTTGGAATGAGCCCATGGGTCCGATCAATGTAAGGTTCTGTACATGGCATCATTACAATGGGATTTTATGAACAAATGGGCTTGAAGAAGGGTAACGTCTGTACAATGCCTTTCTCTTAGGATTTTCTAGTCCTTCCCATAAAAAAAAGTGATACAAGTGTTAAGTACAAGAGATTACTTAATCTTACTCACCACAAATATGAGTCACAAAGCTCACTTGCTTAGTTGTGCATAGAAATGTTCATCTAAGTTACAAGAGATACAAAGTTTAGAAAACTTTATTTTAATGGTCATCCAAGGTACACAAGTACCAATATACGCAAACATACACTGTTTTTGTATTTTTCTGATTTTTTAATTTTTTAAATTTTTATATAAAAAACAAAATAAACCAAAACTGAAAAGAAAACAAATAAAAACAAGTTAAACAAAGTAATGTATAAAACTAGATGCAAATGCATGAGGAAGAAAGAGGAGAAGGAAAGATCAATCCATAGAGATGACACTAATGTTTTGGCAAAGGAATTCAAACCATTTGCTGTCAAAAGGTTTGGTAAACAAATCAGCCTTTGATCATCAGTGTAAATAAACTCAAGAGTGATAGTACCATCTTCGATAAGATCCCTAATAAAATGATGTTGAATCTCTATGTGTTTAATTTGAGAATGTTGAATCGAATTCTTAGAGATGTTGATGGCATTGGTATTGTCACAGTAGATGGTAAGATGCTCTTGACAAATACCATAATCATAGAGGAGTTTTTACATCCATAGAAGTTGGTTGCAACAGCTATCGGCAGCAATGTACTCAGCTTCTGCAGTGGATAATGAGATGGAATTCTCTTTTTTGCTCATCTAGGAGACAAGATTATTACCCACATAGAAACAACCCCCTGATGTATCATCAACATTCCCATCCCAATCAGCGTCAGAATACCCAACTAAGACATCATTTATGTCCTTGCTGTACCACACACCAAAGTCAACAATGGTTTTGACATACTTTATGATTCTTTTCAAAGCAATCATATGAGACCCTTTGGAATTAGCTTAATATCTAGCACACACTCCCACACTGTAACTAATGTCAGGTCTACTAGTAGTAAGGAAAAGAAGACTACCTATCATGCTTCTATAAAGATGAATCTACACTTTTACCTAACAAGTCAACAGTCAGTTTAACATTTGGACTCGTAGGGGTTCTAACAGAATTAGCAGATTCCAAACCAAACTTCTTCACAAGATTTTTAGCATATTTAGATTGAGATAGGAATATGCCTGAATCTTTTTTATGAATTTGCAATCCAAGGAAGTGAGTTATCTCTCCAATCATGCTCATCTCAAACTCTGCATGCATGAGTTTTGAGAAGTTATGAGCAAGTTCATCCTTAGTTGACCCGAAGATGATATCATTAACATAGACTTAAGCAACTATCAACTCACAGTCTTCCCTTTTTATGAAGAAAGTTTGATCTGCTTTTCCTCTTATGAACCCATGTGACACCAAGTATTGTGTAAGCCAATCATACCAAGCTTTAGGGGTTTGCTTTAACCTATAAAGTGCCTTCTTTAGGTATAGCACATGATCCGGAAAGTGTGGATTAATTAATCCTTTTGGTTGAGCCACATAGACATCTTCTTTAAGGAGCCCATTCAAGAAAGCAGTCTTCACGTCCATTTGATAGAGCTTGAACCTCAAGTAACATGCCAGGACTAGGAGAATTCTGATGGACTTCATACGAGCTACTGGAGCAAATGTCTTATCATAGTCTACTCATTCCATTTGTGAGTATCCTTGAGCTACAAGACGAACCTTGTTGCGGATCACATTACCCTCCTCATCAGTTTTATTGCGGAATATCCACTTTGTGCTAATAATGTGCTCACCATCCAGTCTAGGCACCAAAGTCCAGACATCATTCCTCTGAAACTGAAGTAGTTCATCATGCATAGCTTCATTCCAGCTTTCATCCTGAAGAGCTTCCTCAACTTTAGTGCGTTTAACCTGCGACAAGTAACAAGAATAAGACACAAAGGTAGCAACACATTTATCAACTATACGCTTTCTTAGTGTAAGTTCATTCATGTTTCCCACAATAACTTCAAGAGGATGATTCAATTTGATCTTGGAGGAAGGTCTTTTCTCCTCATGGGAATCAGAATCAGGTGAAGTAGATATGTCAACTAAATTTTCTACGACGCTTGGAGTATTGGGAGTACTTGGATATGCAGGTTCTTGTTCAACAATTTCTTGAACTTCCTTGGGCTCAAGAGGAAGAATTTCTTTGGGATTTCCTCACTAAATTTATCAAAACCAGATTTTGAGGATACATCAATAACAACATTCATTGTTTCCATTACCTTCATGATTCTTTTGTTGTATACCCGATAAGCCTTGCTTGTAGAGGAGTATCCTAGAAATATTCCTTCATCACTTCGAGTGTCGAATTTTCCCACATTCTCTCTATCCTTAAGAATGAAATAAGTACTTCCAAAGATTTTGAAATACTTAACATTTTGCTTCCTTCCCTTCCATAACTCATATGGAGTCTTCTTGGTACTAGGGTCTAAAATAGACCCTATTAACCGTATGACAAGCAATGTTGACGGCTTCTCCCCACAAGTTTCTAACCACATCCTTGTTGTGCAACATAGCTCTAGCCATCTCTTGAATAACCCTGTTCTTCCTTTCTACTACACCATTTTGTTGAGGAGTAATAGGAGTAGAGAATTCTTGAGGTATACCTGATCTTGTACAAAAGGACTCCATATATGAGTTCTTAAATTCTTTACCATGATCATTTCGAATTTGATCAATCTTCAGGCTCTTCTCATTTTGTAATCTTGTTCACAAAACTTTAATGTGCTCAGGAGCATCAAACTTCGATTGTAGGAGTATGAACCACGTGTACTTAGTGAATTCATCTACCACAACCATGATGTATCTCTTTCCACCAAGAGACTTGGTTCTAGTTGGACCCATAAGATCCAGATGTAGTAGCTCCAATGGTCTGGATGTTTAGCTTTTGTTTGTTTCTTAAGCTGACATGGTCCACACACTACATTGCTCACTTTACTGAGCTTTGGTATCCCCAACACTAATTCATGCTTAGATACTATTGAAAGATGTTTGTAATTAGCATGTCTCATCCTTTGGTGCCATAGATCTTCATTTGGTAAACAAATGCTATTGCACACAATATCAGCATCAGGAACCAAGCCATAACAATTATCTAAAGTGTGAATACCATTTATGAGCTTCTTTCTAGACTCATCCATGACAAGGCATTTTCCTTTGAGATAGTACCATTAAGTCTTGATCACATATCTGACTTATGCTTAGCAGGTTTACTCTTAGACCTTTTACATATAGAACACTTATAATGTCTGGCAGTCTAGGTAGAGAGATGATTCCCTTTCCTTTAATCTATGATTTGCTCCCATCACCAAAACTGACATTACAACCTTTCTTAGACTTGAAAACCTTGAAGAGAGATCGGCCTCCAGTCATGTGTCTTGAGCAGCCACTGTCAAGGTACCACAAACACGTGTCCATAACCTTAAATGAGGACTTCATCATGAAACACACTTCGTGTTTAGATGATAGATCAGTGGGAATGGTGTTTTCTCTCATCTGCCTTTTATGAACTAAACCTTTAACTTTCACTCTTCTTAGACGAACTCCTTTGCACATTTTCATTCTGAGACGGTCTAATTTCTTCTTTGTCAAGCTGAGATCTTTTCCAATAGTCATCATAATAGAATTCAAATAACTTTTAGACTTGCATTCCAATAGTCAGCAGAAATTAAATTGACATGATGATTTGTTTTTGAATGGGGAAAACCTACATGGAATAAACCCCACCAGGTGATTTTAAGGTCACCACTCCCAAGAATCCACTATTATCAAAACAAGCGGCTACAAGTAAAGGAATCCCAGTACCTTATACCAACCTATAATTGAACTCCTACCATAATACCCAATTGGACTTATTCTGTAGTGACAATCTCTCATTTTCAATGCACGGCTCCCAGTACGTGACTAACTAATAGATGACGAGATCCTAATACGCGACTTGATCACCGACTTGAGAAAGATGTTGGCTGCAAAGTTCTTCAGTTCATCACACAATGAAGTTCAAGAACTTCCTTGATCACAAAACCCTATGGTGTACAAACACAATAGCTTCTTCAAGAGAAAGATGAACTAGGGCAAATTCTGTCTCCGATCACAATTTGCATGAACAAGACTTTGTTTCACACTCGTGCAACTTGTGTAACCTTTGATGGCCCTCAAAATAATCATTATATATGTTTAGGGTTGTGAGAAAAGAAAACCTAAACACATACTCATGAATTGGATGAAAAACAATTCTGAAAAACTGAGTTTCATAAACCTCGATAGATAACCATCTATCGAGCTAACTGTCGAGCCACGGGCAGAAACAGCTTTTAAACCTCGATAGATGTTAGCTATCGAGTTTTAAAATCTAGCACTTCTTCAATTGTTTCTTGGACAGATTTGCATGGCTTTAACACTTGAACTTGAAACCTTTTTTCTTGAAATATTAAACACATCCTAGATCTACCCAATTATAAGTAAAGTGCATTTTGTCAAAGGATTAGCCAATTACATAAAATATTGACATATGTTCCTAACATTGAATCACATATGTCCTAACAATCTCCCCCTTTAGCAACCCGTGACAAAACCACAACAAATAAATGAATATATGAGAGAAATCATAAATCACTCAACTCATACTTACTTGTTAAATACAATAAAATCTATCATAAGACAAACTCTTGAAAAACTTTGCAAGAGTTTATGGCAAGTAGACTTTGAAAGCCTGTACTTCTGAAGCACTTTAAACAAAACTCGTCAAGGCATCTTAGTGTGAAACAGAAATATAAGATTGCATACATTAAATAAGAAATATGTGTATAAAGAGAGAAAAGAAGCAACACATGAAGAGATAGGTGAAATAACATATATTAATATATATATATATATATATATATATAAACCAAATATAAGTACAATGTATGTCAAATGGTCACAAGACCAATGTACAAGAGATAATGTATGTAAATAGAAAGAAAAGAAAGATACAAAAATCCTCATTACATCCCTCATATACACACTCCCCCTAACAAAAATCTCCTATACTAACCCTCCCCCTATGAGTATGACTACTCTCATCTCAAAATTACTCCCCCTTTTTGTCACGAGTGACAAAGGGTAAGTATATCAAGTAGACATCTCATCATCATTGGGCGAGCTAACACCATCGTCCTCATTAGCATCCTCATTGCCGGAGCCATCGTCACTCTCATCCTTGGACACCGGTGGAGAAGGAGAAGAAGCAGCAATGAAACCACCCATGGCAGCCTGTCGTCGTACGATACGACCGACACGGGTGTTCACCTAACATAGCTCATCACTAAATGTTAAGGCGAGCATCCATGCACACTAGTACCTTGTAATACATAGATGTCTAGTATCCTAACAAAAAAAAAAAAAAAATGAAAAAGGAATACTAGTACCTTGTAAACCTCACCAAATCCACCTCTACCCAGCTTGTTGTCATCAAAGTACTTGTTTGTGGCAGCTTGGATTGTAGCCAAATCAAATTGCAAGGACGCAATAGTTGTCATAACTACGCTCACAAATGGAGTGAACATTAAAGGAAACTTTGGCCCATAAGAGTATTAGTATTGGTGGTGCTAAAAAGCTATATAACTATTTTTAGCACCACTGAATACAAAAATAGAGTTACATTGGTGGAGTCAAAACCAAATAATTTGGCTCCACAACTATAGTGCATAACTAGTTTTGACTGTGCACTATAGCCTAAAGGTAAAATATATATATATATATATATATATGTATGTATTATTCGGTCTCTCTTTTATTATTATTTTTTTTTTTTTTTTGCTCTCTCCCTCTCTCCGGCTTCTCGTATTCTTTTCAACTTCTCTTTCTCTCCAGCGCTCCAAGCCTTTCTTCTCTTTTGTGGTGTCTCATGGTGTCACCTAGGTTCGTTGAGATCGCCGGTGTGGGTTTGTGGTGGCGGTCCGGTGTAGGTTTGTGGTGGTGGGCTGGTGTGGGTTCGTGGTGGTGGGCCAATGTGGGTTTGTGGTGTGGGTTGGCTGGGTGGGTTCGTGGTGGTGAGCCGGTGAGGGTTCGTGGTGTGGGTTGGCTGGGTGGGCTCATGGTAGTGGGTTGGTGCGGGTTGATTTTATGTGGTTGGGTGGTTTGGATCGGTAAGTTTAGTGGTGGTGTGGGTTGTTGCTAGATCAGTGACTGGGATCGGTGGTTGTGGTGGTGGTTTCATCATTATTTAATGTGAAGTTTTATTCACACGTATATATACCTAACACATTATGCTAAAGGTGCGTGGTGGTTGCTTTATTATTAGTCTCTCATTTGCCCATCCCAAAGGAAAGAAAGTACAAGGGATCCAAATGAAGTTGTGGAAAATAAGGCATTCAAAAATTTATGGATTTGAAAGAGTACAAAATTGGAATTAAGGAACTAAGGAAGAGAGAGACTGAATTCAACTGTCATTCAAAGTCATCCAAAAACTTGCACGAAGGATTTTATTTTATTTTTTTCCAGGAAAGAAGATTCCGCCCTAGAAAGAATTTTTATCATACATTCATACAAAGAACAGTCGTAAAGGTTGGAGAATTTTGTGTCGTTGATTGATGGACTAGTATGTCCTACTGTAGATTTTGTAAACTCTTGGGCTCCATCCGCGTCAAAATCCTGTGAGTGGAGCTTACCTCCATTGACTCTTGACAAATTATTACTTCTGCCGTGGACTTTCAAGAAAAAATATTCAAACAATAGAAAAGAATTCTGTCGTTTATTCATATTAAAAAAAGTGGTATGCCTTAATGGACACGGTGTGGAATACATAGAGACGAATACAAATATTTTTTGTTCGTTGGTGGAACAAAAAGTGTAATACAAAAAATCAGTCAAAAAGGATTTGCATTCCATACAAACGCCATCCTCCATGTGAAAATAAATAAAATAAAATGAAAACCTACAAGCTGGTGCCATAGTTCTTATTTTCAAGGATAATTATTACACCCACTCGGGAGTGCTCCGCCCATCTCTATCTCTATCATTTGGTGCGTGTACATATTACGTTCTTAGTGGTGGACTCCACCTAAGAAAGTAATAATTTTTCTATAATTTATAATTTCTTAATCGTGTGAAACAATGAGAGCGGAAGAAAAAGCTAAAAGGCTATAGTACTAATAATTTTTCGTGTGGTTGGTGTATCCACCATTCATTGGCTGAAATATAATAAGATTTTGTCAAAACCATTATACACACTACACAGCAGCTAGCTTTAAAAAAAAAAAAAAAAAAAAAAAGAGACAATTTAGGTTAAAATCTCTTTTCTCCACTGTACTATCAAATTATAAATAAAAAATAAAAAAAAATAGAAAAAGAAATATAATGACATTTTACTCTATATTTTTGTGTCACATTACGAAACATCATGTATTACCTTGATCATTTTCTAGACATTTATTTTAACAATACTACGTTTATTCTATGTTTTACATACCGGATAGAATTGATCGGTTCAACTATAAAGTATAAACAAGCATCAATACTGATCCAGTCATATGAAAAAAAAATGAAAAATTCTTAGAATACCAAAAATAACTAGAAGGCAGTGGTATAACCTGAACCAATTAAACTGTTTTAGAGCAAGTCTTGCCCACTGAGGAAATTTCATCGGCAACTAGATTAATTCAAACATCAGCCATCTCTAGCTTCGGCCCCTAATCATTGGCCATCGCTCACTCTCAAGGTTCTTCAGCCTCACACCACAAGACTTGGTTTAAGTCCAATGCATCTAATGCACTGGACCCAGTCAAATAGTGACACGTGTCTAAAAGTGGACACATGTCATCGTCTCAATGGGTCCCTTACCACTAGACGCCAGACATAAGCTTGACCCCACACCACACACATCTCTAATCTGCCACATCATCGCCATCAAAATTTTCAGTCTTGAACCACTCAACGTTACATATCCATCAATTTGTTTTCATTGAAATCCTACTTATTCGATTTTCTATTGAGTGGGGGTAACACAGGCTTTGAGTTTTGAAAGAGAGAGAGGAAAAGAGAAACAGAAATGGGATTGACTTGTGGTAACCATGTATGAGATTTTTTTTACTAAAGTACACATTTACCCTTAAAGTTTAGGGTTGTTTTCATTTTGGCTCTTCACATTCATTTCAAATTTTCAGTTTGGCCTTGCTTTTGTTTTCATTTTCACCTTGCCATCCATTTTTATTAGTAATTTGACCGTTAAGTGTCATATAAGTGGCGTATTTTAAAATACGTCACTTATATATATAATGTCAGTTGTCAACAAATTACTAACAAAAATGAATCGATGACACAGTATGAAAACAAAAGCAAACATGAAAGGTCAAAATAAAAATTTTACAACATAAAGAGTTAACAATCAAAGTAACTCCAAATTATAAGCCTAAAAGTGTACTTTAGTCAGATTTCTTTGATAGTTTCTTTAGCCATTATTTTGGCTAAGTTTTTTATTTTTATTATGTATAAGAGCACTTGCAGCAGTGTAGCTAAATAGCTATATGGCTATTTTAGCTCTACCAAAACACAAAAAACCACCATCTAGCAGTGGAGCTAAAGCTATTTTTTTAGCTTTATTGCTACAATGCACATCTATAGATAGATGTGCACTGTAGTTAAGAGCTAAAAAAAAAATTATTCTCACTTCCTATTAAAATATTATTTATTTTTTTTCTTCTTTTTTCCTTTTCTTTATCGTTCAAACTCTCAACTCTCTCAACTTCCTCTCACCGCTGCCAGCCCACCCCCATGCTGCCGACCCACTCCACCGGCTCAAACCGCAGACCCACACCGCCGATCCACGCCGCCAACCCATCTTGCCCTTACTTGGTTGCTTTTTTTTTTTTTTTTTTTTTTTTTTTTTTTTTCCTATCGTGGGTTGTGGTGGTTGTGGTTGTGTGGGTAGATCGACGTTGGTGGGTGGATGGGTTCGTCAGCATCAGTGGGCTATGGGTTGTGGTGTGGTTGAATAGTCGGCGTCAGTTGGGTTCATCGGTGTCGGTGGATTGTGGTGTGGTTGGTGTGTTGTGGTGGGTCAGTGTGGTTCGTGAGTGGGTCGTTGGGTTCAATACGGTGTCTATGTGGGTGGGTTTGTGGGTAGATCGGTGTGTTCGTGGTGATGGCTCAGGTGGGTTTCGTGGTGGTGGATGTGGGTGTTGCCTGGTGGGTTTGGTGGGTGTGGGCTTAGTTGATTTTTTTTTTCTTTGATGTGGGCTGTGGTGGTTGTGGTTGTGTGTGTGACTATGATGGTTGTGTAGAGTGGAAATATTATTTTATTATAGTAGATATATTATTTTATTGTAATAGATATATTATGTTATTATGATGTTTATATTATTTTATTATGTTGAAAGCTAAAAATAGATTCATTGTTGCAGCATGTGTGTAAATAAAATAGATAAAGTAACTTTTTGTAGTGCTAAATAGTTAAATTTTTAACTCCACTGCTGTGAATACTCTAATATAGGTGATCTTGATGTATACTAGTACGGTTCTTGTTGATGTAGGGAACTATTTAAAGGTTTTTTAAAAAAGAAAAAACAAAACAAAAAAAGATGTAGCTCAAGATATTAAGCATGCAATAATGTGCAAAGAGTATATAATAAATTAACTGACTTTTGTTGTTTCATTTTCTTTTCTTTTTAAATTTTTCTTGCAAATAAATACAAAATTGTTATACTTTTTTTCATTGTTCTTGCATTAATTATTGTGAGAAACTGTGACCTTGGACCCAGGCGAACATGCGGATTGTGAATTGTAGTTTATCAAATAGCAATTCAAATGATACGTTACAAAATGAGAAAGGGTTGGTCACCCATTTGGCCTAATCCAAAATCACTCTTCTAGGAAATAATGGCCATAAAAATCATGTCATGCAAACGTTCATACATAATTAACCAGTCCAAACATGCCATAATAAGAACTAGCATATGAGGTGTCGTTTCTATCACTAGGGCTTATAAATTTATTTTTTTGAGCTGATTTTTACCCACTACAAACATCTATGTATCAAGGAAAAAAAAAAAAAGTGGAGCTTATTTGCTTATATACAACTTTTTGAACCTTATTTTTCTAGATACAATCAAAATTGTAACTTTTAGCAACAGCAACAACCAAAACAAAATCCAATTTTGTTGGTGCCAAATGAACCAACAAACATTGCAAGCCCTTAGAAGTGTGATTCTATATCAAATCACCAAAGTCTTAATGGTAATGCCTTGAGGCATGTATTTAGCAATTAGAAATTGAAGTACAGCTTGTTCTTCTAACCATTTTGTCTTGGGTCTTGGTTAATTATACTTATTGGTTTGCAACCTTTCTACGGTTCATGAAGTCTCAAGTCTTTAAGCAATGGTCATATGCAACTCACTGTTCAAATTCAATAACTTCCAAACAAATACTAATTCTAAAGAGACCCTTACTATACTCACGCTAGCGAGGGTATAATTCAGTAATTGATGCTTCATTGACAGAAAATGAGATCGATTTGCTTGTAGATTGATTTGACTCCAGCTCGTTTGAACGCTTGTTGTCCTCTGTTCGGCTACGAAAAAAAATATGCTGGTCGTTGAGGTAAGGGCAGAGCAACAAAGTCACTGTTTAGCGTAAGAACTACTGTAGCCATAGTAGGCCTGTCAGCTGGATTGTCTTGTACACAATGTAATTCAATATGGAGACTTCTGATGACTTCATTTCTCGCGTAAGAGTCTCCCAAAGTTGGATCCAACAATTCCAAAGGGTGTTTAATCCCTCCAGTGTTTCCAAGCCTGCGTCAATTCGTCATGTACTCGCTCTTTTTGCCACCACACGGTTGTGATGATGTTGGCATTCATATAGGAAGACAAAATCTAAATATTTGGTTTATACTCAGAGCTTAAAAGGCCTTCAGCACTACTTTCTTGACAGAAAGAACTGTTTTTTTGGCCGCTTATAATCTCTAGAATTAGGACCCCTAAACTGTACATGATGAAGTGCAAGTTTGCCAGTCACAATGAATGCGTCCAGATGAAGCCAAACTCTCGTCAGCTATAGTTATGAAGATGATAAAACTGCTCCCTCAAAGTAGTCATCGGTGTGGTGCTTGTCACCAGGGTTTTCAAACCCGAACCGTTCATTGAACTGTAAAAGGGAGAGGTTCAAGGTTTTTGAGGTAGAACCGAGATCGAACCAGGGTCAAACCGTGATGACGTCAAAATTAATTTAATAATTATTTTAAATATATATAAAAATATTAAATTAGTAAAAAATATAAAAATTAACTAAAATAGTCAAATTAAAACTATAAATCCATATTTTAACTATGTCTAATATATCTATATCCATCTTAAACCCAAATATGAAATATCTATCCAATAATAATAATAATAACTATTTTTTTATTAAAAAAATTAAAAGTATCAGATTGCCTTTCTAATTTTCACTTTATAATGCTCACATGACCAGTTATCTAGCTCGCATTCACAAACCTAAAAAAGCACTAAAAACAAAGTGAATGAAATTAAAGGAAGAGATAAAAAAAAGAAATACAAACAAAAGCAGATGAAGAAAGAATTGTTATGTTATATTCACAACATTTTTTGCAATATTTTCACAAGAATCACATCAAAAAATTATGTGGAAAGTTGTTACTAGTTTTAATTTGAACTCACCACTGAAATTATTTTTTTACTCACCAATATTAGCTAATAACAATCTATTACTTAAAATTTATTGTGAAAATATTGTGGTAGCATTTCATAATTCTCATTTCTTAATATTAAATACCACACGCTTGATTCTAAAAAAAAAAAAAAAAAAAAAAAAAAAAAAAAAAAAAAAAAAAAAAAAAACCACGTTTGAATCAAAAAAAAAAAAGAAAAAAAAGCCACACGATTACATAAAAAATAATAATAATAATAAAACTTAAAAGATAAAACCACACATTTATCACTCAGAGAAAAGAGAGAGAGAGAGAGAATCTGAAGCGCCGGTGGAGATCAAGGTGTGCCGGTGGAGATCAGAGGAGATCGAGGTCGCTGAAAGAGCAAAGCCAATGGAGATCGGTGTTCCCCATGCAAAACTACCTCGTCCACTGCCCCACCACCGTTCATCCTCCTCCCCACCACCAACTGGGTTAGATCGGATTGTTCTTCTTCTTCTTCTTCTTCTTCTTCTTCTTCTTTTCATATTTGGTTGTTCTGATCCAAATTTATTGTAAGAATTGGATATTGTTTTGTGCGATCTGATTTCTATTAAATTTGTTGTTCGATCTGATTTCTATTAAATTTATTGTCCGATCTGATTTCTTTTTTACGTTTTCTGTTTGGATTTTTTTTCCCGACCAAAAATAGTAAATACTCCGGTTCCGTTTAAGGTTTTGAATTTTTTTTTTTTAAAAGGGACCTATGAGAACCGCAGAACCGTTCATGGTTCACAGACCCGCGAGGTCCGACCTCGGTTTGCACGGGTCCCTGCATTTTTTGCATTGAGTTGTTCTTGAGGCTAAAAGAACCGCACAAATGAGCGGTTCAAGGTTTTTTCGGTCGGACCGTACGGTCCGGTCTGGGTTTCAAAACTATGCCTACCACAATGTTTCCGATGCCAAAACTAGTGTAAGGAAGCCTTTTAAAGTATAGCAATATTCTAGAATAACAATAAGTATTTTTTGGGTGTTTTTCTTACCTCGTGTTGATGCTTGCGAGGTCCTTGTATATGTTCCCATGGCACCTAGCTGTTGTAGCAGTTATTGTGATTTTAATGCCTCTTTTGGTAACACCTGGTGCCCAATGATGTGGATTTCAATGAGCGTCCAACGGTCCATCCAGTTGTCTTTGTAACTGCCCGAGATATTATTGCCTGTATTGAATGGTTTGGATATCTTCGTCACTGATGCGGATATTTGGTTGGCTCGTCCTAGGGGATGACCTCATTGGTAATGGTAACATTGTCCTTGGGAGCTAAAAGCGTCAGTCCCATCAATTGCCCCCTAGAGTTCCATGGTCGTTGCGGCACATCAAGACGACCATCGCAAGTCTAAAAGTTTCCTGTGGCTTTTGGAGTTTTGTTCCGCATTTATGGCGTAGTGGCGGCATTTTGTGTATCGTGGCCATGTGGCATGTTTCGAACAGAGCAGTTTAATGCTTCCATTGTGACTCTTGATTTTTCTGCTGATTTTCAGTTTTTGTATCTAGCTTTTTAAACTTCCTTCTTTCTTTCTTTACTTTTACACTTTCTCTTTTGCTTCTGAGTTGCCACCGCTGATCTTGTGCTGCCATTGTTGCCATGAACCTTCTGCGCTTTTGCTCTCTCTTTTCATCGTTTTTGAGGTATGGCCTTTCTCTGGTTATTTTCCTTTCCTTAAGCGGGTAATTTCATAGCAATTTCTGATTTTTCTTTGGCTTTTTCGTGTTTTTTGGTCTTTCTAAGATTTATACGTTTTTTTTCTTGAGTTCTATGCTTAGCAGCTTTGAGGTTAAGGCCCTCTATCCTTCTATCTTTTTTCTTTTTGCCCGTTTAGGGGGGTCTTTAGGAGCTTTCCCTTATCTTGAAAGGTTCGTATTAGAGGGCAGTGTGTTGAGTGTGGCATTAGGTGATCTGCTACCGTTGCTACGTTAAGCAATTAGTTGGTTTGAGGATTCGGTAAAAGAAAAAGAAGTGATGTCAAAGGTGAGGTCGAGCGAATTAGAGACTGGGTTATTGTCTAGTGATAGACCTGTAGAAGGAGATACCATCGTTTTTGCCTGTCGGGAGGTTAGGGCTTTCCATGCTTTCGAGGGCGTGTGTAATTTGGACAGTGATACCCTTTCTAAGTTCAAGGATAGATTCCAATTCCCGGCTAGGGTTAGGGTTCATCTGCCCAGGGAAGAGGATCAGGCTTGCCATTTCTTTCCTGGGGAGGTATGCTTATATGAGGCTGCTTTTCTTTGTGGGCTTAGGTTCCCTGTCCATCCCTTTATTATGGAATTGTTGGGCCATTTTGGTATTACTCCTGGGAAACTTATGCCCAATTCGTGGAGGATTGTGGTCAGCTGTATGGGGATATGGCTAGTTGCTACAGACGGAGACATGATTAGGGTGGACGAGCTTGTTTACCTGTATCGTCTGAAAGCGTTTAAGGAGCATAAGTATTATGAATTGGTGTCGTGGGAGAGAAGGACTAGGATCGTCCAGAATTTACCCTCGTCATTTAGATATTGGAAGTCCCAGTTCTTTTTCGTGTTCGAGGATGATTGGGAGACTCCCTCTAACAAAGTTTGGGGTGATCTCCCAAGGCTGCTCCGTCGGTGGAGTACCCCGACTTTAGGTGCACCATTATTCTTCCCCAACTTTTCAACTTTCTATTTGCTTGTCGTCACTTAACTCTTATGCCTGTCGTTTTGTGCAGTTAAAGGACAACCTAAGCTTAAAAGTAGGTACAAGGAACGAGTTAAGAAGGCGATCGAGTACGCAAAGGCAATCGAGGATTTCGATGACCTGGTGGATCCTCAGACTCTTGCCTTTTATTGTCTCAGCCTTAAGCCATCTGCGTATGTTCTGCAGAACTTGGAAATTGAAGAAAAGAAGAGTAAGTATTAGGCTTGTCCATGTCAATCTTGTTGCTCTCTTTTTCTTCCCTTCACCTTTTTTTTTTAAGTGTTTTCTTTTTGCAGGAATGACTACTAAATTTAAACAAGGAATGTATGCCCAGATGAGGGCTAAGAAGAATGAGCCACTGTCCAACCTTGGAACTAGAGGTGTGCGGGTGATGGAAAAGGGGACTCCCGTCGTTACAGCCATGCCGTCCACTCCTACTGCCGAATTGGCGAGGACGGCTTCCCCAGACGTTTCAGTTGAGGAGATTCCTTCTCAACGGAGTAAAAGGCAGAGGACCGGGGATAAGTGGAAGGAGAAAGTCGACTTCGGGTCTTCTAGCGTTTGGGACGATGCCGGGGTGGCTCAAGCTCGGGTGCAAAACATTTGTTCTACTGATGATATGAAGGTGTTTTCGGGAATATCGGCTAACGAGGTTGTGGGTCATCACCTCCACAAGCTTGTTCAGGTACTGTATTTATGTAACTTTACCTTTTTCATCTTTGTGTGTCGTTTCTTGACATAGACTTTAATTTTCAAGTGCTCAGGGAGAGTCTTTACATTACTTTTGAGTACCTCACTCAAGATGCGAAGGTTACTTCGTCGATGTCTAGGATGGAATCTTTAGAGGTGGAGAATTCTAAGTTGAAGAAAGATTTAATCACCTCTATGGACGAGGCCAACTCCGTCAAGGAAAAGACTAAGTCTCTAGGAGATGACCTCAGGGCGGAGAGGCAGCTCACACTAGAGAAGGATGAACAACTCTCTGCCGCTCGGGAGAAGCTGAAGGTTATCACTGCTAAGGCCGTCGAGGGCTTCCAGCAAACTGAGAAGTACAATTCTATGCTCTTTAGTTGGTACTTCAAGGGTTTCGAGCTTCTTCATCGATATATGATCAAGCATCCTACTGGAGTAGACCTCGAGAACCTCGATATGGAAGTGGTCGACCTAGAGATGGCGGCAGAGGAGGCTACTCAGTCTACAGCTTCTGAAGATGTTCCCAGGGACACTCCTATGATCCCTCCAGATGGTGAAGATACTGCTGCTAACGTTTGACCCTGCTTTAAGTTCAATTGTTGTTGTTGTTGTTTTTTTTTTTTTTTTTTTTGGTTGCCCGGTGTATTTTGGGCTTTTAATTATATCTTCAGAACAAAATTTATAGTCTAAAAACAATGCTTTTAGCCCAGCATTTATGGGCTTTTAATTTTAATGTTAAAACAATGGTATCGGCCCTTTGTTTTTGGGCTCTTAGTTTCATTTATGATTGCATACTTACTTGCACGTATTCTTGTTCGTGATTGCTTTTGTGCTCTACCAAGTTTTCTTGTTGTGCCCTTTGCTTCTTTCTTTTCCTAAGTCAATGCTTTATCGCATATTGACTTCGTCAACAACTTACATCTACCTAGATGGGATCTTGGCCATTTCCATGCTTTGTTGTGACTTACACCCATTTAGGGGTCTTGTAAATCTTATGGCGTCGTGAGTAAATTACATTCGTTTAGGCGGAATTTTGTTACTTAGTCATTCTTGGGTTTTGTTGTGACATACACCATTTTTGGGATCTGGTCAATTTTTTGGCTTCGTGAGTAATTTACATCCGTTTAGACGGAATCTTGTTACTTAACCATTCATGGGCTCTGTTGTGACATACACCCTTTTTGGGATTTTGTAATTTTTTGGCTTCTTGAGTAACTTACATCCGTTTAAGCGGAATCTTGTTACTGAACCACTTTTGGGCAACTTCCACATTACAAAATCTGCACTCATTAAAACATTTGGCTGAATAGTGTTTATTGCATTTTGGATTGAATAGTGTTTCAAGCAAGTGGAGGAACGACATATGAGTGGAATCAATGCTTCCAACCTGACCTGTGGTCGCATGATTAAAAATAAGCTAATCTGAAAAATATTAGTCAATGGTAATAACAAAATAAATGAAAACTTTTAACTAATGTAACTCTCAAACAAAATCTAATATAAATGTAAAATTGTAATATTTTGTCAATTTAATTTTTTATTATTCCGTTTAACGTATCAGTTTTCTTTTTTTATCCAAGATATTATGGCAGGAACTAAATTGACACAGTACTAAAAAAGTTAAAGATCAACCTGATCCAATTGAAAAAAAAAAAAAAATTAATGACCAGATTAAAATATGATATAAATGATTAGGACCAACTTTATAATTTATCCTAAAATCTATTACCTTTTGGTTTAATACCAAGGACAAAAGCCACGTCTATAATAATTACTAAGAAGAATGCTACATGGAATATGAAAATATCGACGCTTTCCTGAACTAAACCTTGACCGTGAAAATAAACTAAGAAAGATAAACCTTAGTTTGGCCTTGACCAATCAAGCGAAACGGTTAAAGGCTTCAGAATTATTCGAAAATGTGTGCCTAATGGCAAGTAACAATTTTAATGTTTTGAATGTCTGCAACTCTTCAATAGTGACCTTTCAATAGTGCTCTTTTATTAGTGACTCTTTGTTGTCACTCTCTCTATATATATAAAATAAACAAATTACTCTAGAATTCTACATAATCCTATCTGTAGAATTTAGCAATTATGGAGAAGAAACTTTAGGTGTTTATATTTATACTTAGAGCAATCACACAAGATCAGCTAAAATGGTGTAAAATAGAAGAAAGGACAACTTTTATACATTTTGAGCAAAAATACACCCACATTAGTGGGTGTAAAAATGGCAAAAAATGTGCAAATTCATAAACGATCTACAGTACCCGTGTAAATATACACGGGTACTGTAGCACATGTATAAATTATTTTATTAATTTTTCTCTCTCCACCTCACTCTCTTTTTCTCTCGGGTTGTTGAATCCACTGATCTCCCCTCCACTGATCTCCATTACTCGCTCAAGTCGCCGATCATCTTATCTTGCCGATCATCTCACCTTGCCTCGCCGATCATCTCGCCTCTCCTCGCCTCGCCTCGCCTCGCCAATCATCTTGCCTCTGATCGTGTCACCGCTCTCTGATCGCCATTGCTTTCGCCTCGCCTTGCCGCTGCTCTCATCTCACCTCGCCTCACCTCGCCACTTTCTGATCGTTGATGGTTTTGTGATTTTGATCTGTGGATTTTGATGGTTTTGATTTATGGGTTTGATGGTTTTGATTTGTGGGTTTGATGATTTTGATTAGTGATTTTGGGATTTTGATGGTGGAGGCTGGCTTGATGGTGGTGGTTGTGTGGGCTGTTGATGGAGGCTGGTTCTGCAGCGTGGGTTGTTGATTTGAATATTTTATTTGAATAAACGTGTATAATAGACAAACTGATGTGAGTGCTGTGTAAAAATGAATGTGTAAAATAAAAAAAGTAGGTTTTTTGGTGTAAAATAAAGGAAATTTTTAAAAGAGCTGATGTGAATGCTCTTACAATGTAAATTTACATTGTAGAAACACAAAAAGTAGCAAATGTTATACATATTTGCAAAAAGTGACAAATATTTTACACTTTTTACAAATGTGTACAATATTTGCCAATTTATATGTGTCTATTAATTCTCTAGTCTCTACAATGTAATTTACATTGTACCGCTCAATTAAAACAAGAATTTCCGTATGGAGAATTCAAATTTTGTTATATCTTGAAGACTATTTGTTAGGAAACAAACTCTCTTCTCTTTTTTTGAGTGGGGATAAATATTGTTCATAACTATTCAATGCACCTCAAAACCAATCTTTCGTGATTTTTTTGTACTTTATTTATTTTCTTTACAAAATCCCCAGTCAGTAACAGATTTGGTATATATGTAATTATTCTTTACAGAATAATTAGATGCTTCCAATTATTTTGTCATCCTGAAAACTTACCATTCAGGTTCCATAACAAAAAAACTAATACTAATTTCTGTCATGCCCAGGTTGCTACTTACTATCGAGGGTATACTTCAGTAATTGATGCTTCATCGACAGACAATAATATTGACTTTCGTTTAGATTGATCCAACTCCAACTCTAGCACGTTTTGCTCTGTTCCACTTTGAAGGAAAAATGCTGGCCGTTGAGGTGATAACAGAGTAACAGAGTTACTATTTAGCATGAGAATTATTGAGTCCATTGTTGGTCTTTGCGCTGGATTTTCTGAACACATAGTAAGGCAATATGGATACATTTGTTGACTTCAATTCTTGAATAAGAATCTCTTATAGTCGGATCCAACAACTCCAAGGACGTTCCGCCCTTCCAATGCTTCCAAGCCTGAATCAAATGATCAAGTATTCATATATTGTCACCTTTCTCTGCCTCTAATTTAAAGGTGATTATATATTCATTACAAAATAAGCAAAAAATTGTAAAATTTGGTTTGCACTCACATGGCTCAAGAGGTTCTGGGAAGGATCTGATGTACAGAAAGAACTGTTCTTCTTGCCACTTAAAATCTCTAGTAATTGGATACCAAAACTATATACATCAGACTTTAGAGAGAAGTGTCCTTGCATTGCATATTCTAGAAGCATGTAACTACTAGAAACCAACATCAGCAACACTATTAATTAAACAATCAAAATGAAATACCAGAAACATATCAGTACTGCATATATATATATATATATATATATATATTAGATTCAACTATGGATAAATTTCTCAAGAGAAAATCAATATCAAAACAAACATCACTTGTGTAAAAAACAAATAGTCCTGATACTACTGTCAAAAGGACTATTTATACAATGCTTGTAATGTTTAATCACAGATATTCAAAAGAGAATTTTTATCGTATTAGTGATAAGACGATTTTAAGAGCATGAAAATACGTCCAGGATAATTGCAATGTGTTAAGGATTTGGAATTTAAATATTTCTTATAAATACACAACAATACAAATCTATGGATTTAAATGTTTTTTTAATTAAAGTTTACAAGTACGGGAGAAAATTCCTGACTTTGCCATAAACATTAGAGGAGTGATACATTTACAATATTTTCACAATACTTTCACAACAAATCATAGGTGGTAAGTTATTATAGATTCTAATTTAAATCCATAATTAAATTAATTTTTTGTCCACCTGTAAGTGTAACAACTCATAACAACATATCACTTACAATTTATTATGAAAATACTATGAATATAATATCTTTCTAAACATTAATTATGTGCAGTACTTTATATTTGATAAAACTACGTGCATAAATTCATGTTTGATAAAACTGCGTGCATAATGATCAACTTGTCTTGTTAGAATGATCAACTTTTTTGTTTTTCTGTGTTATTTTATTTGGATAAGAAAGAAATAAATTAACAATTGATCTAGACCCCTTTTTTGGGCTCATATAGCATTAGATGTCATTATATTATTGTGTTGATTAGCCTTTTCTTAGGGTGTTCTTTAAATTAAGACATTTTTTTTCCTGAGATCTCCTAACTAGTTTCTTATGGAATTTTTCCTTGTAATTATCTAGTGTGTATTAATGTGATGAGAGGCTACACACAAAGAATTCCGGATGGTCACATTTTTTTCTTCTTTAGTGGTAATTTGCCACAAAAATTTAATGTTAAGAAAGACTACTAAAATATAATGTACTTACTATGTTCCTGCAATCCTGAAGGTATTTTCTTGAGTTTGGTCATCTGAAAAGATTCTTGCCATGCCAAAATCGGAAATTTTAGGATTCATGTCCCCATCCAACAATGTTACTAGCTTTAAGATCATGGTGTATAATTCTAAGCCGAGAATCTTCATGAAGATAAAGAATCCCTCGTACAATTCCTCCAATAAACTTGTAACGTCTTCACCAATCTAATGTTCTTTGTTTTTCAGGGTCTACATAACCATCATAATTCAATATTCAAGTTAGAATAAATGGATGAAATTCAACTACAAATTGAAATATATACTTTAATTAAATTTAAAAGGACAAGTATAGAACGGGAATTTAATCTCAATCTCTTCCACCGTCATAGAGTTTTAAAACAACAAAGCAAAAACCCTCAATGGATAAGCTCTGTTTACAGGGTTATAATTAAGAATCTATAAATTTGTTGTAGAGTATAAAGTAAGGATAAATGTGGTTACAAGTTACATACAATTTTTTGAACTGAAATCATGAGTTAAAGACACGATTTCAAGTTCAAAAAATTGTATCTTTAACTCAGGATTTCAGTTGAAAATAATGTGTAACAAAGAGTGTAACAAATATTAACTAGAAAGTGAATAAGATTTATGCTTTCTCAAACATGTGGAAATTTAAAAATTCTTTAGAAACAGCATACCGTCTAGAAAATTGTCAAGAATTTTTGTTCGGCACATATTCCTAGACAAGGATTTTTTCATTTCCATCCAAGCAAAATCCAAATAGCCTCACCAAATTTCTGTGTTGAAGCTTAGCTAGAATTGCAACCTCATTCTTAAATTCTTCTGCACCTTGTGTGGAGTTTTTTGAAAGCATCTTCATAGCTATTTCTTGTCCATTTGGAAGTATGCCCTGAGAAGTGCTTTTAAAAGGCTGTTAGAATAGCCTATAGAACTTAAAAATAAAGGTCCCAACATAAAGGTGGAGCTGGAGATGGAGGAGGAGGTGGCGGCGGCGGCGGTGCAGCGAGCATCCAGTAAAATGGGGACACTTCGTACCTAACATAACAATTAGGATTTAATGCTATTGCCCCTTTCCTTCCACTACATGACTAACCGGCAAATTTGCAACCAGTTCCCGAAGACACGTTTCACAACTGGAGCTTGAGATGTCTGGCGTGCACTGTACAAGGCTGTAGAGAGTTAGGGACGAAGAAAGGTTGGCTTCTTTGGTGGCAAACTTGGCAGCACCAGGCTAAGCAGCTGTGGCCCGAGTGACCGAGTCATTCATCGTGGACCCCAGTAGCTGATCGAATCCGTCTAACACAGTAATTTTCTGGTCGTGCCAAGAGTTGTATGGCATCCAGTCACTGAGGATGGAGAAGAATGATTCATTTGAGTAGCGTAACATGCACTCGTCGTACAAGATAATGGCCTCAATTCCTGTCGGACAGTATTGCTGCACTACCACTTTTGCTGCCGTAGCCACGCAGTCTTTGCAGACATCGGTGGTGACATCGCCACGGCAGAGAAAGAGGCCGTAAATCTGGTTGGGTGAGTTTTGTCCGACGGTGGTGTTATAGAAACCACCTTCGCGTGAGGCATTGGAGGAAAGGGAAGAGAGGTCGGTGGTTGAGATTGGACTGGTAGGTGCTATTGGCGGTGAAATTGGATCCATCAGTACAGTAATTGGTGCAGAAATTTGGGGCGGCTTCACTAATTATGAACAGGATACTAATCAAGCAATGGACCACAAAGGTAACCTTGGAAGGGAAACTCATTTTGATATCATCTATTCCCTCTGCTTGTTCTCGTTTCGGTAGTGTGGGGGGAAAAGTTTTACAACATAAATCGTTTTGTAGTGTTGTTCTTTTTCGTTTTTTGTTTTCTTAAAGAAATACTAATCAATCTTAAGATTTTAAAAAATTTTAAATTTTTTTTTTTTTAAAAAAAAAGAGGTAACATAGACTTGACTGGTGAAATTGAGAACATTGACATGGTAGATGTTAGCTGTAAGTGTGTGAAGGCACTACTCTTCTCGTAGATGCTAACCCGTGCAATACATGAAAAAATTTGGCAAAAATTATTTATATGATAACTTTCAAACAATTCAATGGAGTCAAACCTCCCAGATGAATGAAGAAGAGAGGAATTATTACAATGCACTTGGAATTAGTTTCATTTATACATTTTTGAATCAAACATACCAAGCTGAGAAAGAGAGAAATTATTACAATGTAAGTGTTTGCAAATTTTGCTAAAGCATCCGCTATAACATCCTTATTGACCTAATTTTTAAGGGCCAAAACTTCTACGGATAAGTCTCGTATTATTACATAGCGCTGAGATGGACCATAACATTTTATCTAAAGCTCCATTGAGTGCCTGAAAGCATGATTTGGCATTTTCTTTCAGTTGATTGTGTCTGTTGCATTAATTGTTGAGACTAAGAAACATAGAGTAGTAAATAGTACGTTGAACTCGTAACTGTTTGCAATATACACAACAAAACAAGTTACCTTACTTCTTTCTTAAAAAAAAAAAAAATAGGTAGTTATTTATACATCACTTTTAAACATGATAATACTAAACCAAAAATACAAATAAATGAAAAAAAAAAAAAAGTATTATTGTACACGCAAAGCATGTATGTGATGGGTCTAATACATATATATATATATATGTGTGTGTGTGTGTGTGTGTGTGTGTGTAAAAGGTACAAGTATTGAGAGGCATATTTTAATTTTACAACAATTAAAATTGATTACAGTACAACTAGGTTTCCAATTTATTTCATCTTCTTGCTGAATGATAATACGTGTACATGTTATCATACGTGAAGTTTCAGTACATATATTAAGTAATAATATAGAACATAGTGTTTGAAATTCCATGGCTTATTAATTAAAGAGATAATTGTGGAGGAGCCCTAACTGGTCACCCAAACCAGTTGACTAGTTGATGCTTCATTACCAGACGACAGCCCTGACTTGCTTGAAGGTTCATCTGACTCCTCATGCTGATAGCAATTGGTAATCACTTGCAGTTATGCATTTTGACACTAATAATTATCACTATTATATTCTCTTGCTTCCAATTAATTAATTGATACCACCATAGTTGCTTCTTTCATTAGGCACATACCCACTCCAAAACTTAAACTTCCAATGACTGTGCGGCCTTCCTTGCAAATTTTGACAGCAGTTTAGATGCAAGTGTCACATTTAATGGAAATTTGTACTTCCTTCCTTCTTGGTTAGTGAGCATCCTTCCAGATTGCAAGAATGTCAATTTTAACACGGCAAAGGTGCATTTTTTAATCCACTTTAGCGTTCTTTCTTTAAACCTTCGGTCAATCAAAATTTGCATTTGTTTTAGCACAGATAATATGTCATAGAAATTTTGAGCCTACAACTTATGTACACCCTCAAATTCCAATCAACCCAAGTATAAGACATGTCTCAAAACAGTTTGTCTTACCAGATTGGAGATACATATAATTGACTCTATCTACATCACTTGAATAATTTTTTTTTACCTCAGCCTTCCTTCTCTCTCACATCTCTGTCAGATGGTTCTCAGAATTTATATTTTAAACTGTTTGAATATGACATATCTATTAAGTTTTTTTCTTGCACCAATGGTTATGATTCTAGGTTGTTGCACAAAGAAATCTTCAAGTTATATCATCTGCCTATGCCTCCGGTGTTAATGAGCTTTTACGGGCACCATCTGCATGGAGTTGGTATAAAGAAAAAGTGGGTATTTGGAGTAACAACCTATTTGTGGAGTCTGGTTTATTGGAGCATCTAGATACAACAAAAGACACTGGTGATAATTTATGGTACACAACAAGGTAATTTATCAGTTTTAATCATTCTTATTAGTTATGCAATGCCCGTATGTGTGGAGATAAAATCCTAATGAAAGGTTTCACTTTCCAGAAGAGGGCAAGAATTTCTGACCTACCAAATTTTGACGATGAGTTTGATATTGCTTTGATTATTATATTCTAGAAAAAATTTGCATTAATTCTATGCTCTGAATTTTTATAAGGTCGTTCGAGAATTTGTTATGGTTATATTTTGTAGATTGTTATGGTTATTCGAGAATTTCTTCTTTCTGTTTTCTGAATCTTCATGATTCATTTGGGGATACAAGACAAAGGTTCTTTCAAATAAGAAAGTTAAATATGCTTTCGAGTAAGAAACTAGATCTATAATTGACAATGCGTTTCCCGTATGTGTATTTTTTTAATTTAATTTAATTTAGTTGTTGTAAAGATTATATAAGTTCAATAAACTGTTTTGCTCATTAGGCGTATCTAACACATATATTTGGCATTCTTGTCTTTCTGTTATTTTTACATTTTTATTCTGGATGTGCTTCACTATACTGGCAGTATTAATGTGGAAGAGGACTTTATGCCGGGTAAAGAGAAAGAGTATTTATTGCACATAGAGAGTTTGGTACATGCAGCTCTTGTTTTTGTAAACAAAAGGCTTCGAGGTTCATAATTATTTCCATCTACTATTTACTCACAATGTTTCCGGTTGGGCTGCAGATTTGGAAACTGTTTTACCGTGTGTGGGTGTGTGAATATAATGATTGATAACATTGTATATGGAATATAATGCAGGATTTGGATATGGTAATCGTGAGGATGCACGCTTCAACCTCACCAAGAAAATTACTGTTCACCATGGAAGCAATACTCTGGATGTTCTGAGTATGATGATTGGTCTACAGGTATATAAATTTTCCTCACTTCATAATATCACCTTGACCAATATCTTGCACATAGGCATCACCTTTTTCTGTGTGTTGTGTTTGGTTTTAATTTTCACACAAAGATAGTACTACAAATTGACTCAAATCCTATTTGAACTTGGTACCTACTAAATATTCTTGGTGTGGAGAAGGAAAGTTTGTTCCTTGTCAATGAAGTAATTTAGTATTTCTTGTCTACCATTGAAGAGAAGTTGGAGTCTTGCTTATAAATAGTCCTGTAAAGGGTTTGGTGGTATTGGCCTAAGGGGTCCTCCCATCTACAGAAAGGAGAAGAATTTTAGAAAGTACTGAATGATGTTTTTAAAAGGGCAGTTTGGTAGTTCTTTGAGTTGATAATTTCTTTATTTTTTTTAGTGAAAGAACACCATTGGGTGTATTGGGATTTTGGATTGTGAGAGTATTCATTTTGTAAGGTTATTGAGTAAATATTTGTGAGGTTTTTGAGTGTTTGTGAGAGTTTGTTATATTATTTGAGAAGTTTGATTGAGAATATTATATCCAAACTGTAGTGGATTTTGGTTGACATTGTTTATGCTTGTAAAGTGAGTTGGCTTAACCAGGTTAAATACTGTTATCTTGTGTGGATGCTTTTTAGTTTTTGGATATGTGAAATGAGCTTCTGCAAGCCCCAGATTACAACATATTGGAATCAGTCTGCTGGAATTTCTAGCCTATCCATTAGTGGACCTAAATTCTCAATAAAATGATCGTGGCTCTGATATGTGTTTTCTGCACTTGAATTCTCTCCAAATTGGAACTACTACTCGATGGCTATAAGAAGTTATACATGCAGATTATGAATTAAAATTAGTTTTGACGTGGTTGTTCATAATGCTTCATCTTCATGTGTAGTGTTTATCACCCAAGAGCAAGATATATCAATAGTGAGTCCAAAAAATAATATAAAGAGAGCCTAACAGTCTTCACTCAGTATGACGTTTGTTTGTTTTCCATTGAAAACTGGTATAATAAGTCAGAAACAAGCTGAATTTCAATGTGCAGATTATGCAAATTGAGACATGCCTGAAATACAACAAGAACATATTATTGAAACATGATGAGACTAACGAGTGCATCATATTGTAAACAATTCTTTATTGCCTTAAGCTATTGTTTCTTCTCTCCTTTTTGGCTAAGCAATGACTTAATATATCTTTGAATAAGGGAATTATGTATTTATATTCTGCAAATAGCTGCTTGAACATAAATAGAAAACCATATGTTAATGTTTGCCACATGCTACTTAAACACAAATAAAAGCCTTACAAGTTTCAGCAGACTCCCCATTTTTACACTACAATGACACTAATATGATAAATTTATGGCTAATTCTGAAAATACTTCTAGCAAGATTATAATTCAGGGTGGGATGGTCTACTTGCTTAAACTACATTATCTGTTGAACAATTATGAACTAGCTAATTTTTCTGTTGTGGATCTTGCTTTCTTCATGTCAGGATTCCAAAGCTCTTCTATCTCTATTTTTTTGCATAATTATGGGGCATGGTTTGATGTTGCAGGAGTAGGAATTTATTCTGTCATTCTTGACTTAATGGATGGCAAAAATGATCTGCCTTATGGAGAATGGACCTATCAGGTCAGATTATATACGTTGATAAAGTAAGCTTGCCATTGGAATATTAGTTTTCTCTAATATTTCAATAATTTTACTAAGAATCTTGTAGCTTAATTGGTTAGCACCTCAATTTTCAATAGAGACATTCATAATTCAAATCCCCGACTATCGATGTATAAAAAAAAATTTCAATAAATTTTCTTGTACACAAATTGTAATCTTTAGTTATTTTATAGGCAAAATAGAAATCACACTATATATGTGTTCACAAATTGAAAATTGCATGATATAATGGTTAATATAGATAAGAATGTCTACAAAAAAAATGCATATGTCCTTCAATTATATTTTTGTCATATATAAGTCATTAACTTTAGGAGCATTTACAATATAAATTAATAAAAATATATAAGTAAATCTCTTTAGCAAAAGATTTTTGTTGTTTTCAAAAAAGAAAGTCATACGCATTTATATAGAGAGTTAAAGTTACTGGAATACAATGATACATTAGGCTTGGCCCCCCTTGAGAAAATTTTCCATCTTCGCCACTGATTGTGTGTTACTAATTTTTTCCCCTTTTTGTTGGTTGTTGCTTCAATTGTTGCATGATATAGTTTTTCAATTGTTTCCCGCATAAAAGAAATTTTTTTTCACATAAATCTTAGAAAAATTATATTAAAATTTGATTCTGCTATAACAAAATAAATATATTTATTCTAACATACACGAGCGGTCGCGATCACGCGCGCGCACACACACACATATAGAAAGGAGTTGGGAAATCTAAAGGACTAAGATTTATTTTAATGAATTCACGAATATTTAATTATTTTATGACTTTTGTGTCAATTGTTGCCAAAGAAAATAAACATGAGTAAGAATGTCATATTCTGAATTTATTATTATTATTCCAACTAAAAATTATCTCTTATATAATGTTTATTAAAATAATCATATAAATTCATTTGATATAGATAATTAATGCATAGCTATAGATAATTAATATATGCATTTACTTTATTGGCTAATTTAATTAACGAATACTATGATATAAATGCAAACTTTGTTGATTTCATTTGGATGAGAATATGATGTAAGAATACTAAATTTTTATTATGCTAATCATATTAACCAGTTAAAAAAAGGAGGTTATGATGGGTGAAACTTGCAAAAATAATGTTGCCTGGTTAAATGCTAGGTGGGACTTTGGGGCCAATTTCTCCTCTTTGGGTATATTTTTGCTCCCTCATTTTTGTTCAGCAGGTCTTGAATACAATCTTATTCAAACACAGATTATGAGCCTGGGTCGCAGTTTTCTCACATGCTATGCGCATCACATGAACTTGAGGAAAAGAAAAAACATACTTGGACTATAAGCAAGTTAAAAAAGGAAAAATAGATAAAAGAAAAAAAGAAATATTGGTTCATTTACATTCACCATTTAGAGGATCTCTACTTGATGCTCAATATATGATATCACTCCACATGTTTCCTTATTTTCGGGTGGGACTTGAAGGAGAATACCTTGGACTAGATAAAATTAGTCTTGCAAATAGTTCTCTGTGGACTCGGGACTGCTCTTCCAGTTAATCACAGTTTGATATGGTACAAGGTGCGTGGATGTGATAACAAATCATGTTACTAAATAATAAATCAGATCGAAATATATTTTTAGGTTTCTATGGACTGCACATGGCATCAAGGCAACATCTCAATATTCTCTGTTATTCAATTTTATGAAGTGAACTTTTCTGTGCTAAGCTTGCTTAGACCTTTCAAATGAAGCAACCACAAATTACAGAAACATTTGTCTTAGCAAATGGCAACTCAACATATATGTACTTGCTGTCATCGTGTAGGTCTCAGCAGACTTTAGCAAATAAAAAGTTATTGATTTTGTAAACAGGTATTTATGACTGAATTTTGGCAGCACATGATATTACATGATGAAATTTTCTATTTTGGGTTCTTTTGCTCAGTCATTCTACTTACAAAGATACAGATGACTGTTTTGATGTTCTTTTTCTCTGCCTATTTATATCCTTTTTTATTTATATTTTTTCCATCCTCAAGTTTTCTTCCTTGCACCTGAAGGGAAGGGTCCCTTAGCCTTAAACCTTGCTAGCTAGCATGGGGAAGGGTCAAGCTTGGGTTAATGGTCAGAGCATATTGGACCGCGTATCTCTCACCACCAACTGGCTGCATTGACAATTGTGATTATAAAGGACCTTATGACCAAAATAAATGCCTAAAGGACTGTGGTCAACCTACTCGAACTCTGTAAGTGTGCAACACATTGAATGTTTTATTTACCTTCCTAATGCTGCAGACAAGACAGAGGCCCAATGTATTATTTTCCCATTTTCATGAGGTTTCTTATATTCTTGATAGTTGATGAAAATTGTCATATATGCTGGATAGTGCATCAAGTTAGAGACGTTATTCTATCCATTTGAGGGCACTGATTCATTTATCAGAATGAAGTTATCACACATATGGGCAAAAGAATAGAAAAATAAAAAAGGAAAAAAATGGACATATCTACCAGTTGATCAAATTTATAATGAGTAATTCATTATGAGAATAGTAGGTTGAATCATTCAATCAACAAGATAGGATGTGTTTATTCCTCAGCTTTTGCCAATACTTGCTTTTGTTAATATATTGATTTGCTTCTTCAAAACCAAAATTATAACACTGGCAAGTGATAATTAAAAATATATTATTTTACTTTAATTTATCACAATTAAGTCCTAGAGTCTTTTTGTGTATGCCATAGGTAACTTCATAACTAATCGTGAAGAGAGAGTAATGTTCAGGTACCATATCCCACGTACTTGGGTTCATCCTGGAGAAAACGTTCTAGTTCTTCATGAAGAGCTTGGTGGTGACCCTTCAAAGATTTCTTTGCTAACAAGAACTGGCCAAGAGATATGTGCACATGTATCAGAGGCTGATCCTCCGCCTGCTGATTCTTGGAAACCAAACCAAGTGTTCAACTCTCAAATCCCTGAAGTTCGACTAAACTGTGAACAAGGATGGCACATCAGCATGATCAACTTTGCTGGCTTTGGAACTCCTGGTGGAAACTGTGGTACATTCAGTCCAGGGATTTGCCATCTAAACGTGACATCAATTGTTCAGCAGGTAAAGAAACTATTGCTTGTTCATATATAACGAGATAATGAGTATCCATCACTAATTTCGTTTCTAATGGAATTGGAAAGAAAAAAACTCTAAAATATCCTGGAACTACAATCATGCATTTTATGTCTATCCAATTTCATTCTTCATGCATTTCTTAGGATATGTTTTTGTCACATTTAATCTTCGTAGTACATTTTATTTGGAATACCATTATGGGTATCATTATCATCAATAGTTTTAATCATTTTGTTTTAACTATAAAAAAAAAAGGATTTCATTCAACAATCAAAGATACATCAGCCAACAATTGAAAGTTTAGGGTGATATTAATTAGTGTTTATATATATTTTATTATTTTCATTGTTATTTTGTTTTTGTTTATGTGTATTGTTATTGGGAGCACTATATGACCCCTAAAAAGCACTCATTAGTGATATATATCATTGAAACTTTAGCAAATTAAAAAAAAAAAAAAAAAACTAAACTCATCTGTCTAAGTGTAAATTGAAGAAAAGAGTTTAGTTTGATTCCTTACAATAAAAAAAAAAAAAAAAAAAAAAAAAAAAAAAAAAAAAAAAAACAAAAATTCAAGGGTGGGGGGGCTTATGAGGGGGCCATTTATGGAGATTTATTGGCTCATTAATATGCCTAATAAAATGGCTCCCCGGAGTCAATACCCTCCCCATGGCCTTCATGATATATTTGTGTGAGTTCTATCATCATAACAGGGACTCTACTAAATTGTAGAAGAGAACTATGTTTGGATGCGCCTTCCCTAAACTTTTAAAACTATAGAGATTTCCTACTTTTATCCCCTTTATGACAATTGGCTTTTGTCATAGAGGCTAACTCCTTGGTATTAAAAATATTTTTATTAATAAAAGTTATTTTTTATTCTCCATTATAAAAATTGGTGTTGCAATTTTTAATTTAATTTTTTAAAATTCTAATAACTCTTGAATTTTCAAAAAAAAAAAAGTCCCTTAAAAACTATCTTGCACATCAATGCGTGAAATCTCTTTCATAATTTAATATATATTTATATGAGGTATCTTATTTCTTAAATACAAATGGTTAATTGCTACCAACCAATTCATTCAATTTGCCATTGCCAAGCACATTGGTTAAGTTTACCATTTCAATTCCTAATTATTAAAGTTGAAGATGCATGATGAAAGAATTATAGGGTACCCATATTCGATGCACCTTTGACAACCTGTAGTTATTGGTTTAAAAAAATGATGGCTTAAGGTTAAAAATCAAGAAGTACCATCATCATGATTACCATCATTATTAGTTTTAATATTATGTTGATGTTGATGTTGATGTTGATATTTAATTATTTTTATGTTTATGTGTCTTGTTATTAACAGTAACTAGTCACTAATTTGTGTGATATATATATATATATATATATATATATATATATATATATGGTAAAACAATTTAAGGTAAGTTACGGAATAACAATTATTTATAAGATTTTGTGCATCATTAAAAAGTATGTTAGAATTTGAAAATTATTCTATCAGTACTAAATTAACTTTCTCAAACCCAATTTTTTCTTAATACAATTCAAAACATTGAACACATATCTCTAAAATAAATCAAACTTAACAAAGTGACTGTTCAAGACGAAGGTGAAAAAAGATTTACATCAACTCCTCTTATATGACATTATGACCGAAGTTGGAATAAGAGATGAGAAGAAAGAATTAGGATAAAAAAGAATTTTAGTATGTTTTGGGATCCTTGTTCTTTTCCTCATTGAGAATATATCATCTATAAGCAATAAATAAAACAAAATTATTTAATATAATTTATGTTGCACACAAAAATTGCAGGATTGCATATTTAAATTCAAAATTTTTAACAAGCCTTTGAAGTCATGCAATAGAAATAGGTG
Source organism: Castanopsis chinensis (assembly GCA_032878915.1). Taxonomy (NCBI): domain Eukaryota; kingdom Viridiplantae; phylum Streptophyta; class Magnoliopsida; order Fagales; family Fagaceae; genus Castanopsis; species Castanopsis chinensis. Next base: position 27,202,572 of record JAVQMG010000131.1, read on the forward strand.
GTTGATCCTGCAAAAGTGTTTGTTGTAACCTTATAGGCATATACTTGATAATTATAAGTCCTTTTTATTTATATAAAAACCTAGAGTACAATTCCAAAGGCAAAAAAAGGTAAAGGAAAATTTTTGGAAAAAAAAATAGTCATAAAAATTAATAATTTTTTAACACAAAAATGAATTTGTTTTCTTAAGAATCTCAGAGAAAAAAATAATGAATTGAGGAAGATGAAGACCAAAATAAAATATTTGTAAATACTTAAAACAATCACTTAGACATCTAAGAATATCATATGACAAAAACATTACTATTCGATGCTAATTTTTCAAACAGAATATTTAAAAACAATGGGGAAACTACACAAAATTAATTTTTATAGACCATTTTCTTCAATTGCACAATGGTCCTCACCATCTTATTGTTATACAAATAAACTAAAACCTGACAACAATACGAAATTAAAACATATTATAATATAATTTTCTCCCAACTTAGGTCAACAATAAAATAAATGGCCTTCATTAAAAGCATTCAAAATTATAAATAAAATAACAAAACAAATACTTGCATGAAAGAACATATATGAATTTATTAAGGATTGGACAATGAGGGTTAAACCTCTTGTAGATCTATAACACCCTTGATTTGGGCTTTTCTTACGAGACAATTGTCGGGTTATCTTATCTCCACTATCAAAGATTAAGCAAATTTTGTGAATACCTTTTATAGACAACGTGTTCATTGATTTTATTTTTTAGTTATAAACATATAAATTAAAGTTGAAGAATATGTAAACTGTAAAGACAAAGTTATATGTAAAGTTAAAATCATTCAAGATGAATGTACAAACGATATTATATTTTTTCCCCTAAAAAAAACAATATAAATTTTTTGTTTTAGATTCTTCATTAATATCAATGTTTAGTTATAAACATCTAAATTGAAGTAGATGAATATTTAAAGGCAAAGTTTTTTATTCTTCATTCATTTCAATGTTTAGTTAACATCTAATTTAAATTAGATAAATGTATAAAGACAAAGTTATATGTATAGTTAAAACTTTTTTTTTTTTTTTTTTTTAAGAAGATGTATAGTTAAAACTTAAAACCGTTCAAGATGAATGTGTAAAGTCCATCTACTTATATATTTAATATTATCAAAACAAAAAACTAGGAGTAAAAAACAAATAAGAAAAAAAATAATAAAGTAACAATGAGGTGGCAAACAAGATGGTGCAATTGGAGTATAGCAACATTAAATGCTAGGGTTCTATTTTTTTTTTTTTTTTAATATATATATAGCATATAGATATACAGATATAGAAGCAGATATAAAGTGTATGAGCAGCCTATCTCACTTCAGCGTAAGTTTGTCTTCTGAATTATTTGCTTAGTATTGATTCTCACATATTTGAGGATTTGCAGGCTTGCATTGGACAGGAGAGGTGTGCAATCCCAATCTCCATTACCAAATTTGGTGACCCTTGCCCTCAAGTGCTAAAAAGCTTAGCAATTGAAGCTCTTTGCAGTGCTTGAATGTTTCAATTACTACTTCAGAGGAGAATTCAAATCAAACAGAACTATGATTACAAAACACTCCGGTGCTTCAGAAAATTTTCTTGGCATGCTCTAATTAGTCTAGTTGTTCATCGTCAAAATATGCTTCCTAAGCCAGTCAATCTCCAAATTTTCAAACGTTTTTACTTCTAAATCTTGTACTCCCTTGTATTTAAACTTGTAAGCAAGATATATTTACAATCTTGATTTCATAGTGTCTTCCTTGAACATATTGGAGAACTACTTAGCTGCAAATTAAACCAATAATTTGAAGGATTGTGTTTGTGTTTATTGATGTTTAACACTAGGGCAAGTACTGTAAAAGACTCCTGTGTAGTAAGCCACATATAAAGTTTAGAAAATCCCTACATGGTATTAGTGGCATCATTTTGGGTGGTAATCTATCCATTTGAAGGCGCAATTGTAAAGTCTCTTGCCGGTGATGGGTTTCGCAATGGAGGTGAGGGCTAGCAGCTCATTGTATTTCTCTCTATTACATCCTATTTTTGCTTCCTTTCTCTTCTTCCACTTGTAGGGTCATTGTCTACGTTTACCATCTTCCCTCTTTCTTTTATGAAAGATTGTTAGATCACATTTCCTGTGTGCAAAATTACATATTCAGCCAGTAAATTTTGGTGGTGCAATCGAGCAATATTGCGCAATTCTGAAAGCTTGTGAATACAAGATTCCAAGTAGTTTGTTAGTAATTAGAGTTTGGGAGACCTCAAGTCTTTTGGGTAGATTAGGCTTAGAGGGTTTCTTTGATTAGCCTTGAACTCTAACTTATTTACTAGTGGATTAATTCCAGCTTAGAATGTCACGTAAAGGTTTTTACGCCTAGTTCTTTCGTTTTTCCTCTTCAATAATACATCAGGCGTTATCTTAGGTTTAAGATTATTTTCCCTACTGCCCTTTACTTTATTTCATTGAGCCTTTATGTTCATCCATGCAATTGTTTGGTGGTTCTGTTGATTAATCGGTTAAATACATAAACTATGCATTAATTGTGATTAGCTTAAAATTAATTTAGCTGTAATTAAAATTTGGGGTTGTACTTGCACCTAGTAATTGCACCAGTGCACTTTAATGCTGGATAGTGCATCAAGTTAGAGAAGCTATTTTATCCATTTGAGGTTACTAATTCATTTATCAGAATGAAGTTATCACACATGAGAGAGGGAGAGAGAGAGAGAGAGAGAAGAAGAAGAAGAAGAAGAAGAAGAAGAAGAAGAAGAGGAAGAAGAAGAAGAAGAATGAAATGGATATATCTACAAATTGATGGAAGTTATGATGAGTAATTAATTCTTTATGCGAATAGTAAGTTGAATCATTCAATCAACAAGACAGTATGTGTTTATTCCTCAGCTTTTGCAAATACTTGCTTTTGTTAATATACTGATTCGTTTCTTCAAAACCAAAATTATAACACTGGCAAGTAATATAATTAAAAATATATTATTTTACTTTAATATATCACCATCAGTCCTAGAGTCTTTTGTGTATGCCATTGGTAACTTCATAATTAATGGTGAAGAGAGAGTAATGTTCAGGTACCATATCCCACATACTTGGGTTCATCCTGGAGAGAACCTTCTAGTTCTTCATGAAGAGCTTTGTGGTGACCCTTCAAAGATTTCTCTGCTAACAAGAACTGGCCAAGAGATATGTGCACATGTATCAGAGGCTGATCCTCCGCCTACTAATTCTTGGAAACCAAACCAAGAGTTCAAGTCTCAAATCCCTGAAGTTTGACTAAACTATGAACAAGGATGGCACATAATATTAACAACTTTGCTAGCTTTGGAACTCCAAGGGGAAACTGTGGTACATTCACTCCAGGGATTTGCCATGTAAACGTGACATCAATTGTTCAGCAGGTAAAAAAACTGTTGCTTACTCATATAATCATCTATAACGGGAAAATAAGTAACCATCACTAATTTCGTATTTAATGAAATTGGAAAGAAAAAAAAAAAAAAAAAAAAAAAAAAACTCTAAAATATCCTGACACTATAATCATGCATTTTATGTCTATCCAATTTCATTCTTTATGCATTTCTCTGGATATGTTTATGTCACATTTAATCTTCATAGTTTATTTTATTTGAAATAGCATTATGGGTATCATTATCATCAATAGTTTTAATCTTTTTTTTTTTAACTCAAAAAAAGATTTTCATTCAATAATCAAAGATACATCAGCCAACAATTGGAAGTTTAGTGTGATCATTAGTTTTTATCTTTTGTTGATTTTATTGTTATTTTGTTTATGTTTATGTGTATTGTTATCGGTAGCACTATGCCCCCTAAAAATCACTCATTAGTGATATATATCATTGAAGCTTTAGAAAATAAAAAAATAATAATAAAATAGAAATTCTCATCTAAACCAAAAGTATTTAATGCTCCGCTAGCTAGAGTTCATCTAACTGTAAATAGAAGAAAAGAGTTTAATTTAAATCCTTCCCAAAATTTTTTTTTTAAGGGTGGGGCCTTATGAGGGAGCTATTTATGGAGATGCATCGGTTTCGTTAATATTCCTAATCAAAGGGCTCCCTAGAGCCATTATCCTCCCCATGGCAAACTTCATATCATAAAAGCTGCAAAAGGTAACAGTAGATTGATAGCCTTCATGTTTGTGTGAGCCATACCCTTATAAGAGGGACTTTTCCGCATTGGTAGCAGAAAAGTGGGTTATCTAATGTGTCTAGCTTCTCGTCAACAATCTCTCAATCTTCTATAATATTTCCAACTGCACTTTTACCCCATTATAATAATTGGCTTTCGTTGTAGAGGCTAACCCCTTGATATTAAAAGATATTTTTATCAATAAAAGTTATATTTTTTATTCTCTATTATAAAAATTGGGGTTGCAATCTTTAACTTACCTTTTTAAAATTCAAATAATTCCCAAATTTACAAAAAAGTCCCTTAAAAATCACGTTTTCCAATAGCAATTAAATTCAAAATACTATCTTGGACATCAACGCGTGAAATGTCCTTTTTAATTTCATTTTTATTTGTATGTCGTATCTTATTTCTCAAATGCAAATGTAACCAACGTTGATATCAACTAATTAATTCAATTTGCTATTGTCAAGCATATTGGTTGGGTTTACCATTTCAAGTCCTAATTATTAAAGTCGAAAATGCGTAACGAAAGAATAATAAAGTATCCATATTCTAATGCAACTTTGCCAACCTATAGTTATTGGTAAAAAAATAAATAATGAAGGCTTAATGTTTAAAATCAAGAAGTACCACCATCATGATTACCATCAATGTTTTCTCAAATAAAAATAAAAAAAAACCGATTACCATCATCATTAATTTTAATATGATATTGATGTTGATGTTTATTTATGTTTTTGTTTATGTGTATTGTTATAAATAGTAACTAGTCACTAATGCGCACTATATAAATATGGTAAAACAATTTATGTTGTACCAAAATGAAAAAGAATTAAATATTTCTCAAGAATTCAAAAGTTAAGTTAGGGAATATATTCATTTTTTAATAGAAAAATTCTAGAGATACAACTATTTTGCAAAAAAATTTACAAACTGCTGATGTGGTGAGTGATTATTGATAAATGAAAAGTGATATTAATTGTGGGCCTAAATGAAAACCAATAAAAGATTGGTCACATTAATATTTTGTAAAATATTGTAAAATAGTTTGTGACTATAGTATTACTCTTCTTAATAACAGTTTTTATTTTTTATTTTTAAGATAAAAGATAGAACTTCTTAATAACAATTATTTATAAGATTTTGTGCATCATTAAAATGTACGTTAGAAATTGGAAACTATTCTTTTAGTATTATATTAACTTTCTCAAACCCAAAATTTTTTAATACATTTCAAAATATCGAAAACATATCTCAAAAATACTCAACAAAACTATTGTTCAAAACCAAAGGGCAAAAAGATTTACATCAACTCCCCTAATATGACATTAAGATCGAAGTTGGAATAAGAGAAGAGAATAAAGAATTAGGAAAAAAAAAACTTTAATTAGTATGTTTTGGGATCCTTTTTGTATTTCTCATTGAGAATATATAATCTATAAGCAATAGGTAAAACAAAATTATTTAATATAATTTATGTTACACACAATATTTGCAAGAATGCGTAATTAAATTCAAAATTTTTACAAGGCTTTGAAAGTACTCAATAGAAATATGTGGCTGATCCCAAGTAGAAGTGTTGGTTGTAAACTTATAGTTATACATGATAATTATAACTCCTTTTCTTTTAATTTTTTTTTTTTTTAAAAAACCTAAAGTATAATTCAAAAGGGAAAAAAAATAAGGTAAAAGAAAATTTATGGCAAAATATTGTCATAAAAATGAATAATTTTTTAACAACAAAAATGAATTTATTTTTTTTTTAAAAATCCTACAGAAAACAATAATGAATTGAGGAAGATGAAGAACAAAATAAAATATTTGTAGATACTTAAAACTATCACTCAAACATCTAGGATTATCATATGACAAAGACATAACAATTTGTTGCTAATTTTTTCAAACAAAAAATATAAAAATAGTGGGGAAACTACGTGAAATTAATTTGTGTATATCATTTTCTTCAATTGCACAAACCGTTTCCTCACCATCTTATTGTTATACAAATAAACAAAACCTAACAACAACATGAAATAAAACATATTTGCTAGGTTAAAATAGATTGACCCTGGTTAATTAATTCAATTAGCAAAGTGAATTAATTATGTTAAACTACATGCAAATTGTGGAGGCATCAATAAATTACTAGATAACTAATATGTAGTTGAAAATAAATAACTCGGTTATTTGTTGATAAATGAGAAAAACCTCTCGCAAAACAAAAACCCTACTGAATAAATTTAAGATCACCACTACCAAGACCAAGAATCCACTGGTTAATAATCAAGCGGTTAGAAGTATGAAGAATCTTACCACTACCCTAAACTAAAAATACCAACCTACAGTTGAATCATCTCTTCAATACCCAATTGAACTTGATTTTGTAGTAGACTTTTTTGCTTTGCTCAAATCTTCAATCTGTAACTAACTCTTTCGCACGGATCCTAGTACGTGACTAACTCCAGCATGATTGATAGTTGATGACTGCAAAATTCTTCACTTTATAAACGATGAAGATTTGGAAGCACTTGATTACAAAATCCTAAGGCATACAAACGCAGTAGCTTCACACAAAGTATATGAGTTCGAGGTCTCTATTTCCATAATTAATGACTTTTAAAATAAGTCTTATATATGACTAGGGTTGTAGAGAGAGAAACCCTAATCATTTAAGTCAACATGGGACGAAATTCATATCTAAGAATTTTGAATTCGTAGTTCTCGACAGATCGAGCTTGTGTTGAGTTTTTCCATTAATCCTTGATAGCAGCTTGTGTCGACCTTTAATGAAACAGTTTTTCTTTACTTGTTTCTTAGATTAAACTTCATGTCTTTAATGATACTACTTGATATGTATGAACAATATACTTTTTGATACATTAAACCTAACTTAGATCTAACATATTACAAGTAAAGTATATTTTGTTGAAGGATTAGCCAATTACATAGAAAATATGACCCTAACAATATTAATATGAATTTCTCCCAACTCAAGTCAACAATAAATACCATTCATTAATAGCATTCAACATTATAAATAAAATAACAAAAACAACTACTTGCATCGAAGAACTTATACGAATTAATTAAGGATATGACAATGAGGGTTAAACCTCCTGTAGATCTATAACACCCTTGATTTGGGCTTTTCTAATGAGAAAATTGCCAGGTTGTATTATCTCCACCATTAAAGATTAATCAAAATTTGTGAATACCCTTTTATAAACAATATGTTCATTGATTTTATTATTCAACTATAAACATCTAAATTAAAGTAGAAGAATGTGTAAACTATAAAGACAAAGTTATTTGTAAAGTTAAAACCGCATAAGATGAATATGCATAAACAATATGTATTTTTGTTTTAGATTCTTTATTGATACCGTTATAAACAAATCAAAATAGATAAATATTTAAAGGCAAAGTGTTTTACTCTTCATTCATTTCAATGTTTAGTTAAATACATCTAAATTAAATTAGATGAATATATAAAGACAAAGTTATATGTATAGTTAAAACCGCTCAAGATTGTATCCAAAAAAAAAACCACCCAAGATTAATGTGTAAAGTTCATCTACTCATATATTTAACATCCCCCCCCCCCCCCCCAAAAAAAAAAACTAGGAGTAAAAATACAAATAAGAAAAAAAATAGTGACACAACCGATGAGGGGGAGACAAGGTGATGCAATTGCAGAATAGCAACATTAGAAGTTACGTTTCCATTTTTATATAGAGCATATAGATATAGATACGGATATAGAGCGTACGAGCAGCCTATCTCACTTCAGCCTAGTTTGTCTTCTGAATTATTGCTTAGTATTTATTCCCACGTATTTGAAGATTTGCAGGCTTGCATTGGCCAAGAGCGGTGTGCAATCTCAATCTCCACTACCAAATTTGGTGCCCTTGCCCTCGAGTGCCAAAAAGCTTAGCAATTGAAGCCTTTTGCAGTGCTTGAATGTTTCAATTACTGCTTTAGAGAGTCAAAGCAAACAGATCCGTGATCACAAGACTCTCTGGGTGCTTCAGACAGTCTTCTTGGCATGCTCTGATTAGTCTAGATGCCAACGCCAAAATAAGCTTCCTAAGCCAGTCAATCTCCAAATTTTCAAGCTTTTTTACTTCTAAATCTTGTACTCCGTTGTATTTGAGCTTGTAAGCAAGATATGTTTACAATCTAAATTTCATAGTGTCTTGCATGCTCCTTTTTCTTTGAAATATTGGAGAACCACTTAGCTGCAAACTAAACCGATAATTTGAACTTTGAAGGATTGTGTTTATTGATGTTTAACACTAGGGCAAGTACTGTAAAAGACTCCTATGTGGCAAGCCACATATATAGATTATAGAAAATCCCTACACGACATTTTTGGCGTCATTTTGGGTGGTGGGAATCTATCCAATTGTAGGTGCAATTGTAAAGAGGCGTAGGCACGATTTTTATTTGAGGCGGTCAAATTACATATTCATATGTTAGTCATTACTCATACATATATTATATACAAAATGATCAATGAAATTAGATAATATTTCTAAACTCAAATCAGTGTACAAAAATGAATAATTTGCTATAAACATGAACCAAAAAAAGCATCTCCTATAAAAGTTATGCTCAACATTAATCTTTTATAGAATCAAATTTATCAATAATCAATTCTATAGGATTTCCTATTCAAATCTTCAAATAAATAAATCACTATTGCTACCTAAATTTTCTTCTAGAAAAGGATAAAATAAAAAATTCAATCTTAGCACAACTTATCAAGCACCTACATCCCAAATGTAAAAATATAATATCAGCTAGAGAAAAAAAAAAATCAGATTTGTGGGCGGATAAAACCTCAAAGGTTCAAGTAGTGCACTTTACACAATGCACTTCAAAATTGAACATAGAATACAGAGCACTTTTGCATTCTTATTATAAAATATAAAAATGATGGGCACTTGGCAATTAGGCATTTTTGAGGTTTTGTTAAAAGCATTTGTTTTATTTGGGTGGGGTGTACATATAAAAACTAATAGCGGAGTGTTGTATCAATGTATCATTGCCAGATTTCAAAGGGTGGACTGGGTTCCATGAAAATTTTTTGTGGGGCCAATGGGTACAATTGTTAAAGCCCAGCTTATCTTTGTAGAAGTGCAGCTTTTTTTATTTTTTATTTTATAAATATACTATTATAAGAGGCCTCAATAGTTTTGGGGGGGCCAATGCTATACATGCCTCCGCCCTAGTAAAGTTTTTTGCCTGTGATGGGTTTTGCAATGGAGGTGAGGGCTAGCAGCTCATTGTATTTCTTTCTATTACATCCCATTTTTGCTTCCTTTCTTTCCTTCCACTTGGAGGGTCATTGTCTACATTTACCAGCTTCCCTCTTTCTTTCATGAAAGATGGTTAGATCACAATCCTGTGTGCAAAACCACATATTCAGCTGGTAAGGTGTGGTAGTGCAATCGGGTAATATTTTGGGATCTAGAAAATTAGTGAAGACATGAATCGCATGATTCCAAGTAATCTGTTGGTAATTAAAGTTTGGAGAACTCAAGTACTTTGAGTAAATTAAGATTGGATGGTCTCTTTGATTTGTACTCCAACTTATTTACTAGTGCCTAATGGATCATTTTTTGCTTGGAGAGCCGCAGAAAGGTTTTAATGCCAAATTCTTCTGCTTTCTCCTTTGATAATACATTGGGTGTTATCTTGGGTTTAATTTTTATTTTTTTTCCCCTACTGCCATTTACTTTATTACATTGCACTTTTATTTTCATCCATGCAATTGTTTAGTGGTTTGGTTGATTAATCGGTTAATTACATAAATTCTGCATTAATTGTGATTAGCTTAGAATTAATCAAGCTGTAATTACAATTTGCTGTCGTATTTGCACCTAGTGATTAGATTAGTGTTCTTTTATGCTGGATAGTGCATCAAGTTTATTCTATCCATATGAGGGCACTAATTCATTTATCAGAATGAAGTTATCACACATATGAGAAAAATAATGGAAAAATAAAAAAGGAATGCAATGGATATATCTACCAATTGATGAAATTCATAATACGTAATTCTTATAAGAATAGTAAGTTGAATCATTCAATCAACATGACACAATGCGTTTATTCCTCAGCTTTTGCATATACTTGCTTTTGTTAACATATTGATTTTTCTCTTCAAAACCATCATTATAACATTATGGCAATATAAATAATTCAAAATATATTATTTTACTTTAATATATCACCATCAGTACTAGAGTCTTTTGTGTATGCTATAGGTAACTTCATAACTAATCGGAAGAGAGAGTAATGTTCATAGGCTGATAGGCCGATCCTCTGTCTGCTGATTCTTGGAAATCAAACCCCTGAAATTAGACTAAACTGTGAACAAGGATGGCACATCAACATGAACAACTTTGATAGCTTTGGAACTCCTAGGGGAAATTGTGGTACATTCACTCCAGGGATTTGCCATGTAAACGTGACATTAGTTGTTCAGCAGGTAAAGACACTGTTGCTTGTTCATATATAATGTGACAATGAGTAACAGTAACCAATTTCGTTTTTAATGGAATTTGTTGCAGTCTCAGGCGATGCGTGACAATATATATATATATATATAAATATATATATATATATATATATATATATATTTATTTATTTATTTATTTATTTATTTATTTATTTTGCAATTTAATATAATGTATAATTTATCATTTAAAATTTATTGAAATTAATCTGTTGTCCCCAAAAATTGAATTATTTTTAATAGTATTATCTATATCTTATCCAATTTCATTATCATTATTTAGTTAAGCTCAAAATCGGCCCTATGAGCCTAATGCGCACATCTCATACTTTTTAAAGACCAAGACTACTTTGGAAATTTTATCAATGGAATTCAAATCCAATAATCAAAGCTCATAGTTCAAGCTTATGACAAATTATTTATTAAAACCAATTCTTATTAGTAACATCAAAGCCCATTGCTATATAGCACCATTAAAGCTGAATTCTTATTGGCAAGACAATATCAAAGCCTATTGCTACATGGCACTATTAAAGCTCAATTCTTGTTGGCAACGTCAAAGCCCAATTCTTATTGATACCATGAAAAGCCCAAGCTAATTATTTGGCACCACCAAAAACCCAAGTTAATTATTTGACACCATTAAAAGCCCATAGCTACATGATACCATTTTATCAGAAGCCTAAGGTTATTACCACTTGAGAAATACTATATCATAAGTATTTCACTTAAAGTCTAATGATGAACAATGTTTTAAGTTCTGAAATCTATTACTATAATATTAAAAGCCCATGAAATCTATGGCAATCATCTTATAAAAGCCCATGGAAAGTTATGATCATTTAACATAAACTCATGACATTTATTTATTTCGTACCATATTATAAACCTATGAAATTTATATAAGAACCCAGGGTTACTATTTATCTTATATCACAGTATTCATAATATTTATTTCTAAAACCCATGGCAACCATCTTTAAAAAGCCCATGGAAAGTCATGGTTATTTATCTTAAACCCATTATACTTATTTACTTCACAACTTACTGAAACTCCATGGAATTTACCTTGAAAAATGCCATGGTTACTATTTATCTTATATCTCAAAAACTCATCTCTTTAATAACTATATTCAAGACCTGTTAAACATAATTTGTTAAATTATGTTTAGCAAAAATTGTTAAATTTATGTTTAACAAAAACTGTTAAATTATGTTCAACAAGACCTATAGTGATTATTCATCTTACAAGCCTATTATGATTATTTATAGAAAAACCCATAAAAATATCACATTATTTCATAGTATTTTTTTTTTTTTTTGAGAAATAATTACAACATACTGCTAACCTCGCAGCTCGAACCATTTCCCCCCTTAAACCCCAAGCACTTTGTACATAGGGAAGTGCCAATCTATATATATATATATATATATATATATATATAATAGGTGAAGCAGAGAGAAACTCCAATTGGAATTCTAAATTAGAATCCTAATTTTGTGCCATGTATCAACATTTATGTGGTTCCATTTAAGTCTAAATTAGAATCCTAATTTTGTGTCATGTGTCAAGATTTATGTGGTTCCATTTGTTTAAATTTAATTGGATCAGTTGTATTTTCGAAGTGTTTTTTTTTTTATTAAGGTTCATCTCTCCATATTTGCGTATTTTAAGATTCATCTCCCATTCTCCAATAATAACCTTCATATATAGCTCTATGTTGTTCAATGAATAATGCATGTATTTGGATATTTGTGTATCTTATACAAGAAGAGGTTTTTCATAGATTCGGATTGTACTCACAATTTTAATGATTTAGTTTATGCTTCTAAGGTTTGATTACTTCTTTTTTAATCTTTTCTATTTTAGTTTTCGCCATTCACTTGTCTATTTTAGATTTTTGTTTGATTACTTCTTTTTTCATCTTTTCTATTTTAGTTTTCGCCATTCGCTTGTCTATTTTAGATTTTTGTTAAACAACAATAAAAGTTTCCTTCCTTTGACTACCATGTGTTTTAGAAATTTTTTAAAAAATGATGACCATTATTGAAGAAGGAGGAAGAGTGATGGGTTAGATCTCAGAACTTAGAATAGTGGTATGGGAGTGTCAGAAATGAGAGAGTGAGAGGAATATCTAGACAAAAAACACTCGAGAGAGACCCTCACAACTTACAAACACTCACACTGTACTTTTAGAATTGTAGATACATAAATAGTTAGAGAGAGAGAGAGAGAGAGAGAGAGAGAGAGAGAGAGAGAGAGAGATGTGATTTGTATTATTGTTTGGCTTTGAGTTAGGTTGTTCTGTGTTGTTTTTTGATTTTGAGTTAGGCTGATCTGTGATTAGTATGTGATCAGGTGATAGTGGTGCAAAATATAAGTCAGGGTGTGTAAAATTATTTTAAGGGTAAATTAAATAAGTAAAAAAAAAAAAAATCCTTTTATATATAAAATTTTTTCAACATGTACAACTGTCCCTGAATTAGGGTTTAATAAAAGTTAAGTTCCAGTGAAAATAATGTTTCTCTAAACATAACATTTTAAAGTATTTTTAGAAAAGTGATGAAATTTTTTTCCTTAACATTAAAACAAAATAAATGCACTCCTGATATAAAACCATAGGTTAATATAATATCTGGTGAGTGCCTTTTAGATGAAAAACCAATGGAAAACTGTCGGCAAATTAAAAATGTAATTTGCCTTTCACTCGATGTTTTTATATTTGAGTTAGATACTAGGTTTCACTCTCCAACTAGCTGTAACCGATTACGATGAACATTCAATTCTGTGTTTAGTAAAACAAAACACAAAAGTGTTGAGATTAGAGAATGCTGATTGGTATGAATTAATTGAGCTTTATGTACAACGAACTTTCTATCTTTAGTAAAACAAAAACAAAAAACAAAAAACAAAAAAACAAAAGAGTAGAGATTAGAGAATGCTGATTAGTATGAAATAACTAAGGATATTAAATTATATCAAAAGTCGATTTTTTTTTTTTTTTTTTTTTTGCTATAGAGAAATCAGTCATATACTATATAAATTCTTTTCCACTTGCAAATCTATATATATATATATATATATATATATATAATAGGTGAAGCAGAGAGAAACTTCAATTGCAATTCTAAATTAGAATCCTAATTTTGTGCCATGTGTCAAGATTCATGTAGTTCCATTTGTCTAAATTTAAGTTGATCAGTTGTAATTCCGGTGTGTGTGTGTGTGTGTGTGTGTGTGTGTGTGTGTTTTTTTTTTTTTTTTTTTTCACACCTGTGTGTTTCAAGGTTCATCTCCCGACATCTGCATATTTTAAGGTTCATCTCCCCTTCTCCAATACAACTCTCCTATTGTTCAATGAATGTTATGAAATTTGATAAGGAATTTGAAAAGAATCTCTCGGTATCAATGATGCATGTATTTGGGTATTTTTGTATCTTATATAAGAAAAGGTTTTCCATAAATTCTCATTGTAATTTTTTGATTTCATGTATTTTTTCTCAAAAAAAAAAAAAAAAAAGAAAAAGAAACACACCTCCACTACTCATATTCATCCGAACCTCCTCTCTCTCTCACTCTCTGTGCAAAATTCAATTTCTACTTCTCTACTAAATCTGTTTTATTAAAAGAAAATTTTGGTTTCGTTCCATCTCTACAAAATTTAGTCTAATCTCTCTTTCTCTCGCTCTGTTTTGCATATCAATTATAAATCTCCTTTACAAAGGCAAGCTTCATATGCAAGGTAATTGTTAATTAGATATAATTTTTATTATTATTATTATTATTATTCTTTGTTTCCAAGTTTTATGGGGTTTATAATCTAGCTCTCACTCTCTATTTTCATTAGATCTATTTATTTTCGTCCTATGTTCTCAATCTCTTTCTCTCAAGAATTTTTGGTTTAAAGGATTAATGATGAGCTCTTTTTTTTTTTTTTTTTTTTTTTTTTTTTTCTTTGGAGTGCTAAAGAGATATATAGTGTTTACTACAAAGGTAGACTTTGGATATATAGTTTTTTTTTTTTAATTATTAAATATAAGAATCTTCTCAAGATTGAACCACAGTCTTCTTAGATCTTTACTCATAAATCTTGGATCTCAAAACTCAGACTTATATACAATTGGCGAAGATATGAACTCAAGCTGTTCTTTAGATCATATATACAATTAGAACTTATCCTATTTGATTGTCTTTACGATTTATGCTCATAATTTTAATGATTTTTAATTGATTAAATTTTTTTTAATGAGATTCACGTTATTTTATTATTATATATTGTTATAAGATGTATGTTATGAGATTCACATTTAATTGATTAAAATATTTTGCTAAAAATGGCTTGTGATAAAGCAACTTAATCATAGCTATCAACCTTGAATATATATGTCTATGCAACATTCTTTCTTTAAAATTTTGTATGATAAAAATATTTGTTAAAAAATTAAATAATGCTAAGATTTATTAAACATGAATAAACTTAGTCTTTTAAACATGACTAAACTTATGATTAATAAAATTAAAAAAAAAAAAAACCAATAGTATCAATTAAATAATAAAATGCAATATATTTATTTTTATTATTTTATTAAATTATATCCATTCCCGTGCGGTAGCATGGGTTACATACTGTTCATAATAATTGTTTACCGTATCACATTATTTCATATTTGAGCTCTACCCTAATACCCTTGTGAATGTGATGAAGGGTCTTTTCTTTTTTTTTTTTCTTTTTTTTGAGAATCATGAAGGGTCTTTTCTAAGTGCGATGAGGTTAGGCTTACAATAATGAGACAGATTCATAATGTTATCAGCGCCTGTTATAATAAACTTCTTTCAGGATTTGTAGTTTTGCACTTTTATCTCCTCTGTAGCTATTGACTTTTGTCATGGGGACCAACTCCATGATGTTATATAAAAGATTATTTTAATACAAAAAGTTATTATTTATTCTCCATTTTTACTAACAAAACATGATTACTAATTGCAGTTCAAATTGACATGACGAAGTTGCTATTAAAGACAACTTTTAAGCTTGAACATTGATTTTTTGTACAATTGCATAGATATATTAAAACCTGCTTCATATTCTCTGTCGCTGATTCTTCCCTGAAACGTCATTTCATGGACCACTAATCATATTTTTTCCAATCCCTGATTTACAAAAGAGAGTCCCTTCAAAATTATGTTTTCCAAAATCCATTAAATTCAGAAAATTGTCTTGGACATCAATTGCTTGAATTGTCTTTTTAATTTAATTTTTGTTTTGTAAATGGTTTCTTTTTTTTTTTTTTCAAATACAAATGTAATTAAAATTGATATTAATTAGCCAATTCAATTTTCCACTGCCGAGCACATTGATGGGGATTACCATATGTCAAGTCCTAATTATAAAAGATAAAAATGCATGAAGAAAGAATGATTAAGTATCCATATTCTAATGCACCTTTGCCAACCTATAATTATTGGTAAAAAAAAATAATGATAGCTTAAGGTTAAGAATCTAGAAGTACCACCATCATGATTATTATCATTATAAGTTTTAATATTATGTTCGTTCTCAAAAAAAAAAAAAGTTTTAATATTATGTTGATGTTTGTTTTGTTTTGTTTATGTGTATGTGTATTGTTATTAATAGTAAGGGTGCTCACTCGGGGCGGCTCCAATCATGGTGAGGGTACACCTTGACCTTAAAAAAAAAAAATTATATATTATTTTTGAAAAAATTTTCTTTCGTCCATCATAATTAAAAAATGAACACTCTAAATTTTTTTAAAATATTTTATTCATAATATTTTCACAACATATTCGATATAGCAAGTTGTTACTGGCTATTACTGTAGGGAAAAAAAAAATCGATTTTAGTAGTGGAGTCAAATTTTTTTAGGTGATTGATTTAAGGAATTAAGCCAAACTAAATTAAAACTTGGCATTCCTTAACAATATCAATGGCCCTTCTAAGCGAAAAGAGAAATCCCAAAAACAAATATTATTTGTCTAAAATGTGTTTGTTGGGAGGGGGGGTGGGGGAAGCAAGCCCAACAACAAAAAATTAATACTTTTTTTTATCTAAAATCTGGGGGGGAGGGGGAGGGGGGGGGGACTCCAACGACAAACTTACCAGTAAAAAGTTAGACAAATTTTGACAATATGAGAGAGAGAGAGAGAGAGAGAGAGAGAGAGAGAGAGAGAGAGAGAGAGAGAGAGAGAGAGAGAGAGAGAGAGTTTTAAAAGACAAAGTCATGTGGCTGCCACTTCAAAAATCTTAAAATCTCCTGGTAAGTTAATAGATAAAAGAGTAAAGGCAATTGGACAATTACATAGACTAATAAATTTAAACACAGTTATAAAGACCTATAAGTTGAGTAACAATAAAAACTAGTCGATAATCCGTGCAATGCACGGAAAAGGTATTAAGTATAATCTATGATTTAATCTCGAGTTCATAAAAAAAATGATTTAATCTTGATTTATTTATTAACAATTATATATTATAAAAGGAAAAAAAATTCGTGTACAATTATTATTATTATTTACAATGCATAAAAAAACTTATCAATATTTAAACCAATGAACCAAGAAAATATTTAAATTTGGTATAGTTATAGATTTCTAATCAAATTTGATTATCAAAACTTATCTACAAAAATAGATGAAGAAAAAAACACTGATTTCTACCCAAACATTGATTGTTATGTGGTTTCTAAATACCCGTGCAATAAATTTGATTTTAGTAATTGTGATAACCCTTTTCCATGAGGAACAAAAATATAAATAAATGTAAAATAAAACATTACTAATATAAATAAATAAACAACCAAAGCATAACCTGTGCAAACAACAAATTTATTGGTAGACATATAATCAACATCTCTTGAGGGAAGCAACACTTTCTAGCATAAAGAAAATCAATAATTTTTGCCAATAAATTCAAAGTAATTACGAATACACAAAGAATTATAATGCAAGAAATAAAAATTTCAGAGGAAAGGAATGAAAAATACAAATTTTCAGCCGTGAGTTGCAATTGTAACAAATAATTCTTAAAAAAAAAAAAAAAACTATTTATAAGATGATGGTTATAGATTCCTAATCAAATTTGGCTATAGTTATAGATTCTTGATCAAATTTGATTAGCAAAACTTATCTACAAAAATAGATGATGAGTTTGAGTTTAAGTTAGACTTATAAGAGAGATAGAGTTTCATTCCTTGTTAAGTTTGGATTAAACAAAAATAATTTTATTTAAATATTGTGCTGAAGTGGAAAATTGTGGGAGCTTCAAAAGCTTCAGTTTTATATATATATATATATATATATATATATATATATAGATAATGTTGCTGACACAACAAAAATGCAACAATTTTTTTTTTTTTTTTTTGAGTTTAGTTAAATTGTTAATAGAGTAATGCTATGGACATTATAAAAGTTAGTAATTAAACTACCTTGGCGATGCACAGATAATGTTGTAAGCTGCTATATGAGAAAATTAAGTAGAATATTGAACACATATTAAAGTAATAACATGAAGTAACACATTTTTTATTAATTCAAAAAAGAATTGTAGTTAAATTTTCAAATAGAATTGCTTGATATATCATATATCCTCAACTTCAAAAATAGTAGTTGACTTCAACAAAAAAAACTAACTTGAAGTTAAATAGGGGCAATGCTAAGTGTCCTTCGAGTAAACCAAATTGTATTTCCATGCTACATAAATACATTTTTCATTAAAGTAACATTTATCCTCGGCTCCACAAATTGCAGATGACTTCAATAAAACAAAAAATGAAGTACCAACTCACTTTTAGTTAAATAGGGGTAGCACGAAACATCACTAAACAAAAAAAGAAAAAAAAAAAAAAAAAGAATGTATTGGACTTAGGAAAGTACCAAGTACATATGCTACTTGCAATTAGCTTTTGATATTTTAAAGAATTAAACACCACCATAGATAATTTATCTGTACAAAAACAAAAGAAGACATATCACTAACATAATCATTATGAAAAAAGTGACTAATCTTTGCAGAATAACTGAGAAGAAAAATTTTTAGATTAACAAAAAAAAATATTGAACAAAACTGAATGTTGGAAATTGGAAATTATTCTTTTAGTACTAAACTAACTTTCTCAAACCCTTCACTAAATTTTTTTTTCCTCAAACCCAATTTTTTCTTCCAACAATCCAAACACCAAAACTCAAAAATTGATAAAACTCAACAAAACTACAGGTCAAAACTAAAATGCAAAAAGATTTACTGCCACTCCTCTTGTGTACATTAAGATTGAAGTTGGAATAAGAGACAAGAAGAAAGAATTGGGGAGCAAAAAAACTTTAGTATGTTTTGGAAGCCTTGTTGTTTTTCTCATTGAGAATGCGTGATTAAATTCAAAATTTTTAGCAAGGTTTTGAAGTAATTCAATAAAAATAGGCAGATTCTAAGAGTGTTAGTTATAACCTTATGCATGATAATTGTAACTCTTTTTCATTTAAAAAAAAAAATCTAAAATACAATTCCAAAGGGGAAAAAAGGTAGGGGAAAATTTTTGAAAAAAAATATATTGTCATAAAAATGAAAATTTTTTAAAACAAAAAATAAATTTATATTCTTAAAAATCTCAGAGAAGACCATAATGAATTAAGGAAGATGATGACCAAAATAAAATATTATAAAACACTTAAAACAATCACTTAGACATCTAGGAATATAATATGACAAAGGCATACAATTTGCTACTAATTTTTCAAACAAAATATTTAAACACAATGAGGAAATTACTCAAAATTAATTTGTGCAGACCATTTTCTTTAATTGCAACATCTTGCCATACAAAATAAACTAAAACCTAACAAAAACATGAAATAAGACAAATAATAATCTAATTTTCTCCCAACTTAGGTCCATAATAAACACCATTTATTAAAAGCATTCAACATTGTAAAGAAAATAACCAAAATAAAAAATAAAAAATTGCATCAAAGAACACATAATAATTAATTAAGGATAGGGCAATGAGGGTACAACCTCTTGTAGATCTACAACACCCTCGATTTGGGCTCCTCCTTCGAGGTAGTTATCAGGTTGTATCGTCTCCATCATCAAATATTAAGTAGGATTTGTGAATACATATTTATAAACGATATGTTCATTGATCTCATTATTCAATTATAAACATCGAATTAAAGTTTCTCCTTCGAGGTAGTTATCAGGTTGTATCATCTCCATCATCAAATATTAAGTAGGATTTGTGAATACATATTTATAAACGATATGTTCATTGATCTCATTATTCAATTATAAACATCGAATTAAAGTAGATGTATATGTAAAGACAAAGTCATATGTAAAATTAAAGCCACCTAAGATGAATATGTATAGAAAATATCTTTTACTTTTTATTCTTCATTGATTTAAATGTTTAGTTATAAACATCGAAATCAAAGTAGATGGGTATTTAATGACAAAGTTTTTGATTCTTCATTCATTTCAATTTTTAGTTACAAAACTCTAAATTAAATTAGATTAATTTATAAAGGCAAAGATACATGTATAGTTAGAACCGCCAAAGCTCAAGATGAATGTGTGAATTTCATCTATTCATTTATTTGATATTGTAAAAAAAAAAATAAGAAAAGAATGATAATGCTATCGATGCTGTGGTAGATAAGGTGGCGCAGATGGAGTATAGCAATATTAAATGTTATGCTTCCATGTTTATATATAGCATATAGATATGGATATAAGAATATGGTTTTGGAACCTGAATAGGGTCTGATATAGTGTACTAGCAGCCTATCTCACTTCAGCCTAAGTTTGTCTTCTGAATTATTTGCTTAGTATTGATTCTCACATTTTGAGGATTTGCAGGCTTGCATTGGCCAGGAGGGGTGTGCAATCCCAATCTCCACTACCAAATTTGGTGACCCATGCCCTCAAGTGCTAAAATGCTTAGCAATTGAAGCTCTTTGCAGTGCTTGAATGTTTCAATTACTGCTTTAGAGGAGAAATCAAAGCAAACAGATCCTTGATCACAAGACACTCTAGTGCTTCGGACAGTTTTCTTGATATGCTCTGATTAGTCTAGGTGTCATAGCCAAAATAAGCTTCCTAAGCCAGTCAATTCCAAATTTTCAAGGTTTTTTACTTCTATATTTTGTACTCCCTTTTATTTGAACTTACAGGCAAGATATTTTTACAATTTCTATTTCATATAGTGTCTTGCATCCTCCTTTTTCTTCGAACTTATTGAAGAACCACGTAGCTGAAAATGAAATTACTAATTTGAAGGATTGTGTTTATTGATGTTTAACACTAGGGCAAGAACTGTAAAAGACTCCTATGTGGCAAGCCACATATATAGAGTATGGAAAATCCCTACATGGCATTAGTGGCATCATTTTGGGTGGTGGGAATCTATCCATTTGAAGGTGCAATTGTAAAGCTTCTTGCCAGTATGATGGGTTTTGCAATGGAGGTGAGGGCTAGCAGCTCATTGTATTTCTCTCTGTTGCATCCCATTTTTGCTTTCTGTCTTTCCTTCCACTTGTAGTGTCATTGTCTAAGTTTACCATTTCCCTCTTTCTTTTCTGAAAGATGGTTAGATCACATTCCCTGTGCGCAATTTTTTTTGCCATCTAATACTCTCTGTCCAAAGCTTGGTTGCAAAATGGAGGAGTTTGATAATTTTCTGGCCAGTAAAGACTGAAGAGACATTGTTAAGGGGTAGGAAAATTTTGATATTTCATTTGGCTAGCTTACTTTCCTTTCCATTTTCTCTCATTAATTAGGCAGATTTGTATTGGACCCGATTGGTAAACACCTGGCCTTCCCTTTTTCCACCCCTTTTCAGTCCAACCAAATAGAGGAAAAACCAACAGCCAACCATATTCTCTCCTCTTTTTTCACCCAAACCAAACACATCCTTAAAGTCCTTATTGAACTTTAAAATAGGAACTAGATTCAATCATGTCATTGCTAATATTAGAAAGCAGAACTCAATTCCACAGGATTTTTTTAATATATTCAAAGTAGGTAGGTAAATCTGAACTTCCAAAATCCATTACCGTTAAGCTTTGCTTTGTTCCCAAGTTACAAGACTATAACACATAAAAGCATTGCCACAAAATATATGCACAGGGTCTTAAAATCATATCTTCATCCATCTGAGCAACAAGATCATCCACTGAATTGAGGAACAAGCAGTATCTTTCCGATGTGACCACTGTTTTCCATGAGCTGGTGAGCCTCTGCAGCATCAGATAATGGGAAATACTTATATATCACTGGTTTCACCCTGCCTGCAACTATAGCAGGCCAAACATTCTTCTCAACCTCACTAACAATCACTGCTTTGTTTTCTGGACTCCTGTATCGCAAGCCAGCCGCTACATACAATATTAAGAGAGAGGGAGAGAGAGAGAGAGAGAGAGTATTATATGCTTGAAAAAAGCATTGAGAAAGAATTTACTCAGGAAAAAAAAAATCGCTACTCAATAGAATGTTTATCCACACAAAATGACTATTACCATCAAATGTGGAGCTATACATAGCAGTAATGCAACATGAATTGTAAACTAGAAACATGATGAATAATTAGGGGATAATGAAAGATGATGAGAGAATAAAATTGCATAATTGTGAATGCAAAAAGAATCTTAACAAAATGGACAAAAATCAAGAAAAGTCTTCAGAGCCTAAATTAAAGAGGTTCATTTATTGTGAAAATATTAGGGAACCTGAATTCCTTCATGTTTTCAATAGATTTTTTCATCCTCCCTCACCCCCACCCCCCTCCCCCCTCCCTCTCTTCTCCTTTTCCTCAACCCAAAATTAAAAATACTCATACAGGAAATCCTTAATAGGAACTTCCAAACTACGATTTCCAAAACTTAGAATGAAACACTTCATGTTTTGGACACATTTTCTGATCTCCCCTCCACACTTTTTCTCAACCTAAAGAGAAAAACACTCATACTTGACATACCTGTTAAGAACAGCCAACAACAATTTACAGAACTTAGAATGTGATCTAGAGATGGTTTTCTAAACTCCTCCTTAGAAAGTAATTTATGGTAAAAACAATAACCCCTTGATGACATAATTTTCTTGGTACACAGCAATGTTCACGTTCTAGTGACAGTGCATCCTTCAAAGAATTTACTATAGCATTGTTGGTCAGTAAGTTTACCCAGTATCTATATTATGTAGCTCGGTTTACACAGATCATACATTCCAACACAAAGAGTTACATTTCAAATGCCATGTTTTACTTCCCATAAATGAATATATTTCTGTCATGATCATAATTGAATGATCATGGCAGAAATATATTGATATTTGGGAAGTAAAAATGACATCTGAAATGATTGAATGATTCAGCAATTGTACAAATTATATAACTTCAAACAAAAATGAATGAGAGATAGCAAATTCATCCTACTCCTAAGCTATGGTACTAAGACCTAATATCAAGTGTCATACATTGCACTGTGAGGCGCTTCAAAAGCAGAGCACGGAGATCGACCTCTGCAACAGAGCCACCCATAGGTCCAATAATAAAAAGCCTCCCATCAAAATTTAAGCTTTCAATGTTTTGCTTTAAGTAGGATGCTCCAATATGATCAAGAATAACATCAACTCCTGCCATTGAACATTTACTTAGTTGTTCTTTTTTTTATCACCTAATAATCAACGCAAAAAGAATAATGAAAAAAATTAATCTCTATAAACATTGAGGAAAAGTGAGGTTTTAATATTAAAGGAAATACCTTTTCCACCTGTTTCTTCCTTCACCCTTTTAACAAAGTCCTCTGTCTTGTAATTTATGCACACATCAGCCCCAAGATCCTTGCAAACAGCTAATTTTTCATCACTCCCTGCCAATCACAATCTAAAAATGTATGAATACTTGGAAACCGAACTTATGCATTAGAAGAAAAGTGATACTGGACCTGCAGTAACAAACACTCTTGCTCCATAGTATTTAGCTATCTGAATTGCAAATGTACCAATACCGCTTGAGCCCCCATGAACCTGAATTTTAATATTCATCAGTTTTGCATTGAAGACACCATGTTGTAACAAACAAAAAAGATAGAAATTATCATTTTAAGCATGTATCATGCATAAATTATCAAACCACTTGTAAATTGGACCATAAATTATACTAATTATCATAAAGGCTCAGAAATTACCAAAAATGTTTCCCCTGCAGATAGCTGACTCATCATAAAAACAGTTGACCAAACAGTGCATGCAACCTCAAGTAAGCTACCAGCATCCTTGACAGAAACACCAGGTGGAATAGGAAGAACTTGTCCATCCGGAACAGCAACCTTCTCGGCATACCCTCCTCCACTGTTAGGACATATGTAGTTCAAGTCTGTGAACTTATGTCGCTATTTTATGTAATTGGCTTATCCTTAGACAAAACGCACTTTACTTGTAATTGGGTAGATCTAGGATGTGTTAAACACTTCAAGAAACTGTGGTTCAAGATTAAGTGTTGAAGTCGTCGAAGTCTGTCCAAGAAACAAGCAAGGAAGTGCAAGATTTTAAAGCTAGATAGATACCTCGACAGATACATCTATCGAGATTTAAAGAAGCTGTTTAGCCCAAGCCTCGACAGCTGTCTCGATACCTCTCGATACCTCTATCTATCGAGAATTAAAGAAAACAGAATTCCAAGTCTGTTTCAAGTCCAATCCGTGAGCATGTCTTTGGGACTTCTTTTCTCCTAACCCTAGACATATAAAAGGATTATTTTAAGGGCCGTCAAAAGAGGAATCACAAGATACAAGTTGCATCTTCTCTGAGAACTCGTTGTTCATGCAAATTGTGATCTGTGAGACAAAGTTCGTGCCCTAGTTCATCTCTGATGATTTGAAGAACTTTGCAGCCAACATTCTTTCTTCCTCAAGTTGGTGAGTGAGTCACGTACTTGGATTCGTGCAAAGGAGTAAGACGCGTACTGGGATCCGCGCATCACATTGGTTAGTCATGTACTTGGGAGCCGTGCATTAAACTGGAGAAATTGTCACTACAGAACAAGTCCAATTGGGTATTGGGGTAAGAGTTCAACTGTAGGTTGGTGAGGTACTTGGGATTCCTTACTTGTAACTGCTTGTTGTGATAATAGTGGAGTTTCGGGAGTGGTGACCTTAAATCACCCGGTACGGTTTTTGCCGTAAGGGTTTTCCCCATTCGTGAACAAATCACCGTGTTCTTTATTTTCCGCTGCATAACTTAGTTTGGTGATTTGTTTGTGCTGTCACGTGATATTGCATGTTAATTTGATTAATTAAAAACTGGGCTAATTAATTAATCTAAGTTATCACAAGGGGTCAACGCGTTTGTGGCCTGTCAAGTGGTATCAGAGCAAGCACACTCTGATTAGGGTTTAATCTATTGTGTGTGATCCATTGACCCCCGCTGTCATGGATAGAGGACAATCTTTAATTATACCTCCTTTATTTGATGGCACTAACTATGCATATTGGAAAGTACGCATGAGAGCTTTCTTGCAATCTTTAGATGAGAAAGTGTGGCAAGCTGTGGAGATAGGCTGGACCAAGCCTATAGAAGCGCCGGCTGACTGGGATGAAGCTAAGATCAAAGCAGCAAACTTCAACAGCAGAGCATTGAATGCCCTATTCAGTGCAGTCACCAATGAGGAGTTCAAGAAAATTTCCTCAACTGAAACTGCTAAGGAAGCATGGACCATCCTCTAGACAACCTATGAGGGCACCAAGGCTGTCAAAGATTCAAAACTGCAAAGGCTCACCACACGCTTTGAAGAAATAAAGATGGAGGAGGATGAGTCGTTCGATGAGTTCTATGCCAAGCTGAAGGATATAGTGAACTCAGCCTTCAATCTTGGGGAGACCATCCCAGAACCCAAGATAGTAAGGAAGGTGCTCAGATCGCTGCCAGAAAGATTCCATGCTAAGATCACGGCGATCGAAGAATCAAAGGACATTGATAGAATTCCTTTGACTGAGTTGGTTGGAAACTTGCAGACGTATGAGTTAGGACTGACCAGGTTGGGCAAGTCAACCAAGGGCAAGAGTTTGGCACTAAAGGCCAAAAACAGTGATACGGATGACTCGTCAGATGATGAAGATGATGAAGATGAAGTCCTACATCACGAGGCAATTCAAGAAGTTTATGAAGAATGCCAATGGAAAGGGCTTCAACAAAGACCGTAGACAATCCAGTTCTTCACAATTCAAGAATCCGAATAAAGGGAAGAAGGATGTCAAGGATGGCGGTCAGTACACTGTTCCCCCTGGACCAAGATGCTTCGGGTGTCAAGGCTTTGGACACATGAAACAAGAGTGTCCTACGTATCTTAAGAGCATAGGGAAGAGCAAGGCACTTGCTGTAACCTTAAGCGACACGGAGCCCGAAGACGATTCCGAAGATGAAGACGACGGAATCTTGAATGCCTTCACTGCCACTGTTAATCCTACTGATGGGGTTACCGAGAAAGTAGATGAAGAAGAAGAGTTGGTGGAGTCCTAGTGTGAAATCATAGATGACCAAGATGATATCCACACTGCCTATGAGAAGCTATACAAGCTCTACGAGAAGCATGAGAAGCTCTATAGGATGGCCACCAAGAAGCTCAGTGATGTGGAACTTGACCGTGAGGAGCTGTCCACAAAGGTTGATCAAGCGAATCAAACCATTGGAGCACTGAGGTTCGAGAACAATTTCTTGGCTGAGAGGACCAAGAAGCTTGAAGCGGAGCTGTCTCAAGCCAGAGCACAATTGGAGAGGACATCAAGTGCAAAGCTGAACGAGATGCTAAGTGCTCAAAGATCATCTTCAGATCGTACTGGATTAGGGTATGAATTCTCTCTCTCTAATACTCCTACTTCTAGTACTACTGTGTTTGTTCCACCTGCTAATAACATTAATACTGAGGATAATAATGTTAAAACTGAATTAGCTAGTGAGAACATAGACAAGGGCAAGTCCATCCTAGGAGCACCCCCTAAAATTGAGAAAAGGGAATCTAGAAACCCTAGGAATAAGAAGGCTAACTCTCAAAAGGCCAAACAGAAGAAGCCGCATCTCTGTTATCATTGTGGTCTCGCCGGTCACACTCGACCAAATTGCTACAAGTGGCTTACCACTCAACAGAGCAATGGCGCAATAGCATCTGGGAGCCAGAATCAGCTTCAGTCTTCTCTCGCTCCTCTTGGAGATATTCTTAAAGCCTTCATGTTCCTTTCGAACTTGAACGGTTCATATTCTTCTCCCTCTTTACCGGTTCAAGAGTCGACCAATAGGAAAGGATCTTCCAAGGTGTGGAAGCCAAAGGGATCTAAGTGATTTTAGTCACTTCTTCTTCTCTCTCCTGTTTCTTTGTGTGTTGCATTACTTGTGTGTTTCTTTACTATTTTGAGTCAATCTAGTTTTATGCATTGTTTTGCTTTACTTGTTTTTGTTTATGTGTTTTCAGTTTTGTGTTTTATTTTTTGCTTCTTTGATAAAAATAAAAAAAAAATTGAAAAATGAAAAATACAAAAACAGTGTGTGTTTGTGTGCATTAGTTCATGCGAACTTTTGGAATGGCCATTGAAACAGAGTTTTCTAAACTTTGTATCATCTGTAGCTTAGATGAGCACTCTTCTGCACAACTAAGCGAGTGAGCTTTGTAGCTCTTTGTTTGTGATGAGTAAGGTTAAGTGATCGCTTCTTCTTAACACTCGTATCACTCTTTTTGACGGGTTGAACTAGAAAATCCTAAGAGAAAGGCATAAATAACTATCTCACCACTATTACTCGCCAATCATAATATGACATCTGTATGCTTCGGCATAGCAAAAGTGCAATGTCAATGACACCTGTATGCTTCGGCATAGCAAAAGTGCAGTGTCAAAAGCTTAACATCATTGGGTATTTCTTTTCTTTCTTTTGTATGCCCATGCATGATTTGCTTGTTAAATGAAAATATGCAAAGAAATAAAAAGCAAAAAGATCAAAGATGCTTTAAATGTGGTTGCAAGCGTGTTTTCTAGGAGATGTGGGAGTTATAGGATGTACCTCGAAGGTGATAGTCCCCATCAAACAGTTATGATTGTGTGTGAAGTTAAAGTGATTTTCTCATATCTCAAATCGTCATAACATTGAGACACTTATGCAATCTTGCGATGTTTTCACACACGACACGCAATACTCTTTGCTATTCTTGATACATGTGCAGGTACAATGTGATTTGGCCATCACAAAGTTTACATGCGTTAATGTATGATCACTAAACTGTCATAACTTGTTTTTGAAATATAAAATTGGTTAGACTTGTTTAGTGTATGTGTGCGTGTTCTGAGATTCATGTGCATAAATATTTCTTGTTGAGAGATGATTTTGAGAGCTAAATGTGTTGGTTGTATCTTTGGTTGAGTTGCATGCATGATTGCATTCATGTCTGTATTGTTCTTCTTTTGAAAAACTGCTTTTCAAGGCATCTCGACACCTCTCGACACATAGGCTATCTGTCGAGCTCCTTAGACTCATTCTTATCGCAGTCTCGACAGATACCTCGATAGCTGCTGGATCGATCGAGAAACTTTCTGTTTTGCTCGATAGCTCCTCGATAGCTGCTGGATCGATCGAGGTTCCCTCTTGTTTGTTTCTTCTCCCTCGATAGCTGACCTCGATAGCTGCATCTGTCCACTTGCACTTCTCGATAGCTTACCTCGACAGCTACCTCGACAGCTCTCGATACCTTCAGCTGTCGAGAATTACTGAAGCGCTATAAGATGAACCTTTGCGATTTTCAGTTCATTCTCTCGATCTCTCTCGCTCGAAAACTCACTGTTCTCTCTCAAATTTTTTTCTTTTTCCCTCCAAACCTTCTCCCAAGGCTTTCTCAAGAGTTTCCTTGCGATCTTCATCTCTTGGTAAGCGCATTATCCCTCATCTTCATGCATTGCATTGTTTAAAACCCTAGGTTTTATGTTTTTAAAAAATTTTTGGGAGTTTTCAAAATTGTTGGGGTATTCATGAACTTTTTGGGTTGGTTTTCTAGTTTTGATCTTCAAAACCACATGCATTGCATCACATTAGCATTCTAATTGTATTTTCATGCATTTAGATGTGTGCAAATCGATTGTGTGCTGTTAGGTTTGGATTGGGCTGAACCCATGATGTTTTTATGTTGCATGTCACATGTCCATGCATTTTCATGCATACGTTCTTTACTATTCAATATTATTCTGTCAATATTGAACTGTTTGGGACTTTTCAGTGTGTTTTCTTTCTCTCCCCCTCTCTATGGTTGTGTTAGCTGTGTCTATGGCACCTAAGCGTAAGTCCATTCTGTCCCAGAACCCTCTGCGTTCTAAAGGACAGTCTTCTTCTGATTCTATTCCTACTTCTGTCCGGTTCCGTGATGAGAAGGCCCACAAGGACTTCTTGGAGAACTTTTCTAAACGCGGTGTTCATTCGGAACGCCACGTAGTCCTGGCAGACTTTGCCGATACTGACCTTCCCGATGTCATTCACACTCGGGGATGGGAGTCACTGTGTGACGTCCCGGTCACATCTCCTCTCGTGTTGATTCAGGAGTTTTACTCCAACATCCACGGGATAGATTCGTCAGTACCTTCTTTCTATTCTTGCGTTAGAGGTACGCGCTTTTGTGTCACCCCAGAGCTAGTCTCTGAGGTTCTCCATGTACCTAGGGTGGATCATCCCGATTACCCTAGCTGTGAGCGTCTCTGGACTGTGTCCAAAGACGAGATGATCTCGGCGTTCTATGAGCGCCCTACCTCTTGAGGAGATCACATGTACACACCATGTCGACTTTTTGCTAAAGGTCCTAGATTCCTTAACATGGTGATGACTTTTGTTTTGCACCCTCTCTCTCACTATAACTCTATCACAGAGCCACGTGCTCGATTTTTGCTATCCCTCTTAGAGGATCTTTCTATAGACTTTCCTTCTCACTTCATCTTTTCTATTATCGATGTCTATAGAGATACAGCCACCCGTGATAAGCTCATTTTCCCTTCCGCTATCACGGGGATCATGAGTCGTTTTTCCATCCCTTTCCCTTCGTCCGATCCGTACCACGTCATGTCCGCCATAGACGCCGCTACCGTAAAACGTAGCGAGGCACAGTTGAGATCGCGATAGACTGACGGGGCCACTCCTTCCACCCGTCCGACCACCTCCAGATCCGCTCGAGCTTCTGCTTCTACTTTTTCGAGCGACATCTCTTTGGGAGACATCATGGCGCAGTTACAGCGCATGGATGCTCGCCTCGATACACTCTCCACAGAGTTGTATCAGGTGAATGTCTGTGTTGGTCGCATCGCCAGGCGACAGGTGACCATGGGCGGCTTTGCCTCAGAGGTTTCTCCTCCGCCACCTCATGTGTCGACTGAGACAGAGGCTGATGATGATGGCGATGATGATGATGGCGATGATGATGATGCTTCCGACGATGATGATAATGGAGATGCTAGCTCTTCGGATAAGATGTCTACTTGACACTTTACCCTTTGTCACTCGTGACAAAAAGGGGGAGTAGTTTTGTATGAGAGTAGTCATACTTAGGGGGAGTGTTAGCATAGGACATTTTTGTTAGGGGGAGTGTGGATTGAGGGATGTAGTGAGGTGATCAGATGTATTTTTTTTCTTTTCTTATCTTTTAGAGATACATTGATCATGTACTGACATACTTTGTACTTACATTCTTTCTATATATGATGATGTATGTTTTTCTTTCACCTACCTTTACATGTGTTGTTTCTTTTCTGTCTTTATACACATGCTTCTTTACTTGTATGCAATCTATTATTTCTGTTTCACACAAAGATACCTTGATGTGTTTTGTTTATAAGTGTTTCAGAAATACAGGTTGTCAAAGTCTTCTTGCCATAAACTCTCTTTTTGCAAAGTTGTTCAAGAGTTTGTGTTAGGATAAATTTTACTGTATGTAACAAGTGAATATGAGTTGAGTGATTTATGACTTCTCTCATATCTTCATTTGTATGTTGTGGTTTTGTCACGGATTGCCAAAGGGGGAGATTGTTAGGACATATGTAGTTCAAGTCTGTGAACTTATGTCGCTATTTTATGTAATTGGCTTATCCTTAGACAAAACGCACTTTACTTGTAATTGGGTAGATCTAGGATGTGTTAAACACTTCAAGAAACTGTGGTTCAAGATTAAGTGTTGAAGCCGTCGAAGTCTGTCCAAGAAACAAGCAAGGAAGTGCAAGATTTTAAAGCTCGATAGATACCTCGACAGATACATCATCGAGATTTAAAGAAGCTGTTTAGCCCGAGTCTCGACAGCTGTCTCGATACCTCTCGATACCTCTATCTATCGAGAATTAAAGAAAACAGAATTCCAAGTCTGTTTCAAGTCCAATCCGTGAGCATGTCTTTGGGACTTCTTTTCTCCTAACCCTAGACATATAAAAGGATTATTTTAAGGGCCGTCAAAAGAGGAATCACAAGATACAAGTTGCATCTTCTCTGAGAACTCGTTGTTCATGCAAATTGTGATCTGTGAGACAAAGTTCGTGCCCTAGTTCATTTCTGATGATTTGAAGAACTTTGCAGCCAACATTCTTTCTTCCTCAAGTTGGTGAGTGAGTCACGTACTTGGATTCGTGCAAAGGAGTAAGACGCATACTGGGATCCGCACATCACATTGGTTAGTCACGTACTTGGGAGCCGTGCATTAAACTGGAGAAATTGTCACTACAGAACAAGTCCAATTGGGTATTGGGGTAAGAGTTCAACTGTAGGTTGGTGAGGTACTTGGGATTCCTTAATTGTAACTGCTTGTTGTGATAATAGTGGAGTTTCGGGAGTGGTGACCTTAAATCACCCGGTGGGGTTTTTGCCGTAAGGGTTTTCCCCATTCGTGAACAAATCACCGTGTTCTTTATTTTCCGCTGCATAACTTAGTTTGGTGATTTGTTTGTGCTGCCACGTGATATTGCATGTTAATTTGATTAATTAAAAACTGGGCTAATTAATTAATCTAAGTTATCGCAAGGGGTCAACGCGTTTGTGGCCTGTCACCCACTAAGAAGAGCACATACCTATATATATACCACGACTAGTTAATTTGATACAGTGTACTAATACCATGCAGTTATGTTAAAATGCTTACTCTATTTGTAAGCACCCTCAAAGAACCATACTACAGTGCTCAACTCTCCTATACTCTGATTTATAGAATCAATTAAGCATTGCATTAACAAGTGGCTGACCTACCAAGAAGTGGGATGTAACACCAGAGATTTTCGACTTCTTATAACTTTTTAATTGTTAAGGTAAAGCTGAGACAGGTTTTGAAGTCAGATCAAAAAATGTAAGTAGTGGAAAAACATTTTTCATGGTCAACAGAAAACGACCCCAATATGGCAGACGTAAAACGTTTTCGGGACCATCACATACTTAACAAACCATCAAAAATAAATTCCACCCACACAAGTGTTTTCTAGCTCATTTTCAAGGTCACAATCAAACACAGGACAACTATTCTAGAAAATGTTTTCCAGAAAAATGAGTCTTCAAAAACAAATGGAGGGATTAACCATTTTAGAGCCATCTTATTCTAACTAATTATATTGTAACTAAAGAAACTATACATATGTAGTTTTAGTCGTATAAACTTTTTAATAAATCATATAACTTACTTAAATAATACTCATGTATAGTTTTATAAATCGGCACATAATGGTTGAAAAAACATAACTCGAAATGTTTGGAGCTAAATTTTGACCAACTAACATTAACAAACCCAATATTCCATTTTTCCTTCTCATTCCAAGTGAAAGTAAAAACTCATAAAATGAACGTGGGAAATGAAAATAACAGACCTGATCACTGATTTTCCAGCGGGAAACGGATTTACCAAGAGCCTGGATTGTCCCAGAACATTCAACACCAAGGTACTGACTGGCACCCTTGGGTGGTGGGTACGCGCCACTCCTCTGAACCGTATCAGCCTGGTTGAGCCCCGAGGCCTCGACCTTGATGAGAACCTCGTCATCTTTGAGTTCTGGCTCATCCACTTCTTGCAGTTGCAGCACTTCTGGCCCCCCTGGACTGGATATCACTATTGCCTTCATTTTTTGGGCGTTGACTTTACACTTTACACACAGCTTTCGAGTTTGGAGTCTTGGACACACTCGTTTGGCGAAAGGTAACGAGCACTGATTAGTGCACTTTACCTAACACTCACACTCAAGGGAAAGTGTGTAAATTTTGTAAAATGCAAAAATCTTTGTTACACACTCAAAAAACGTGTTTTGGAAAACAAGACAGGAAATCAGCTGACACACTCTTGTAGCACACACTCCCATCCCATAACATTGTGTTTTGAACACACAACAGGATATCAGCTGACGCGTGCAAAATCTTGACATTGTGTAAATTAACCATTGTGCATTAAGAAATGTAAAAGACAGTCCTACGTTACTGAATGTTGCACACATTGTGTATGTATGTACACACACAGGGTGCAAACGACTGAAAATCGTGATTGTAAATTTTCAGTTCTTTGCATGCAATGTGTGTGCGTGGCACACTGTGTAACAGCTTGATGGTGCAATTGTAAAGCTTCTTGATGGTGATGGGTTTGGCAATGGAGGTGAGGGCTAGTAGCTCATTGTAATTCTCTCTATTACTTCTCATTTTTGCTTTCTTTCTTTCCATTTGAAGGGCCATTGTCTACATTTACCATCTTAAGCCCTCTGTCTTTTATGAAAGATGGTTAGATCACATTCCCTGTGTGCAGAATTTTTCTGTCTAACAAAACATGGTTGCAAATTGGAGGAGTTGATAATTTTCTGGGCAGTAAAGACTAAAGAGACATTGAGCATGTATGAGCAAAATTAATATTTCATTTGGCTAGCTTATTTACATTTCCATTCTCTCATTAATTGGGAAAATTCGTATTCGGGGACTTGATTGGACTTTACCGATTGAGTTCATTGAAACCCAACCCTATTCAGTGCGGCAGAATAGAAGAAAAAACCAACACCCAACTATTTTCTCTCCTCCTTTTTCACCCAAACCAAACATACCCTTAAATACTTTATTGAACTTTAAAATATGAGTTAGATTCAACCATGCCATTTGCTACTATTAGAAAGCACAAATTCAATTTATTCAACATAGGTAGGTAACGTGGAACGTCCAAAATCCATTGCAGTTAAGTGGCTTCGCTCCCGAATTACAAGACAAAGACACATATAAAAGCATTGCCAAAGCATATATGCACAAGGTCTTATAACCATATCAACCATTTGAGCCACAAGCACATCCACTAAATCAAGGAACGAGCAGTATCTTTCCAATATGAGCGCTAGATTCCAGGAGCTGGTGAGCCTCTGCTGCTTCCGATAATGGGAAATACTTGTATATCACTGGCTTCACCCTGCCTGCTACAATTGCAGGCCAAACATTCTTCTCAACCTCACTAACAATCACTGCTTTGTTTTCTGTACTCCTGTATCGCAAGCCAGTCGCTACATACAATAAAAAAGAAAAAAGGAACATACAATAATTATATGCAGGGAAAAAAAAGCATATACTAAGAAAGTGTATATAATCAGGGAGGGAAAAAACACTTCTCAATAGGACATTTATCTATACAAAATTGCTTTTACCATCAAACTTGGAACTATCCAAAGTAGATATGCAGGATGAAATGTAAAACAGATACAAGTCAAATAATTAAAGAATAAAAAAAGATGGTGAGAGAATTTGCATAATTATGAATGCAGAAAGAATCCTAACAAAAAGATGGACAAAAAATTAAGAAAAGTCTTCAGAGACTAAATTAAAGGAACATTTATTGTGAAAACATTAGGGAACCTGAATTCCTTCATGTTTTGGATGGATTTTTTCATCCTCCCCCACCCACAAAACCTCCTTTTCCTCAACGCAAAAAGAAGTATACTCATACAGGAAATCCTTAATAGGAACTACCAAACAGCTATTTCCAGAAATTAGAATGAAATACTTCATGTTTTGGACAAGTTTTCTGATCCCCTCCACGCTTCTTCTCAACCTAAAAAGAAACACTCATACTGGACATACTTGTTAGGAACAGCCAACAACAATTTCCAGAACTTAGAATGTGATCTAGAGATGGTTTTCCAAACTCCAACTTAAAAAGTAATTTACGGTAAATATAGTTTCCCCCTTGATGGCATACTTTTCTTAGTACCTAGCAACATTCACATTCTAGTGATGGTGCATCCTTCAAAAAATTTACCATAGCATTGTTGGTCAGTAAGTTTACCCAGTATCTATATTATACAGATCAGTTTACACAGATCGTACATTCCAACACAAAGATTCTCAATTCAGATGTCATGTTTTACTTCCCATATATCAATATATTTGTCAAAAATCATGCTCATGACAGATATATATTCATATATAAGAAGTAAAACACGACATCTGAAATGGTTGAATGATTCAGCAGTTGTACATATTATGTAACTTAAAACAAAAGAATGAGAGATAACAAATTTATCCAACTCCAAAGCTATCATACTAAGACCCAATATCAAGTGTCATACATTGCACTGTGAGGCGCCTCGAAAGAAGAGCACGGAGATCGATCTCTGTAACAGAGCCACCCATAGTTCCAATAATAAAAAGCCTCCCATCAAAATTTAAGCTCTCAAGGTTTTTCTTTAAGTATGATGCTCCAATATGATCCAGAATAGCATCAACTCCTGCCATTGAACATTTAGTTAGTAATTCACCTCATTGCAAAAGGAATAATAATAAAAACATCAATCTCTATAGACATTGAGGAAAGAGGTTTTAACATTAAAGAAAATACCTTTTCCACCTGTTTCTTCCTTTACCCTTTTAACAAAGTCCTCTGTCTTGTAATTGATGCACACATCAGCCCCAAGATCCTTGCAAACAGCTAATTTTTCATCACTCCCTGTCATTAACAATCTAAAAATATATGAATACATGGACACTAAGCTTATGCATCAGAAGAAAAGTGACACTGGCCTGCAGTAACAAACACTCTTGCCCCATGGTATTTCGCCATCTGAATTGCAAATGTACCAATACCACTTGAACCCCCATGAACCTGAAAATTTAATATTAATCAGTTACGCATTGGAGGCACCATCTTGATAAAGTCAAAAAAGATAGAAATTATCGTTTAGAGCATGTATCTTACACAGTGGTTAATACTATCAATCACATATGTTGTTACCAAAGACATTTCAGATTTCATGTGGGAATGAAAAAATTTAAAAGAAAATTGTGTATTATAATATTTAACCAAAAAAAAAAAAAAAGCTGCACAAGATGGTCCCAGTGCGTTTAAACAATTTATGATTGGGACCATAAAATTACGCTACATAATCATAAAGTGAAATTGGAGAAAGTTGGCTTAGAAGTTACCAAAAATGTTTCCCCAGCAGATAGCCGACTCATCATAAAAGTAGTTGACCAAACAGTGCATGCCACCTCTGGTAAGCTAGCAGCATCCTTGAGAGAAACACCAGGTGGCACAGGAAGAAGTTGTCCAGCTGGAACAGCAACCTTCTCGGCATACCCTCCTCCACTAAGAAGAGCACATACCTATATATTATGACTAGTTAATTTGATACAGTGTACTACTGCTATTCAATCATGTTAAAAAGCCAAATCCACCTGTAAGCACCATCAAAGAACCACTCTACAGTGGCTCAACTCTCATATACTCTGATTTATATTAGCAAAAAAGCATTGCATCATTTTGATGGAAGAATAGTATTATATTAACAAGTAGCTGGCCTACCAAAGAGTTTTGGTGTTGCGTCACTAAACCCATTAACTTATAATTACATTACTGTATCCGATAAAGACACACAAAGCCTTAAATCCTTGGTCATGACTTTCTTCACCACAATTAAAGCACTGCAAAATACAAAATGAACCAGAAAAGTCCAAGGAACATGTGCATGATATATATTAGTTAAATGATTAAGTTCGACCCGCACATGAGAGGAGTGTTGCAATATTAGTTAAATGATCAAGTTCTTCATCTCAGAGCTTAAGCTTTTTGGACCATTAATAATTTATCATATGAACAAAACTTAAGTACAATTTCTTAAGTGAAATACATTATGTTCCCCATTTAAATTCAAACAAGTCTACATTGATCATAATAGCACAATCACATTATCTTTCCAAATTCTAAGGAGAATTATATTCAATCAGCACAAATAACCATTAACCAAACAAAACTAATTTATAGGTTTTGTCTCAGATTCTTCATTACATGAAACCTTCCAAAACATTTTTCTAAGAAAAAAGAAAAACAGAAAAAGAAAAATCCACTAGACCTCAACCAAGCTGAATTCAAATACTTCCCTTAACTTATAATTACATTACTGTATCTGATAAAATAATCTAATTTCCCTATCTGTTTTTACTTCTCAATTTTAAGCTATAAAGACATACATAACTTTCTTCACCACAATTAAAGTACTGTAAAATACAAAATGAACCAGAAAAATCCAAGGAACATGTGCATGATATACATTGTTAGAATATTAGTTAAATGATTAAATTTACTATTTTCTAATAACTTAAGCTTTCAGGACAACTAGTAATTTATCATGGCATCATAACAAGTAGTTTGAGATCGTCTCCACTCAACCTTCCATTTAGAATATAAAGCATTCAACCCACGTTAAATGATTGCAACTAATATTGCACACATGATAGGAGTGTTGCAATATTAGTTAAATGATTACATTCATCATCTCATAACTTAAGTTTTTTGGACCATCAATAATTTATCATATGAACAAAACTTAAACAGGTCTACATTGATCAAAATAGCACAATCATATTATCTTTCCAAATTCCAAGGAGAATTATATTCAATTATCATAAATAAGTAAATAACCATTAACCAAACAAAACTAATTCATGGGTTGTGTCTCAGATTCTTCATTACATAAAACCTTTCAAAACACTATTCTAAGAAAAAGAAAAACCCACTAAACCTCAAACAAGCTGAATTCAAATACTTCCCTTAAATTTTCGACCTTTAACGCTCTGTTTGTTTCAGCATTAATATTTTTTAGAAAATAGTTCATTTTCCAAAAAGTATTTTCTAGAAAACTATTTTATTTTCCGATGTTTGGTAACGGCATTGAAAATGGGCTTGAGAATGTTTTCTGGTGTTTGGTATGCAATTTTTTTTCTTTTATAATTTAAAATATGCATATTATGTAAACCAACTAATGTAATCAATTTCCCCCTCAAAAAAGAAAAAAAAAAAAACTAACGTAATCAATATAAATAAAAAACCAAGAATGAATTTGGTTTTCATACTAAAATTTTGACAATAGATACAGTTAAAATTAGTTGTCAAATTTTCATGATCTTTACCACTCATCTTGCTCATTTATATGGACAGTAAGATGTACACACACACACACATATATGAACCATACATCCATACAGATTCGACTCTATACTAGAAGCAAATGTTGGGGTCGCCTAAGGCCCCTAGTAGAAAAAATGCTCTCAAATTTTAACCAATAGTGACATATTTTTTCATTATAACAGTATTAATTAAGCTCAAATATTAGACAATAAATAAAATAATATTTTTAAAAAATAAAGAGAAATGTTACGTTCATAACATTTTTTGTAACACTTTCACAATCAATCCTAAGTGGTAGATTAGTACAGACTGTTATTAATGACAAAAATTAATTTCAATGGTGAATTCAAATTAAAATCAATAACAACTTAACACCTAAGATTTGTTGTGAAAATATTGTGAATGTAGTACTTCTCAAATATTAAAAAAAAATACACAAAAAAATTCACTACATTTTTCAGAAGTTGAGATGGCAAACTTTTACTAGTTTTTTTTTTTTTACTAGTTCTTATTTAAGTCCATCACTAACATTACTTTTTTACTTATCCATTGTGTATAGACTTTGTAAAAAAAAAAATCTACGTAGTTCATGTTAATTAGTAATTTAGTAGCAATTTTTACATCTAAAACAAGATAATAAAGTTTAATTAATATTTATTTATTTTAAATCGTATTTAAATGCTCCATGTAAAAAGCCTCAAATACATTAAGCCTCCCTTGCTTACATACCACATAAAAAGCAACGGGTTCATCCTTATATGGGTATCTACGTAATGTATAATGTATCTGCATAATATATCATCACTTCCCAATATCTGCATAATGTATATGCCAACAAATGTAATTCCCTTAAATAATTATCATTCATTATATAATGTAAAAATTGTCCCATGAAAAAGTAAATTAATTAGAGGAATATAGACACTATGTTTAAATTTGCCTTTTACTTCATTCATTCTTTCTACTTCTTATTTTTATTTTTATTTTTATTGCACTTTTATGTGTGAAAAGACGTAACTTCTAATTGGAGCAATGGGCAGTTCTATCCTGGGCAATATGGAATGCAAGAAACAAAGTTTATTTTGAGAATATTCAAACACAGCCACAGGTTATTCTAGAAGGAGCCAATGCAGTTTTGGAGGCATATCAGCGAGGTTCTTTTTATAATTTTTTTGAAATTTTGTGGCTGCTTTAGTACTGTAATATGCATAGTGTTGGCATGTCTTACTCTGTATATGTTTTCCTTTGCATCAATAAAGTATTTATTTTTAATTTTTTTTTTAAAGTAATTTTTACCTGGAATTCATCAAACCGAAAATTCTTAGAGAAAAAAAAAATCAAGCTTGAAATTCAAAGCAAAGAATATATGATTAGAGAAAAAGCAAAGAGAAGAGTGAAAAAGTGAGAGAGCTTTACTTAGAGAGATAAGGCGCCAAAAAATTATGTTTCCCACGACTATAGAAGGATATAATATTTATAGGAGATGCAATGAGTGAGAGAGAGAGATTGTTTTCCAAAAAAAAATTTTGGAAAACAACCTATAAAAAATAAGCCTTATATTTTTTAGAGTTTTCCATTGACTAAAGATTGTTTTACGTTGACCGGTTTTTTTTTGTGCTACCAAACGTTAAAAAATGCGAAAAATTATCTTTACAGGAGGTTTTTTAGTGAAACAAATAGAGCGTTAAACACACCCAATATTCCATTTTTCCTTCTCATTTTCTCATCAACCAAACAGAGCACCCAAAAAAAAAAAAACCCATCACACAAACAAAACCCAAGAAAGAAATGAACAAACTCTCACAAAAACCTTACCTGATCGCCTATTTTCCATTTGGAAACGGCTTTACCAACAGCTTCGATGGTCCCAGAACACTCAAGACCAAGGTACTCACTGGCACCCTTGGGTGGTGGAAACACACCTTTCCTCTGAAACGTATCAGCACGGTTCAGCGCTGTGGCCTCAACCATGATGAGAACCTCATCATCTTTGACTTGGGGTTCATCAACTTCTTGTATTTTCAGCACTTCTGGGCCTCCAGGACTGGTTATCACTATGGCCTTCATTTTTGGTAGGGGTGTTGACACAGTCACCGCTTTTTGGAGCTTGGAAACACTTTGGTTTGGGTTCTTTATCAAAAAGCTATTAAATTATTTAGATTCATAGCATAGTTTCATATTTAACTACAAAAAAAAAAAACAAAAAAAACAAAAAAACAAAAAAAAAAAAAAAAAAAAAAAAAAACAAAACAAAACAAAACAAAAAAAACCAAAAACACAAAAACTTTAGGGAATGTTTATCAAAATCATAGCCAAGTTCACTAGAGTTGGTTTTATTTTTAAGTATTTTTGTTTTTGTTTTTTTTCCTAATATTTTAATGTACTTTATATAAAACAAGTTGGCTAAATTTGACTTTTTTTTTTTTTTTTTTTTTTTTTTTGTCTTTTACCAACCTTTTGGATTTTTTTTTTTTTTTTTTTAAGTTTCAACCTATTACATCCGCTCTTGATAATAATTCTTTATAATCAGACTAAAACACTAATTAATTTTTGGTATAGACAGGAATTGAACCTCAGATCTCTTATTTAATCATCAGAAACTTTACTCATTAAGCTAACTAGAATCCACCTAAACTTGACTTTTTAATTATGAATGATATATTTATATGAGGTATCTTATTTCTTAAATATAAATGGTTAATTGCTACCAACCAATTCATTCAATTTGCCATTGCCAAGCACATTTGTTAAGTTTACCATTTCAATTCCTAATTATTAAAGTTGAAGATGCGTGATGAAAGAGTTATAGAGTATCCATATTCAATGCACCTTTGACAACCTGTAGTTATTGGTATAAAAAAAATGATGGCTTAAGCTTAAAAATCAAGAAGTACCATCATCACGATTACCATCATTATTAGTTTTAATATTATGTTGATATTGATGATGATGTTAATATTTATTTGTATTTATGTGTCTTGTTATTGACAGTAACTAGTCACTGATTTGTGCGATATATATATATATATATATATATATATATGGTAAAGTAATTTAAGGTAAGTTTCGAAATATATTCATTTCTTAATAATAGTTATTTATAAGATTTTGTGCATCATTAAAAAGTATGTTAGAAATTGAAAATTATTCTATCAGTACTAAATTAACTTTCTCAAACCCAATTTTTTCTTAATACAATTCAAAACATTGAAAACATATCTCAAAAATAAATCAAACTTAACAAAGTGACTACTCAAAACCAAAGTGAAAAAAGATTTACATCAACTCCTTTTATATGACATTAAGACCAAAGTTGGAATAAGAGATAAGAAGAAAGAATTAGGGTAAAAAAGAATTTTAAGGTTCGTTTGAATACTGCTGAAAACTGAAAATTGAAAAATACTGTAACAAAATAATTATTAAATATGTAAATAGTACCTTGAGACTCATTTTTAATAAATAAAAAAGTTTGTGGGTCCCATGAACAATGCACGGGACCCACTGGAAATTCATAACAGCCACACACTCTTTTCAAAAAAAAAATTTGAAAACGCAGGTGTGAAAGGTGGGAAGAATTGTGTTGCACACAAAAGTGGCAGGGTTGCATATTTAAATTCAAAATTTTTAACAAGGCTTTGAAGTCATGCAATAGAAATAGGTGGTTGATCCCACAAAAGTGTTGGTTGTAACCTTATAGGCATATACTTGATAATTATAAGTCCTTTTTATTAATATAAAAACCTAGAGTACAATTCCAAAGGCGAAAAAAGGAAAAGGAAATTTTTTGGAAAAAAATATATATTGTCATAAAAATGAATAATTTTTTAACACAAAAATGAATTTGTTTTCTTAAGAATCTCAGAGAAAACAATAATTAATTGAGGAAGATGAAGACCAAAATAAAATATTTGTAAATACTTAAAACAATCACTTAGACATCTAAGAATGTCATATGACAAAAACATAACTATTCGATGCTAATTTTTCAAATAGAATATTTAAAAACAGTGGGGAAACTACACAAAATTAATTTTTATAGATCATTTTCTTCAACTGCACAAACTGGTCCTCACCATCTTATTGTTATACAAATAAACTAAAACCTGACAGCAATAAGAAATTAAAACATATTATAATATAATTTTCTCCCAACTTAGGTCAACAATAAACGCAATTCTTTAAAAGCATTCAAAACTATAAATAAAATAGCAAAACAAATACTTGCATCAAAGAACACATATGAATTTATTAAGGATTGGACAATGAGGGTTAAACCTCTTGTAGATCTATAACACCCTTGATTTGTTCTTTTCTTACGGGACAATTGTCAGGTTGTATTATCTCCACCATCAAAGATTAAGCAAAATTTGTTAATACCTTTTATAGACAACATGTTCATTGATTTTACTTTTTAGTTATAAACATATAAATTAAAGTTGAAGAATATGTAAACAATAAAGACAAAGTTATATGTAAAGTTAAAATCATTCAAGATGAATGTACAAACGATATTATATTTTTCCCCTAAAAGAACAATATATATTTTTTGTTTTAGATTCTTCATTAATATCAATGTTTAGTTATAAACATCTAAATTGAAGTAGATGAATGGCAAAGTTTTTTATTCTTCATTCATTTCAATGTTTAGTTAACATCTAATTTAAATTAGATAAATGTATAATGACAAAGTTATATGTATAGTTTAAACTTAAAACCGTCCAAGATGAATGTGTAAAGTCCATCTACTCATATATTTAATATTGTCAAAACAAAAAACTAGGAGTAAAAAA
Source organism: Castanopsis chinensis (assembly GCA_032878915.1). Lineage (NCBI taxonomy): Eukaryota > Viridiplantae > Streptophyta > Magnoliopsida > Fagales > Fagaceae > Castanopsis > Castanopsis chinensis. The sequence goes on from JAVQMG010000131.1 coordinate 27,245,475, forward strand.
CAAATAAGAAAAAAAAAATAATGAAGTAACAATGAGGTGGCAGACGAGATGGTGCAATTGGAGTATAGCAACATTAAATGCTAGGCTTCTATTTATATATATATATATATATATATATATATATATAGCATATAGATATATAGATATAGAAGCGCATATAAAGTGTATGAGCAGCCTATCTCACTTCAATGTAAGTTTGTCTTCTGAATTATTAGGTTAGTATTGATTCTCACATATTTGAGGATTTGCAGGCTTGCATTGGACAGGAGAGGTGTGCAATCCCAATCTCCATTACCAAATTTGGTGACCCTTGCCCTCAAGTGCTAAAAAGCTTAGCAATTGAAGCTCTTTGTAGTGCTTGAATGTTTTAATTAGTACTTCAGAGGAGAAGTCAAAGCAAACAAATTTGTGATCACAAAACACTCTGGTGCTTCAGACAGTTTTCTTGGCATGCTCTAATTAGTCTAGTTGTTCATCGTCAAAATATGCTTCCTAGCTAAGCCAGTCAATCTCCAAATTTTCAAACCTTTTTACTTCTAAATCTTGTACTCCCTTGTATTTGAACTTGTAAGCAAGATATATTTACAATCTTGATTTCATAGTGTCTTCCATACTCCTTTTTCTTTGAACATATTGGAGAACTACTTAGCTGCAAATTAAACCAATAATTTGAAGAATTGTGTTTATGTTTATTGATGTTTAACACTAGGGCAAGTACTATAAAAGACTCCTATGTGGCAAGCCACATATAAAGTTTAGAAAATCCCAACATGGTATTAGTGGCATCATTTTGGGTGGTAATCTATCCATTTGAAGGCGCAATTGTAAAGTTTCTTGCCGGTAATGGGTTTTGCAATGGAGGTGAGGGCTAGTAGCTCATTGTATTTCTCTTTATTACATCCCATTTTTGCTTCCTTTCTCTCCTTCCACTTGTAAGGTCATTGTCTACGTTTACCATCTTCCCTCTTTCTTTTATGAAAGATTGTTAGATCACATTTCCTGTGTGCAAAATCACATATTCAACCGGTAAAGTTTAGTGGTGCAATCAGGCGGAATTGCAGGATTCTAAAAGCTTGTGAAGACAAGATTCCGAGTAGTTTGTTAGTAGTTGGAGTTTGGGAGACCTCAAGTCTTTTGGGTAGATTAGGCTTAGAGGGTTTCTTTGATTATCCTTGAACTCTAACTTATTTACTAGTGGATCAATTCTAGCTTGGACGATCACGTAAAGGTTTTTACGCCAAGTTCTTTCAGTTTTCCTTTTCAATAAAACATCGGTCATTATCTTAGGTTTGATTTTATTTTCCCTACTGCCCTTTACTTTATTGCATTGCACCTTTATGTTCATCCATGCAATTTTTTGGTGGTTCGGTTGATTAATCGGTTAATTACATAAATTATGCATTAATTGTGCTTAGCTTAAAATTAATTTAGCTGTAATTAAAATTTGGGGTAGTACTTGCACCTAGTAATTGCACCAATGCACTTTAATGCTGGATAGTGCATCAAGTTAGAGAAGTTATTTTATCCATTCGAGGTTACTGATTCATTTATCAAAATGAACTTATCACACATATGAGCAAAAATAGAGAGAGAGAGAGAGAGAGAGAGAGAGAGAGAGAGAGAGAGAGAGAGAGAGAGAGAGAGAGAGAGAGAGAGAGAGAGAGAGAGAGAAGAAGAAGAAGAAGAATGAAATGGATATATTTACCAATTGATAGAAGTTATGATGAGTATTTCTTTATGCGAATAGTAAGTTGAATCATTCAATCAACAAGACAGGATGTGTTTATTCCTCAGCTTTTGCAAATACTTGCTTTTGTTAGTATACTGATTTGTTTCTTCAAAACCAAAATTATAACACTGGCAAGTGATATAATTAAAAGTATATTATTTTACTTTAATATATCACCATCAGTCCTAGAGTCTTTTGTGTACGCCATTGGTAACTTCATAATAATGGTGAAGAGAGGGTAATGTTCAGGTACCATATCCCATATACTTGGGCTCATCTTGGAGAGAACCTTCTAGTTTTTCATGAAGAGCTTGGTGGTGACCCTTCAAAGATTTCTTTGCTAACAAGAACTGGCCAAGAGATATGTGCACATGTATCAGAGGCTGATCCTCCGCCTGCTGATTCTTGGAAACCAAACCAAGTGTTCAACTCTCAAATCGCTGAAGTTCGACGAAACTGTGAACAAGGATGGCACATCAACATGATCAACTTTGCTAGGTTTGGAACTCCTAGGGGAAACTGTGGTACATTCAGTCCAGAGATTTGCCATGTAAACGTGACATCAATTGTTCAACAGGTTATAAAACTGATGTTTGTTCATATATAACAGGACAATAAATAACCATCAGTAATTTCGTTTTTAATGGAATTGGAAAAAAAAAATCCCATAACTACAATCATGCATTTTATTTCTATCCAATTTCATTCTTTATGCATTTCTCTTGATATGTTTATGTCACATTTAATCTTCATAGTTTATTTGATTTGAAATACCATTATGGGTATCATTATCATCAATAGTTTTAATCTATTTTTTTTAACTCAAAAAAAAAAAAAATGATTTCATTCAACAATCAAAGATACATCAGCCAAGAATTGGAAGTTTAGGGTGATATTCTTTAGTGTTTCTTTTTTTTTTTTTTCTTCATTATTATTTTGTTTATGTTTATGTGTATTGTTATCAGTAGCACTATGACCCCTACAAGCACTCATTATTGATATATATCATTGAAACTATAGCAAGGAAAAAAATAATAAAATAGAAATTCTCATCTCAACGAAAAGTATTTAATGGTCATCTAGAGTTCGTCTAAGTGTAAATAGAAGAAAAGAGTTTAATTTGATTCCTTAAAAAAAAAAACAAAAATTCAAGGATGGGGGCTTATGAGAGGGCCATTAATGGAGATGTATTAGCCTCGTTAATATTCCTAATAAGATGGCTCCCCGGAGTCATTACCCTCCCCATGGCTTTCATTATTAGTTTGTGTGAATTCTATCTTACTAAGTTGGTAGAAGTTTCCTATGTTTTGAAGAACCTTCCTAGAACATTCCTCGCTTTAGAATTTCCTACTTTTATCCCGTTTATGACAGTTGAGTTTTGTCATAGAAGCTAACTCCTTGGTATTAAAAAATATTTTTATTAATAAAAGTCATTTTTTATTCTCCATTATAAAAATCGGTGTTGCAATTTTTAATTTTTTTTTTTTTAAATTCAAATTATTCCTGAATTTACAACCAAAAAGTCCCTTAAAAATCATGTTGTCCAATAGCCATTAAATTCTAAAAACTATCTTGCACATTAATGCGTGAAATCTTTTTTTTTTATAGGGTTTTTATGCCAAGTTCTTTCGGTTTTCCTCTTCAGTAATACATCGGTTGTTATCTTAGGTTTGATATTATTTTCCCTACGTCCCTTTACTTTATTGCATTGCACCTTTATGTTCGTCCATGCAATTGTTTGATGGTTCGGTTTATTAATCGGTTAATTACATAAATTCTGTATTAATTGTGATTAGCTTAATATTATTTTAGCCGTAATTAAAATTTGGGGTCATACTTGCACTTAGTAATTACACCAGTGCACGTTCATGCTGGATAGTGCATTAAGTTAGAGAAGTTATTTTATCTATTTGAGGGTACTGATTCATTTATAAGAATGAATTTATCACACATATGAGCAAAAGAATAGGAAAAAAAAAGAAGAAGAAGAATGAAATGGATATATCTACCAATTAATGGATGTTATAATGAGTAATTCTTTATGCGAATGGTAAGTTGAATCATTCAATCAACAAGACAAGATATGTTTATTCCTCAGCTTTTGCAAATACTTGCTTTTGTTAATATATTGATTTGTTTCTTCAAAACCAAAATTATAACACTGGCAAGTGATATAATTAAAAATATATTATTTTTCTTTAATATATCACCATCAGTCCTAGAGTCTTTTGTGTATGCCATAGGTAACTTCATAGCTAATCGTGAAGAGAGAGTAATGTTCAGGTACCATATCCCACGTACTTGGGTTCATCCTGGAGAGAACCTTCTAGTTCTTCATGAAGAGCTTGGTGGTGACCCTTCAAAGATTTCTTTGCTAACAAGAACTGCCCAAGAGATATGTGCACATGTATTAGAGGCTGATCCTCTGCCTGCTGATTCTTGGAAACCAAACCAAGAGTTCAAGTCTCAAATCCCTGAAGTTCGACTAAACTGTGAACAAGGATGGCACATCAACATGATTAACTTTGCTAGCTTTGGAACTCCTAGAGGAAACTGTGGTACATTCTGTCTAGGGATTTGCCATGTAAATGTGACATCAATTGTTCAGCAGGTAAAGAAACTATAGCTTGTTCATATATAACGAGATAATGAGTAACCATCACTAATTTCGTTTTTAATGGAATTGGAAAGAAAAAAAAAAACTCTAAAATATCCTGTAACTATAATCATGCATTTTATGTCTATCGAATTTCATTCTTTATGCATATCTCTGGTTGTTTTTATGTCAAATTTAATCTTCTTAGTTCATTTTTATTTGAAATAACATTATGAGTATCATTATCATCAACAGTTTTAATCTTTTTTTGTTCAACAATCAAAGATACGTTAGCCAAAATTGGAAGTTTAGGGTGATCATTAGTTTTTATCTTTTATTGATTTTTATTGTTAGTTAGTTCATGTTTATGTGTATTCTTATTAGTAGCACTATGCCCCCTAAAAACACTCATTAGTGATATATTATTGAAAGTTTAGCAAATAAAAATAGTAATAAAATAGAAATTTTCGTCTCAACAAAGAATATTTAATGGTCGGCTAGATTTTGGCTAAGTGTAAGTAGAAGAAAAGAGTTCCATTTAATTCCTTCAAAAATAATAATAATAATAATAATTCAAGGGTCTTTATATGAGGGGCCCATCTATGGAGATGCATTGGCCTTGTTAATGTTCCTAATAGGATGGCTCCCCGAAGTCATTACCATTTTCTTGGTAATGTTTAAATCAGAGAAGCTGTGGAGGGGGAATCAAAAAAGAAATTGTTGCAGTTATTTCAATCTTCGCCTTCTATTTTTCTCTTGTATAGCATGATACCTACATTCGCTACAAACCTGTTTCCGGCTTTATAGACCTACAAATTTATCACTTTTGTTATAAAGTCCAACTCCGTGATATTAAAAGATATTTTATTAATAATAATTATTTTTTATTCTCCATTATAAACATTGGGATTGCAATTTTACCTTATCTTTTTAAAATTCAAATAATTTCTTTGATTTATAGAAGAGAGTCTCTTAAAAATCATGTTTTCCAATGACCATTAAATTCAAAAAATTGTCTTGGACATCAATGCTTGAAATTTCCTTTTCAATTTCATTGTTATTTGTACATGGAGTCTTATTTCTCGAATACAAATGCAACCAACATTGATATCAACTAGTCCATTCAATTTGCAACTACCAAGCACATTCATTGGGTTTATCCAATCAAGTCCTGATGATTAAAGCCAAATGCATAATGAAAGAATAATTAAGTATCCATATTCTGATGCACCTTTGCCAACCTATAATTATTGGTAAAAAATAAATAATGAAGGCTTAAGGTTAAGAATCAAGAAATATCACCATCAAGATTAACATGATTATAAGTTTTAGTATTATGTTGATGTTGATGTTTGTTTTGTTTATGTTTATGTATATTGTTATTAATTGTAACTAGTCATGGACCTATTTGAAAAATATTATGTAAAATAATTAATGACGTACAAAAAAGAAAAATAATACAATCTTTCTCAATAATTCAAAAGGTAAGTTAGGGAATATATTCATTTCTTGAAAAAAATTACTTATAACATTTTGTGCATTATTGAAAAGCATGTTAGAATTGAGAATTATTCTTTTAATACTAAAATAACTTTCTCAAACCCAAATTTTTTTTCTTCCTGCAATCCAAAACACTGAAAACGTATCTCAAAATTAAAATTGATAACACTCAACAAAAGTACAATTCAAAACCGAAGTGCAAAGTGATTTACTTCAACTCCTCTTATATGACATTAAGACCGAAGTTAGAATAAGAAATGAGAAAATAGAATTGGGTAAAAAAAAAAAAATTTGTATGTTTTGGGATCTTTTTTTTTTTTTTTTTCTTATTGAGAATATATCATCTATAAACAAGAGATAAAACAAAATTAGGAAATATAATTTATGTTTCATGCAAAAATGCAAGAATGCATGATAAAATTCAAAATTTTTAACAAGGCTTTGAAGTCCCACAATAGAATTAGGTGGCTGATTTCAAGCAAAAATGTTGGTTGCAACCTTATACATGATACAACCTTATACATGATAATTGTAACTCTTTAACCTTTAAAAAAAATATCCTAGAGTACAATTCTAAAGAGGAAAAAAAGGTAGAAGAAAAATATTGCCATATTCTAATCCAACATGTGAACAATGGATGAATAAGTAAATAATTTTTTTAAACCAAAAAATTGAATTTTTTTATTAAAAATCTTTTAAAAAAAAAACATAATGAGGAAGATGAAGATAAAAATAAAATATTTGTAAATGCTTAAAATAATCACTCAAACGATGTGCATTGATAATAGCTTAATTTTGCATATTTATATCATTGTTATAAAGCATTATCATACTTTTTATTGAGTTTATTCATGCATTTTATATTTGGTTTTGGAATAATGCTAAATAATAAATTTTGTGCTTAATTGAATTTTATTGCATGAATTTGTCTTTTGTAGGAGAATGAAAATTTGTCTATTGTAGGAGAATGAAATTAAATAATTAGATTTGTGTAAAGAAGAAAGCTAATGGACTTTACTTTTACAAGGGTTATGATGAAGTTAAAGAAGGTCAATCCAATTAAATTTAAGTCCAATTGGAGCAAGGAATCAAAGGAAATTTGGACCAAATCCTAGTCCAATTCAGATTAGGATTTCAGCCTGCACATCAGTTAGTATTTTTGGTATAACTTTAGTCTCAGATATCCAATTGAGATGATTCAGGTTGGATTGGAAAGTTAACTTAAAGGGAGACAACTTTGTAGTTTACCAAAAGTCCAAATTCTGACATTAAATGGGCGAAAATCGTCAGTTCAGTGAAGCTTAAAAATTTGAGTTTTTCTCCAAATGGGAATTCAATTTGTAATGGGAATTCAACTTGTAATAGGATTCCTTGACCTATTTAAAGGTCCTTTAGGGCAAAATTCAGAGGCGGCTAGTGCTAGGGCTGGGAAGCAAAATAGAAGATTGGAGCAAGAGGCAGTGTTGCATGTGGCTTCCTCTGTAACTTTTCTCCATGACAGTATTGTAACTATTTCTTTCTCTATTTTATTTGTCTAGTTTAATGTTTAGTATTTTATTTTTGTGTTTTATTTCAATTACCATGAGTAGCTAAATTTATAATTAGCTACATTTGTGAGTACTTTAAAATTTCACAACATCATACGTGTAGGAATATCATAATTTGTCAAATAAAGTATATACAAAAACAGCAAGGAAATTGCACGAAATTAATTTATGGAGACCACAAATTGTTCCTCACCATCTTGTTGTTATACAAATAAACTACAACTTGACAACACCACAAAATATGACATATTATAATCTGATTTTCTCCTAACTCAAGCCAACAACAAACACTATTCATTAAAAAGCATTCACCATTGTAAATAAAATAACAAAACAAATACTTGCATAAAAGAACATATATGAATTAATCAAGGATAGGACAATGAGGGTACAACCTCTTGTACATCTATGACACTCTTGATTTGGACTCCTCCTACAGGGCGATTGTGAGGCTGTATCGTTTTCATCATTGAAGATTAATTAGGATTTGTGAATACCTCTTTATAATAAACAAAATATGTTAATTGATGTTATTGTTTAGTTATAAAGATTTAAATTAAAGTAGATGAATTTGTAAAGGAAAAGTCATATGTAAAGTTAAAACCACCACCGAGATGAATATGAATAGATAGTATTTTTTGTTTTTGATTCTTTGTTGATTTCAATGTTTAGTTATAAACATATAAATTAGAGTATATGAATATTTAAAGGAAAAAGTTTTTTATTCTTCATTCATTTCAATGTTTAGTTATAAACATTTAAATTAAATTAGATGAATATGTCAAACCAAAGTTATATGTATAGTTGAAACAGTTCAACATGAATGAGTAAATAACAAATTAGAAAAAGAATGATGATGTGATCGATGTTGTGGCAAATGAGATGATGCAATTGTAGTATAGCAACATTAAATGCTATACTTCCATTTTTATCTATAGCATATAGATATAGATATATAAATTTAAATATGAAACCTGCAGCTACAAGGGTTAGATATAGTGCGTATGAGTTGACTATCTCACTTTAGCCTAAGTTTGTCTTCTGAATTATTTGCTTAGTATTGATTCTCACATATTTAAGGATTTGCATGCTTGCATTGGCCAGGAGAGGTGTGCAATCTCAATCTCCACTACCAAATTTGGTGATCCTTGCCCTCGAGTGCTAAAAAGCTTAGCTATTGAAGCTCTTTGCAGTGCTTGAATGTGTCAATTACTGCTTTAGAGAAGAAGTCAAAGCAAACAGATCCGTGATCACAAGAGTCCAAGACACTCTAGTGCTTTAGACAGTTTTCTTGGCATGCTTATTAGTCTAGATGTCAATGCCAAAATAAGCTTCCTAAGCCAGTCAGTCTCCAAATTTTCAAACTTTTTTACTTCTAAATCTTGTACTCCCTTGTATTTGAACTTGTAAGCAAGATATATTTACAATCTCGATTTCATAGTGTCCTACATCCTTTTTTCTTTGAACTTACTAGCCGATGTCCAGCGTGATACGCTTGTTAATTATTAGTATTTTATAATACTAATATGTATACGTATATTTGGTTCTTACATTTGACATTTTCAATATAAAAATTCTTATTATTTCTTTTTCTATTTTTAGGAGTACTTTTTTTTAAGAAAACACATGAACGTTTGAAGGCTGATCATTTAAGATTTAAGGCTTATAGTTTTTAATTTGCAAAACTAAATATACAATTCAAAAGATTAAAAATATAACAACAATTGAACAAAGAAATATAAATTATACTATTTCATATCTTAAGTTTTATTTTACATACATCTAAGTACCTCAATCACTTACAAAGATTATACACTTCTCAAAAAAATAATAATAATAACACATATAAAGACTTTATGTCTTCCCAAAACATATCTTTTAGAAATCCCAAATATTGCTGAAGCATTATATCAAGCTTTGACAATATTGTTAAGAGGCTCTCTCTCTCTCTCTCTCTCTCTCTCTCTCTCTCTCTCTCTCTCTCTCTCTCTCTCTCTCTCTCTCTCTCTCTCTCTCTCTCTCTCTCTCTCTCAATATTTTGTGATATTGGAATATATAAAATAGCAGGTGTTATAACGTGAAAAACTAACATTAAATGAAGAAAACCTTTCATTTTTGAAATTAATGAAATTAAAAGTAGAAAAGTTCAAGAAGTTGGAAAATGGGTGGAACTAAATCTCTTAATCTTTTCTATTTATAGCTTAAACGAGTAATGGATAAGAATATGGGGTGGGTAAAAGGCTAAGTGAAATACTACTCGTACAAAGCGTCACTTGGCAGGACCTCATGCTCTCCTGCATAAGGTCTTTGCTCTTTATATATATATATATATATATATATATATATATACTAGTTACAGACTCGCATGTTGTACGTGATAATTTTTAAAATAAAATACTATTTTAGTCCCTAGACTTTATAAAGAGTTTTTTTTTTTTTTTTAAATAGTTTTATCATATTTTCATAATCTAGTCTATAACATTTTTTACCATTATCATATATTTATTGGTTGATGATTTGCATAACATAGACATTAAATAGGAGGTAGAACTATTCATTAAATTTTTTTTAAGTCATGGAGACATTAAATAAGAGGTAGAATTATTCATTAATTTTTTTTTTAAGTCATGGTGTATGAAGATTATGATTATATACCACCGCACACCTTTGGTACAATGATCACTCTACATGTATAAGTGCTCGTGAAGTGTGGAAGGCAAGGGCCAGGATTCAAGTTTCTAAGAGGAAGTTTCACACACATATACACTTAGATTAGGCTAGAGTAGAATTTCTATCTTATATATATATATATAAAAAAAAAAAAAGATTATGATTATATATATATATATATATATAATTTCCCTAGTTAGAGTTTGATTAGTTTTAAGTTTATATTTTGTATTTTTATATTTAATTGTTGATTTTATTGCACTATAAAGTTTTCAATGTTTTTTGTATAGCCATCTCTATTTTATTTCTTACTCCTCTTAAGTACCTTTTTATTTTCCAAAGAACGGTTATTAATAGACGATTCATTTCATTTCTTTTTTTCTTCCTTCATTTATTCTTTATTACTTTGTATGTTCCCTTGCTAGTTATAAATTTTATGATTATCAATAAGAAATAGATATCATGGATGGCTTAAATAGATATAGATGTAGCTACATTAGTGGTATATGTCAAAGGGGTTTTTTTTTTTTTCCTTCTGAATTTTCAAGGAAATATGAAAGATATTTCTCTATATTATTCAGTTTGCATGATTTAAATTTGTGTCAAAAAAATATTAATGTATCTATAATAAAAGTTTTTATCTAAATGATATATAGTAGTTCAATGATATAAAAGTTTTAATCACACAAATATATTGATTCCCCCAATGAATGGTAAAGGAAGGCAAGTTTGTGTCTAGCCATTTTCTTGATTTGTGTTGCATAATTTAATAGTATAGAGGATGTGACTAAATTTAAATGTTGAATAAAATAAGATAAGAGGTAAAAAGAGTAAAAATGAAATATATAGCAATAAATATAAAATTTTCCAAGTCATTCTATGTAATATAATAACATTATATTATTATATACTATATGTATAATGTAGTAGGATAACATTTAATCAAAGAGAATATAAAATATAACAACTTAAAACACAACACTAAATTACATCAACCCAAAGTAGAATTCTAATTAACACAAAAATTCATTAACCTAAAGGATTGATGCAATAAATAAAAAAAAAGCAAACAAAAAATGAAAAACAAATTGAGAGAGAGAGAGAGAGAGAGAGAGAGAGAGAGAGAGAGAGAGAGAGAGAGAGAGAGAGAAGTAACATTTTTTTTTGTAAGAAAATTATGCATAGAATGAAAAAAAAAATGTCAAATTTACAGTAAGATGTTGAGAATAAGAAGAGTCAAAATAAAGGAAGATAAAAAGGTAGAGAAAGAATGATATTAAGGTAGAATGTAGTAGAGAGATGAAGAGGTAAAAGGGACGGAGAGTTTTGGAAAAGTAATAATAAAAATAATGGTTAAAAGATAATTTAATTTTTAAATAATGGAGTTTTTAAGTCACCTTAAATGAGAAAATTTTAAAAAATATATATAAGAAAAATTGGAAACAAAAAATGATGACGTGACTGCCGATATGGAATTGGAAACAAAAAATGATGACGTGGCTGCTAATATGGCTCAACGTAAGTATAACAACATTAAATGTTACGCTTCAGCTTTTAGTAATATATAGATATAGATGTGTGTGTATGTGTGTATTGGTATTGATGATTAGAGAACCACTTAGCTGCATAATTTGAAGGATTATGTTCATTGATGTTTAACAGTAGGGCAAGTACTGTAAAAGACTCCTATGTGGCAAGCCATATATATAGTTTAGAAAATCCCTAAGTGGCATTAGTGGCATCATTTTGGACGGTGGGAATCTATCCATTTGTAGGTGGAATTGTAAAGTTTCTAGACGGTGATGGGTTTTGAAATGGAGGTGAGGGCTAGCAGCTTATTGTATTTCTCTTTTTTACATCCCATTTTTGCTTCCTTTCTTTCCTTCCTCTTGTAGGGTCATTGTCTGCATTTACCATCTTCCCTCTTTCTTTTATGAAAGATGATTAGATCACATTCCTGTGTGCAAAACCACATGTTCAGCTGGTAATAAGGTATGATGGTGCAATTGGGAGTATTTGGGGATCTAGAAAGCTAGTGAAAACAAGATTTCGAGTAGTCTGTTGGTAGCTGGAGCTTGGAGAGCTCAAGTACTTTGGGTAGATTAAACTTGGAGAGCCTCTTTGATTATCCTTGTATTCCAACTTATTTACTAGTGCCTAGTGGATCATTTCCAGCTTGAAGAGCTGCAGAGAGATTTTTACACCGAGTTCTTCGATTTTTCCATTTGATAATACATTGGGTGTTATATTGGGTTTGACATTCTATTCCCTACTGCCATTTACTTTATTGCATTGCACTTTTATGTTCATCCATGCAATTGTTAGGTGGTTAAGTTGATTAATTGATTAATTACGTAAATTTCGCATTAATTGTGATTGGCTTAAAATTAATCAAGTTGTAATTAAAATTTGGGGTCTTATTCGCACCTAGTAATTAGACTAGTGCACTTCATGCTGGATAGTGCATCAAGTTTATTCTATCCATTCGAGGGCACTAATAATGAAGTTATTACACTTATGAGAAAAATGATAGAAAAATAAAAAAAGGAATGCAATAGATATATCTATCAATTGATGAAATTTATAAGTAATTCTTTATGAGAATAGTAAGTTGAATCATTCAATCAACATGACACGATGTGTTTATTCCTCAGCTTTTGCATATACTAGCTTTGGTTAACATATTGATTTGTCTCTTCAAAGCCAACATTATAACATTCTGGCATTTTTAAATAATTCAAAATATATTACTTTATTTTAATATATCACCATCAGTACTAGAGTCTTTTATGTATGCTATAGGTAAATTCATAACTAATCGTGAAGAGAGTAATGTTCAGGTATCATATGCCACGTACTTGTTTCATCATGGAGAGAACCTTCTGGTTCTTCATGAAGACCTTGGTGGTGACGTTTCAATGATTTCTTTGTTAACGAGGACTGGCCAAGAGATATGTGCAGTCTCAAATCCCTAAAGTTCGACTAAACTATGAACAAGGATGGCACATCGACATGATCAACTTTGCTAGCTTTGGTACTCCTAGGGGAAACTGTGGTACATTCACTCCAAGGATTTGCCATGTAAACGTGACATTATTTGTTCAGCAGGTAAAGACATTGTTGCTTGTTCATACATAATAAGACTATGAAACAATGAGTAACAGTCACCAATTTCGTTTTTAATAGAACTAGTTGCAGATTCACGTGATACGTGATAATATATAATTATTTTGTAATATAATATAATGTATAATTTATTCTCTAAAATTTATTGAAGATAATTTGTTGTTCCCAAAAATTGAACTGTTTTTAATAGTATTATCCATATCTTATCCAATTTCATTATCATTATTTAGTTAAACCAAAAATCAGCCCTATGAGCCCAATACATCTCATTCTTTTTAAAGCCCAAGACAACTTATGCATGGAAATATTTCAAAAGCTCATGATTCAAGTTCATGACAAAACTATTTTATCGATGAAATTCAAATCTCATAATCAAAGCCCATGGTAACCCATGACAATGTTATCAATAGAATTCAAACTCATGACAAATTATTTATTAAAATTCAATTCTTATTGGTAATATCAAAGCACATTGCTACATGGCACCATTAAAGCTCAATTCTTATTGGCAAGATAACATCAAAGCCTGTTACTACATGACACCATTAAAGCTCAATTCTTGTTGACAACATCAAAGCCCAATTCTTATTGGCACTATCAAAAGCCCAAACTAACTGCTTGGCACCACCAAATGCCCAAGCTAATAATATGTCACCATTAAAAGCCCATTGCTACATGACACAATTTTATCAAAAGCCTAAGGTTATTACCACTTGGGAAATACTATATCATAAGTATTTCACTTAAACTCTAATGATAAACAATGTTTTAAGTTTTTAAAACTATTACTGTAATATTTGAAGCCTATGGAATTTATGAAAATTATCTAATCTCAATACTCATGACAATCATCTTATAAAAGCTCATAGAAAGTTATGATTATTTATCTTAAACTCATGACATTTATTTATTTCGTACTATATTATAAACTCATGGAATTTATATAAGAACTCATGGTCACTATTTATCTTATATCACAATATTCATAATATTTATTTCTAAAACTCATGACAATTATCATTAAAAAGCCCAAGGAAAGTCATAGCTATTTATCTTAAACCCATGATACTTATTTACTTCATAACTTATTGAAAATCTAATATATCTTGAAAAATCTCATGGTTACTATTTACCTTATATCTCAAAAACTTATCTCTTTAGTAATTATATTCAAGAAATTATGTCTAACAAAAATTGTTAAATTATGTTTAACAAAAACTATCAAATTATGTTAACAAGACCCATGGTGATTATTCATCCTACAAGCCTATTATGATTATCTATAGAAAAGCCCATGAAAATATCACATTATTTCATAGTAATTGTTTACCGTATCACATTATTTCATATGTGAGCTCTACCCTTGTGAATTGCGATAAAGGGTCTTTTCTACGTGCGATGAAGTTAGGCTTACAATGATGAGACAGATTCATAATGTTATCAGCGCCTTTTATAATAAACTTCTTTCAGGATTTGTAGTGTTGTACTTTTATCCCCTTCTGTAACTATTTACTTTTGTCATGGGGACCAATTCCATGATATTATATAAAAGATTATTTTATTACAAAAAGTTATTATTTATTCTTCATTATTACTAAAAAAACATGATTACTAATTGCAGTTCAAAATGACATGACGAAGTTGCTATTAAAGATAACTTTTAAGCTTGAACATTGATTTTTGTATGATTGTGTAGATATGGTGTGTTTCCTATTCTCTCTCACTTATCCCAGAGATGTTACTTCATGGACCACTAACCATATTTTTGCCAAAGTTTTCATCATAATGCCTAATATGTACAAAACTAATTTAATATTATGAAAGTAGCAATTCTTTTCCAATCCCTGATTTACAAAAGAGAGTCCCTTCAAAATTATGTTTACCAATATCCATTAAATTCAAAAAAATTTCCTGGACATCAATTGCTTGAATTCTCTTTTTAATTTAATTTTTGTTTTGTACATGGTTTCTTATTTTTCAAATACAAATGTAATTAAAATTGATATTAATTAGTCAATTCAATTTTCCACTACCAAGCACATTGATTGGGTTTACCATATTCTAATTATAAAAGATAAAAATGCATGAAGAAAGAATAATTAAGTATCCATATTCTAATGCACCTTTGCCAACCTATAATTATTGGTAAAAAAAAAAATAATGATAGCTTAAGGTTAAGAATCTAGAAGTACCACCATCATGATTATTATCATTATAAGTTTTAATATTATGTTCTTTCTCAAAAAAAAAAATTTAATATTATGTTGATGTTTGTTTATTTTGTTTATGTGTATGTGTATTGTTATTAATAGTAAGGGTGCTCAATCAGGGTGGCTCCAGTTATAGTGAGGGTGCCCCTTGACCTTAAAAAAATATATATTATTTTTGAAATATTTTTCTTTTGTCCATCATAAATAAAAATTGAACACCTTGAATTTTTTTTAAAATATTTTTTTCATAACACTTTCACAACATATCCAATGTGGGAAGTTGTTACTGGCTATTATTGTAGAAAAAAAAATCGATTTTAGTAGTGAGTTCAAATGATAACAAGTAAAAAATTTACCACATGAAATTTGTTATAAAAATATTATAAACATAGCACTTCTCAAATTTTTTTAAGTGATTGATTTAAGGAATTAAGCCAAACTAAATTAAAACTTGGCATTCCTTAACAATATCAATGGCCCTTCTAAGCGAAAAGAGAAATCCCAAAATCAAATTTATTTGTCTAAAATGTGTGTGTTTGGGGGGGGGGTGAGGGACTCCAATAACAAACTTACCACTAAAAGTTAGACAAATTTTGACAATATGAGAGAGAGAGAGAGAGAGAGAGAGAGTTTTAAAAGACAAAGTCATGTGGCTGCCACTTCAAAAATCTTAAAATCTTTTGGCAAGGTAATAGATAAAAAAGTAAAGGCAATTGGACAATTACAAAGACTAATAAATTTAAACACAGCTACAAAGACCCATAAGTTAAGTAACAATAAAAATAATGTTGTTGACACAACAAAAGTGCAACAATTTTTTTTTTTTTTTTTTTTTTGAGTTTAGTTAAATTGTTAATAGAGTAATGCTATGGACATTATAAAAATTAGTAATTTAAATTACATGTGCGATGCACGGATAATGTTGTAAGCTGCTATATGAGAAAATTAAGTAGATTATTGAACACATGTTAAAGTAATTAATAACATGAAGTAACACATTTTTTATCAACTCAAAAAAAAAAAAAAAAAAAAATAATTGCAGTTAAAAGTTTCAAATAGAATTGCTCGATATAGCATATATCTTCGACTTCAAAAATTGTAGATAGATGACTTCAATAAAACAAAACTAACTTGAAGTTAAATAGGGGCAATGCTAAGTGTCCTTTGAGTGAAACAAATTGTATTTCCATGCTACATAAATACATTTTCCATTAAAGTAACATTTATCCTCGGCTCCACAAATTGCAGATGACTTCAATAAAACAAAAAATGAAGTACCAACTCACTTCTAGTTAAATAGGGGCAGCAACAAACATCACTAAACAAAAAAAAGAAAAAAGAATGTATTCGACTTAGGAAAGTACCAATTACATATGCTACTTGCAATTAGCTTTCGCTATTTTAAAGAATTAAACACCACCATAGATATTTATCTGTAAAAAAACAAAAGAAGACATATCACTAACATAATCACTACGAAAAAAGGACTAATCTTTGCACAAAAACTGAAAAGAAAAATTTTTAAATTAACAAAAAAAAAAAATATTGAACAAAACTGAATGTTGGAAATTGGAAATTATTCTTGTAGCTAGTACTAAACTAACTTTCTCAAACTCTTCACTAAAATGTTTTTTCTCAAACCCAATTTTTTCTTCCTACAATCCAAAACACCAAAAATATATCTCAAAAATTGATAAAACTCAGCAAAACTACAAGTCAAAACTAAAATGCAAAAAGATTTACTGCCACTCCTCTTGTGTACATTAAGATTGAAGTTGGAATAAGAGACATGAAGAAAGAATTGGGGAGCAAAAAAACTTTAGTGTGTTTTGGAAACCTTGTTGTTTTTCTCATTGAGAATGCCTGATTAAATTCAAAATTTTTAGCAAGGTTTTGAAGTAATTCAATAAAAATAGGCAGATTCTAAGAGTGTTAGTTATAACCTTATGCATGATAATTGTAACTCTTTTTCATTTAAAAAAAAAAAAAAACCTAAAATACAATTTCAAAGGGGAAAAAAGGTAGGGGAAAATTTTTGAAAAAAAAAATATTGTCATAAAAATGAAAATTTTTTAAAACAAAAAATAAATTTATTTTCTTAAAAATCTTAGAGAAGACCATAATGAATTAAGGAAGATGATGACCAAAATAAAATATTATAAAATACTTAAAAAAATCGCTTAGACATCTAGGAATATAATATGACAAAGGCATACAATTTGCTACTAATTTTTCAAACAAAATATTTAAACACAATGAGGAAATTGCTCAAAATTAATTTGTGTAGACCATTTTCTTTAATTTCACAAACTATTCCTCAACATCTTGTTATACAAAATAAACTAAAACCTAACTTGAAATAAGACAAATTATAATCTAATTTTCTCCCAACTTAGGTCCATAATAAACAACATTTATTAAAAGCATTCAACATTGTAAGGAAAATAACCAAAAAAAAAAAAAATTTGCAACAAAGAAAACATAATAATTAATTAAGGATAGGACAATGAGCGTACAACCTCTTGTAGATCTACAACACCCTCGATTTGGGCTCCTCCTTCGAGGTAGTTATCAAGTTGTATCATCTACATTATCAAATATTAAGTAGGATTTGTGAATACATATTTATAAATGATATGTTCATTGATTTCATTATTCAGTTATAAACATCAAATTAAAGCAGATGTATATATAAAGGCAAAGTCATATGTAAAATTAAAGCCACCTAAGATGACTGTGTATAGAAAATATCTTTTACTTTTTATTCTTCATTGATTTAAATGTTTAGTTATAAACATCGAAATCAAAGTAGGCGGGTATTTAATGGCAAAGTTTTTGATTCTTCGTTCATTTCAGTTTTTAGTTATAAACCTCTAAATTAAATTAGATTAATTTATAAAGGCAAAGATACATGTATAGTTAGAACCACCCAAGCTCAAGATGAATGTGTGAATTTCATCTATTCATTTATTTAATATTGTAAAAAAAAAAAAAAAAAAAAAGGAGTAAAAAATAAATAAGAAAAGAATGATAATGCTACCGATACTGTGGCAGATAAGGTGGCGTAAGTGGAGTATAGCAATATTAAATGTTATGCTTCCATTTTTATATATAGCATATAGATATGGATATCATAATATGGTTTTGGAACCTGAATAGGGTCTGATATAGTGTACGAGCAGCCTATCTCACTTCAGCCTAAGTTTGTCTTCTGAATTATTTGCTTAGTATTGATTCTCACATTTTGAGGATTTGCAAGCTTGCATTGGCCAGGAGGGGTGTGCAATCCCAATCTCCACTACCCATGCCCTCAAGTGCTAAAATGCTTAGCAATTGAAGCTCTTTGCAGTGCTTGAATGTTTCAATTACTGCTTTAGAGGAGAAATCAAAGCAAACAGATCCTTGATCACAAGACACTCTAGTGCTTCGGACAGTTTTCTTGATATGCTCTGATTAGTCTATTTGTCATAGCCAATATAAGCTTCCTAAGCCAGTCAATTCCAAATTTTCAAGGTTTTTTACTTCTATATTTTGTACTCCCTTTTATTTGAACTTAAAGGCAAGATATTTTTACAATTTCTATTTCATATAGTGTCTTGCATCCTCCTTTTTCTTTGAACTTATTGAAGAACCACTTAGCTGCAAATGAAGCCACTAATTTGAAGGATTTTGTTTATTGACGTTTAACACTAGGGCAAGTACTGTAAAAGACTCCTATGTGGCAAGCCACATATATAGAGTATGGAAAATCCCTACATGGCATTAGTGGCATCATTTTGGGTGGTGGGAATCTTTCCATTTGAAGGTGCAATTGTAAAGCTTCTTGCCAGTGATGGGTTTTGCAAAGGAGGTGAGGGCTAGCAGCTCATTGTATTTCTCTCTGTTGCATCCCATTTTTTATTTCTGTCTTTCCTTCCTCTTGTAGTGTCATTGTCTAAGTTTACCATCTTCCCTCTTTCTTTTCTGAAAGATGGTTAGATCACACTCCCTGTGCGCAATTTTTTTTGCCATCTAATACTCTCTGTCCAGAGCTTGGTTGCAAAATGGAGGAGTTTGATAATTTTCTGGCCAGCAAAGACTGAAGAGACATTGTTAAGGGGTAGGAAAATATTGATATTTCATTTGGCTAGCTTATTTTCCTTTCCATTTTCTCTCATTCATTAGGCAGATTTGGATTGGACCCGATTGGCAAACACCTGGTCTTCCCTTTTTTCACCACTTTTCTGTCCAACCAAGTAGAGGAAAAACTAACAGCCAACCACATTCTCTCCTCTTTTTTCACCCAACCCAAACACATCCTTAAAGTCCTTATTGAACTTTAAAATAGGAACTAGATTCAAGCATGTCATTGCTAATATTAGAAAACAGAACTCAATTCCACAGGATTTTTTAATATATTCAAAGTAGGTAGGTAAATCTGAACGTCCAAAATCCATTACCGTTAAGCTTTGCTTTGTTCGCAAGTTACGAGACTATAACACATAAAAGCATTGCCACAAAATATATGCACAGGGTCCTAAAACCATATCTTCTTCCATCTGAGCTACAAGATCATCCACTGAATTGAGAAACCATATCTTCTTCCATCTGAGCTACAAGATCATCCACTGAATTGAGGAACAAGCAGTATCTTTCCGATGTGACCACTGTTTTCCATGACCTGGTGAGCCTCTGCTGCATCAGATAATGGGAAATACTTATATATCACTGGTTTCACCCTGCCTGCAACTATAGCTGGCCAAACATTCTTCTCAACCTCACTAACAATCACTGCTTTGTTTTCTGGACTCCTGTATCGCAAGCCAGCCGCTACATACAAAATTGAGAGAGAGAGAGAGAGAGAGAGTATTATATGCTTGAAAAAAAGCATTGAGAAAGTATTTACTCAGGAAAAAAATCACTTCTAAATAAAATGTTTATCCACACAAAATGACTATTATCATCAAATGTGGAGCTATACATAGCAGTAATGCAACATGAAATGTAAAATAGAAACATGATGAATAATTAGAGGATAATGAAAGATGATGAGAAAATAAAACTGCATAATTGTGAATGCAAAAAGAATCCTAACAAAATGGACAAAAATCAAGAAAAGTCTTCAGAGCCTAAATTAAAGAGGTTCATTTATTGTAAAAACATTAGGGAACCTGAATTCCTCCATGTTTTCGATAAATTTTTTCATCATCCCTCACCCCCACCCCCCTCCCTCTTACCTCTCTTCTCCTTTTCCTCAACCCAAAATTAAAAATACTCATACAGGAAATCCTTAATAGGAACTTCCAAACTACGATCTCCAAAACTTAGAATGAAACACTTCATGTTTTGGACACATTTTCTGATCCCCCCTCCCTACTTTTTCTCAACCTAAAGAGAGAAACACTCATACTCGACATACTTGTTGAGAACAGCCAACAACAATTTCAGAACTTAGATTGTGATCTAGAGATGGTTTTCTAGACTCCTCCTTAGAAAGTAATTTATGGTAAATACAGTAACCCCTTGATGGCATAATTTTCTTGGTACCCAGCAATGTTCACATTCTAGTGATGGTGCATCCTTCAAATAATTTACTATAGCATTGTTGGTCAGTAAGTTTACCCAATATCTATATTATGTAGCTCGGTTTACATATATCATACATTCCAACACAGAGTTACAGTTCAAATGCCATGTTTTACTTCCCATAAATGAATAAATTTGTGTCATGATCATGGTTGAATGATCATGGCAGAAATATATTGATAATTGGGAAGTAAAACATGACATCTGAAATGATTTAATGATTCAGCAGTTGTACATATTATATAACTTCAAACAAAAATGAATTAGAGATAGCAAATTCATCCTACTCCTAAGCTATGGTACTAAGACCTGATATCAAGTGTCATACATTGCACTGTGAGGCGCTTCAAAAGCAGAGCATGGAGATTGACCTCTGTAACAGAGCCTCCCATAGTTCCAATAATAAAAAGCCTCCCATCAAAATTTAAGCTTTCAATGTTTTGCTTTAAGTAGGATGCTCCAATATGATCAAGAATAACATCAACTCCTGCCATTGAACATTTAGTTAGTTGTTCGTTCTTTATCACCTAATAATCGATGCAAAAAGAATAATGAAAAACATTAATCTCTATAAACATTGAGGAAAAGTGAGGTTTTAATATTAAAGGAAATACCTTTTCCACCTGTTTCTTCCTTCACCCTTTTAACAAAGTCTTCTGTCTTGTAATTTATGCACACATCAGCCCCAAGATCCTTGCAAACAGCTAATTTTTTATCACTTCCTGCCAATCACAATTTAAAAATGTATGAATACTTGGAAATCGAACTTATGCTTTAAAAGAAAAGTGATACTAGACCTGCAGTAACAAACACTCTTGCTCCATAGTATTTAGCTATCTGAATTGCAAATGTACCAATACCACTTGAGCCCCCATGAACCTGAATTTTAATATTCATTAGTTTTGCATTAGAGGCACCATGTTGCAACAAACAAAAAAGATAGAAATTATCATTTTAAGCTTGTATCATGCATAAATTATCAAACCATTTGTAAACCGGACCATAAATTATACTAATTATCATAAAGGCTCAGAAATTACCAAAAATGTTTCCCCTGCAGATAGCTGACTCATCATAAAAACAGTTGACCAAACAGTGCATGCAACCTCAGGTAAGCTACCAGCATCCTTGACAGAAACACCAGGTGGGATAGGAAGAACTTGTCCATCTGGAACAGCAACCTTCTCGGCATACCCTCCTCCACTAAGAAGAGCACATACCTATAGATATAACACGACTAGTTAATTTGATACAGTGTACTAATACTATGCAATTATGTTAAAATGGTGACTCTATTTGTAAGCACCCTCAAAGAACCATACTACAGTGCTCAACTCTCCTATACTCTGATTTATAGAATCAATTAAGCATTGCATTAACAAGTGGCTAACCTACCAAGAAGGGGGATGTAACACCAGAGATTTTCGACTTCTTATAACTTTTTAATTGTTAAGGTAAAGCTGAGACAGGTTTTGAAGTCAGATCAGAAAATGTAAGTCGTGGAAAAACATTTTTCATGGTCAACAGAAAACGACCCCAATATGGCAGACGTAAAACGTTTTCGGGACCATCACATACTCAACAAACCATCACAAATAAATTCCACCCAAATAAGTGTTTTCTAGCTCATTTTCAAGGTCACAATCAAATACGGGACAACTTTTCTAGAAAATGTTTTCCAGAAAAATGAGTCTTCGAAAACAAATGGAGGAATTAATCATTTTAGAGCCATCTTATTCTAACCAATTATATTGTAACTAAAGAAACCATACATTAGTTTTAGTCCCATAAACTTTTTAATAAATCATATAACTTACTTAAATAATACTCATATATAGTTTTATATATCGGCACATAATGGATTGAAAAAAAATAACTCATAAATGTTTGGAGCTAAGCTTTGACCGACTAACATTAACAAACCCAATATTCCATTTTTCCTTCTCATTCCAAGAGAAAGTAAAAACTCATAAATTTAACATGGGAAATGAAAATAACAGACCTGATCATCGATTTTCCAGCGGGAAACGGATTTACCAAGGGCCAGGATGGTCCCAGAACATTCAACACCAAGGTAGTGACTGGCACCCTTGGGTGGTGGGTACACGCCACTCCTCTGAACCGTATCAGCCTGGTTGAGCCCCGAGGCCTCGACCTTGATGAGAACCTCGTCGTCTTTGAGTTCTGGCTCATCTACTTCTTGCAGTTGCAGCACTTCTGGCCCCCCTGGACTGGATATCACTATTGCCTTCATTTTTTGGGCGTTGACTTCACACTTTGCACACAGCTTTCGAGTTTGGAGTCTTGGACACACTCGTTTGGCTAAAGTTAAGGAGCACTGATTAGTGCGCTTTACCTAACACACACACACTCACACTCAAGGAAAAGTGTGGAAATTTTGTAAAATGCAAAAATCTTTGTTGCAGGCTCAAAATCGGGGGGAATTTGCAGGCTAACGTAGTAGGAACAAAGAATATAATAAGTTAATGTAAGTAGGGAATGATTAGAGAAACTAGCATCTCGAATTTTAGAAACTTAAGATGTAGGAACAACTCAAGTCTCGGAGACTTACTTTAAGTATGTTTTGTAACGGGTGACTTGAAAAAACAAAACTCGAGTTATTTGGAAAACAAAACTCGAGTTTTGGACACTCGAGATCTATGCGAAATTTTTGACACATAGATCTCAAGTCTTAGAGACTCGAGTTTCTCTGGGTAAAATTTCTCCCTTTATCAGATCACTGACGCGCACACACACACTTATACATCAGTCCACACGATCTCGAAGTTGCTCTCACTGCCTCACCCACAATCTGCCTCACCCATAGTTAGCCTCACATAGAACTCTCTCACCCACACTTAGCCTCACTGCCTCACTCACCACATTGCCTCTCTCACTACTCTCTCAACAAATTCATATATCAGGTATAGGTTTCATTGTAGTTGGGTATTATTTGTTTGTTGAGTATTATTTATTGTTGGGTATTGTTTGTAGTATTATTTGTTGGGTATTATTTGTAGATAATACATAACTTAGTTAAGATACCTTGCTTTGTTTGACCCATTTTTGGATTGTTAAATTTCTTGTTGTTTGTTGTTAGATATTATTGGATTGTTGTTGTTGGGTATTATTGGATTATTGGATTGTTATGCCTCAAATGATACATATAATGCATGTGTGGCAAGTCCGCTTCACAACTATTGCTACATTGTATTATCGTACATTATCACAATAGGTCTCTTATCAACATTAGTTGTGAAAAATTTTGTGTCCTTCCTACTATGTGCCATTCCAATTGGTTTCTAGGTTAAGTTTTCGAAGTTTTCCAAGTTGGGAGGAGATAGAATGTTGTCCAGTCTTTGAAATTGAATGATAAATTTGTGAACTTTTGATTAATCATTTAACACCCATTCATGGTAGATTTAACCCTTGCGCATCACATAAGAATCTTCAAAATTTTGTATTATTGTATGCTTTGAGTGAGATTAATGAAATTATAACTATTACTAATTTTGAAAATCGTTACAAATTTCCTATAATCACCAAAAACCCAAAATCATGAAATTCAAAAATCTAAAATTGGAGAAAGAGAGCGAGAGAGAGAGAGAGAGAGAGAGAGAAAGAGTACCTTCGGCACGATGGGTCAATGGGAGCAGTGGGTTTAGGGCGCTTGAGTGCTGTTGAGGACTAGAATCGGCGACTGACTGGTGAAGAAGAAGAAGAAGACGAAGAATGAGTGTGATCGTGATCGTGAGTGTGAGAGTGAGAGTATTTGAGAGTGACGAAGAAGAATGACTGATCGTGAGAGTGAGAGTGAGAGTGAGAGTGAGAGTGAGAGTGAAAGTGACGAGTGAGGGAGAGTTTAGTTTAGGTTTGAAGTGGTCAAAACCGTGGTTTTGAAACTCAGTTTCAGTCAAAACGTGGATTAAAAATCAAGTTTATATAACTCGTTTTCATAAATCGAGTTTTATAAACTCGAGATACACGTGGAAAAACTTAGTCACGTTATCCTATAACAAAACCTTTAAAATCGAGTATTAAAAACTCTAGTTCTATATGAATCTCGAGTTTTAGAAACTCGAAATGCTAGTTTTCCATATTTTTTCTTATCTGGCCAACTAATTAAATCATTAGCATATTACAGTTATTTGGAAAAAAAAAAAATCCTCAAAAATTGTGTTTTGAAAACATGACAGGAAATCAGTTGACACACTCTTGTAGCACACACTCCCGTCCCATTAAATAAACACGACAGGATATCAACTGACACACTCTTGTTGCACACTCCTGTCCCATAACATTGTGTTTTGAACACACAACAGGATTTCAGCTGACGCGTGTAAAATCATGACATTGTGTAAAACCATTGTGCATTAAGAAATGTAAAAGACAGTCCCTACGTTACTGAATGTTGCACACATTGGGTATGTATGTACACACACAGGGTGCAAACGACTGAAAATCGTGATTGTAAATTTTCAATTCTTTGCGTACGTGGCACACTGTGTAACAGCTTGATGGTGCAATTGTAAACTTCTTGGTGGTGATGGGTTTGGCAATGGAGGTGAGGGCTAGTAGCTCATTGTAATTCTCTCTTTTACTTCTCATTTTTGCTTTCTTTCTTTCCATTTGAAGGGCCATTGTCTACATTTACCATCTTCATCCCTCTGTCTTTTATGAAAGATGGTTAGATCACATTCCCTGTGTGCAGAATTTTTCTGTCTAACAAAACATGGTTGCAAATTGGAGGAGTTGATAATTTTCTGGGCAGTAAAGACTAAAGAGACATTGAGCATGTATGAGCAAAATTGATATTTCATTTGGCTAGCTTATTTACATTTCCATTCTCTCATTAATTGGGAAAATTCGTATTCGGGGACCTGATTGGACTTTACTGATTGAGCTCATTGAAACCCAACCCTATTCAGTGCAGCAGAATAGAAGAAAAAACCAAAACCCAACAATTTTCTCTCCTCCTTTTTCACCCAAACCAAACATACCCTTAAATACTTTATTGAACTTTAAAATATGAGTTAGATTCAACCATGCCATTTGCTACTATTAGAAAGCACAAATTCAATTTATTCAACATAGGTAGGTAACGTGGAACGTCCAAAATCCATTGCAGTTAAGGGCTTCGCTCCCGAATTACAAGACAAAGACACATATAAAAGCATTGCCACAGCATATATGCACAAGGTCTTATAACCTATTAACCATTTGAGCCACAAGAACATCCACTAAATCAAGGAACGAGCAGTATCTTTCCAATATGATCGCTAGATTCCAGGAGCTGGTGAGCCTCTGCTGCTTCCGATAATGGGAAATACTTGTATATCACTGGCTTCACCCTGCCTGCCACAATTGCAGGCCAAACATTCTTCTCAACCTCACTAACAATCACTGCTTTGTTTTCTGTACTCCTGTATCGCAAGCCAGCCGCTACATACAATAAAAAAGAAAGAAGAAAAATACAATAATTATACGCAGGGAAAAAAAAGCATATACTAAGAAAGTGTTTATAATCAGGGAGGGAAAAAACACTTCTCAATAGGACATTTATCTATACAAAATTACTTTTACCATCAAACTTGGAACTATCCATAGTAGATATGCAGGATGAAATGTAAAACAGATACAAGTCAAATAATTAAAGAATAAAAAAATATGGTGAGAGAATTTGCATAATTATGAACGCAGAAAGAATCCTAACAAAAAGATGGACAAAAAATTAAGAAAAGTCTTCAGAGACTAAATTAAAGAAACATTTATTGTGAAAACATTAGGGAACCTGAATTCCTTCATGTTTTGGATGGATTTTTTCATCCTCCCCCCACCCCCACCCCCACCCCCCACCCCCCACCCACAAAACCTCCTTTTCCTCAACGCAAAAAGAAGTATACTCATACAGGAAATCCTTAATAGGAACTACCAAACAGCTATTTCCAGAAATTAGAATGAAATTCTTCATGTTTTGGACACATTTTCTGATCCCCCCCACGCTTCTTCTCAACCTAAAAAGAAACACTCATACTGGACATACTTGTTAGGAGCAGCCAACAACAATTTCCAGAACTTAGAATGTGATCTAGAGATGGTTTTCCAAACTCCAACTTAAAAAGTAATTTACGGTAAATATAGTTTTCCCCTTGATGGCATACTTTTCTTAGTACCCAGCAACATTCACATTCTAGTGATGGTGCATCCTTCAAAAAATTTACTATAGCATTGTTGGTCAGTAAGTTTACCCAGTATCTATATTATGCAGCTCGGTTTACACAGATCGTACATTCCAACACAAAGATCCTCAATTCAGATGTCATGTTTTACTTCCCATATATCAATATATTTGTCATAAATCATGCTCATGACAGATATATATTCATATATAAGAAGTAAAACACGACATCTGAAATGGTTGAACGATTCAGCAGTTGTACATATTATATAACTTAAAACAAAAAAGAATGAGAGATAACAAATTTATCCAACTCCAAAGCTATCATACTAAGACCCGATATCAAGTGTCATACATTGCACTGTGAGGCGCCTCGAAAGAAGAGCACGGAGGTCGATCTCTGTAACAGAGCCACCCATAGTTCCAATAATAAAAAGCCTCCCATCAAAATTTAAGCTCTCAAGGTTTTTCTTTAAGTAGGATGCTCCAATATGATCCAGAATAACATCAACTCCTGCCATTGAACATTTAGTTAGTAATTCACCTCATTGCAAAAGGAATAACAATAAAAACATCAATCTCTATAAACATTGAGGAAAGAGGTTTTAACATTAAAGAAAATACCTTTTCCACCTGTTTCTTCCTTCACCCTTTTAACAAAGTCCTCTGTCTTGTAATTGATGCACACATCAGCCCCAAGATCCTTGCAAACAGCTAATTTTTCATCACTCCCTGTCATTAACAATCTAAAAATATATGAATACATAGACACGAAGCTTATGCATCAGAAGAAAAGTGACACTGGACCTGCAGTAACAAACACTCTTGCCCCTTGGTATTTCGCCATCTGAATTGCAAATGTACCAATACCACTTGAACCCCCATGAACCTGAAAATTTAATATTAATCAGTTACGCATTGGAGGCACCATCTTGATAAAGTCAAAAAAGATAAAAATTATCGTTTAGAGCATGTATCATACACAGTGGTTAATACTATCAATCACATATGTTGTTACCAAAGACATTTCAGATTTCATGTGGGAATGAAAAAATTTAAAAGAAAATTGTGTATTATAATATTTAACCAAAAAAAAAGCTGCACAAGATGGTCCCAGTGCTTTTAAACAATTTATGATTGGGACCATAAATTACGCTGCATAATCATAAAGTGAAATTGGAGAAAGTTGGTTTAGAAATTACCAAAAATGTTTCCCCAGCAGATAGCCGACTCATCATAAAAGTAGTTGACCAAACAGTGCATGCCACCTCTGGTAAGCTAGCAGCATCCTTGAGAGAAACACCAGGTGGCACAGGAAGAAGTTGTCCAGCTGGAACAGCAACCTTCTCGGCATACCCTCCTCCACTAAGAAGAGCACATACCTATATATTATGACTAGTTAATTTGATACAGTGTACTACTGCTATTCAATCATGTTAAAAAGCCAAATCTACCTGTAAGCCCCATCAAAGAACCACTCTACAGTGGCTCAACTCTCATATACTCTGATTTATATTAGCCAAAAAGCATTGCATCATTTTGATGGAAGAATAGTATTATATGGCTTAACAAGTAGCTGGCCTACCAAAGAGTTTTGGTGTTGCGTCACTAAACCCATTAACTTATAATTACATTACTGTATCCGATGAAATAATTTGATATCCCTATCTGTTTTCTCTTCTCAATTTTAAGCTATAAAGACACACAAAGCCTTAAATCCTTGGTCATGACTTTCTTCACCACAATTAAAGCTCTGTCAAATACAAAATGAACCAGAAAAGTCCAAGGAACATGTGCATGATATATATTAGTTAAATGATTAAGTTCGACCCGCACATGAGAGGAGTGTTGCAATATTAGTTAAATGATCTAGTTCTTCATCTCAGAGCTTAAGCTTTTAGGACCATTAATAATTTATCATATGAACAAAACTTAAGTACAATTTCTTAAGTGCAATACATTATGTTCTCCATTTAAATTCAAACAAGTCTACATTGATCATAATAGCACAATCACATTATCTTTCCAAATTCCAAGGAGAATTATATTCAATCAGCACAAATAACCATTAACCAAACAAAACTAATTTATAGGTTTTGTCTCAGATTCTTCATTACATGAAACCTTCCAAAACATTATTCTAAGAAAAAAGAAAAACAGAAAAAGAAAAATCCACTAGACCTCAACCAAGCTGAATTCAAATACTTCCCTTAACTTATAATTACATTACTGTATCTGATAAAATAATCTAATTTCCCTATCTGTTTTTACTTCTCAATTTTAAGCTATAAAGACATACATAACTTTCTTCACCACAATTAAAGTACTGTACAATACAAAATGAACCAGAAAAGACCAAGGAACATGTGCATGATATACATTGTTAGAATATTAGATAAATGATTAAATTTACCATTCTCTAATAACTTAAGCTTTCAGGACAATCAGTAATTTATCATGGCATCATAACAAGTAGTTTGAGATCGTCTCCACTCAACCTTCCATTTAGAATATAAAGCATTCAACCCACACATGATAAGAGTGTTGCAATATTAGTTAAATGATTACATTCATCATCTCATAACTTAAGTTTTTTGGACCATCAACAATTTATCATATGAACAAAACTTAGGTGCAATTTCTTTCTTATCAAAAATAAAAAGGTACATTTTCTTAAGTGCAATACATTATAGTTCCCATTAAAATTTAAACAAGTCTACATTAATCAAAATAGCACAATCATATTATCTTTCCAAATTCCAAGGAGAATTATGTTCAATTATCATAAATAAGTAAATAACCATTAACCAAACAAAACTAATTTATGGGTTGTGTCAGATTCTTCATTACATGAAACCTTTCAAAACATTATTCTAAGAAAAAGAAAAACCCACTAAACCTCAAACAAGCTGAATTCAAATACTTCCCTTAAAATTTCGACCTTTAAACACACCCAATATTCCATTTTTCCTTCTCATTTTCTCATCAACCAAACAGAGCACCCAAAAACAAAAAACAAAAAAAACCCATCACACAAACAAAACCCAAGAAAGAAATGAACAAACTCTCACAAAAACCTTACCTGATCGCCTATTTTCCATTTGGAAACGGCTTTACCAACAGCTTCGATGGTCCCAGAACACTCAAGACCAAGGTACTCGCTGGTACCCTTGGGTGGTGGATACACACCTTTCCTCTGAAACGTATCAGCACGGTTCAGCGCTGTGGCCTCGACCTTGATGAGAACCTCATCGTCTTTGACTTGGGGTTCATCAACTTCTTGTATTTTCAGCACTTCTGGGCCTCCAGGACTGGTTATCACTATGGCCTTCATTTTTGGTAGGGGTGTTGACACAGTCACCGCTTTTTGGAGCTTGGAAACACTTTGGTTTGGGTTCTTTATCCAAAAGCTATTAAATTATTTAGATTCATAACATAGTTTCATATTTAACTACAAATAAAAAAAACAAAAAATAAAAATAAAAACAAAAACTATAGTGAATGTTTATCAAAATCATAGCCAAGTTCACTAGAGTTGGTTTTATTTTTAAGTATTTTTGTTTTTGTTTTTTTTTCCTAATATTTTAATGTACTTTGTATAAAACAAGTTGGCTAAATTTGACCCTTTTTTTTTTTTTGGTCTTTTGCTAACCTCTTGGAGTTTTTTTTTTTTTTAAGAAAGTTTTAACTTATATCATCCGCTCTTAATAATAGTTCTTTATAATCAGACTAAAACACTAATTAGTTTTTGATATAGACAGGAATTGGACCTCAGATCTCTTATTCAATCATCAAAAATTTTATTAGTTGAACTAATTAAAACCCACGTAAACTTGACTTCTTAATTATGAATGAAATGTCACTTTTTTGGTTGAGGTTTGTATGAATGAAAAATATTATAAGCAGATATCTTTACATAATGTTACTTTCCAAATTAAATATTTAATTCTTTTTTTTTTTTTAAAGCTTACTAATTTATACAAATCTTTAAGAATAAATATCATTTATCACCCATCTCATGGAAGAGTGTAATTTTGTTCATCGTTTGATTTTTTTTCTTTAAAATTAAATATTCCATTAAAAAAGGCATACGATAAAGTGGGCGTGGTTTTAACTATTCCATTTATATACCAAAAAAAAAAAAAAGGGTCTACTCATAAAACCTGAAGGAGGTTAGGTTTAATTTACCATTTACTTTATATTGTTTATCTGAAATCAAGTAACAGCTAATTTAAGTTACCATTTAATTTATATATAAAAAACGTCAAATTTAAAACTCGTTAAACGTCACAGCCTGCAACAGTAATATTCTGACCTTATCGACAAGGAGCTGTAAAAGAGAGAGCAATGTAATGAGCCCAAAACTGCAAACCAGCCCAAGACCCTTCAAAGCCAGCCCATCAGTGCACAATACACTTGCAGAGTACGAGACATGAGATTTGGATCAAGAAATTAGCGCAAGACTAACTCAAACAAAGTTAAGGTCATTTTTGGTTTAAGTGATTTTTGTCGCTCAATTCTCATCACCTATTACTTACTTTTTGTAAGACCCACATCATTTCAACTTGTTTGGCTTGACTTTCTTTCTCACTTTTTGTCACTCATAACTCAAAAAATGAGTTAAGAGTTATTGAAAATAAGAACAAATTTTTTGTATTTTTGGATCATGAAAACTGAGTTACAATGGCTTTAGTACTCACTTTTTGCCTATATTCCAATTACTATCAAAGTATCAAATATTTCAATTCCCAATCCTTTAGACAACAAATAGGTATTCCAAATTCAATTCATTTCTAAGTTCTATCGGTGTATCAATGCTGAGCAATAACAAATTGAAATTCCTTTTTCCTTGTTGAATTGCACAAATTTAGAGTTGCATTGATCTCAAAGGGAATAGATTTTCAAGAAGCCTGCCCTCATGGATGTGAGAAAGCATGTCAAAAATTTGGATTTTAAGCCTTAAGTCCAACATTACAGTGGATATATTCCTAAACAATAATGCATTCTACCAATTCATCACTCCCTAGATCTTGCACATAACAAGTTTTCTGGACTAACTCCCAACTGTCCAGCAATCTGAGTACTTTGGTCTATGATAATAGTAGTTTTGCTTAGAACCATAGTGTATTACACAAGCATACAACAATATTATTACAAAGAGATCTTGACTGCTGCAGCAATCTAATGCCATTGACCTCTCTGGAAATAACCTTACGGGTAGAATCCTTGACGAGATAACAAGCCTCTCTGCTTAAAGTATCTTGAATTCATCCATTAATCTAACTAGGATCATCCTGAAAGGTTATGCTTCTATGCTAGCATCGGACATGGATTTGTTACAAGCTTTTGGAATTAAGGCATTGGTACTTTCATTTCTGTGATGACATCGGATATACGACAGCAGTAATAATTGCATTTAAAGTTGTTCACTTGGGCTGGAATATGTATAATACAAGTTTGCAGCTGGAAAAACATTGTGAGCTGTTTGTTACTAGGGTCAAGCTTTATGCTTTATCTTGTAATGCATAAAACTATGGAGTAATGCTATAGTCACAAATTATTCATGTCGCAAATTTGTACTAGTTCTCATTTGGAAACAACACTATTTTACTTATCAATAATCTTTCACTACATCAGTAATTTGTAAAATAGTTTGTGACTTTAGCATTTTCCAAAACTATGAAAATATAAGGTATTACTTAAATGGATTATTATTATTTTATTTTTTTATTGGGGTTTTAAAGAAGAAAAAATAATGAGACAAATGACTAAAATTAGCCCAAAATTTTTTGGGCATTTGCATAATCACACTCATTTGAAGCTAATGTCTATGTTCACTCATCACTGCAATATGTACACAAGGCCACACTTAACTGTGCAGCAGCAAACCTTTAAATCTCCACTCTATCAATTCCACTGTCGTCTTCATTCTCTGAGTTGAACTCCCCCCGAGAGATCATATTCATGAAGGTCTTTGTCGCTTGGCCAACAGCATGAGAAGTCTTCTTTGCAGCTCCAGCAACAACAGGTTGCAAAGAGATGATGGGCAGGCTCGCTCTCTCTTGAATCATTGCTGTATCATACAAACATAACAGTCCTCAATATAGGAAAGGGGAACAATATTAATAACCAGAAACAAAATTGAAAAGGAGATTTGGGGTTCAAGAGAGAGAATTGGGGGGGAGGGGGGGGGGGTTGTTTTGTTTGAGGTAGAAGAAGAAAAGTTGCAGCTCCAACATACAGATAGTTTGCTGGCGAGCAACTGCACCAATTTGTCGAATTCCAGCTTCTGCAGCTTGCACAGCTTGAGTAGATTTGCTGACCCCATCAGCTATCTCTTGGCTGACCACCAAACGGAATTAACATATATTAATATCAAAGCATCATCGATGAAACAGCGGAAGTGAGAATGATACAAACATAGAGTACAACAATCATTTCCATAATAAACTATTCAACTAAGAAGCGAAGTTTTACCCAGCAAGATGGGGCAATAGGACTCCTGGTTTTTTCTCTGGACTACCCATAGATACCATATAACCCTAAAGAAGGTCAAGGTAACAGAAGGGTTCCCGTTTACAATTTATGAGACCCAAGTAACAATTTAAGGAAGGTCCTTTCAGATTACAGAAGGAAGTCCATGTATAGCTTATGATAAACATGTGCAACAGAGTAAAAAAAATTATGGTAATTTACCAGTAGCATTCCACAAAACAACCAAAAATTGAAATAAAGGATGAAAAAAAAATTAAAAGGATAATCAAAAGTAGGGAGCTTATTATCACCTTAAATCACTTAGTTCCAGTGTAAGGTCGCTGATTTCCATGCCAGATAGCCTAATGGCAGCCATAGTACTAGGGAGCTCCTCACGAGCTGTATCTGCTAGCTTTGAAAGAGATGTTGCAGCTCTCCCCATTGCCTTAAGGATATAAAGGAAAAACAGATGCATAAGAACCAAATGTTTAAAGGGGAAAAAAACTTTGTCATCAAACTTCGGAAGATAGATATCTACAATCAGAATCTACTAAAAATAAGAGAGATGGGAGAGAGAAAGGGTGAGGGTGGGGGTGGGAGACCAAGAGACAATCCCACACATCAGAATGAAGCAGATAGCAAGGCATAAATAAAGCTTTTCAATCTGAAAAACCTTATAATTTCCAAATTATAACCTAAATAACTTGAAAACCTCTTCAAAACGTGAAAGGGAGATGCTTTGCACAATTCTTATGCTAAAAAAAAAATAGCTTCAGAGTTATTAGAACACCATCAACAGATTATGATACAAGAATAGAGACACTTTCAAATGTCTATCACAATTGCAAGTCTCAAATGATCAAATGTGCAAGAAACAGATTGCAAATTGAAATCTGATAAACATAATTAATTTTCTGATCAAGTATGCAAATTTTAGGAACATGAAGTACTGGCCACATAAAAATTTAAGACCATCTAGAATTCCTCTATCTGGGACATTAAAGAAAACTCACATTATTATGTCAGACCAGATAATCAAACGAGGGCATAAGCCCAACACAGATAGCAGCAGTATCTCCAAAATTTAGACATTATATGATACTACCGTCTAAAAATTTCCTGACATTGTTTTCAGGCAGTAGTATATCTGAATATCAATAATCAAAATCATATCTTTACAACTCTGGACTTTAACATTAGAACCTAAAGATCTTGGTGTTGCCCCTAGAATTTACAGATTCATATACTAATCAATACAAATAATCAGGTCATTTAAACAGAAAAAATTGGACATGTTAGAGGAAAATATTATCCAGAGAGAATCAAATTAAGTTTAATGTAAACAATACATCAAAACCCTCAACAAGTCCACCTGTCTAGCAACCGAAAAGCCTTTCACAGCGTGGCCTCAAAAGCAACAAGTATGGAGAGCTTCTTCATTACTATGCACCACCAAAGCTTCACATTAATGTTGGCCAGCCAACAACGAGCATAAAGTAAATTAAGCAACATTCTTATCACCCAAGGACGTCATTTGACTAATTGATTTACTAATTTCTAAAAGATTGCCCCAAAATGCAGCACCATGGGAGAGTTTTCCATTACAATCCCCACCACAGCTGTGAGACAATATATTTCTGGAGATAATCTACAGTTGCAAAGCCAACCTTCTTACAATTCGAGCACCACAAGCATTGCTCAAACCATCTAACAACCACCAGATACGTCTCAACTAAGAGGTAAAACAGAGTTTTTTTCCCCCCAAAGGAAAAGGGAGGGGGGGGGGGCGCAGTGGGGAGGTAAGTTTACAAGAATCAATCAAAAAGACAAGATGATAAAAGGAAGATGAGTAAAAAGCCGAAAATTCATTACAAGACAGCTTGTGTGGGGTCCTAAAAAAATGAGTGTTGAAAAGCACACACTGAGACACACAGATATATAGATAGACATCTTAACCGAAATATAAAAACAGAGTAGAGAAATCTAATTATTAGAAAGAAGACAGTTATGGAGGAGGTGTTGAGCAGAACATTTGTGAGAGCTATGGAGGATGCATATGCATCAGGCTTTTGAGCAAGAAATAAATTTCCTAGTAGCTTGTTAATTTCTCATCTTTGATTTGCTGATGATAGAAATATTTTCTGTGACATAAATGTAAAACGCCTTCTTTTATAAATCATTATTACTTATATAGAGAGAGAGAGGCCAGAAGTACCTAAACCAATGCCTCCTACAATAAAAAATGACACTCAAGTTTTCTTCTCTAGGAGACGAGACACAAATGTTAAAATCTCAATTTTCATACCCATAATTTAGAGTGTAAACAAAACCTACCAGGAAAAAAGGGTAAAATGTGAAAACAGATAAAATTTCAAATTCCTAATGATGCATTAATCGTTCTTTATTCAAACACTCATGCACAAACACAAAGTGGAAAAAACCCTTAACTATTAGAAGGTAGGGTGTAAGCAAGCTTAGCCTAGTATATCATTTTTTGATTTAGGCAATTAAAATTAGAAGAATATGCATAACTACACAAATTAGCACCTATTGTTATCTTACGTAAACCAGATTTGACACTATTCATCTTCCATGTCAGACTGATATAGAGCATGTTTCTGTATATCATGTGTTTATGAACAGTTAGTCAGGAAACAAGGAAAGGTAGAGTTGTTACTGGCTACTAAATCTATTGGCAAGAAGGAGATTAGGTGGTTACTGTGTAGTGGGGGGTGGATCAAACTGTAGCAATTAGCTGAAAAGAGCATGAGAAAGAAAGCAATTAATCATAAAGGAAGCAAAGCGTCTTGTTGCCTATTTCAGGCCTAACAAGGACCAAAGGCAAAACAATTGATCAGCTTCCCCGGGCCCAATAAGGCAACAAGGTCAAAAAGAGGATGGATGAAGATGGCAGCATAAACTGGTAGTATGTAGTTACCGTCAAATTTCTTAGTCACTTAAGAGCCATAAAACTTATAGAAATCATTAGAACAAATACTTAACCAGTCAACTCTTATTTATCCAATCTAACATTCTAAATGCAAAAGAATAGGTAGTCAAAGAGACAAAAGTGAAACCTATTAAGTCTCACACATAATGCTGGGACATGCAATATAAAGAGATTCTTAACTAGAACATAATGTCAGACATAAGACAACTTACATATAGTGTTGGGACAGCAGCAATAACAAGACTAGTAAATGCCACAGAAGTCTGCACAAATTGAAAATTATTCATGATTATTAATAAGAGAAAATTAACATAAAACATAGTCAATTCAATAAAATTTAAGCTAGCAAGTATGTCCCAAAAAACAGAACACATAGTGCCTACGACAAGTTTAAATCAAAGCATACTCAAATCATAACCATTTTTTCTATATTTCCCAAAGATTATTAAAAGATATTAATTAATTCTAAGATACATAACTACCTGCAAATTAGAATGGAAGTAACACAGCTTGCTCGATTTTAACAATAATCATTTTACTGCTCATAGTAATGCCCAACTTTCATTGAACTACTTCAAACTTTTAAAAGGTAAGTCATTAGCTGAAAATATTTTCCACTATCTTGTAAACTCCCAATAACATCATTGCTGTTTTCATTTTCCCCTTCTAGGGACTATGAGATTAACTGAACAAATTTGATTAGTATGAAGTACTAAATTTTGTTCCTCAAGAATAGATATACCTTTACAGTTATGGGTTTTAAAAAAATCATTGTTGTTAATTGGACAAGTCATTAGAGATACAACCATTGCTACAATATACATAAAAAATTTAAGAAAATAACCCCAGCCTCCCTTAAGATATAAGGAAATGAAAGTGACCCCCAAATTTTTGCAAAAAAGATAACCCCATCCCTGAGATTTGTGGTAAACATAACAAATACCATGAAATGCATATTTTGACCTTTTAGTTCCCAATTTAAACATTCCTCTTTTTTTGGAGAATCAGATAAGAAGGGGAATATAAGGATTTTATATGCCAAAGGAAAATTAGGAACTTTATCACTTAACCAAAGCAAGATACTACACAAAAATGGGGTAACTCAAGGGTGAAATAGGAATTTCATTTGTATATCTTTATATTTAAATTTTGTAAAACTTTGGATGTCATTCTCATTTCCTCATAAAACCTGTAATTTGTTGAAAAAGTTAAAATCTTGTCATTCAATGCTTCATCTTGTTCTGAATAGCGATTAATTTTCACTTCCAATACAATGGAGAATCAAAATGATCCATTATTATATTCTAATGGGGCAACCAAACATGTCCTAAAACAAACAAAGACACCCCATTAAAGCTATTGAAAGCTGCATGCCTCACAACACAATTAACACTAAAAAACTGGAAATTTCGTACCGTGCAGGCAATGAATGCCAATAGCAAGAAGGCTTGGTCACTCAAGCTCAATTTGACAACATTGGCTGGAACAATGGGGTTCCCCACTTCCACATTCCACTGGCTTTGTGAATTTTCATCTTCAACAATGGTTTCTTCACTCAACACCTCCTCATCCAACCTACTATTCTCCAATTTGACATTGGATGGTTTAGCAGCACGGGGAGCGCAAAGCGCAACTAATCTGGATGGCTTAGAATGAGATGATTTTAAAGAGAGTATGGTGGGCAAAGTAAAGGGTTTGCAAAATGTTGTAATTGGATTTGGATTCTGATTCTGGTTCTGATACTTTGGCTTATAGTTAGAGGATGTGTAGGCACAGGCACAAAATGGAACAAATGGGTGTGTGGAATTAGTGCTTATAAGAGCAAATTTCATTGTGAAATGTGAATTCTAAGAGCTAACAGTGAAAAACAAAACCCCCAGTCATTCAAGTTTGATGTCACCCATGTAATCAACAACCTGAAAACAGATTCAAGAAACCCAAAACATAAAATCTCAACATAGGAAACGCAGTTTGCAGAAGTGAAAACATAGGACAAGAGAAGCAACAAAAGGAGTTCATAGATACAGATTTATTTTGTCGATAACACACCCAAAACATAAACTAAGGAAAACCCAAAAGAAAGAAACGATGAAACAGTTATAAGAATTCTTACACTTACTTGCTACTACTAGTTTCTAGTCTCTTCTTCAAACTCTGTCCCTTCTTGAAATGTTTGAATTTGCACTGTCTACTAATGAAAATGTAAAATGAATTTGTTTTATTTATTTTTAAGTGGTGAGGATTTTTTTTTTGTTTTTTTTTCTTTTTCTGAATAAAGATTTTTTTACTTTAAACAGAAGCTGAAAAAAGCAACAAAATACAAACAATAAATAACGAACGGGCCCGAGCCCGAGGCATTAACTTCGGCTTCTCTATTAGCTCAATTTAAATAAATAAATAACTAAAAAACAATTTAAGCAAAAAAAAAAAACATGAATCCTTTTTGCTCTTTTTTTTTTTTTTTGAATTTACGTTTCCCCTTACTCCCTAATATATCTCACTGACTGTTTTTTTTTTTTTTTTTTCATATCAATTCTTCTTTATTTTGAATTTGAAAGAGCATATAATTTTTTTTTTGATAGAGGATATTTATTTTTTATAACAATTTTTTTGAAAGAGGATATAAAATAATAATTTGGTTGAGATCTTCTTTTGTTTTAAATACATAATAATAACATTTTTTTTAATACGTAGATAGTGTGTCAATTTTTCAGTAAAACAAAAGGAGGTTCTAATTAAAAAAAAGTATTAGAGTTAACCCAAAACCATAAAATAAATGGGTCCAAAGGTCTTATTTGGTTCTATTAATTTCTCCCGTTGTCATTTCGGTCCATTTTTTACATGAGAGACACGTGGCTAACAACAAATCCAAGGCTTAAAAAATAAGCCACGTCTAACATTATACCCTCTCATTCTTTCTCGACCCTTTTTAGTAGCTCCCTGGAGAAAACTGCCGTCCACATGCCACCGTAATGCCTTTCTCCAACAAGATCAAAACTTGATTAGAGTCATGGGGACACATGAAGCCAGCTATTATCAAGCATTTTTCATTGGGTGGTGACCAATTAAACAACACCAAATCAAATTAAAATTTAAAATAGAGGTTATACTATTAAAGTTCCTTTTTTTTTTTCTGGGTTTGTATAACCTGTAACAAAAATTGATCTTTCAAAATGATCTTTGATGGTTTCCACTAGTACAGAATGATCAGCCACTCCAAACCCATCTCCAGCATGCTCAAAACTCTTTCAGGAGCTTCAACAATTTGATGGGACACGGAACAATGAATTGGGTCTTTGAACTGGGTTTTATTTATTGTGATTCAAATGTGAAGAGAAAGGGCAATTAATTGGATATATGAATAAAAGATTATAACTTGTGAAAGAAACCATGAGTTGGGTGAAGGAGTGGTTTCAGCAGAGCATATATCATGGCAGCTTTCAAGAAGGAGAGGAAGCTTTTAAAGCTCCCATGAATGATTCTTTCACAGCTTAGTAAACGATTCCGATGAAGTCTCATCCATTAACAAAACAATGAAGATCTTCTTTGCCGGCTTCAACTCAGTGGAGAGCAAGTTTTGGTGGAGTGTGGGAGCTGGTTTTTCTAAGGAATAA
Organism: Castanopsis chinensis; assembly: GCA_032878915.1. Taxonomy (NCBI): domain Eukaryota; kingdom Viridiplantae; phylum Streptophyta; class Magnoliopsida; order Fagales; family Fagaceae; genus Castanopsis; species Castanopsis chinensis. The sequence goes on from JAVQMG010000131.1 coordinate 27,285,634, forward strand.
GGAAGTTGATGAAAAGGGTTGGAGAGAGAGGGCATCATGTTAGACGTGGCTCATTTTTAAGCCTTGGATTTGTTGTTAGCCACGTGTCTCTCATTTGTGTAAAAATGGGAGACAACAGGAGAAATTAGAGCGGGAGGGGAGCCGGCCCCAAAATGGGTAAATAAATAACACCCCTATTATAAAACTAATATTATAACTTCGGTCCAACAATTTCGTCTATTTCGGTCCTATTTCGTCAACTTGGCTCCATTAAGTCCATTTCGGTCCTATTTTGTGCACTTTCATCATATTCGGTTCACATTGGTCCAATTCGGTTTACTTTGCTCTTATTCAGTCCACTTAGGTCTTATTCGGTTTATTCGGTCCCCTTATGTATTATTCAGTCCATTCTATCTATTTTAGTCCTATTCAGTTCAATTCATTCTTATTCGGTCTATTCAGTCCATTCTGTCCATATTGGTCATATTCAGTTAGTTCGGTCTTATTCTGTCCACTATGATTGTATTAGGTTCTATTTAGTCCACTTTAGGATTATTAGGTCGATTTGGTTCTATTAGGTTTACATTGGTCCAATTCGGTCTACTTCGGTTCTATTCGGTCTAATTGGTCCAATACGTTCACCTCGGTTCTATTCTGTCCAATACGGTCAACTTCGGTTCTCTTTTGTCTACTTCAGCCCTACTCTGTCTACTACGGTTTTCTTCAGTCCACTTTAGTCCTATTCGGTCCAATTCAGTCTATCTGCCCACTTTGATTAATTTAGTCCATTCGGTCTTATTCGATCCACTTAGGTCTAATTCAGTCCACTTTACTTCTATTCAGTCTATTCGGTCCACCACGGTCCTATCCGGTCCAATTTGATACTACTCAGTCCACCTCGGTCCTATTCAGTCCACTTCAGTTCTTTGCGGTCCACTTCAGTCCTATTTGGTACACTTTAGTCCTATTCGGTCAATACAGTCCATCTGTCGACTTTGGTTCTATTTGGTCCATTTGGTCTTATTCGATCCACTTTGTTTCTCTTAAAACATATATATATATATATATATATATATTTTAAGCTACCCTACTAAATGAGCTCTAAATCTATTTTACCATAAATCTTGTTTAATGGAAAAAGTTATACACACAAAGTTTTCTTTCACAATTTTCATGCCCTATCTCTTTTTTTTTTTTTTTTTTTTGGTGGTCCAAATAAGGTAAGTAGCTAAGACTGAGAGTAAGGGTGGCAATTTTTATCCAAACTCATGAACCCACCCATAACCCACTTAGTTTGGATAAGTCTTGACCCATCCCAATTAAATATCTAAGTTAAATGGATAAGACCCAAATGGGTAATTCAATTAAATGGGTTTTGATGGGTAAACCATTGGGTACCCAATTACCTATTTAAAATTTAAAGTTTAATACTTAAAAAAACAAAAAGCCAAAACCCCTAACAAAAAAATCTATTTGATTTACAATTTTGCACATTTTAGATCAAGGTGGATAGAGAATTGAGAATGATTCCTAAATTCTTATGATTTAATTAATATTTTTTTTTACTTATCTTTTGTCTAGTTGCCAAGAAAAGTTAGGAGAGAAGAAAATCTATATGTCAATTCAGTTTCAACGTTCTTATGTTTTGTGGGAAAGGTATATTAGTTTTGTCAAGAAAAAAAAAACACCGTAAGAGAATTTCTTGTTGAATTGCTGAATATGAGTTTTATAATGGGTTAACTGGGTGGGTTAGAGATTAAATGGGTTGGATAGATAATGGGTATTTAAAATTTTTTTAAATGAGTCATAAATGGATAAATGGGTAGTTATATACCCGACTCATTCATGACCCAACCCAAATCATACCCAACCCGCCCAATTGCCACAGAGAGATGTTTGTAGTAGAATTGTTTTTCTATTTTGACAAACTGCATTTTTTAATATTTATATATTTCCTTATTACTCTTTTTTTTTTCTCTCCCAAAATATAATTTCTTTAGTATGTGTTGGGCCGGACTTATTTGATACTAGCTTATTTACTTACATGTTGGATAAAAAAAGTGATTCCAAGTTCGTTTCACAAAGGGAAGAAAAATGGAGATGGAAATGGCCCCGAAACTGTTACAAAAAGCAGCCCAGGCAGCAAGGCCCAAATTATGTGCAGATAAGAACGCTAAAACTGCAGCTTTAGCTTCGGCCCATAATAGATCTCCACTGACTTCAATACCTGTCTACGCAAAGATAAAATAAACACTTTTTTTTTAATGTACCATTCATATCAAATCTTAACCATTGATTTACTATTACATAAAATATAGGCTGAAGTACAATTTAAACTCTTTAACTTTGTCTAAAATTTTATTTTCAATTTTATAACTTTTGATTTGATCACTTTAGGGCCTGTTTGGTTTGTAAATTGCCATCATTCAATTTTCACTACTCATCATTTAAAGTACTTCATTTTTCCAAACCCCACCGTTACTTTGTTTCCAAAAAAAAAAAAAAAAAACTCAAAAGTCAAACATTGCCGTTGATAATTATGAAAATGACATTGGAAACTGAGTTTTGGAAATTAAAAACACCTAAAATGTATTTTCAGTTTTTATAACTCATCACTCAAAAATCAGAGAATTGAGTGATAGAAACAATAACAAAAAACCAAGCCAAACAATCATCCATCTGTGGGACCCACTTATTTTGGATGATGGATCATGAAAATGATCACTCATTTCTCATCACTCAGTTTTTATCACCCATCACTCATCACTCATCACTCATTACCCATCACTCAAATACCCCAATTTCTCACTCCACTCATTTGGCACATATTTTTAGTTTTCTATCATTCAAATTTTTTTTCTTTTTGTGGGACCCATGCCTAGCACCACGTCATCAATTCTGTTAACCTACCCGCCTCAGCCTCACTCTCATCATTTCAATTTCTTCCTCTTCAGTCACCATTGCCCTGTTTCTCTCACTGAAGTCCTCTTTCTCTTTCATTTCTCTTGTACACACACATCAACAAGAACAATCTATCCCAAACCTACAGCCAAACCATCATAAACATACAAACACACATAAATACAAACATAAACTCATAGGTACCCGCAAATGTTCAAATCAAAACCCACAAATACCCAAATCAAAAATCACAAATACAAAACTTATGCCCAAATCAAATCCAAACCCACACCACAAATCTGAACCCATAACAACTACCCACATCTCAGATCTAAACCCACCACAGCCACACCACAAATCTGAAACACATACACACCCACGTCTCAAAAATCAAAACCCTATAACCAAATAAAAAAAATTGAAACCCAAATCAAAAAAATTTTGATCTTGCCAAGGAGATAGAGAGAACTCTGCAAATCCGGTGGTGGGTAGAGAGGTGCAGCGAGAGAGGGAGAGATCTTCGCCTGGGTTTCGACGGTCCGGCCAAATCGTTGCTGTGGATGCCGAGAAGATCGTTGTTGTGGATGCCGATTCGACACTCCGGCCAGGCCAGATCGTTGCTGTGGATGCCGATTTTGACGTTGTGGACGCCGATTTTGACACTCCGGCCAAATCAAAGAACGAGTACGGTAGCAGCGATGAGGAGAACGAGCGTGTGGTGGAGCTTTTCTACGTGTGATTGAAGATCGACGCCGATGATCTCTCAGCTTGGGTCGGTGTGTGAGTGACCGGTGGGAGCAGAACAAAAAAGAGAGAACAGAAAGAAGAAGAGAGAAAGAAAGAAAAGTGCAAAAGAAAAGGGAAAAAAAAAAAAAAGAGTGACCGGTGGATGTGACTAGCTTTGGGCCCACAATCTTCACCTATTTACAAAACATGCCACTAAATCACGGTGATGGAAATTGAAAACAGCTGAAAGCTGTTTTCATTTTTCATCACTGTGATCCATTTTTTTGAGTCAAGAGTAACCATAACCATCACCCAAAACTCATCCAAACAAGCCATCACTCGTGGGACCCACATAATTTGGATGATGAAAACTGAAAATTGAGTGATATCACTCAAAATTCATCCAATCCAAACATGCTCTAAGTTTTCATGCAATCTCAACTTAAACTATTATTCAATGTAATCCTTTTCCATTGCCCATTTGGGATACGGGGATAGTTGTAAAGTTATCTAAATAATAATGACGTATTTTTAATTTTGACTATGGGGAAACGGATTGTCCAAAAATAGGATGTGGATTAGATATAAATATCCGTTAGGTATTTTGAAAACATGATTCATCTAAAATCATAACTCCAAAACAAGATTTTCATTATTTTGTCTTACTCAATTTTACAAACGTGCCAATATTGCCATAACCATAGCCTTGACAAATTAATTAGATATCACAAATTAATTTTATACCTCTTGCAAGAAGATTTGGCAACACATCTATATATGAACCTTAACAAAATAAATGTCAAAAGCTTTGTAACTGAATTGGCACATCCTTATTCACACAGTGCTTGAGGGTTTAGGGGGAAAAGGTTCGAGCTACGGGGTTTAGCATAATGTTATAATTATTTATCAAAAAAACAAAATTAAACATAATTGACCAACACACCATAAAATTTCAATAATTGATGGCAGCTTCTTTTAAAACAAAATTGTATCAAATAATGTACAAGAAATTGCCTTTTATTTTTCATATTGCGCATGATTATTTCCTTGACAAAGAGTTGCAACATAAGCTAGGTTCTCCACCCAAAACCTACTCAATAGCTCCCAATTTCCATCCATTAGACTTAATTTGTTTGCAAGTAAAACTGCTAAAGATAATAGTCTTTCAACAAATACATGTCTACCTCATTGCTTGAAGCTGCATATTCCGATCGAGATCAACCTTGCACAAGAATTGGCTTTAGGCAACCTAGGGAGCTTTTTCTCTAGAAAAAAAATCCTCAACGGATGAGCAAGTGTTTTCAAAACTGAGTATGGCATTTCCTGTTGATAATACAAAAGGACACATCACAACAATATGCATCATACAACCTGTTATATCCTTGCTCACTTCCGGTAAATTATTTGTAGATTCATACGCACCACTATCTGTGTAAAAGCAGAGATCTGTGGCAATGTGCCAGATGATAATCCTTTGGTAAATTTCCACGTTTAAACTTCCATAAGAGATGTAGTTGTCGTAGTCTTCCAAAAAACCTTCGCTGTTTGAACTAAACATTTGCCGGAATGTGCTGTACACCATGTCTTTCAAGTCTGCAGAGACCTGCTTATGGATCCTATACAAAAGTAACTCTAGTTATCCATTTAGTTTTGGCAATATTTGATTGAAGATCCATTCTCTCAAGTTGGCAAAAAGTTTTGGGTTTCCTTGGCCAACCTGATCAGACTTATCTTTGAGGCACAAGTTAAGCAAATTATGTTGAGCTATTGAATTAGACCACCTTTCTTTGCTAGTCAGTTTTGCACAACGGTTTCTTATGGGAGCAAATAATGTCTGAAGGTGTTTCACTAACCCGTCATGATCAGGCCAAAGGCCAATCGGAGGCACTCGGTAAAATGACGCCATATATCTCCATAAGAATAGCTCCAACCAATAATCAAATCCATTTGTGGGTGCTTGTGACTTTCTTTTAAAAAGAAAAGCACAAACACAAAAAGGATGGAAGGGCAATGTATCATTCAAATGGGATGTTTAAGCTTGATGGAAACAGTTCAAATTTTACGGTATTTAGAACTTATACGTATAGAACCAGCTAAGCTCAATATTCAATCATTTAAGTTCAAACTGATTGGACCGTCCAGTCCAGTCTGAATTTTAGTACATTGCACTACGACTGGCGCTCCATTCCTATTTTACATATTACCAAATATTCACTTACAACTTAAAGCATCTGCAGCTGAACTTGTAAATGGGAAATGTAAAGAAAATTTAGAATAAAAGCATAAAAAAACCCGGCAGCTAGACTTGTAAAACTTGATTATTGTAAAAAAATTTGGGATTGTGCTCAGTGCGATTCTACTTTAGAATTGCACTGTAACTCTATTGTAAAACGAAAATATAGTATTTTATTCTTTTTTTACTTTTCTTTTTCTCACTCTTAGCGTTTCTCATTGACTCTCTCTCTCAAAGCTCATTACTCATAGTCCTCACTCTTTCTCTCATCTCACATCTCTCTTTCCTGTTCAAGGCTTGCACTGGAGCTGGGTTTGGTTTGTGGTCACGACATGGAGATCGGCGTGGATCGACGGAAATCGGTGATCGTGGTGGGTTGTGTTTGGATTGGTGAGCTGTGTGGGTCATGGGTCAAGTGGTGGGTTTGGAGTTGTGGGTCAGGTGATGGGTTTGGATAGGTGGATCGATGGAGATTGGTGGGTTTCTCGGTGGAGATTGGTGGGTTGCTAATGTCGCCGATGATGGGTCGCTCAAAGGTGATGGGCTGGATGTGGTGTGATGTTGCCGGCATTGGTGGCGGCGTTGATCTGGTTGCATCGTGGGTCAAATGGTTTCGCTGATTTGAGTTTTGTGGTGTGATGTTGGCGGCGCTGATCTAGTCGTGCCGTGGGTCAAATAATTTCGCCGATCTGGGTTTTGTTTTGCGTTTTTGTGTGTGTTTGGTAGGCATGGTGGTGGTGGTGTGGTGATGATCGGGTTGTTTGGTTGTTGAGAAAGGGCCAGAGACTCAGAGAGGCAGGGATAGGGATGAAGAGAGAGGAGTGATAGATAATCTTTAAACATTATTTTATAGTATAATTTATATTATTTTAGTGTATAGTATCCTAAAATAAAAATGAGAACATTGGAAGTGTTGAAAAATGATATGGTATAATTGGTAAAGTAGCTTTTTGAGATGGTAAAATAAAATGGGATAAAATTCTCAGCTGTGAATGCTCTAAAGAATTTTTCAAGATGTGCCTAAACAACTTCATGCACGAGTTGAGAAATTTTCGGTCAAGCTTAGATTTGAAGAACAATTGCTAGAATAAATTGTTATAACGTTATATATTAACAAGACAACATGGTTTAAGGATTGGGGATTTTGATCTAGCAAAAATACTTGATGATGTTATAGATTTTGAATAGTATTCTAGATCAAATCATTTTAAATCCACGAATTAGTAAAATGAAATCCATCTCTAAATTTCATCATGTACACCTCATCATCTCTCATTTCACATATATCTATCCTAATGAACCGTTAAAGAAATTGATGAATTTATAAACTAAAATTGAAAGTTCTGGTACCACATCATAGCAAATGGTGACATCGTGCAAGGTACATGGAAATCGAAAGTAGAGTAATTTTTTTTTTTTTTTTTGAGAGGAAAACTTTAAATTCATTGCAACTGAAAAGAGAAGGCAAGGGAGGACAAAATCCCACTATAATTGAGTTAGAAGGCAAGGGAGTAATTGAGTTAGAAGGCAAGGGAGGACAAAATCCCACTATAATAAAAGAAGGCAAGTACTTTTATTTTTTTTGTCCTGAGGTGAAATTAGTGTCCAAAATTGGGGACTTGATCATGAGAAACTGTTTGCAAAGGCAATTATAAATTGAACCAGATCGCACATCAATATAAATAAACAAATAAAATAATAGCAGGACCACATGATCAAAGATATCCCATGCTCAAGTAGAAGAAACTCAATTAAAACCATATAGCAATTGCTCAAATTGGTCAAATGGAAGCATTTGATATTACATTTCACATCTGATATCATGACTCTTTAACATAAATTTTAATGGAAAGCCAAAAAATACCATGGAGACAAACCTCTTCAGCTAATAACCCTCGTACTGCCAGGCTAGTAATGATTTGCGACACTAAGCAACCAATATATAATAAGTTGGAAACACTTCCAATCTTATTTAACCTAGTAATTTAGAACAAAATCATATTTCATTTAGATTTTTATGTCACAAGACTAACAACACAGGAACTGCTTATCTAGAACATGTTTTATACAACACTCAAGCCCAAACAACAACTTAACCAGCATTCGCTTGAATTAATACACCAATTTATTTAGTAAGGAGTTTGACGGCACCAAAGCACACCCTAAAAGTACACTTACTTGGCCTTTGAGGTGGTACTAGCTAGCATTCGCACCATAACCAGAACCCTGTCCAAAATCAAAATCTCCAAAATGATGATCCCCTAAATCAAAATCAAACTCTGGGTCAACTGTGATTTCTCCCACTTTTGAAACTGTACGTGACTTTTAAAAACGTTCTGTGAGGTTGAGTTGTTCTATCAAAAGCCAGACGTGCGTAAGAAATTCCCCACCTTCGCTGAGTAGATGGGCATGATAACTTCCTTGACAAAGGGTTGCAACATAAGCTAAGTTTTCTACCCAAAAACTACTCAAAATCTTCCACTTCAATTCATTCCGTAGTAGTTTCTTTCCTAGTTGATGTGCTGAACGTAACAGAGATTCTTCCCGCGTATAGTCTTCGTCAAAAGGACTTAGACAACGACGTCCTGATATCATTATTTTACAAAATTGGTCTCTAGACAACGAGGGGAGCGCACTAAAATCAAAATATTCACCATTTTCCACTGCCACCAGATCGGAGATTTGGCTTGAAAATAAACAATTTTTAACCACTTTGCAAGTGGATTCAAAACAGACTTTTGCAGCTCCTGTTGAGAATGCAAGAGGACACATCGCAAGAATATACATCATGTAATCTGAAAGATCCTCGCTCATCACTTTCAGATTTAAAGGATCCGCACTCCTGTCACTATCATTGCAAAGGCAAAGATCTGTGGCAATGTGCCAGATGATAATCCTTTCATAAGTTTCCAAATTTACAGTTTCTTTTGACGTGTATTTGTCGAACTCTTCGAAAAACCCATTGCTGTTGGTACGTGGTTTGAACCGGAGCGTGTCGTACACCAATTCTTTCAACCGAGTAGAGACCTGCTTATTGGTCCTATAGAAGAGCATCTCTAGTTCTCTATTTAGTGTTGGCAACATTAGATTGAAGGCCCGCTCTCTCAGGTTAGCAAAGAGCTTTGGGGTTCCGTGGCCATCCTGAAGAGACTTCTTATCGAGACAAAAGCCAAGCAGGTTGAGTTGACCAATTGAATTAGACCACCTTTGTTGGCAAGTCAATTTTGCAAAACCATTTCTTATGTGAGTAGTATGTTCTATTAACCATCCTTTTGGATTCAGGCGCCGCTCGGAGGAATACAGATGCGAGGCAAACAGAGGCCAATCGGAGGCACACAGTAAAATAACAGCATATATCTCCATAAGAACAGCTCCAACCAACAATAAATAAGTAATAATTAAATCTATCTGAGGCTGTTTCTGCCTTCCTTTTATAAGGAAAAGCACAAACACTAAAACGATGGAAGTAAAAGAGAAGAGACGGAAGAGGAAACCCCAAGCTGTGAAAAACAAAGGAGCCTTGGTGTAGTACAGATCATAAGCATATCCCAGTTCATCCTCAATCGTCTTCCAAGCAGTTTCAGAAATAGGAAAATTGGAGTAACGTCCTTCACGACTAATAAAGACGTAGACCTTCTGATTTAAAAAGAGAGGTCTGAAAGTGTTATACAATACAAATGGATCAGGGGGACCGGCTCCAATACGCTCGACATCGTCATCTACAACCGCAGGACGCCTCTGCAATGAGGTGAAGGGTGGATCTGCGACAAAAAAATTGTGACCCATAATTGAAGATCTTGGACTTGAAATAGGATTATTTGCGGATTTCAAGACCCAGATCCTTTCGGCATACTTGATAAACCCAGCAAGAAACATTAGAATAGTTAAAAATGACAGCCAACTGACTTTCCAAAACAAGAGAATAATGTCGATTGCCACTCCTGATTGAACAACTAGTCCAAGCAAATGTCTTAACCACAATTCATTGTCTTGTACCGCGTAAGCTGTAATTGTGTCCTGCCCGCCAAGGTGCAACAACAAAAACGGTGCCCAGAATGCCATGAGCTCATTCTGTGATTGGGAATCATTGCAATCACAAGAATTTCGTCGATTATTGAGGATGATACCTAGTGCAATAGTTGCCACTGAATCAGCACATAGGTACGAAAGCCAGAGAAAGACGGTGATTCTAGGCAATTAGCACCAAATCCTTAACAATATAGTTAGTAGGCACCGTTTTCAAACTATATATGTTAGTAACATCTCGATTATAAAAGAGTCGATTTTAGGCTATAAATCGACTCTTTGAGAGTCGATTTCTAAGGTCTATTTACGTCTGATGTGGCATTTTTTCCACGTGGCGACCGTTTGGAAATCGAGTCTTTAAGACTCGATTTATAATCCAAAACAAATTCCAACTCCAACTCCAGGAACACAGAAATCCCAGCAAAACAGAAATCCCAGCAAAATACCAAAAAAAAAAATTTTACAAATCCAATCTAGGGCCTGGGTCGCGCGCACCCAGGCGGCGCGCATCTGGGTCGCGCGACCCAGGCGTCGCGCACCTGGGTCGCGCGACCAAGGTGCTCGCCGCCTGGGTCGCGCGACCCAAGTGCGCGACGCCTGGGTCGCGCGCCCCAGGTGCGCGAGCCTGGGTTGCACCTGGGTTGCGCGACCCAGGCGTCGCGCACCTTGGGCGCGCGACCCAAGTGCGACCCAGGTGCGCGACGCCTGAGTCGCGCGACCCAGCACCTGGGTGTTGTTACTTTTTTTTTTTTTTTTGGTTGTATTTCATTGTTGGGATGGTTGTCTTTCTGGACTTAGTCATTTGAAATATTTTTTGGTTTGTAAATCGAGTCTCTAAGACTCGATTTTCAAGTGGCCGCCACGTGAAAAAATTGCCACATCAGACGTAAATAGACCTTAGAAATCGACTCTCAAAGAGTCGATTTATAGCCTAAAATCGACTCTTTTATAATCGAGATGTTACTAATCTATATAGTTTCAAAACGGTGCCTACTAACTATATTGTTAAGGACTTGGTGCTAATTGCCTAGAATCACCGAGAAAGACCCTTAACCAAGTTCTAACACTATATCTTCTGCGACTGCCGAAGTGAAGAAGACATAGTTGCAAGGTGAGACTGACAAGAATCAAAACTCGTAGCTCCCAATTATGCCATAATTTCAACACAGGATCTCGCAACACTTGAACAAGCATTCGCGTCTCCAGGAAAGTCCAACTGTTAAAAACTTCACCAGGATTTAAACGAAACTAATTATTATATATTAGCAACAGTAGCATAAGACACATCATAGGTAATCAAATATGATAAAAATACAGAAATTTTCCTGAAATATGCTTATCTAATTCAAGTACATATAACTAAACTACGTTAAGTTTGGCCAGCTTCCTTTCTCCTAGTTTAGCAAAAAAAGATTCCTTTCTCCTAAATATTTCCTAAAATTATACTATTTGGCAAAATGAACAATAATTTTTCACATTCTTAGATTAGTACTTGTTCACTGTCTAATTTGCCGTCTGTTTATTTGAGTTTGCTGAGCTAGGTGAGTTTTCGATCAGCTTTTTAAAATTGAGCTTTTCGAAAAAGTGAAATTTTAAAAAAGTATGATATGGAAAAATATTTTTTAAAATGTTGACTGTTTGACTAACACTTATAAAAGTAATAGTTTAAGTTGTAAATTATCAAAAAGAGCAATGTAAATATAAAGAAGTTTGTTTCATACTTAAATCAATTTTCTTCTTTGTAAAATAATTATTTTTTCTCTCCAATATTAGTTAATAATAACCTACCACTTAGATTAATTGGAAAAAAATTGTGAAAATATTGTGATAAAAATTAATATAGATTATAACTCTGCACACGGCATTTCTCTCTCTCGTTTTTCTTTTCCACGTCTTTTTTCCTCCTCCGCCCACGTACCCTTAGAGGGTGTTTAGGAAGCGCAAAACGTTGTGCGTTTCAAAATTTTTTTTTACTTTTTTATTATTTTTTGAGCCGACAGATTTGACTTTTTCTGTGAATAGTGCACATCGTGCACTGTTTATGGCCCCACAAATTTCACTTTTTAACAATTTTTTTATTAAAAATAGGTCCCACAATATTATTTATACATTAAAAAATTATTTTGTTACAGTATTTTTCAGTTTCAGTTTTCAGTTCAATCCAAACGGACCCTTAACCTTTTAAGATTTTTTTTTCCTCTTTTCCTCTTTCTCCCTTCCACTTCCTCACGCTCCAGAACATTCCACCCGCAGCTCCCTTTCTTCCTCTTACTTTTTCTATTTTTTTCTTCCTTTCTCCCCTTTCTCTTGCCACCTCACCTGCAAGTTTTCTCCCCTTTTTTTCTTCCTTTCTATCGAACCTTGCATGGTTGAATCTCTCTCATCTGATTTCAAGTGTTATGCTACCATTGAGTATGTATTTTGATTTTGATTTTGGGTTTGGGTTATAGGTTTTCAGTTGATGGTTTTATTTTAAGTTGACTTTTTTGTGGAATACAACCTTAACAAATCTCAAAATATTTAGGACTAAGGCCTGGAATTATTGTTATTTTTATAGTTTATAAATTACACAAGCATACCTGTCAGCAGCGCCAGCATCCTTCGTTAAGCTTCTGAGACTTCTTGGTGCAAAAAGAGAGACAGAGCTCCTTTAATATATATAGGAAAAAAAGTTAGAAAAATGACATGCTTAATGACATAAAAGTGCCCAGGTATTGTGAATTGTATTATAATAAATAAATAAAATGCAAAAATAAAAGAGTTCTGTTGCTGATGTAGATTAGGGTCGGCCCTAAACATTTTGGAGCCTTAGGCGAAAACTAAAAAATAGGGCATTTTTTATACCTATATATTAATTAAATTAATATTTATTTAATATTTTTACATTATAATATATTTTATTTAAAATATATTTTTCTTGCCTTTTGAAATGTAAATTGACTAATTAGATTTTTATATTCAAGTTCTAACATTTCTTTTTCAATCGATAATATAGCTAATCCATTTAATCTATTTCATTATCTTCTAACTCTTTTTGGTGAATTTCTTGCTCATTTGTGATATTTTCATCTCAATTTTGTGTTATTTTTTGTTTATTACTAATAACAAATTTATCCATTGATCCTTTTTGAGACTCAATTAATTTTTCTTCTTTTTTCTTTTTTTAAGTTTTTTATATCCAGATGCATATTTCCTAGTAGATATTTCTAATCAAACAATATATTTATAAAGACTAAAATAAAAAATAACTTTCAAGTGTAGAGCAAATGAGAAATAGAACCTGATTTATATAAAAAGTATTATTGTAGTTTGAGTTTTTAGCAATTTCAACCTGCATAAATAAAAACTTATTTAGTATATGGCCACTAACTAAAATATGTATATAAAAACTGAAAACACAAGATTAAAAAAAATAAAAAAGCACAACCATAACAAAAATTTAAGCACAACTATATCACAACAAGGCTTATTATTAATCCGATTCCAAAGTTTCAAATGATTATTAATCCGGCCCACCCGGAAAAAAAAAAAAAACAAAAAAAAACAAAAAAAACAAAAAACAAAACAAAACACAAATCAAATTATCAATCCTATCAGAGTTTCAGACTTATCTAAAATAGTAAAACCCATTAACCCAATACCCAAAAAGCACAGGCACAGCAGTAGCAAGCTTTCATAAAAAAATCGCATCTATCTATTCCAACCCAAATCCAAAAAGAAGAACGCCAGCAGCAGCAAGCCACTAAGCCAGAAAGCTTTATTAAAAAAAAGAAGAAGAAAACCTTGAAAGAAGCATGCCGGCTGAATGGAACTGAGGAAAAGGAAGAGAAAAGCCGAAGGAACTAAGGAAGCTTGCTGAATGAGAGACTCAGAGACAGAATGAGAGAGAGGCAGAGAGCAGAGATTAGAGAGAAAATGTTAAATTTTTAGGGTCTTGAGTTATTTTATTTGTTGTAATTTGTGATTGTTTTGTCGTTAATGTGTTAGACCGGATTTTTAAATTATTCGGATGGTTTTTGTTTTGTCTGATTTACCAAAATTTTTGTTTTTTTGGTTAAAAGTATGTGTCCAAATTTTGTGTTCACCTTAAACTAATTTTTATTTTCCCTACTGTGTCAGATTGTTGTGCATCACCTTGAACTAATTTTTTTTTTTCCCTTACTATGTCAGATATGCGTGCTTTCCTGAAACTTTTTTTTTTCCCCGTTCTCCCTCTTATTTTCTAAAATTATGGGGCCTCCCTTCCACTTGGGGGCCTTAGGCAACCGTCTAACTCGCCTAAGGGAAGGGCCGGCCCTGATGTAGATTACTACTTTTCCAAGCATAAATAATTTAAATATAGTCTAAACTAACGTATCAAAATAATGGTTGACACTTCTTGAATATATATTACAAAGAAAGTGTAAAACCAAAAAAAAATAAAGATAAACCCGAAGTAAGGAGTTCAGTCGGTTTCGGAAATGTTTTTTGCACCAAGCCTATAAGGCGCAGTATCACCCTATGGTTGACCAATCCTCACATTTGGAAGGTAAAACCTGGTCTGCACAAGTTGCGGTTAATCTTGGCGGCTTGGTTCGTTCCATTCGAACTTTTAAAAATTACTATTTTTGATCCATCTCGATACAACTTATTTTGCTGAAAATTGAAAACAGAAAAAACTAGTAAAATTATTTTTAAATATGTAAATAGAGCTGTAGAACCCATTTTTATTGAATAGTGAGGTTTTGTATGTCCTACGAACAATACACAGGTGTGTTCTGTAAACAGTACACAGGACCCTCTGGTGTGCATAGTACAGATCTTATTTGGCATATTTTACTAGTGTGAACAGTTCACTGACAGAAAATCACAGATCCAAAAAAAAAAACAAAACGCCAAAACACAGGAATCCTAACGCTATCCAAACGCTCATTTCATCTCAAAATAGTATAGTGTTTTCAAATTCTATGTACATGGGGTTTTAATGCGCGTAAAAGTCCATAGCCACCAAATTTTTTCATAACTTATGTGTGATTGGTGTAAAAATAGTAGGTTCTTGTTTATAGACAGTCATTTTTTTTTAATATAAAGTTAGAAATTTTGTATTATAAAGTTACACTTTAGCCTCCTAAAAACTAGCATTGATTCTTCTAAGATAATTGTTATAGTAAAAAACTTTTTTATAACATTTTTATAAACAGTTAAGGTAACAAATTTTTATTGGTTCGCATTTTGGCCAATCACTTACATTATTTACAATGTGTAAAAAAATTTGTAGTCCAAACATTTACCTCATTTTAAAGAACATTAAAAAAAATACTTACAACTCTAAAATATAAAAAAGAACAATACAACCCCTAAAAAATTGTTACAACAAAAATTATAAATAGTAAAACTTAAAATAATAATAATTCTAGTTAACCAACTTTCCCTAACACAAACAATCTGATCATTCAAAAATCATTAAACAGCTATCAGCTATACGACTAAATAGCAACAAATCGAAGGCTACAATCATTGCACACAACCAATAACAAAGCCGCCTCTCCTAACTCTAAGTTCTAGCTCCATCCCGTACATGTGTAAATGATGTTTAATTGCTCATATTATAATCCGAGTTCTAGCAAAAAAGTCGTGGAATAACTTATTGTCTTATAATTATTGACTATCACTCATTATATTATTAAGTTTATATCACCTACATTTATTATCATTTGTCGTGAAACTAGTAATCGTCATGGCACGTTTTATCTGGTTAATAAATGATGATTTAAACAACTAATGATTATTAAAATATTTAATACACCACTAATAATGTCTCAAAAAAATACCAACTAACGATACTATAAATGTCTTTAATATAAAGTTTTGTACTTACATGCCTTTAATAGAAATATCTAGAATAAAAATATTTTGTCACAACTGTTAATTAAATTATGGTAATAAAACTAGTAGTTTTTATGTATTCTCTTAGAGTAGAGTCGATTTGACATTAGTTTTCCATTACTTAAAATATCCCTTTTTCTTGTTCCAACCATCCTTAACAACCATCCAACCGAACGTTGTCGATAAAAATCAAATTACGGGCTATCGCCAAAGTCAAGTCCATCAATAATAAATAACAGCAAAAAGCTTTGTAAGCCAACTAGTGACATTCTTTATGGCTGGTTTGGTACATAAGTTCCAACACATGTTTACAGTTTTTAAACAACATTACTCACATTTTTATATATTTTTACACTCACAGGTATTTCCACACAAGTTTTCAAGTATATCTGTATAATTATAAAAAATAAAAAAATATCCATTCTTTCATTTTTCAAAACAACAATTTTTTTCTTCTCAAAAAAACTAGTAAAAAAAAAAGCCAGAACAAAAATTATACCCTTACAGAATCCGATTAAAATATTATTATTATTATTATTGTGGTCCACTTATAAAAAGAATTTATTATCTTTCATAAATTTTTGTTATGCATGAATTACAATAAATCTTATTAAAAGTTGTGAAACATAGTATCATTCTATTATCTATACTTTTATATAAGTGGGTTCGCTTGTCTGAATTCTCTTCTTTTCTTTTTTTTTCAAAAAAGCCCCTACACATTAACGTTTATATAGAGACAAAACTCAAAAACAATTCGGTAAAAATATAACTCTAACTTCCATTAGAAGTTTGATTAGGGGTGTCAATTCGAGTTAGCATGTCGGGTTCATGTCGTGTCGAGGTAAGGGTATTCGACTAAATGGCTCAACCCTAACCCGACCCATTTAATAATCGTGTCATGATCCTTCAACCCTAACCCAACCTATTAATAAGGCGAGTTAACCTGACCCAACCCATTTAACACGCTTAATAAACAAGTCGTGTTGAGTTGACATGAATGTAATACAACTCATTTCAACCTGCATAATATTAAATATAACATCCATCTAAAAATAATTTTTTTTACATCCCAAAAGGAATGCATACACTTCAAGTCTTCAATCCACATTCAAAATAATATAATTTAACAAAAATATAACATTCATCTAGAAATAAGTTCTTTACACTCCAAAAGAAGTGAATACACTTAAACCCAAATTCAAAATAATATTGTTTAACAAAAATAAAATAACATAGTTCAACAAAAACAAATGGGCCATATCATGCAATCAAGAAAAACACAAGGCACATGGGTTCAAACTTTATTGTACAAAGGCATTATGCAGAAAAATAAACACATGAGAGAGAGAAAGAGAGAGAGAGAGACAAATAACCAGTTTGAGAGTTAACACTTTGAGTTTAAAAATTGGGCATGAGAAGAGTAGTACGGCTGAAATTTAAAAAAAAAAATAGAAATTTATAAGAAAGTTTGGAGATTTAGGGTTTGTAGGGTTTAGAGATCTATGGTTTGTAAAGTTTCAATTTCTAATTATATACCTTGTAAATATTTGTAATTACTCACTTTTCTTTTTAAATTTAAAATATATGTTGGATATAAAAGGTATTTGATAAATCTAAAATAAAATGAATATTTATTTGTTATAAGAGTTAAACGGGTTGTATTAAGTGGATCATTTCAAATTGACACAAATAAATTAACGTATCAAACGTGTCTATTGCGAGTTACGTAGGTTGACCCACTTATGACACGTTTTTTATCGTGTCGCTTTCGGGTTAACCTGTTTATGATCCAAACCCATTAAGGCCCAACTCTAACCCGAAAAACCCGTGTCAAGTTCGTGTCGTGTTCGCAGGTTGGGTCAAACATTGACACTCTTAACTTTGATTGAAAAATAAGGTCCCCACCTGTTGATTTTAAAATTATTTTTAACACTTATACATAAAATTCTCAAAATAAAAGTTATATATAAAAAATAAAGTCATTTTTTTGCTATAAAAGAGAATCACTGGACCCAACATTTTCACTAAACTAAAAATAAAAAATTTATTGCTTGTGATAAGGCTAGTTACTATATGAACATGTCATGACACCAAAACCAAAGAAGGGGCATATTTTCTTATTAGGAGGATACAAACGACAAAAAAAAATATCTAGCTTTCAAATAGGGAGTATATTTGGCGCAAGGTAAAAGATATTCATTGATTAAAAATCAGAATTGTTGATCTGCTTAATGTTTATGCAACTAGTGAACAAAATCGATCCTGGAATACTCCAGAGACCACGCAACGAAGCGAAATGCGAAGAACAAAAAAGACAAACACGAATATAAGATAAATTTTGTCTTGTCATAAGAGCATCATAGCTAAAATCCCAATTCTATTCTATTTTACCATCTCAAAAAACCACTTTATTATTAATACCATACCATTTTACAATACCTCCAACAACCCAACTTCTATTTTCCTATCCTACTCATTAAAATAATATTTCTATACAATAAAATAATATATCATCAATTACCATCATTTACAATACACCACACTATTCCCCATGAACATCACCCACGGCCACCAAAAATCACCACCACCACCACCACTACCACATCAGTCACAAATCCACCACCACCAGGGAAAAAAAAAAACCAGTGCCATACCCATACCCACGGCCAAAACCCATCACCGAGAGAGCCACCAACCTCTCTTTCTCCCTCAACCTCTAGCATCGGCCAAAACCCATACCCACCAGCCAAACCCACGGCCAAAACCCACGCCGATCACCGATCCACCTCAATCGCCACCAACCCACAAAAACCACAACCACCGAATTTGGGGATGGGTGAGAGTGAGGGTGAATCGACAGAGGCAGAGGCAGAGGCTTGGTGAACGACGGCGACAGAGAGAGAGAGAGAGACGATGGAGAGAACGACGGCAACAGAGAGAGCGATGATGGAGAGAATGACGACAACAGAGAAAGCGACGATGGAGAGAACGACGGTGACAGAGAGAGCAACGGCGACAAAGAGAGAGAGAGACGCTGGAGAGAACGATGGCAACAGAGAGAGAGAGAGAGAGACGATGGAGAGAGCAAAAATCCGGAAAGAGAGAGAGAGGCTTCAACGATTAAAATATGTTATTGTGATTTGGCATAGCGCTACAGTGCCATCTCAAAGGTGAGATGGCACTGTAGTGCTATGCCAAAAAATTTTGGCAATCTCAACTTTTACACGTCCGATTGTTGGCTATTTCTTGAGCTTGAATGCCAAATGGGGCTTGCATTTGACATATTGCAAACCCATTGTGGATGCTCTAATATGATATATGCTATAAAGTTACAATAACTGTTTATGAATAGTAATTAATACTGTTTAATACTGTGCAGGAGATAAAGTTACTGTTTTACAATGTTTATGTACTGTTTAAGCACGGTTCATAAAACACACGTGCACTTTATTTAGAAAAAACAACATTAAAAAGAAGTTCCACAGCATTATTCACACATTTAAAATTTATTCTGATACATTGTTTTCAATTTTCAGTAATAAATTTTATCCAAATAGACCCTTAATCATTGTTTCGTTCCTAGGATAAAGCTAATAACAAAGCTTTGCTATTAATTATAACGATCGCGGAGGACAACCACGTGTATTTTTCATAATTATTAATTAATGTCACTTGCTGGAGTTTAATTAGGAAAGACAATTATTAACTCTAGCACCATTAAAAACATGCATTTGTTTGTATCAAAAAGGCGGGTGATGTTGTGTAATATATAGTACTTTTAGAGCACTAAAAATGGCAATTTTTTCTCTTACTGTCTTGGTCGAGGTATGAACACTTTTTTTCATACTTAAAAAGTACTAAAGAATTTTCCATCCGTGTCTCAGTGTGTTTGATTAGGTATGCGGCGAGTGGAAAAACATATGATCATGTCAAAAACATGCATTGAGATTTAACCAAAAACGTGTGGTAATGTGTGGTTAAGAAGAGACGAAAATGATACATACATACAAGCAAAAGGAAGCACGAAATTAATGGGATCGATGTGTTGGCATTAGACGATAATTGAGCGACTTTAACTTGCTTTATTCTTCTTGAAGATTTTTTTCATTAAGTATAATAAAACTGTTGTTCAGTCATTCAAAAAGCCCCACGGACTTTCATTTTTTTTAATCTCAATGCCAATAATTAAGGATGAGAAGAATTGTTATGTCCTAAATGTTCTCGTTAAAAACATTATAATATTATGAGACTAATTTTAGACTCAGAGCTTTTAAGTAATAACAATAATTTTTAGTTCATATATTTTATAAATCTAAAACTTTAAAGCACCATTTATTAAGATATGCGAAAAACTTAAAAAATTAAGGAAATTTTCTATTATAACTTTATTTTGCAAAAATCGAAAGTTACTAAAAAATTAAGAGTTCAAATTCTTACAAGTTAAAACAATGCCAAACAGGCACAAATAACCTTTAACTAACACATAGTCTTAAACTAACTTTAATAACATTTTAGTAAACAAAAACCATGCACCCAGCTTACTCAGTGCTAAAATCAAAACTACAAGATAACCAACTAAAACTATAATAGCACGATATAATAAACTAAAATCACAACAGTATAATCAATCAATAGAATGATAGAATAAACTAAAAGCACAATAGTATAATCAATCAATAGGTTGATCAATAAATAAATTTACAATCTTTGAACCCTTCAAACAAAATCAAACACCATAGAAAAAAAAATCAAACAATAAAGAACTCAAAACAAAATTAAAAATAGTATGAGAAAATACCTAGGAACTCTTTAAGCCTTCGAGATTTAGTTCTTGACTAGGCTAAAGCTGAATCCCTTAAATTACCACTGAAATTACAACAAAACAACAAAAACATAAAAAAAATAAAAAAAATAAAAAAAACAAAACAAAACAAAAATTAGAATCAATAAGAAACATTCAGCGAATTCAAAATAAAACCAAAAATATTAGGGCTTGGGATTACCAAAGATAGAACTATATAGTGGTAGAACCACGGGAAAATGGAGATGATAAGGAAACTGAGAGGAAAGTCTTTCTTTGCGAGAGAGAGAGAGAGAGAGAGAGAGAGAGAGAGACAAGTCTTGATAAGAGTGTCAGTCTGAGAGCTTGTGTTCTTAAATAGTAGAAGGTTAGGTCATAGGTGGGAGTAGGAGCCTAAGATTGAGAATTTGAGAGGGAAAAATTACTGTTTACTCGGCAGGATTAGGGTAAGGAAAAAAAATTATGTGATTGAGGGCAAAAGATTAAAAAAAAATGGTTACAAGCACTTAAAAATTGAAAATACATGTTTAAAAAATATATGTAAAAATGCGTTTAAGTGAAAAAATATGTAAAAATACGTATAATATTATTTAAAAATTGAAAATAAGTGTTTGAGTGACTGTGCTAAATGGAGCCTGAAATTGAGAGCGAAACTTTAATATGAATGCGTTTGGATTCAACTTAGTATCTGTTTCGATACAAATTATAATTGTTGCGTTTTGGGTTTCTACGTTTTCTTTTTTTTTTTTCCCAATGTGCATGAACGGTAACCAGTACTGTTCATACACATTATTTCACTGTGCCAGTTACTGTTTCTCCTTTTTTTTCAACGTGCATGAACAGTAACCGGTACTATTCATACACGTTATTTCACTGACTGTTTCTCCTTTTTTTTCAACATGCATGAACGGTAACCGATACTGTTCATACACGTTATTTCACTATGCTGGTTACTTTTTATGAACAATAACCGATACTGTTCAGCACTGTTAATGAGACAAAGTTACTATTTATGCACTGTTCATAGGACCCACAAGTACTTTTTTCATAAAAAAATATTAAAAATAGATTTCATGGTACTATTCACACATTTAAAAATTATTTTGTTACAGTGTTTTTAGTTTTCAGTTTTCAGCAATAAGTTCTATCCAAACGGACGCTTAATTGTGGCTGCGTTTTATAGACTTGCGTTTTCTCCTTTCTTTCTTTTTTCGTTTTTGCTGCTAGGGGACCAGTGACGGAACTACAATGGGGCAGGGGGGGCCATTCCCCCCCCCCCCCCCAACCCCTCCCCCTTTAAAAAAATAAAATAATAAAATAATAAACTAGGATATATATATGTGTGTGTGTGTGTGTGTTGAAATTTTAAATTTTGCTCTTAATAACCTTCAATTTAAAAAAAAAAACTAGTATACATATTTAATTTGAAAAATTAAGATTTGCCCTTAAATATATATATATATATATATAAATTTGGATCTCCTCTGAAATAACGTCGAGTTTCATTTTGATAATTGTGTTGAAATGTTTAAGAAACACTTATTTTTTATGTTATATTTTGTTGACATTTTTATAATATCAAATGTTTAAAAACACTTATTTTATATGTAATATTTTGTTAAATATGAAATAGATATTAATTTTTATTTTCATAAAAAAAAATTATTTTAAACTTTGGCTCCCCTCAAGTTTGAATCCTGATTTCGTCCCTGTAGGAGACAAAGTGTATAGTGAGCACACTATACACATACTGTGTATATGCTTTTTCAATAATTTTTTATTAAAAGTAAATTATGCAGTACTATTTATATATTTAAAAATTATTTTATTATAATATTTTTAATTTTTAACAATAAATCCTATTTAAATAAACTCAATTTGTCCGGCGGGATTAGAGGTTGGATGAAAATGAATGTGACTAAAATGGCAGAAGTATATTAATGAAACACAAACAAACAAAACAAAAAAACAAAACTACAAGCGAAGGACGGCCATGAGAAAAACGATAGACCTGTAGCTCCAGAACCCTCCAAGGCTTGCTTTTTTTTTTTTTTTTTTAAATGCAAGACAGCTTAGACAAGACTTGATTGAGAGTATTCAGACTTTAAGACTGACACACGCTAACATTTTTTTATTCTTGAAAGGCACACTAACCTTATATTTATCTAAACAGACCCAATTTGTCCGGCGGGATTAGAAGTTGGATGAAAATGAATGTGACTGAAATGGTAGAAGTATATTAATCAAACACAAACAAACAAAAGAAAAAAACAAAACATAGCCCGGCCCAGGAGCTTTACAAGCGAAGGACGGCCATGAGAAAAACAATAGACCTGTAGCTCCAGAACCCTCCAAGGCTTGCTTTTTTTTTTTTTTTTTTAAATGCAAGACAGTTTAGACAAGACTTGATTGAGAGTATTCAGACTTTAAGACTGACACACGCTAACATTTTTTTATTCTTGAAAGGCATACTAACCATATATTTATCTAAACAAACCCAATTTGTCCGGCGGGATTAGAAGTTGGATGAAAATGAATGTGACTGAAATGGTAGAAGTATATTAATCAAACACAAACAAACAAAAGAAAAAAACAAAACATGGCCCGGCCCAGGAGCTTTACAAGCAAAGGACGGCCATGAGAAAAACCATAGACCTATAGCTCCAGAAACCTCCAAGGCTTGCTATTTTATTTTTCTTTTTTTTTTTTAAATGCAAGACAGCTTAAACAAGACTTGATTGAGAGTATTCAGACTTTAGGACTGACAAATGCTAACATTTTTTTATTTTTGAAAGGCACACTAACCTTATATTTTTTTGACTTCCCACGCGGGTGAGATTGTGAGAAACTGAGCCTACTGAGAGTCATAGCGTCACACGGTGTGCTCAGCACGCCATATATTAAAAAAAAAAACAAAAACAAAATTATATATATATTAAACATACATAGTGCGGTTCGGTTTCTTGGCGGTTTGCATATTATGGCCGCACCAATCCGACGTCGGAACCAAAGAGATGTCACCAACTACTATGTCAAAAACCTTCGGTGAAGCCCTGAGTGGGGCAGATCAGTGTGGTCAGACCGATTTTCAGTCGGTGCGAACAAGCCGACTTGAATTTGTGCTAACACTTTTTGTAGCACTAAGTAGGGATGTCAATGTTCGATCCAACCCGTGAACACGACACGAACTCGACACAGGTTTTAACGAGTTAGGGTTGGGCCTTAACATGCTTGAGTCATAAATGGGTCAACTCGAAAGCGACACGATAAGAAACGTGTTATAAACGAATCAACCCACGTAACTCGCAATAGACACATTTGACTCGTCAATTTATTTGTGTCAACTCGAAATAACTCATTTAACACAACTCGTTTAACTCGTATAACAAATAAATATACATTTTATTTTAAATTTGTCAAATACCTTTTATATCTAATCTATATTTTAAATTTGAAAAAAAAAGTGAGTGATTACAAAAAATTTCAAGGGATATAATCAGAAATTGAAACCTTACAAAACTTGAGGATATTATATTTTTGTTGAACTATATTATATTGAATTTAGATTAAAGAGTATACACTTCTTTTGAGATGTAAATAACTTATTTCTAGACAGATGTTATTTTTTTATTGAATTATATTATTTTGAATGTGGGTTGAAAACTTGAAATGTATGCACTGCTTTTGGGATGTAATATATATATATATATATATATATATATTTCAAAATAAATGTTATATTTAATATTATGCATGCTGCAATGGATTGTGTTACATTTGTGTCAACCCAACACGACCCGTTTATTAAGCGTGTCAAGTGGGTTGGGTCAAGTCAACCTACTTTATTAACAAGTAGTGTTAGGTTTAAAGGATCATGACACAATTATTAAATGAGTTGAGTTTGAGTTGAGCTATTTATTCAATACCCTTATCTTGAGATTACAATAACCTAACACGCTAACTTGCGTTGACACCCTGACTTTCTTCTCACGTAACAATCATCATTCACTCTCTCTCTCTTCTTACAAAAAATTAAATGCAAAATAGACCGTGTGAATATAAATTTACATGAATAAAGTTATAATAAACCGGTAAATTTATACCATTGTTTAAGTACTATGTTTATTATCACTATTGACCGACTTGAATCCAATCCGACTTGTTTGCTTGTCATATCATTCATTATTATTATTATTATTATTATTTTATTTATTGAGAAGATAGTTTCATATATTCATATCACCTCCTTTTTACATTTTAAATAAACTTCTCCACCGTCCACATGCTGACATGCATTTACCCATTACAGTTTACACAGTCTGTACCTATTTTGTTGTGTTATCAACAATAGGGGCTATCGCTTTTTTTTATTCCAATATAGTTTGCAACTATCACATGGGTTGATGTGATATCACATCAACCCCACTTTTGTTAATATGTTATAATTTTTTAGCAAAAAAACTATTTTTATTCTTATATTTTCACGTGATTTTTATTTTAATCCTAAACTTTTTTCCCACCATTTTTAGTACCTATCCTGAAAAACGCGTCTCGTTTTGTTATTTTCGTTTTATCAAAGACCAAAATTGCACATGTGGCAATCGAAACTATTAAAATAATAATAAAAAAATTTATTTTGCATTAAAAATGTCATATCAACATCTAAATTAAAAAAATTTAATTTATTAATTTTAAATAAATAAAATTAGATGAAAAAAACTAAATTAAAAAATTAAAAACTAAAAGAAAAATAAAAATCATATGAATTTAAATCTAAATGTGTCTTGAACAAGAACAACAAAAACACAAACCCAGATCTAAAAACACAAAATTAAAATCCATATTAGATATTAGATTTCCACAATTCTACACAAACATAACAAAAACACAAAAACAAAGATTCCAGATCTAAACAACGAAAACCTAAACACAAATCTAAATCGACTAAACCAACTTTCTCTCTCTCTCTAAGCTCTCTCGCCTTTGATCCTCCTAGCGAGCTGGATATCCTTAGGCATGATGGTGACTCTCTTGGCATGAATGGCGCACAAGTTGGTGTCCTCGAAGAGCCTGACCAAGTAAGCCTCGGCGGCTTCTTGAAGAGCCGCGACGGTGCTGCTCTGGAATTGAAGGTTGATCTTGAAGTCTTGAGCGATCTCTCTCACCAACCTCTGGAATGGGAGCTTTCGGATCAGAAGCCCCATGCTCTTCTGGTACTTTCTGATCTCCCTCAGAGCCACGGTTCTTGGCCTGAACTTGTGTGGCTTTTTCACTCCTCCGGTCGCCGAAGCTGACTTCATGGCAGCCTTTATTGCCAGTTGCTTCCTTGGCGCCTTGCCTTCGGTGGACTTACAAGCGGTCTACTTGGTACGAGCCATTTGGAGAGAGGAAGATCTGTTTGCTTCTTTGATTTTCTTTTTTCTATGGATTTATGTGCATATGGTGTTGCCATGGTGGTGGGGTGTTGTTGTGGTGGTGAGGTGGGTTGTTGCCGAGGTAGTGGAGGGTGTAGGTCGGTGTGGTGGATCAGCATGATGGAGGTCTGACCTTGCTTTGTATTGATCGGCTGTTGAGTATGCTTTGGGTAGATCGGTGTCCGTGGGTTTTTGTGTGTTAGAGGTGGTGGTGGTGGTGGTGGTGGTGGTGTGTGTATCGGTGGTGGGGACTGGGGTTGCAGGTTTTTTTTTTTGGTGGTTGCGGGGGGGTTATGTGGTGGTGGGGTGGTGGGTGGGTGTTCATGTTTATTCTGACGTGGATCTTATGTTTAATTTTTTGATTTTATTTTTTTGAGTTGTTTTTGTTTTTTGGATTTTAATTTTGTGTTCTGAGATTCGGGGGTTGTGTTCTTGTTGACCTTGTTCAAGACACGCTTAGATCTCCCTGAAATATTTGGTTTTTTATTCTGTTTTTAATTTTTTTTATTTAGTTAAAATTAATAAATTAATTTTTTTAATTTAAATACTGACGTGATATTTTTTAATGCAAAATAATTTTTTTTTATTATCATTTTAATAGTTTCGTTTGCCATATGTGCAACTTCTGTCTCTGATGTAACGATAGGGACAAAAACGAGACACGTTTTTCAGGATAGGGACTAAAAGCAGAGGAAAAAAAATTAGGAACCAAAGTGAGAATAGCGTGAAAATGTAGGGACGAAAATGAGTTTTTCGCCTAATTTTTATTATCAAAAAATGTTATAATTTTTTTTGTATATTTTAATTAGTTGTATGACTTTTTGATTTGTACCGATTTCCAATTTTTTATATTTGAACCAGTTTATTTAGTTTATATTTTTTTGATATATTTTTATTAATTAACCTTTATTTAATAATAATAATTTTAAGCCAATCTAAATATCCATATAAAAATTATCATAATAAAAAATATGAATTTAGAATAATTTATTTTGTGTTAGAACTAATTTATTGAGTTATGTGGTAAATAAATTTCAATTGTGTAAGTTTAGAATATAAACTAACCACATTATCTAGTAAAGTTGAGATTGTTTTATACTTAAAATTTTATTTTAGTCAAATTATAATTTTGTATTATAAATCATTTTTTATTTTTGTTTTTTTAACCAATAAAAAATGAAATATTAGTTGAACTTGAATACAAAAGCTTAATTAATAAATTTTTATTTCAAAAGGCAAAAATAAAAAATAAAAAAGATAGAAAATATTAACAATGATTTAATTAATTAAAATTTAAATATTAGAAAATACAGTATTTAAAATTTTTTTCTCCCTAAAATTGTTAATTTACCTAAGTCAAAACACCTCGGCCCGTTTAGTAGAAGAGTTTGTGTAATGTTGTTTGTAGTTTTTTTGAAATATGTGTAGGTAAAAAAATGTGTAAAAAAGTGCATAATGTCGTTTAAAAATTGAAAGGTGTTGTTTGAAATGCCCTACTGAACAGGCCCCTCATTTTTCAAAACATATCATGTCAGATTATCTTTGTTACAAAATATTTCATTGAATTATCAATTTTTTCTTGATTTTTTTAATTGTATTTTTTTTGCATACAACAATTATTAACTTTCTTCTTTCATTTTTGAGTTACGTAGAGAACTTATAAAAAATTAAATTTATAATAAATAGTATCTGTAGGTGCACAAATCAAACTAATCCAAGTTTGGACCAGTGGACCAGCTCAATGAGCACTAAACAATGAATTTGTAGAGAGTGGGTATCTAATCTAGGTTTTTGAGATGATAGATTACACGAAGATTCGATTAGGTTTTATGAATCCAACACTGCACTTGTATAAATATGTAATATGGAGTTGAATACATTAATGCCGAGAACGAGATTTCTTAGTTCTCCTACAAACTCTATCTTTCCTATTTCTCTGTTTTTCTCTCCTTTTTGCACACCCCCCTCCCTCTCGTCTTTCTTTTCCTTTTATAGGCTTGACTCTCTCCTTCTTCCTCCTTCCACGTGTAATCTAGGTGTTTCCTTTTTAGATACTTGTCCCATCACTCCCCCTTACTCAAGTATCTGGTGATGATGGTAGGGCTGAATTTCAATGTTCAGATGTCACTTCTTCATTAATGCGGCCAGAGGGGTAGGTATAATGCCTTCAATGCGGAGGCAGCAGCCTTTTCTCTGATATTTGCTCATCAATTTACTTTGTCCCTTATCTTCATTCTCTCAGTCATTTGCACATAAAGCTCTTGTTGCGGGAGTCTTTTAACCACCAGGCCACTAATACTGTCCTCGGCTACGATCTGCCGAGGGAAATACCATCCTCGGACGTTGTGTCTTGAGGTGCAACGCTCATGCATGGTAACTTCCTTTATCACGTGGCGTCACAGGAATGAATTATTCTGTCCTCGGACCGTCTGGGATTATTAGGTTGGGCTTTCCTCTTTATGAGGGCCTTTGGGCCGGCCCAGTATGTGGTTCGGGGCCCATGGGCACTACAATAGCCCCTCGAAGCCCTTATTTCTATCTCATTAGGAGGAATGAAGGCTTCGATGTACGCGCGCGAGACGACTCGTTTCTGACGTTTCAGTCCGCAAAGAGCGCTTCAATTAAATATTGGTGGCTCCTTGTTCCCCACGTTCAACCGTGAGATGTTCATCCAACGGGTAGGCGTACTTCAAGGGAAAATAAGCGGGAGATTTTTTGCTTTACGCCTTCCCACGAAATAAGTACTGCCATTTCAAGGGTTTTCTGTTCATTTCAGATTCTCTACACACCAAACTTAGCCTTTTCTGCAACCTGCACGCGTCCTCACACCCTTCATTTCTAAGCCGAGGTGACATAGTCGTTTAAAAGTAAGTTCTCCAACCTTCTGTTTTCATTATTGTCGTTCATTCTTTTTAGTCATCCCCGTTTCTGTTCTCGGCCGTTTAGTTCTTCCCATCTTGCTATAGCGTTCTTTCCCTAGTTTTTAGGAAATGGGTAGATTCGCATCCTTAGTGGATACCCCCGAAAAAATAGAAGCTTTTAAAACCAAGTATGAGATTCCCCCCGGAGTGTCCATTCAGTATTGCAAAACGGGTGAGTGGTTCACCAAGAGAAAAACCGGTGAGGTTGCGATTCCCATAATAGCGTTCATAGAGGGAGGGATGAGAGTCCCTATGATGCCCATTACTAGGGATTATCTTAGAGCCGCTAGGTTGTCCCCCACACAGTGCGCTCCAAATATGCTTAGGATTTTGGGCACTGTAGATGTTTTGAACGAGAAGCTAGAGTTAGGTCTTACTCATCACGAGGTGAATTGGGTGTATACCCTTCACCGTTTGAGAGGGCATACCTTCTACCTGAAGTCTAGAAACCCCTAAGTCAGACTGATTCAATGCCTTCCCCATTCCAACAAGGGTTTGGACAAGGACTTCCTTATAATGTCCGAGGAGTGGCATGATGGTCTCCATTGTCCGACGACGGAGGGGGAACCTGGTGAGTCCTCGCGTAGCGTCGGCCTAGATTAACGATAATTTTTCTGTGACTTTTGTTGGTTGTGTTTTTCTTTAACTTGCTTGTGCTAATAATCCTTTGAAATGTATGTGCAGATCGTCGTGCGTTTACGCCTCGTGCCAATCTCGTCAATTTTGATCGCTTGAACAAGATCTTAAAGGCCGAGGTGTTTGTACACTCTGACGGTCAGCTCCGCACCGCCCACCTTATTCTCGGCTACACACCCATCTCCAGCGCCTTTCAAGAGACCAAGTGCGTCATCAAGGAGAAGGATCCACGGCTGCCGAGGACCAGCGTAGCAGTTGAGGGCTTTTTGTTGCCTTGCGGCACCCCAATCCCTCAAGGCGTTTTAGTTACCGAACCCGTGAGGGTTGTTCCAGGGGCCTCTCATCTTGCTACCACTTCGGCTCGACCTAACTTAGGTGAAGGCTCATCTTCGCAGCCAACCACAAAGGAAGAAGAAGAAGGAGAAGAAGAAGAAGAAGAAGAAGAAGAAGAAGAAGAAGAAGAAGAAGAAGAGAAGGAAGCGAGAGGAGTAGTTGAGCTCTCGGATTCCGACGAGGAATTCGAGGACCTTGATCAGCTCTTTCCGTCCCGGCATCCATCACCGGTCGCTGGTTCCCTCTCCTACACGTCCTCAGACGACGACGTTCAACCCCTTATAAGAATGGGAATCCATCGTCGTCCTAAACCCAGTCTTAAAGACGTTCTGGAAGGGCAAGTGGGAGTACAGGAGCTTCCGAAGGTGCCTCCAACAAAGTCTAAGGACAAGGGCATCGAGAAGGTCCCTTCCATGAACGATAGCCTTCCCCCTCCTCCTCACGTTTAACACCCCGATCCCGCCGACCATAAAAGGAAAAGGGATCAGGGTAAGGGGAAGGAAATCACTGAAGGGAGCAAGGACCCCCCTGCCAAAGAAGTTGACTTGGAGAGGGGAGGTAAACACGCTCGGCATGCCCCCCCGAGACTGGAGAGGCGCGCTGACCCTCCAACAGCGTATCATGCGCCCGTTTGGGCTCCCCAAATGTACGTAGACGATCAGGCCGTTACTGCTGATGCGTCCATTAGGGGATCCGACGAAGGCACAGCTTCATGCATCGCTGATGCACTGGAGCAGGCACTTCTTTTGCCCGAGGACATGGGCGAGCTGAGGAGGATGAGGGATCACAACGTCTTCAAGGTTCTCAAGAAGGAGTTGGCCCTGGTAAGGACGTTGGTTAGTTGCTTTCATATTTATCCATTCTTCTCTTTCATTGCACTAGTTACTGTGATTTCTTCATTTGCTATTAACCATACCTACATGCTATGCACTGACACTGTGTGCTTGTAGGCTGTCTAGTCTGCACATAGGGCAGAGGAGATCGCCGCCAATTCCTATAAAACACTAAGGGATGAGGAGGTGAGACTGGATCAGACCAGAAAAATATTGGAGCTTAGGGATAAGAGGCTGCAGGAAGTGACCACCTCCCTCACCAAGTCAGAGAGCGAGAGAATGGGTTTGGAGTCTCAATTGAAGACTACCACCAGGCAGACCGAGGATCAAAGGCTGAAGCTCAAGCGTGCCGAAGAAGATCTCGCCTCGGCCTGGAAAGTGGCACAAGGCCTCGCTATAGATCTTACGGCGTCCGAGGAAGCGAAAGAGGCGGCTCTTAAGGCCAAAGAAGAGGCAGTTGCCAAGGCACAGGCAGCCGAGGCAATGGTGGACGAAGCTGAACAGAGCGGCTACGACATGGGCGTGGCAGAAACCATGGAGACTTTCAAAGCCCAAGTCCCGGGGGTTTGTAGGGACTACTGCTTCCAAGTGTGGAGGGAAGCTCTCTCCCAAGTCGGAGTTGATGCTTCTTCTCCCCTATGGAAGGAGGAGAACGCCTACATCCCCCCTGCCCTTCGCGTGGCCGCCTCTAGCTCAGCCGAGGATGATCCCTCTCTTTCCTCAGCTGGGGTGCCATTGGAGGAGAATGCTGCCGAAGACGTTGCCCCCACTGCCCAGGTTAAAGATGCACCGCCTCCTCCTGCCCCCAAGGAGTTGCCCATTAACCCCGAGGCGAGTGGGACTATGGAGCTAGTCTTAGTGACTTTGCCCATAAAGCCTAAGGAGACGGTGGAGGGACCTTCGGCCTCTGTGGTGCCTCCTGCTGATCCGAAGGACCAGACCCAGCCCAAGCCATAGTCCTTTGTTCCTTAGCTGCTTTTCATTCCTTTGTTTCTCTTGCATTTGCCTCGTTGTTTTTCCTTCTCAGTTCCGTTTTCTTTTTGCTTTTCTTCCCTTGTAATTTACCAAACTTGGTAATGAATGTATTGACAAATCTTCCAATTAATGAAAGGAACTTCCAACTTAAGCTGCAATTTTGTGCAATGTTTGGCATTTATATCTTACTTCATTGCTATGCATACGATACAGGTTATACGATCAGCCTGTACTTATAATTTCCCGCCCTTAGCCAAGGAAGCTTCGGGCAACTTACACACGCGCAAATGCTTTAGGCAATGACTGCCTACTTCTGCTTATACCTAAGGATAAACAATACGCTAAAAAAGAAATGCACTAACGGGGAATCTGTTTACTTAGGACTTGCTTAAAAGTTATTTTCACGACAATCATGTTGAAAAGAGAATTTAACAACATATTTTACATTTGAACCAACAGTATTTCAAGGTTCATGCTTAGTACTTAGTAACAATTTAAGACCCGTTCATTTAGTGGTTGCACTGCTGTTTCCACATCAAGGAAAAGGATCCGAGGTAACCTCACTTTTCTATTCTTAATTAAACAGAAGATCTGATGACCCTGCGTAACCTTAATTAAATTTGGACTAAGGTAGAGGATCCGAGGACCCGGCATAACCTTAGTTTTTTGTTTTAAATTAAGATAGAGAATCCGTTGATCCGGCGTAACCTTAATTAAACATTGAATAAGGTAGAGGATCCGAGGACCCGGCGTAACCTTAGTTTTTTGTTTTAAGTTAAGATAGAGGATCTGTTGACCCGGCGTAACCTTAATTAAACTTTAAATAAGGTAGAGGATCCGAGGACCCGGCGTAACCTTAATTGAACTTGGACTAAGGTAGATGATCTGAGGACCCGGCGTAACCTTAATTGAACTTGGACTAGGGTAGAGGATCCGAGGACCCGGCGTAACCTTAGTTGAACTTGGACTAAGGTAGAGGATCCGAGGACCCGGCGTAACCTTAGTTTTTGCTTTAAATTAAGATAGAGGATCTGATGACCCGGCGTAACCTTAATTAAATTTGGACTAAGGTAGAGGATCCGAGGACCCGGCGTAACCTTAGTTTTTTGTTTTAAATTAAAATAGAGGATCTGTTGACCCGGCGTAACCTTAATTAAACTTTGAATAAGGTAGAGGATCCGAGGACCCGGCGTAACCTTAGTTTTTTGTTTTAAGTTATGATAGAATAAATGGTACAAAAGTGACAAGAGTAGAATGACAAAAGCACTTTTCATTAATAATAATATCGCCTCAAATTACTTACATTCCAGGGATGAGGTACAGCTTTTTCATCTAAGTCGGCCAGATAGTAAGCTCCTATTCCAGCTATCGCCGTAATGCGGTACGGTCCTTCCCAATTAGATCCAAGCTTTCCCCATGCTGGATTTTTGGTGTTACCCACCACTTTCCTCAGTACTAGGTCTCCGAGAACAAGCGGTCTTGAGTTTACTTTGGAATCATATCCCTGCTTCAATTTCTGTTGGTAGTAGGCCAGATGAATCATGGCAATCTCTCTTCTCTCATCAATCAGGTCTAGGTCCCTTTCCAGCAATCTATCATTGCTTCCCGGAGTGAAGGAGCTTGTCCTCATTGTTGGGAAACCAGTCTCCAAAGGGATAACAGCCTCGGCGCCATAAGTCATCGAGAATGGCGTCTCTCCCGTCGATCGGCGGGGTGTGGTCCGGTAAGTCCATAGGACATGGGGCAACTCCTCCACCCATCTCCCTTTGGCGTCCTCCAGCCTCTTCTTTAGTCCGTCCACTATAACTTTGTTGGTAGCCTCGGCCGGCCCATTTCCTTGCGGATAAGCTGGAGTAGAGTATCTATTGGTTATGCCGAGGCCACAACAATATCGTCTGAACGCCTTGCTGTCAAACTGCAAACCGTTATCGGAGATGAGGGTATGAGGGATACCGAATCGAGTGACTATATTCTTCCATACGAATTTCTTCACATCGACATCCCTGATATTCGCCAGGGGCTCGGCCTCCACCCACTTAGTAAAATAGTCAGTGCCGACAACCAGGTATCTTTGGTTCCCAGGCGCTTTTGGGAAAGGACCCACAATGTCTAAACTCCACTGTGCAAATGGCCAGGGACTCGTCATGGGATTGAGCACACCTCCAGGCTGGTGGATGTTTGGTGCGAATCTTTGACATTGGTCGCATTTTTGCACATAACTTTGGGCTTCTCGCCGCATGTTCGGCCACCAGTACCCCTGTGTTAGGGCCCTGTGAGCCAAAGACCTTCCTCCCGTATGACTTCCACAGATTCCTTCATGTAACTCTTCCAGCAGCAGCTCTGTCGCTTCAGGGTGCATGCATAACAGGTACGGGCCGGAAAAAGATCGTCGATAGAGCTTATGATCCTCGGCCAACCAGAATCGGGAGGCTTTTCTTTGTATCTTATCCGCCTCGGCTTTCTCCTCAGGTAGAACGTCATCTTTCAGGAAGGATATAATGGGGTCCATCCAGCTAGGCCCCACTCTAATCTGGTGCACACGGATAACAATTCCCATCATTTTCGAAGGTTTAGGTAAGTCTTCAACCAGGACAATCCGAGGTAGTCTCTGTGCTGACGACGTGGCAAGAGTTGCTAGGGAATCAGCATGCGTGTTGCCGCTTCTAGGGACATGGGACAAAATAAAGGATTCGAACTTGCGTTGTGTAGCTTTGACTTGATTCAGATAATCCTGCATCCTTGGATCTCTGGCCTCTACCTTTCCATCTACTTGACCCGCCACTAGTTGAGAGTCCGAGAACATTTGCACGATCTTTCCCCCCAATTTGTGGACTATATCCATTCCTTTCAGCAAGGCTTCATACTCCGCCTCATTGTTAGTAGCCGAGAATCCCAGTCTTAAGGACTTTTCCAGTGTAAGACCTTCTGGGGTCGTAATTACCACTCCCACTCCGGATCCTCTTTGATTAGCAGCCCCATCAACATGAACAGTCCATACCTCGAGACCTTTACACGTAACCATGCCAACTGATTTTTCATCAATGTCCTTGTTGATCACGCTATTTTCTATTATGGGTTCAGCAAATTCCGCAACGAGATCAGCCAACACTTGACCCTTTATTGCTGTGCGGGGCATGTACTTAATATCAAAAGA
Source organism: Castanopsis chinensis (assembly GCA_032878915.1). Classification (NCBI taxonomy): domain Eukaryota; kingdom Viridiplantae; phylum Streptophyta; class Magnoliopsida; order Fagales; family Fagaceae; genus Castanopsis; species Castanopsis chinensis. The sequence continues at coordinate 27,320,431 of JAVQMG010000131.1, forward strand.
GCCCAAGATGGTTCCTCATTTTGCAATCCTGCTGGTATAATCCGCGCTCCGGAGTATAGCTTTTAGTGGAAGCTGGGTCAAAATAACCACCGTATGGGACTGGAAATAATGGGGGAGCTTTCGTGTGCCATGCACCACAGCAAGGATTGCCTTCTCTAACGGTGGATAACGTACCTCGGCTTCATGCAGAGACTTGCTCACATAGTAAACTGGCCTTTGTATGTCCCCGTCGATCCTTATTAGCACCAGACTAACGGCGTGGGTTGCCACTGCGATATATGCGAATAGGACCTCGTCGGCCTCGGGCCGAGACATGATAGGAGGATGGGCAAGATATTCTTTAAGTTTCTGAAAGGCAACGGCACACTCTTCTGTCCATTCAAACCCCTTCCATTTGTTTAACAGTTGGAAGAACGGTCTGCACCGATCAGCAGATCTTGAGATAAATCGGTTGAGAGCAGCCGTCATCCCAGTTAACCTCTGCACTTCCTTTGGATTCCGAGGTGGCTGTAAGTTGTTAATGGCCTTAACCTGAGCGGGGTTTACCTCAATCCCTCTATGCGTCACCATGTAACCCAAAAATTTGCCAGACCCTACACCAAAGGAACATTTGGATGCGTTGAGGCGTAACTTGTGCTTCCTCAGCGTCTGAAAGGTGTCGTCGAGGTCTGGTATGTGGGCCGAGACAGTCCTACTTTTAACTACCATGTCATCTACATACACCTCAATCGTCTTTCCCAGTTGCGATTCAAACATTCGTGTCATCATTCTTTGATAAGTAGCCCCAGCATTCTTCAAGCCGAATGGCATCACCTTATAGTGATAGTTCCCTATGGGTGTGACAAAAGTTGTCTTTTCTTGGTCTTCTGGAGCTAGGGGTATTTGATGGTAACCTTGGAAAGCATCCAGAAAGCTCATCCGAGGATGCCCTACAGTAGCATCCACCAACTGGTCTATGCGGGGCATTGGGAATGAATCCTTTGGGCAAGCCTTATTTAAGTCGGTGAAGTCCACACATACCCTCCATTTTCCATTCTTCTTTTTTACTACTACTGTATGGGCTAGCCACTCGGGATAAAACACTTCCTTGATGGCCCCTGCTTTCTTGAGTTTTGACACCTCTTCTTTAACGGCATCGGCGTGTTCCCTAGATGAACGCCGAGGTGGTTGTCTTCGCGGCACTGCAGCCGGATTAACATTGAGGTGATGACAAATAAACTCTGGATTGACTCCTGGTGCTTCATAAGCATCCCACGCAAACACATCGATGTTTTGTTTCAGAAATGTGACCAGATCTTCCTTCTCTTGTGGGGGTAATTGACTCCCTACTCGGAAGAATCTCTCCGCGTCATCTGCGATAACCACTTTCTCCAGCTCTTCACAGCCTGGTCCTTCAGTCTCGGCTTCACTTGGCTCGGCCGAGGATATTAACTGCTACAAATCCTTTTCGGCTGGGGTTTGTGACTCTTGCCTCGCTTGACGTGTAATGGCTGCTGTTATACATTGTCTCGCCATGGATTGGCTGCCCAGTATTTCCTCGACCCCATCCTCATATGGGAACTTTACTTTAACATGAAGAGTTGATGATACGGCACCTAAGGCGTGCAGCCACGGTCTTTCCACTATGGCTGTGTAAGGGGAATAAGCATCTATTACGATGAAATCCACGTCGACTACCACTGGCCCTGACTGTACAAGCAGTCGGATTAATCCCTTAGGAATAACGGCCTTTCCTTCGAAACTTATTAACGGGGAGTCATAAGCTGTGAGATCCTCAGTTCTCAAATTGAGGCCCTTGAACAAGTCAGGGTACATAATGTCAGCCCCACTCCCTTGGTCGACCATTACTCTCTTCACATCGTAGCCGGCTATCCTCAAGGTGGTGACCAACGCATCGTCATGTGGCTGGATAGTGCCAGCCTTGTCTTCCTCAGAAAATCCTAGTACAGGTAGAGGATTCGTCTTGACCCTCTTCGGCTCAGAGTTGAGGTCCTCCGCAGTGGGACGCAATACCGACATTATTCTGGTAGGGCAAGACCCAGTCCGACCTGGCGCCGCAAGGATGACATTGATTGTGCCCAATGGAGGTCTTACATTGTTACTGCCTTGATTTATGGAGCCGGATTGGGCACCTCGTTCGTCGGGTCGATTCACGAATTGCCTTAATTTCCCTTCCTTTACCAGCTGATCTAGGTAATTCCACAAGTTTCTGCAGTTTTCTGTGGCGTGGCCTTTGTCCTGATGGTAGCTGCAATAGAGGTTCTGGTTACGCTTTGTGGGGTCTCCTATCATCTTACTAGGCCATCTAAAATACGGTTCTCGGCAAATCTTTTCCAACACTTGCTGTACCGGCTCACGAAATATGGCATTCACTGTCTGGGGCGAAGCCGACCTAGTCTGGCTAGTGAAATCTCTCCTCGGCCACTTGCCACCGTATCTCTCCGCCTTGAAGTCCCGACTCTCTTGGGGGATACTTTTCATCTTTCCTTTATTCTGCTGTTGATCCTCCTCAACCCTCTTATACTCATCGATACGATCCATGAGCCGACGAACAGTTTTTACCGGCTTCTTGGTCAAAGACTTCCTTAGATCATGCTCAACTGGAAGACCAACCTTAAAGGTGTTGACCGCCACCTCATCGAAATCACCATCTATTTCGTTAAACGCTTCCCAGTACCTGTCCGAGTAGGTTTTCAACGTCTCGCGCTCTCCCATAGCCATGGACAATAACGAGTCTAGAGGCCGAGGTACTCTACTGCACGTAACAAAGCGGGACCCGAATGCCATTGTAAGCTCCATGTATGAATCAATGGAGTTTGCCTTTAAACCGTTGAACCATCTCATTGCAACGGGCCCTAGACTTGAGGGAAAGACTTTACACATCAAGGTCTCGTTCTGAGAATAGACCGCCATGCGTTGATTGAAATGGCTTACGTGCTCCACCGGGTCTGTTTTGCCATTATAAATGGTGAAGTTTGGCTGCGTGAACCGACGGGGTAGTTTTCCCCCTTCAATACGATGTGTGAAGGGTGATTTGGAGAGCTGGAGCAATGCCTTCCCCATGGCATCGCTACCCGAGCCCTGGTGATTCGTCCCTCTACTTCCTATGTTGCGAACACTTTCTTCTTGGTACGAGAAAGTTTCTGTGGGGGGGGTTCTTGACCTCGGCCTATAGCCACTGTCCTGGGAGTCATCTGATGAAGAGTCAGATATGGAGGGAGTCCTTTTCCGCTCTGCTCGACGCAGCTTCCTCTTCAGCTGGTCAATTTCTCTCTGCATGGCCCTAGTGTTGTTTTCTCCAGAGCCCCTGCTTTTGCCCCGTGAGCGGTTATCAGCTGTTCGCCCCGAGTGCACACTGCCCTCTCGATCTCCCATTTGCTCTGCCTGTTGTAGTGGATCCTCGTGCTGAGATCCTAGAGACTCTGCATGGGTTGGATTCACATCTGTCATCACGTTATCTGTCACCAGAACGCAAGATCCCCACAGACGGCGCCAATTGTAGGTGCACAAATCAAACTAATCCAAGTTTGGACCAGTGGACCAGCTCAATGAGCACTAAACAATGAATTTGTAGAGAGTGGGTATCTAATCTAGGTTTTTGAGATGATAGATTACACGAAGATTCGATTAGGTTTTATGAATCCAACACTGCACTTGTATAAATATGTAATATGGAGTTGAATACATTAATGCCGAGAACGAGATTTCTTAGTTCTCCTACAAACTCTATCTTTCCTATTTCTCTGTTTTTCTCTCCTTTTTGCACACCCCCCCTCCCTCTCGTCTTTCTTTTCCTTTTATAGGCTTGACTCTCTCCTTCTTCCTCCTTCCACGTGTAGTCTAGGTGTTTCCTTTTTAGATACTTGTCCCATCACTCCCCCTTACTCAAGTATCTGGTGATGATGGTAGGGCTGAATTTCAATGTTCAGATGTCACTTCTTCATTAATGCGGCCAGAGGGGTAGGTATAATGCCTTCAATGCGGAGGCAGCAGCCTTTTCTCTGATATTTGCTCATCAATTTACTTTGTCCCTTATCTTCATTCTCTCAGTCATTTGCACATAAAGCTCTTGTTGCGGGAGTCTTTTAACCACCAGGCCACTAATACTGTCTTCGGCTACGATCTGCCGAGGACAATACCATCCTCGGACGTTGTGTCTTGAGGTGCAACGTTCATGCATGGTAACTTCCTTTATCACGTGGTGTCACAGGAATGAATTATTCTGTTCTCGGACCGTCTGGGATTATTAGGTTGGGCTTTCCTCTTTATGAGGGCCTTTGGGCCGGCCCAGTATGTGGTTCGGGGCCCATGGGCACTACAGTATCGATATAAATTTACATAATTAAAACTATAAAAACTTTTAAATTTACAACATTATAAACATGTTATGTTTTATATTATTATTATTGTTATTATTATTATTATTGACTGACTTAAATCCATCCGACTTGTTTGCCTATCAAATTATTTATTAATTTTAAAAAAAAAAATTTTGAGAAAATAGTTTCATATATTCATATCACATCCTTTTGAAATTTTGAATAAACTTTTTTAGTGTCCACACCCTGACATGTATTTACATTGTACAGTTTACACCCTGACATGTTATATTATCAAAATATGTTATAATTTTTTTTAATATTTTAATTAGTTGTATGTCTTTTCAATTTGTACCGATTTTACCGAATTTAAAATTTTTGCTCCCTAAAATTGTTAATCCGGCCCTAAGTCAAAACACCTCATTTTTCAAAATAAATGGTGTATATCTTATATATATATATAAAATATAATTGTGGTTGTACTTGGTATACCTTGTCCTGTTAAGATTGGATTGAGTAATTATAAAAGGGGGAGGAGCTGTCGCAGTGTCTCCCAGATAGTAGGGATGTGGCATGGTGAGGGGTCTTATAAGAAGACTACCAAGTCTATGCTATATATAAGGACAAAACTGATTCTATGCTGAAAAGAACAGTAATCTATTCATAACCCTTCTTTTATTTAGATGTAGCTCTTACGCCTAGCTCTACGACCAGTACTGCAGCTGCTCTTTAGTCCCTAGTCTCTCCCGCTTCGCTGCTTTAACAGCTCGCTGTGTGGCTCCTCCTCCAAAGTCTCTCTCTCTCTCTCTCTCTCTCTCTCTCAATTAAAGCTATGTGCGCATGGCATGGACTTTCTTCGCGTGGGGTTTTGGCTTTTGGCTTTTAGCTTTTCCTTTTCTACCTTTTTCAGTCAAAAAAGAAAAAAAAAAAAAAAAAAAAAAACTTTTCCTTCCATGTATCTTTGAAATTGTTCCTTCAAAACACAACATCCTTGTCCGTTAGTTAAAAGGTTAAAATAAAAATAAGAAAAAAGAAAAAGAAAATTCAATAGCCTGGTCAAATTGGAATCTTTTGAATAGAAACTTTTTGTCCTTCCTGTTATTAGCATGTTTGGTTTTAGATGTCTTCACTTGTCCCGAGAAGAAAGAGAAACAAAAGTTTGGTGAAAAAATATGGGATATTAAAGCCCCGTTTAGTAGAAAAATTTGTGTAATATTGTTAGTATTTTTTTAAAATTAATGTGTTTAAAAAAATGTGTAATATTATTTAAAATTTGAAAATAAATATTTAAGATGCTCTGCTAAACGGTCTATGCCATTATACTTTAATTTATACAGTCCAAATGACTGTTTCTATGCTGTGCGAAACTGTTACCGATCATGTGATGCATATCATTCTTGTGGGCTGTTGAGTGACCCAGTTTGTCCGTTTCTCTGAAACGAGTTTGAAAGGCCCCATCTCCAAATATGACAAATTAATTAGTCAGTCTGATTGCACAAGCTAGGTTTCGCATTAAATTCCTTATTAAAAGATCTATAACTGTGTTACATTTATGTGGACATATGCTTAAATTTTTATACGAACAAGCCAAAAACAATAGGGTCCATAGCCATTTTTTTATTCCAATATAGTCTGCCACTATCACGTGGGTTGATGTGATATGCTTAAATTTTTATACGAACAAGTCCAAAACAATAGGGTCCATAGCCATTTTTTATTCCAATATAATCTGCCACTATCACGTGGGTAGATGTGATGTCCTTAAATTTTTATACGAACAAGCCCAAAACAATAGGGTCCATAGCCATTTTTTATCCCAATATAGTCTGCCACTATCACGTGGGTTGATGTGATATCACATCAACCCCAACTTTTGTTATTATGTTATATTATCGAAATATGTTATAATTTTTTTTTTATATATTTTAATTAGTTGTATGACTTTTGAATTTGTACCGATTTTACAGTATTTTTTTTTTTTTGAAACTGAAATGCTTGATTCATTAAAAACTGAGAAAAGCTTACAAAGAGGAACAAAGTGAAAACAGGTACAAGATAGATCAAACACACATCCTAACATTTAGCTCTATCTACCAGGAGCATTCGCTGTATCATAGGGGGCTCCAAGCCAACTCACTGTTGAGATGTCCCAGTAGTTTTAGCAACCTGTGCAAGATCATGTGCTGCCCTGTTGTAGTCCCGCTTCAGGTGCTTCACTTTCCAGCTCTGGAAATGACGCAACAGCTCCAACACTCCTTGAATAACTGGGCCAAAATCTCCATTAGAGCAGCTTGTATTGATGGCTTCAACAACCTCCATAGAGTCTGATTCAACAATAATCTGATGCAGCCCCAAGTCTTCAGCTAAGATAAGTCCCTCTACCACTGCAAGAGCCTCTGTTACCACCGCAAGAGCCTCTGTTACCACCGCCACATATGCCCCATTCAGCACCTTACTTTCTGCATAAACAACCAGCCCTCTGTAGTCCCGTATAACCACACCTACACACGCACAGCCACCATCCCCTGCAGTAGCGCCATCAACATTTATTTTATAGGTATCAGGTGGTGGTGCTGTCCATCCCACATCATGGGGCTGCTGTTTGAGATTGTTACACACTATAGCATCCTTATAGTCCTCACAGGTGCGCTTAGCCATATTCCAAATCTGACAGGGAGAAAAGCAACTAGATTCATGGAGCACTTTATTCCTATTAAACCAAATGGACCAGGCAGTTGCAAAAAAAGTTTCCAGGTCCTGCGTTGTACCCGCATCGAGAATTGCCAACGCCAAATCCACCAAATCAAGGGTTCTTTCCAAGAGGTTCACCGGGCAATTATGCCAACTCCACCATATATCACTAAGCTTGTCACAATATATTAAGGCATGATTGGTGCTTTCAACATCCTTTTCACATAGAGGACATTTAGCATCAATGTTTAAACCACGTTTCACCAAATTAAACCTTGTGGGCAGCCCATCCATGCAGGCCTTCCAAGAGAAGATTCTGACCTTTGCAGGGAGTTTCAGTTGCCACATTTTCTTCCATAGCCGAGTTCTGCCATCCATAGTTGAGCACTCCCCTATCTCAGTATTTTCCACAAGAGAGAGGGCAACATAGTATGCGCTCTTTACCGTGAAAACACCACTCCTATTTCCCATCCATATTATGCTATCTTCAGGTAGACAAATGCTGAGAGGGATGTTTAGAATAGTTTCAGCTTCAAAGGGAAGGAAGTATCTCCTTACTTTGTCCACTCTCCAATGCTTTGTGTCCAAGTCAATTAGGGATGAAACCATTGGGAAATCTTCAATATCCTGCTGGGGGAACAGACTTTATGGGTAGACGGGGTAGGCAGCCACTTGTCTTCCCATATGTGGATCATCCTACCGTTCCCTACCCGCCACCTCGTACCCTTTCTAATGACTTCCAAACCGTTATATATGCTCCGCCAGGCATAGGACGGGTTGCAGCCCAGCTTTGCGTCTAAAAGATCACCATAAGGGAAGTATTTGGCCTTATAAATTCTTGCAATCAAAGAGCAAGGTTCATAAGGATGCGCCATGCTTGTTTCGATAACATTGCTAGATTGAAGGCTTGTAAGTTACGAAAACCCATACCCCCCTCTGCTTTTGACTTGCACATCTTTCTCCAACCAACCCATGCCATCTTATTCTCCTACCCTTGCTGTCCCCACCAGAAACTTCTCTCCATCTTCTCAAGATCCTCACACAAGCCTTTTGGGAGTTGGAAACAACTCATGGTGTATGTGGGTATTGCCTGTGTAACTGCTTTGATTAGGATTTCTTTTCCTCCCAATGAAAGCATTTTTTCTTTCCATCCAGAGAGTTTTTTTCCCACCTTCTCCCTTATTTCAGCAAAGACCTGCATCTTTGATTTGCCTATGACAGATGGGAGGCCAAGATATTTCCCTTGCCTTGAGTCCTGCATTGGTCCCAAGATTTCCAACACTTCATTTCTTGTTTCAAGCGACATATTATGGCTAAAGGTCACAGTGGATTTTTCTGTATTGATTTTTTGTCCAGAGGCTGCCTCATAGAGCTCAAGGATCTCCACCAGCTTTCTGACTTCCCCCCCATCAGCCTTACAAAAGAGCAGGCTGTCATCCACAAAAAATAAGTGTGTGACACTAGGGCAGCCCCTACAAATGGATATACCATGTATCCGCTGCTGATCCGTTGCTTCAGTTATTAAGGCAGAAAAGGCTTCTGTACACAGCAAGAACAAATAGGATGAAAGTGGATCCCCTTGTCGAAGACCCCTAGTTGGGGTAATGTTGCCATGTGCTTCTCCATTAATTAGCACTGAGTATGTCACTGATGTTATACACTCCATCACCCATCTAACCCATTTTTCGTGAAATCCCAATCTTCTCATCACCTTTTCAATAAACTCCCATTCCACCCGGTCGTAGGCTTTGCTCATATCGAGCTTAACCGCCATATAGCCTTCCTTTCCACTCTTTTTGTGTTCTAAATAATGCATAAACTCGAAAGCTATAAGCACATTATCCGTGATTAGTCTCCCAGGGAGAAAAGCGCTCTGATTCTCGGAGATTACTTGAGGTAGTACTGTTTTGAGACGGTTGGCCAGTACTTTTGATATCAATTTATAAGCTACATTACTTAAGCTGATGGGACGGAAATCTTTCATTCTATTGGGTTTATTCACTTTTGGAACTAACGTTATATACGTGTTATTAATATCAGCCATAGATGCATCCGTATTAAGTACGTTTAAGACCATATCAGTAACATCAGAGCCAACAATATCCCAATGCTTTTGATAAAAAATAGCTGACATACCGTCTGGGCCCGAAGCCTTTGTCGGATGCATTTGTCGGATGCATTTGTGTGAGTGCTGTTTTGACCTCTTCTCTGGTGAATTCCTGAATAAGCGCATCATTCATCTCCTCTGTCAGCTTGGTAGGGATCAGTTTTGTCACCTCCTCCACATGAGTCGGGTGTGTGGAAGTGTATATGTTTTCAAAATAACTGGTGGCCGTTCTGGTTATGCTCTCCTTACTTTCACACTATACACCCTCTTCATCCCACAGACCAACAATTGTGTTCTTTCGCCTTCTCTCTGATGCGCGATGGTGAAAAAATTTCGTATTACGATCACCCTCACCCAACCATTGTACTCTAGACCTTTGCTGCCACCACACTTCTTCATCATCAAGTAGAGTGTTTATCTCCTTCCTTAATCTATTAATTTCCAGCCCATTTTGCCCAGCTGTGTCATTCTTTGTTAGCTCATTTAAGATTTCTTGCTTCTTCTTTATCTTACTCGAGAACTGACCAAAGACAGCTGAGCCCCATTTAGACAGGGAACTAGCACAATTTTTGAGCCCTTCACTGAAACCACACGGATCATGAAGGTTTGTGTTTGTCCTCCAGACTTCCTCAATCAGCTCCTTACAGTCCACTCGCTTGGTCCAAATAGCTTCAAAGAAGAAACGACGTTTACCATGCCTTTGGGAATTAACTGAATCAGTAACTAAAATTGGACAATGATCAGATGTAGTACCTTCTAAGTGCTGGACCCGAATATTTGGGAAATGCTCAAGCCAAGCCTGGTTCGCAAATGCCCTGTCTAGCCGCAGGTAGATCCTGTTCTCCCCTTCCCGATTGTTACACCATGTAAAATCAAACCCAGAATATCCCAAGTCTTTGAATTCACATCTGTTAACAGCGCCTCGAAAATCCTCCATCTGATGTTGCGATCTCGGCACCCCTCCCTGTTTTTCATCTTGAGAAAGTATCTCATTGAAATCACCTAAGCACAACCATGGCAAATGGAATTGATGATTTAGAGTGTTCAAGAACCTCCACGATTCCTTTCTCCGTTGTGTCTCCGGATGCCCATAGAAACCCGTTAGCCTCCATCTGAAACCAGTAGCTTCCTCCGTGACAATAGCGTCGATGTGGTGCGCCGAAAAACTCTTGATCTCCAGATTGACTTCCTTCTTCCAAAACATGGCTAAACCCCCTCCTCTTCCGTGTTTTTGAACATAAAATCCATTCACAAAACCCAGTTTCCATTTGATTTTCTTCATTCCGGTAATCTTTTTCTTAGTTTCTGTTAGGAAGATTACCTCGGGATCCCATCGCCGCACAAGGGTGCGCAGCGCTCCGACTGACCGGGGGTTCCCAAGCCCCCGGCAGTTCCAGCACAAGCCAATCATGGCTCCCGGCGGTGCTGCTCAGCAGCCACCGCCTTGTCGCATAAGCCATACCCGTGGTTCCTCTTTACTTTTCTTCCTTCTTCTGTTTCCAGCTTCTCAATCTCTCCACTCCTCTTAATTCCACTAATTCTTTCTTGGGCTGTCATAACCACATCACTACCCGGGCCCTTTTCTCTAGCAAGCTTCTTTAGTTTTCCTTTGGTCTTGGGCCTTATGCCTTTATTATGGCCCACATCCAGGTATCCCTCTTCATTACCCGCTGAGATTTCTAAATTGGGCTTCATAGGGCTTGTAATCTCATTTTCTTCTGGCTTATTTTCTTTTTGGAGGCCCACTACCGAATGCCCAAACTGAGGTGTTTCTTCCTCAGTACGCTGCATTTCAAAATTCAAAACTTTTTGTGCAGGACGTGTGGTCTCATCCTTTTTCGCATTTGGCGGGCCAATCCCAGAGCTGTCCCACTGACTTGAGTGACTAGCCACCTGACTACCTACCTTTCCGCCATCACCCACGTCACCCCAGCGCACCTGCTCCTCTGTTACTTTGTCAGCGTCATAATTTTTTTCTCCTCCTCTTTCATCAACTCCAGCCTTCCCCGCCACCACCGGTTGCGTATTGGTTAGCCCACTGCCATTACCCGGTTGTTGGCGCTCGTTCTTTGATGGTTTTACCATAGTCTGCCCTCCCTTGTACCCTCCATTGGCTCTAATCCACTCTCCATACTGGTATTCCATCGCTGGCCTTCCTTCCGCATCCACACAGTGCCTATCATCGTGACCCAATTTTCCACAGATATAGCACACCGTAGGGAGTCTTTCATATTTGAACGTTACCCATACCTTCTCCCCTTCCATACTCATTAGATAGCCTCCTCTACGTAGGGGTCTGTCCAAAGGAAGCTCAATCCTAATCCTCATATACTTTGCTTGATCTGCTTGCCATGCTCTTTTGTCTGCCTCAAGAAATTTGCCCAATCTGTTTCCTATATCTTTTCCGGTTTCCTCTGTCATTAGCTCAAAAGGTACCCCCCAAACTTGTACCCAAAAGGGTGAGTGAGGAAATACAACATTTGCAGCTGATAGCCCTTTTCTCCACCGGCACAATAATAGAAGATTATTATCAAAATTCCACGGCCCATTCTTTTCTACCCATTCCATTTGATGTTTGGAGCTGAATATGAACTGGAGAATATCATTCCCCACTTCTACTATCCTCACATCTGACCCCAACTTCCAGACTGATCTTAAAGTGCTTTTTAGAGCACGTTGATTTTGTTGTCTGTTGGATAAGAGTTTTCCAAACAAACTAAGGTGACACTCCTCTAGTAAATCGGCTCTATTGTGTGCAGAGATTTGAATACCCTTTTCCTCCTCCTTTGTTAACTGTAAGTTCTGCAACCCATCCAAAACAGCTTGCTCCATTCCCACTGTTTAAACCCCTGACCACAAACCAGCGTAGTACACTTCTGAACTAATCAAAAGGAAAGCCCACATGCGTAGAGATAATGGGAGGAAAAAACTCTTACCTAAAGAGAGAGCCGAGACTCCTACAAGGGAGAGCTTACAGGGTGGGGTTGATTTTACCGTATTTAAAATTTTTGCTACCAAGATTGTTAATCCGGCCGTAAGTCAAAACACCATATTTTTTAAAACATACGTTATTTATATTACAGAACATTTTATTGAAATACATAAAATAATAATAAAACAATTAAATGTATAATAAATAGTATCAATAAAATTTTCATAATTAAAATTATAAAAATTTATAAATTTACATAATTATAAATATATTAAATTTATTATTTTTATTATTGACTGACGTAGATCTATCCGACTTGTTCGTCAATCAAATCATTTATTATTATTATTGTTTTTTAAAAAACAATTTCAAGAAAATAGTTTTATATATTCATATTACATCCTTTTCCAATAAAAAAAAAAATTACATCCTTTTAAAATTTTGAATAAACTTTTTTACTGTCTGGCAAGCATTTACGCTTTACAATTTACACGGTTTGTACTTATTTTGTTGGGTTACTGAGAAGATTTCGGTTAATGTGTTCTCTTATGACACACGATAAGGTATTTATTTTAAAAATATTTTATAAAAACTTGAAAAAGTTGTAAAATTTTATCAATTTTTAATAAATTTTTTTTTTCAAAAATAATAAACTATTGTGTTCTCTTAGACACTCATTAATAACATCCTATTAACAATAGCGTCCATACCCTTTTTTTGATTCCCATCCTATTACATCAACCTCCACTTTTGTTGTTATGTTATATGGATTTTGCTAACACAAGGGTACATAATAATTAATCACTTTTGAAAATATTTTTTTGAGAATTGAAAAAGTATTAATAATTTTTTCAATTCTCGAAAAAATATTTCAAAAAATAAATGATTTAATGTGTACCATTAGGACACACATTAACCAAATCCATGTTATATTATCAAAATATGTTATAATTTTTTTTATATATTTTAATTAGTTGTATGACTTTTCAATTTTTACCGATTTTCAATTTTTATATTTGTAAACAGTTTGTACCTATTTTGTTGTGTTATTAACAATAGGGTCCATACCCTTTTTTGATGAATTATGCTAGAACCATACACAAGGCCACAACTCCCAGCAAGTTGTAACTAGTGGAAGGGTGACTCACCATCACCCCTCCACCAATCACGACTCGCCACGTAGGCGAATTGTGATCAAGGTTGTGGCATTGTGTGTGGTTCTAACATAACTTTTTTTTTTTTATTCCAATATAGTCTGCAACTATCACGTGGGTTGATGTGATATCACATCAACCCTCACTTTTGTTGTTATGTTATACAGATTTTGCTTACGAAACGACACATAATAATTAATCACTTTTAAAAATATTTTTTAAGAAATTAAAAAAGTATTGATAATTTTTCTATTTCTTGAAAAAATATTTTTAACGATAAATGGCTTATTGTGTGCCTTAGGACACACATTAACCAAACTCATATTGTATTATCAAAATATGTTATAATTTATATACATATATATTATAATTAGTTGTATGACTTTTCAATTTGTACCGATTTTCAATTTTTTTATATCTGTAAACAGTTTGTACCTATTTTGTTGTGTTATTAACAAAAGGGTCCATACCCTTTTTTTTATTCCAATATAGTCTGCAACTATCACGTGGCACTTTTGTTATTATGTTATATTATCAAAATATGTAATAATTTTTTTTATATATTTTAATTAGTTGTATGACTTTTTTTTTTTTTTTTTAGCTTTTGAGAGGGTTTGGATACAGCTTAAATTTTTCACGTTTTGTGTTGTTCACGTTTTGCTTCTTCTTTTTTTTTTTTTTTTTTTCGATTTTGTTGCGGGGGCCAGAGATGTAAGCGCGCACAGTATGCGTACTGTGCGCACACTGTTCATGTACTTTTTTAGCAATTTTTATTAAAAACGAGTCTCGTAGTACTATTCACACATTTAAAAATTATTTTGTTACAGTGTTTTCAGTTTTCAGCAATAAGCTCTATCCAAACGGACCCTAAAAGTGCTCACTAGATAAATTTTAGGAACCAATAATGTAATTTCGCCTAAAAAATTTCTCAAAATGTGCCTAAACAACTTCATGCATTGAGAAGTTTTAGGTCAAGCTTAGATTTGAACAACAATTGCTAGTATAAATTGTTAATAACGTTATAAATTAACAAGACCAGATGGTTTAAGGTTTAGAGATTTTGATCAAGCAAAAATACTTGCAATGTTATGGATTTGAAAAATATTATAAATCTAATAATTTCAAATTCACATATTAATAAAACTGAAATCCATCTCTAAATTTTATCAATTAGAAAAAAAAAATCCTCTCATGAATTATTAAAATCATTTAAATTTAAAATTAAAATCCAAATCACTCATTTCAAATATTACCATCCTCTCATGTATGATTTTTATTAACTATGAATTGGTTACTTTTATTTTCTTTATTTTATATGAAATATATATTTATAGTTGATTGAGATTATGGAGAATCCTTATCATAATATGAGTTTTAAATCAAATTCTAGGTATGAAAAAATAAATTAAACTTTACATTTATTTTGGTTTTAGTATAAAATTATATTACCATAAAATTGTTTATTTAGTTTGTTATTGACATCAATTAATATTTTTCACATTCATTTTATTTTCAATTTTGTCTTTTAATCTTGCCCTCTGAGTCAAAACCCTTGCTCTGCCACTGCCAAGATCTGAGCTCAAGTAGAAGAAACTAAATTAAAATATATAGCAATTGCTCAAATTGGTCAATTGGAAGCATATGATATTTCGTTTCACATTTCATATCTTAACTTTTAACTTGATTTTTAATGGAAAGCCACAAAATAATGTCGATACAAATCTCTTCAACCAATAACCCTCGTACTGTCAGGCTAGTAATGATTTTGCTACACCAAGCAACACATGTATAGGTTGGAAACATTTCCAATCTTATATAGCGTAGTTATTTAGAACAATATCATCTTCTTCTTTTTTTAAAGATTTTTATGTCATAAGACTCATAACACAGGAACTGTTTATTTAGAACAGGTTTCATACAACACTCAAGCCCCAAACCACAATTTAGCCAGCATTCTTTTGACTTAAAGATATAAACTAATACACTAATTTATTTGCTAACAAGTATGCTTGCACTAAAGTACGCCTTTTTTTTTAGAAGACACCAAAGTACAATTAAGCGGCCTTTGAGGTGGTACTAGCATCAGCACTTAAAACTGCAGTAGATCCATAGCCATAATCAATGTGGTGCCACCTGATTCTAATCCAGTAACTGTAGCTGCAACCGTTTCGACAAAAGATTCAATATTGGTCACAGCAGAACTAACCACTGATTGTACCCCGTAGCCTGAACTACTACCAGACCCAAGCCCGTAGCCTGAATCTGTTTCCGTAGTAACGTTGTTTGAAGACATGGAAATGATACTTCTACTATTTATTATTGGAAAGTGATGACCTTAATGGATGTCAATCTATTATTTTGCAAGTCTCGAGCACGTTTTTCCCAATGTGGCAAACTACATTATTAGAGTGCACAGTGAATTTAAGAACGTGGATTAGTTGCCCCACAACAACTGACCCAACTTCAAGATGTCTCCAATAATTCAGGACACGTAATACCCAAGACAATCTTGAACAGTAAAAATAAAATCCTGCCTTTTTGGCTATGATATGATCTGTAAGAGCATATCAAGCTCTCAAATCCTAAAAACCCTATTTTTTAGCATTTTTGAAACAAAAGACCATTCCATCAAACCGGTTAAATCCTAAATTTTTAAGATTCAAGTTACAGTGCAATCTCAAATATGAGATTGCACTGTAGCTCTAATTGTAAAACAAAAATTATTTTTTATTCCCTCAAGCTCTCTCTCTCTTCTATCTTTCTCTTTCCCCCTCTCTGCTTCTTTCTTCTCTCTTCTCTCCCTGTTCTTCGCCGATGAGTGTGCTCTGTCGATGATTGTGCTCCGTCGATGGTCATGGGCCGTGGGTCGTGGTCTGATGTGCTCCGGTGATTTTGTGGGTCTAGGTTTGTGGGTCTGAGTTCATGGGTCTGGGTTCATGGGTCATCAACGTAACCGGGGTTGAGATCGAGGCTGTGGGTTTTGGCTGGGGTTAAGATCGGGGTGGGGGGTTTTGGTTGGGGTTGAGAACGAGGTGGGTTGCTGTGGTTGAGGCGTGGGTCTTGGGTTTGATGGGTTTTGCTTGCCGTGGCCGCCGTGGGTCTTGGGTTTGTGGGTTTTGTTCACCGCTCAATCCTCTGCCTCCCTCTCTTCCTCTCACGGTGAGCTTCTCTCTCTCAAGTTTAGTTTAGTTCTTGTTGTTGTTGCTGTTTTTTTTTTTTTTTTTTTTTTTGCTATGGGGTTGATTTTTGGATGGATGCTGATTGTGGTGGCAGTGGGTTGGTCGGTCTGGGTTTGTTGTTGAATGTTGATGGTTTATGGTGGTGGTTTCTGACTGTGGCTAGCCGTTGAGAAGAAATTGGTGGAAAGAGAGAGACAGTGGTAAAATAAAAATAATATTATTTAAATGAAGTTGTAAAAAAAATAGAATGTTTGATGCTTGGTAGATTGTAAAATGGTATGTTAAAATTGATAAAGTAGATTTTTGAAGTGCTAAATGCTAAAATATTTAGCATTCTTGATAAGAATGCTCTAAAAGTGAACTACATGAAAAAACGAAGCTGCCAAGAGAACGGTTTAGGAAAGATAGGGCTAAACAAAATTTAATAAATGAGCAAGAAAACCCAATTCTAGAGAGTTGAAGAATGTGATTCCCTTAAAGGTCCTTCATATTTACAACTTTAAAAGCAGAACATTAAAAAAAAAAAAAAAAAAAAACTAAAACCTTGTACAAAGATTATATCAATAATGAATCTGCACTAGTTGGAGAACTCTTAAAAATTTGTTTCTCATCACCTACAACAAGAAAACAGACCTATAATACAAATAATATAAACCTGTAGTAGTAGTAAATGATACAATTCCTGGTAAATGTATCTTTCTTTATCCCGTTTTCTTTTAAGACTAGGTTTTTATTCTGGAGCTTGAAGAGTTTTGTTCAAGATCCACCCGAGGTCAGGTTGGTTAGTGGAATCATTCCTGAAACTGATATGTTAGAATTCTAGCTTTACAACCCAAACAAGATTGTGATAAAAGTATATCACATTTTAACCTGAGCATTATCTTTTTTTTATTTTTTGAAGCTCATCTTGGGCACATATGAGCCTACATATAACAAGCAACAATTCACATAAATGATTATACTTCTTCATTTGTAGAAGTAGAAGAAACTCAATGAAAATCATTAGTAAATAACCAAATACGTACTTATATAGTTATATATGAAGCCCCAAAGGGGCCCTAGCCCCTGAGTTGCATAACTTTTTTTGGTAGATATATCCTAGCCTAATTTGAATTGAGTCCAAGGTAAATCAAACTTGTCCACTCTCTACAAAATCTGGGTCCCCCGAAACATATCAACCCAAACACCCATACATCAGCCCAAAACAATCATAGTCCAAAAATCATCGATCCAAAAAATTTAACAAAAACCTATAATCAATTATTAGCCTATATTTTACCTTGGAATTGAATAAATATGATTTATTTTATAAAAAAACAAATTCAACATATATATATATATATATATCTACTTTATGATGATTGTTTTTTATTATCAAACTTAAATAATAATCGGTTCATAGAATAAGGCAAAATTCAATTTCAAATATCTTATTTAACAATAAAGGACTTTACTAACTGAACTAACTAAAACTCACATAATAATTTTTTTTGACAACAAATAAATACATTCTTGTTTATTCTTCAACCCCCTTTTTTGGATTTGTCCTTGTAATATATATCATATTAAAAAACTTATACCATAATTAAGTTGTTGTTGTAATAGCGACAAATCGTTATCTTATCTCTACAATAAGTGGTTAACTCTCATTAATTATTAAATTAGTTTTTCATATGGTCCTACGCAATGTAATATGCACCGATGATTTGCAATGTAATCCACGGCCTCGTTGTGCTTGCCAGGTGAGGGTCTGGGCAATGCAGAGGCCGCTGATTCGACTGCCTTATAACCACATAGTCCACGGTAGAGAGAATGAAGTGTTTTTACAGTGACAACTAACAAGGTGCTAATAAATCATTTTTTTTAATTAAATGTTATTTGAATTCCGTTAGCCACCTGATGTAACTGCTGTTATCTATACTACTATTTAAGCGGCTGGACCTGTTTGGACCAGATTTTTTTTGGGTCTAAAATACCCCTAGAGCCTATGTTTAAGTAGGGCCAAAACTTGGTAAAAATGCTTCTTTAACTTCCACGTAAAACACTATCTATAAAATAGGAGCACACTTCCAGTACACTTACGTTAGTTTTCAAACTCAAATTATTTCTTCTTCAGTTTTGCAATTCTTTCAATTCTGTGTTTTCAAACTTCTTTCACCCACCTATTTGCTTCAGATTTCATTACAAACGACAACAACAATAGCATAGATTTGAGGTAAACTTCTTCATAGTTAAACACTCCAGATTTCAATTCTCTTCTTCTTCTTCTTTTTTGTTTGCTTGGAGTTGCAAAAAAAAAAAAAGAAAAAGAAAGAAACCAACATTGGTGGTTTGCAAAAAAAAAAAAAAGAAAAAGAAAGAAACCAACGTTGGTGGTTTGCAAAAAAAAAAAAAAGAAAAAGAAAGAAACCAACGTTGGTGGTTTGCAAACATATTCTATTTTATGTACAGGTTTTTTTTTGCCAACAAGATTAATGTCTTGCCATTGTAATGCTCATGGTTGAAGGTGGTTTCCCTCAGGTTTGTAACATTTTTTTTTTTTTTTTTGTTGTTGTTGGTAAGTCTTTGATTACGGTCTCTCTCATCCCACTTTTTTGTCTTTAATGATGACTGCATGAATTTGTTCCCCTCATGTTCATTTTTTAAGAGTGATTTTTTTTTTTTTTGGGCCACATCAAACATGTCCTATTTTATGTACAGGTTTTTTTTTGCCATTTTTATGTACAGGTTTTTTTTTGCCAACAAGATTAATGTCGTGCCATTGTAATGCTCAGGGTTGAAGGTTGTTTCCCTCAGGTTAGTAATGTTTTTTATTTTTATTATTTTTTTATGAAAGCCTTGGATTATGGTTTAATTTGTAAAAAAAAAAAAGTTGTTTTATCTCCAACAAAAATATTTTTATCTCCAACAGAAATATATTATTTAATTGTGATTTACATAGTTAAAGGAATCCACTTCGTTAGCATTATCTTTTTCATATCATTATCTTATCTTTTCTTATAATTTTTTATTTTTCTTTTGTTTTATTATATTATTATCTTACCTTATCTTCTCTTTCTTTTTTTTTTTTTTTTTTGTTTGCTTGAAGTTGCAAAAGAAAAAAGAAAAGAAAAGAAAAGAAACCAACGTTGGTGAATTGCAAAAAAAAAGGAAACCAACGTTGGTGGTTTGCAAAAAAATAGGAAACAAAACTTCATGGTTTATTTTTTGCTTGAAGTTGGAAAAAAAAAAAAAAAAAAAAAAAAAAAAAAAAAAAAAAAAAAAGGAAACCAACGTTGATGGTTTTTTTTTTTTTTGCTTGAAGTTGCAAAAAAAAAAAAAAAAAAGAAAACCAACACTAATGGTTTTTTTTTTTTTTGCTTGAAGTTGCAAAAAAATAGGAAACTAACGTTGATGGATTTTAAGTGGTGCCATCTCTTCCTCTTATTATTTTTGTTTGTTGTTTTTCTTACATTTAAACCTTATTCTTTTTTTTTTTTTTTGTAATTTTTTTTAGGTTGACATATCAACAACTTGGTTAGAGTGTGTTGCAGACACATTGGATGAATTCGGATGAGCGAAGTGGTAGTCAATCTATGAAGTAGTTGTTACAAAACATTTTTTTTAATATAAATATCCTACCTTATGAAATTTAATTTTGTTCTTTTTTCTGCCTTTCATTGCACATTTGGTGACTTTGTAAGCAATTGTTATATATGCAAATTTGCTAAAGCAAGAATGATATTGGATAAGTTATCTTTAAAGATAAAATTTTAAAATTGTGGTGAAAATTGCCAATATGAATTTGCATCAATGTTTTTTTTCTTTTTTTGGAGGGTGGTCAATCCTTTTACGTTGCTTTCCTATTTTTTTGCTACTTCAAACCCAAAAAAAAACCACCAACATTGGTTTCCTATTTTTTTGCAACTTCAAGGAAAAAAAATAAACAATCAACGTTGGTGTCCTTTTTTTTTTTTTTTTTTTTTTGCGACTTCAACAAAAAAATATCCATCAACGATGGTTTCCTATTTTTTTGCAACTTCAAGCAAAAAAAAAAAAAAAATTCCCTATTTTTTAGGTATTTTAATAATATGCCAGCACTATTTTACATTAAATTTTTTTTTAAATGTTTTAAGTATTTTTATTCCTAAAATTTAGCCTATTATTTAGATACTAAAGCAAGAATGATACTGGAAAACTTATCTTTAAAGATAAAATTTTAAAATTGTGCTGAATATTACTTCTAAATAATATACTAACTTTTAATAAATTTGCATCAATGTTGTTGTTGTTGTTTTTTTTTTTTTTTTTTTTTTTTTGAGGGTGGTGAGTCCTTCAACGTTGGTTTTCTATTTTACTACAAATTCAAGCAAAAGAAAAAAGAAAAAAAAACCCTATATTTTAGTTATATCCATCAACGTTGGTTTCCTATTTTTTTTGCAACTTCAACCAGAAAAAAAAAAAAAAAAAAAAAAAAAAAAAAAAAAAAAAAAAAAACAGCTCAACGTTGGCTTCCTTTTTTTTTGGCCAACTTCAAGCAAAACAAGATAATCCCTATTTTTTAGGTATTTTAATAATATGCCACCAATGTTTTACATTAAAACTTTTTTTTTAAATGTTGTAAGTATTTTTATTCCTAAAATTTTGCCTATTATTTAGAAGTAATTTTTTCCATGATTTTTTTGTTTTATATTCAAAGAAAAAAGGAAACAAAATAAAATTAAAAACACAAGTTTTATACATTTTCAACCAATTGATAACATGAAGCCTTTTCTATACAAAATAATAATAATAATAATAATAATAATAATAATAATAATAATATCCTTCAATAGTTGGGGGAGGGAAATTTCAACCAATTGAGCTATTATTTAAAAAAAAAAAAACATTATATTATGGCTAAAATATTGTGTTTATATATTTTAGTGTCAGACCATTGCAACTCAAAGATAAGGATGCAATATTATTTTGCAAAACTTTTATATAAGAGGTTTGACTACAAAATTTTAACATAGCACATGCTTCCACTTTTACTAAATTTTATTAGAATTGCACATATTACTACAATTCTTACAAGTCATTGGCCAAAAGCCTTGCATTTATAATTTCCTCCAATGTTTACAAGTTTAAATAAACCCTTTTTGGACTAGGTAATAATTATTGCGCTAAATATGTATATATGTGCAACTAACACAATTATTTTATTTTATTTTTGTCTATTTTAATGCAGAAATAAGTTCGGAAAATACACCTACGACTCATACCAATGATGTAGAACGTCATCGAGAACTACGAAGATATTATGATCGACGTAGTAGACAAGTAGAAGACAATGAAAGCAGACAAATTCGATTGGCAAGACGTCGTGCCAATTATGCAAGACGAAGACAACAAACTTTGGGTGGTGATGTTACTTTAGTGGGAAGTCCAACAAATTTAAATGAAGACGTTGTGCATTCTAATGCAACATCACCATGTGTATCATTAAGAGCACCTAATCGCGAGGCTACACGAAGTTGTCGTCTTACGCATATCCGTAACTTGGCGCGAAATATTCCAGTTGAGCAAAATGCTATGCAAGAAACTAATGGTGAGATCATAATTTTGTACCTTTTATGAAAAAATATTCATTGGTGGGACTATAATACTCCCAAATTGTAATAAATGTTCTGAATTAACCCTTACCCTAAAAAATAGAAGAGCCTCACGCGCGTGCTCAAACATATTCTTTAAGCAAGAACAATTATCAAAGCATGACTGAGCTTTGATACTTTAGTCATAATATTGTGTGCAGAAATACTTAGGCATAGAAAAGTGTGCAGAAAACCCACCCTTTCTTGCAAGAACGTAATTATCTTCTATTGTATGGAGTACTGTTCTAAAATAAGAAAATCCAAAATATAAATCTGGCATAAATTTCATTATTAAGCATCAAACTTATAAAAACTTGTAGCATTTATGCAATAGATGAAATTAATTCAAAGAGCCAGAGACGAAATGGTTATTTCGCATAGAAATACATCTAACACAAAATTTCACAATATAAAACTTACTTGCATTCAGTTAGACATCCAAATGCAAATTCATGAATCCAAAAATCAATAAACCATAGAGAAAGAAAACAACTAAACAAAGCAACATAACTGTGTGTCTTGAAATTCCCACAAAACATTAATATCTCGAAACAAACAATCCAATAATATAATGGAGTACCCACCTGGACTCGTAGGGAAATGCATCACCAGAAGGCTTATTAGAAGAAGTGATGGGCAAGATATTCAAATCCCAATCTTTCTCAATACTGGGGAACTTGCCCAAAAACTTGGAGTAAGTATCATAACTCCCTGCTGCACCCATCAACCACAACCTCTCAGCATGAAGCTCCATCAACTGGCTCAACCTGGACACCACAAAACTCACACCACCCTCACCCTCACCCTCACCCTCACCCTCGCTCGCATCATCATTGTCTTCGACCAAAGCCTTCAAATCCCCAAAGTTGACAACAACTTTCCCTCCTCGCTCATGCTCATCCAAGCATTGCAGCTCCCCCACTTCCTTCAACTTCAACTTCAACCCCATCTTCTCTTCACTCCCTCCCCCATTCACAAACTCCGAAATCTCATTCCCTATACAAATCACACTCACCCCACTTAACTCACTCGGCCAAACACTATCTCCCCCCTTCTTCACGCGCTCCGTAAAACTCCGAAGCGCGTCCATCGCACAAACCCCAAGCAACAACGGGTTCCTCTTCCCGCTCTTTCTCACCAAAACCTCTGCAATTCTTCTCGAATTCTCGTCTTCCCCCGGAAACCCGAAACTACTACGTCGTTGTGTCAAATCCGGGTTGGTCAAGTTACAGAGGAAAACCGGCGGGTGAATAATCGCGAGCTTAATATCGGTGCTCCGAAAACCCGCTTCGCCGAACACCCGGCTGACAATCGGGTCATCGAGAATCGACAAAATAAAGTGCTTGAGCTCGACTTTCAAAAGCGACGTCGTTTGCTGCTGCTGCTGCTGCTGCTGCTGCTGTGTTTGGCTCTGAATGATTTGGTAGTGAAAGTTATCAGGGTGGCGCCTCTGGTTCGCTTGGGATCGTTTGATAGCCGCCATGAGCGAATTCGACACCGGCGGCTCTTCCACCGATTTGGAAGAAGGCAACCGATCCAACGATACGCCGACGAACAGTTCCAGAGCGCGGAATTGGAGGCGTGGAGAGTACGCGCTGCTTCTCGCGCGTGCACATGCCTCTCTTAACGAAGACGACGGCAAGGCCAGCAACGCAGACACCGCGTGCAGAGATGTCGTCTGAGCGTGGCTGCGTCTACGCGCCACCGCAACCGCGTCGTCCAAAGCACGCGCCGCTTCTTCTGTCAAGCATTGCCTCGCTGCGCTAACCGGCGTCGGCATCGCCAGTGAGCTTATAAAATATATGAATCCCAAAAAATAAAAAATGAAAAAGCTTTATGTGTGTGTGTTTATATATATATTTATATATATATATATATATATATATATATGCGCGCGCGCGCGCGCTGTGTTTGTGAAACTGGGAGTGTGTGTGTCTGAGAATGAATATGTAAGTCGTTTAAGATTTTTACTATTTTGAGCTAATAAAATAAAGGGTAGGGTTTACTTTCAGACACTTTTGGGATTAGTTTATTCATCTCAGGAGAGAGAGAGGTACAGTACCTGTTGCCAAAGACAAAGTACTCCAAGGGAAGAGGGAGAGTTTTTATTTATTACAACTCCAAGGGAAGAGGGAGAGTTTTTATTTATTACAAAGACAATAAAATCATATAGAAAAAAAAGAGCAGGCTGGAGAGACAAATAAAATAAAAAACACGAAGTATTTTAGTTTAGTTTAGTTTTAACTTTTAAGTTGTGTTGCTGCTGTTGGTGGTGGTGGTGTTGGTGTTGGTGTTGAGGAGTGGGGCCCAGCGGTCTATAGAAGAAAGAAACACATGTGACATGGCGAGCAAGCATAGATTCTTCAATCTTCCTCTATAAAGGAAAAGATCTGGTTGTTTGTTTCTATGGGTCTTTAGCTTTCTGCTTTTATTACACCAATTCAGTACTACTTTTGTGAGAGAGAGATAGATAATTAGATAGATGCCTCGCCCACTGACAACCAAATGGTGGCAATGAATTGAAGTATTGAACGATGGATACTGGTGCCAAAGGTCAGTGTCCAGCTTTATTAATTTGGGGACTCTTTATTGGGATTTTTTTTTTATATTTTATATTTTTTATTTTCCCTTTTTTAAGCAAAAAGATACGCATGTGATAATGTGATGCAAAATGAGGGAACTAAACTTACATCGTTAAAAGGGGACCCCAATCCCAATTCCAAATGGCTACACCTACACTCTCGATCACCACCACGTAGATGCTTTGTCTCACTATCAATCAACTTATTATTACTACTGTATATGTTTTGTTATCGTTAGCTTTTGTGTTGCGATGACCACTATTCAACAACGGACGTCTTAACTTTGATATCTCAGTCTGCGTTCTGTATTACTTTATGGGTTTCTATCGCTGCCTTTTATTTTACTATTTATATATTATTATTATACTATTTAACAATAACAATAACATTGAACATTACTTTGATTTCAGACAATTCCCAACCCCAGGGAAAGGGTCCCTCGACAGTTCTTGAATTCCAGTAATTTATAATCTAATTGGTTAAATTTTAATTTTGTCGGTTGAGCCATTCACCTTAAAAAAATATATATAAATAAATAAGGATCAATCTGGGTTTTGCGGCCAAATTTGTTAACAAACATGATTTTAATAATCTATACTACTATTCATGTTAAACCATAACCCAAGGCTTTCATAAAAAAAAATAATAAAAATAAAAAACGTTACTAACCTGAGGGAAACAACCTTCAACCCTGAGCATTACAATGGCACGACATTAATCTTGTTGGCAAAAAAAAACCTGTACATAAAAATGGCAAAAAGAAACCTGTACATAAAATAGGACATGTTTGATGTGGCCCAAAAAAAAAAAAAAATCACTCTTAAAAAATGAACATGAGGGGAACAAATTCATGCAGTCATCATTAAAGACAAAAAAGTGGGACGAGAGAGACCGTAATCAAAGAGTTACCAACAACAACCAAAAAAAAAAAAAATGTTACAAACCTGAGGGAAACCACCTTCAACCATGAGCATTACAATGGCAAGACATTAATCTTGTTGGCAAAAAAAAACCTGTACATAAAATAGAATGTGTTTGATGTGGCCCAAAATAACATTATATTATGGCTAAAATATTGTGTTTACATATTTTAGTGTCAGACCATTGCAACTCAAAGATAAGGATGCAATATTATTTTGCAAAACTTTTAAATAAGAAGTTTGACTACAAAATTTTAACATAGCACATGCTTCCACTTTTACTAAATTTTATTAGAATTGCACATATTACTACAATTCTTACATGTCATTGGCCAAAAGCCTTGCATTTATAATTTCCTCCAATGTTTACATGTTTAAATACACCCTTTTTGGACTAGGTAATAATTATTGCGCTAAATATGTATATATGTGCAACTAACACAATTATTTTATTTTATTTTATTTTATTTTTGTCTATTTTAATGCAGAAATGAGTTCGGAAAATACACCTACGACTCATACCAATGATGTAGAACGTCATCGAGAACTACGAAGATATTATGATCGACGTAGTAGACAAG
Organism: Castanopsis chinensis; assembly: GCA_032878915.1. Classification (NCBI taxonomy): domain Eukaryota; kingdom Viridiplantae; phylum Streptophyta; class Magnoliopsida; order Fagales; family Fagaceae; genus Castanopsis; species Castanopsis chinensis. The sequence goes on from JAVQMG010000131.1 coordinate 27,346,508, forward strand.
TAGAAGACAATGAAAGCAGACAAATTCGATTGGCAAGACGTCGTGCCAATTATGCAAGACGAAGACAACAAACTTTGGGTGGTGATGTTACTTTAGTGGGAAGTCCAACAAATTTAAATGAAGACGTTGTGCATTCTAATGCAACATCACCATGTGTATCATTAACAGCACCTAATCGCGAGGCTACACGAAGCTGTCGTCTTACGCATATCCGTAACTTGGCGCGAAATATTCCAGTTGAGCAAAATGCTATGCAAGAAACTAATGGTGAGATCATAATTTTGTACCTTTTATAAAAAAATATTCATTGGTGGGACTATAATTATTTTAGGGAAAATAGGCATTTTTTTCTAAAGGTAATTTCTAAATAATTATTTTAAGTTTATAAGGTAAAACTTGAAATATAAAAAAGAAAAGGCAAAACTTCAAATGGGCGGCAACCTTTTCCTTTTGAAAAAAACAATAGTGGACTCAACCACAAAGTTGGCTCCAGCCTGACCCATGGGATCTCTTCTAGGTTCTTGAAAAATTTTCTTCTTTTAAGCAACAACACTCAAATGGTAAAATGCATTTTCAATCTTCAAACTACAAAATGAAAACAGAAAAGAAATGCAGTGATGGGTTTCTCACCGAAGAGAAGGGTTTGTGTGTGTGTGTGTGTGTGTGTGTTTTAATCTAATTGATAAGTGGACAGAAGTAATTTGAAAACTAACAGTAGAGTCATCCTATTTTATAGGCAACGTTTTAGTAGGAGTTAGATAAGTATTTTTACGGGATTATCTTTTAATTTTGTCTCTACTTAATCTTAGGACATAGGGTATTTTAGATAAAAAAAAAAATCTTTGAAGAAGTGAATTAGTGGAAAAGTGTTCCTATTTTGTAGGCAATATTTTAGTGCAAGTCAGACCTATATTTTTATCAAACTATCCTTTAGTTTTGTCTCTACTTAAACCTAGTGGTGTAAGGGTATTTTGGAATAAAAAAAATCCGGTCCAAACAGGTGCAGCCGCTTAAATAGTAGTATAGATGCGTTAGCAAGTGAAATAATTTTTCATCACACTCCTAGGTTTTTTTTTGTGAGTAGAAAATGTAGTACTCCCAAATTGTAATAAATGTTCTGAATTAACCCTTACCCTATAAAATAGAAGAGCCTCACGCGCGTGCTCAGAGGCTAGTATTCCGTAATTATTATCCTTTTTTGGCCATTTTATGCATGTAGTAATCAACATGTTATTAATTGTAAGATAATGCTATAATTTAATATTAACCTATAGGGGAAGGGAAAAAAAAACCATTGAATAAATCGTATAAATAATGCATATAATGAAAATGCATAATGAAATCGTAACAATAAAACTACTTACAAAATACATGTGATGACCTTTACAAAAGCTATTATGAAAAGTTGATGGATCAATGTAGAGAAGTAAAATATTTACATAAGGTAAAACAATAAAATAATTCACTACATCTGAAGCATGGAATATGTGAACTTATTAATATTATGGTGGCTATGGTGGAGAAGTTGGTGGAGCAATGTTATTTGTTCCACATTCTAATTGCTTTCCAACAGCATTTGCCATGAACCTATGATACAAAATGTGTGTGTTTGTGTTATTAATAGAGAGGTTAAAACGTACACAATAATGATAAGTACAATAAACATGAAGCATAAACTTGTGAAATGAAATATTTGAACTGACCTTGTGATGATATTGCATAGCTCCATGTATGTGAAATGGTCTACTTCAGCTTGGGACTTGAAGAACTATCATTTAATTACCAATGTTTTAAAAAAAAATTTATATCCAAACTATGTAATTAAGTATTTTTCTTTATTTAAAAAAGTAGATGTAGTAATGATTTGTACCTGCTTTATTATTGCATCGTCCTTCACTCTCATTTTCTGTTTGTCTTTACTATTTTGAATGTTGAAAATTGCATCGTCCTTAGTTTTTTTTTTTCGCTTCTTTTTTTTCTCATGGATACTAGAAACCACATTGTCCTTGATTTTAATTCTCCGTTTGTCTTTGTTGGCATGAGTGTTAGAGATCACATTGTCCTTCATTTTTCCTTTGGCTTTATTCTTATGGATGTTGGAAATGTCATTGTTGTTGACATTGATCTGTTGTTTGTCTTTGTTCTTGGAACTTCAAATTGAAGAAAAAAAATTTGTTTGTAAATTAAGATTATCAATTAGTTATTTTCCTATTTTAAAAAATAGCGTAACAAACCTTTGCAATTTTTGTGACTCTAAAACTCGTTTGACTTCTTTCCAAAGCTCTTTCTTGTCAGCTCGAATAGTGAATCCCCAACCAGGTGAATAAATTTTCAATTTGTAAGCCTAACCCATATGCAGCATGACATTTTTAATATTAATTTTTATAAAACAATAGAAAGGGATGCTAATTAAAGATAGCATTAAAAAGAAATATACCTTATTATCAATGGCCTCCATGTTTAATATTGATTGATCATCCTTCCAATTCTCCCAATGAGCAGTAGGAACAGAATGCAGTCCATTATTTAGCATAGTGGACTCGATCCTCACATTTGAGCTAGACATCCTTCCTATTACAAATTATTAACCATTAAAATTTGTAAATTATTAAAATAAATCTATATGTAAGACTGTTCTTTCCAATTGTTAATTAATACCTATGATGAAGGAAACAAAACATCTTTATACACAATATTTCTTGTGTGAACACCTTCCTCCTCAGGTATTGTTCCTTTTTGGCACCAATATTTTTGTGGTGGATTGGGAGACTCCTCTTGATAACGCCACATATAATTGGCCATGACTAAAAACATGATCAGGAAGATAACTTCCAACAGTTGGAATTGTTTGACCTTGCGCTTTATTTATTGTAATTGCAAAGCTCAAGCGTACTGGAAATTGTCGTCTGATCATTACAAATGGCAGGTGTACACTTTCTGTTGTCTTCAAAGGGATTCTTGGCAAGAAAACACGTGTATCCACATATTGTCCAGTCAAAATTTCAGCGTCAATTACATTGTTAAAACATCCACGGCATATCAATCTTGTACCATTACATAATCCAGCTTTTGGATCTATATTGCGCAACAACATAATTGGAGCACCCTTTTTCAGCCTTAATATATGTGGTGGTAAACCCCCTGGAGATATAGAATTTAGGAATTCTTGTTGATATAGATTTTGTGTATCTCCTTCAACCTCATCAAAAGAATGTAACGTAAACTCATCTCCTGGGAACTGAGAAATTATCTTTGCATTAAATTGTTCAACATCATCATTTATAGGTGTTAGCAAAGCCCTATCAACCATATATCTTGCATCATTGGCATGTTCTTGCAAACTTGGGAAAACTTGGTCAATCAAGTTGTATATAGAATGCTGACCCTCCCATTGCATTGCCATTGAAGGGGGTAGTTTAATCAAATCATCCATTATAAATGGTTCATTCCCATCACCGATGTGTTGTATATACTCAGCAAACTCTTCATCGTTGACAGACCTCATATTCTGTTTCAAATGTAACACTTTGATATCTTTCCATAATGGGGACTTCACTATGCATGCATCAATCATTTCTGCCTTTGTACCCTTTGGAACAACCGGAAGTACTTGACGAAAATCTCCCCCCAAAATTAGCACCTTCCCACCAAAAGGTAAATTTGCTTCCATAATATCTTTAAATGTTCTATCTAAAGATTCAAGTGCACGTCGATTAACCATTGGGGCTTCATCCCAAATAATTACGGTGGCACGTCTAATAAGTTCGGCTAAGTCTGATTGTTTACTTATTGAGCAAGTAGATGAAGCATCGGGAGTTAAAGGAATCTTAAACCTAGAATGCGCTGTTCTTCCACCAGGGAGTAATGTTGCTGCTATGCCAGATGTAGATGTGGCAATTGCAATGTGACCGGCTTTTCTCAAGGTTGCCAATATTGTTCGATACAAAAATATTTTCCCAGTTCCTCCTGGCCCATCAACAAAGAGTATCATGCTTTCCTTACGATCAATAACTGTCATGATTGTTTGATATGCAACTCTCTGGTCATTATTCAACTTCTCAATTAAAGTGAGTTCTTCATCTACATTAGGAACAGTTAGCTCATCTTGTATGAGTCTTGGTACAGTTGAGTCACTGTCACATTCTCCAGTTGAAATCGGCAAATCATACTCTATGATGTGTTTTCCATGTTGCAAGAGCAATGCCTCTAAATCATTAAGAAGTTTATTTGTACGACGTGTCTCTGTTGTAACAGATGTTGACGGGTAATCTTCTACCATATATGGGTAGAACTCATTCCACAATTCTCTTACTCCAGTTGGTAAACAAAATACCAATATTGTTGCAAACAATCTTCTTAAAACTGACGGCATTCGAATGTCTCTTGCCTCAAGCAGACACTGTCGTATGCTATCATCATTCTCTAGTAAACCCCTTTGTTCAGCTGCTTGCTTAAAAGTTGGATACGTTATCCCATTGACAGTCAATAAATCATCAAATCCTATTGGCCCCTTCACATGATTAAGAAGAACATGCAGATTGAACTTCTCTCCATCAAATGGTGAAACAGTATATACCCTACCCACTATTTTTTTATAAGATCTTCTTCGTGTCCATGTTTTGCTTTTATAATCCCAACAATAATGCTCAGGAAACTCTCTATATAGATAATTTCATGCATTATGATCAATCGTATTCATATAAAAAAATTCAGTAAGCATTGTCTTTTTACTTCGCTCCAAAACATTAGCAATAGGCTCATGTAATCTAAAGCGTACCTGTTGTCTATTTGGAAAATGAATTTGCAAACGAAAAACAGCAGGGTACATTCGATACATAGGAAAAGCAAATATCTTCCAACATGCCTCTGGAGCACATATCCATCTTGCATCAATGTACTGTTGAACCTCATCATAATTTGGGCCTGGTCTAACTTCCATAGAGACACGATCTGGACCTTTATACACATATTTATATAAGTATTTTACACTCTTGATACTTCAACATATTTCAACATTAATATGGCAATTATATTTCAACAGTAACCAAGGATTATATGGAACAACCCAAGTGTTATCTACCATAATCCTACTATGATCATTTAACGGCACAGGATTATTAGTATCAAATCGTTTGTAAATAGGATATGAGTCATTGCCTTGGTAGGTCTCTGGCGAGAAAGGCTTTGGGTATCCTTTTTTACATTGCCCATTTTTCATACATGGTGATCTTGGATGTTGTATTCCGCAAGGACCATGTATCATATGCTTCAATACAGCTTTATGTAACTGAGGTTGTTCTTCTTGACACGGTATTTCTGCCTTAACAACCCGATCGTAGTCCTCTGGATTATGCAATTTATCATCTTCATCAAGAATTATAAGCATGTGTGCATGTGGTAAACCTCTTTTTTGGAACTCAAAGACCTACACATATACAATAACTCTTCTGAGAACCCCCTTAACCACGATATCATCTTTCAATTCTTCAAATTTTGATTTGAAAACTCTAGCAAGCATGTCTGGACGATCTTGAGCGGTTTGTGCAGGTAAAAGCTCATTTTGGATTTCTTCCCATCCTGGATTGCACGTCATTGTGATGAATAAATCTGGCTTTCCAAACTTTTGAACCAATGACATAGCATCTTGAAATCGTTGGATCATATCGCGTGGGCTTCCCACAAATGATGATGGTAAAATGGTTCTATGACCAACATTTCCTAAATATACGATGACAAAGTGCGGCCATTAATAAATATTGATGCAAATTCACCATTAATGAAGTATTGTAAATTTCAAGTGTGAAAGTTTACATTACCAGTATCACACTCTCCTTCATGGAAAGCATCTTGTAGGCCTTGGTACAAATCTGCCCTAATAGAATCTTGATTGTGCTCAAACCACCTAAGTTTGTGTGTTTCAATTTTGACATAATTATCAACAACATACTGTTGTGAAAGGCGTCCTCCACACCAGATCATTGATAGATCATCGAGGCGAATCTTCGACAATAGTAAAAATAGATTTAGGTTCAGTTATTCATAGTGTAAGCGGCATTTTGAAGTAATAGATTGAAAATAATAAAACTATTACCTGAAGGACGTATGCATAATAATCGCAACATGACACTTTATTTCTATTAGCGTCGCGTGTGTTGATATCCCATCCATATGTTCCAAATGGAAAAAGTATTGGATACTGCAATGGATCATAATATCCTGCCGTATCTTGAACATTGATCAAATTACCACCAAACGTTTGAACCAAAATTTCTCTGCCACTTAAACGCACAGCTTCTTCACCTCCTACAATAATAGCTGCCACTTGGGAAGTGCTAGGAAGGCAATATTGAGGTTGGTTTAGAGGTTGTTCTTTAATGAGGAGTTTACATTGATGTAAATTTGGAGTTCGAGATAGTTGACGAAATTTCTCCACAAATGGGTTATGCATGTCTAAGATCCTTTGAATAAGTCGCACAATATCTTCATGAGCTTCTACAGATTGAGACATTCTGCGTTGTATTTCAAGATCGGTGTCGTAGATATACAACTGTATATGCCACACACTTAGAGGTGTTTGTGGTAAAAGACTACCGATTCTATGATAGATGGCAACTTGGGCACGAAATGTATATATTCCTCGACTATTTGAGGCCATGCTTTCATCCACATGCACACCCATTGAGGTAAATGCAAACATGTTGTTGTCAAACTGTATATATTGCCTAAAATGTCTGCTTCGTGGTGTTTGCTCACAAATGAGCTCCATAAATTCAGGACAAATTGGTATGTTGGGTAAAGACATTTTTCCATCTTTGCAACACATCGAGGTGTCTCTCGATAGAACAAACGGGCATTACAAAATGGACATGTCTTTGGTTGTGGTAGTTGGTACCTAATGGTCTCTCTACCTTCTTTAAAATCTTTGGCACAATTGTATCTGGCTCGCATACAATTTGTTACATGTGTAGTACCATCAAATGTGTTGTCAACACCTAATTTTATTTTTGAGGAAAAAATTAGAGATAAAGAGTGCAATGATAGTTGTAAAAGAAAATATTAAAAATTGTATGAAATATTATGTCATGAAATAAGCAAAATATTAATAATGTTTCAATACGTAGCATGTAAACAAATAATAAAATTGAATAATAATAAACATGTAAATTGGAATAAAAATGATGACATTGAGTAACAAACCTTGTTCTCTATAGCCATCCCCATGATTTTGATCATTTATATTTTCAACTTCTTCAGTTCTTTCCACATCTGAAATGTAATTATAAAAAACGCTGATTTTTTTTAAAAAAATTATAATGGTGCAAAGTTTCTTCAATTGACATAGAGCTTACCATCATGAACATCAGGATTTATATGACTTGGTCTAGCCTCAAAGTCATTTGGCATTATAGTTGGATATATTGGAGGTAAACCTAAAGCTGTTATAAACATTAAGTTAGCATTGTTCTTAATATTGACATAAAACTAACATGCCAAAATTTATATTTTTCCCTAAAATAATTATAGTCCCACCAATGAATATTTTTTTATAAAAGGTACAAAATTATGATCTCACCATTAGTTTCTTGCATAGCATTTTGCTCAACTGGAATATTTCGCGCCAAGTTACGGATATGAGTAAGACGACAACTTCGTGTAGCCTCGCGATTAGGTGCTGTTAATGATACACATGGTGATGTTGCATTAGAATGCACAACGTCTTCATTTAAATTTGTTGGACTTCCCACTAAAGTAACATCACCACCCAAAGTTTGTTGTCTTCGTCTTGCATAATTGGCACGACGTCTTGCCAATCGAATTTGTCTGCTTTCATTGTCTTCTACTTGTCTACTACGTCGATCATAATATCTTCGTAGTTCTCGATGACGTTCTACATCATTGGTATGAGTCGTAGGTGTATTTTCCGAACTCATTTCTGCATTAAAATAGACAAAAATAAAATAAAATAAAATAATTGTGTTAGTTGCACATATATACATATTTAGCGCAATAATTATTACCTAGTCCAAAAATGGTGTATTTAAACTTGTAAACATTGGAGGAAATTATAAATGCAAGGCTTTTGGCCAATGACATGTAAGAATTGTAGTAATATGTGCAATTCTAATAAAATTTAGTAAAAGTGGAAGCATGTGCTATGTTAAAATTTTGTAGTCAAACTTCTTATATAAAAGTTTTGCAAAATAATATTGCATCCTTATCTTTGAGTTGCAATGGTCTGACACTAAAATATGTAAACACAATATTTTAGCCATAATATAATGTTATTTTTTTTTAAATAATAGCTCAATTGGTTGAAATTTCCCTCCCCCAACTATTGAAGGATATTATTATTATTATTATTATTATTATTATTATTATTATTATTATTATTATTATTATTATTATTATTATTATTATTTTGTATAGAAAAGGCTTCATGTTATCAATTGGTTGAAAATGTATAAAACTTGTGTTTTTAATTTTATTTTGTTTCCTTTTTTCTTTGAATATAAAACAAAAAAATCATGGAAAAAATTACTTCTAAATAATAGGCAAAATTTTAGGAATAAAAATACTTACAACATTTAAAAAAAAAAGTTTTAATGTAAAACATTGGTGGCATATTATTAAAATACCTAAAAAATAGGGATTATCTTGTTTTGCTTGAAGTTGGCCAAAAAAAAAAAGGAAGCCAACGTTGAGCTTTTTTTTTTTTTTTTTTTTTTTTTTTTTTTTTTTTTTTTTTTTTTTTTTTTTTTCTGCTTGAAGTTGCAAAAAAAATAGGAAACCAACGTTGATGGATATACCTAAAATATAGGGTTTTTTTTTTTTTTTTTTTGCTTGAATTTGTAGTAAAATAGAAAACCAACGTTGAAGGACTCACCGCCCTCAAAAAAAAAAAAAAAAAAAAAAAAAAAAAAAAACAACAACAACAACAACAACAACATTGATGCAAATTTATTAAAAGTTAGTATATTATTTAGAAGCAATATTCAACACAATTTTAAAATTTTATCTTTAAAGATAAGTTTTCCAGTATCATTCTTGCTTTAGTATCTAAATAATAGGCTAAATTTTAGGAATAAAAATACTTAAAACATTTAAAAAAAAAATTTTAATGTAAAATAGTGCTAGCATATTATTAAAATACCTAAAAAATAGGGAATTTTTTTTTTTTTTTGCTTGAAGTTGCAAGAAAATAGGAAACCAACGTTGATGGATATTTTTTTGTTGAAGTCGCAAAAAAAAAAAAAAAAAAAAAAAAAAGGACACCAACGTTGATTGTTTATTTTTTTTCCTTGAAGTTGCAAAAAAATAGGAAACCAATGTTGGTGGTTTTTTTTTTGGGTTTGAAGTAGCAAAAAAATAGGAAAGCAACGTAAAAGGATTGACCACCCTCCAAAAAAAGAAAAAAAACATTGATGCAAATTCATATTGGCAATTTTCACCACAATTTTAAAATTTTATCTTTAAAGATAAGTTATCCAATATCATTCTTGCTTTAGCAAATTTGCATATATAACAATTGCTTACAAAGTCACCAAATGTGCAATGAAAGGCAGAAAAAAGAACAAAATTAAATTTCATAAGGTAGGATATTTATATTACAAAAAATGTTTTGTAACAACTACTTCATAGATTGACTACCACTTCGCTCACCCGAATTCATCCAATGTGTCTGCTACACACTCTAACCAAGTTGTTGATATGTCAACCTAAAAAAATACAAAAAAAAAAAAAAAAAAAAGAGAGTAAGGTTTAAATGTAAGAAAAACAACAAACAAAAATAATAAGAGGAAGAGATGGCACCACTTAAAATCCATCAACGTTAGTTTCCTATTTTTTTGCAACTTCAAGCAAAAAAAAAAAAAACCATTAGCGTTGGTTTTTTTTTTTTTTTTTTTTTTTTGCAACTTCAAAAAAAAAAAAAAAAAAACCATCAACGTTGGTTGAGGGTGGTGTGAGTTTTTTTTTTTTTTTTTTTTTTTTTTTTTCCAACTTCAAGCAAAAAATAAACCATGAAGTTTTGTTTCCTATTTTTTTGCAAACCACCAACGTTGGTTTCCTTTTTTTTTGCAATCCACCAACGTTGGTTTCTTTTTTTTTTTTTTTTTTTTTTTTCTTTTGCAACTTCAAGCAAACAAAAAAAAAAAGAGAAGAGAAGATAAGGTAAGATAATGATATAATAAAACAAAAGAAAAATAAAAAATTATAAGAAAAGATAAGATAATAATATGAAAATGATAATGCTAATGAAGTGGATTCCTTTAACTATGTAAATCACAATTAAATAATATATTTCTGTTGGAGATAAAAATATTTTTGTTGGAGATAAAACAACCCTTTTTTTTTTTTTACAAATTAAACCATAATCCAAGGCTTTCATAAAAAAAAATAATAAAAATAAAAAACGTTACTAACCTGAGGGAAACAACCTTCAACCCTGAGCATTACAATGGCACGACATTAATCTTGTTGGCAAAAAAAAATCTGTACATAAAAATGGCAAAAAAAACCTGTACATAAAATAGGACATGTTTGATGTGGCCCAAAAAAAAAAAAAATCACTCTTAAAAAATGAACATGAGGGGAACAAATTCATGCAGTCATCATTAAAGACAAAAAAGTGGGATGAGAGAGACCGTAATGAAAGTTACAATGGCAAGACATTAATCTTGTTGGCAAAAAAAAAAAAATCACTGTTAAAAAATGAAAGTTGCAAAAAAAAAAAAGGAAACCATCAACGTTGGTTTCCATTTTTTTTTTTCAACTTGAAGCAAAAAAAAAAACCAACGTTGGTTTCCATTTTTTTGCAAACCACCAACGTTGGTTTCTTTCTTTTTCTTTTTTTTTTTTTTGCAAACCACCAACGTTGGTTTCTTTCTTTTTCTTTTTCTTTTTTGCAACTCCAAGCAAACAAAAAAGAAGAAGAAGAAGAGAATTGAAATCTGGAGTGTTTAACTATGAAGAAGTTTACCTCAAATCTATGCTGTTGTTGTTGTCGTTTGTAATGAAATCTGAAGCAAATAGGTGGGTGAAAGAAGTTTGAAAACACAGAATTGAAAGAATTGCAAAACTGAAGAAGAAGTAATTTGAGTTTGAAAACTAACGTAAGTGTAGTGAAAGTAATGAGTTTGAAAACTAACGTAAGTGTACTGGAAGTGTGCTCCTATTTTATAGATAGTGTTTTACGTGGAAGTTAAAGAAGCATTTTTACCAAGTTTTGCCCCTACTTAAACATAGGCTCTAGGGGTATTTTAGACCCAAAAAAAATCCGGGCCAAACAGGTCCAGCCGCTTAAATAGTAGTATAGATAACATGAAATAATGTCATGAAAACATGAATAGGTTTTTATTGAATTAAAGTAATACAAAATTAAGGGGATAAAATTTTTTTTCTTTAAATCTCAAGAGGATAAATAAATAGAGTATGCCATAAAAATTAGTTGAAGTAATGAATTCATCATGAAAAGTGAAAATTTAAAATTAAGTGAAAATTTAAAATTGCACACACATGTCTATTATAATTTTTCTAAAGAACATTTTCACATGTGATGGTGGGGTTTCTAGATCCTGAAGTGAAGACTACATGTCATAATAAAATGTTGTGGCTTTTAATATAAAAGCTCTGTAAATAGATTCTTTATAGATTGTGATTGCCTTTTTTCTTTTTGAAGTAAAAGACATACCCCTGTTATTAGATTACACTATTGCCAATTTGCAGTGCGTTTTGCTATTTTGACACTTTAAATTACCCAACGTAAAAAGGAAAAACGAAAAAATAACACTGATAAAAGGAAAGGGACCTAGGAGACTCTACATGATTAAAAGAGATTTCTATTCAACCCAATTAGATCTGCTTTCGTGCCATTTGGTCTAGTCGATCAATTTCAGTCCACTATTCAAAATCTTATGGTAGCACTTGTAAAAATAAATGGATTTTTGCAAATATGATGAGCTTTTTAATTTGAAGCCAATAAAATAAATATAGTTCCATCAAAAAATAAATAGAGACAAAATGCTATACGGTACAACATTTCCCCAAACCAAGTTTATTTAAATTAAGAACTATTTAAATTATGGCCCTTGGTTATTACCATGAAATAATTAGTGAGTAACTTTTAGCAAAAGTTATCTTAACTTATAAGGGTTGTCCAATATCAATACTAGTTGCTCTCCAAAAGCATAATTCAATACTTATTATATCAGGGGGAAAAAAAGATCCTTCAAACAGGTCAGGTGTAATGTTGTTGCAATATTAAATAAGACCTTTACTTTTCTTGATTACTTGCACAAAATAATTTTTTTGGGTTAAAAAATTCAGGCCTCACTTGACCCAAAATAATATTTTCTGGTTAGAAAATTTAGGCCTCACTTGACCTAGGATTGGTATTTGGTAGTAAAATATGAAAAATCTATATTTTGATCTTGTTCTAAAGCTTTAGTCACATATGCACTATACCCTAAAAGGATGAGTCTAATTACAATTGAAGCTCCCTATAATTGTTTATAAAGCTCACATTGTGGGGGCAATGTTTCCGAGCCCAATCAAGGTTACTAGGTTGGCTCTAATACCATTTAAAACGATATAAAAAACAGTTTTAGCAATATATATGAAATACCTCAAAAGTATTAGTCTAATCACAGTTGAGACTTTTTGTAATCTATATACATATCTAAAAGCTGAGACGTAGAATTTAATGTTATTATACTCTTGCCATGTCATTTTCCCCTTGTGGTCTTGTTCATGACTTTTTAAAAGTTTCTGTGAGGTCAAAATGCTCTATCAAAAACCAGACGCGTGTTAGAAACTCCCCCCCTCTACTGAGTAGTTGAAAATGATTATTTCCATGACATAGAGTGGCAACATTAGCTAGGTTCTCCACCCAAAACTTACTCAATATCTCCCACTTTTCATCAATTTGATTCAGTGTTCTTGCAACTTGAAATGCTAAAGGTAACGGAGAGTCTGCCAATAATAAATTTTTTGTTGGGGGATTTTCAAATTCTGAGATCAACATTGCACAAGCATTGGCTGTACGCGGTCTCAGGAGCTTCTTCGCTTGAAATTTTTCCTCAACCTTTTAAAGCATTGTGGCTAGCGTGCCTGTGGCATGCATTTCTTGGATTTCATTACTGGGACACATCATTCATATAAAGCAATGGCTAATTGTTAGTACACACATTATTGCACGCACGGTACACATTATTTTTTGAACTAAAAATTGTCTTAAAATCATGATTTTAGTTTAACAAAAAAACTAAATCGTGTGTATTTTCGGTGTAATAAACACTGCCCTAAAGCAAGGTAAATGTAACCATACTAAGCAAATCTCATATCGTTGGTGGAAAAAGGATAAGAAGCAAATGGAATCACCTAGAACCAATTACTCTATTGGAATTTATTTTACACGTTGAGAGAGAGAGAGAGAGATTTAAGGACATATCAACTTAAATTTACAGTTTATATTGATGATAACTTCAAAGCACAAATAAATTCGAGTCCCCTATCCTGCCATGTGTACTTCTTCCTAATGTGGTCTTGTTTGTGACTTCTGAACACTTTCTTTGAGAGAGAAAGAGAGAGAGAGAGAGATTTAAGGACATATCAACTTAAATTTACAGTTTATACTGATGATAACTTCAATGCACAAATAAATCCGAGTCCCCTATCCTGCCATGTGTACTTCTTCCTAATGTGGTCTTGTTTGTGACTTCTGAACACTTTCTTTGAGGTTCAAATGCTCTATCAAAAGCCAGACGTCGGTGCGTAAGAAACTCCCCACCTTTTCTGAGTAGTTGAGCATGATGATTTCCTTGACAAAGATTGCAACATAAGCTAGGTTCTCGACCCAATACTTATTCAATATTTCTAACTTTCGCTCCATTTTACTCAGTTTCTTTTCAATTAGAACTGCAAAATGTAACAGACAGTCTTCCAATGAATCATTGTTTATCCTAACGTCTAAAGCTTCATATTTTGGCCCAAAAAAAGCATCATATTCTGAGATCAACATTGCACAAGCATCGGCTCTAGGCGGTCTGGCGAACTTTTTCTTTTGAAAAAATTCCGTAACCATTGCACAAGTTATTTTAAAACTGAATTTTGCATCCCCTGTTGATAATAAGGAAGGACACATCACAAGAATATACATCACATAGTCTGAAACATTCTTGCTCACTTTACGAAGCAAATCATTTTTAGGTTCATTCACACCACTATCTGTGTCAAAGCAGAGATCAGTGGCGATGTGCCAGATGATAATGCTTTGATAATATTCCACATTGATAGTTCCATTTCTATCTGCTATGTATTTGTCGTACTCTTCGGAAAACCCAAAGCTGCTGGAACTTAATATTTCCAGGAACGTGTCGTACACCAAGTCTTTCAAGTCAGCAGAAACCTGCTTATGGGTCACCTCTAGTTCACCATTTAGTTTTGGCAACATTTGATTGACGAGCCACTCTATCAAATTGGCAAAGAGTTTTGGGGTTTTATGGCCAGCCCGTTCTGAATTATCTTTGACGCACAAACTAAGCAGATTGAGTTGAGCCATTGAAATAGACCACCTTTGTTTGCTAGTCAGTTTGTCACAACAGTTTCTTATGGGAGCAAATAGTGTGTGAAAGAAATACGTGACTACATCAGTTGCTGACCAAGACCAATCGGAGGCACACAGTAAATAAACAGCATATATCTCCATAAGAATAGCTCCAACCTATAATAAGTAAGTGATAATCAAATCTATTTGTGGGTGATTGTGCTTTTCATTTAAAAGGCAAAGCACAAACACAAAAAGGATGGAAGTAAAAGAGAAGAAGCGGAAGATGAAACCCCAAGCTGTGAAAAACGAAGGAGCCTTGGTGTAGTAAACATCATATGCATATCCGAGTTCATCCTCAATCACCTTCCAGGTGGTTTGAGAATCAAAAGTAGTGAGGACTTGGTCATCAGTCAAATTACGGTTAAAATTACCAATCTTGTTATTTAGAAAGAGATATCTAAACATTTTAAAATTCCATAGTGTTTGTTCTTCTATGGATTCGCAAGAAGGTGCAGAGTGTTGAGACCACAATTTGCTGATTGCATGACCAATACCCTTTCAGTATACTTGATAAACCCAGCAGAAAGCATTGGAATAGTTAGAAAAGACAGCCAGTTGGCCTTCCAAGACAAGAGAAAGATGTAGAGTGCCACCATTGTTTGAACAACTAGTCCAAGCAAGTGCCTTAACCACAATTCATTGTCCTGTACTGCATAAGCTGTAATCATGTCCTGGCCACCAAGGTGCAACAACAAGAATGGTGCCCAGAATGCTGTGAGCTCATTTTGTAATTGGGAATCATTGCCATCGCAAGAATTTCTTAGATTATTGGAGATGGCACCTAGCGCAACAGTAGCCACTGAATCAGCACTTCGGTACGAAAACCAGAGAAAAATCCTAAGCCAAATTTTAACAATATATCTTCTACCATTGCCCAAGTGAAGAAGACACAGTTGCAAGGTGAGACTGACAAGAACCAAGTGAAGGACTGAACTGTTGACACAGAAGTAATATACAGAATTGTTTGACAAACTCCATAAATTAGCAAAGCAACTATCAACTAAGGCTTACTAAGTTATATTCAACTGCCATGGGAGTAAACCCAAGCAACAAAACCAACAAACAAACTAAAAATTTTAGATCGAAAAAAAATTGTGACGAAAAAGAAAAAGAAAAAAAAAAAAAAAATATATATATATATATATAGAGAGAGAGAGAGAGAGAGAGAGAGAGAGAGAGAGAGAGTATCTAATTTGCAGTTGTTTCAAAACATTGCAATGACTAGCATTTGGAAGTGCCACAGAAAAATCAGTATTTGAAAAAAATGAACAAGATAAAAAATAAAAGATAACATCATTGCTAACACAGAGGAGACAATCAAAAGGTTGGAAGAGGAGAACAGTGCAGCAAAAAGATCTATAATTCCAAATACATATATATCAGCCCACTCATATATATAGCATTATGTTAGGCTTCCCTAACTATCTGTCAGCCCACTCATCCATCAAGATATTGAAATATAATAGGCTCATCAGTGAATCAACTTACTCTGATTCTCAATCTTAGCAAACCCGACCAAACATGAGATTCCTAGAATGGATCGCCTATCTTTTGTGTACTCCAAGAATTAACAGAAGCTTACTACTACTACTGTGAGTGCTCCCCACTATATCTGTCATCCGCTCACCTAGGAAACCCCATTTTCATCCCAATAATATGCCTCCAAAGATCTTTCCTCCCCAAATACTACGATCATTTGCCAGCGAAGCTTGGTTATAGGTACTTAGCTTCCTTATTCTAAACACTTCAACTTAGAAGGACAACAAGCAAGTTCCCAATCCACCAACTGAAATTTCAACTTCTCATCTATAGCACCACTTAAGTCCACTGTAATTTTTCTGACTATTTATCCACATCCAAAGGATTTGTAAAAAGACCAGAGAAAGGAAAAAAGTAGATAAATTGGATGTCTGACAGGGGCTTGACTTTCTATCTCTTTTTCTTCCTTCCATGTAAAGAACCGACTTCTATCAGTCACTAAATTTCAATTTAGCTATTTTTGAGTAGCTACAGTACCAACTGACAATATTTTGAAAATTCAAGCTACAGTACCATGTTAAAGAATGCCATGAATAGGTAGAACTTAGCTGAGAAAGGACTTACGGGGGCATAATGCTATAACAATCTCTTAACATTTTTATTTTAATTTAATTAAAATAGCAGTATTTGTATTAAGGAACAAGACTACTAGTTCTTGTTGTACAAATGTTTGAAGAAGTCAGAGCCTTCCCCTAGCCAGACATGAAACTCATTTACTTTACCAGCCCAGTCTAGCAACTGAGTTGCAACTCTATTACATTTTCTTACAAGCATAGTTGACAGACCCTCCCATTACAGCAAATTTAATTTTTTATTTTTTTATATTATTTATTTGGTGGTGGTGGTCCTGGTGGGGGAGAATTATGGTAAAGCAATCATGGGTATTGAAATTTTGTTTTTCAAACGTGAGGAAATTCCAAATCAACTTTCGAAACAAAGTTAACAAACAACACCCAAATCTCCTATGAAAATAATAAAAATAAAAACCCAAATCAATTAATAGCATTAAGGATTACTAACAATGAATAAAACTAAAGACGAATCATGCGTTGATAGTCAAAGAAACTTTCATAATCTGTATATTAGTAGTAAAATCAACTTCGTCTGAGATAAAGAGAGAGAAAGACAAACCTATTTCAAATATCGTCGCCGGGCAGAGAACGGCCGATACTGTTTCTTCTTTGGGTTTTGTTTAGCTGCCTTGGGTTCTTGTGGTTGATTAGTAAGAGAAGAAGCTAATACAGAATAAGCCAAATTCTTGGTTCTCTAGATAAACTGAATCGGAAGTGTGATATAGAGTCCAAAGCGTGATAAAGAGAAAGAAGCGTGATAGAGAGAGTTTTGTTTTTGAGAAGGAGAAGCGCACAGTAAATACTGGGTTCTTTTTGTTTTTTTACTTATATATATATATATATATATATGTAACTTGTTTGACCGGTAACCAGTATTCATCCTAAATTACTTCAAATTTTATGGTCCGGATCAAATTTTATTTAATTAATGGTTTAGATTTAGATGGGTAGCATACCCAAAAAAGAGGGGTATGGTAAAATGACTCTTAAATGAGACAGAGAAAAAAATTGAGAATTTTTTAAAAAGTGTATTTGAAAAAGTAAATATGTTAAAGTTAAATGTCATTCTTCATTATCTAAATAATATAAAAATTTAGATAATTTGCTAAAAATGCTCTAATAATGCTGTATCAACTCCAAAAAATGCGGAACTTTTTACACTTCTTTTTTTTGGAAGCAGTACGTAGATACTAAAATGAACTAACTCCAATTTTTCACATTTTCACCATTGTCTATTTATATTTCTCCATAAACACTACAGCCATATCAAATATCTTCAACTATCTTTTTTCCAATTAAGTTTTAGTCATAATTTTTAGTTTTAGCTTTCTTTAGAAGATTCATTCAATTTTTTTTAAAGGATAAAACTTACGTATAGTACATTATATTCCCTATTAAACTCATCCATATTGAATTTAATTGACATTAAAAATAATAAAACTATTTGTATTTTATTGGTCATGTATAAAAGTATTTGAATTCAATTAAAAAACCTAATGCATTACAATTAAGTTGCCATCCTTAAGAAGTTTCGTCATTTCCCAAAACTCTTGCAATATTCCCTTCCACTTTATAGCCAACAAAAAGACTCTTCTAATCACTGGTGCTCTCTCTTCAATTTTAATTTATTAAATCTTCCTTACGATACTCTCACAGTCACATTTTTATTAACTCCTCTAACTCTTAAAAAAGAGTTTTCTTATTCAAAATTTAAGCGATCTTGAGAGGTACAAAATTCTTTTTTATTCTTTTTCATTAATATTTTAGTTTAATTTCAATTTATATATGAATTATGACTTGCTTTGGATTTCTTCCCAAAAAAAAAAAAAAAAATTAATGCATGAAAACGTGTGTGGGTGTGTGTATTACGTTGATTTTTTTTCTTAAACTACAAATCAATATGATAGTTTTACCTTGGCCTCTCCCAATAAAAATTCTTGGTTCCGCCCTGTGCATGAGAAATATTGAGCGGCTTGAAATTGCTGCAAAAGAAGGTTTTGGCTTTACCAAATTTCAAAATTGGGCCCTCAGTTGAATTAAAGATAGTAACTAATTTGCTAACAAGTATGCTAGCACCAAAGACACATCGTTTTTTTTTCTTTTTTTTCTTTTTTTTTTTTGCTTTTTTTTTTTGGAGAAACAAACACACTCACACACACACACACACAAGGGAGAGAGAAAAGAGTTCTAACACAAAGGCACACCACAACTTCACATAAAAGCCATAGTAACTGTTTTTTTTAGAAGACATCAAAGTACACTTAATTGGTCTGCGAAGTGGTATACAAGCATATTACTTCCTTGCATGTTAAAAAAAACATAAAAGTATGGATGGTTTACGTTATTCAATGGTTTACTCGCAAATCTATATACCTATAAATATGTAAAAGCTAAAGCGTAATATTTATTGTTGCTACGCTTTTATTGAGTCACGTCAACGACAATATCATTATTTCCATTAATAAAAAAAATTATTTTATTTTCATTCTATTTCTATTATTATTTTAACAATTTCACAATTTCCACTTCATCTTTCATAACACCCATGACTCTCTCTCTCTCTCTCTCTCTCTCTCTCTCTCTCTCTCTCTCCATTATTTTTAGCTTCCCATGTAATCTATTAATGCATGAAACTCTCCATCTCCCCCTTCCTTACCCCTTCCTCTTCTCATTGAACCTAATTTGTTCATACCTGTTCAATTTCCACTATCCATATAAATTCAAGGAGATAATGTATAAACATCTCTTCATTGGAAGATGATTGGTTTTGGATTTAGCTCCAACAAAAAGCACATGACCAGTGGTATTATTAGATGCTTTAACTCATGTTCTTGTAATAGGCTTTGATAAAAGAACATGTGTCCCATTTTATACATCCATTAGTTTTAAGGATCCAACTTTAAAAAATACTACCATAAGGCTTGCACGATACACAGATAATGCTTTAAACTACCATGTGAAAGATTATATAAAATGTTTAAAATATGTTAAAGAAATAACATGAAGTAATGTTGCAAAAACATGAATAGGCTTTTATTGAATTAAAGTAATACGAAAATTTCTTTAATTTATGTTATTTCTTTAATATATTTTAGCATAAATTTGTTATTTTCTCTTCCATTCTATGCATAATTTTTCTAAAGAACAACGTAGGAATATTGTAATCTATATATCTATATATATATATATATAATAGGTGAAGCAGAGAGAAACTCAAATTGGAATTCCAAATTAGAGTTTCAATTTTGTGCCATGTGTCTACATCTATGTGGAGAGCAAATCATAATTATCCTTCCAATTTTTCAATTAAAATTTGAAATTGAAGTTTAATTTTTTAGATTCTATGTATCGAGTCAAGTGAGCTAGAGTTCCAATTTTGTGCCATGTGTCTACATCTATGTGGAGAGCAAATCATAATTATCCTTCCAATTTTTCAATTAAAATTTGAAATTGAAGTTTAATTTTTTAGATTCTATGTATCGGGTCAAGTGAGCTAGAGTTCCAATTTTGTGCCATGTGTCTACATCTATGTGGAGAGCAAATCATAATTATCCTTCCAATTTTTCAATTTAAATTTGAAATTGAAATTTAATTTTATAGATTCTATGTATAGGGTCAAGTGAGCTACTGTGCTAATTAAATTTTTTCTTGATTTTGCTGTCAAATGAGAAAACCAAAGAGGCTATATACAATATAATTTTTTTGAATAAATAAAAAAAATTTCCAAAAGGAGATAATTACTACTACATATTATTCAATTAAATCTTCCAAATTACCTTTTATAAAGATCAAATATTGCAAATGACGTGTGTGTGTGTGTGTGTATATATATATATATATCAAGGCTACCATAAAATCTCATCAGGGAAGATCTATGATTGCATAACAGTCTTTGGTTTGGTTCCACTTTGATTTAATCTTTTGTCTTCTTCAACAGATTCATTTAGTAAGTACTATATATTTGAATATTAATCTCTTAATTGGGTATTATCAATTTTCTCTTCAATTGCCCAATCCAAAAGGTATATGCTCTGTTTTTCATTAGTTGTTTTGTTGCATTATTTATTGGTGGGTTTGATTTATGGATTGTGTTTTGTGCATTTTTAATTTTCTTTTTGTTTATACAATTTCACCCACCAATTGTTTGATGTTTTATATGTTTAGCGTTTCTTTCTCTTGATTTCAAATATTTGGTTACTGAAAAACCATAGAAAAAAAAATCCACATTGTCTTTATTTTTGTTGATGTTAATATATTGGAATGTATTTTTGTTGATATCTATTTCTTGATTTCTCTCTATTTAATTGTTCAATAAACTGTACAAAATAATCTTAATTTTTCATGTGTTTGCTAACATGGCTATTTGTAAAGAGTGATTTCACAATGAAAGGTTTCTCGAAGTTTGTGCATATAGATCAACGAAAAGAGTTTGAAGCTTCCAATGACTGCTTGAAGGAATCATCCTTCTTTATCATTTATCGGCGGATATCTATTGTAGAGTAGACAACGCAATTTGTATTTTTATATAAGTAATAGATTTTTTTTTTTTTTTTTAAAAAACTCATGTAAGATACAATAGATAACAATTGGATACTCTATGTGACCCACTGCCATATTGATTTCACTTCTTTAAAATTTCTCTAGGTTCTTTTGAATTATAAGAAAAAATTCATAGAATATATATGATTGAAGGAATGAAAGAATTCATAAAGAATCTAATAGAATTTTTAATTCATATGGAATTTGTTAATATTATTTGCTATTTTTTTTTTATTGTATTTGCTTCTCATAAGATTGAGTTAGAAATTGGAAAGGAGTTGATAAATCATAGATTAAAAAATACAATTCTACGAAGTATTGTCCATGAAACTATAGTTGAGTTTCTTCAAATTAAATTTATGTTGTATATGGAAATAATTAATGCTTTTGAATTATTCGCTTTCAATACATTGCTTCATATTTGAGTATATATAATAGAAATTAGTTACACGTTGATGTTTAAAAAAATAAGTTACATAAACATTAAACATGTGATTTTTGTCTATAACAATAATTACAAAAATAAAATTTATATATCTATGTTCTTATGAAAAAAAAAAGAGTAAAAAAAGAGTATTGTATCGCTATATTGTATGTAAAAAATGAGTATTGTATCGCTATATTTTTGAAATACTGAATAATTATTCAATATGTTTAAATAAAATTAATACTAGATTTAACAATTATTTTCAATACTTCAACTGTTTGGGGGGTAACATGTAAAAAGCTTGGCTCCAACCTATGATGTGACGATTAAATTAAAAGACCATCCATATGTAATTGTAGTCATATAACTTTTTAATCGTCACATCATAGGTTGGAGTGTCCAACCTATGATATGGTGAATAAAGAGATCATTCATGTATAATTTTAATTATATAACTTTTTTAATAAGTCATGACTTATTGAAAATAATATACATGAATAATCTTATAAATCAGTACATAATGAGTTGGAAAAATAACTCCAAACATGCTTAAACCCAAACTTTGTTCTTTTAATCAACGTTCCCTATAACATTGTTTTATGTTTCGTCCTAGAGTTTGAAAGGGTTGAAAATGTTTAGGCTTTGAGTTTGGGCTTTGGACCAAGAAAATATAAATGATAAGCCCTTCATTTTTTTTTTTTTGGCCATCTTGGTCCTTTAAATAAAAAAATAATTTTTATAAGAGTTAAGTTGGCGAGTTTTTATTGGTTCTTATCTTGTCCCTATCACTTTATGATTTATCATTTACAATTTATTGGCTCGATAGTTGTAAATTGTTTTGTGAAAATTTTTGTAACTCTAGATTTATTGAAAAAAAAAAAATAATAATAATAATAATAATTATTATATTATTATTATTATTATTATTATTATTATTATTATTATTATGATTAAAAGTTTTTGGCGTTTTTGGAATGCGACTTTTATAAAAATTAAGGAATTTTGTGGTGATACTGAATTTGTCATAGCTTTTTTTCGCCAAAACTGTGTGGGTGCATGAGAGTATACCATAATTTTAAAAACCGATATGGTTAAAGAACCACATTTTGCTTTAGAACCCTATTTTTGACTAATTTTAGCCAGTTTTATACCGATTGTGGGGGTTTTACCATACCAGATTGGTGCTTGATTCTCGATTGAATCAACTGGTCTATTTGGATCCAAAATTTAAAACTATGGAGTATGGAATAAGTTTGGTGTTTGTGGCATGGCTAGCTAGGATGAAATCCCAACTCTTCTACCTTGATCACACATTTTGCCACAATTTGTATAAGTATTAACTTGTGATTAGAGTCCATTATACTTGTGATTGGAGTCCTTTACTTACACATGGATCTATCACTAATATTTGGTGTCAAATAATCCAATCGACATTTCTCACGTGCAATAGCAGAGAGAAATTCCAATTGTAATTCTAAAACTCAAATTGGAATTTCAAATTAGAGTTTCAATTTTGTGCCATGTGTCTACATCTATGTGGAGAGCAAATCATAATTATTCTTCCAATTTTTCAATTAAAATTTGAAATTGAAGTTTAATTTTTTAGATTCTATGTATTGGGTCAAGTGAGCTAGAGTTCCAATTTTGTGCCATGTGTCTACATCTATGTGGAGAGCAAATCATAATTATCCTTCCAATTTTTCAATTAAAATTTGAAATTGAAATTTAATTTTATAGATTCTATATATAGGGTCAAGTGAGCTACTGTGCTAATTAAATTTTTTCTTGATTTTGCTGTCAAATGAGAAAACCAAAGAGGCTATTTTTTTTTTCCATATATATATATATATAATACGTGAAGCAGAGAGAAACTCCAATTGTAATTCTAAATTAGAATTCTAATTTTGTGCCACGTGTCAAGATTCATGTGGTTCCATTTGTCTAAATTTAAGTGGATCAATTGTAATTCCGGTGTATTTTTTTTTTCCCACACCTACGTATTTCAAGGTTCATCACACTTGCGTGTTTCAAGGTTCATCTCCCCACATCTGCATATTTCAAGTTCATCTCCCCATCTCTAATACAACTCTCCTATTGTTCAATGAATGTTATGAAATTTGATAAGGAATTTGAAAAGAATTTCTCGATTTCAATGATGCATGTATTTGGGTATTTTTATATCTTATATAAGAAGAGGTTTTCCATAGATTCCCATTGTAAGTTTTTGATTTCATGTATTTTTTCTTTAAAAAAAAAAA
This sequence comes from Castanopsis chinensis, assembly GCA_032878915.1. Lineage (NCBI taxonomy): Eukaryota > Viridiplantae > Streptophyta > Magnoliopsida > Fagales > Fagaceae > Castanopsis > Castanopsis chinensis. Next base: position 27,370,448 of record JAVQMG010000131.1, read on the forward strand.
AAAAAACATGCCTCCACTACTCATATTCATCCGAACCTCCTCTCTCTCTCTCTTTCTGCAAAATTCAATTTCTACTTCTCTACTAAATCTGTTTTATCAAGATTTTTTTTTTTTGGGGTTTCATTCCATCTCTGCAAAATTCAATCTAATCTCTCTTTCTCTTGCTCTGTTTTGCAGATCAATTATATATCTCCTTTACAAAGGTAGGCTTCATATGTAAGGTAATTGTTAATTAGATATAATTTTTTGGGATAATTACACTTTACCCACCTGTGGTTTGCCTCTAATTTGATGTGCCTACCCGTGGTTTAAAGTTTGACACTTTACCCACCTGTGGTTTCCACCGTTACTCTGCCGTAACCCACCTCTCCCTCAGCCATTATTCTAACACAAAATACGTAAAAAATCAAAGTCCAAACAGATCAAAACGCATTCCTTCCCAAATATTGTGTGGAGTTTGATTTGATTGATTCATTCAATGAATATGTTTTTTCTTTTTCAATTGATGTCTTGCATATTTAAACACACAAACCCAGCAAATCCACCACAACATACCCAACACCGGCAACAATGAGATCTAAACCCAACCAAAAACTCAAATCCAAACACAAAAATCACTGTAAAAAATGGGATTTAAGGGAGCAATTCTAGATAGTTCCTACATTAACACACACCACTAACTTTCAAATACAGCATCAACAAGAATTAAAAAAAAAATTGATACAAATTATGTAGAGCACAAATATAAAGTTAAAAAAAAAAAAAAAAAAAAAAAAAAAAAAAAAACACACCACATGGAGCACTTTGAGGTTGTGCGAAGGCAGATCAGAGTGGGTCTGATTGTGCAAGGCGGATCGAATCAGGTAGATGCTGTTTTGAGATGGAGGTTTAAGCTTGAGAACCACCATCTGAGATGGTGTTGGAGCGGATCAGATAGAGAAGTGGGGAGATGGTGGTGGCTGAGATCGGGTTAAGATAGAGATTCCGGTGAGAGGGAGGTTCGCGCTTGAGAACCACCATCTGAGGTGGTGTTGGAGCAGATCGGGTAGAGAAGGGGAGAGATGGTGGTGGCTGAGATCGGGTTAAGATAAAGATTCCGGTGAGAGGGAGGTTCGAGCTGGAGAACCACCATCTGAGGTGGTGTTGGAGCGACGGAGATGTGCTGTGAGTAGTCGGCCATGGCTAGGTTTGGGGTTTGGAGAGAGTGGTCGGCCATGGCTGGAGAGATTTTTTGAGCAGACTGTTTGGAGAGAGTGGTCGGCCATGGCTGGAGAGATTTTTAGAGCAGATTGTTTGGAGAGAGTGGTCGTCCATGGCTGGGTTTGGTGTTGGAGCGGCGAAGACAACAAGGCAAATATATATTTGTGGAGGTTGATTTTAGGTTGATTTTTTTGGGTCAATGTTCTTCCATGTTCAAGATTTCTGGGTCAATGTTCTTCCATGATCAATGGTCTTCTGGGTTTATGTTCTTCGCGTTTGTATACATTCTTCATGTTTGTAAATTGTGAGAAATTAATACCATATTTTGATCTTGTTTTTCTTTTCTTCTTTTTTTTTTTGTTTTTTTGTTTTGGGAGGAGAGAGACATAAAATGGTTGTAAAAAGACATATTTACCCCTTTTTTTAACAGAGGTGGGTTACGGCAGAGTAACGGTGGAAACCACAGGTGGGTAAAGTGTCAAACTTTAAACTACGGGTAGGCACATCAAATTAGAGGCAAACCACAGGTGGGTAAAGTGTAATTATCCCTAATTTTTTTTTATTATTATTTTTTGTTTGCAAGTTTTATGGGGTTTATAATCTAGCTCTCACTCTCTATTTTCATTAAATATATTTATTTTTGTCCTATGTTCTCAATCTCTTTCTCTCAAGAATTTTTGGTTTATAGGATTGATGATGGGATTTTTTTTTTTCTCCTTTCTTTGGAGTGTTAAAGAGATATAAAGTGTTTACTGCAAAGGTAGACTTTGGATGTATAGTTTTTTTTTTTTTTAATTATTCAAAATGGGAATCTTCTCAAGATTGAACCACAATCTTCTTAGATCTTTACTCATCGAAACTTAGACTTATATACAATTGGTGAAGACATGAACTCAAGCTATTTTGCAGATCATATATACAATTAGCACTTATCGTATCTGTTTGTCTTTACGTTTTATGTTCATAATTTTAGTGATTTTTAATTGATTAAATTTTTTTAATGAGATTCACGTTATTCTATTGTTATGAGATGTACGTTATGAGATTCACATTTACTTAATTAAAATATTTTGCTAAAAATGGTTTATGATAAAGTAATTTAATTATAGCTATATGTACCGTATATGAATCAACTTTGAATATTTATATGTCTATGTAGCATCTTTCTTTAGAATTTTCTATGATAAAAATATTTGTTAAAAAATTACATAATATTATGATTTATTAACATGAATAAACTAAGTCTTTTAAACATGACTAAACTCATGATTAATAAAAAAAAAAAAAAAACAAAACAAAACAAAACCAATAGTATTACTTAAATAATAAAATGCAATATATTTATTTCTATTGCCTTATTAAATTATATTCATTCCCATGCGGTAGCATGGGTTACATACTAGTTTAAATAAAGATAATAGCATTTTAATCCATTCCATATTATTGATGTTTGTTATACAGTGTAGTTATGCCACATGGTAGAACCTCGTGATCTTCTACAGAACATTTAGCAATCAAAGAGAGCAAAATAATAATAATAATAATAAAAAACTTAAAACACGAAACTAAATCGTATCAACCTCAAATAGAGTTAAAAAAAAATACAAAAATCTATCAACCTAAAGTAGAGATACAAGAAATTTTTTTTAAAAAGAAATCCACTATGAAATTGTGAGAGAGAGAGAGAGAGAGAGAGATCGCATTTTGTGAGGGGAACAAATTATGCATAGAATGGAAGAGAAAATAACAAATTTATGCTAAAATATATTAAAGAAATAACATAAAGTAATGTCGCGAAAACATGAATAGGTTTTTATTGAATTAAAGTAATACGAAATTAAAGAGATGAATAATTTTTCTTTAAATCTCAAGAGGATAAAGAAATAGAGTATGTCATAAAAATTAGTTGAAGTAATTAATTCATTATGAAAATTTAAAATTACGCACACATGTCTGTTATAATTTTTCTAAATAACATTTTCACATGTGATGGTGGGTTTCTAGATCCTGATGTGAAGATTACATGTCTTGATAAAATGTTGTGGCTTTTAATACAAAAGCTCTGTAAATAGATTCTTATAGATTGCGATTGTCTTTGCCTTTTTGAAGTAAAAGACAAACCTCTATTATCAGATTACACTATTGTCAATTTGCAGTGCGTTTTGCTTTTTTGACACTTTCCATTACCCAACATGAAAAGGAAAAAGGAAAAAATAGCACTGATAACAGGAAAGGGCCCTAGGAGCCTTTACATGATTAAAAGAGATTTCTATACAGTCCAATTAGCATATGCGTCAACAAGGCAATCACATGAAAAAAAAAATTATCAAAAACATGGAAATTCTACTGAAATAAGCTTATCTAATCCAAGTATAGGCGCAAAGCTATGTTGAAGGGGGGGGGGGGGGGGGGGAGCATGGTCCCCCAAAATTTTGAAATTTTTTTAAATATAATTATTTTAATGTTTTCAAAATTTAGTGTACAAAAATAAGAGTTGGCCTCCCCAAGTATTTGAATTAGTCCAATGATGCTCTTCAAAAAAATAATTGGTTTAATAGTTATAAAGACAAATTTATTTTTCTCAATTCTATTTTTTATTATAAAATGTGGTCTTATATCTTTCAAATATTTGATAAATTTTGGCACCAAACATGTTTAAATTTATCTTTTTCAACCTGTTATGTGGCGATTAACAAGTTATTGACTCATTAAAAAAATCTCGTCACTAAATCTACAGATGAAATGTCTCTTTAGCTGCCACATAATAGGTTAAAGCAAAATAACTTCAAACATGTTTGGAGCCTAACTTGTTCCTTCAAGTTTTGGGTCATTCATGTTTTTAAAAATTTCATTAATTCAATTGAATGAGTTTTTACTTACATTTGTATAAAATTTGATAATTTGTATGGAAAATAAAACTTTTTAAGAATTTCACTATGAAAATGGCAAAAATGTATTTTATTAATTTTATGAAAGATCGTTATTGTAGGATCACAATTTGCATCCAAACTCAAAATTAAGGTTACAATAGGCTCAAAAAGCCCAATACAATAAATATGTAGAGAGTGGACTTGAAATCTAGGTTCTAGTAATTTTAAATAACAAAGATAATGAGCTAAATTGCAACACCATACACATGGGATAGTTTATATAACAGAAATTGTCCTCGGACTCAAGCAGAGGAGACTGGATCTTATATTTCACTTTTCTCAAAGACAGATTATCGTTATTGATCTTAATGTCTACAGTGTTTTCTCTCTTCTCCCTTCGATTCCCCTTCTTTGAACGTCTTCTCCTCCTTTTATATCTTCTTTCCTCCTCTCTCCATCCTTCACGTATGGATTAGATTATAGATTTGGATCCTTGTCCCATCAACCATCCCTGAAGTTTTTGGAAATACTTGTAAGGCTGAATCCTGATGCTCAGACATCACTTCCCCATTAATGCGGCCAGAGGTTTAGTTGCAGAGCATCTAATGCGGTGGTAGCAGCTTTATCTTGGATGCTTCATAACCCTTATTCTTATATTGCATACCCTCCATGCTTATCCTTACTTACAGAATTTCCTAGAACATTGCCTTTGGACATCGGACAACCCTTCCCTATCTCGACTCTAAATAGTCGAGAGAGGATTCATCCTCGAACAACCTTTAGGGAGGACCTTGATTGGCCCCCATTTCTTTATCTATCAACACTGCTTTTTGAGCCCTTATTCCCACATCTCCGGACCATTTAGTGTCTTTGAATTGGGCCTTTGGCCCAATACATACCCATGGGTCCATTGACCCCACAGTTATCAAACATAATTTTGATTGAAAATACTAAGTTTTCTTTTTCTTTTTTGGTGTGTGTATATATATAACTTATCAAATAAAAAAGTGTGTATATATAATAAAAAAAATGTGTGTATATGTGTGTGTCGGGGGTTGTCTTGATAAATATATTAGTGCTACAACTTGACTCTCCCAATCAAAAGTTTTTGGCTTCGCCCCTGTCCAAGTATATATAACTATGCTACTCTAAGTTTGGCCAGATGCCTTTCTACTAAATATTTTCCAAAATAATGCTATCTGGCAAAATGAGCCGTAATTTTTCATGTTCTTAGATTAGTGTTTGTTTACAGTCTAATTTGCTCTCTGTTTGTTTGAGCTTGCTGAGCTAATTGTCTTATTTTTGTTAGTTTGAATAAAATTGACTCATGTTCCTCCAAAAATTAATTCATTTCTTTATCTATAATTATCTATAGTCAAGGGAATGAGAAAGGGTAGAGACAAAATAGAGCTAAAGAATACAATCTTACCTAATCTCAAAATATTTAGGACTAAGGCTTTGTATTATTGTTGTTGGGCAAGACTTAGGTACAATTCTTAGGTGTTGTTCTTTAAGTTTTCTCGTTTAGATTTTGCCATGTTAATTTTTTATCATGAGATGGAAGTGTATTTTTTAGTTAAGTTGCCACATGGCTAAATATTGAAAGGGAAACTTAAAGAACAACACCTAAGGTACTGTATCTAAGTTTTGTTCATTGTTGTTTTATAGTTATATGAATTACACAAGCATACTTGTTAGCCGCGCCAGCATCCTTCGTTCAACGTCTGAGTCTTCTTGGTGCAAAGAGAGAGATGGCTCATTTGGTAGGGGAAAAAAGTTCTGTCTTAGTGAGAAACAACTAAAGAGATGCCCCGAGTGATGTTGACTCACATTTGTGCATTACTTTTCTCTTCGTTTCGTCTCTCTTTCTTTACTAGTAATAAGAAACAACTAAAGAGAGGCTTGTTCTACTTTCTCTCTGTAAACAAAGGGACAAGCCTATTTATCAAAATTCTTTAAAAGACAAAAAGGAAGAAGTAAAAAATATGCTTATTGACATAAAAGTGATCAGGTATTGTGAAATTTATTATAATAAATATATAAACTGAAAAATACAAGAGTTCTGTTGCTTCTGTCTATTACTATTTTTCTTAGTATAAATATTTTAAATATAGTATATTTTAAATATACTATTTTTCTTTTTTGAGAATTACTTCTTGTATATTTATTACAAAGAAAGTGTATATCCAATAAAAATAAAGATAAGCTTGAAGTTGCGCTCACACTTTTTGTAGCACTAAAGGAGTGTTTAATTCGCTATAAAGTTACATTATACCATAATATTACATTAATATAATCTCAATACAAAAATATAACATTAAATTGTTTAAGAATGTGAATCAAATCCATTTTTTTAAGAGCCGGAGCCTGAACTCCACTCCGACAGTTCAGACTGATTCCCCCCCCCCCCCCCCCCCCAAACTTTTTAGACCTTTTTTTAAAGCAGTAGGTAAATACTATAGTGGAGTGGACCAACTCCAACATTTTCACATTTTCACCTTTTGTCAATTTATATTTCTCCTCTGAACACTTCAGTCATATCTAATATCTTTAACTAACTTTTTTCCAATTATCTTTTAGTCATAATTTTTAGTTTTGGCTTTCTTTACTCTTTAGATGATTCATTCAATTTTTTTAAAGGCTAAAAATTAGGGGTCCGTTTGGATAGAGCTTATTTTTGCTGAACTGAAAACTGAAACTGAAAACACTGTAACAAAATAATTTTTTAATGTGTGAATAGTACTGCAGGACCCATTTTTAATAAAAAATTGCTAAAAAAGTACATGAACAGTGCGCGTACAGTACGCGCACAGTGCGCGCACAGTGCGCACCTGCTCTTTGTCCCCCCAGTCGAACAAAAAAAAAAAAAAAACTAAAACGTAAAATGCCAAACGTGAACGTGAGTTTATGTATCCAAACGGATACTGGGTATCGTACATTATATTTCCCTATTAAACTCATCCATATTGAATTTTTTTTTTTTTTTGAGAATCCCATATTGAATATAATTGTTCTTAAAAATAATAAAACTATTTGTATTTTATTGGTCATGTATACAAGTATTTGAATTTAAATTAGAAACCTAATGCGCTACAATAAAGTTAATGTCCTTAAGAAGCTTTGTCATTTTTCAAAACTCTTACGAAATCTTCTTCCACGTTATAGCCACCAAAATGACTTTTCTCATCAACCATGCTCTCTCTTCAATTTCAATTTATTAGTTCTTCCTTACAATGCTCTCACATAGTCACATTTTTATTAACTCCTCTAGTTCCTAACAAAGAGTTTTCTTACTTAAATTTTAAGCGAATCTTGAGAGGGTGCAAAATTCTCTATCTTCTTTTTCATTAATATTTTAGTTTATTTTCTATTTATAAACAAATTATGACTTGCTCTGGATTTCTTTCAAAAAACAAATTAATGCATGAAGACATGTATATATGTATGTGTGTGTATTATATTGTACTTTGAATTTTTCTTAAATTACAAATCAATATAATAGTTTTACCTTGGCCTTCCCAAATAAAAATTCCTGGTTCCGACAAAGAAGGAAAGAGAGGCTTTGAAAGGCATAATGCGTGAGTCCTTGGCATGGCCTCTTCAATACCACGACCCCATCCAATTGGGCCATGCTAGCTAGATCCCACCACAGGACAGATCAAGACTTCTTTGACTTCTTTTTTTGTTTTTGATTTAAATTCCTGTGTTAATTTGTTTGTCTCCTTAATAGGCTTTTTGTTGTCGTTTTAAATTTAGGCTTCTTCATTTACACCCATAGATCCACTTGCATACGTTGGTTACTTTGTAATTTCGATTATTATAGAGGAAAATAAATAGGTCTTATAATGATCCCAAAATTTCGCTTATAGGTACTATGGGTTCTGCAATTTTAAGTTTGAGTTGTATTGATTAAAATTGAGCAGAACCGTGTTTTTGCTTGTTTTGTTTGATTGATATCCTTTGTGGTTTTGTGGTCAATCATTGGATAAAAGAGTTAAAGTGGCTTTAAAAAGATTGATGTGATTCAATTTTTTTTTTTTTTTTTTAATTCTTTGAAAGACAATCTTTAGAAGAGTTTAGTACTACATGGGGAACAAGGTTGGTCCCTCTGCTGTTGTTCCCATCCTCCAATTCTCCGCACCTACAAGGTCCGCCTCTCTCTCCCGCTACTGGCATTTTATGTTCTACAGGTTTGAAAGGGCACACAAACCCAACACCAAAATAGAAATGGGTTCGCTGTTACATTCATGTGTAATTTTAAAAAATTTGGAGTCCGAATTTGGTAAGAATAAGGTGTAAAAGTCATGTTTTACACCATTTAATAAAAGATTGTCACATCAATTTTTTACTTAAAACTCAAAACATTCTCCCACACATAATAACATCTCAATAATAACACAATTAAGTAAGATTTTCAAATGGGTATTAGAATTGATTGAGTGCGGTTGTGTCTGTTCTTTAATATGTAATATGATGATGAGGCATGTTGAGATTTGAGGGGTAAAACTTGGGTTTTACACCGCATTCTTATTGAATTTAATCTCAAAATTTTATACCTCATCAAAAAAAATTGCCATTTCGTTATTCCGTTAGACACATAAGCAATAAAACTAACAAAGTTAACAAAGGGACTAATATTGCTCATATTTTAAACTTTGGGGACCACTTGCACTCATTTTAAACTTAAAGGACTAAAAGTGCTTACTAGATAAACTTTAGGGATCAATAATGTAATTTCGCCTAAAGAATTTCTCGAAATGTGCCTAAACAACTTCATGCATGGGTTGAGAAGTTTTAGGTCAAGCTTAGATTTGAACAACAATTGCTAGTATAAATTGTTAATAACGTTATAAATTAACAAGACAAGATGGTTTAAGGTTTAGAGATTTTGATCAAGCAAAAATACTTGCAATGTTATGGATTTGAAAAGTATTATACATCTACTCATTTCAAATTCACATATTAATAAAACTAAAATCCATCTCTAAATTTTATAAATTTGAAAAATAAATATCCTCTCATGAATTAATGAAGTCATTTAAATTTAAAATTAAAATCCAAATCACTCATTTGAAATATTACTATCCTCTCATGTATGATTTTTATTAACTATGAATTGATTACTTTTGTTTTTTTTATATTATATGAAATATATATTTATAGTTAATTGAGATTATGGAGAAGCCTTATCATAATATGAGTTTTAAATCGAATTCTAAGTATGAAAAAATAAATTAAACTTTACATTTATTTTAGTTTTAGTATGAAATTATATTACCATAAAATTGTTTATTTAGTTTGTTATTGACATCAATTAATATTTTTCACATTCATTTTACTTTCAATTTTGTCTTTTAATCTTGCCCTTTGAGTCAAAACCCTAGCTCTGCCACCGCCAAGATCTAAGCTCCAGTAGAAGAATCTCAATTAAAACTATATATCATTTTTACAATGACAACTAGCAAGTGCTAATATATCATTTTTTTTAATCTTATTTGAATTCCGTTAGTCACCTGATATAATTGCTATTATACTTTTACTAGCCTCATCACACACGCTTCGTGCGTGCAATGAGCCTTTTTTTTTTAGTGTCAATTTTTCATTCATTCCAATTTGAGGCTTACACGTTTTCTCATTAATATTACACATTTAGAATTACTAATACAACCAGAAGTGCCATGAGTCTTAGTGGCCCTCTTTTGTAGCATAAAAAAAAAATTGTGTATTTATTTTATATATATAATTTTTATTTTGAAAATCTAATTTATAAGTTAATAAAGCAATTTGAAAATCAACCGGAGAATGACCCTATTTTTTAGACAATGTTTTAGCGGGAGTTAGAGTTGTATTTTTACCTGATTGTCCTTTAGTTTTGTTTCTACTTAACTATAAGGGTGTAGGGGCATTTTTTAACAAAAAAAAAAAAGAAGAGAAATCCAAATAAGGAAGCCCTTTAAATAATAGTATGGATAATGATGAGCAAAGCAACAAACCCAAAAACAAATTTATTCTATTTTAAAAGTTAAAGTTTAGAGATTAATTTGACTCTATTAATATTTGAATAATCAAATTAAACTTAGGACTCGATTGTTTCATATCTAACAATATCCACATTGTTTTGCATTATGTCCACACCTTTTTATATCATGAAAACCAAATGCGTTAGCTAAAAATAAAATCTCATTCATTTTGGGGCTCTAACTAGACTGCTAGTATGCTTGTGGCATGCATTTATTGGATTTCATTGCTGGGACACCTCATTCATATAAAGTAATAGCTAATTGTCGGTACACACATTGTTGCACACACGCTACACACAAATTATTTTTTGAACTAAAAGTCGTGTCTTAAAGTCATGATTATAGTTAAAAAACTAAATTATGTGCACTTTTTGTGTAATAAACACTACCCTAAAGCAAGATAAATGTCACCATAATAAGCAAATCTCATATCATTAGTGGAAAAAGATAAGAAATAAATGGAAATCACCTAGAACCAATTAATCTATTGGAATTTATTTTACAGAGAGAGAGAGAGAGAGAGAGAGAGAGAGAGAGAGAGAGAGAGAGAGAGAGAGAGAGAGAGAGAGAGAGAGAGAGAGAGAGAGAGAGAGGGAGATTTAAGGACATATCAACTTAAATTTGCAGTTCATATTGATGATAACTTCAATACAGAAATAAATCCGAGTCCATAGCATTATGCTCAACTGGAATATTTCGCGCCAAGTTATGGATATGCGTAAGACGACAACTTCGTGTAGCCTCGCGATTAGGTGCTGTTAATGATACACATGGTGATGTTGCATTAGAATGCACAACGTCTTCATTTAAATTTGTTGGACTTCCCACTAAAGTAACATCACCACCCAAAGTTTGTTGTCTTCGTCTTGCATAATTGGCACGACGTCTTGCCAATCGAATTTGTCTGCTTTCATTGTCTTCTACTTGTCTACTACGTCGATCATAATATCTTCGTAGTTCTCGATGACGTTCTACATCATTGGTATGAGTCGTAGGTGTATTTTCCGAACTCATTTCTGCATTAAAATAGACAAAAATAAAATAAAATAAAATAAAATAATTGTGTTAGTTGCACATATATACATATTTAGCGCAATAATTATTACCTAGTCCAAAAAGGGTGTATTTAAACATGTAAACATTGGAGGAAATTATAAATGCAAGGCTTTTGGCCAATGACATGTAAGAATTGTAGTAATATGTGCAATTCTAATAAAATTTAGTAAAAGTGGAAGCATGTGCTATGTTAAAATTTTGTAGTCAAACTTCTTATATAAAAGTTTTGCAAAATAATATTGCATCCTTATCTTTGAGTTGCAATGGTCTGACACTAAAATATGTAAACACAATATTTTAGCCATAATATAATGTTATTTTGGGCCACATCAAACATATTCTATTTTATGTACAGGTTTTTTTTTGCCAACAAGATTAATGTCTTGCCATTGTAATGCTCATGGTTGAAGGTGGTTTCCCTCAGGTTTGTAACATTTTTTTTTTTTTTGGTTGTTGTTGGTAACTCTTTGATTACGGTCTCTCTCATCCCACTTTTTTGTCTTTAATGATGACTGCATGAATTTGTTCCCCTCATGTTCATTTTTTAAGAGTGATTTTTTTTTTTTTTGGGCCACATCAAACATGTCCTATTTTATGTACAGGTTTCTTTTTGCCATTTTTATGTACAGGTTTTTTTTTGCCAACAAGATTAATGTCGTGCCATTGTAATGCTCAGGGTTGAAGGTTGTTTCTCTTAGGTTAGTAACGTTTTTTATTTTTATTATTTTTTTTTATGAAAGCCTTGGGTTATGGTTTAACATGAATAGTAGTATAGATTATTAAAATCATGTTTGTTAACAAATTTGGCCGGAAAACCCAGATTGATCCTTATTTATTTATATATATTTTTATAAGGTGAATGGCTCAACCGACAAAATTAAAATTTAACCAATTAGATTATAAATTACTGGAATTCAAGAACTGTCGAGGGACCCTTTCCCTGGGGTTGGGAATTGTCTGAAATCAAAGTAATGTTCAATGTTATTGTTATTGTTAAATAGTATAATAATAATATATAAATAGTAAAATAAAAGGCAGCGATAGAAACCCATAAAGTAATACAGAACGCAGACTGAGATATCAAAGTTAAGACGTCGGTTGTTGAATAGTGGTCATCGCAACACAAAAGCTAACGATAACAAAACATATACAGTAGTAATAATAAGTTGATTGATAGTGAGACAAAGCATCTACGTGGTGGTGATCGAGAGTGTAGGTGTAGCCATTTGGAATTGGGATTGGGGTCCCCTTTTAACGATGTAAGTTTAGTTCCCTCATTTTGCATCACATTATCACATGCGTATCTTTTTGCTTAAAAAAGGGAAAATAAAAAATATAAAATATAAAAAAAAATCCCAATAAAGAGTCCCCAAATTAATAAAGCTGGACACTGACCTTTGGCACCAGTATCCATCGTTCAATACTTCAATTCATTGCCACCATTTGGTTGTCAGTGGGCGAGGCATCTATCTAATTATCTATCTCTCTCTCACAAAAGTAGTACTGAATTGGTGTAATAAAAGCAGAAAGCTAAAGACCCATAGAAACAAACAACCAGATCTTTTCCTTTATAGAGGAAGATTGAAGAATCTATGCTTGCTCGCCATGTCACATGTGTTTCTTTCTTCTATAGACCGCTGGGCCCCACTCCTCAACACCAACACCAACACCACCACCACCAACAGCAGCAACACAACTTAAAAGTTAAAACTAAACTAAACTAAAATACTTCGTGTTTTTTATTTTATTTGTCTCTCCAGCCTGCTCTTTTTTTTCTATATGATTTTATTGTCTTTGTAATAAATAAAAACTCTCCCTCTTCCCTTGGAGTACTTTGTCTTTGGCAACAGGTACTGTACCTCTCTCTCTCCTGAGATGAATAAACTAATCCCAAAAGTGTCTGAAAGTAAACCCTACCCTTTATTTTATTAGCTCAAAATAGTAAAAATCTTAAACGACTTAGAGCATTCCCATCAGTGAAGGTATAAAAGTGTATAAATGTGTAAAATGATAAAAAATTATTAATTTTACACATTTTAATCCAAAAACCACCCACATCAGTGGGTGTATAAATATGCAAACATGTGAATATCAATACACAAGCTACAGTACCCGTGTATATTTACACGGGTACTGTAGCTCGTGTAAAGATTATTTTATTATTTTTCAGTTCGCTCGTTTTTTTCTCTCTCATCTCTGTGCTTCAACAAACCAATAACTGTTCATCTTCTTCTTTTTTTTTTCACTCGGAAGCACAAAAACACACCCACACACAAACAGATAAATCAACACAGAGAATCAACACTTGCTTAAAAAAAAAAAAAAAAAAAAAAAAAGCAGAGATACACAAACGCAGATCGGAGGTCGTGGATCGGAGCTCGGATCGGAAGTCGTGGCTCGTGGATAGTGGATCGGAGCTCGGATCAGAGATCGTGGTTCGTGGATCGTGGATCGGAGCTTGTGATTGGAGCGGATCGGAGCTTGAAATGCGTGGACCGGAGCGGATCGGAGCTTGTGATTGGAGCGGATCGGAGCTTGAAATGCGTGGATCGGAGCGGATCGGAGCTCAGAGCGAATCGGAGCTCGAAGCTCGGAGCGGATCGGAGCTCTTGCATCGGAGCGGATCGGAGCTCTTGCATCGGAGCAGATCGGAGCTCGAAGCTCGGAGCGGATCGGAGCTCTTGGATCGGAGCTCGAAGCTCGGAGCGGATCGGAGCTCTTGCATCGGAGCAGATCGGAGCTCGAAGCTCGGAGCGGATCGGAGCTCTTGGATCGGAGCTCGAAGCTCGGAGCGGATCGGAGCTCTTGGATCGGAGCTCGTTGATCGGAGCGGATCGGAGCTCGTTGATCGGAGCCGATCGGAGCCAGGGACGGTTGATCGGAGCTCGAGATTTTTTGAGGGGAGAGGGAGAGCTTTTCAGGGGAGAGATGGGTAGAGAGAGAGAGAACAAACGGAAATGGGTGGAGAGAGAGAGAGACGCGGGTAATATACAGAGGCAGGTAGGAAAATAATAAAAAAATGTGAGGAAATTTATTATTTAATTGAAAGATGTGTATAATAGACAAACTGATGTGAGGTTTGTGTAAAAATGAATGTGTAAAATTAAAAAGGTAGATTTTTTGTGTAAAATAGACAAAATTTTTACACAAACTGATAAGATTGCTCTTACATATTCATTCTCAGACACACACACTCCCAGTTTCACAAACACAGCGCGCGCGCGCGCGCACATATATATATATATATATATATATAAACACACACACATAAAGCTTTTTCATTTTTTATTTTTTGGGATTCATATATTTTATAAGCTCACTGGCGATGCCGACGCCGGTTAGCGCAGCGAGGCAATGCTTGACAGAAGAAGCGGCGCGTGCTTTGGACGACGCGGTTGCGGTGGCGCGTAGACGCAGCCACGCTCAGACGACATCTCTGCACGCGGTGTCTGCGTTGCTGGCCTTGCCGTCGTCTTCGTTAAGAGAGGCATGTGCACGCGCGAGAAGCAGCGCGTACTCTCCACGCCTCCAATTCCGCGCTCTGGAACTGTTCGTCGGCGTATCGTTGGATCGGTTGCCTTCTTCCAAATCGGTGGAAGAGCCGCCGGTGTCGAATTCGCTCATGGCGGCTATCAAACGATCCCAAGCGAACCAGAGGCGCCACCCTGATAACTTTCACTACCAAATCATTCAGAGCCAAACACAGCAGCAGCAGCAGCAGCAGCAAACGACGTCGCTTTTGAAAGTCGAGCTCAAGCACTTTATTTTGTCGATTCTCGATGACCCGATTGTCAGCCGGGTGTTCGGCGAAGCGGGTTTTCGGAGCACCGATATTAAGCTCGCGATTATTCACCCGCCGGTTTTCCTCTGTAACTTGACCAACCCGGATTTGACACAACGACGTAGTAGTTTCGGGTTTCCGGGGGAAGACGAGAATTCGAGAAGAATTGCAGAGGTTTTGGTGAGAAAGAGCGGGAAGAGGAACCCGTTGTTGCTTGGGGTTTGTGCGATGGACGCGCTTCGGAGTTTTACGGAGCGCGTGAAGAAGGGGGGAGATAGTGTTTGGCCGAGTGAGTTAAGTGGGGTGAGTGTGATTTGTATAGGGAATGAGATTTCGGAGTTTGTGAATGGGGGAGGGAGTGAAGAGAAGATGGTGTTGAAGTTGAAGTTGAAGGAAGTGGGGGAGCTGCAATGCTTGGATGAGCATGAGCGAGGAGGGAAAGTTGTTGTCAACTTTGGGGATTTGAAGGCTTTGGTCGAAGACAATGATGATTCGAGCGAGGGTGAGGGTGAGGGTGAGGGTGGTGTGAGTTTTGTGGTGTCCAGGTTGAGCCAGTTGATGGAGCTTCATGCTGAGAGGTTGTGGTTGATGGGTGCAGCAGGGAGTTATGATACTTACTCCAAGTTTTTGGGCAAGTTCCCCAGTATTGAGAAAGATTGGGATTTGAATATCTTGCCCATCACTTCTTCTAATAAGCCTTCTGGTGATGCATTTCCCTACGAGTCCAGGTGGGTACTCCATTATATTATTGGATTGTTTGTTTCGAGATATTAATGTTTTGTGGGAATTTCAAGACACACAGTTATGTTGCTTTGTTTAGTTGTTTTCTTTCTCTATGGTTTATTGATTTTTGGATTCATGAATTTGCATTTGGATGTCTAACTGAATGCAAGTAAGTTTTATATTGTGAAATTTTGTGTTAGATGTATTTCTATGCGAAATAACCATTTCGTCTCTGGCTCTTTGAATTAATTTCATCTATTGCATAAATGCTACAAGTTTTTATAAGTTTGATGCTTAATAATGAAATTTATGCCAGATTTATATTTTGGATTTTCTTATTTTAGAACAGTACTCCATACAATAGAAGATAATTACGTTCTTGCAAGAAAGGGTGGGTTTTCTGCACACTTTTCTATGCCCAAGTATTTCTGCACACAATATTATGACTAAAGTATCAAAGCTCAGTCATGCTTTGATAATTGTTCTTGCTTAAAGAATATGTTTGAGCACGCGTGAGGCTCTTCTATTTTCTATTTTCTATTTTTTAGGGTAAGGGTTAATTCAGAACATTTATTACAATTTGAGAGTATTATAGTCCCACCAATGAATATTTTTTTATAAAAGGTACAAAATTATGATCTCACCATTAGTTTCTTGCATAACATTTTGCTCAACTGGAATATTTCGCGCCAAGTTACGGATATGCGTAAGACGACAACTTCGTGTAGCCTCGCGATTAGGTGCTGTTAATGATACACATGGTGATGTTGCATTAGAATGCACAACGTCTTCATTTAAATTTGTTGGACTTCCCACTAAAGTAACATCACCACCCAAAGTTTGTTGTCTTCGTCTTGCATAATTGGCACGACGTCTTGCCAATCGAATTTGTCTGCTTTCATTGTCTTCTACTTGTCTACTACGTCGATCATAATATCTTCGTAGTTCTCGATGACGTTCTACATCATTGGTATGAGTCGTAGGTGTATTTTCCGAACTTATTTCTGCATTAAAATAGACAAAAATAAAATAAAATAATTGTGTTAGTTGCACATATATACATATTTAGCGCAATAATTATTACCTAGTCCAAAAAGGGTTTATTTAAACTTGTAAACATTGGAGGAAATTATAAATGCAAGGCTTTTGGCCAATGACTTGTAAGAGTTGTAGTAATATGTGCAATTCTAATAAAATTTAGTAAAAGTGGAAGCATGTGCTATGTTAAAATTTTGTAGTCAAACCTCTTATATAAAAGTTTTGCAAAATAATATTGCATCCTTATCTTTGAGTTGCAATGGTCTGACACTAAAATATATAAACACAATATTTTAGCCATAATATAATGTTTTTTTTTTTTTTAAATAATAGCTCAATTGGTTGAAATTTTCCTCCCCCAACTATTGAAGATTATTATTATTATTATTATTATTATTATTATTATTATTATTATTATTATTATTATTATTATTTTGTATAGAAAAGGCTTCATGTTATCAATTGGTTGAAAATGTATAAAACTTGTGTTTTTAATTTTATTTTGTTTCCTTTTTTCTTTGAATATAAAACAAAAAAATCATGGAAAAAATTACTTCTAAATAATAGGCAAAATTTTAGGAATAAAAATACTTACAACATTTAAAAAAAAAAGTTTTAATGTAAAACATTGGTGGCATATTATTAAAATACCTAAAAAATAGGGATTATCTTGTTTTGCTTGAAGTTGGCCAAAAAAAAAGGAAGCCAACGTTGAGCTGTTTTTTTTTTTTTTTTTTTTTTTTTTTTTTTTTTTTTTTTTTTTTTAAATAGGAAACTAACGTTGATGGATATAACTAAAATATAGGGTTTTTTTTTTTTTTTTCTTTTGCTTGAATTTGTAGTAAAATAGAAAACCAACGTTGAAGGACTCACCACCCTCAAAAAAAAAAAAAAAAAAAAAAAAAAAAAAAAAAAAAAAACAACAACAACAACAACAACAACATTGATGCAAATTTATTAAAAGTTAGTATATTATTTAGAAGTAATATTCAGCACAATTTTAAAATTTTATCTTTAAAGATAAGTTTTCCAGTATCATTCTTGCTTTAGTATCTAAATAATAGGCTAAATTTTAGGAATAAAAATACTTAAAACATTTAAAAAAAAAATTAATGTAAAATAGTGCTGGCATATTATTAAAATACCTAAAAAATAGGGAATTTTTTTTTTTTTTTGCTTGAAGTTGCAAAAAAATAGGAAACCATCGTTGATGGATATTTTTTTGTTGAAGTCGCAAAAAAAAAAAAAAAAAAAAAAAAGGACACCAACGTTGATTGTTTATTTTTTTTCCTTGAAGTTGCAAAAAAATAGGAAACCAATGTTGGTGGTTTTTTTTTTGGGTTTGAAGTAGCAAAAAAATAGGAAAGCAACGTAAAAGGATTGACCACCCTCCAAAAAAAGAAAAAAAACATTGATGCAAATTCATATTGGCAATTTTCACCACAATTTTAAAATTTTATCTTTAAAGATAAGTTATCCAATATCATTCTTGCTTTAGCAAATTTGCATATATAACAATTGCTTACAAAGTCACCAAATGTGCAATGAAAGGCAGAAAAAAGAATAAAATTAAATTTCATAAGGTAGGATATTTATATTACAAAAAATGTTTTGTAACAACTACTTCATAGATTGACTACCACTTCGCTCATCCGAATTCATCCAATGTGTCTGCAACACACTCTAACCAAGTTGTTGATATGTCAACCTAAAAAAAATTACAAAAAAAAAAAAAAAAAAAGAGTAAGGTTTAAATGTAAGAAAAACAACAAACAAAAATAATAAGAGGAAGAGATGGCACCACTTAAAATCCATCAACGTTAGTTTCCTATTTTTTTGCAACTTCAAAAAAAAAAAAAAAACCATTAGCGTTGGTTTTCTTTTTTTTTTTTTTTTTTTGCAACTTCAAGCAAAAAAAAAAAAAACCATCAACGTTGGTTTCCTTTTTTTTTTTCCAACTTCAAGCAAAAAATAAACCATGAAGTTTTGTTTCCTATTTTTTTGCAAACCACCAACGTTGGTTTCCTTTTTTTTTGCAATTCACCAACGTTGGTTTCTTTTCTTTTCTTTTCTTTTTTCTTTTGCAACTTCAAGCAAACAAAAAAAAAAAAAAAAAAAGAGAAGAGAAGATAAGGTAAGATAATGATATAATAAAACAAAAGAAAAATAAAAAATTATAAGAAAAGATAAGATAATGATATGAAAAAGATAATGCTAACGAAGTGGATTCCTTTAACTATGTAAATCACAATTAAATAATATATTTCTGTTGGAGATAAAAATATTTTTGTTGGAGATAAAACAACTTTTTTTTTTTTACAAATTAAACCATAATCCAAGGCTTTCATAAAAAAATAATAAAAATAAAAAACGTTACTAACCTGAGGGAAACAACCTTCAACCCTGAGCATTACAATGGCACGACATTAATCTTGTTGGCAAAAAAAAACCTGTACATAAAAATGGCAAAAAAAAACCTGTACATAAAATAGGACATGTTTGATGTGGCCCAAAAAAAAAAAAAAAATCACTCTTAAAAAATGAACATGAGGGGAACAAATTCATGCAGTCATCATTAAAGACAAAAAAGTGGGATGAGAGAGACCGTAATCAAAGACTTACCAACAACAACAAAAAAAAAAAAAAAAAAAAATGTTACAAACCTGAGGGAAACCACCTTCAACCATGAGCATTACAATGGCAAGACATTAATCTTGTTGGCAAAAAAAAACCTGTACATAAAATAGAATATGTTTGATGTGGCCCAAAAGAAAAAATCACTGTTAAAAAATGAAAGTTGCAAAAAAAGAAGGTTAATCTTGTTGGCAAAAAAAAACCTGTACATAAAATAGAATATGTTTGATGTGGCCCCAAAAAAAAAAAAAAAAAAAAAAATCACTGTTAAAAAATGAAAGTTGCAAAAAAAAAAAGGAAACCATCAACGTTGGTTTCCATTTTTTTTTTTCAACTTGAAGCAAAAAAAAAACCAACGTTGGTTTCCATTTTTTTGCAAACCACCAACGTTGGTTTCTTTCTTTTTCTTTTTTTTTTTTGCAAACCACCAACGTTGGTTTCTTTCTTTTTCTTTTTTTTTTTTGCAACTCCAAGCAAACAAAAAAGAAGAAGAAGAAGAGAATTGAAATCTGGAGTGTTTAACTATGAAGAAGTTTACCTCAAATCTATGCTGTTGTTGTTGTCGTTTGTAATGAAATCTGAAGCAAATAGGTGGGTGAAAGAAGTTTGAAAACACAGAATTGAAAGAATTGCAAAACTGAAGAAGAAGTAATTTGAGTTTGAAAACTAACGTAAGTGTACTGGAAGTGTGCTCCTATTTTATAGATAGTGTTTTACGTGGAAGTTAAAGAAGCATTTTTACCAAGTTTTGCCCCTACTTAAACATAGGCTCTAGGGGTATTTTAGACCAAAAAATCTGGTCCAAACAGGTCCAGCCGCTTAAATAGTAGTATAGAATAACAGCAGTTACATCAGGTGGCTAACGGAATTCAAATAACATTTAATTAAAAAAAATGATTTATTAGCACCTTGTTAGTTGTCACTGTAAAAACACTTCATTCTCTCTACCGTGGACTATGTGGTTATAAGGCAGTCGAATCAGCGGCCTCTGCATTGCCCAGACCCTCACCTGGCAAGCACAACGAGGCCGTGGATTACATTGCAAATCATCGGTGCATATTACATTGCGTAGGACCATATGAAAAACTAATTTAATAATTAATGAGAGTTAACCACTTATTGTAGAGATAAGATAACGATTTGTCGCTATTACAACAACAACTTAATTATGATATAAGTTTTTTAATATGATATATATTACAAGGACAAATCCAAAAAAGGGGTTGAAGAATAAACAAGAATGTATTTATTTGTTGTCAAAAAAAATTATTATGTGAGTTTTAGTTAGTTCAGTTAGTAAAGTCCTTTATTGTTAAATAAGATATTTGAAATTGAATTTTGCCTTATTCTATGAACCGATTATTATTTAAGTTTGATAATAAAAAACAATCATCATAAAGTAGATATATATATATATATATATATATATGTTGAATTTGTTTTTTTATAAAATAAATCATATTTATTCAATTCCAAGGTAAAATATAGGCTAATAATTGATTATAGGTTTTTGTTAAATTTTTTGGATCGATGATTTTTGGACTATGATTGTTTTGGGCTGATGTATGGGTGTTTGGGTTGATATGTTTCGGGGGACCCAGATTTTGTAGAGAGTGGACAAGTTTGATTTACCTTGGACTCAATTCAAATTAGGCTAGGATATATCTACCAAAAAAAGTTATGCAACTCAGGGGCTAGGGCCCCTTTGGGGCTTCATATATAACTATATAAGTACGTATTTGGTTATTTACTAATGATTTTCATTGAGTTTCTTCTACTTCTACAAATGAAGAAGTATAATCATTTATGTGAATTGTTGTTTGTTATATGTAGGCTCATATGTGCCCAAGATGAACTTCAAAAAATAAAAAAAAGAAAATGCTCAGGTTAAAATGTGATATACTTTTATCACAATCTTGTTTGGGTTGTAAAGCTAGAATTCTAACATATCAGTTTCAGGAATGATTCCACTAACCAACCTGACCTCGGGTGGATCTTGAACAAAACTCTTCAAGCTCCAGAATAAAAACCTAGTCTTAAAAGAAAACGGGATAAAGAAAGATACATTTACCAGGAATTGTATCATTTACTACTACTACAGGTTTATATTATTTGTATTATAGGTCTGTTTTCTTGTTGTAGGTGATGAGAAACAAATTTTTAAGAGTTCTCCAACTAGTGCAGATTCATTATTGATATAATCTTTGTACAAGGTTTTAGTTTTTTTTTTTTTTTTTTTTTTTAATGTTCTGCTTTTAAAGTTGTAAATATGAAGGACCTTTAAGGGAATCACATTCTTCAACTCTCTAGAATTGGGTTTTCTTGCTCATTTATTAAATTTTGTTTAGCCCTATCTTTCCTAAACCGTTCTCTTGGCAGCTTCGTTTTTTCATGTAGTTCACTGTTAGAGCATTCTTATCAAGAATGCTAAATATTTTAGCATTTAGCACTTCAAAAATCTACTTTATCAATTTTAACATACCATTTTACAATCTACCAAGCATCAAACATTCTATTTTTTTTACAACTTCATTTAAATAATATTATTTTTATTTTACCACTGTCTCTCTCTTTCCACCAATTTCTTCTCAACGGCTAGCCACAGTCAGAAACCACCACCATAAACCATCAACATTCAACAACAAACCCAGACCGACCAACCCACTGCCACCACAATCAGCATCCATCCAAAAATCAACCCCATAGCAAAAAAAAAAAAAAAAAAAACAGCAACAACAACAAGAACAAAACTAAACTTGAGAGAGAGAAGCTCACCGTGAGAGGAAGAGAGGGAGGCAGAGGATTGAGCGGTGAACAAAACCCACAAACCCAAGACCCACGGCGGCCACGGCAAGCAAAACCCATCAAACCCAAGACCCACGCCTCAACCACAGCAACCCACCTCGTTCTCAACCCCAACCAAAACCCCCCACCCCGATCTTAACCCCAGCCAAAACCCACAGCCTCGATCTCAACCCCGGTTACGTTGATGACCCATGAACCCAGACCCATGAACTCAGACCCACAAACCTAGACCCACAAAATCACCGGAGCACATCAGACCACGACCCACGGCCCATGACCATCGACGGAGCACAATCATCGACAGAGCACACTCATCGGCGAAGAACAGGGAGAGAAGAGAGAAGAAAGAAGCAGAGAGGGGGAAAGAGAAAGAAGAGAGAGAGAGCTTGAGGGAATAAAAAATAATTTTTGTTTTACAATTAGAGCTACAGTGCAATCTCATATTTGAGATTGCACTGTAACTTGAATCTTAAAAATTTAGGATTTAACCGGTTTGATGGAATGGTCTTTTGTTTTAAAAATGCTAAAAAATAGGGTTTTTAGGATTTGAGAGCTTGATATGCTCTTACAGATCATATCATAGCCAAAAAGGCAGGATTTTATTTTTACTGTTCAAGATTGTCTTGGGTATTACGTGTCCTGAATTATTGGAGACATCTTGAAGTTGGGTCAGTTGTTGTGGGGCAACTAATCCACGTTCTTAAATTCACTGTGCACTCTAATAATGTAGTTTGCCACATTGGGAAAAACGTGCTCGAGACTTGCAAAATAATAGATTGACATCCATTAAGGTCATCACTTTCCAATAATAAATAGTAGAAGTATCATTTCCATGTCTTCAAACAACGTTACTACGGAAACAGATTCAGGCTACGGGCTTGGGTCTGGTAGTAGTTCAGGCTACGGGGTACAATCAGTGGTTAGTTCTGCTGTGACCAATATTGAATCTTTTGTCGAAACGGTTGCAGCTACAGTTACTGGATTAGAATCAGGTGGCACCACATTGATTATGGCTATGGATCTACTGCAGTTTTAAGTGCTGATGCTAGTACCACCTCAAAGGCCGCTTAATTGTACTTTGGTGTCTTCTAAAAAAAAAGGCGTACTTTAGTGCAAGCATACTTGTTAGCAAATAAATTAGTGTATTAGTTTATATCTTTAAGTCAAAAGAATGCTGGCTAAATTGTGGTTTGGGGCTTGAGTGTTGTATGAAACCTGTTCTAAATAAACAGTTCCTGTGTTATGAGTCTTATGACATAAAAATCTTTAAAAAAAGAAGAAGATGATATTGTTCTAAATAACTACGCTATATAAGATTGGAAATGTTTCCAACCTATACATGTGTTGCTTGGTGTAGCAAAATCATTACTAGCCTGACAGTACGAGGGTTATTGGTTGAAGAGATTTGTATCGACATTATTTTGTGGCTTTCCATTAAAAATCAAGTTAAAAGTTAAGATATGAAATGTGAAACGAAATATCATATGCTTCCAATTGACCAATTTGAGCAATTGCTATATATTTTAATTTAGTTTCTTCTACTTGAGCTCAGATCTTGGCAGTGGCAGAGCAAGGGTTTTGACTCAGAGGGCAAGATTAAAAGACAAAATTGAAAATAAAATGAATGTGAAAAATATTAATTGATGTCAATAACAAACTAAATAAACAATTTTATGGTAATATAATTTTATACTAAAACCAAAATAAATGTAAAGTTTAATTTATTTTTTCATACCTAGAATTTGATTTAAAACTCATATTATGATAAGGATTCTCCATAATCTCAATCAACTATAAATATATATTTCATATAAAATAAAGAAAATAAAAGTAACCAATTCATAGTTAATAAAAATCATACATGAGAGGATGGTAATATTTGAAATGAGTGATTTGGATTTTAATTTTAAATTTAAATGATTTTAATAATTCATGAGAGGATTTTTTTTTTTCTAATTGATAAAATTTAGAGATGGATTTCAGTTTTATTAATATGTGAATTTGAAATTATTAGATTTATAATATTTTTCAAATCCATAACATTGCAAGTATTTTTGCTTGATCAAAATCTCTAAACCTTAAACCATCTGGTCTTGTTAATTTATAACGTTATTAACAATTTATACTAGCAATTGTTGTTCAAATCTAAGCTTGACCTAAAACTTCTCAATGCATGAAGTTGTTTAGGCACATTTTGAGAAATTTTTTAGGCGAAATTACATTATTGGTTCCTAAAATTTATCTAGTGAGCACTTTTAGGGTCCGTTTGGATAGAGCTTATTGCTGAAAACTGAAAACACTGTAACAAAATAATTTTTAAATGTGTGAATAGTACTACGAGACTCGTTTTTAATAAAAATTGCTAAAAAAGTACATGAACAGTGTGCGCACAGTACGCATACTGTGCGCGCTTACATCTCTAGCCCCCGCAACAAAATCAAAAAAAAAAAAAAAAAAAGAAGAAGCAAAACGTGAACAACACAAAACGTGAAAAATTTAAGCTGTATCCAAACCCTCTCAAAAGCTAAAAAAAAAAAAAAAAGTCATACAACTAATTAAAATATATAAAAAAAATTATTACATATTTTGATAATATAACATAATAACAAAAGTGCCACGTGATAGTTGCAGACTATATTGGAATAAAAAAAAGGGTATGGACCCTTTTGTTAATAACACAACAAAATAGGTACAAACTGTTTACAGATATAAAAAAATTGAAAATCGGTACAAATTGAAAAGTCATACAACTAATTATAATATATATGTATATAAATTATAACATATTTTGATAATACAATATGAGTTTGGTTAATGTGTGTCCTAAGGCACACAATAAGCCATTTATCGTTAAAAATATTTTTTCAAGAAATAGAAAAATTATCAATACTTTTTTAATTTCTTAAAAAATATTTTTAAAAGTGATTAATTATTATGTGTCGTTTCGTAAGCAAAATCTGTATAACATAACAACAAAAGTGAGGGTTGATGTGATATCACATCAACCCACGTGATAGTTGCAGACTATATTGGAATAAAAAAAAAAAGTTATGTTAGAACCACACACAATGCCACAACCTTGATCACAATTCGCCTACGTGGCGAGTTGTGATTGGTGGAGGGGTGATGGTGAGTCACCCTTCCACTAGTTACAACTTGCTGGGAGTTGTGGCCTTGTGTATGGTTCTAGCATAATTCATCAAAAAAGGGTATGGACCCTATTGTTAATAACACAACAAAATAGGTACAAACTGTTTACAAATATAAAAATTGAAAATCGGTAAAAATTGAAAAGTCATACAACTAATTAAAATATATAAAAAAAATTATAACATATTTTGATAATATAACATGGATTTGGTTAATGTGTGTCCTAATGGTACACATTAAATCATTTATTTTTTGAAATATTTTTTCGAGAATTGAAAAAATTATTAATACTTTTTCAATTCTCAAAAAAATATTTTCAAAAGTGATTAATTATTATGTACCCTTATGTTAGCAAAATCCATATAACATAACAACAAAAGTGGAGGTTGATGTAATAGGATGGGAATCAAAAAAAGGGTATGGACGCTATTGTTAATAGGATGTTATTAATGAGTGTCTAAGAGAACACAATAGTTTATTATTTTTGAAAAAAAAAATTATTAAAAATTGAAAAAATTTTACAACTTTTTCAAGTTTTTATAAAATATTTTTAAAATAAATACCTTATCGTGTGTCATAAGAGAACACATTAACCGAAATCTTCTCAGTAACCCAACAAAATAAGTACAAACCGTGTAAATTGTAAAGCGTAAATGCTTGCCAGACAGTAAAAAAGTTTATTCAAAATTTTAAAAGGATGTAATTTTTTTTTTTTTATTGGAAAAGGATGTAATATGAATATATAAAACTATTTTCTTGAAATTGTTTTTTAAAAAACAATAATAATAATAAATGATTTGATTGACGAACAAGTCGGATAGATCTACGTCAGTCAATAATAAAAATAATAAATTTAATATATTTATAATTATGTAAATTTATAAATTTTTATAATTTTAATTATGAAAATTTTATTGATACTATTTATTATACATTTAATTGTTTTATTATTATTTTATGTATTTCAATAAAATGTTCTGTAATATAAATAACGTATGTTTTAAAAAATATGGTGTTTTGACTTACGGCCGGATTAACAATCTTGGTAGCAAAAATTTTAAATACGGTAAAATCAACCCCACCCTGTAAGCTCTCCCTTGTAGGAGTCTCGGCTCTCTCTTTAGGTAAGAGTTTTTTCCTCCCATTATCTCTACGCATGTGGGCTTTCCTTTTGATTAGTTCAGAAGTGTACTACGCTGGTTTGTGGTCAGGGGTTTAAACAGTGGGAATGGAGCAAGCTGTTTTGGATGGGTTGCAGAACTTACAGTTAACAAAGGAGGAGGAAGAGGGTATTCAAATCTCTGCACACAATAGAGCCGATTTACTAGAGGAGTGTCACCTTAGTTTGTTTGGAAAACTCTTATCCAACAAACAACAAAATCAACGTGCTCTAAAAAGCACTTTAAGATCAGTCTGGAAGTTGGGGTCAGATGTGAGGATAGTAGAAGTGGGGAATGATATTCTCCAGTTCATATTCAGCTCCAAACATCAAATGGAATGGGTAGAAAAGAATGGGCCGTGGAATTTTGATAATAATCTTCTATTATTGTGCCGGTGGAGAAAAGGGCTATCAGCTGCAAATGTTGTATTTCCTCACTCACCCTTTTGGGTACAAGTTTGGGGGGTACCTTTTGAGCTAATGACAGAGGAAACCGGAAAAGATATAGGAAACAGATTGGGCAAATTTCTTGAGGCAGACAAAAGAGCATGGCAAGCAGATCAAGCAAAGTATATGAGGATTAGGATTGAGCTTCCTTTGGACAGACCCCTACGCAGAGGAGGCTATCTAATGAGTATGGAAGGGGAGAAGGTATGGGTAACGTTCAAATATGAAAGACTCCCTACGGTGCGCTATATCTGTGGAAAATTGGGTCACGATGATAGGCACTGTGTGGATGCGGAAGGAAGGCCAGCGACGGAATACCAGTATGGAGAGTGGATTAGAGCCAATGGAGGGTACAAGGGAGGGCAGACTATGGTAAAACCATCAAAGAACGAGCGCCAACAACCGGGTAATGGCAGTGGGCTAACCAATACGCAACCGGTGGTGGCGGGGAAGGCTGGAGTTGATGAAAGAGGAGGAGAAAAAAATTATGACGCTGACAAAGTAACAGAGGAGCAGGTGCGCTGGGGTGACGTGGGTGATGGCGGAAAGGTAGGTAGTCAGGTGGCTAGTCACTCAAGTCAGTGGGACAGCTCTGGGATTGGCCCGCCAAATGCGAAAAAGGATGAGACCACACGTCCTGCACAAAAAGTTTTGAATTTTGAAATGCAGCGTACTGAGGAAGAAACACCTCAGTTTGGGCATTCGGTAGTGGGCCTCCAAAAAGAAAATAAGCCAGAAGAAAATGAGATTACAAGCCCTATGAAGCCCAATTTAGAAATCTCAGCGGGTAATGAAGAGGGATACCTGGATGTGGGCCATAATAAAGGCATAAGGCCCAAGACCAAAGGAAAACTAAAGAAGCTTGCTAGAGAAAAGGGCCCGGGTAGTGATGTGGTTATGACAGCCCAAGAAAGAATTAGTGGAATTAAGAGGAGTGGAGAGATTGAGAAGCTGGAAACAGAAGAAGGAAGAAAAGTAAAGAGGAACCACGGGTATGGCTTATGCGACAAGGCGGTGGCTGCTGAGCAGCACCGCCGGGAGCCATGATTGGCTTGTGCTGGAACTGCCGGGGGCTTGGGAACCCCTGGTCAGTCGGAGCGCTGCGCACCCTTGTGCGGCGATGGGATCCCGAGGTAATCTTCCTAACAGAAACTAAGAAAAAGATTACCGGAATGAAGAAAATCAAATGGAAACTGGGTTTTGTGAATGGATTTTATGTTCAAAAACACGGAAGAGGAGGGGGTTTAGCCATGTTTTGGAAGAAGGAAGTCAATCTGGAGATCAAGAGTTTTTCGGCGCACCACATCGACGCTATTGTCACGGAGGAAGCTACTGGTTTCAGATGGAGGCTAACGGGTTTCTATGGGCATCCGGAGACACAACGGAGAAAGGAATCGTGGAGGTTCTTGAACACTCTAAATCATCAATTCCATTTGCCATGGTTGTGCTTAGGTGATTTCAATGAGATACTTTCTCAAGATGAAAAACAGGGAGGGGTGCCGAGATCGCAACATCAGATGGAGGATTTTCGAGGCGCTGTTAACAGATGTGAATTCAAAGACTTGGGATATTCTGGGTTTGATTTTACATGGTGTAACAATCGGGAAGGGGAGAACAGGATCTACCTGCGGCTAGACAGGGCATTTGCGAACCAGGCTTGGCTTGAGCATTTCCCAAATATTCGGGTCCAGCACTTAGAAGGTACTACATCTGATCATTGTCCAATTTTAGTTACTGATTCAGTTAATTCCCAAAGGCATGGTAAACGTCGTTTCTTCTTTGAAGCTATTTGGACCAAGCGAGTGGACTGTAAGGAGCTGATTGAGGAAGTCTGGAGGACAAACACAAACCTTCATGATCCGTGTGGTTTCAGTGAAGGGCTAAAAAATTGTGCTAGTTCCCTGTCTAAATGGGGCTCAGCTGTCTTTGGTCAGTTCTCGAGTAAGATAAAGAAGAAGCAAGAAATCTTAAATGAGCTAACAAAGAATGACACAGCTGGGCAAAATGGGCTGGAAATTAATAGATTAAGGAAGGAGATAAACACTCTACTTGATGATGAAGAAGTGTGGTGGCAGCAAAGGTCTAGAGTACAATGGTTGGGTGAAGGTGATCGTAATACGAAATTTTTTCACCATCGCGCATCAGAGAGAAGGCGAAAGAACACAATTGTTGGTCTGTGGGATGAAGAGGGTGTATAGTGTGAAAGTAAGGAGAGCATAACCAGAACGGCCACCAGTTATTTTGAAAACATATACACTTCCACACACCCGACTCATGTGGAGGAGGTGACAAAACTGATCCCTACCAAGCTGACAGAGGAGATGAATGATGCGCTTATTCAGGAATTCACCAGAGAAGAGGTCAAAACAGCACTCACACAAATGCATCCGACAAAGGCTTCGGGCCCAGACGGTATGTCAGCTATTTTTTATCAAAAGCATTGGGATATTGTTGGCTCTGATGTTACTGATATGGTCTTAAACGTACTTAATACGAATGCATCTATGGCTGATATTAATAACACGTATATAACGTTAGTTCCAAAAGTGAATAAACCCAATAGAATGAAAGATTTCCGTCCCATCAGCTTAAGTAATGTAGCTTATAAATTGATATCAAAAGTACTGGCCAACCGTCTCAAAACAGTACTACCTCAAGTAATCTCCGAGAATCAGAGCGCTTTTCTCCCTGGGAGACTAATCACGGATAATGTGCTTGTAGCTTTCGAGTTTATGCATTATTTAGAACACAAAAAGAGTGGAAAGGAAGGCTATATGGCGGTTAAGCTCGATATGAGCAAAGCCTACGACCGGGTGGAATGGGAGTTTATTGAAAAGGTGATGAGAAGATTGGGATTTCACGAAAAATGGGTTAGATGGGTGATGGAGTGTATAACATCAGTGACATACTCAGTGCTAATTAATGGAGAAGCACATGGCAACATTACCCCAACTAGGGGTCTTCGACAAGGGGATCCACTTTCATCCTATTTGTTCTTGCTGTGTACAGAAGCCTTTTCTGCCTTAATAACTGAAGCAACGGATCAGCAGCGGATACATGGTATATCCATTTGTAGGGGCTGCCCTAGTGTCACACACTTATTTTTTGTGGATGACAGCCTGCTCTTTTGTAAGGCTGATGGGGGGGAAGTCAGAAAGCTGGTGGAGATCCTTGAGCTCTATGAGGCAGCCTCTGGACAAAAAATCAATACAGAAAAATCCGCTGTGACCTTTAGCCATAATACGTCGCTTGAAACAAGAAATGAAGTGTTGGAAATCTTGGGACCAATGCAGGACTCAAGGCAAGGGAAATATCTTGGCCTCCCATCTGTCATAGGCAAATCAAAGATGCAGGTCTTTGCTGAAATAAGGGAGAAGGTGGGAAAAAAACTCTCTGGATGGAAAGAAAAAATGCTTTCATTGGGAGGAAAAGAAATCCTAATCAAAGCAGTTACACAGGCAATACCCACATACACCATGAGTTGTTTCCAACTCCCAAAAGGCTTGTGTGAGGATCTTGAGAAGATGGAGAGAAGTTTCTGGTGGGGACAGCAAGGGCAGGAGAATAAGATGGCATGGGTTGGTTGGAGAAAGATGTGCAAGTCAAAAGCAGAGGGGGGTATGGGTTTTCGTAACTTACAAGCCTTCAATCTAGCAATGTTATCGAAACAAGCATGGCGCATCCTTATGAACCTTGCTCTTTGATTGCAAGAATTTATAAGGCCAAATACTTCCCTTATGGTGATCTTTTAGACGCAAAGCTGGGCTGCAACCTGTCCTATGCCTGGCGGAGCATATATAACGGTTTGGAAGTCATTAGAAAGGGTACGAGGTGGCGGGTAGGGAACGGTAGGATGATCCACATATGGGAAGACAAGTGGCTGCCTACCCCGTCTACCCATAAAGTCTGTTCCCCCCAGCAGGATATTGAAGATTTCCCAATGGTTTCATCCCTAATTGACTTGGACACAAAGCATTGGAGAGTGGACAAAGTAAGGAGATACTTCCTTCCCTTTGAAGCTGAAACTATTCTAAACATCCCTCTCAGCATTTGTCTACCTGAAGATAGCATAATATGGATGGGAAATAGGAGTGGTGTTTTCACGGTAAAGAGCGCATACTATGTTGCCCTCTCTCTTGTGGAAAATACTGAGATAGGGGAGTGCTCAACTATGGATGGCAGAACTCGGCTATGGAAGAAAATGTGGCAACTGAAACTCCCTGCAAAGGTCAGAATCTTCTCTTGGAAGGCCTGCATGGATGGGCTGCCCACAAGGTTTAATTTGGTGAAACGTGGTTTAAACATTGATGCTAAATGTCCTCTATGTGAAAAGGATGTTGAAAGCACCAATCATGCCTTAATATATTGTGACAAGCTTAGTGATATATGGTGGAGTTGGCATAATTGCCCGGTGAACCTCTTGGAAAGAACCCTTGATTTGGTGGATTTGGCGTTGGCAATTCTCGATGCGGGTACAACGCAGGACCTGGAAACTTTTTTTGCAACTGCCTGGTCCATTTGGTTTAATAGGAATAAAGTGCTCCATGAATCTAGTTGCTTTTCTCCCTGTCAAATTTGGAATATGGCTAAGCGCACCTGTGAGGACTATAAGGATGCTATAGTGTGTAACAATCTCAAACAGCAGCCCCATGATGTGGGATGGACAGCACCACCACCTGATACCTATAAAATAAATGTTGATGGCGCTACTGCAGGGGATGGTGGCTGTGCGTGTGTAGGTGTGGTTATACGGGACTACAGAGGGCTGGTTGTTTATGCAGAAAGTAAGGTGCTGAATGGGGCATATGTGGCGGTGGTAACAGAGGCTCTTGCAGTGGTAGAGGGACTTATCTTAGCTGAAGACTTGGGGCTGCATCAGATTATTGTTGAATCAGACTCTATGGAGGTTGTTGAAGCCATCAATACAAGCTGCTCTAATGGAGATTTTGGCCCAGTTATTCAAGGAGTGTTGGAGCTGTTGCGTCATTTCCAGAGCTGGAAAGTGAAGCACCTGAAGCGGGACTACAACAGGGCAGCACATGATCTTGCACAGGTTGCTAAAACTACTGGGACATCTCAACAGTGGGTTGGCTTGGAGCCCCCTATGATACAGCGAATGCTCCTGGTAGATAGAGCTAAATGTTAGGATGTGTGTTTGATCTATCTTGTACCTGTTTTCACTTTGTTCCTCTTTGTAAGCTTTTCTCAGTTTTTAATGAATCAAGCATTTCAGTTTCAAAAAAAAAAAAATACTGTAAAATCGGTACAAATTCAAAAGTCATACAACTAATTAAAATATATAAAAAAAAAATTATAACATATTTCGATAATATAACATAATAACAAAAGTTGGGGTTGATGTGATATCACATCAACCCACGTGATAGTGGCAGACTATATTGGGATAAAAAATGGCTATGGACCCTATGGTTTTGGGCTTGTTCGTATAAAAATTTAAGGACATCACATCTACCCACGTGATAGTGGCAGATTATATTGGAATAAAAAATGGCTATGGACCTTATTGTTTTGGACTTGTTCGTATAAAAATTTAAGCATATCACATCAACCCACGTGATAGTGGCAGACTATATTGGAATAAAAAAATGGCTATGGACCCTATTGTTTTTGGCTTGTTCGTATAAAAATTTAAGCATATGTCCACATAAATGTAACACAGTTATAGATCTTTTAATAAGAAATTTAATGCGAAACCTAGCTTGTGCAATCAGACTGACTAATTAATTTGTCATATTTGGAGATGGGGCCTTTCAAACTCGTTTCAGAGAAACGGACAAACTGGGTCACTGAACAGCCCACAAGAATGATATGCATCACATGATCGGTAACAGTTTCGCACAGCATAGAAACAGTCATTTGGACTGTATAAATTAAAGTATAATGGCATAGACCGTTTAGCAGAGCATCTTAAATATTTATTTTCAACTTTTAAATAATATTACACATTTTTTTAAACACATTAATTTTAAAAAAATACTAACAATATTACACAAATTTTTCTACTAAACGGGGCTTTAATATCCCATATTTTTTCACCAAACTTTTGTTTCTCTTTCTTCTCGGGACAAGTGAAGACATCTAAAACCAAACATGCTAATAACAGGAAGGACAAAAAGTTTCTATTCAAAAGATTCCAATTTGACCAGGCTATTGAATTTTCTTTTTCTTTTTTCTTATTTTTATTTTAATCTTTTAACTAACGGACAAGGATGTTGTGTTTTGAAGGAACAATTTCAAAGATACATGGAAGGAAAAGTTTTTTTTTTTTTTTTTTTCTTTTTTGACTGAAAAAGGTAGAAAAGGAAAAGCTAAAAGCCAAAAGCCAAAACCCCACGCGAAGAAAGTCCATGCCATGCGCACATAGCTTTAATTGAGAGAGAGAGAGAGAGAGAGAGAGAGAGAGAGAGAGACTTTGGAGGAGGAGCCACACAGCGAGCTGTTAAAGCAGCGAAGCGGGAGAGACTAGGGACTAGAGAGCAGCTGCAGTACTGGTCGTAGAGCTAGGCGTAAGAGCTACATCTAAATAAAAGATGGGTTATGAATAGATTACTGTTCTTTTCAGCATAGAATCAGTTTTGTCCTTATATATAGCATAGACTTGGTAGTCTTCTTATAAGACCCCTCACCATGCCACATCCCTACTATCTGGGAGACACTGCGACAGCTCCTCCCCCTTTTATAATTACTCAATCCAATCTTAACAGGACAAGGTATACCAAGTACAACCACAATTATATTTTATATATATATATATAAGATATACACCATTTATTTTGAAAAATGAGGTGTTTTGACTTAGGGCCGGATTAACAATTTTAGGGAGCAAAAATTTTAAATTCGGTAAAATCGGTACAAATTGAAAAGACATACAACTAATTAAAATATTAAAAAAAATTATAACATATTTTGATAATATAACATGTCAGGGTGTAAACTGTACAATGTAAATACATGTCAGGGTGTGGACACTAAAAAAGTTTATTCAAAATTTCAAAAGGATGTGATATGAATATATGAAACTATTTTCTCAAATTTTTTTTTTTAAATTAATAAATAATTTGATAGGCAAACAAGTCGGATGGATTTAAGTCAGTCAATAATAATAATAATAACAATAATAATAATATAAAACATAACATGTTTATAATGTTGTAAATTTAAAAGTTTTTATAGTTTTAATTATGTAAATTTATATCGATACTGTAGTGCCCATGGGCCCCGAACCACATACGGGGCCGGCCCAAAGGCCCTCATAAAGAGGAAAGCCCAACCTAATAATCCCAGACGGTCCGAGAACAGAATAATTCATTCCTGTGACACCACGTGATAAAGGAAGTTACCATGCATGAACGTTGCACCTCAAGACACAACGTCCGAGGATGGTATTGTCCTCGGCAGATCGTAGCCGAGGACAGTATTAGTGGCCTGGTGGTTAAAAGACTCCCGCAACAAGAGCTTTATGTGCAAATGACTGAGAGAATGAAGATAAGGGACAAAGTAAATTGATGAGCAAATATCAGAGAAAAGGCTGCTGCCTCCGCATTGAAGGCATTATACCTACCCCTCTGGCCGCATTAATGAAGAAGTGACATCTGAACATTGAAATTCAGCCCTACCATCATCACCAGATACTTGAGTAAGGGGGAGTGATGGGACAAGTATCTAAAAAGGAAACACCTAGACTACACGTGGAAGGAGGAAGAAGGAGAGAGTCAAGCCTATAAAAGGAAAAGAAAGACGAGAGGGAGGGGGGTGTGCAAAAAGGAGAGAAAAACAGAGAAATAGGAAAGATAGAGTTTGTAGGAGAACTAAGAAATCTCGTTCTCGGCATTAATGTATTCAACTCCATATTACATATTTATACAAGTGCAGTGTTGGATTCATAAAACCTAATCGAATCTTCGTGTAATCTATCATCTCAAAAACCTAGATTAGATACCCACTCTCTACAAATTCATTGTTTAGTGCTCATTGAGCTGGTCCACTGGTCCAAACTTGGATTAGTTTGATTTGTGCACCTACAATTGGCGCCGTCTGTGGGGATCTTGCGTTCTGGTGACAGATAACGTGATGACAGATGTGAATCCAACCCATGCAGAGTCTCTAGGATCTCAGCACGAGGATCCACTACAACAGGCAGAGCAAATGGGAGATCGAGAGGGCAGTGTGCACTCGGGGCAAACAGCTGATAACCGCTCACGGGGCAGAAGCAGGGGCTCTGGAGAAAACAACACTAGGGCCATGCAGAGAGAAATTGACCAGCTGAAGAGGAAGCTGCGTCGAGCAGAGCGGAAAAGGACTCCCTCCATATCTGACTCTTCATCAGATGACTCCCAGGACAGTGGCTATAGGCCGAGGTCAAGAACCCCCCCCCCCACAGAAACTTTCTTGTACCAAGAAGAAAGTGTTCGCAACAGAGGAAGTAGAGGGACGAATCACCAGGGCTCGGGTAGCGATGCCATGGGGAAGGCATTGCTCCAGCTCTCCAAATCACCCTTCACACATCGTATTGAAGGGGGAAAACTACCCCGTCGGTTCACGCAGCCAAACTTCACCATTTATAATGGCAAAACAGACCCGGTGGAGCACGTAAGCCATTTCAATCAACGCAAGGCGATCTATTCTCAGAACGAGACCTTGATGTGTAAAGTCTTTCCCTCAAGTCTAGGGCCCGTTGCAATGAGATGGTTCAACGGTTTAAAGGCAAACTCCATTGATTCATACATGGAGCTTACAATGGCATTCGGGTCCCGCTTTGTTACGTGCAGTAGAGTACCTCGGCCTCTAGACTCGTTATTGTCCATGGCTATGGGAGAGCGCGAGACGTTGAAAACCTACTCGGACAGGTACTGGGAAGCGTTTAACGAAATAGATGGTGATTTCGATGAGGTAGCGGTCAACACCTTTAAGGTTGGTCTTCCAGTTGAGCATGATCTAAGGAAGTCTTTGACCAAGAAGCCGGTAAAAACTGTTCGTCGGCTCATGGATCGTATCGATGAGTATAAGAGGGTTGAGGAGGATCAACAGCAGAATAAAGGAAAGATGAAAAGTATCCCCCAAGAGAGTCGGGACTTCAAGGCGGAGAGATACGGTGGCAAGTGGCCGAGGAGAGATTTCACTAGCCAGACTAGGTCGGCTCCGCCCCAGACAGTGAATGCCATATTTCGTGAGCCGGTACAGCAAGTGTTGGAAAAGATTTGCCGAGAACCGTATTTTAGATGGCCTAGTAAGATGATAGGAGACCCCACAAAGCGTAACCAGAACCTCTATTGCAGCTACCATCAGGACAAAGGCCACGCCACAGAAAACTGCAGAAACTTGTGGAATTACCTAGATCAGCTGGTAAAGGAAGGGAAATTAAGGCAATTCGTGAATCGACCCGACGAACGAGGTGCCCAATCCGGCTCCATAAATCATGGCAGTAACAATGTAAGATCTCCATTGGGCATAATCAATGTCATCCTTGCGGCGCCAGGTCGGACTGGGTCTTGCCCTACCAGAATAATGTCGGTATTGCGTCCCACTGCGGAGGACCTCAACTCTGAGCCGAAGAGGGTCAAGACGAATCCTCTATCTGTACTGGGATTTTCTGAGGAAGACAAGGCTGGCACTATCCAGCCACATGACGATGCGTTGGTCATCACCTTGAGGATAGCCGGCTACGATATGAAGAGAGTAATGGTCGACCAAGGGAGTGGGGCTGACATTATGTACCCTGACTTGTTCAAGGGCCTCAATTTGAGAACTGAGGATCTCACAGCTTATGACTCCCCGTTAATAAGTTTCGAAGGAAAGGCCGTTATTCCTAAGGGATTAATCCGACTGCCTGTACAGTCAGGGCCAGTGGTAGTCGACGTGGATTTCATCGTAATAGATGCTTATTCCCCTTACACAGCCATAGTGGCAAGACCGTGGCTGCACGCCTTAGGTGCCGTATCATCAACTCTTCATGTTAAAGTAAAGTTCCCATATGAGGATGGGGTCGAGGAAATACTGGGCAGCCAATCCATGGCGAGACAATGTATAACAGCAGCCATTACACGTCAAGCGAGGCAAGAGTCACAAACCCCAGCCGAAAAGGATTTGTAGCAGTTAATATCCTCGGCCGAGCCAAGTGAAGCCGAGACTGAAGGACCAGGCTGTGAAGAGCTGGAGAAAGTGGTTATCGCAGATGACGCGGAGAGATTCTTCCGAGTAGGGAGTCAATTACCCCCACAAGAGAAGGAAGATCTGGTCACATTTCTGAAACAAAACATCGATGTGTTTGCGTGGGATGCTTATGAAGCACCAGGAGTCAATCCAGAGTTTATTTGTCATCACCTCAATGTTAATCCGGCTGCAGTGCCGCGAAGACAACCACCTCGGCGTTCATCTAGGGAACACGCCGATGCCG
Source organism: Castanopsis chinensis (assembly GCA_032878915.1). NCBI lineage: Eukaryota > Viridiplantae > Streptophyta > Magnoliopsida > Fagales > Fagaceae > Castanopsis > Castanopsis chinensis. The sequence continues at coordinate 27,407,745 of JAVQMG010000131.1, forward strand.
TTAAAGAAGAGGTGTCAAAACTCAAGAAAGCAGGGGCCATCAAGGAAGTGTTTTATCCCGAGTGGCTAGCCCATACAGTAGTAGTAAAAAAGAAGAATGGAAAATGGAGGGTATGTGTGGACTTCACCGACTTAAATAAGGCTTGCCCAAAGGATTCATTCCCAATGCCCCGCATAGACCAGTTGGTGGATGCTACTGTAGGGCATCCTCGGATGAGCTTTCTGGATGCTTTTCCAAGGTTACCATCAAATACCCCTAGCTCCAGAAGACCAAGAAAAGACAACTTTTACTATAAGGCTCAAAGAATCATGACACGAA